>CM057452.1:865947500-867407500 GCA_016271365.2 Neoceratodus forsteri | reverse complement strand
CCTAAGATGGCTGTCTTTATTGATGCATAAATCTCAAAATTCCATTTATTGATTTTGTTTATTTAGTTTTTAAGTATTATAACACAGTATGTTACAGAACAATAAAAATCTTACAAGCATACACAATAAGTTTAATATAGACATTTCTCAAATGATAAAATATACCCAATAGAATAGGTAGGCCAAGAGCTGTCCCATCTGTGTAGTGTTAGAGCTACAGTACAGTACAGTACAGCTTGTGACACTGGTGACCGAGGTTCAGGAACGAGCCTGGAACATCAGGGGCTGGCTGGAGGGGAGGAGATCTGAGCATCAAATTGGACACTCACCTTCTCTGGGGGGTGCTGTTTCCCACTGCAACACTGCTACGTACAGGTGTATGTGTGAGTGGCAGGATGAGGGGAGGGCAGGAACATGATGCACTGCATATCACATGAGTGTGCCACTGCATGTTCACATTGGGGGCATAGTCCCAAATGCTGGCATTTCTGTGGGGAGGGATAGAGCAGCAGACAATGGGGGAACTGAAGACTGGAATATACCCAGGTTGGCTGTATGATTGTCAACCTCTACAGGCCCTGTGCCTGGTGCCTCAGGCTCCTCCTGACTTCAGATCCAGACTTTGGCAGGTTGAGGGATTCCCCACCACACTGCAATAGAGGGCAAGCAATGGGAGACTCAGGGAGAGAGAGATAAGTCCTTGGAGAAGCCAGGGTGAAGGGGCTGGGAGGTTCAACGGGAAGGAGGGCCAGCCAGGGAGGCTGCAGGAAAACCTGTAAATAAAAAAAGAAAGAAAAGGTAGCCAAGTAGAGCAACCCAAAAACATAGTACAATATTTTTTTACAGTAATGATTTTGAAATACCAGAAATATTACATCATGGAGTTTAACATACATTTGAGTCCTTCTTCTGACCAGAACAATTTAAATACAAGATTATAAAGCTATATCAAGGTAATGGTATACAGTGGTTTTGTTCTTCCTTAAATGTGTCACTGCTGCCAATATGTGTGTAGATTGGTGTTCATTGATACCATGTCTCATAAAATGTCACATTTATTACAATTTTAGCTGTCAACATTGCCGATAAAATAATAAACTAATACAGATTAAACAATTTAACATCACAGTATATCATTTCCAGGGTATAATATTTTTTAATTCCAGGAACATTGTCCAAATACATCATCAAAACCAGTCTAAAATAGTATCCTTCAAAAAGATAAGAATGGCACCTTATGAAAATTAATGTTCACTAAAACAATACATTTAAATGAAACATGGATGTAAATAAAAGGCATGGACAATTTACAAATATAATTACAAAAATCTAGATTTTCTTTTAGATGGCACATAACAAGCAGAAGCAAATAATTTAGATTAGAAATTGTTTTAAAATATTATAGTACAAGATTATAAGAATTCAAGATAATTTCATAAATATATATCAACACTTCTGGCATTTGACATCTCAAGCTATGTCGTGAAAAGGGCTTCTTCAAATGAAACTCAGTCATGTTGTAGTATCCCCTTATTAGACAGGTTGTTATTTGCAATTATGTATCTCAGCAACCTTTCTTACCACTACCTCTTGCCAACCTGATGATTATGTACAGCTTCTGTTACAACTGAAAGAGTATTTTATTAATATCATGTGTTATAGTAATAATAGCACTTATTCATAAAATTATTTATATTGTAAACTGCTCAAAGCTATACCAATTTCAGATACACATTTAAACATAATGTCCCCTATTGTTTCCATGTGTCACAGATTTTTTGGAGGGTTACCCTTAATTTGTTTACCAGAGAACTGAGAAGTTGCATGGGATTTTTGTAATGCAGAAGGTCAAACTGAGGGCAGCAAAGTGAACCATACAAAGAAAAGGCACATCCATTTTTGTTCTAATCAATAGCTTTGACTGACACCTTACATTGGGGTTAAATTAAACTTAACAGTGAGCACTGAAGCACAGCTGATGCATAACTTTAGCACAGTGCTATCTGACAAAATCTAAATGTTTCACCTATATAGTAGAGACATTTGCCCCTCAAAGTCATTCAAACTATATTGCGTAGTGAATTTCTAAAACAAAAATGTCTCTTGCAGTATTGATAACTACATTCAAATTAAACTCTCCTTGGTCCCATGTTGTTTGTACCAGCTGACAGACTGGAAGAGTACACATGGTGCCCACAGATTTTTCTAATTACTGCCAAATGCATTTAAAACAAGATGCCTGAAATAAAGGTCATTTTATTACAGCCTATGGTAACAGTCTTTCTCTGCATGAGCTCAGCTTGAAGTAAGAAAATTACCATTTTCCACAGAAGCTGATTAAAAGGGTCTCAGATTTAATTTTAATCATCGTCAGGTTAAGTCTCTTTTCATTAATTGTCATCTAAGCTATTCTATTCTATCCCCCAGCACCAGCGCTCCATTCAGAGTGCCCCTGCTATTAACTGCTGGGACAGGTCTTTAGCAGCTTTTAATAGGTACTTGCTGTGGCGACTATTTTTTTTTATGACTGGTCTCTATTTCCTCTGCTGTATCTTTGGCAAATAACTTGTACCCAGCAAGGCAGTTGCTTACCTCCTAAATGGTTTAATAATCTATTCCGTGCCATTGTCATACATTACCATTAGGTTAAATCTATCATACTGTTTTCTTTCTATTCAATTAAATAGATGGGTCAATGAGTTCATTCCAGTCTCTTAAAAAAACTGAAAACGGATCTACAAATACTAGTTTTATTTTATTTCTTTTTTAAGAGCTACCTCTTTTATCTTTTGCCAAATCAGTGTGGCTGCATAATAATACCCCAAAGCTTTTGATTAGAAGACTTTGTGCCAGTGAAATTGCAACTGGGCATGGTACAATTTCTGTGGAATTTTAAAATGGCATTCTGTGGAATTGCAACAGTTACTGTAGAAGTCAGCATTTTGCCCATGAAACTCCACAGAATGCAAATTTCTGCACCTGACATTTGTACAATTGGTAGATGTCCAGGTCTTTTTAAATTAAACATTCTGCTGATGCTTTTCTATCTTTTCTATTCAGTCTGCTGTATCTCTTGCTCTGGTGACATTCAGTTCAATGCACTGGTTTTAATTGACTATACAGAACAAATCCATAGGTCCATCCATGTATAAGTTCTTTCAAAGAAATGTCAAAAACTTGCGGTGGTGGTGTTGGTGGGAGGCATGTATGACGGACTTGCTAGCTGTTCTAGTGTTAGGTCCCTTGTGTATTTGGACCCTGCAAACTACTGATCAGTAGATCTTGCAGTAATCTTGCAAATACCGCTGCAGTAATCAACAATATGCCCTTACAGGTATGCTACTGGAGGTCTTGAAAGTGGCCAGTGTGATCCCCATTTTCAAGAAGGGGTAAGGTCAGACCTGGGCAACTACAGGCAAGTGAATCAGTGTTGGCAAGGTCCTGTAAGCACTAATCAAGGACAAAACAAAGTAACACTTATTTGAGACATGTCTTGCCCCCTCTACGTTTATGAGGGGCAGATTGTGCCTAAATAACCTAATGATGATCCTTTTTGAGGAGGTGTGCAGGGAGGTGGTGGATAGTGGTTAGGACCATAGAAATCACTTACCAGGTCTTTACCATAGCTTTTGGCCCTGTGGTATGTGACAAGATTCTGGGCAAAATACCAAGTGCAGAAAATCTGAGGCATACACTAGATGGATTGGTGACTGACTTGGGGACAGAAAACTGAAAGTTGGAGTTGGTTGTATATGGACACTGATCTGAATGTGTTAGAGCCTGTAATGAATAGTTGTAGGCAGGGTTTGTCTACAGATATGCCTGGATGTAATGGTAATTTCTGTTCATTAGGGGCAGGGGGTGAGCAGATGGGTAAGGTTTCCAGAGGGTTGGAGCTGTTACCTACTGGAAGGAGGAGATTGGTTTATTTTAGTGGTTTGCAATCAAGGTTGTGCCTTCTTTTGCCCCCAATCTTCTGCAGATGACAGCTCCATCGACTCCAGGCTCCAGCACTGAGGTGACTTGCAGGAAAGAGACTTCTTAGTCAGCAAGGGTAAGGTATTTCAGGGGTTGGATTGTTTGGACAGAGGGAGGGCAGGTTAAAAAAAAAGAAGAAGTTGGGGCTACAAACTTTTATTAGCAGGGAGCTCAATATGGGAACTATGAAAACAGAACACAAGTTCCAAATTAGTTGGCAACTGCTAATGGAAACATGTGCAGGTTCTGCAGCACTGAGGGGCAAAAAGTTGCATTCTCTGAGATCCTACCAGTACCGCCAGCACAGCCAGGAGACAGAGGATCATAGAATTTAATGCATGGCTGGCATAGTGGTGTAGAACTATGGGGTTTGGATTAGTAGGGAGTTGGGGGGCAACATGGGATAATAAGAACCTCAACTCGGCAGATAGGCTTCACCTGAGCAAGGAGGGTTCCTGTATCCTGAAACAGAAACTGGAGGAGTCCATTACAGCCAAGGGTAATTTAAACTGATTAAGGGGGGGAGGCTTAGCACTAGGCAGCAGCCAGAACCAAAAGGAGAGGGAGGCAATGTACCCCCCAGCTAGCAAGGAGGGGAAGGCGGGCAATCAAAAAGTGGAGGAGGTAGAGGGGAGGGGAGTATTGGGGTAGGCAGGGGATCCAGCTGGAGGGTGGTGTCACTAAATGCAAGGAGCTTAGGGAACAAAATACCTAAGCTCCAAGCATTAATAGCAGAAGGGGAGGTAGATATAGCTGCCATCACCGAGACATGGGCCAACCAGCACCATGACTGGGACATCATGTTACCGGGATACAGACTGTATCACAGGGATAGGATAAAAGGGAAGGGTGGAGGAGTAGTTTTATTTGTGAGGGTAGGGATAGTGAGCAGTATGGAGGCGGGAGGCGAAGGGAGGCCAGAAGCCTTATGGGTTCAACTGCAAAACAATATAGGTAAAATGGTCAGACTGGGGGGTTGTGTTCAGACCACCCTCACAGTCAGAGAGCATCAATAGAGAACTGGCAGGTCAGTTACGGAAACACTGTGGAAGAGGTGGCACTGTGGTGGTCGTGGATTTCAATCTACCAGGGGTGGACTGGAAAATCATGTCTAGCACAAGTGCTAGGGAACACGTCATTCTGGAAGCCTTTCAGGATATATTCCTGTCAAAAAAGTTGGAGGAACTGACAAGGGAGGGAAACATAATGCATCTTGTGCTGACTGATGGAGACTACGTGCAGAGCATATGGACTGAGGACCCCCAGCAGGTAGCAACCACTGAACAGTGTGGTTCTACCTGGATATGGATAGGGAGAGGACATCTACAAAAACCAAGACAGTGGACTTCAAAAGGGCTGACTTCTGCAGGATGGCTGACATCCTCAGGGGGCATTTGCTAGCATCACCCCTGAAATGGATATCATCCAGAAATGTGCCATCCTGAAGGAAGGCCTGTTAGAGGCTAAAGACACCTGCACAAAGAAATGCAGTAAGAAGGCAGGGACCAAGAAGCCATGTTGGTGGTCAAAGGAGGTGCAGGCAAGGGTGGGGGAGAAAAAGATGGCCTTCCAAAGATGGAAGGGTCCAAAAAAGAGGAAGATAGAGAGGTGTACACAAGGAAAACCAGGGAGGTGAGCCAGAGTATGAGAGCTGCCAAGGCTTCAAAGGAGCTAAATCTAGCAGAGGAATTAAAGAGGGGGATAAGTCCTTCTTCAAGTACATACAGGAGAAGAACTGCATGGAGCAAATCACCAGGATAAAGAAGGATGGAGGTTGGGTAGAGAAGGGGGATGAACAGGCAGAGGTGCTCAATGAGTACTTGTGCTCAGTTTTTACCAGGGAGAGAGATGGGCCAATACCACAGGGGCAGGGCAACACTGGCATGGGAAGATATAGGATAATGGATGGGGAGATCCCTGTGAGCAGAGTGCGTGAGGGCCTGAAGTCAATGAACATGGATAAGGCTCCAGGGCCAGATGGGCTGCACCCTAGAGTCCTGAGGGAGTTGGCAGAGGTTCTGGTAGCACCACTGGCAGACTTGTTCAATACCTCCCTGCAGATGGGGTTCATGCCTCAGGACTGGAGGATGGCACATGTGGTACCCTTGCACAAGAACAGTCCCAAGGATGAGCCTGGTAACTATAGACCAGTCAGTCTGACATTCATTGTGGGTAAGCTCATGGAAATGATCCTAAAGGAAAGGTTGGTGACCTTCTTGGAGGTGAATGGTCTTATGGACAATAAGCAGCATGTGTTTGTCTCTGTGAGATCATGTCAAACAAACCTGGTTCACTTTTTTGACTGAGTGACAAAAGAACTAGACACCGGTCAGACCATAGATGTCCTGTATCTGAACTTCAGCAAGGCCTTTGGCTCAGTACCACATGGCAGATTAACTAGTAAATTGAGAAATCTTGGAGTGGGGGAGAAACTGGTTAAGTGGGTTGGTAACTGATTGGGAGACAGACATCAGAGGGTGATTGTGGAGGGGAACTCTCAACTTATACAGCAGTCACCGGTGAGTCCCACAGGGTTCAGTGCTGGGGCCAGTGCTGCATAACACCTTCATAGCCAATACAGCAGTTGGAGTTAAGAGCAGATTCTGTCTATTCGCGGATGACACCAAGATAGAGGATGTTGTGGATGGCGTAGGGGGAGGAAAAGGCCTCCGAGAAGATTTGTGAAGACTTGAGCAGTTGTCAGTCACTTGGTAGCTGGGTTTCAATGCTATAAAGTGCAAGGTCATGCACTTCGGAGTGAGGAATCCTGGGTACAGTAACCATCTGGGAGGGGTTCAGCTTTCCGTCTCTGAGGAAGAAAAGAATTTGGTGGTAATGGTCACAAAGAATATGACCCACTCTTCTCAATGTAGGAAAGCAGGGGCAAAATCCAATAAAATGCTGGGATGCATTGCTAGAGGAATCACCACTAGCAGGGAGGAAGTCATTCTGCCACTGTACAGGTTGCTGGTGAGGCCGCACTGGGAGTATTGTGTACAGTTCTGGAACCAATATTTAAAGAGGGATATCAGGTTACTGGAGGGAGTACAGTGGAAGGTGACTAAAATGATCAGAGGTATGGAGGGGGGGAAGCCTTACGATGATAGGTTGAGGGACCTCAACATGTACTCATTGGAGGAGAGAAGCAAAAAGGGTGATATGATTGAAACCTTCAAGTATTTAAAGGGCATCAACAGGGTTAGTACAGAGAGCATGTTTCAATTAAAGGGAGAAGGGATTACTAGGGGGCACAGCCTAAAGATGGTGGGGGGGTAGACTTAGGAGGGAGGCGAGGAAGCATTACTTCATGGAGAGGGTGGTAGGTGATGGAATGCACTTCCTGAAGAAGTAGTATTTTTTAAAACAGTGGAGAGCTTTAAAAGGGGGTGGGATAGGGTTAAGGGCAAGATACTAGTCAGTGGGAAGATGAGGGGAAAGAGAAGTGGGCAAGGGGTGGGGGGTGAGCAGCAGGAGTCTAACCTCTGTGCTGCACAATCAAGCAGACGTGATAGACCATTTGGCCTGTAACTGCTGGCAGTTTCATATGTTCATCTGTTTACATGTTTTTCTTTGCAGTTCTAAGTAATAGGCAGATTTAAACTGTGCATCATGTATTTCTTTCAAGGAAAAAAAGGGGTTTATAAGGAGAAGTATTGCGGGCTTCTGTCAGGCAGTGCAGACAGTGGCAGAACACCAACTGCCATATGATGGGCCTCATGTTCAGGACAGCAAGTCTATGCTGCTTCCTATAGGTCACATCCTTGTTTTATAAATAACAAAAAAATCTGTACCCAGATTTATTGACAAAGGCCTGGGGAGTGTATTGCTCCATATCGATTATTGTGGTCAGCTTGATTCCTGTGTTCCATCAGGGCACAGCCAGCACCCCCCACCACCACCACCATCCACAGCCTCATGGCATATGTACTATTTATAGTATGCTGGGCAGCTGAAATCAGGGCTTTTGCTCTTCTGCACTGTTCTAGACTCTAGTTGTAGAGATATATCTAGATATTTTGATCCTGCTCTTAATTGGACTCCCAGTTTTATAAAAACAGAGTAGTGATAGTCTCACTGACTTACTGATCTTGCAAGTCTATGGAAAAACAAAGTTCTGGAAATGGCAGCAGGGATTTTTAAAAGCAGAACAGAGCAGGCTCAGTCTCTATTGCAACAGGGTACTCTACCTGATGTAAGCAGCAAATGTCAAATGTTAATGATGTAGATGCAATTGTTACGCTATTTTCATAAATCAGAATTAGGCAGAGAGCACACTAAAGGAAATGAAGGGTTATTTCTGTGTTCACAGGAAGGTCATTTATTTATTTATTATTTATTTGCTTTTGGCAACCTGGTGGGTACACTAGGCATGAGAATGCCTATTTTCAGGCACGACCCGGGTCATGACCAAGGCCCCTGAAGTTCTGCGATTCTGCAGTTGTGGAATTTTCCACAGCATTTGCGTAGTGCCGCAGAATTTATATAGTGCAGCAGAATTCATTGCTTTGGTGAATTTTCATTCAAATATACAGTTTTTCCTTAGTGCCAGGCTCCCGCACCCATCTGGTTTATCCTGAAGCCCCTCCTCTACGCTTGGTAGGTGATGTCATCAATGACATCACTTCATATTTTAGCCAATGGCAGGGCTACATTCTGCCACAGAAATGAATACATCATGCCACAGAAATCAGAAAATGCTGCAGCAGAAGTCTAGGAGCCCTGCTGCAGAAATCAGAAAATTCTGCCACAGAGCACTAGGGACCCTGGTCATGGCTCGACAGACACTGAATAAACATTGCATAGTCTGGGCCTGTGGCTACATGTTAAGGGTCAAGGAAGTCAGATTTTACTGGCTGAATAAGTTCAGTGGTCAGTGGTCTGGAGGCCAAGGTCAGTACTTGGTGTGCTGTACATCAGGCAGTGAGGAAAAGACAATACCCCCCATGCTGACTGCATCCAAGGTGGAGGAGGAGGTTGGCAGATGGTCAGGTAATTTCAGCAGAGGTATTTGGATTTGATGGTAAAAAATTACCTCTACTTCAAAAAAGAGGAGTAGTGCCAGGAGATGGAGCTTAACGGCAGCATGCTACAACACTTCCACTGGTGACTTCAGATAATTTTGTTTTGTTTTCTGAGTGGATATTGTCCTTCTGAGCTCTGACAGTGTTTATGTGGTTTAAGAGTGAGTGCAGAATGGTGAGGCACAAGATTACCTATTGTCATTTAAAATGAACAAGCAAAGCAACCCGAGGAGTCCTGGCTAGAGCAACCCAAGGAGTCCCGGGGGACACCACGCCACATGGGCGGCCTCCCCATAGGGGACTCTTCGGAGTTGGTCATGGTTTAATTGGCAGAATTCCTAGGGATTGACTATGGTATGACCCCACTCTTTTGGGAGCATCTGCTGAAATTCTGCAGGCATTATACAATCTAGAGTGAACTCCGCTGTTGCGTAATCTAAAAAAAAAAAATAGAAAAGGCACTGCGGTAATGCTATCAAACACTGCAGCTAGGAAGCTGGATACATCCTCCCAGTAATGTAGGAATGCAGGGGTCGACATGGACTTTGGAAGGACAGAATTTCACAGTGAAAGAGGGAGGAAAACAAACTGCTGTCAACCAGTGTCAAGCAACAAGTAAGAATGCTTTCTAGCAGTTCTGGACAAAGTCTGCAGCAGGTTATATAGTACATGGGGAGACAAGGTTCCCATTCAAGAAGGGGGGGAAGAGGAAGCAGAAGGGCAGTAATGAGGGGAAAATGGTGGAGAAGTTAATCTGCAGCTTAAGAGCACTCTTAATGTGTGTTTGTTTAGCAGGCAAATGATCAGTGGTTCAAATCCTCAGAGGGACTTATTGGGACTTATACGTTAAGGGGGGTTGGTGATAGCTGAGTAGGTCTTGTGATGCCTCAATCAAATTTGAACTATATCACAGTTTACCTGGTGGTGCGTTTGAGGCAGAGGCCTAAACAGCAAACAAAGTGGTTGTATGCATGGTTGTGTTTTTTGTTACAGCTTAAGAGTCACCATGGCAGCATCAAGGCCAGGCATAAGTGCAGAGTTCTAACAACAGCTGATGGCCCTGGTATATAGGAGAGGAAGAGGATGGTGGGATGCAGCCTTCAGCAAATTGAGTGGACCTAACCTAGTGGAACCAGCAGAACAACTATGGCTGGAGCCAGCCATTCCCATCCAGGAACCAGCAGTGCAGCCTGCGTGTAGGCAGGGAAGGCTGAGGAAGCACAAGAATGATCTGCCAGTGTCTGCATCACCTTAGCCAGGTAGGCTTGACTTTGATCATATTACAACAGATGAATTACAAGATACATTTAGGCAAATTTTCCAGATACCCACACTAGGATCAGGAGTGTATCCTCTGAAAAAAACAAGAAAACCATGGGGACAAACACCTCAGCTGGATGGTCCCAGGGAAGTGCCACAGCCAATGCTGCCGGCACCAGCGACCCAAGGCTCAGCACCATCCTCCATCATTTTTCCACCCAGATGGGTCTGCAACCCCCCAGTCCTGGGACCAACACTATTGCTGACACTGGCTCCAGCTCCCGTCCCATTGTCCCTCAAATGGGGACAAAGCTATCAGTCATGCTCCTACAGAGACCACTCTCTGGGCCACAGTTAGGGTCAGTACATCTGCTGGGACTGATGTCTTATCTGTGGTGCCCTCTCCCAGCCCATTCTATGCCTTTATGGACAGTGCCATTGCTGGTGCTATGGTTGCTTCTATATCTGCTGGCTCCACAGCTGGCTCCAATTTCCCCAGCTGTGGACCCTGTGGCTCCACTATAGGGACCACAACCTAGTTTTACCATTCCACTGTTGCCACCCCTTCCCACCACATAGCCTGACAACCTCCTGCAGCTGGGGGGGGCTGAGTTTGATTCCACCACCAGTGGGCCCCTCCAATTCCTCAATTGATGGAGGAAAAAATGGACAGGTTGTTGGCCCTGATGGCAGAAAAGTAAAAGGAACAGCCAGAGGCACCGGGGAAGGGGGGAGGTAGTATGAGATGGGATTGGGGCAGTTGGGAGATGGAGAACCAGCACAGCTGCAACCAACACAGCAGTCTCAAGGATTTTATGTGTCCATTTGTGAGCCCATGGGATTGCACCAGTCTAAAAAAATGAGACTGCAGATTGTAAATGAAAAGTTTGGAAGCACAGTGTATGGTCGACGGCAAAAACACCGACATCCCCCACAGCGGCAACAAGGAAAATGCCGCGACAGGACCCCTCGGTGCAATCTCTTACCGTGAACACGTGTGCCTGACACCGCAGATGCACAGGTTGCATTGATGAAATGCATGGCAGCGATGCAGCAGCAGAGTGCATGACCGAGCCCCCCAACAGTAATGCTGACTGGCGGCACACATCCCAAATGGCCACCTGACAGACAGGAGAGGTATGATGGTGCAGACCACAAAAGAACCACGGCAAAAACCCCCTGCACAGGGGTACAGTGGACAGCAACAGTACCACAGGGTGCAGGAGACCTAACGGTGCACAGCAGAGTGGTACAGACTGTGGAATGGGGCGCAGACGCCGGGCAGGGAGTCCCCTGACAAAGGGACCTACATCTGAAGGCTGATATTCAGTGCCAGCCCCATCAGGTAGCCCATGCGGCTCCTGGCACTGTACACACTGACAATGTCAGTGATGCACTGAGCTGACTCCCTCCAGCGCCTCTGGGACTGCCCCACAGCCTGGCTGGACAGAGCCTGCTGCAGCTTCACCTCCGTCAGCCATTGCTCTCCCCACAGGACATCTAGGAACCACCACAGGGTTGGGTGTGCCACACCAACAGGGCATTGAACGCCCGGTGCCACCCCATGATTGCATTATTGGTGCGGGGCATTCCACCCAGTACTGCAGCATGGCAGTTCCACATGGTGATGGGGAACAGAGGCTTGCGGCGGTGGCCGCTGCAAACAGGCCTGCCCAGTCAGGTGTCCTCGAAATAGTCGAGGACAGGAGTGAGTACATCCTCATGAGAGGTGAAGTACTCCCAGCCATGGAGATCCTTGTAGGTGATGCACATATCCTCAGGGGGCACAAATGCAAGGGATGGCAGCATGCGGATGTGCATGGCACAGACGTCATCAGAGCAATACAGACGTGCCAGCTCTGCATGCTGCTGGATGTGCCACCAGACACACTGGCACAGGTGGAAGAAGCACCCATGGATGACCATGCCAGGCAGCACAGTGTGGATAGCCCTATAGGTGGCAAGCTCGAAATCAATAAGCATGCAGCGGGGACCGCCTGCAGGACACAGCTCTATGATCTTCGTGTACACGGCGAAGTAGTCTGTGGCCATTCTCCTAGCCATCAACACAAACACTGTAGGCAGTACAGTTGCCCCATCCACCCCATGCAGTGTGTACAGCTGCTGAAACAGCCTGGGGCAGCAGCAGAATGTGTCATCCCCAAGCCATGCTCAGCTACAGCCCAAGAATTCAAGGTTCCTCTCGGTACTGAAGAGGAGGAACCTGTGTTCCATGCTGGCCTCAGCACCCTGTCCCGAATCATGCAGCAGGAATGGCTCACCTGCCAGGGTTTTGGTGTAGTCATTGGGTATGGTGAGCTTGGACAGCTGCTGTGGGTCCACCATAGCACGCCTGCTGTCCCTCCGGACCCATTGTGCCAACCACTTCAAGAGGGTTACAGGGGGTAGGCATCTCCCGACTGCCTCATTTACTCCAGAGCAGCATGCTACTATGAGCTGTTGGCTCATCTCGTTTATGTCCAGGGCCCTCCGCTTCACTGCTGCCCTTACCTTGAGGACCCCAATGGCTGTGGAGTCAGGCACAGGGTTGTGGGTGCCTGTCAGTACCAGCAGTTCCTTGCCCACCATGAGTGCAGGGCCCCTGCATCCGTCAGCTGCACATTCGCAGCATTTCCAGTATGTTCTTTCGTCCCTTGTCCATTCACACTGGTATGTGTACCCAGACACCACTAGCAGTCTGCTCCCTTTGGTGCTCTCCGCATACTCCGCCAACATGCCTCCTCCCACAGTGGACCTGTGTATGCAGGTGCGGCGTGCCTCTTTCAACTCACCACTGATGCACCTGCTGACACTGTGGTGGGCAGGTCGGCATCCTCGCTGTGTCGCTGTGGGGGAGTGTGCACTGGCTGTGCTCGGCGTGCAGGTTGCAGCATTGTATTGTTGACCTAACACCATGCTTCCGGAAAGTTTGTGGATGTTTTTACATTACTTAACTGTCCCAAAGAGCCAGCGGTAAAGAAGGAATCAAAGAAGGACAAGGAGAAGGAGATGGGGTAGAGCACATGAGGAAGGTAATTATTTGGTGTAAAACTGACAAGCAGGCTTTGCCGTTTATGAGGGACTGTTAATGGAATCATGCCCTGCAGAAAGCCCAGAATTTGTGGCATTAGTACAGCTGCATCATGGAGATGTAGTCTACAAAAGAGGGATAAT
Source organism: Neoceratodus forsteri (assembly GCA_016271365.2). Classification (NCBI taxonomy): domain Eukaryota; kingdom Metazoa; phylum Chordata; order Ceratodontiformes; family Ceratodontidae; genus Neoceratodus; species Neoceratodus forsteri. The sequence goes on along the minus strand of CM057452.1, from coordinate 867,394,067 downwards.
GGTGGTTAGAATATGATAAGGAGTTTTGCAGGAGGAAACAGAAGGACCCCAGTAGGGCTTGGGGTACTTTGGATCTTCTCCTGCTGTGGTCTATTGAGGCCTATGGGGTACAGCATTCTGAAACTGGTTTCCTTGGGCACCTTACCCAGTCCCCTAGACAGGGCTTTATAATGGGGGCAGTGATCTTACAATAAGGAATATGAGAAAAGGGTTGGGGGAAGGGACAATGCTACTATTACAATCATGGGACATGTAATGTGGTGACCTGTAAATACAAGCATGAGTGCATTGCTTGTGGGAGGAATCAACCATTTGTACAGTGCACAAAATGGACCAGCCATCAGCTTTCGGAAGGGACAGGGAAAACCTTTCAACCACAATAAGGGTGGTGCACAACTGAGCGCTGGTTGGAGGGCTACCTGGACAGATGGGCCATTCAGTCAAGGCAGAGTGGTCCCATGCAAAGGCCCTCACAAAGCTTGCAAGGTGGAGAACCTAAAATCTAACATGGACCAGCTGGACAGAGTTAGGGCAAAACTTGGGAAGGAAGGAGCATTTGGCAGGGTTAGAGGGTCGTTTGAGAAACCTTCTCACCCCTCTGGGTATCTTCAATTGGCCTGGTGCCAAAGAAGGCACCAAGGGAGTTCACATTGATAAATCATTTATCTTACCCAGAGAGAGACTCAGTCAATCATCACATCGATTTTGTAGATACTGCAGTGTCATATGCGCAATTTGACGCAGTCATTGAGGAGGTGGAAGGGGTGGGAAAGGGGACATTACTGGGTAATACTGATATCAGATCAGCCTTTTGCCTGTTGCCAGCACAGCCTCAGAACAGGGACTTATTAGGCATGAGATCTGAGGACCAGTATTACGTGGCTACGTGTATAGACATAGGTTGTGCCGTGGTGTGTGCAGGGTTTGAACAATTCAGCACGTTTCTGCACTGGGCTACCAGTTAAGTGGAAGGCAGGTTGGAACTCGTTCATTATCTGCACAATTTTATGTTTGTTGGAAAGGTGGGGACTGATCACTGTGCACAATTTATGGGCTCATTCCAAACCATGTGCGAATATCTGGGAGTGATATTAGCCCATGACAAGACAGAGGGGATGAGCACGTTTGTCCTTTTCTATCAAGCTTTTTGCACCTAATGGCCACCTACTTCTGTCATTGAACCCCTCATTGCCCCCCTTGTCTGCCTCTACCCCCACCATCATGGCTGATGGGGATCTGCAAGGAGCAGAGCCTGGGAATGGAGGGGGCAGTCACATATGGCCACTGGGAGACACAGCATTATCTGCTTTTATCCCCACCCTGCAGTGGCATGTGACAAGCACACATGCATGGAGGCACACGCACTCTCCTGGAAGCCGAATGCTCCTTCCACCCTCCCATTACAGAAGTCCTTGACTCTGCTCTGATACCTGGCCTCCACCAGGTGTCAGCCAAGAGTGATGAACAGTGCTCCCACAATCCAGTAGATGAGATCAGCCCAGCGGCCAGTACAATCATCTCCCAGCCAGCCACTGGTGGCCCGAGCTTGCTCCCAAACTCGGGTCATCAGCATTGTGCGAGATGTGGCATCCATTGCCTTAACCCTCAGCACCAATAGGCTGGTGTGCTTGTCCTTTTTAGGTTTCAGAATTGATACTGTCACCATGGGGTTCTTCCTGCCACAAGAGAAGGTCAGTGCCTTGAGAGCATTGTTGCACAAGGTAGTTCAGGCAGAGAAACTCACCCTGAGGGAGCTGCAGGAGCTCTAGGGGCATCTGAATTTTGCATGCAAAATAAACTCAATGGGGAGACCCTTTCTTCATAAGCTTGCCAAAGATGGGGTGGTCTGCAGCAAGCTCCATCACAGGCTTCGGGTCACCAAGTCCATGCGAGATGACCTCAAAGTACTGTATTGTTAGCATTCTTGTCATGTTTTAATATGGTGGTGATTTGGCCTACTGAGGTCACAAGCCATGAGATAGAGCTGTACACAGATACCTCCAAGTCTGTGAGCTTTGGGACTTACTTTCACAGGGCCTGGTGTGGAGGGCTTTGGCCCCAGATGTAGATGGAGGCTGGCATGCTATGACAAGTCACATGCCTTGAATTCTTTCCCATCGTCATGGTGTTAGTGATTTGAGGGTAACAGTTTAACAGCAAATGGTAACATTTATTACAGACAATATGGGATAGTCTATAGAATAAATGGGCAATTAGGGGGAAGGCGCCATGGGAAATCTGCTGAGGGTGTTTATACAGAAGTGCTTGATCTTGAGCATACAATTTAGAGTGATGCATGCACCTGCTGTAGGTAATGATGTGGCTGATACTGTTTCTCATGTATAGTGGGAGAGATTTTGAGAATTGGCAGTGGAAGCAGAGACATGCCCCAGGGAAGTACCACCCTACCTCTGGAAGTTGGTGATCTAGAAGAATGGAAATTACTCAAGTGCTCAACAGTGCCCAGCATGAGTACAGCATATTGGTGGGGTGTAGAAATTTTCAGGGGTGAGGCAGAAGCTGGGTTGCGAACTACTGGCCAGTACTGGAAGACCAATTGTGTCTGTACCTACTCCATATGAAGTGTCAATGGTGGAGCGGCACTTCAGAAGTATTGCCTGTTTTGCTAAAGCAACAGGGTTGAGGGTTACAACATGACCTTTTAACATGAGTAAGATGTTGGAAGGTTGGGGCTCCAGGGACCTCAAAAAAGAGGATACAGGATGCCTGATCAGCCCAGCCATGCTGGTTAAAATAATAACCTTCCTCCCTATAGTTTACTGCATCAGAAGCATGACTGTTTCAGACAGCTTTCCTAGTGTCTTTTTGTGGGGCTTCAAGGGTGTCTGAAATAACCTAGCCAAGCAATTAATTTGCTTTGCCAGTGGCACTGGGTGGGGTGGACATAGTAATGACCACTGAGGGGGTGTTCATCCACCTATGGCATATTAGGATGTGCAGGGGAGCCAGGGTCTGATTGTGCAGCCCCAGTTTCCCTCCTGTGGTTCAGTGGAACATCTGGGGGTGGTTCTCTGCCTACCTCCAGCAGTTGAATCCTGAAGGGCATGCATTTACCACCACGAGAACTGCCCCCCCACATCATTCCAGTTCCACCATCTGCTGAGCAAGGCACTGCAGACAGTAGGGACAGCAGATCAGAAGTATAATATTTATTTATTTATTTATTTAAAATGTTTCATAAGGAAAGACAACATGAGCCACAAAGAGCTTGTTTCCTGAAGCGTCCTGGAGATAAGGGGAGAATGGGATACTGTAAACATAGCAGAGTACAAAACACCATGAATAGAAAAATGTAACAAAACCATACATAAAAAGTTGAGCATGAAGGGTATAACAATACAAAAAAAAGAAAAAAAAAACAGTGCACACACCAGAATGAACCCAAACACATCTATGCCTACAAATAATCATGTAAATATATATAAATGTATAGAACATATACAGACACATATAATATACAAAACATACACCTACACAGAAACTACAGCCACATAAGACAGTATAGAGGGTAGGGTAGGGAAAGGGGAATGAAAATTAGGGAGAGAGGCAAGGGTAGGTAAGGGAATAAGGACAGATAGAGAAAGGAATAAAGTAGTGAAGGAAGTAAGGGTCAAGAGCAGTTGAAGGATGGGGAAATATATTTACAGAGAAGGCAAGACAATGAACTAGTGGAAGGGCAGAGCAGATCTCTAAGGGCAGTGAGTTTCAGAGATTAGAAAAATGGTAGGAGAAGGTGGCCCTACCAGAAATGGAGCTTCGGGCAAGGAGGGCAAAAGTCCTATAAGTGGAGTTACAGAGGAACTAAGAGATAGAAGAGGGGGTAGAAAGGAATGCATTAAGGTAGGATGGAAGGGCCCAAAACCAGAACTTACCAACTAGTGAAACACAATGAGAAAGATGTCCGGCCTCAAGACGTGGGAAGGAAAGGGGAAGGGAACATTGTTTAACCAGGAGTAGCACACTAAGCCAAAGCTTGTTTGCAGATGTGACTTGGGAACACAAGGAAGTTAAAGAGCCACTGACGACAAAAGTTCTACTATGCAAAATCCAAATAAGCAAACTCCCAGTAAATCTCATACTAAAAACTAGACTTTTATGTTACTTGGTTTTAAAGTTATTAGCCTTTTTCTAGCTTTGATTGCACTACCTGTGCAATAAAAGCAAGTGTCAGTAAAGAGCTGCTGGTGATGTCATGTAGGGAGCTCAAAGTCTAGTAATGACTGTCAACAAGCTTATAAGACCCATTTCTCCAAAGTTGTAAAGATCATGTGCAATAGTTTTCACAAGTAAAACAGGCAGCACCAGTCAGTAAACATTGCTATAAATACCATATATTTCCAGGTTGTGTAACAAAGTTGATAAAATGGTATTATTTAATGCTGTGTTTGTGTGGTCCATTTCACCAGGGTTGCTGGATACTAAGTCAGCATGCCTCCAGATTGTTGAAGCCAGTTAGAGTGCTACTAGTTTTATTGCTGTTTGTCATTGTCTGCTTTACAATATGTTTTCATAGGGGTCTTATATGTGTTAATTCCTACTAGGGGTGGAAGTGTTAGCTCTGGTAAAATGATCATTGTAATTTAGAGTAGAACATAGATGAGTCTGCCCCACCACCATTAAAAAGGAGATGGGATAATTGTTTTAAATTGCCATTCTTAAAAGTTGCCTCAATTGACTGATATGTGTGAATGAGCTCAGCCTTTCATCAGAAACCTATTCAGTCTGCAAACCTCACAGTGTGTTATGATCCAGCATTCAGCAAAAGGACCGCACTAAAAAGGCATCCAGACAAAATATTGTCAGTTTTGTTACAAGGCCTGAAACACAATGTTTTTAAAGCAATGTTTACTAACTCATGCTGCCTGTTTTACTTATGAAAACCATTGCACATGATCTTTACAGCTGTAGAGAAACAGGTCCTATAAGCTTGCTGACATGGAAGAATAAACTGTAAGGTCCCTAGATGACATCAGCAGCAGCTCTTCACTGGAACAGGCTTTCTTTGAACAGGTAGTGAAATCAGGGTTACAAAATGGCTAATAACTTTAAAATGAAGTAACATGGAAATCTACTTTTTGGTATGAGATTTACTGTGGATATGCTTATTCTAATTCTGCAGTCTAGCACTTTTGGCCAGATGGTGTCAGCAGCTCTTTAAGTGACTTGCTCAGGATCACACAGTATGCACCTTGGTGGCTGTGGGATTCAAACCCAGGTCTCCAGATCTGCAGCTCAGAGCCTTAACTCACTGCGCTATACTGCCTCCTAGGGAAGGAGACAGCAGTGTAGAGGTTGCAGTGGTGTGTACGTGGCAGACAATTTAGGGGAAAGTGACAGAAGGAATTGAATAGGGTGTCCAGTCTGGTGAGAGTGGTCTTAGGGGTGACACTATAGACTATGTCTCAAAAGTCAAAAATCAGGAGTATCATCTGAAGAGGGAGTACAGCCATGGTGTCTAAAGAGCGCCAAGTTTGGGATGAAGCTTTTTTTGAATAGCATCCACATGTCCAGAGAAGCCAAGGTTCCTATCGAGCCAGAGCCCGAGGTACTTAAAAGGAGGAGACATCTTCCAATGGGATACCATCAAGAGTGTGGAAAGTAGGGGTGGCTGTAAGCCTGGTGAGCATTTGACTGGTGGAAAAAGTCATAGAGACTGACTTTTTGGCACTGAGGAACAATTGGTTAGAATGGAACCAACGTTGAACATTGTTGAAAGCCAGTTGAAAGCTGATGGCCACATCTGAGGGGGAGGTACTGGAGGAAAACAAAACAGTATCATCTGCATACATGTGGATATCTGCTGTTGATCCAGCAGAGGGTAAGTCATTCAGAAATATCAGAAAGAGAATTGATCCAAGTACTGAACCAATAATACTTATTCCGGATAGATGCTGCCTCACAAGCTAGAGTAGAAGGCTGGATGGCTGAATAGATTCAGTCCCTAGGGTGGTGGAGGTCTCAGGCATTTGAGAATTGTGTGCATCCATAGTTACTTTAACTTCTCTGCTTCTCTTTTATTCGCAGGTCAGGACTCTTGGGTAAAGTGAGCGTGGCTGTGTGGCCATTTGTTTTCCCGTTGGGTGGTGGTGAGAGCACAGCAGTTCCAGGAGTGTAAATCTCTTCTTTAATCCCCTTTAGGTACATACTGAATGGGCTGGAGGGGGATGAAGTGGGGAGAACTGCTCCCTTGGATCAAAGCTGAAGCTCAACGCCATGGCCTGCCAGATGTGTTCATCATCCACCTAATCGGAAACAATTTTGATCTCATGAAGTCTGTTGAACTGTGGAACATGATGAAAAAAAATTTGGGATGAATGTATCATGAGTGGCCAAAGATGCAGGTAATATGGTCCCACATGATACAGAGACAATGGTGGTGCCACACTCGGACTCCCAGCACCACAGAAAGGGTGTGTGCTTGACAAATATAGCCATGCACTGAATTATGGACTCCATTGGGAGACTTGTTCTGCCCCATGATGGGATTATGGAAAAAATCAATCACACAGTGGTAGTGGGCCCTCCGGTACTTGAAAAACAAATCAGAAACCAGGTGGGATCATGCTGCACTAACCTCTCTACAAATATCAACACAGATGGAGACCAAGACCTTCTCACCAGTTAATCTTTTTTATTTTTCTACATAAGTAGCATATCTACCAAATAAATACAAAATCACACGTGTCCCAACAATGCAAAGCATCATGGGCTGCATATGCAAATCACACCAAAAAATATTATGCTGGTTTAATTTTAAGCAGAAATGCATGGTGCCAAATGGCCTCTCACACAGTTTGCAACGGGTGCCAACAAAAGACATAGACAAGTGTTTCGTCCTACAGGACTCATCAGTATGCCTTATCTGTTTGATACCCCCGTGGAATGAGCCCGCTACCTGAAGATAGTCTATCTGGGTTATGTTGTGGGGAACCCAATTAAAACAAAAACTATTTAAAAGACAAAGAACCTCTGTGCACAGGCACTGAGGCAATGGTTCCCTGAAAGGGCATTTGGCTGGGAAGCCAAGTTACAAGGAAATACAAAATCACACATGCCCCCACAATGCAAAGCATCATGGGCTGCATATGCAAGTCACCACAAAATATTATGCTGGTTCAACTTTAAGCAGAAATACATGTTGTCGAAAGGCCTCTCACACAGTTTGCAAAGGGTGCCAACAGAAGACATAGACATGTGTTTCATCCTACCGGACTCAGCAGTATACCTCATCTGTCTGACACCCCAGTGGAGTGAACCAGCTACCCTAAGATATTCTATCTAGGTTATGTTGTGGTGAACCCAATTAAAACAAAAAAATATTTAAAAGACAAAGGACCTCTGTGCGCAGGCACTGAGGCAATGGTTACCCCAAAGGGCATTTGGCCCAGAAGCCAAGTTACAAAGAAATACAAAATCACACATGCCCCCACAATGCAAAGCATCATGGGCTGCATCTACCAAATGTTGACTGTCTACATTTTACATAGCACCCACTGCTTCATCAGGACCTAAAGAAATGCATACATTTACTCATTAATAAGAAATACAAAGATTAGATTGGATGTACACAGCAGTAACTGTAAGTACAAATAATCATGTTTAAAATACAGCATACCCCATGTAGTGGTCGCACAGAGTTTTTAAACATTGTTGTTTATATACTGGGTATTGTATACATATGATATGATTTTTTTAATAATAATAATTGAGAACAGTTTTGTTAATGCTGTGAAGAATATTCCCTATGTTATGTATGTATTAATGAGTAAATGTATGCATATATTTAGTCCTGATGAATAACATTACTATTAAAATAGTCAACAACAACATTAGTAGAAACCTATCGAATAAAAACTGAAAAAATGTAACCGTTGCATGGATATTGGTCTCTATTTGTGTTGGTATTATGGAAAAAGTCCCACAGCTGTATGCAGAAGGCAGGATACATCTATCAGATTTAGGGAACGATAGATGTTTAGCTGACCTACAACATGGTTTGGAGGAAGCCATGGCATGATGTGCTTGGTGGGACATGAGCATCTGAACTGCAGCAGACACTTACGTGGTGGCATGGTAGTCATGCAGTATTGCACATGGAGGTTAATAGGGCTATTGCATCTTTTCAGGAGGACCCTGTGGCTGGGGAGAGGTGGTGCCTTGGTGGCTGGTACCAGAGGGGGTGCAGGCCATAGGCAAAGGATAACTCTGACTTAGGTCACCAGCCAGCAGAACACTCAGACAGGGGACAGGGGTCTCAAGACTGGCCCATTAAGAGCCATCCCTCATGCCTCAGGAACTAATGGGTCTCGCAAGGTTGTAATCATGATATCAGCCCCATCCAAGGGTGAGGGAGGGCCTATAGGTACTCAGTGAACCAGATTTGGTAAATGCGTTAGCTGCAACTACCCTTCTGTGCACATCATGCCTGATGGTTCATATATTTATTCAACAGAAATAATTTAACATATCTAATTCCAACCGGCTCTTACTACATCTCTCCACATATTCTTAAACCTGGGGTCCTCAGACCCCCACATAAATATAAATACGTGACTGCGGCTATTTCTGGCAATCATGTTGTCTGTCCCATTTGTCCAGGTGAAGGATGGGAGGTGTGACCTAAAAAACAATGGTAAAGCCTGCAATGAATAACCACATATGGGGTTTGTCTGTGGGCACACCCCCAGACAACACCTGGACAAAGAGGTAGTTTCTGTACATTATTGCTAGGGCAGGCAAGTGGGTAAGGTTTGCAGGGGGTGGGAGATGTTACCTGCTGGAAGGAGAGGCTTGTTTTTTTTTGTAAGTTGTTGCAGTGATGGCTGTACCTTCTTTTGCCCTCAATGTCTGCAATTACCCTTCCAATCCCCCTCCTCAGAAAAGCAGGGGCATGGAACTGGGGTAGGGCCCCTACTGTCATACAAACATACGAAACTGCCAGCAGATACAGGCCTATCAATCTATCTAGTCTGCTCGAGTGTACAGCACTTCAGTCTTTCAGACTGCAGCTGCCTCCTTCCCCTTGCCTCCCTCCCATTGATTTTGCCCATGTATCCTTCACTCCCACTCCTGCCACCCCACAGTTTGAACTCTTCCTCTGAACCTGCCCCCCCCCTTTTGAAGCTGCCCTCTGTCTGCAGTGATATCACCTCCTCTGACAGTGCGTTCCACCCTGCCGCCACCTATTTGGTGAAATACTGTCTCCTCATTTCCCTCCTGAATATGCCTTCTTCCAACTTCAGACTGTGCCCCCTCGTTTCCCTTCCATGTTTTAGTTTGAAAATACTACCAGTGCTTATTCTGTTCATACCCTTCAGGTACCTGTAGGTCTCAATCATATCACCTCTCTCCCTTCTATCCTCCAGGGAATATATATTGAGTTCTTTCAGTCTATCCTAATAAGGTTTATCTCCCAACCCCAGGATAATTTTTCTTGCCTGGTGCTGTACCTCCTCCAATAGCTTGATGTCCTTTTTCAAGTAGGGGTGCCAATACTGCATGCAGTACTCCAAGTGCGGACTCACCAGGAACCTGTACAGGTGCAGGATGACTTCCCCTCTCCTAGAGGTTATTTCCTCTGTGATGCACCCCAGCATCCTGTTGGCCTTTGCTGCTGCCTTCCCACACTATGCTGAGTGGTTCATTTTCCCTGTCACTAGTACACCCAGATCCTTCTCCTCCTTTGACTTGGATAACTGCACTCTCCCCAGCCAGTAACTATTTCCAGGGTTCCTGGCTTCCAAGTGCATGATTTTGCACTTCTTGGCATTGAACCTAAGTTGTCATGCATTAGACCATTCCTCCAGTTTTGCCAAATGCTCTTGGAGTACTGTACCAACCTCCGCACAGATCTTGGTGTCATCGGTCAAGAGACTGATCTTACTCTTTATCCCTTCTGTGATGTTTGCAATGAAAATGTTAAAACAGCACTGGTCCCAGCACTGAGCCCTGTGGGACTCCACTTGTTACCACCCTGGGCTCAGATACCTCACCCCCACTATTACCTTCTGCTGTCTATCCTGCAACCAGCTCCTGACCCATCTAACTAGTTTCCTCCTCGCTTACAGGTTGCTCAGTTTGCTGGTCAGCCTACCATGCGCTAAATCAAAGACATTGCTGAAGTCCAGGTATAGAGCATCCACTGAATGACCCTTGTCCAGTGCCCACATCACCCAGTCAAAAAAGTCCACCAGGTTCATCCGGCAGGATCTACCAGAGACAAACCCATGATGTCTGCCATCCTGGAGATCATTATCCTCCAGAAATGTTACCATCTTTTTCTTGAGGATAGTCTCCATTAGCTTTCCCTCAATTGAGGTTAGGCTGACTGGTCTATAGTTCCCTGGTTCATCCTTAGGCCCACTCTTATTGAGGGGCACCACATACACCACCTTCCAATCCCTGGGTACGCATCTTGTTTCCAGAGAGATGTTAAACAGGTTTACCAACAGCTCCACCAGGACTACTGCCAACACTCTTAGTACTCTAGGATGAATTACATCTGGCCCAGGTGCCTTATCAACCCTCAGGGACTTAAGGCCTTCCAACATCCTTCCTTCTTTGATTTCACCATCTGTGATCCCCCACCCACCCCACCCTTCCCCTTGGAATGGCCCATCCCTCTCTTTGGTGAATAGCAACAGAGGTACTCAATGAGTACTTCTGCCAGCTCTGCGCCCTTTTCTACGCACCCACTGCCATTCGTGATCCTTACAATCTGATCCTTATGCTTTATCATCTCCCATATATACCCAAAGAAATCATTTTCACCTTTTTTGATCCCCTGGGCCAGTCTCTGTTCTCTTGACACCTTGGCTGCCATTACTGTTCTACTCACTGCCCTGGATTTCCTCATGAATTCCACCCTGTCCACTTCCCTGTAGGTTCTAAATGCAGCTTTCTTTTTCCTCACCCTTCCCCCTACCACCTTGTTCATTCAGCTTGGCTTCTTGGTCCTGGATTTCTTGCTCTGGCTCTTGACACATGCTAATGTCCTCAGTCATGCCCCTCTCGAAGATTGCCCATTTATGTTCAGTGTCCATGTTCGGGCGGATGTTGCTATGTGCCTTTCCAGTATACTACCCCCTCCTGCCAAAGTCTGCTCTTTTGAAATCCAGGACCTTAGCCCTTGTAGTGGCAACCTCCTTACCTAGATTGATTGAGAACCACACTGTGCAGTAGTCGCTTCCTGTCAGGGGTTCCAGTACTCCAACATCCCTGACTTGCTCCCCATCCTCCAATACCACGTCCAGGATGTTCCCCTCCATAGTTAGATCTGCTATCCTCTGTGTCAGGAAGCTGCCCTGGAAGGCTATCAGGAGAATCTGCTCCCTGGCACATGAGGTAGGTGGGATGCTCCTATCCGCCCCTGGTTGATTACAGTCCCCGACCGCTACAGTGCTCCCTTTGCTGCTAAGCCTCTTTAGCTCCTCTCCCAGCTCCCTGTCACTTTCCTCATCCTGTGTTGGAGGCCTATAAACTACCCCCAATCAAACCTTCCTACCCTTCAGGTTGTATAGTTGTACCCATATGGCCTCCGCCCAGCCTTCCTCCCCATCCTCCCCATTACACCTTATCCCTTCCCTAACTTAGATGGCCACCCAACCCCTTTTCCCTATCCCTCTGGTATAGCTTGAAACCTGGAATGGTTAGGTCCCAGTCATGGTATTGGGTTGCCCATGTCTCAGTGGTAGTGGCTATGTCCACCTCCCCTTTCGCCATCAATGCCTGCAACTCTGCCATCTTGTTCCCCAGGCTCCTAGCAGTCAGTGATGCCATACTCCATTTTGATCTACTGCGCGCTGTGCCTTTTCCCTCCCCTCCATTTCCCCTCCTATTTGAATTTGGCTCCTGCCTTGCTGTGGGGGGAGGTCCAAAGGATCCCCTTTCTTGGTGAATTCCTACCCCTTTGGCCCTCCTTACCTAGTTTAAATTATAATATTCTTTAATAAATTCCCCAAACTTGTGCTTCAGTACCTGTGAGCCTTCCTTACTAAGGTGTAACCTATCCCCTGTATACAGGTCTGTGTTCTCCCACTTGTTGCCCCACACCCCTACTAATCCATACCCCATGGACCCACTCCATTCTTTCAGCCATCTATTGATTTAAGTGATTCTCTGCTTCCTGGCTGTACTCACTCGGAGCACCAGTAGGATTTCTGAGAAATCTACCGACCTTCCCACCATACTGCATAGTTTCCTCAGTTCCCTGAAACTGACCTGAACCTCTTCTATCATTCTCCCCTCCAGGTCATTTGTGCCACGGTGTACCACAATGTGTGATTTTTCACCTATCTTCCTCACACATCTGCTAATATGCTATCCCACTCTACCCACTGTCATGCCTGGCATGAACTCCACCCAATTGCTGCTTTTTCTGGTGCTCCTTCCCCCCATCTTTTACCCTTAAGTATCAAGTCCCCCAGAATAATGACCATCCCTCCTTTATCCTTTTCACCGTCCTGCTACCTGCTAATCCTCTGTCCCCTGTCTTGATCTCCCCCTCCTTCCCCCCCTGCCTTGGTACCCTGTGCCTTCTCTGAGCCATGTCTGTCCCCATTTCTTTGCACCGTCCTTTCCTCTGTACCCCTTGTGCCCAGACTATCTGATTCCACCCTCGTACCCTTTCTCTCCTGCTCTACCACCACCATTTCTGTGCCTGCCTTTCCACCCCCCTTGCCACTGGCTCCCTGTGTCCCCACTGACCTGTTCTCTTCCTCTTCCCTGTTTCCATCACTCCCTCCTGTGCTATCCTTTCCAGGGCTGCCTGCTGTGCCCCACTGTCTGATCTCTACTTGCCTCTCCCTCCCCCCTCTTATACCTGCTGCTTCGCCACCTTCCTTCTGCCCTGCATTGCATCTGTTGCCACCTGGGCTACCTCTTTTGCCTTCCGCCTCACTGTTGTTTCCCTTACCCTTCATAGTGCCTTCCACCCTTCCATTCTCAGCAGTTTCTCTCCCCACCCCTTCCTGCTCCCCCAGGCTCGCCAAAACACAGAATATGTTCCTATTGCCATTCTCCTTTCTCTGAGCTACTCCAGCCACCCCTTTCTGTGACTTATACCCCTGCCCTGCCCTGTTTTTATCTTCCCCTGGTGCCAGACCAGCTTCCAGTTGCTGGTGTCTTCCCCCAGCTGCTCCTGATTGACTGTCTCTGTTGTTCCTCTACCTTGTCTATCCTTTTGTTGCCTCCTGCAACCTCTGGTGCTGCCCTCCTCAAGTCCCCTTTTCCTTGGTGCTTCCCCCACCTCTGTTCCCCCATCTACCCAGCTCCCGTCTCAGCCACCCAAGCTCCTTCCTAAGTTGTATCAACTGCCTAACCACCATACACCCACCTGCCCTCCATGCAATCCCCAAGAATATGGCTGCTTGCATCCATTACAACTTACTACCGTCCCTCTTGACTGCCCACAAACACCCTCCCTCCTCATGCCTGCTTACTGGTCCATTCCCAGGGACCCTCCTATCCTCCTTGGGCTTCCTGCCCTATGGCATATTTCTGAGCTATACCTGATGAGCACTCCCTTTAGAGACTCCTCTCTCCTGTGTCCTACTCTCACCTCCCCAGTGTGGCCTGCTGCCTGCTGTCCTCCCTGCTGATGACCTGCAGATGCTACTCGAGAGGCTACATTCCTGCTTCATGGCTCTCAAGCTTCGGGTCGCTCACGCTTTGTGGTTGCTTGGTCCCCCTTGTAATATAAGTAGATCCCAGCTCCACAATTTTGACTGGTCCAAGTCATGTGACCACCCCTTCCCCTCCTGTGTAGTCCCAACCTCTCCCTCCCTCCCTCAGTCAGATGCCCCCCTCTCCTCCTAGTACAAGACAAAATCATTTCTTTTGCAGTTGCGCACAGTTGAAATCACACAGCACACATTGCCCTCTCAATAAATGCTACCACAATACTAAAAGAAAACAAACAGCACAGAAAAAGTACTTCCCTTTCAGCTACTGCTGCCTCCCTCTACTTGTCTCCAGCTCCAACATAGAGCAAGCAGTTCAAATGATTCTTTAACAATCACTCAATCCAGCCCCACTATTGGCTAGTCTGAGTCATGTGACCACCCCCTCCTGTGAAGTCCCAGCCTCTCCTTCCCTAAATAAGATGCCCCCCCTCCTCCCAGCCCAGGACAAAATCATTTGTTTTTCCATTGCACAGTTGAAATCACACAACTCACATTGCTGTCTCAGTAAATGCTACCACCATACTAAAAGAAAACAACAAGACAGAGAAAGTTCTTCCCTCCTTTCAGCTCCTGCTGCCTGCCTGTTCTGGTCTCCAGCTCCAACTGAAAGCAAACAATTCAAATGGTTCCTTAACAATCACTCAATCCCAGCCCTGCTATTGGCTGGTCTGAGCCATGTGACCACCCCTCCCCCTCCTGTGTAGTCCCAGCCTCTCTCTCCCTTAGTCAGATGCCCCCACTCCTCCCAGGCCAAGACAAAATAATTTATTTTGCAGTCGCACAGTTGAAATCACGCAGCACACATTGCCCTCTCAGTAAATGCTACAATACTAAAAAGAAAACAAACAGCACAGAGAAAGTACTTCCCTTTCAGCTCCTGCTGCCTGCCTCTACAGGTCTTCAGCTCCAGTTGAGAGCAAACCATTCAAATGGTTCCTGTCTCGCTATAGGGGATCACCTTAGGAGTTGGGAAGGGATTTTACTTTTTTCCCCCACTGGGTTTACCAGTTTTTCACCTTCTCAGATGGGGTTTTGTTAGTAATAGTCGGGTAGATAGGCAGGGTATGTCATAGTCATGTAGGTATGGCAGATACAGGGTAGCTCAGTAGATTGACAGCATAGTAATCGCACATAGTTCTACAACACAGGTTCAACAGAAAATCTGTTGAATGGCTTTACAGTGATGGCACTATGTCAACCACGATCGTGGTTGGCATTGTGCTGTGGTAAAAAAAGTGTGTTTTTAGCAGGGGGCTATCTACCTCCTGCACCCCCCCCCCGGACTTTAATATAATCAACTCCAGTGGCCGGTTGCATAAAACCTGGCTTATGATTAGCCTAAATAGATGGTCTTAGGACTTAAGAGTGGTCTTGCCTAAGTCTGGCAGTTAAGACAGTTGCAGGATCAAAAAACTGTCTTGACTTACAGAAGACAGGTCTTATCCTGATGTTGCCTAGCAACATAGACTGGACTTTAAATCAGACTTGCACACTGCTGAAGAAAAAAAACAAGATGGCTATCAATTGCAAGAACAGAGAGTTATGTTGACAATAGTAGTGAGTGTACTAAACAGAGCTACAGAAGAAACTGGTATTCTGCAGCACACTAGTGGTGAGAAACTTTTGTTTTCCCCAAACATACTGCTTACTTTAATTTTTGAAATTATATGACTTCTTTCCTTTTTGTTTGATGTTGTTGGGACCATAGGCGTCTTATCAAATCTGTTGCCAGATACAGCTGCTCACTGTGCGGTTTTTATACTGGCCCAACCAGCCCCTGTATAACACTCTCCTATCCCTTTCATATTCAGCCTTCCTTCACACTCAGGCACCTTCATAATTTCCCCCAATACTGGTATAATTCAACACTTTCTTATACTCAGCCCCCACATATACATTCCTGTCTCAGTCCACCTCTCCTACCCAGCCTCCACCCTACCACTCATACTGAGCCCCTTGGGTTGGGAACAACACCCTTCGGAGCAGACATTATTTAAATAAATAAGGGCCAGTCAAGCACTGTAAAGTTAGCTACCATGTGGCTTTAATAATCCCCTCATCCCATCTGCATAAAATCTGCCATGGGACTATTTTGGTACATGCCGTGGTGTGGCTAGGCTGTCTGACAGTTCTCGTTGCCTTTTTTTTTTTTTTAATTCACTTTATTTTATTTTATTTTATTGGCATGTTCATTACAGGTGTCATAAATAACACATAAGGCTGTCAAGGATTTTACAAAATAACCGTGAGTACCTTATACATAATAATTATCAGCCCATACTAACAGTACTTACATGCTTACATGGATGAAAAACAAGAGGAAAATATATGAAAAGGAAAAGAAAAAAAATAAATAAATAAACCCAGCAACACAACCCCCCACCCTTCACCCATTAAATTAAATAAAATATAACAGCATTCATATGCCAGTGAAAAAGAAAGAGAACCCGTACGGACTTCTCATCAAGGGGATCTTATGGGTGACTTCAAGGGCCCCATGCTGTCAGAACTGCATCCAGGGAACCCCACTGTGAGTAATAACCCTCAGTCCTGTTATTCATTTTGGCAATATGGGACTCCACCTGTAATGCTAATGTAATTTCTTTGTACTATTCACCCACAGATGGAGCCAAAGTATCTATCCAGTGCCTCAAAATAACAGCCTTTGCAGTCGCTGATATTAAGGCAATATACTTTTCTGTTGCCTGGACATACCATTATGGAAGTTATTCAATAAGCAAATTTCAGGTGAAAAGAGACCATCTAAACCTAATGCTTGTGATAGGGAAACACGAATGGCCTTCCAAAAGGGCCGAATTTTAGTACATTCCCACATTATATGATATATGTCGCTACCTTCCTCCCCGCATCTAACACATGCAGACTGCCTTGATTTACCCATTCTATATAGTTTCATAGGGGTATAGTACATATTGTATATAATATGATACTGCTGTAGTCTATATCGATCTTGTCTAATATTTCTATATGTGCCTAGTCATATATTCCTCCATGTGTCCCTATTCTCCGTTATACCTAACCTACATACCCAATAATAACTAACCCCATTGGGGAGGTTGTCATCAAGCTGTTGCAATGCATTATAAACCCAAGAGATAGAATGCAGTTGGTCGGCTATCTTAATCAAATCTATTAACTCAATTCTATTGTCTGTCTCCATTATATTTTTTTTATTCAAGTGGGTTCTGATCGATTCAGAGACTTGCCGGAATTTAAAATATTGGCCCTGTTCTCGTTGCCTTTAACTTCTGACTGGGTGTTGTTTAAGAGCCGTGAGTGTGACTCACTACATTGCAGTCTCCCGGATACCAAGTCTCCTGCTCCCAAATTCCTTGTGGCAGGTAATTATATTTGCTGTCAGAGTGGCAGCTCTGGTAGATGCAGAGAGGTGCACTTGTACTGTCCCCATCTCTCGCCAACATGGAGCAGGCCAAAGCCTGAGCTCCATACGGGTTAAAGTAGTAAGTGCCGCCTGGCATTTTCACTTTTTGCACGTTCACTTGCTCTACCAGCAGCTGCCCCAGGATAGATTTCATTGATACAGCAGGACGGATGCATATTCAGAGCTCAGTAAGTGCAGATAATGACAGCCTCAGTGTATTGTGTGCCATGTGGTCCATAATCGGCAAATTGTTTGTTTGTTACCATGCCCTCCCCCCCATGGTGGAAATGAGCAATACTGCTCAGTATGCTTTTTTCAAGTGAAACCTTCAAGTAAAATAAATAAATAATAAATGGCATATTTTTGCTTTATATACTGTGAATGGAATACTGCATTATGTTCACATTTATTTACAGAAATAAAAGAAAAAAAATAACTAGTGCATCTCAGCCCATATTTAATGTGAGTGCTGGTTGCTGTTATAGCTGTTTTGATTAAATTGTTTCTTTTGAGTGTTATTTTATTTTAAATGATATTTTGGTTATAAATGATTGACTGAGCCAGAATTCCCTTATGTAGGGGTATTCCCCGAAACGATGGCACTATTTTTGGTTGGATTAATATTTGAATTAATAAATTGTTTTTATTCAGATTTCGATTTTGGTGAGTGGGCTTGATTGATCCAATCAATGTTTGAGTAGTTTCAGGGCTTGACTGGCTGTAGCTCCTCTGTTATGAGATGTTTTTTTGCCTTATACCAATGTGAGCTGTGCCAGACCTTCCTTCATCAAACAAATATCTCTCAACATTTCACCCCCAAAATGTGGAACAAAGTATGCCATAAAATGTGGAACAAGTGGACAAAATGTAGGACACTAGCAAGTCTTTAACATGAAGTTCAGAGCACTGTATAAATATGAGTGAAGCTCACAAAATGCGCCCTTTTTTTTCCATCGGGGATTTATACTACTTTGGTGGGCTGCAGCTATGTGTTCACCAACCTGCCAAACACTGGGTGTCTTTCGGGAGCTTCTAATGCTATGCTTGTCCCGGCGGACTACCCCTTGAGCCAGCTTGGAGGCTTCATCCTGCCATGGCCCATTACTTTTTCCTTCTGGTTTTATCTCCGTTACCCGAGGCCCAGACAGAGAGATGCATGCACATGGAGGTGCGCATGCATCCTTTTACTCCGGTGACAGCCTCTTCCTGATTTAGTAAGCTTTATTACGTTTACCATTTAACAAATTATACACAAAACACCATTACATAGAATGTTTAGAAACAGTATTCCAGCAACTTAGATCCATTGTACCATTATTGCAGATCGATATCCTACATTTAAAATCTAAGAAGAGAGTAAGTTATGTTACTATTAGAAAATTAATGGTGAAAAAAAAAAGACTCCACCTAGGCATATCTTCCTTCCTAGTACCCTCCCACCCTCCTATCCCAACTTCATTCACCACTGGAGAAAAACTGGTAAGAGAGGAAAGAGAAAAAAAGTGAAACCTCAACATAATTCAGATTATGTTACCTGTATTTAGGGATAGGTTCAGTGAATCTACAGTATGGGTTATTGTTATTGGGACAATTAATGCCCGCTGGATTCAGCTCAGAGGAGCCAGATCGACCCTATTTATGGCTATGGGGAGTGTTAAATGGATAGTAGGGTGTGCAGAGGGGCCCAGATCCTCTGATATTTCATACTACTTTTAGAAATGCTCGCTAGGAGGTGTTCTGCTTGTAAAGCAAAGAGGATTTCTTGGTGCCATTCTGTATACATGAGGGTTTGTTGATCCAACCAGTGGCGTAATATCACTTTCTTATCAGATAGGGAAATTAAAGTCATATGTTTCCTTTGATTTCCAATAAGAGTGTCCCCCGAGTCCTCTAGGATGCAAATCACTGGCTGAAAAGCATTTTGCAGTCCTAATAAAGGGTCAAGTCTAGAGCGGATACTTTACCAGAGGGGGGACACCTTATCACATTCCCACAGAATGTGAAACAGTGTGCCTCGCTGGGTCCCACATCTGGTACACAAATCTGACTGAAGCTTTTCCATTTTACAAAGTTTTACACGGGTATAATATAGATCCTGTAATATCTGAAATTGAAGCAGTCTGTAGTGGTCCCACCTAACATCCTTATATAGCCTATTCCAGATTTGTGACCATTGTCGGGGGACCATGGATGTTGGAGGGAGTGTCCTGTCTGATACGTAGTGAGGAGTATCATCTAGTTCCATGACTATTTTGTGCAGCTCTTTATAATAAAAGGAAATCAAGTGAGAGGTAGGCTGCGTTTGTAGTGTACTAAGGATGGGGCCAACCATATGATGGTCCCATGGGCCATTACCAAAATGCCGTATTAGGACCTGGGAAATTTGAAGATATTTAAAACAGAAGGAAATAGGCAAGTTGTATTTTGCCATTATCTCCGGGAATGTTAACAACTTATGATTCTTTGTTATATCTATAACTTTTTTCCCCATTCCACCCGGCCAAAACAAGTGATTAATAACTCTTCCTCCAATTTTAAAGTTGGGGTTACCCAAAATGAGTTGCGAGGAATCCTTTTCCATGGAGCATCTTATAGTATTGTTTAGTTGCTTGTGAGTACGAAGGGTTCTTATAATGGGAGTGGTTTTAAGCTGTCCTGGAACCTTGTTAAGAGGAAGATATGGTAATGTCCTGATATCTATACCAGATGAAACACAGAGCGACTTCTCTATTTGTAGCCACAGTGGAGCATAAAGTTCCGAGCCGGAGTTCGGGGCAGGATTCAACCATTGAGAGACAACTGAACAGTTAATGGAGAAATAGTAAAGATAAATGTTGGGGACTTGTAGGCCACCTAGTTCTTTTGATCTCTGTAGTTTAAACAGCGCCCTACAAGGGGTTTTATACTTCCAAATTAATTTGGATATAACACCATGAACATGACTGAACCAGGCCTTAGGGAGGTATTGATGACACAAGTGAAGGGGATACAACAAACGGGGCAAAAATAAATTTTAATAGTATTAATTTGTCCCCACAGGGAAATAGGGAGTAATGCCCAATGGTTCTGGTCAGTTTTAATTTGTGTTATTAGCTGGTCTAAATTGTATTGCTTCATTTTGGAATTAGACTGAGATAGATATATGCCCAGATACCTCATTTTATCCTTTACCCAGGAGAGTCCAAGATATTGAATGTCAGCTTTTAAAGTCAGACTATTTAGTGGCATGACCTCTGTCTTGGACAAATTCAATTTGTAGTTAGATAAGCGCCCAAATTCCTGGATAATATCCAATGTGGCCGGTATTGATTTAGGCGAATTGGGTATCTGAGTAAAATATCATCTGCATACACTGATCATTTGTATTGGAGGTGATTGATTGGGATACCAGTGACTAAGGTTGGTGTATTTATTTTCCTGATTAGGGGTTCTAAAAATAGGTTAAACAAATAAGGGAAAAGGGGGCATCCCTGTTGGGTGCCCTGTTGTAATGTGAAGGGAGGGGAAAGAACTCCATTACAGAAAATGCTGGCTGACGGATGGGAATAAAGAACTTTTATCCACTGTGTAAACTGTACCGGGATATGATGTTTTGGAAGTAGAATAACTAGATAGTCCCATGACACTCGATCAAAGGCTTTTTCTATGTTCAGGAACACCAAGGCCGATGGAATATTGGAATCCCTGGACGCAGAAATAAGATTGGAAATTTTATGCAGGTGGTCCACCGATAAGCATCCAGCCACAAATCCCACTTGTTCGGGACTCAACAGAGTCTGCCATACTTGGGCCAGTCGGTTGGCTAGGATTTTTGCTAGAATCTTCAAATCAACATTTATAAGGGATATTGGACAGTAATTTGGCAGCATTGTAGGGTCCTTGTCTGGCTTTGGGAGTACCACAATAGTGGCGGAAGTAAAACTGTGATCTGAAAGGCCATGCTTGTAGATATAATTATAGAAGTCAAGGAGTTTAGTACATAATTAGGTTTTAAATGATTTGTAGAAATTGGGTGTGTAGCCATCAGGGCCTGGCGCTTTGTCTAATGGGAGTGTATCAATGGCTTTGTAAACTTCATTTAATGTCAGGGGAGCATGCAAAATAGAGATTTGGTGCTGAGACAGTCTTGGTAACTCTATACCTTAAATAAATTCATCTAACTCAGTATTTTTAAAAGGTATGGGGGAACATGAGTAAAGAGATTGGTACTAGGTTTTGAAGCAGGAAACAATGTTCCTGGGAGATGTATGAAGGGTACCCAAGGCGTTTCATATGGGTATGACAATTCTGTCTGCCACCTGTGCCCTGAGTCTTATTGCAAGCAGTTTCCCAGCTTTGTCTCCTTGGTCAAAGTAGGTGGTTTTAGAATGTAAAAGGAGGTGCTCAGCTCTGTCACTAAGAAGGGTATTATATTGGAAGCGGAGACTCTCTAGTTTCTCAAATTCTACTGGGTTGGAGTAAGCGATGAGGGATTGTTCTAACACTCTAATTTGTTTTAACAATTGGGAGGATTCTTGGGAGATTTTCTTTTTCCTTATTGAGGCTAAACGGATAACCTCTCCTCTCAGTGAACACTTCAATGCCCCCATAGTATGTCCAGTTTTGGCATAGTAGAGGCATTGTATTCGTAGAAACTCTCTATAAAGCTATTAAGCTGCTCTATTGGGTATTCAGATTTTAGTAACTGGGAATTGAACCTCCAAACTTTATCATGATCCATCGAGGTAGGTACTGACCATTGTAAAAGAGTTGGGTGGTGGTCTGACATCATTTTAGCTAGGTAATCACAGGTTTGAACCCTTGGTAGGTGCTCAATCCCCAACAAAAAGTAGTCAATTCTTGATAGTGTGTTATGAGGCAGGGAGTGAAATGAGTAGTCTTTTGTTGAAGGAAATAGGGTCCTCCAGGGGTCCACTAGGCCCAGGGAGTCCATCATTTCCATCAGCGTCAATTGTGCAGGGGTGAGGGAGGAGCGTCTTGAGTTGGATCTATCCAGTTTGTTACAAAGGACTAGGTTCTAGTCCCCACCAATTAGTATTGGAAGGGTAGCCCAGGGAGCCAGACTGGTCATAAGATTAGTAAAGAACTGTGGGTCATCCCTTACCGGACCATAAACAGAACCCAATATAAGCTCCGTGTGGACCAAAATAGCTCTAAGCAAAATGTATCTTCCCTGGGGATCAACTACTGATTGTAACAATTTAAAAGGTATCCGTCATGCTACCAGCATAGCAACACCACATTTGCGTGTGTCCAGACCCACCCCCAGCACCACACCCACCCATGTTCATCTTAGACTAAAGATCTGTGTTGTGGGTAGATGTATCTCTTGGAGAAAAGCCACATCAACATTGAGCTTGTGGAGATGCAAAAGGATCTTGGCTCTTTTAGTGGGGGATTGTGCACCTTTGACATTCCATGAACAGAACTTTAAGGGTGCTACCATGACCAATTACTATGTACCATAGAGCTCCTCAAGAGAAAATCAACCCTGTATAAGTAAGTTTGAGTTCCCCCATAGTCTTTAGTATCAGCATACAGTGGTGAATGGTGTATATCCCCTCCCTCATTCCCCTTCCATAATGTAAAGTCCAGTACCCAGGTAATTATAGTTCTCCCTCCCTACCCGACCCCCTTCCCCACCATGTGGTACAAATATATTTATTAAAAACACAGAAACATTTTTTAACATAAAAGAAATACAAAATACTAAAGAAAAACCTCAACTGACCCAATCTCCCACTCCCCTTAACCATTTCCTCCTTCCCAAAACAAGGTAGTCAGTGTCCTTAGTGGATTGCATGAGAACATGGGCCCAAGTGTTTGACAATCCCAGAAGCATAATTATTGCAACCCATTGAGACCAGGCAATTTCACCTGTTATGGTACTCCACCCTACCCTGTGCAGGAACATGATGCACTGGTTAGACTGCAGAGTGATCCACAGACCTTGTCTCCCGCCCCAGCCCCCAACAAAGATAATGCAACTAGCCTAGTAAAAGATTATTTTAACTGAATAGTACTATGTGTGACATATTGAGCCTAAAAACTCGCAAGTTTGGCATAGGAGGGGAAAAAAGGGGAAACAAAAAGGAAGAAGAAAAAATGAAAACACCTGAGAACAAGCTCCCATCCGACTGATTTTTCAGCCAAATAGTCTGAGCAGTCAGTCTGAACTTGTACATGTAAGCTCCTGATTGTGCCTGAAAGAAAATAAGGAAAGGAGGGAAAAAAAAGGAGGGATTCCCCTTTAAACAGGCCCGTTTAATTTATAAAATAAATGTAAGGATTGCATTACTTGATGCAAAAAAGTAACACAGGGCCATGTCCACCCGGTGAGAATCTTCTGTCCTCCTGTGGTCTGACTGAGTAAAGCAAAGCTGTCGCACAGCACTCCTGCACGGAAAGAAAAAGCAGAGGCCACAGAGGGAAAGGCACAACTCCAAAAGGGCTGGTTTTCTTCAGTGGCAGGCTTACCAGCTTGTTTGTCGCCTACTCAAAAGTCCCTCCTGACAAATATCAATGCAATTCAGGTTATCCATCGCCAAGCTTGCTACAAATTAAGTTATGGGAAGTCAAGGGAATACCCACAGCTTCTCCTTCTCGAAGTCGTGGTCTTTGTCACCCTCTTGTGGATAGTTACCAAAAATGCTCCCAATCACCCAGAAGAACCATCCTCCTTTTCAGATGAATGGAGTAAGAAAAAATTTTCTCAAGGAGATCCTCTTCCAGTAATCTCAGCGGGTGGTAAATAAGTCGGGAAGCAGAGAATGTAGGGCTGGGTTTGCTTGTTGTGTGGTGTCATAAGAGTGCCATTTCCCAGCATGTAAGCAACACTGACAGGCAAGACTGATACTATACCCTATACCTAATCCCTGCTGCAATTAGTTTTGAAACTAAGGGATGGTACTCCGATCTCCTCTGTCTCACTGTAGCTGGTAGGTCCTGCGCAAATCTCAAGGGATGGTCCTCCCATAGTACTTGTTGAAGGCTCTTGACATGCTCACGAATGATGTTTTATCCAAGAAATTACATGAATTTTATAATCATTGGCCTTGGGGGCTTCCCAGCTGTTGGTTTGGGGTGCAACGAATGGTGAGCCCCTCTCTTATATGTAGGTAGTACTGTTGGGAGAAGGCCCAGTGATTTTTGCGTAGTATCTTTGTAGGAATGTATTAGGTGGTAGGACCTCAGCATCCTCTGGAAGTGAAGATTATAATATTATTCTCTCAGCTTCAGCCTTCCTGATCTTCTAATTTAGCTTCTATTTTGTGTGGCCGCTGCCTCATGTTAGTTACTCGGGTTCCATTCTGTCTTTCCAACTTTCCAGGGAGGTGTATGGCTGTGCGTCCGAGATGGCCCGTGTGTGTCTGAAAGTTCTCTGAGTGATCTGATTTCCCCAGTGATCTCTTATAATGCCTTCTTAAATGGCTGTAGTTCTTCCATAAACTTTTGCTCAGAGAGCGGAGTCAGCGTTTGTTGAGTTACTGCGGGGGTAATAGATTTCGAGGAACTCCCCGACTGGCCCTTAGCTCATTTTGGCCCTTTCTGAGGGGTCTGTGGGTGCGTGTGCCTTGGTAAAGCTGGGCGCATTTCGACCTCCATGATAATGGTAGGCCCAGATTCCAGGAGCAGACGTTAGGTTTTCTTTTCTCAATGCCAGCCGTTGAACTGCCTACCGATCGCACCCAGAGCTTTTAAGAACACAGTCCTCTGGTAGGTAGGTGAATAACTAAGGCTGAGTAACTGTTTTTAGGCTGTAGATGAGAGTTGGAGTGGGAGCTCGGTCTAGGAGCTGCTCGTCTCACAGACACATCACGTGATCCCCGGTGACAGCCTCTTCCACCACTCTATTGGCCTTGTGCCCTGGCACCCTCAACTGTGCTGCCTCCTGACCTCCACCATGAGTCACCCAAGAGACGAGGGAAGCACAGATACTTCCCCGGAGAGGAGAGCTGCCAGCTGGCAGCTCTGTTGTGCACTGCAGCCTCCCCCTGTGCTGACCTCCAACAACCTGTGCTCATTCCTGAACATGGGTCATCAATGTGGCAAGAAGTGAGGTGTCTGGTGCCTCAGCACCACCCGGTTTGCATGAAATGTGCTGTTATTTTAATAATACATTTTTCACATTCATTACTAGATTTCTTTGCATTAAAACCTTAATGCTGGATATGGTACAGATCCTCTCAATGTGGAACAGGAGGCTTTGATGAGGTAAATTGAGAACCATTCCTCTAATTGTGTGGGATAGTTGAAGTTATGCTCACAATATTAGGACCCATTGACCGCACGCTAGACACCAGGGAAAAGATTCCTAATTTGTTTTCATATATTTGCTATCAGGAAAACTAGCCCACTGGTACAGTAGCGTACAGATATTTAAAGGCGTTACACCTGGTGCAACAGGGTTGCACCGGTGCAACCCGCACAGCTGCTATCAGTGGGATATTCAGAAGGCTCACTGGCACAGCACAAATTCCTATGTGCCAGGGCATAATAATGTCTGTATGTGGTGTAAATGGGGGCATACTTACATGCATATGTGGCACATCCCGATATTCAACCCAGGATGCGGGCGCATATGGCACAACCCTCGATTGCACTCCATATTGTGAGCTCAAAGTTGAGCCAGTGAAAAGGAGGAATGATTCCGGCCACCTGTTGGAGACAGGCTGTTGTATTGCAGGCACAACACAGCACAGCCAGCCGTGGGTGGCCACCCGCCCACCAGGAACACCTTAATCACAAGCATCCATACAGGCCCTGGTAGTTTAGTTGTACCCCTTCCCTCCTGTTGGCTGGATCGCGGCAAATGTACAAGTAAAATACCTGGCAGTCCAGTAGTACCCCTCTCCCTCCCCATAGCCGCGATCGCCGGTTACATGAAATATATACATTCCCTGGTAGTCTAGTTGCACCTCCTTCCATAGCTGCGACCACGGTACATGACATAATCTGTCCCTGATGGTCTGGTGTTTCCCCCTCCCTAGCCCCAATTGCCAGTATGATGAACCATTGCAATCCCGGGTAGTCTTTGTTTGCTTCACCCCGCCCGTGTAGCTTCAATTGTGGGCAGCCCAACAGATCATACCACCTGGTGGTCCAGTGGTACCCCACCCCTCCCACCCACACAGGACCCTTGCTCACCCAGCTCCCCTGTCATCAGCAGGTGGCTGCAACCACCCGCGATATCGCCTGGCAGCCTGCTGAATGACAGATTACAGTATGGGCTTGTGAGGGCATATTGTATTAGACAGCTACACAATATGTGAATGAAGTCTACATATTTGTGGCTGTCTAGTAACATGCTCTGTAAGCCCATTGGTCCACAGGTGGACCAATGGGCTTACAAACCATGTTGTAATCTGTCATCTGGCAGGCGGTGTGGGCGGGTTGCTGCTACCTGCCATGACAGGGGAAGCTGGGTGGGCAAAAGGGTCCTGTGTCGGTGAGGTGGGGTGTGTGACAGGACCACCAGAAGGTAATGATCTGTTGGGGATGCCTGTGATTGGGGTTACGGGCAGGGTGAAGGGCCACTAGACTACCAGGGATTGTGTATATGTCATGTGCTGGTGTTCACAGGTACAGGAGGCAGGGGATGCCATTAGACTACCAGGGAATGTATATATTCCATGTAACCGATGATCGTGGCTATGGGGAGGGAGGGGGGTACCACTGGACTGCCAGGGATTTCAGTTGTACATTTGCTCGCGATTGCCAACAGGGAGGAGGGTGTACCACTAGACTACCAGGGAATGTGTTTCTATCCTATTCCTGATATTGTTGTGGCTATGGGCCGGGGGATGCCTTAGGACCCCCTCAGTCCACATGTCAGTCTGTGCAGTTCTCCAGGTGCAATTTGCCAGGCTGCCCTGCACAACGCATGCACATGGGGCCATAATTACATGCTAATAACCCCAGTTGTGCCATGTCTATATTATGGCCTCATTTGCATGCCCTCTTCTGAATATTGCAGGTGCTGCACCCAGCACAACTGCATTTGTGGTAGCGCATCCCCATGCTCCCTACCTGTGGCTTGCACTGTGCACAGTGCCACTGCGTCACATGCAGTCCGTGCCATATTTAGTGGTGCTGCACCATGGCGTATCACCATTGAATATCACCTGGCCCTAGCCCCAGTGCAGCCCAGCTGCGCTGCGCCCTTGCTTGCTCCATTGCTGGGCACAGTCTGAATATCCAGGCCTAGGGGTATTATATAAAACTCTAACTCACTGATGCAACGCTAGCCCATGGATCGCCAATAATAAATTATTTTAATAATGCTGGGCCACTAGTCCAAAGATTCTCCAATAGCCACCACCATGGCTACTACTTACAATTACTGGAAAGTAGGCCATCTAGGTGACATTTGGTGTGTTTTTTTTTAGCCCCCCCCCCAAACAAACAATATCTCTCCTCTTTTTCTATCTGTTCACTGATTTTCTTTTTTTCCCCTATATCTCTGCCTTCCTAATTAGCCTTAACTGTTACTTTTTTGTCTAAAACTCATTTCTTTAACTCATATGTTGTTCTATTTCTACTTCGTATCTGTCCACTCTGTGTCTCTGCTCTCACTACTGTAGTTTCTCCATATTAACCTGTTTGTCTCTTCTCTTTTAATAGGTCTGACAGGAAGTTGACTGCTTCCCCATCAGATAAATATTACTCTACGTCTAACCTGCCCTGTGCTTCCTATTTACTCTCAAGGAATTATGGATCCTTTGTGACCTATTTCCTCTATTTTATTTTACAGGTCCAATGAACTTCGTTCCTTCAAGTCCTACTTCTGGCTCCCTGGCACCCAGGTAAGACACCCTCTACATATTACCTACACTTGATGGGTTTACTGTCATGATTTGGTTGTGCCCGTTACAGTGTGTGTGTGTGTGTGTGTGTGTGTGTGTGTGTAAGGTTACACAAACTGGCACTTTTTTCCACAAAGTCTTTTGCCTTCGCGGTTCATGCAGATGGGCTCTCAGCCCTGTCCCTGCCTCTTCCATCTGGCACTCATCTTCCCCAGACTGCTGAACCCAAAGTCCTCCCATGGATTGCCTCCTTCCCCCAGTGGGGCTGAGAAGGAGAGGGCTGTCTTGACCCCATGCAGTGCCTCCCAAACAGAACTGTGCTGGTGGTCCAGGGGGTGGCACAGGATGGAGGTTGGTGAGCAGGGCTTTATGAAGCATACGCCAACCATTTCTCCATCTTCTCCATTTTGATCCCCTGTCGTGGTGGCACATAAGCATGTATGCATGGCAGCACACACATGCTATGGAGCCATGCTCTATCCCTTCGATGTAGCTCATGCTTCTAGCACTACCCCCCAGCCTTCACCTGTGGCAGCCAGCTGCTGAGTCAGCATACCTCCTCACCCCAGGAGAGGAGAGAGGTCTGATAGTTGCTCAGTCCTCTTGTCCCCCTCCATGGCAAACCCCCAGCAACCTGAGCATGTTACCAAACATGGGTCACCAACTTGGTGGGAGGTAAGGTGCACAGCGCCTGCCCTCTTGAGCCACTGGGCTAGCCTTATGTCACAGCTATTTTTAACTGCATGAAAGTTCGCTACCTGTTTGGTGGGATATCCTGTATGCTATGCTCATTAGTTGCCACAGGTGTGTGATGTGTGTGTATGTGTGCGTGTGTGTGTGTCCTCAGCATTTTGTTGCTAGCCAATGGTTGTGGATGGATGAAGGCGAAGAGTGGTGCATGTGATATTGTCAACATTTGGCTGTATGAGTGTGTGTATATGGGTGGCAAAGTCTGCATTACTTTGTTGATATCTAATTATTTGACAGCTGCTAGTGTGGGGAGATTTGCAGTGCTATAGTCAATATATGGATTCCTATGTCACATCGTGTGTGATATTAGTTAGATTCAGTAGATAGTGTAGATTTGGCAGCAGGGGAAGAGGTTGGTGAGGTGCCTGCCTGGGGCTTTATCATGGAAGGTTAGAGACAAGTGAATTCTGGTTGGGGCGAAAGAGGGAGTTCGATGTCACTGTCCATCTGGTGACAAATGACTTGGCAAGGGAAGTAACAGGGTTGGTACAAGAAAGGTCAAGGTGGCCTGAGGCAGGTAGATCATTCAGTGGCTTTAACTGAGGCAATACCTGTATATGGCTGGTTGGAGGTTA
This sequence comes from Neoceratodus forsteri, assembly GCA_016271365.2. Classification (NCBI taxonomy): domain Eukaryota; kingdom Metazoa; phylum Chordata; order Ceratodontiformes; family Ceratodontidae; genus Neoceratodus; species Neoceratodus forsteri. The sequence goes on along the minus strand of CM057452.1, from coordinate 867,364,831 downwards.
GGGAACATCACACCACTTTCAGTGAAAGCTTGAAGGCATAGTGTTTTGGATACATCTGGGACTGGGGTCCTACCTGGTGGGATAGAAACCTGTACAAGACAGATGGCCTCCATCCATTTGTGAGTGGAATGGCAGTCCTGGGTGGAAGGTTTCAATAATACTTTGATGGGTGTTTAAACTAGCCAATGGGGAAGTCAGTAAAATGAGGGGGGCAGTGAATGCCACTCCCCCAGAAAATGGAGCAGCATAGAGAGGAAACCCAAGGTAAGAGTAGGGACAAGGGAGAGGAAAGGACCCACGGATTGGGAGGTGGATGCAAGGCTGAGAGTTGAAAGAAGCAGGGTCAGCAGGAGGAGGAGGACAGAAAAGGGTGGCAAGAGAAGGGCAAAGGGTGTAATCCAGAAGGGAGAGCAGTGTAGGGGGAGTGAAGGACAAAAGAAATGAAGAGCCATGTGTGGCAATGCAAGGAGCCTAGGAAATAAAAGGTCTGATCTTGGAGCAACCTTTGCAGAGATAAACCTGGATCTGGTGGTCATAGAAGAATCATGGTACACTGATAATCATAACTCAGATTTGGCCATTTCAGGATACACCATGTAATGGAAGGAAAGGGGAGGTTGGTTGGGTGAGACTATTGGCAGAATGGCAAGCAAAGGCGAGGTATTGGTTATGGTAGGATTTAATCTGCCAGATATAGACTATAAGATTCCAGCTGCAGCAACAACATGAAGCAGGGTTAACTAATCCCTTCAGTGGGTGTTTCTCAGGAAGATGGTTACAGAACCCACTGGAGATGGAGCAGTGCTGGACCAGGTACTTACAAACATGGACAGAACTGCAGACATCACATTCGGTATCCACCTGGGCATAAGTGATCACTGCACGGTATGGTTTGGCATATGAATTGGGCAGAAGAAAAAAACACACTAAGACAATTTTCCTGGATCTCAGGAGGGCACATTTTAAGGAAATAGGTGATTGCCTTGTGTTTACCTTGAAGTGGTGATGGCCAGGATGGGGGGAGAATGGTGTCACAATGGAAACAATTCAAGTAGGGAATGACTAAGGCAACGGAACACAGTTTGAAGAAAGTAAGCTATGGTAGTAGGAGAAAGAGGCAAATATGGTTCTCGAAGAATGTTGCTAAGGCTGCAAGGGAGAAGAAAACAGCTTTTAGGACATACAAGAAGACCCACATAGAGATGGACAGGGAGGTATATCGAGATAAACAAAGAGGGGCATAAAGGAAGGTGAGAGCAGCTAAGGCACAAACATAGGCAATATTTGCAAAGAAGGTCAAAAGGAGGGGTAAGACCTTCTTCATTTACCCAAGTGAAAGGAGTAAAGCAGATAATAAGGATCCAGGGTAGGAAACAGTACAGAAAATGGGCAAAAAAAGCTACAATTTTAAATGAGCACTTCTGCTTGGTATCCACTTTGGGGGGATGGACCAACTTGTATCAGCAGGCTCTGGGGAGAGGGAGGATCCATTCTCAGGAGTGAGTTTGAAGGGAATTGGAAGCCATAAAGGAAAGCATGGCAATGTGACCAGATGGGATTCTTTAAGTGACATGGCTGAGAAACTGGAGGGGAAGGTATATCGCTTTGTGGATGATGCAAAAATCTGCAACAGACACACAGGAAGGGGTGGAGAGAATGCAAAGGGATCCTGGGGAAACTATGGGTGTGGTCTAGGTGGCGGAGCTGGGTTTCAGTGCTAAAAGCAGTAAAGTTATGCACTTGGTCCAGGGAAACCCAGTAGCTGTGTATAAGATGGGGAGTACTGACAGTAACCACGTAAGAGAGGGACATTGGAGTAGTCAGATCTGATGATCTAATGGTGGTGGGACAGTGCAACAGGGCAGTTGGTTACTGTGATGCTAGGCTGCATAGGGATTGGGTTTTCAAGCAGGAAAAGGTAGATGGTGTTGCCCATGAATCACTCAGTAGTGAAATCTCACATAGAATTCTGTGTACAGTTCCGGAGGTGACAACTCTGCAAGGATATTGACAGGGTAGAAGTGATCCAAAGAAGGGCTGCCACAATGGTGCCTGGGTTGCATGAGAAACCATATGGGTACAGGCTATGGGAACTCAGCATGTAGTCCCTGGAGAAGAGGAAAGCTTGAAAGGACATGACTGAGACCTATAGGTACCTCACAGGGGTAAACAGGCTGCAGGAGGAAGTCTCTTTCAGAGAAGCAGGAGCACCATAACATGGAGGCATGCAAAGAAGCTTGAGCAGGGGAAGTTTAACAAGCATTTGTCAATGCCAAATGTTGTCTTGCTAGCATTGGCATTGTGATGTTGGAGTTAGAGATGGCTATTAGAATGGCAGGAAGTATTGAAGTGACGCCAAACCTGCAACCCTGTGAGACCGACAGGCATTGGGGTGTACTTTGGTCATCTGCTATAACGCTCATGCCATTGTACCTCACTCCTACTCCTGTAGACACCAACAAGTGTCGTGGTGTGCTTTGGGGTCTTTGAGCATTATACTTACCCCATTCCATAAGGAAATATGCTGAGGTGGGTGCAGTAAAGGAGAATGGGGTGAACTTTGTGGCCAAACAATGCAAGGCACACCACGATGCCTGTCACTGGCTGCAGGGTCAGGGTGGGGGTGGAATGGAGTGATCATTACAGCCGATAATCCCAAGTCACACCCCTGGTGCCTGTCAGTCTCTACAGGGTGGGGTGCTACAGTTGGAAACCCTAACACTGTAGGCGTGTGTTGGTAGTTTCACTCCAAATGTTCAACATGGGCTGTTTGTGAGCCCACCTCATGAAAAACGGCACTATCAGTTTGTTAGCTGAAAGCTGTTTTTGCACAGTGGCTATGCCATTTGACGAAACAGGGACGAAAACACATTTTGGGCAGTATTTGGAAAATGACAACTGTATTGTTCATGAGGAGATGTAAAAAAATGGTAACGTTGAAAATCTGGAGTGAAAATATGAACAAGCATTTGTCAATGCCGAATGTTGTCATGCTGGCATTGGCAGTGGCGGAGCTAGAGACGCATAGCGCTGAGAATTTATTAATGTGTCCCAAAAGATGATTTTGCACAGTGAGCACGCCATTGTGCGCCACACCTGTGGAAACGTGTTTTGGGCAGGCTGTGAAAAATGGCAACTGGACTGCTGATAAGGAGGTGTGCACAAATGCCAGTGGTGAAAATGTGGCATGAAAATATTGCAGATTGACAAAGTTACAAGAGTACGTGGAAACTGCGCAATGCACCCTTGCAACAGAGTTATTGTATGGACTTTCGGCACCAAATTTTCAAAGTAGGCATTTTAGGACCTCTGCTCATGAATAATGTAACCGTCATTTCCTCAAACTGTCCCGAAAACTGATTTTGCACAGCGACCATGCAATTCTGCACTGGGCATGCAAAAACACATTTCAGCCAGCTGTACTGTTCATAAGAAGGTATGGAAAAATGCCAATGATGAACAGCTGGAGTGAAACTATTACAAATTCACAAAGTCACGAGCATGTGTGCAAACTGCGCAATGCACGCTCATAAAACACTCATTTTATTGACTTTCATCCCCAAATTTTCAACATAGGCATTTTAAGACATCGCTAATAAAAACAGTGTCAGTGCCATTTTCATAATGTGTCTCAACACGGGCTTTCCACAGTGATCTGCATTATTCAGTCCAGAGCTGCTAAAACAGATTTTGGTCAGAATGTGAAAAATGACAGCTATACTGTTCATTAGAGGTAGAACAATGGCACTGTTGAAAATCTGGAGGAAAACATTATAAGTTTGCGAACTTATGAGCGTGAGTGCAAACTGCGCAATGCACGCTCGTAACACAGTGATTTTATGGAGTATTGTCACAAAATTTTCAACACAGGCATTTTAGGACCTCTGCTCATGAACAGTGTCACTGTCATTTTCATAATATGTCCCAAACACTGATTTCACACAGCGACCATGCTGTTCTGCGTCGGAAGTGCGAAAACACATTTCATCCAGGATGTGAAAAATGACAGCTATATTGTTGACAAGAAGGTGTGGTAAAATGCCAATGTTGAGAATCTGGCATGAAAATATTGTGAATTCACTAACTTACAAGCGTGCGTAGCAACTGCGCAATGCACGCTCGTAAAACAGTCATTTTTTGGATTTTTCCCACCAAATTTACAACATAGGCTTTTTGAGAGCCCCCCCCCTCGTGAACAGTGGCACTGTCATTTCATTACTTGGCCCTGAAAGGTGATTCTGCGCAGTGACTGCAAAATCACCTTTCCGGATGAAATAACACCATGACAGTGCAAGAATACATGAGGAGGGGTCCCAAAAACCCCATGCTGGAAATATGGGTCCAAAATTCCCCAAAATGCCTGAGATATGCAGCAAAGTTGAAAAACCCCTATTTATTCCATTATACAGCTTACCGGCATTTCCTCAGTTTGCGGTCGGCTTTGAAGAGTGCAGACAAGTTCCTAGTCCACCGTAGATCATCGCGCCAGACTCTGGAGGTAAGCATGGGGTGAGGGGGAGTGTGGGGAGGCAGGGTGCAAAGGGTGGGTGTGGGTGTGGGTGGGGGAGGAGACTACGAGGGACCGTTTTCATTTTACAGGTGACAAAAAAAAACAAAGACATCAGGGATGTTTTTTGTTTCAGGGATTTGGCACACTGGAGTGGCTCAGCGTGCCACCTAAATGTTTGGGGGGTCTGTAGCCAATGAGGAAATTAGGCACCTCGCCAGCACACAACACGGGGGATGTGATGCTGACTAAGGATTGGGCACCCTTCATCACACAAAGAATGTGAGGGGGCGAGCCAAGGGGGATTGGGTACCCTGGGCATTTAACAATGGGGGTGATTATGCCGACGGGGAGGGCTTCCCTGTTGGCACATACAAAGGAAGGGGAAACCAACAGGGATTGAGCACCCTTGTCGTCAGTTTGGTGGTCACCAGCCTAAGGGAAGCAGGGAATGCAATAGCAGGCAAAGTCCCAACAGAGGAAATGCTAGCATGAACAGTAAAAGAAGGTGGCAAGACTTTCTATAGATACATTAGTGAAAGGAGAAAGTCCAGAGGGGATATTGCTAAGCTCAAAGGGAGAAAAGGGGCAAGTGAGGAGGACTCTGTAAAAGCATCTATCCTAAATAGATACTTTGCTCAGTATTTACTGAAGAGAAGGTAGGGCAGGGCCCACAGCTCAGCACCATGGACACGGGGGAGGAGGTGAGCACTACTCCCTTCACAAAGAAAGAGTCCTACAACAGCTCGCTAAGCTCAGGATGGACACGACAATGAGACCTGATGGCATACGTCCTAGGGTACTTAAGGAGCTAAGGATGGAACTAGCAGAGCCATTAGCAGAACTGTATAGTGAGTCTCTGAGCACAGGAGCGGTCCCAGAAGACTGGAGAAGGGCTCATGTGATCCCACTCCACAAGAGTGGTAGCAAGGAGGAGGCAGGGAACTACAGACCAGTCAGTCTTACCTCAGTAGTGGACAAGATTATGGAGGCACTCCTTAAGGAAAGGATTGCACAACACCTGGAATCCATAGGGGCACAGGATCCAAGACAGCATGGGTTTACAAAAGGAAGGTCCTGTCAAACTAATCTCATAGATTTTCTTTGACTGGGTAACCAGAGTGGTGGACCAAGGTGGAGCAGTTGATGTCACCTACCTTGACTTCAGCAAAGCTATCGACACTGTCCCACATAGAAGATTGATAAATAAGCTGGGTAGGCTCGAGGTGGGTCAGAAGTTGGTCAACTGGGTGGCAAACTGGTTGACGGGCAGAAAACAGAGAGTGGTGGTAAATGGTATATAGTCAGAAGAGATGCAAGTCACAAGTGGGGTACCTCAGGGATCAGTCCTGGGGTCAGTCCTCTTCAATATCTTCATTAGTGACATTGCAGATGGACTAGAGGGTAAGGCTTGTCTGTTTGCAGATGACACCAAGATCTGCAAGAGAGTATATGATCTAGATGGGGTGGGCAGAATGAGAAGAGATCTGGATAAACTAGCAAAATGGTCAGAAGAGTGGCAACTGGAATTTAATACAAAGAAGCGCAAGATCATGCACATAGGGAAGAGAAACCCCGAAGCCACCTATAGGTTGGGAGGGGAGTTGCTGGCAGTCACAAAGGAAGAAAGAGACTTGGGCATCATCATCACCGATGACCTGAAATCATCCAAGCAGACCTCTAAAGCAGTAAGTAAGTAAGGCTAGGGGGATGTTAGGGTGTATTAGTAGGGGTATCACAAGTTGTAAGAGGGAGGTAATAATCCCTCTTTACAAGACACTGGTTAGGCCCCATCTGGAGTACTGCGTGCAGTACTGGAGGCCACACCTTCACAAGGAAATTAACCAAATTGAGGCAGCCCAGAGAAGGGCAACCAAAATGGTGCAGGGACTGCATCAGAAGACATATGAGGACAGATTAACGGAGCTCCATATGTATACCCTTGAGCAAAGGATGGAGAGAGGTGATGTGATCGAAACATTCAAGCACCTTAAGTGCATTAACAAGGTGAAAGAGTTTAACATGTTTAAATATAAGAAAAATAGCAGGACAAGAGAACACAGCATGAGATTAGAGGGAGGCTGATTAAGGGGGAATGTGAGGAAATTCTTTTTCATAGAAAGAGTGGTGGATGCATGGAATGGCCTACCTCAGGAAGTGATGGCTATGAATGCAGTGCAGGGCTTCAAACAGGCATGAGATAGGCATAAGGGAGCAATACAGATGAGTATGAATAGATAGGCCACTGATAGAGCAAAGGCCGATGGCACATTTATAAGGTAGAAAAAGAAATGGGCAGACTGGATGGGCCTTGCGGTCCTTATCTGCCGTCAACCTCTATGTTTCTATGTTTCTATTCTCATAATGTTGGCGAGCACATCCAGGGAAGGTCCGCTGCATCTGTCGAACTTTGTTCTGATTGCAGCGGACCTTATTTTAGATGTGCTCGCCACATTATGTATGCATGGTGTGGCGCCGGCATGCAGGCTGATTGGTGAATGAGGGACTCACCTACTGGTGCGTGCCCTGCATTCGCCCAACAGCGACTGCACCTCCAAAGCTGCACTACCGCAAGATGTTCGCTGCGCAAGAGCGCCAACATAAAAATTGGGGAAGTTACTGTATGAGCATGCATAGAAACTGTGCAACACACGTCTGTAACTCAATTATTTTTGGGGATTTTTTTAACCACATGTTTAACATAGACATTTTGGGACCTCCCTTCATGAACAGTGGCACTGTGATTTTATTAATTTGTCCAAAACTTTGATTTTGCACAGTGACCATGCCACTGTGCGCCACAGGTACGAAAACACATTTAGGGCAGAATGTGAAAAATGACAGCTGTACTGTTCATAAGGAGGTGTGAAAAAATGCCAGTGTTGAAAATCTGGCATGAAAATATTGCACATTTGTGAAGTTACCAGGGTGCATGGAAACTGCGCAATGCACACTTGTAACAGTCATTTAATGGAATTTCATCACCAGATTTTCAACATAGGCATTTTTGGACTTCTCCTTATGAACAGTGTTACCGTCATTTCCTCAAACTGTCCCGAAAACTGATTTTGCACAGCGACCGCGCTATTGTGTGCTGGACGTGTGAAAACACATTTTGGCCAGGATATGTGAAATGACAGCTATACTGTTCATAAGGAGGTGTGGAAAAATGCCAATTTTGAAAATCTGGAGTGAAAATATTACAAATTCACAAAGTTACGAGTGTGCGTGGAAACTGTGCAATGCACGCTCGTAAAACAGCCATGTTTTGGATTTTTCCCACCAAATTTGCCATAAAGGTTTTTTGAGATCCCCCCTCATGAACAGTGGCACTGTTGTTTTGTTACTCAGTTATTCCGCACAGTGACTGCAAAATCACCTTTCAGGTCACCAGAATGGGGAGCCAAATGAGCCGTCCCCCCAGGAAAATAGTGAAGACAAGAGGAGGGGGTTGCAGAAGGAAGGTGGCAGTGCAAGGGGCCAAGAGAGGGGATGGATGAGAATGGGTGGAGGGTGGTCTCCCTAAATGCAAGGAGTCTGGGTAATAAAATAGCTGAGCTTCATGCACTCTTAGTAGAAGGGAATGTGGACATCGCAGCAATAACCGAGACTTCGGCCACTCAATACCAGGATTGGGATCTGGCAATCCTGGGGTACAGAATATACAGGAAGGACTGAGGGGTCAGGAGGAGGAGTGGCATTCTATTTGAAGGATGGGCTCAGATGCACGAGAGATGAGGGGGAGAAAGGGGGTGCTGAGGCACTGTGGATGCAGCTTCTGGACTACAAGGGTAGACAGTTGAGGCTGAGGGTGGTGTACAGACCTCATGCCCAGTCTGAGGAACTGGACAATGGTCTCCTGACACAACTGGTCAGCAGGCCAACTTGGCTAGGTAACATGCTGAACCTGGTACTGTCGAATGGGGAAGCTGTAAGGGAAATAATGGTGGAAGATCCACTAACTGGAAGTGACCACTAAATGGTGTGGTTCACACTCAGTTTGAGTAGGGCGATTGGGGGCTCAGTAGCAAAAGTGATGGACTTCAGAAGGGTGGACTCCAGGAAGATGCAAGAGATACTGTAGGGGTGTTTAATGGGGGTTATGACAGATATGGATGCACAAGAAAAGTAGGATATTATTAAACTTGGGATAGCAGAGGCTATGGAGCTTGCACCAGGACTCAAAGCAAGAAGAGCAGAGCCAAGAAACCAAGCTTGCTGAACAGCAGAGTGATGGAGGGGGTGAAGGCAAAGAGGGCTGCATTTCAGAAATTCAGGAGGATGGGTAGGGGGGAGGACAGGGAGAAATATGAGAGTTGGTCCAAGAAGGTTACCAAGTGGGTGAGGGAAGCCAAAGCCCAAAGAGCCAAGGTTAGCTCAGGGCATTAAAGGAAGGGAAAAATACATTTTTTGGTATATGAGTGGAAAAAAGGAAGTGCAAGGACAACATAGTGAGGCTAAAGAGGGGTGAGGAGTGGGTGGAAAAGTGAGCGGAACAAGCAGAAGCACTGAACGAATACTTTTGTTCCGTGTTCATGCAGGAGAAGGGAGGTCCACTACCTCCTTGGATGGGGAAGGCAGGGGAAGGGGGGAGGGATGATGGATGAGCAGATTGAGGAGAACAGTGTATTACAGGATCTGAGACCACTAAGGGTGGACAAGGCACCAGGACCTGATGGTATTCACTCCAGGGTGCTGAGTGAGATGGTGGAGGTGTTGAACAGACCACTGGCAGACCTGTTCAGCACCTCACTGGACATGGGTTATGTGCCCCAAGACTGGAGGGTGGCCCTTGTGGTGCGCATTCACAAGAGCAGCCCATGGGATGAACCTGGAAACTAATGACCAGTCAGTCTCACTTCCATGGTGGGAAAACTTAAGGAGGTGATACTGAAGGAGAGTGTTGGCATTTCCAGAAGGAAATGATCTCCAGGATGGGCAGTAGCATGGGTTTGTTTCAGGGAGGTCTTGTCAGACCAACCTAGTAGAATATAACAACTGGGTTACAAGGCAGCTGGATAAGTGTCATGCTGTGGACGTCCTATACCTGCATTTCAGTGAGGCCTTCAATTCAGTGCATCACAGGTGACTGGGGTGAATCTGATGGCTGTAGGAGTGGGAGAGAAACTGGCAAACTGGATAGGGAACTGACTGAAGGGGAGGCAACAACGGGTAGTAGATGGGGAGGGGGACTCTCAACACCTAGGCCAGTGATGAGAGGAGTGCTGCAGGGCTCTGGGCTGGGGCTGGTACTGTTTGGGCTATTCATTTTGGATATTTTGCTTGGAATTGGGAGCAGAATTGGTCTGTTCGCAGATGATACTTAAATGAGGGCAGTAGTTGATGAAGGGGACGGGTGGAGGCCACGACAAGGGGACCTGACCAAACTGCAGGAGTGGTCAGACAGGTAGCAGCTGGGCTTCAATGTAAAGAAGTGCAAGGTTATGCACTTTGGGACAAAGAATCAGAATAGAGAATACTGGTTGGGTGTAGTGAGGCTGAGGGTCACTGAAGAAGAGAAGGACCTTGGGGTGCTGATAACAGGGAGCATAAACAACTCTGCTCAATGCAGGAAAGCCACAGTTAAGGCTAACAAGATGCTGGGGTGCATTGCAGGGGGATTCATGTCCAGGTACAGGGAAGTGATACTGCCATTCTACAAGTCATTGGTCAGGCTGCACTTGGAGTACTGTGTTCAGTACTGGAACCCGTATCTGAAGTAGGACAATAAAATGCAGGAGGTGGTGCAGTAGAGGCAGAAAAAAATGTTAGGAGAGATGGAGGGCAAACCCTATGAGGACAGGCTATGCAAGCTGAATATGTACACTCTGCAAGAGAGGAGGGATGGGGGGATATGATTGATACATTTAAGTACTTGAAGGGGATTAACAAAAGCAGTGAGGATGGGTTGTTTAATCTGAGGAAAGGTAGGGACAGTAGGGGGCAGGGGCATAGATTGGAGTGTGGTAGATATAGGAGAAAGAGAGATGAAAAGATCTTACTTCACAGAGAGGGTGCTGTTACATAGAAACATAGAATCTGACGGCAGATAAGGACTGCTTGGCCCACCTAATCTGCCCATTTTCCTACCCAACAGATACGCTGCAGATCCTAGTTAACCAACAGCTTACTTCCTCCTACCCCCCACTAGGACTGCCTTATGTCTGTCCCATGCATTCTTGAATTCCTCCACTGTTCTTGACTCCACGACCTCCTTAGGGAGGCTGTTCCATGCATGCACAACCCTCTGTGTGAAAAAATACTTCCTTACATTACCTCTGAGCTGCCCCCCCATCTTCAAATTGTGCCCCCTTGTTCTTGCACATCTCTTTTTCTGAAAGATGCTACCCTCTTGGACTTTATTGATTCCCTTGAGGTACTTGAAAGTTTCTATCATGTCCCTCCTCTCCCTCCTTTCCTCGAGGCTATACATATTAAGCTCCTTTAGTCTCTCTTCATATGTCTTCCAGTGCAGAACCTGCACCATTTTGGTTGCCCTCCTCTGGACAGCTTCCATCCTGTCTATGTCCTTGTGGAGACTGGGTCTCCAGAACTGCACACAGTACTCCAGATGGGGTCTCACCCGATGTCTGTACAGAGGCATAACAACTTCCTGTTTTCTACTGGTGATGCCTCTCCCTATGCATCCCAGTATCCCCCCAGCCCTCCTTACTGCCCTCTCACATTGCTTGCCCACCATTAAGTCATCTGATATGACTACCCCCAGGTCCCTTTCCATGTTTGTTGTTAGTATCTCACCCCCCACTGTGTACTCTTCCCCTGGGTTTTTGTTTCCCAGGTGCATTACCTTGCACTTCTTAGCATTGTATCTAAGCTGCCATTCATTTGACCATTCCTCTAACCTTGCCAAGTCCCTTCTCATCCTTTCCCCACTTCGTCCTCCCCTCTTGCAAATGCCTTTACCTGCCATATGTGGCATCCACAACAAACATAAAAAAAAATGTCTATCTATCACAAACAGGGAAGGGACATTGCTCAAACATGTTCAACTGTTTAAATACCTGGGGGTTATCCTTGACAGCAGCTTGTCTTACTCTGAACACATTGAGAACATTGCCAGGATTGTGAACACCCACATAGGACTTCTCTTTAGACATAGGAGCTGCCTCACCAATTAAGCCCTAAGCATTGCCATTTGACAGTTCTGTTATATCAATAATTGACTATGGGCTTGTGATCTACGGCTCTGCCACTGACAGCGCACTTTGATGAATAGCCATTGCTCTTGACAAAGCATGCCATCTACTGACCTCTGCTCCATGCCTCTCACATGCCTGTGACATCTGTAAGCAAGCAAACTGGCTCCAACTCCCCAGCAGACTCAAGTACCAGACCTGTATGCTATCAAAAATGATTACCTTAAATCTCGTACCCTGAAGGGTTCAGTCCTTACTTGCCCCCCACTGCAGCCCCCACCTAACCAGGAGCTCAGAATATCTTACTTTTCCTGTTTCACGCTGCTGCACTACCCAAGGACTATGCTCCTTTACATACAGAGCCTCATCCTGGTACAACTCGCTTCCACTTGCTGTTACCAATGACACTAAACTGGGCACTTTCAAATGCAACTTGCGTCAGCACCTTGTCACAATGGCTTCTTGTGAAAGTTTCTCCTAACTAAACTTACTCTCCTTCCCTCTAATTTCCCCCCCTCTAAGTCCCTCCAACCTTTACCCCCCACTATCCCCTATCTCCTCCCTTTTATTTCCCCACTATTATCTACATTCCTCCCCATAGCTTCCTCTACATGTATCTGACATCCCTTCTAGCAGTTTCTAATTTATTCTAGTGAACCATATTACAACTGTGTTTTTTATTGTACATATGTTCCTGAATAATATACACAAATTAGTGTAACTTAACATACATACTGTGAATCATTATTCATATTACAGTAATTCCATATGAAAGCGTTAATGTACCCGACAAAGCCTATGGCTGCTTGAAACTACTGTACTTGTTATTGTCCTCACTATGTTCTGTATTGTTTCTCCAACGTGGAACCTTTGTAAAAGAGCCTTGGCTCAAAGGTGTCTTCCGAAATAATAATAAATAAATCTGTCTGTCCCGCCATGTTTAACCCCTCTCCCACTGATTTCACATAGACTGCCTACCACAATAGTCTATACCACCCCTTCAGAACCCCCTTTGTAAAGAAATGTTTTCAGATATTCCTCATAAATGCTGATCAATCCAACTTTACTAAGGTCCCCCAGGTGATTATGTTTTCACTTAGCATGAATAACTCTCGCCTAGCTACCCCATTTTCCCAAGATGTATTTGTAAGTCTCAATCATGTCCCCCTCTCTTTTCTTGCCTCCAGTGTGTGCATACTGAGATATTTCACCCTCCCCATGTTAAGTCCTTTCCTGCTAACCTGGATTGTTTAGTTGCCCTCCTCTGCACCGCCTCTACTCTGTCCTTGTCCTTCTTCAAGTGCGGATTCCAGAATTGCACACAGTATTCAAGATGAGGATGTTCCAGTGACCTGTACAGTGGCAAGATCGCCTTGCTTCTTCAGATATTGATCCCTTTTTCAATACATCACAGCATTCTTTTCATCTTCCCCACTGTCTTGTTCCACTGTGATAATGTTTTCAAATTGTTTAATATTGCCCATAGGTCCAGCTCCTTGGTCATATTTTCCACTGCTAACCCTCCATTGTGCCTTCCAGTTTTGGATTTGTTGTCCCTACTGTATGTACATCACCTTGCATGTCATAGCACTGAATTTCAACTTCCATACCCTTGACCATTTCTCAAGTCATCCATGTCCTCAATTACTTTTGTTGCCCCTTCCTCACTGTCCATTCTCCACAGATCTTAGTAATGTCTGTGACGATGCAGATCTTTCCCTGGAACACTATTCCAATATCACAGATGAAGATGTTGAAGAGGACTGATTGCAAAATCAATCCCTGTGGCACACCATTGTGACTCCCTGACCTCTAAGTGGTCCCCATTAATTCCAATCCTCTAGATTCTGTCACATAGACAATTGCATGCTCACCATGTTATCTTATTTCCCACCTTCAGGTCACTCAATGTTTTGATCTAGCATCCATGTGAAACAGAGTCAAATGTTTTGCTGAAGTCCATGTACAGTATGTCCAACACTTGACTCTTGTCCTGTACCTTTTTCACTTAATCAAAGAAGTCAATCAGGTTTGTTTGACATGACCTCCTTCCTGTGAACCCATGATGTCTGATACTTTCACTCCATTTGTCTCCAAGAAATCCACTAGCCTTGCCTTTATTGAGGAATATAGTAATTTCTCCTGCATTTACATCAGACTGTCAGGTCTGTAGTTCCCTGCGTAATCCCAAATTCCACTACCATGCAAGGAAACTACATTTACTGTTCTGTAGTCCCATGGGAACTACCTCCACCTCCAGAGAACTGTTCAAGAGCTCAGCCAGTGGCACAGCTAGGGCCTTTTTTGTCTCCTTCAGTACACGGGGATGCAGCACACCTGGGTTGATTAACCTGCCCACCTTCAGTGTGTTTAATCACTTCAACACCCCTGTCTCTGCAATCAGATTCTAACTGATACCTTCCCCCCATGCTTTCATGACACAGTCTGGCAATAGCCCCTTGTCCTCAACTATAAATACTGAACAGAAAAACTGGTTCAGTATGTCAACCTTCCTGTTATGCTCCTACTCCTATTCTTGCTCTTTTTTCTTTAGTCTGACTATCCCTGCATTTGTTTTGTTCTTCTCCCTCCTCCCAGTGGAATGAAAATATTCAAGGGTGTTACGAACATACGAACATATGAAATTTGCCAGCAGATAAAGGCCTAGAGGTCTATCAAGTCTGCTCGAATGTGCAGCTAGCACCCCTTATTCTGCAGCTGCCCCTCCCTTCCACCCTTCCCCTTCATTAACCCTCCCCCTTGTCCTGTCCCATCCTCGTTTGAAGCAGTCCACTGTTCTACTGCATACCACTTCTGCAGGTAATGCATTCCACCCAGCCACCACCCTCTCTGTAAAAAAGTGTCTCCTCATCTCCCTCCTGAACCTTCCTCGCTCCAGTCTCATATCATGGCCCCTGGTGGCCCTCCTCCCTTACTTTGAACAGCCCTCTGTACCTGTCTTGTTTATTCCTTTCATGTATTTAGTTGTTTCAATCATGTCCCCTGTCTCTCCTCTCCTCCAGTGAGTACATGTTCAACTCCTTCAACCTCCTCTCATATGATAAGTCCCCAGACCCTTGATCATCTTTGTCACCCCGCTGCTGCTCCCTCCAGTAACTTAATGTCCCTTTTCAGATACGGACGCCAGAACTGCACGCAGTACTCCAGGTGTGGTCTAACTAATGACCTATACAGTGGCAGAATCACCTCCTCGAGGATATACCCCTTGCAATACAACCCAGCATTTTGTTGGCCCTTGCAGCTGCCTTCCTACACTGTGCCGAGTTGTTCATTGACCCTGTGATGAGCACACCCAGATCCTTCTCCTCCTCTGTCTGGGCTAGCTGCACCCCCTAGCTGGTAAGTCCTCCTTGGTTCTTCATCCCAAAATGCATCACCTTGCACTTTTTGGCATTAAAGCCAGTTGCCAGGTGTCTGACCAGGTTTCAAGCTTTGCCAGATCATCCTGCAACCCCTGCCATCCCCTAGGTCATCCACCACCACGCCAACCTTGGTATCATCAGCAAACAGACTGATCTTGCTCTTGATGTCCCATGATATGTCTGCAATGAATATCCCAAACAACACTGGTCCCAACACCGAGCCCTGTGGGACACCACTGTCACTGCCCTTGGGTGTGAGAGCCCCACCCACCACCACCCTCTGTTGCCTTCCTGCAGCCAGTTTCCTACCCATCTCACCAGCATTGCACCTGCCCCTGTGCCTACTAACTTCCTTCCCAGCCTCCATGTGGCACTGAGTCTGAATGCCTTACTGAAGTCCAGATACAGGACATCCACTGCATGTCCCCCGTCCAGTTGCCTAGTTACCCAGTCATAGAACCCGACCAGGTTGGTTTGGCAGGATCGGCCACATATGAAGCCATGCTGTCTGCTGTCCTGTTGTCCTTTGGCCTCTAAGAGGGCCACCAGCCTCTCCTTCAGGATAGTCTCCATTAGCTTACCCACGATGGATGTGAGGCTCACATGATGTGTTGATAGCCACAGGTTAGAAACAGAGTATATACTTATAAAGAGAATTCTGAAGGGGTGGTAGGACCTGAACATAAACAATTCTCCATGACTAGGATGGACTGCACCCAAGGGAATTGAGGAAAATGAGACAGGTCCTGATAGTCCCTTTGGCAGATCTATTTAATGAGTTAGTGGCAACAGGAGAAGTGCCGGTGGACGGGAGTGTGGCAAACATAGTCTCCCTGCACAATTGTGAGGATAAGAAAAACTCAGGAAATTACAGTTTAATGAGCCTGACATCAATAATAAGAAAGCTGATAGAGTAAATTATAAAGGAACAGATAATTGACTTCATAGAGGAAAACTGCTATTCAGAGTGAAATCAACATGGATTCATGAGTGGAAGGTTGTGTCAAATGAACTTTATTGACTTTTTTAACTTAGTAACATAGATGGTGGAAAGAAGCCAAGCATCTGACATTTTGTACCTGGATTTCAGTAAGACCATTGATTTGGTGCCCCATAGGAAGTTTATACAGAAGGTAGGGGACTAAGGATCAGGGGAAGGGCTAAATAGTTGGACTGAAAATTGGTTGACAGATGTTGTAGAACTCAAGCAGTTGTCCTGAAGGACAAGTTCACTGAATATTTTGTACCTGGGTTTCAGTAAGACCATTGATTTGGTATCTCATAGGAGGCTTATACAGAAGGTAGGGGACTAAGGATTAGCGGAAGGGCTAAATAGTTGGATTGAAAATTGGTTGACAGATGTTGTAGAACTCAAGCAGTTGTCCTGAAAGGCAAGTTCTCTGATGTTAGATGTGTCACATTTGGGATGCCACATAGGTCTGCCCTGGGGCTGATACTTTTGAACATGTATATAAGCAACGTCAGAGTTGTGTTACAAGGCAAAGTAATTATGTTTGTGGATAATACAAAACTCTGCAGAAGAGTGGATAATAATTAGGGATTAAGTATCATGAAACGAAATATTTAAAAGTTGGAGCTGTGGTTCAGAATTTTGCAACTGAAATTCAAACAACACCAGACTGACTTCTTCTCATCCTCAGAGTTTTTATTCAAGCACTCTTTGAGCCACTTTCAAAAATTCAACCAACATTTTAAGATCTTAGTATCTCTTCTTCTGAGTTATTGTAGCTAAAGAGTAACATACTAAAATGCAGTATTGAATTCTTTCAATTCATTCTGTACAACAAAATCTGTTAGAGTGTTTCAGTGTCAGTAATTATATTTTTGCATTTCAGCCCTAGAGGGCAGTTTAATCATTACTTCTGATTTTATTTCCATTCTTTGAAAGCTTCTTAGCTAGCAAAATTCAATATTTTACTATACTGTCACGTAAAAACTAGCATAACCTCTCATTTAATATTAATATATATTAACATTTCCTAACTCTATTTTCTGACATCAGGCTGTATCTGGTTTCTTTTCTAATTACAAAGGTGCACCTATAGAAAGGCAACATTTATAAACATGGGTAATCAGTATGATATTTTCTTTTGTCACACGTTTAAACACTACTGTATATCTCACCTGGGTAATATTTCTTACATCTTTCCCAGTTATAAATCATTGCTCATTTCCATACTCAGTTCCTATAAACAGAAACAATTGATTTTAAACTCCATAAACATGCCGGTTTATAGCACTATTTTTATTAACCCTTTAAAAAGTTGTTTTTACCTAAAAATAATACTCCTTTTAAAAATAGTTACTTTGCTAATTTAAGAAACTCCAGCCTGAAAGGATTTTTGTGGTCATCTGGGGCATCTATTTCAACTTTGAACTCAAATTCAGTGCCCAAGAATGTAAGTTAATGCACATTTGAAACAAAAATCTGAATACGTTATATTACATCAAATGGGTCATTGCAGAGCACTCAATGGAGAAAGGGATCTGGTGGTGATAATTAACAATAGCTTGAAAGCCTCTTCCTACCACAGTATGCTATATGGGAGTGCTAACAAGATGCTGTGATTCAGTGTGAGTGACTCAGCAGGTTGAATGCTCACCTCTGAGGCCAAAAGACTGGATGGTTGTGGGTTCTAACACCATACCAGGACCTTGAGGAGAATCACAAAAGTGACATTGTAGTGTAGCATGGGGTGGGGGGTGTTGCACTCCTGAGGTGCTGTCTTATAGCTTTTATTTATTTATTTGAGTTTCACCAGGAAGGCATACTGAGCGGAGTACCACTCGATCCCAGATGCATCCTGGGGGAAGGGGAGAGAGGACACGTGCAGCAATTGAGACACATGAATTACAGTACAGCTAATTTACAGTGCAGAACAAACAGGATTATCCAATACCATAACAGAGCTAGTACCTATGGTGTCTAAGGCAACAGCTACAGGAGTACCTAACTACTAACAATTCCAGTGAGTCCACAAACCAACTAAGCAATTTGAGTGAAAAAAATAATGCTGGAAGGACATTTGCGAATTTCAGTGGGTACTACAGGCTGGATTTTCTCCAGGCTCTGGGCTAGGGCTAGGGACATTGCGGGTGATGAGGGACCAAAAGTGGAAAGGAATTAGGTGTTGGAGGTGGGATATATGGTACTACTGTGAAGAGGACTGCATGAGCAGGAGGGAGGGAAGGATGACTTGAGGAGCTGGTTTAGCTGCTGAGGGGCATCTGTGTGCCTAATGTCAGCCAGCAAAGCATTCCAAAGTTTAGGCATGTGGTAGCTGAATGTGGCCTGGCCTTTGGCTGTGGTCATTAGAGGGACATGCAATAACTGGGAGTCAGTGTTCCTGAGAGAATACGCTGAGGGGGGTTGAACTGCAAAGGCAGGCTCTAGGTAGGAGGGGAGGGACTGCGACCAGAATTTAGCTGTTATCTTTGCACAATGGATAAGTCTTTGATCCTGTAACGAGGGGAAGTCTAGCAACTTGTAGAAGTCACAGTGGTGCACAGAGGGCATGCAGTTCAAGACAAAGTGGCAGAAGGAATGGAGGAGGGGGTCAAGTCTTGCGAGGGTGGACTTGGGGATGGCACTATAAACTACGTTACCATAGTCAATTATAGGGAGAATCATTTGTTGTAGGATTGCTTTGTGAGTTGCCAGGGGTAAGCAGCCCTAGTTACATTATAAGACACCCAGCTTCGGGTGAAGTTTCTTGTATAATGAGTTGATATGAGCGGAGAAGTCAAGGTGCTGGTCGAGCCAGACCCCAAGGTACCAGAAGGAGTTGCAAGCCTGCAATGGATTCCTGTTGATAGCATGATAAATGGGGGCTGTGGGGAGCTGGGCAAGCCTCTGACTTGTACTGAAGGTTAGGGAGATTATTTTTTTGGGATTAAGGAAGAGCTGGTTTGATTGAAACCAGAGCTGGACAGCATTGAAGTCGTCCTGCAGTCTAGAGGTTGCTTCAGAGGGTGAGGGACCAGAAGCATACAGTGCCGTGTCATTGGCGTACTTATGAATGAATGTGTGTTTACATATGGAGGGCAGGTCATTCAGAAAAATTGAGAACAGGATTGGTCCAAGTACCGAGCCTTGGGGGACTCCCGAGGTTACGGGGGGGGGGGGCTGAGGTAAGATGACCGATTCTCACAGACTGAGATCTGCCAGTTAAGTAGTAATTGAAACATTTGGTGCAGGTACTCGAGAGACCTGCCTGGGCCAGTTTGGATAATAGGAGGGTGTGGGAGACAGTGTCGAACACTTTGGTGAGGTCTACAAAGATAGCTGAGGTGATGTGCCCATGATTCATACCCATGAGAACAGCATCAGTGAACCTGAGGAGGGAGGTGATGGTGGAATGCATCTTCCTGAATCCCGATTGGTAGGGTGTGAAGCAGGAAGAGGCATCAAGAAAGGAGGAGAGTTGGTCTAACACAAGGCGCTCTTGGATTTTGGCCAGGTTGGAGAGAAGGGAGATAGGGCGGTAGTTGCTCGAGGTAGACAGGTAGCCCCCTTTAAGAGGGGGATAACCGTAGCACTTTTCCAGTCAGATGGTACTGAAGCAAGTGAGAAACAGAGATTGAGGAGAGCGGTCAGTGGGGAGGCGATGGGAGGGGCAGATAGGTAAAGCATTTTGGAGTCCAGACCCAGGAGACATTTACTTTTGCTTAGATGAGGCATTGCACTTAGATCCCGTGTACCACTTCTGGTGGATGATACTGATCCCATGCACTTTTTGAAGAGAGTAGTGAAATGTCCTTGTGCCCTGGCCAAATTTCCCCCCATTCACTACAACTATCAGCAATAGCTTAACCCAATTCAAAATGTCAACTTGCATCGGTTTCCTCTAACCACACACCCCATATCAATGCTGAAAATAGGGATTATTTTCTAGCCCTCCTTTTCTGGTCAACATAACCTAAATAAATAAATAGAATAAATAAAGCAATGAGATGTGGTTTGGCTCATTGCAGCCAAGTGATGATATTGCCATTGTACAGGCCATTGACTAGACAGCACCTGCAGTATTGCATGCAATTTTGGAACCCACATTTGAAAAAGGACAGGAAGAGGTTAGAGACTATTCAGAGGAGGGCTTTAAAAATGATCCAGGGGTGTCTACAAAAAATTGAAAATTTATACAGGCAGAGGTCACATGAGGACATGACTGCAAACGTAGCTTGTGAGAAAATATCCTTGCCACCCTGGATTAACCTCGGACAATTACTTTTTCAAGAGAGCTCTGAAACCCCAATTTCATACAAATGGTATTACCAGGGTCCAAGGCACGATCAAGGAGTCGGGTGACAGAAACAGAATTCCACATTGGGAGAAATAATAGCAGTTTGTTGTGTAATACCACAAGGCATCCCGGTGATGGCAGGCAGAGCATCCCATAGCAGATCTCCATCTTGGGGCCAAGATACACCCTTGCTGGAACAAATAGCAGCATCAGTAGACACTATATAGGAGACAGTCATAGAAACACAGACAATCTTATTCCAGATGGGTAAAAGGATTACGGCCACTGAAAATAAAGTCACCTCTTTACAAGATGCCACATATCAACAAAATAAGCAAATGTAGAAAGTGGAGGAGCAAATAGAGTGGCTCACAGCAAAATTGGAAGACTTGGCAGGCAGGGGCCACAGGAAAAATGTACGAATCATAGGACTGCCTGAAGGCTCTGAAGGGAGAAATGTAGTTCAATATTTGCAGAGCAATCTACCCCAATGATTTCATCTGGGCCCCTAGCAGTACTTACGTGAAATTGAAAGGGCTCATAGAATTAAAAGAGCCTGGTCATCTCCCAACACAGACAAGCCTAGATTGCTGATTTAAAGCTGCTGAGATTTCTCAATGAAGAAATAATTTTAAATGAAGCAAGAAAGCAGCAAAATGTAGTAGTGGCAGGCATCCACCTATCCTTCTTCCCCAACTACTCGAAGATAATCCTAGTCTGCAGACAAAGGTTTGACAGGAGTAAACAGGGCCTTAGGAATGGGGGGTAACTTACTCATTGCTGTACCCCATGACCCTGCAAGTCAACAATGATGGCGTCATGCATCATTTCCAGACCCCAAGGGAAGCCGAGCTCTTTTTCCAAGACAACCTGGTAAAGACAATGAGTAAAGCAGACCAGACCAGGGAAGAAGACAAGGAGGAACCGGATAACCAGGTGAAGACACAAAAGGCAATACAGGACCCTCCATCTTTGCCAGCATCCCCAAAACGTATGCAGGAAGAGACTGCAATTTAATTTCACTGACATCACCAAGTGAAACTGCATCCCTGACACTTGTCAGCAAAAGGAGGGTAAGCAGTTAACACAAAAGACCCAATGAATGTAAGTACATTTTATTAACTTTGATTTAGCTGCTGAGAGAGGAGAGTGATAAATAAAGACTACACAAGACTTACTGATGGCTCCTGTCTAATGCATGCAACATGAGGATCAGTGGTAAAGAAGCAATGGTGGCCATTGCCACCTAATGGAATTTTAAGTACGAATGCCATTTGATATTGCAGGGACAACTCTGATAGACTGAAATGTACAAATTGAACTCAGACACAGAGTGCCTGCAATCTGTATTACACGGGGTTTTAACTACAGATCTATGTCACTGCTTGTGCTACAAGGATCCCCTCCCCCAACAAGGAAAGCAGCTTACATGGCTGTTGTAAATGTCACAGCCACAGAACGCTCAGATGAAGGTGAGTGAAATAGACATTATTACTTCTAGCAGTAACAATACCGATGGTCACAACAGGAGGCAGTCTCCCTATACAAGAAATGTGAATGTATTACCATAAATACAATAGAAATATGTATGTAACCAAGTGTTCTTTAGGTGTAGGAACCTAGGATGATACCAGGGCTTAAAGCTCACCCTCCCTTCCTCTGACAGGGGGACATATCTGACTTAGCCTCCATGTAGGTGTCAGAAACCCTGGCAGAGCAGATTAGAGCAGAGGAAGACTAACTGGAACAGAGTTCGAGTGATTACACAAACTCCAGCACCTCTCTGATGCAAACAGCAGAATGGCAGGGGTAAAATATACATACGAACATATGAATATATGAAATTGTTAGCAGATACAGGTAATTTAGTCTATCTAGTCTGCTCGAGTGTGCAGCACTTCATTCTTTTAGACTGCAGCTACCCCCCTCCCTCATATGCCCCCCATATTGTGCCCCCTCCTGGTTTGTACCCTGCCCTTAAATCTGTCCCACCCTCTCTTGAAGCCCCCAACACTCTGCAGTGATACGACTTCCTCTGGCAAAGCGTTCCACCCTGCCACAATCTTTTCTGTGAAATAGTACCTCCTCCATTTCCTCTTGACTCTGCCCCCTTCCAGCATCATTGAGTGTCCCCTGATTTCCATTCCACCCTTCAGACTGAACATACACCTGGTGTCTACTCTGTTCAAACCCTTCAGGTACTTGAAGGTCTCAATCATATCCCCTCTCTCCCTTCTTTCCTCCAGGGTACACATATTGAGCTCTCTCAGCCTCTGCTCATATGGTCTGTCCCCAGGATCATTTTTGTTGCCCTGCGCTGTATCCCCTCCAGCAGTTTGATGTCCCTTTTCAAGTAAGGGTGCCAGAATTTTACACAGTACTCTAGGTGCTATCTCACCAGGGACATGTACAGGGGCAAGATGACCTCCCCAGTCCTGAAAGTAACCCCCCTTGCTATGCAACCTAGCATCCTGTTTGCCTTTGCTGCTGCCTTCCTGCACTGAGCAGACTGGTTCATCTCCCAAGTTACCATCACTTCCAGATCCTTCTCCTTCTTGGATTTTGTTAATGGGACACTCTCCAGCCAGTAATTGTATCCTGAGTTCTGGCTTTCTAAATGCATCACTTTGCATTTCTTGACACTGAAACCAAGCTGCCAAGTGTGAGACCATTCCTCCAGTTTTGCCAAATCCTCTGGAAGTACTTTTGCTCCCTCCCCATCTACCTCGGCACAAATCTTAGTGTCATATGCGAAGAGACTGATCTTGCTCTTAATCTCTACTGCAATGTCGGCTATGAAAATGTTAAACAGAACTGGTCCCAGCACCGAGCCCTGTGGTACAACACTTGTTACTCCCTGGGTCCAGATGCCTCCCCCCTCACAACTTCCTTCTGCTGTCTACCCTGCAGCCAGTTCTTGACCCATCTGACCAGTTTCTTCCCTGCTCCCAGACTCATCAACTTGCAAGTCAGCACACCATGTGGCACTGAGTCAAAGACCTTGCTGAAATCCAGGTAGAGGACATCCATCGCATGTCCTCTGTCCAGTGCCCTCGTAACCCAGTTGTGAAAATCAACTAAGTTCATCTGGCAGGATCTGCCTGAGACAAACCCATGCTGCCTGCTGTCCTGGAGGTTGTTATCCTCAAGAAATTGCACCAGTCTTTCCATGAGGATCATTTCCATCAGTTTTCCCACAATTGCAGTAAGGCTCACTGGTCTGTAGTTCTCTGGTTTGTCCTTGGGCCCACTCTTATGGAGAGGTACAACATGTGCTTCCCTCCAGTCCCTGGGCATGCACCCTGAGTTGAGATGGGTATTGAACAGGTCCACCAACGGCCCTGCTAGTACCCCTGCCAACTCTGTCAGCACCCTGGGGTGGACGCCATCTGGGCCAGGTGCCTTGTCCATCTTCAGAGACTTAAGACCCTTCCTCACCCTTTCCACATCCATGGTTTCTTCTCCCCCACCCTATCACATCTTGCCCTTCCTCTCAGTTATGGGCCCATCCCTCTCTTTGGTGAAGACTGAACAGAAGTATTCATTAAGTACTTCTGTCTGCTCAGACCCCTTTTCTACCCACCCACTTCCCCTCCTGATCCTAACAATTTGATCCTTGCTCTTCCTCTTCTTTCTGATACATCTGAAGAAATCCCTTTCCCCTTCTTTGATCCCCTGTGCTAACCTCTGTTCCCTAGCTGCCTTTGCTGCCCTTACCACTCTGCTCACTTCTCTGGATTTCTTCACATATTCTTCTTTGTCTTCTGCCCTGTTGGATTGCTTGTAGTTCCAAAATGCATTCTTCTTTTCCCTCACCTTCTCCACTACCTCTCTACTCATCCAACTAGGTTTCTTGGTCCTGGCTTTCTTGCTCTGGCTCTTGACACAAGTTTTAGTGGCTTCATCCAGTCCTGTCTTGATGACTGCCCATTTTTGTTCCATGTCCATTTCTGGGCAGATGCTTGTCATATGACTATCCAGCATGTTTACCATCCTGCCAAAGTCCACCCTTTTGAAGTCCAGGACCCTAGTTTCTGTAGGGGCTACTTCCCTACCCAGGTTGATTGAAAACCACACTGTGCGGTGGTCACTGCTTGCCAGAGGTTCCTCCACCCTTACATCCCTGACCTGTTCCCCATCAGTAGGTCTAGTGTATTCCCCTTCCTTGTTGGCTCCATTACCTTCTGGGTAAGGAAGCCATCCTGGAATGCTTCCAGGAGGATCTGCTCCCTGGCACAACTGGTTGCTGGGATGCTCCAATCCACCTCTGGTAGATTAAAGTTCCCCACAACCACTGTGCTCCCTTTGCTACTATACCTCTGTGTCTGCTCCCCCAGTTCCCTGTGAATGTCAGCCTTCTGGGACGGAGGTCTATAAACAACCCCCAGACAGATCTTGGTCCCTTTCTGGCTGTGTAGTTGCAGCCAGATTACTTCTGACCTGCCCTCCTCCCCTTCCTCCATATTACATCTGCTCTCTTCCCTTACATAAATGGCAACCCCTTCAGTCTTCCTGTTATCTCTATCCCTCCAGAAAAGTATGTATCCTGGGATGGTTAGGTCCCAGTCATGGTGCTTGGTTGCCCACGTCTCAGTAATGGCAGCTTGGTCCAACTCTCCCTCTACCAATGCCTGCAGTTCTGCCAACTTATTCCCCAGGTTCCTAGCATTTAGGGAAACCATTCTCCATGCTGCACCTATCCTTCCTGCTTCCTTACCCTTCACTCCAACACCAATTTCACCTAAGAGCGTATCTATCCCTGTGGTGGGGGGAGGTCCACGGGACCCCATTTCCTGGTGACTTCCAGCTCCAATTCCTCCCCCCTCCTAGTTTAAATGATACTGCTCATTGATGAAATCCCCCAACTTCTGCTTCAACACCTGTGAACCTGGCCTGCTACAGGTCATAGACACCTAAGCCTGGAACCCAGGGGCGCGACACCATCTGTTTAGGGGGTGACACACACACACAGTCCCTCCAACAATGAATCAAGGAGAGGATTATACTAGGAAGCACCATACCTTAGGTGTCAAGCATGATTTAAAACCACCTGGCTAGATGGAAGCCTATCTGGAGTAACGTAATAAACACTACAGATATTGACAGAGCTGGCAGACTATATGAACATGCTCAAAAGTGTCACCACAGGAAAACAGTCTCCTGGGCTGTTACTGTATAATACACATGACCTCAAATATATGGGGAGAGACACCATACCGCCCTATAATAACAAAGTAAAAAGAGAAGGGCAGTCTCCATATTTCCTAGGAGAAACACTGGAGTGCCTTAAATGACTAAAATGAGCAACTATATTTCACTAGGGGTTAGAGAGAGCATGCATAGAAACCCACTTGAGTAGTGAGAGGCTAAACTTACCAAGACAGAGACCTAGGCCTGGCCACAGGGCCTTACTCTGCAACAGATATGGTAAAACCCATACAAAAGGCAGGGGCTGCAGAAGCTACAGTGGGAACATAGAAGGGATCACCAGGGTTGGCTGACTCGAACCTCAAAGTTTGAACCCGCAGTCTCTGTGTGGGTCATGACTCTAAAAGCCACCTAGACCCTCAATAGGAATGTATTCTAGCCTGCCTCAGCTAGTGCAAATTGCCTTTACATTAGGTCTTTTAAATTTTGGTGCCTTTTCTGCAGTACTGGAATCTGCCCAGGGCTATTCTCCAGCTCAGCTCATAAGGAGCTGCTGCTAATCTAACCTTGTTTTTCGGCCCACCCACCACCCCCCCTCTCTATTAAATCTGCCTCAGCACTGCCCCAGTCATCCCCTATTGGTGCCATTTGCCAGAGGCATTCCTCAGCTGCCATTTCAGTTGTAAGGCCCTCTTCCACCAAAAACTGGCTGTTGCATATGGGAGGCGGACCCGTTCCTCCCCTCGGGCTGTCCTTCAAACTTTCAAGAGACAGCTCTGTTACATATAAACTCTAGCATTTCACCGAGTTGTTCCTCTCTCTCTCCTCTTCCATTCTACATTGAATTTCCCTTTAACCTCATGGCTGAAGTAGCTCTTACATTAATTTCCCTCTGGTACTGTGATGTAAGGTTATTCCCTCTCACACATATACTCTCTCTCTCTCTTTATTATATATATATATATATATATATATATATATATATAGTAATGAAACCAATTACGTCCTTGTACATATTGTTGTAGTCTACTTATTTTGTAACACTGTTTACTACTGTGTATACTTTGTACCCAGATTGCACCTGGAAATGAGCCTTGGCACAGTGTGCCTTTCCCAGTCAATTTTAAATAAATAAATAAAAATAAACAGGGACTTTAAATTACAGCTAACACCAATAGCAGAACTGAAGCAACAGCTTACACATCATTGGTGTTCTGATGCAGGGACTTCACTTTCTCTTCAAAGGGACTTTAAATTACAACTTGAACAGCTTCAACAATAGCATACCTGAGGTACCAGCTTATACCTCTGTGGTGTTTTGGTAGTAGGAGTTAACTTCTTACCAAAATGACTCTAAAGTAGATAACCATAAAGACCATAACCACAGTTAGGACCCTTCCCTAAACTGACTGCCTCCCCCTCATCCTACCATGGCATCCTTTCACCTAACAAAGGGTTTACTCATCAACTGTTCCCTGCTATTGTACCTCCTGACAGTTGTACCACATCAGGATTGTGCACCCGCACCCCAGCAGCCCATTGGTCAGCTGATATCATATCCTACTCATTATCCAGCTGATATTCCCCACAATTCAAACTCCCCTTGACCAGGGCACAGTGGAATAAAGGTGCCCTGTACATACCATTCAGCAAGAACAGCTCTAAAAAGCATTTCCCCCCTCCCCCATTCATTCACACATGCTTTCTGTTCCTATCTGGCTATATTGATATGAACCCTGGACCAATTAGGGGAGCATAATCTCCATCACTAACAGTGTGCCCTGAATGGTCTTGTGTAAAGGGACTCAAAGTAGTTCACATGAACATACAGAGCATTAGGAAGAAAATGTCAAACCCTGAAGCATGGGTCCAACACTACAAGCCAGATAGTCTCTACATTATGGAATCCTAGCTTATGCCCTCCATTCTAACCCATGAGATAACCCTACCAGTTTCTCCACATTCAGGAAAGACTAGCTGTTTGAAAAAGGGGGCAGACTGCTGATTTACACCAGAGCAGAACTGGTAGCCTGTGAGCTACAGGACATTGAACTCCCCTCTGCGATTGAACAGCTATTCCTCACAGTGACCGTTGGACAGGTAAAAAATTACTAATAGGGTGCATCTACCTACCCCCCTGTTTTCCTTCTGCCTCCTACCTGAAACTCTTCTCGAGATTAAACACTCTCCCTCATAGGGACACAATCCTATGTGGTGATTTCAACCTTGATTGGCTAGGGGATAACAAAACCCAGTACCTAGCTACACTCTTGGATGCCAATCTAGAGCAAATTCTTGACCATTCAACACAACTGAATACATAAATGGGTAAAACAGCCTACTGGACTGGCTGCTGACCAATAACAAGCACCACATCAAATCAGCTGGGATCTTCCCGGGCACTTTAAGTGATCATTCTCCTACCTACTGTATCTGGAAGAATACCATCCCTTGTACCTCCCCAAAGTTATAAATTCACAAGACCTCTCTAACTTTAACACTGATGCCTTCCTAAGAAACCTGAATTCCGTTAATTGGAATCCCATCACTTCCCTCCCAGACATAAACCAAGCTCTGGACTACTTTGTGAATACCTTCTCCTCTATCCTTGATTCTCATGCTCCATTCAAACTAAGATGAGCCAAGGGCACCCATTCACCCTGGCTTACCCAGGAATTGTGGCATCTAATGCACCACCGTGACAAGGCCTGGAAGATCTTTAAAAAATCAGGCCTCAGCTCTGGACTGGCTAACCTACTGTCAGCTAAGGAATGCTTGCAAAATTAAAATCACTAGATCAAAATGTGATTACTTCCAATTACTACAACTTAATAATCTTGCTAACCCTAGAAGCCTCTGGACACATATCAATGCTCTGACCAAGGGCAAGGAGTGCAACACCCCCCGACCATGCTCGGTAACGGTACAGTATTACCTACCCCAATAGAAATTGCCTCTGGTATAAATCGATTTTTCATGAACCTCGACAGGTATAAATAGGGCCTTCTAGAAACTCCTGTCCTCCCTGAAAATGTCAGTCCTGGTGCACCCATTATCCCCTTTCATCTGAGACTAACCTCTCATGTTGAGGTCCTCAAGCTCCTAAACAAACTTAACCCTGATATTCCACCAGGATTTGACTCCCTACCACCCAAATTTCTTAAAATTGTTGCCCCCACTATCATCCACCCTGTAGCACTGTTAATCAATTGGTCCCTCATCTCACAATCTATACCTGACAAATGGAAAATAGTGACAGTAGTCCCTGCACAAAAAAATGGCCCAACTATCCAAACCGATAATTACAGATCAAAATCCATACTGTGCTCCCTAGCAAAAATTCAAGAAAGAATAATTTATTACCAGCTTTACTCCTTTCTAGAATTAACAAATGCCCTCACCATCTCTCAGCTTTCAGTTTCAGAAACTGCATGGGACGGACTCCACTCTCTTATGGGTCACCACAGATATCTTTCAAGTCATGTATTAGGAATGTGTGACTGGTGCAGTATTTGTTGATCTCATGAAAGCATTTGACCTTATTAACCATCAACTCTTTCTATCTAAAATACTCAAACTTGGCCTTGATTCAAATGCCCTCTCGTGTTTTTCCAACTACCTGTCTAATTCGCAACAGTGCATCAAATGGTCTGGCGTTACCTCATCCCTGGCATGTATTTTGGATGATGTCCCTCAGGGGTCAATTCTAGTCCCTCTGGTATTTTCCATAATCATTAATGAGCTTCCGAACAACTGCGGTGATGCATCGATACAGCTATACGCGAATGATGCCATTCTATATAGATCAGAAAAAAGTATCTCTTCTACTAAATTGGGACTTGAGAAAGATTTCTGGCTACTCGAAGACTGGTTCAGGCAAAACCTACTCATACTCAATACTAAGAAGACTAAAAGCATGTTGTTCAGACACACCTACTTCGATTTGTCAAATGAAATACCCTTTGCAATCACCACTTCTTCAGGCATGTCCCTCGAAGAAGTAGACTCCTTCAAATATTTAGGAGTTGCCCTGGAAATAAACTTATCCTTTGAAGCCCATGCCCACCAAATCATCAAGTCAACGCACCAAAGACTGGGCCTGCTATACCGAATCACACTTTACCTCACCCCTTATTCACAGAGAACCCTTTCACTTTAACATTGCAGAGGGTCTGAAGGGAAAGGTATGCCTCTTTGCAGATGACACAAAGATCTGTAACAGAGTTGATACACAAGGGGGGGTAGAAAGGATGAGAAGGGACTTGGCAAGGTTGGAGGAATGGTCAGACATATGGCAACTTAGATTCAATGCAAAGAAGTGCAAAGTAATGCACCTGGGAAACAAAAACCCAGGAGAAGAGTACTAATAGCAGGGAGGTACTAACAACAACAAAATGGAAAGGGACTTGGGGTAGTCATATCAGATGACCTAAAGGTGGGTAAGCAATGTGAGAAATCAGTAAGGAGAGCCAGGGGGATACTGGGATGCATAGGACGGGGCATCACAAGTAGAAAAAGGGAAGTGGTTATCCCTCTGTACAGACAGTTGGTGAGACCCCATCTGGAATACTGTGTGCAGTTTTGGAGACCCCATCTATGCAAGGACATAGACAGAATGGAAGCAGTCCAGAGGAGGGCAACTAAAATGGTGTAGGGTCTGCATTAGAAACCATATGAAGAGAGACTGAGAGAGAGCTTTAATATGTATACCCTTGATCAAAGGAGGGACTGGGGGACATGATAGAAACTTTTAAGTACCTCAAGGGAATCAACAAAGTCCAGGAGGGTAGCATCTTGCAGAAAAAGAGATGTGTAAGAACAAGGGGGCACAATTTAAAGATAGAGGGGGTACTGCTGAGGGGTAATGTGAGGAAATTTTTTTTTCAAGAAGAGAGTGGTGGATGCATGGAACCGCCCTCCTGGGGAGGTTGTTGGGTCTAAAACAGTGGGGGAATTCAAACATGCATGGGACAGACATAAGGCAATTGTAGTGGGGGGGTTGCAGGAAGTAGGCTGTTGGTTAACCAGAATCTGCAGCGTATCCAATAGGAAGGGAAATGGGCAGACTGGGTGGGCCAAGTGGTCCTTATCTGCCGTCAAAGTCTATGTTTCTACGTTTCTATGTAAGTAGCAACATTACTCCCTGGTCTCTTTTATGGTGCCCCACTCCTTCTTTCAGCTAAGTCCACTATTCTGATCAAGTTAAAGCAAACCTATCATAGAATTGCTCTCTTTGCTGCTAACAAATCTGCTCGAGCACACCACTGCGATGTCCTCAAGACCCTTGGATGGCCGTCCTTCCAGGCAAAGCTGAATTTCCCCATACTCTGCACTACATTCAAACTTATAAACCTCCCCTCACCACCGATCCTCTGTAACTTGCTCACCTTGAAGCCCATTTCAAAATCCCTATGCCCCTCTCATCTCCTTCTACTAAATCTCCCCAGGACACGGTTAGCCATTGAGAAAAGGTCTTTCTCCTTTCTAGCACCCCAAAAATGAAACAGCTTACCTCACAATCTACTCTCCTGTACATCCTTACCACAATTCAAAAAATGTCTTAAAGAACTCTTCATTCCTCCACCTATCTGATCATGCTAATATGACCTCCATCTTACTCCTTTCCCTCCACCACTCTACTCTCCTGTACCATATTATGCTCCCCTTCTACTCCCTTCCCCTCAATTACTATTGTCTAATTCCAGCCTACTCCTACTGTATACACTGTCACATTAATCCATTTACTTGCACTACATTGCTATCTTAGTCATAAGTAGACCTGAACTATAAGATGAATAATTCACTACATACCCTATTCTAACAACCTGTGTGTATATTTTTCACAACTGACATCAGCACTTTAGACTGTTATTAAACACCACAGCACTTCAAGATGACTTTTTTGAACACACCTCACAATTTTGCTCCCTGAAACATGAATTGTAATTACTGATATCAATCATACTTTGAGTGCTCTTTGTAACTTGTAACTTGTTATTGCTGTACTGCTCATTGTTATCCTTTTTGTTATCACCCTTGTCTATATGTTGGAAATGTATTGCCCTGGGTCACCCCTGAAAAAAAGATAGTTAATCTCAGTGGCCCTACCTGGTCATCAAAATTCAAATAAATACATTTTATCAGTTGTTATTCAACTCTTTTTAGCACAATCACTTGACTGTTCTACTGTTTGTGTTGTTTATAACGTTAGCTTACTAGAAGTGTAAGAAACTATATGAAGTTAATTTTTGTGCTGTTATTGTACATAGGGTGTATTAGGTGTTAGGGGGGAGGAGGGGAGGGAGGAGGGACATCCTTTTGTTGAACTATCAAACCAAAGAGCAAAACACAAGTGTTGTGGAAATCATGGCCTCTTTTGACACCCTCAAGATAGTTACGTGGAATACCGAGGGCCTAAACTGCAAATTTAAGAGGCATACGGTATTGTTAAAATTGAAAAACTTGAAATGTGATATAGCCCTCCAGCAGGAGATGCATCCATTGACAGCAGAGACCATTACCCTTAAGAGTAGCTGGGTGGGTACAGTATACCATCAATCCTTTACCACCAAGGCAAGAGGAGTGGCCATCCTATGCTGCAAAGGGCTACAACTGGGAATGCATGCAGAACATAAAGACTTAGAGGGCAGAATACTTATAGTACAAGGTATGTAACAAGGAGCCCCAATTTTACTAAGGAGTATCTACACCCCTAATAACCCCAATCAACAATTCTTTACTCAGGTGCTAGGGAACATACCAGAGTGGGCTGAAGGTGTGGTGATAGGAGGAGACATTAATTTGGCACTGAACCCTCTACTAGACTGGACAGGGCCAGGCAACAATAATGGAAGCACAGCTAGGCCCACAAATCCTACATAACTTTAACAAATATGGACTTCAAGACATTTGGAGAATCCTCTACCCACATAGCAAAGACTACACTTGCTTTTCAGCGGTCCATGACTGATATAGTTGCATAGACATTATATTTGTCTCCTCTGAACTGGAACAAAGCTCATGGGGAGGTTTCCCCAAAAAAGCATATTGGTGTCAGATCATGCTCCAGTATTCCTGTCCCTGGCATGGGGGAAAAAGACAGGGACCAGGAACAAGTGTGGTCTCAATACATCCTTCTTGCAGGACCCTGAATTTGTGCGGTGGCTTCAAGATGAGCTACATAGAAACATAAACATAATATAGAAAAATAGAATTTGATGGCAGATAAGGACCGCTTGGCCCACCTAGTCTGCCCATTTCCCTACCTAATGGATAAGCTGCAGATTCTAGTTACTTTCAGGATAATGAGACCCCAGATGGAAGCAATGAAAGGCAGCAATAAGGGAGTGCTTTACAGCATATGCATCCAAAGTTAAAAGAGATAGGTAGGTCCATACCAAAACAGCAGAACAGGAACTGAGGTAGATATAACTGCTAGTCATGTCATCTCCCACAGAGAGGAAGGCCCTAAAAACACAACTAGGTGCAGCATGCCATAAAGTCAAAGCCAACATACAATACATAATGGAGTATGCTCTCCTTAGGCTAAATCAACAATACTGGGAAGCAGGGTAATAACAGCGGAAAGGGTGGGTCAGTCTGTTCTAAAGTTTGCTAGGATGGTAGGGTGAAACCACATATAGTTCTGCATGTGAGGACAAATAACCTAGCAAGAGAAATGACAGAGGTAGTTCAGGGGAGGTTTGAGGAGCTAGGACCAATATGTGAGGAGACAGAAACATCAGTAGCTTTCTCAGAAGTACTTCCAGTGCCCTGGGTGGGAACTGCAAGGAAACTGAGGCTAGAGGAATTTAACAAATGGCTAAGAACCTGGTGCAATTCCAAAAGTTATTTGCTGGTGGGTGAGTGGGGAGGGACCTGGGAGAACAGTGATCTCTATGGTAAGGATAGACTTCACCTAAGTGAGGAAGGCAAGAAGGTATTGAAGCAGAGGATGGGGGATTGCATAGCAAAAGAAGGGCATTTGAACTAGGAGTGGGGGTGGCAAGTGGGCAGGAGGCATGCAGAACCCACAGGAAGGGAAACAGAATGAGCTTACCTTCCCCATGCTTGAAGCAGTGGAAAAAAAGGAGTATTAGAAGGGATGCTAGGAAGGGAGAGCAGGAGGGGAAGGGGGGAAGGAAAAAGGGTGGAGGGTGGTTACCTTGAACGCTAGGAGCCTAGGGAATAAAACAGCAGTGCTACAGGCTCTCATGGCTGAAGGGGAGGTGGACATGGCAGCCATCACAGAAACATGGGTCACCCATTACCAGGACTGGGACGTGGTGATACATAGAAACATAGAAACATAGACGTTGACTGCAGATAAGGACCACTTGGCCCACCCAGTCTGCCCACTTCCCTACCTACTGGATAAGCTGCAGATTCTAGTTAACCAACAGCCTACTTCCTGCAACCCCCCACTATAATTGCCTTATGTCTGTCCCATGCATGTTTGAATTCCCCCACTGTTTTAGACCCAATGACCTCCTCAGGAAGGCGGTTCCATGTATCCACCACTCTTTCAGTGAAAAAATTCCTCACATTACCCCTGAGCTGTCCCCCTCTATCTTTAAATTGTGCCCCTTGTTCGTACACATCTCTTTTCTGCAAGATGCTACCCTCCTGGACTTTGTTGATTCCCTTGAGGTACTTTAAAGTTTCTATCATGTCCCCCCTGTCCCTCCTTTCATCAAGAGTATACATATTAAAGCTCTCTCAGTCTCTCTTCATATGGTTTCTGCTGCAGACCCTGCACCATTTTAGTTACCCTCCTCTGGACTGCTTCCATCATATCTATGTCCTTGTGTAGATGAGGTCTCCAAAACTGCACACAGTACTCCAGATGGGGTCTCACCAACTGTCTGTATAGAGGGATAACCACTTCCCTTTTTCTACTTGTGAAGCCTCTTCCTATGCATCCCAGTATCCCCCTGGCTCTCCTTACTGACTTTTCACATTGCTTACCCACCTTTAGGTAATCTGAAATGACTACCCCCAAGTCCCTTTCCATTTTTGTTGTTGTTAGTACCTCCCCTGCTATTGTGTACTCTTCTCCTGGGTTTTTGTTTCCCAGGTGCATTACTTTGCACTTCTTTGCATTGAATCTAAGTTGCCATATGTCTGACCATTCCTCCAACCTTGCCAAGTCCCTTCTCATCTTTTCTATCCACTCTTGTGTATCAACTGTGCTACAGATCTTTGTGTCATCTGCAAAGTTGTATACCTTTCCCTCCAGACCCTCTGCAATGTCACCTATAAAGATGTTAAAGAGGACTGGACCCAGTACTGAGCCCTGAGGTACTCCACTAGTAACCCCCCATTTCTTCAGAATGTGTTCCATTCACTATTACCTTCTGTGTCCTGTTGTGCAGCCAGATTGCTACCCAGGCTACCACCCTGGACCCACTCTCAAGCTGGCTAACTTGATTATTAATCGTTTGTGTGGGACTGTGTCAAATGCCTTGCTAAAGTCTAGGTAGGCCATATCCATAGCCCCTCCCTGGTCTATTACTTTGGTCACCCAGTCAAAGAAATCAATTAAATTCATCTGACATGACCTTCCTGCTGTAAATCCATGCTGCTTTGGGTCCTGTGCCCCGCTGGCCTCTAGGTACGCAACAATTCTTTCTTTCAGAAGTGATTTCATCATTTTCCCCACCACTGAGGTCAAACTTACAGGTCTGTAGTTTTCTGCTTCTGCCTTGCTCCCACTTGTGTGAAGGGGGATCACATCTGCCCTCCTCCAGTCCTCAGGTACCACCCCATCCTGCCATGATTTGTTAAAAAGCATGGTTAGTGGTGTCACTAGGTCCTCCTTTAGTTTTTTTTAGGATTCTGGGGTGAATCCCATCAGGCCTCATTGCTTTGACCACCTTGAGTTTTAGGAGTTCTTTCAGGACTCTTTCTTCTGTGAATGGACTGGTGTCAACCCCCTACCCAGAGTGCTTCTATTTTCTGGTTTGGGTAACTCCTCCTCATCTTCTTTTGTGAATACTGAGCAAAAGTATTAATTCAGTATCTCTGCCTTTTCACTGTCTCCCTCTGCCCACCTCCCCTCTCCTTTATTAGTCTTCACTATCCCTCCCACAGAGATTGGGTGAATGGGATTGGTGGGGGTGGCACTGTATGTGACAGAAGGATTAAATTGTGTTCATGAGGAGGGGGAGTAGGGTGGTATAGAGTCGTTATGGATGCAAATCCAGGATTCCAAGAATAGGACTCTCAGGATGGGAGTAATGTACAGGCCGCCATCTCAGACAGAGGAGTTAGACAGGGAACTAATGGGACAGATCAGAATGGCCTGAGGAAGGGGTAGCACGGTGATTGTGGTGGACTTCAACCTACTGGAAGTGGATTGGAGTAACCCAGCCACCAGGAATAGAAGGGAGCAGATACTTCTGGACACGTTCCAGGATAGCTCTCTAATGCAAATGGTCAGCAAGCCAACGACATTAGGAGACACCCTAGATTGCATGCTGGCAAATGGGGAGTTTTTGAGGGAGCTGGTGGTGGAAGAACCACTGTCAAGGAGCGACCACCACTCAGTGTGGCTCACATTAAAAATGGGTAAGGAGGGAGTAGAAACAGGTACAAGAGGGTTGAACTTCAGGAAGGCCAACTTTGGGAGGATGGGGGAGGTAGCTAAAATGCATCTAGTTAGAATCCAAACTAATATGGACAGCAGCCAGAGATGGTAGGTCATAAAACTGGATGTTGAGGAGGCAACCAAATCCTGCATCAGGTCCAGAGTAAGAAAGCTAGGGCCAAGAAACCCAGCTGGTTGAACAAAGGGTCATGGAGAAGGTAAGAAATAAAAGAGCTGCCTTTAGGAGGTTCAAAAAACAGGGAGAGGGGAGGACAGAGAGGATTACCTGAAGGAATTGAAGGAGGTGACAAAGGCAGTAAGGGCAGCCAATGCATCTAAGGAGTTCAGGCTGGTGCAAGACATCAAGAAGGGGGAGAAGGAATTCTTTAGGTACATCAGGGAGGAAAGGAGTTGTAGGGACAAAATAATAAGGATTAAGAGGGATGAGGTGGGTGGAAACAGGGGAAGAGCAGGCAGAAGAGCTTAATGAATACTTCTGCTTGGTGTTTACTAAGGATAAAGGAGGGGTGCTACCAAAGAGGAGTGGGAGGTCAGGCTCAGGGGGAGAGGAGTTGACAGATGGGGGAATCACAGAGGGTGTGGTACTGGAGGGCCTGAGGGCACTGAAGGTGGACAAGGTGCTAGGGCCGGATGGCGCTCACCCCAGGGTACTGAGAAAGCTGGCAGAAATCTTGGCGGGACCCTTGACTGACCTGTTCAATGCCTCCCTGGTCTGAGGATGTGTGCCGCAGGACTGGAGGATGGCTCACATGGTACCCCTATATAAGAGTGGTCCAAAAGATGAACTGGGAAACTATATGCTGGTATGCCTCACATCCATCATGGGAAAACTGATGGAGGCAATCGTGAAGGAGCGGCTGGTGTCCTTTCTGGAGACCAGTGGGCTGCGGAACATTAGGCAGCATGGGTTTGTCACAGGCAGATCCTGTCAAGCCAACCTGGTGGATTATTATAACTGGGTAACTAGACAGTTGGACAAGGGCCATGCAGTGGATATCCTGGTTCTGGACATCAGTAAGGCATTCAACTCAGTGCCGCATGGGAGGCTAGGTAGTAAGCTGGCAGGTACAGGTGCAGGAGTGAAAATGGTGGGATGGGTAGTAAACTGGTTACACTGAAGGCAGCAAAGGTTGGTGGTGGGAAGGGAACTCTCATCTCCGAGGGCAGTGACAAGCAGAGTACCGCAGGGCTCAGTGCTGGGACCGGTGTTGTTTGGGTTGTTCATATCAGACATATCAATGGGCATCAAGAGCAAGATCAATTTGTCTGCAGATGACACAAAGATGGGAGCAGTAATGGATGACCTAGGAGGGTGGCATGGGTTGCAGGATGCTCTGTTAAAAATGGAGACCTGGTCGGACATGTGGCAGTTGGGGTTCAATGCCAAAAAGTGCAAGGTACTACATTTCAGGACAAAAAACCCAAGAAGGAGCTACCAGCTGGTGGGGGGCAGCTAGCTGTGACAGAGGAGGAGAAGGATCGGGGGTGATTATAACAGGCTCAATGAACAACTCAGCACAATGCAGGAAGGCAGCTGCAAAAACCAACAAAATGCTGGGTTGTATTGCCAGGGGTATACCTTCAAGGAGAGGGGAGGTGATTCTGCCATTATATAGGTCACTAGTTAGGCCACACCTGGAGTACTGCATGCAGTACTGGCACCCATACCTGAAGAGGGACATTAAGTTACTGGAGGGGGTGCAGTACAGGCAACAAAGATGATCCAGAGACTAGGGGACATACCCTACATGAGCAGGCTGAAGAAGATGAACATGTACTCACTGAAGAAGAGGAGAGACGGGGGGGATATGACTGAAACCTTCAAGTACATGAAGGGAATAAACAAAATGGGCATGGAGGGACTATTCAAGTTAAGAGGGGTAGGGACACTTGAGGTCACTATCTCAGATTGGAGGAGGGAAGGTTCAGCAGGGAAATGAGAAAACACTTTTTTATGGAGAAAGTGGTGTCTGGGTGGAATGTGTTACCTGCGGAAGTGGTATCCTGTAGAACAGTGGACTGCTTCAAAAGGGGATTGGATAGGGTAAAGGGAGGGTCAGGGAGGGAGGGAGGAGGGCAGCTGCATAAGGGTTGCTAGCTGCACACTCAAGCAGACTCAATAGACCGTAAGGCCTTTCTCTTCTGGCAAATTCATATGTTCGTATGTATGTACGGTAACAAGCTAGCTAGCTCTTGGCCCACAGACTGTGAGCCAGAGCAGGGGAGAGGTATGTCCTTAAAATACATACTGTCCAGAGGACAGTAGTCACCTAGCCAAAGCAGATAATTGACACCTGTCAACCATACTACTCAAACCTCTACTTAGAGATTAAACCCTCACAAGAAGAACTGGATACTTTCTATGAGAGCATTACTTTACCATAGATTGTTGAGCAACAGGCACAAAAGTTCCTAAACCCATTCACAGAGAGAGAATTGAAATAGCCATCCAGTCCATGGCAAAAGACAAATCTCTGGCACTAGATGGCTTTCCAAGTGACTTTTATGTACACTTCTGTGCCATACTGACACCTACACTCACGCGCCTTTTTAACGAAGCATGGCACAAAAGGAGCCTCCCACCTTCATTTCAGCAGGCTTTAATCAAAAGGACCAGACAGTGTCCAATGCTCGCAGTTTAGGCCTGTTATCACTTATAAACATGGATGCAAAAACATTGCATTCATAAAAGTGATAGCACACTGATTAGACCCCATCATAGAAAACCTGATACACCAGGACCAAGTGGGATTTGTCCCAGGCATACTGTACATGGATAACAGCTGTCAGGTACTTGATATTATCTGGGAAGCTAAATGTCTGGGGCAACCCACCACCACTCTGTCATTGGACACTGAGAAGGCCTTTGGCAGGGTGGAATGGAGCTTCCTTTTCAATGCCTTTACCAGATTTGGATTCCCTTGAAGATTTGTAGAGCTCACACAACTACTATAAAAATTACCGACAGCCTCGGTACTCACTAACTCAGTGATCTCATTGCCCTTCTCCCTGGTGAGGAGAACCAGACAAGGGTGCCCCCTTCCCTCATTCCTTCATATACTAGTGGTAGAAACCCTGGCATCCATAATTAGAGCCCACCCAGACTTCTGGGCATATCAGTCAGGCCCACTATGAACAAACTAATGCTACTTGCTAATGATATCACTTTATGTTTGACGGACATCCCCATGGCCTTAACAACTCTGAGTGAGATTCTTACAGAATTCTCAGCCCTTTCAGGGTATAAACTCAATGGGTTCATGTTCCAAATATTGCCACTTACACCGTTGTGCACCCAGGGACTGTTCTCCAACTATCTCTACCAATGGGCACTGGAAGGGGTCACTTGCCTAGGGATCCAACTCCAACCTACAGTGAAGGGCACAATCCAGGCAATATGGGCAAAATAGCAAACACACTCTCCAAAGACATTCAGAGCTGGGATCTCCTTTACTTCTTTATTTGGCAAAGAGTAAATACATTGAAGATGGTAGCCATCCCCAAAATCCAGTACATCCTAAACAATCTCCAGTGCCTTCACCAGTGGCATTCTTCACCCAGCTGAACACAAAACTTGCTACCTTCATCTGGGACCATAAAACCCCAAGACTCAAACTTAGTACCCTCCAGCTGCACTGGAGTCAAGGGGACTGAGCCCCCCCAATCTAAAACTGCTTCATGATGGTGTGATTATCCAACATACCATCACATGCATTAAACCAGAACTACTATCCCCCACCACAGTGGGCAAACCTGGAAGTACTGTAAGCCAAGCAGAAGTCCCCTGCCCCCAGACACTGATATGCCAGATTGGAAACTGTAAGCAAACACATCACCCTGCACTAGGCATACATTCAGAGTTTGGATAACACACACTACCCAACTGGGTTGGGTCAACAAATCATCTGTCCTATGCCCTTTCTGGAGAAACTAACTACTCACACTTAGGAAAGAGCCCCTGAGATGGCCCTTATGGCAGTCAAAGGGCATTTTCACACTGGGAGATCTGTATCACGTAGAAAGAGGGTCCCTAAAGTCATTTGAAGAACTACAGGTAGAAAAAGAAATTTCTAGGATTCACTTCTGGAGATATCTCCAACTTAGATATATCCTCAGAACACTGGTCTCTACGAACCATTTCATCCTTCCCCCCAAAACTTGAGACACATGAGTCCGCAAACTGAAACAGACCAAACACATGGCAAGTCAGTATATTAAACTAAAACACAAAGAGTTACCACCAGCAACCCCCTCAAAACATCAGAGTCCAGTGGGAGAAGAAACTTGATGTGGCCATACAGCAGGAGGACTGGAGTAAGGTCTGGACAATAGCTTACAAGGCAAACTGTGAGATACAGGCTAAAGCCATCCAATTTAAGATATTACACAGGACATACCGGCCTCCCCACTGACTTTATAAAGCTAAACTAACACAGGACAATGACTGTTGAAGACGCAGCTACCCACGAGCTACACTGACGCACATACTATGGACCCACCCATCGATCAAAGGGTACTGGGAGTCGGTCTGGAATGTATGTAAACAGTTTGTAGTGCTCCCACGAACCAGATACCCCAAGCTGGGCATTCTAGGCCACCCTCCAGAGACACATCACCTAGTACCCCCATCAACTACAATGGGTCAACAGGGCCCTCATAGCAGTGTAGAGAGTACTTCTCCAACATTGGAGGGACTCAGAATCCCCAAAAGCACGTGAATGGCAAACCCTCCTGAACTTGACCTCCAGATATGAGAAAATGGTGGGTGTAGCAGCAGGCAAAGCATGTCTCATCTGGAAAGCCTGGGGCCCATATGTGGCCTAGCACAAACTGGATACCCCGACTCTCCCACTAAAAAGCTGAATTTGACCACCAGCTAAATACATCCACCTGCATGTACACAAACAGGCCCAATGACAGAAGATGGAATAGCAGCTAACTACTTGCTAGTAAAGCAAGGACAAGGAAACCCCACAGCAGCCTTAGTGGCAAGAGGAACCCCAACTTGTAAGCCTCTGAGTAGGGACAACACTATTACCAATACCAGAACTGACAGAGTGTGTTATCATGACCTTCTAGCAGAATATTTAGGAGGCTGGACTCTTGATGCCCTTCCCTCCCTGCACCAACACCTATATACATAAGTTACATGCCCCCCCAATATGGACAATTATAGGCACAGGAGAAATAGCACAGAACAATTACAAGGCCCACCACGTAGTTGAGGGAACCATCAAACAGGCCCAACTATCATAGAGCTGAAGTAGACTATCACTGAGAATTGGATACGGAAGGGAAAAAGGGGAAGGGTCTACCAATAAATGCACTCTATTGCATGTATCAAACAAGAACAGAGTGCAAGAGTAAATCTTGCCATACTTACCAAAGCAGAATGTCAAGAATAATTGTACCAGGGCTAGTAGCATGACACATCAGATAGGTTCCTGTGAGCTGAATAAATGACCTCATTAAGTGTATGGTTTGGTGTTTTATGTTAATGCTAAGGTAAAAGAAAAGTACAACATTGTTATAAGTTTTGTGGGCATGTTGAAAGTAAGGAAATACATAGCACTGTAATTGTACTCTCTGTATTGGAAAAAGAAAGTTTAATAAAAACTTTTATGAAAAAAAAAAATGATCCAGGGGCAGCAAGGTAAGACCTATAAGGAGACATTGGATAGTCTTAAGATGTATTCTCTGGAGTACAGGGGAAAGGGTGAATATGTTTGAAATATACAAATACAGAACATGTAGGGATATTTAATAGATTAGACTTCACAGAGTCATTTAAATCAAGGAGAAGGTGTATGTACAGAGGGCACAACTATAGCATATAGAAACAAAATTCAGCAGCAGATAAGGGCCACTTGGCCCACTCAGTCAGCCCATTTTTTCCCTTTCTTTGGTGTTACCACAGACCCTACTTGATCTCCAGCTATCTCCCACACTTTTTTCCACCAAGATTCCTTTATGTTTGTCCCATGCATTCTTGAACCCCCAAACTGTTTTCAACCCCAGCACCTCTACTGGAAAATAGTTTCAGGCATCCACCACATTTTCTCTGAAGAAGTACCTTCTCACAACTTTACTAGATTAATCCCCCTCCAGCTTCACTGCATGTCCCCTTGTTCATGTGCATTCTTCTCTGAAAAATACTCCCTCCTATACCTTATTTAGTCCTGTGAGGTATTTAAAGGTTTCTATCATATCCCCCCTCTCCCTCCTTTCTTTGAAAGTGTACATATCAAGGTCCTATAGTCTCTTCTCTTAGGGCTTCTGATGCAGACCCTTCATTTTAGTTGCCTTCCTTGGGGCATCCTCCACTCTGTCAATGTCCTTCTGGAGATGTAGTCTCCTGAACTGGACATAGTACTCCGGTTAGGGTCTCACCAACAATCTGTACAGAGGCAACACCACTTCCCTCTTTCTGCTGGTGATACCTCCCCGCAATGCCCCCTAGTATCCCACTTGACCTCCCAACTGTCTTGTCACACTGCATTGCCACCTTTAGATCATCAGACATGATTACCCCCAGGTTTTCAACACTGAATTGGAAGGGGTTAATTCAAGAAGGACATCAGAAACTTCTTTACGAAGCAGGTGGTGAATAGGTGGAACAGTCTATGCAGTACTGTAATAAATGCTAGAACTGTATTGGGGTGCAAAAACCCAATAAAATATATATTCAAGTGGATTATTAGGAGCAAGGAAGAGGCAGGTGGTATGAAGGTTTCTGTAAGAGCACAGTAAAGTAATGTAGGAATATCATAGCAGACTCAATGGGCTCATAGGGCAGGACAATTAAAGCATCTGATGCAGATGCAGAAGTAAGATTCACCTGTGTCTGCATCACACTTCATGTGCACAAGCACCTCACCCCCTCCTAACGTGAAGGAACCACAGTTCCCAATTCCTATGTACTACACTGTTGATGCTTTACTGATCAGTATATTGCCACCAATGCTCTACTGATTGCAATTAAGTTTAACTCCAGCCATATCACTTATCTTTGTAAAATCCTGTAAAACAAGTCTGTACACCCACTGGCACTCATTGCCTTATTTACTGTCCAACTGCCTGAAAGAATGAGCCTGATGTACATGGATGCTCTCTGGGTGTCTCTTATTGTCTACTCTGTACTACTCAGCATAAACTCCTGTTTCTAAGTCTCTCTTGATCGCTGTTGTACACTAGTTCGTATAGAAATATAGAATGTGACGGTAAATGGGGAACAAAGATCGATCTAGTTTGTCCTATACAATCAAAATTGCCTATATTATCACCTGTTCTCACTTGTTTGTAAAGTACTGCTACAGCTATGCTATGTTTTCATGAACTGCAATACTCTCTTGTGGAAATGTTATGTAAATTCTTATTTGTTC
This sequence comes from Neoceratodus forsteri, assembly GCA_016271365.2. Taxonomy (NCBI): domain Eukaryota; kingdom Metazoa; phylum Chordata; order Ceratodontiformes; family Ceratodontidae; genus Neoceratodus; species Neoceratodus forsteri. The sequence goes on along the minus strand of CM057452.1, from coordinate 867,321,381 downwards.
TTGTTCTTGAGAAATTTAACCTCCTGGGTTGTACCTGAAAATAGGCACACTGCTGTCTAGTGTACTTACCCAGTTATTAAAAACCAAATAAATATGCTGCATGCAACTATTTTTTAAATCTGTATGTATTTTTCATTGTTTGACCCAAATTGGTAGCAGATTACATGAAGAAATTATACAGTTCAGGGTGGTTGCATTTATTTATTTTTTGCTGCACTGGTGGCTAATCTCTTGTTCAACTGACAGATGCTGTTAGATCATTTAAGAGTGCAGACTCAAGTCTACTAGAAAACAGGGCTGGAAGATCCATTATGGATCAGGTTTAAAAATCCTGCCCCTATGTCTGATTAAATATATATTTATTTTTAAATAACCAAGTTTGAAACATCATTTTAAACCATCAGTAGTTGGTAGGTGGCAAAGAAACATGTAATTAAATATTTTTTGTTTAAGCAGCTAAATTGAAATGTTTAGGAGAGAGAACTCTTACCTCTAGAAGTGTAGGCTATGTGACTATATTTTCTTGGAGGCAGAAATCTCCTGTAGTATAGTATGCAGTTGAGAAAGATGATAGAAATACAGGCAGTCACGTACAACTGAGTTCCTGTACATTCCTGCTCATTTAACCCAAGTTGTTTTAGCACCAATGTACTTCAGGAATCCTTACATTAATCATCGGTTTATTTTTGCTTTTTCAGATATTTTTAACAGCTTTTACAAGTAGTTTGGTAATAACTTTGACAAACCCTTCCCCTAAATAACCTAGCTGCAAAGTAACGTCTTTTTCCCATTAGGATTCTGCTTCTACCCTTTTCTGCAGCTGGGTGGACTGGAGCACTGAGAGTCTAAGTGTCTTGCTGAAGGTCACACAGTGAGCATTTCAATCTGCTGGAGTTTGAAGCTATGATCTCCCAGGTCCAAAGTTGCAACTCTAAGATCTAGAGCACTCTGCCTCTGTTTAATTAATAGCTCAGTTTAATAAGTATGGCTGTCACTTGAATTTGTTAGAATGTTCTTCCATTCCAGTTATTACTTGACTATTCATACTAAATCCATTCAGTTCTTGATTGGATGGTGCTACAGCATCACACATTTATAATGTAACTAGAACAGCACTACACTTAGATTTTTTTTTATGCTGGGTATGGCAAGAGGCCAGGAGCTTTCAAAATGTAAAATACTTTGCAACAGTACTGGTATAAAATAAAATGAAAAGAAAAAATGGGTACAGTGATGCTTTTGGCAAAAATATATTATTGCTAAAAGACTATATGATGAATATTTTACTAAGAAAAAATTATGCTACTTTATATGATTATAGTCCAAGGGAGCAATTGCAACCAATCAGAATGCTATACTTTCATGTACATGAGACAGTCCTATTCTGTCAAGAGTGTCTGATGATAAGGAGCCCTGAAATTGGGCTTGCTCATGGAGTATTTATATTTTTAAATAGATTATTGATTGACTTCAATCAATATATTATTAATACCTCCACAGAGACCACTCACACAGCTGTAAGCGTGTGCTCACATTCTTAGGATATGGGAACTGCTCACATTCATTTTACAGTTCCCATGCCATAAGAATACATGTGAAACTACTGTCACATCTGTCAGAGTGGTCTTCATGGCATTACTGATGTACAAACAAACTGCCCAACCCACCCATTCTGCAAGCAAAACACTCTGTTTTGTCAAATCTTGCACAAGATGTCATCTTATGGTTAAAAGAGGGATACTGTCAGTGCAGATTTTCTCTCTCTCTCTTTCTTTTCTTTCTTTCTTTCTTTCTTTCTTTCTTTCTTTCTTTATCTTATGTATTTAATAATGATAATATGTTACGTTTAGGGTAAGTATTGTGTAACAAATAACCACATCTATTTTTAAATGTTGCATATCAAATCTGAAAAAAAAAATATTTGTTTTGAATTTTGTGTAATTGTAGGAACACATATGCTTTGTAAGGATGCTTTAAAACACATTATACTTTTCACTGTATTTTTATAAATGGTATTCCAGATTATAATACTTTATTTATAGAACCTTGTATTATGTTTCCATTCATCAATATTTTCATTTATCTAAGAAACATAAAACATTTAAAAAAAATTAGTTCCTTGTTCTAATGGTTCTAAAGCTAGTCCATGCCAATGAAATGTTTTCTATGAAACTGATATTTATCTGTTTATTTATTTATTTTAAATTGCAGTAACCAGGAGAGGCACACTGAGCCCAAACTCATTTCCAGGTGTGACCTGGGGAAAAAGTGGAAAGCGGGTAGTGCAAATATAAGGATTGATTACAAACTAAATAAATCACACAAGTAATAAAAACATAAGGTGCTTGAAATTACAATGAAGTGAGTAGTAAGGATTGAAATAATCCATGCGTATTTACATGACAGATTGGCATAGGCAAAAACTGTAAGAAGTAACTAAGATAAGCAGGAAAGAAGGGAAAGATCATGTGAAAAGGGAGCAAGATAATTGATGTATGCAAGAGCAATCAGACAGGTGAAAGAAAGTAAAGTGCATAAAAAGACAAGTTAAGTAGGGGTAGACAGAGCCTCACCCCGGTTGTCAGGAGGAGGATGAACAGAAGCAAGGGAGGGGATTGGAAAAAGAATATGTTTTATACAGTGCAGAGAGGGAGTGAGATGAAGGGAGTTTGGAGGAGAGTTCCAGAGGGAGGGGAGATGGTGAGAGAAGGCTACCTATCCTGAACTAGATTAAGGACCAGAGAGAGAGAGAGAGAGAGAATTTACAGGAGTCACTGGAGCATAGAAGATAGGAAGAAGGGGATGGGGGGAGAAGAGAGAGGACAGGCAGGAAGGAAGGAAGTAAGGGGAATGTTGAGGCTAGAAAGTTAATATTTATTTTCATAAAAGCTTGGAGTCAGGTCAGATGGATGTGTCATCTGTATTATATCATGGAATGTTTTTCAGCATGTTGTTTTGTGTTTTGCAACTCTTAGTAGTCTCTCCCTCTTTGTGCATCTGGAAATGATCTATTCATAGCTCAGTTGGCATTCCTGTAATGAAAATTAATTATATTGGTATAAAGAATTAGGTGATTTATTATGTCCATATATTTGTGTTCAGTTCATGATCTTGATATAATGGAAACAGCATGTATTAATATGTATTGAATTATATTGGTATGTTGAAACTGTATTGACAAAAATGATTTATACTAACCTACCTGCAAACTTTCATTTACAACAAAAATATATTCCTGGCCCTAATTGTTCCAACATTAACCCCTGTCAATAGAAACTTTATTTTGCAAGGGCTACATTTTGAACTGTTAGTGCTTTGATCTTATATACAGTGGACCAGATTCACAAAACCAAATGGTACTAGTTCTCACTCTACAACTCCAGTTGTGGACCAACATCTCTGCAGCTACAGAGATTTGTATTCACAGTCCCCTGCAGCTGCACTGATGCTATGCCTGGTCACACCACCTGTACCAGTTTTCTGCAGCTGTGGGGGAAAAACACCCACAAGCTGCTATAAATCATGGAAGGGGTGGTAACCCAGCTCCACTTTTGTGAATACCGCAGCTACAGAAAAAACAGTGGCTCCACAAGTGGCAACCCACCTGCACCAGGTTTTTCCCACAGCTGTGGGATTTCCAGGAATTTGTGAATCTGGCCCAGATTATTTTTTAACAAAAGCATGGAATAGGTATAATATTGAGAAGTCCTGTTGATACAGACTCAATGCATTGTGCATTATTTTATATTGTCATACTTTATTTCCATTATTGTTCTCATCATAACTAGTTGTTTATTACATAAATATTATTTTTTGAGTTTCAATCAGTTTTGTCCATATACAAACACTGCAGTATTTGTGTATTAATACAATCTTATTTCACTCATTAAATAATTATTTAAAGCAACAGTATTTGATATTGTCCATATAGTTTTAGTCAACAATGACATTTTTGTGGCAAAAATATCAATATACCCATTTTTCTTTTCATTCATTCATGAGCCAGTATGTAGGATTGTAAAGTCTTTGAAAGTTTCCTATCCTGAGCTATGCCTGCTTTGAAAAAATTGAATGTCTTTGTACAGCTCAGGTACAGTTTTTGCTGGATAAAAAATAGTGACTGAGACTTTGACATAAGTAGACAACATTTTAGTATCATATTAAAGTATCATCTGATGACATCTCAACTATTAGTAGTAGTGATAACATCTCAATGATTGTTATTAGTGGTACCAGCAAAGTGGTGGTAGGATGCAGTGGATTGGGTAGCCAGGGGGCTTGTGGTGATGTGCCCCTGAAACTAACTGATCTGCTGTGGAGAAGGGGGAGGGGTTGTGAGGACACAGACCATGATCACTTCAGCAGACTATGTGACATCATCACCAGATGTCTGCCATTTTTCCTCTGGCAGAAACTGTTCCCAGTCCCTTGATACAGTGCTGTTCTGTTTAACATGTGAAATGTGGTAGAAACTTGCTAAAACATTTGTAATGTAAATCTAGCATGTACATTCAAGAGGTAACCTCAGCAGAAGATATTTGTTACAAATTGCAAGTGGCAGCTATTTGTAATGAAGTGAGTCATTAATTACAAAATGAGCCATCAAAGCTGTTTTAAAAGTATCTGAGAAAATACACAGAGGATGGCTCTAAGGAAATACATTTTTGTTAAAAAAAAACTATTTGACGATTTTTCTCTGACTTACAAACACTGATGGTTTAAAAAGCATTTTAGAAAAATACATTTAAAACAATCTCAACATTTCATTTACATTCAGTCAAAAATAACATTTGGACAAGTTTTTCACCTACTACCTATTTTCATGGTACCATAATAACATTAAAAAAATCTAAAAATTCTTCATTTCAAATTCAGTAATTCCATATCTTCTGTGCTTTTAGAGGCTTTGCCTACAACAGCTTTGAAAGATTTTAAGTATGATCCTCAAAAGAATTTATGTTTTGTAAAAGAAACTACAGAACATGTAGGTAAAGAAAAGTATTGCCATAATATTTTGAAACACTCTTGAAAATATTGTACATCTAAATATGTTGTAATCTAAACACAGAACATAATTCTATTCATGAACTACATAAAAAAAGTCATGTCTTCTTGTGTGGTTAAGAAACAGATTCCTTGGCTATGGAGAAAAGCAAGAAATTGCACTATAGTAAAGTTCCAGTGGTATGTTAAGGTATTTCCCTCATTAATTGGACATGTTTTATGTTCTACAAAAATAGATCACTGTATGCATTTTCTCTGGATTACAGATAATTGAAACTTCCCACCAATGAAAAATTGCATGTGTAAGCATCCTATGAGATTTTATTAAGCCTAGGCTCAACACCTGTTCATTATGTAACAATGATCCTCTATAGATACTTTTCTTTTGAATAACTTACATTTTCCTCCATTGAGACTGAATAATGTGGTGGCTAGTATGCAGGAATGTTTCATATGCATTTTACTGTCCTCAAGGTCTTGAACATGTCTCTGCAATTTATTATTTGTAATGCTAAGAATGACAAGTGCAAAAGTTTATGTACTGTAACTTGACAAAAAAGGCTGTATCTAGCAATGCATTATGTGCCCCTTTAGACAACCACTTCTTTTGAATTCTATTAAGAAACTAGTCAGATACAGAACTCAGAAAGTGATGTGCCATATAGAGCCAAATGTGCTGTTAGCAATGAAACAACCAGACAAAAAAGCTTAGGAAGCAAATACAGTATATAAAAGTGAGGGATGTAATTTGGGACAGAAAAGAGCTTTTATGGTCTACAACATAGGGCAACACTAAACCAGCAGGAACATCTATAAGGAACAAACTGTGGCTAGAGTCAATATGACTGCTCATACATTCTCCTGATAAGGGATACAAAAGAAAATGTGGCTTAATTGTAATTTACATGTTGTGTCATTGTGATAAAAAGTCTACTGGACAAAAGGGAAAATGTTTATGAGGCCTGCATTGCATTGCTTTCTGGGAACTAATTGAAATGGGAGGAGGGATCAAGCAGCTGGTGTACAATAATGTAATAATCCACTACATGGTGTGGATTATGCTGGGATTTACCCTCACCTGGTGTGGTGTATCACAAGACCACAGGCTGAGTGACTTAAACCACACCAGAAGTGGGTAACTCCCAGCATAAACCACACTGTGGAGCATTTTTTTGTGATTATACAATTGTTAATTAGTAAACAAGTAACAAAAATAATGTTGAATTTATCATTTTTTTAAATTTTTTATTCATTGTTGTTAAAATGTCCTTCCTCCTTATGGTTCTTTGTTGCTTGGTAGGTTATTGTATGTTGTAAGAACCGCTACCCCTACTGTGATTTATTTTTATTTTTGGGGATTGTTTTTAACATCCTTTCTAATGTTGTGTTTTTCTAACTTGTTTCTGAAGGGGGTTGAGTGGCTAGCACAGAGCAGAGCCAGCATGGTGTGAGCGGCATCTATGTGGTGGAATCAGCAACCATTGTTAAGAAGTCATTGGCTATTGTGCTGTTGACCTACACATCCCATGGTCAGAGATCAAATGAGAGCTGTTTTTTAGGAGCAGTCAGGAAATGGCATGGTAGATGTTGTTAAGGATGAGCAAGTGTGAGCAGTTTCAGTGTGGAGAGTTTGGGTTGATATTTATTTATTGATTAATTTTAAAAGTTTTTCCAAGAAAGACATACTGAGCTGGTATCAGCTCATTTCCTGATGCATCCTCAGGGGAAGAAGAAGAGTAGTGAACAGAATATATAAAAAGTACAATGTGCAAAAATAATGCAATACTATTTAATTGAAATAACTATAACAAAATAAACACATTACAAGAAAATGTTTCAAGAATAACATTGCCATACAGTAAATTACTGAACAAGCAAAAAAAATAAATAAACAATGAGCAACAAAACAATAATATAAAGTGAAAGGATTAGTGACTGATGACTGGGCGAGAGGGGCTATGCTAGTGTCAGTACAGGCTGAAAGGCAGCTGATAGATGTCCACCCCAATAACAGAAGCAACTGCAGGAGTGAATAGAGAATTCATGGAAGAATGATTTCAGAGTGAGAAGGGAAGGAGCAGGACAAAAGGAAGGGGGCCGAGAGCCCCATAGTTTAGGGAAGTGGAACAAGAAGGCTGCTTGGCCAACAGTGGATTTCACTGATGGGAGAGCAGGGGAAGGAAAGCAAGTATTGTGAAGGGTGTAAGAGGTAGAGAGGGAAGTAGAGAACAGAGGAGAGAATCAAGATATGAGGGGATGGAGTCAAACCAAAATTTGGAGATAAATGAGGCACAGTTGGTAAGGTGCCTGGCATTAAGAGAAGGGAGGTAGAAGCAGGTGCACAAAGACCAGTGGTGAATATGCAGGGATTTTACAAGGGCAATTTGACAGAAGGAGGGAAAAAAGGGGATCCAACCTAGCTAAATCGGACTTTGAAGCAGCACTGTAAACAATGTCTCTATAGTTGAAAATTGGGAGAATCCTCCTAGTGATGTTTCTCTGCATATATAAAAAGGGATGTTTCTCTTATTCCTATAAAGTGCTCCAAGTTTTGGGTGGAGCTTCTTGTGGATTGCAATCACATGAAACAAGACATTTTTTATTTATTTATTGAAATGTTTCACTAGGTGGGTACACTGAACAACAAGTTGCTCATCTCACGGTGTGACCTGAAATCAAGGTGGTGATCCAGCCAGACCCCTAGGTACTGGAAGGAGGCAATATCTTCAATCATTGCATCATCATGGTTATGAAAGGGAGAAAGGGGTGAGACTCTAGTAAGCCTCTGCCTAGTAGCAAAAGACATGGAGACCATTTTCTTTGCATTGAGGTAGTAATGACAAGCAACTGTACTGGATTTTATCTGAAACTAGAATGGAAAATGTGAGGTATCCTGTGTACAACTGCTTTAAAATAAAAATGAAAACTGGGGTGTAAATTGGGCATTTCTTTAAGTATGAGTGCAGCTCATTAGAGTGAAGTAGTACAGTGGCAAAATTGTTTATATTTAGAATGTTTAATGTGAATAATGATTTGTTTTGTATTTATGATAGGTTTGATTGGCTTTTTATGCATGGGTCATGCAGGAATTGGGCTCACTCTTAAAGGTGCCAGTTAACCAGTCACAAAGCAGTATTTTGGGGCACCCCATTTCATAATGATATATATTCCTACATAATCTATAGCATTGCATTGCAGCTCTGCCGTTTTCAGCATCCTGCTGACATTTTCCCTTGGAGGGTTTTAAATGGAAAAGTTCACCTTTTCTGGTTTTGGACACACTCAGCAGAACACTAACAAGATGTCTGCTTTCAGTGTTAGATATGGAAAGTAATCACCAAGCAAACTCGTCACCTGCAATCTAGAACTGAACATATCTGACAAGGGTCTGGGGATATGTTTCTTCATAATAGATTGCATTTTTACACTTTGTTTAATTAGTTTTATTCCTTTAGGGTGTGTATTTGATAAAGAAGTATTCCTTCCTCATGTTCTTCCTGGAAATGAGTCAGAATTTTAATTTCTCTCCTGGAACCAAGTTCACTTGAGTTCCCAGCCATCTCCACAACTGTCTGCTTTAAGCTTTACTAAGTAGCCTTAAAATATGACAGAGGGATAGTATTGGGATCATAGATCACATGCTTGGTAACCATCAGTTTAAGGTTCAAATCCTACCAGAGCTACTCACTTACTGTTAGCCAAGTAAGCTGCAGTTGGTGAGTGTATGAGCAAGATTCATGAGACATCAAAAATTAGTATGCTGATTTGCAAAGGTTAAGCTTAGGGTTTTCTCTGCTTCCATTAAAATGCAGGTGCTGAAGTGCACTTTCCAACACAACTTTTCCACTCACTTTTTTATTCTTCCTTCACCACTTCTCTAATCCATTGATTTCTGCAGAAGACAATGTGCATAACAATGTTGATCTAGTTTGGTCTGTTCTGATGTGGATCTAGTTTAGTCTATTCTGATGGAGAAATGTGGCAGCTGTGTTAGTCCAGTCTATAATGTCAAAGAAAAAATAAAACTATGTTGCAGATGGCACCTTTAATTGCACTATCACAATTGTTTTTGAGACTAGCTTTTGAAAGTTAAAAAGGCCAGTAAAAGGTATTACCACCCACCTGTAACATATGTGTTATTTTTTAAACTATTCTGATGGAAGGCAGTGTCATGACTTGCCTTATGGTCTTGGATTGGTACAGTTCCTTGATGATAGGGATCACAGTCCCAAATGGCATTTCTAACTGACCAACATTAGTTGTAAGTGGTAGTGTTCTTTGGTGATCAGATAGGTAACAGAGGAATTCAGAGCTCAGAAGTCATTTTACATTTCCATTCTCCATATACCTATGTAAATTGGAGTCATCAGCATAATGAATGGTTGATTGTCTCATTGTCCCTTCACCATGTGAATGAGCCATGGCTCAGTGTGCCTCTCCCAGTCACAAACCTTCAAATAAATAAATAAATGTGTTTGTTTTCTCAGTATAGTACAAACTATGGAGATAAAAAAAAACTGTTTCTTCTATGACAGATCTGCATTAATTGATGACATAATTGCCCTTCTGTCACTGATACTTGTCCCTGCTGTGTAAAGTATTATGTGTACTCAGCAACATTCTTTCAGCTGTAGAGGTGGCACCGAAAACAGTGCCACAATAACAGATTAATGAATAAAGTAGATCTGAAAGGAGTAAGGGGATGGGTTGGGGGCACAGATAGACATGTATGAGTACAGATTTCAGCATACCATGAGGTGATGAAACTCCACTGTGGAACTAGAAGGTAATACTGTATATATCAGTTCTAAAAGCAAGCAGCTCATTAGGAAGTGGAAGGCAAACACAGTGCCAACAATAATGGCAGGGTAAAATGATAGGGACAGTAGTGAAAAAAAGAAAAACAAAAGATTAAAAAATATGTAGAATGTATGGAAGAGGATGAAGGGACTGCAACAGTGTTGAATGACTACTTTACTGTTTATGGTGGAATATACAGAACTAATTATGGACATAGGACAGAATTTGAAGGTATAGCTAGTCACAAGTTAGAGATTGGAGGCATATATCTGAAGAAGGAGTACTAAAGGCTGTGCAGAAGTTAAAGCTAAACAAGTTGCTAAAGCCAAATAAGATGCACCAAAGGGTGCTGAGGAAGACAAGCCAGGCTACAGAAGCAGCCTTGGCAGACCTATTTTACTGAGTCATTACTAGAGCAATACTGGTGGACTGGAGAGCAGTGATCCTCTTCACCCAGCAAAGGAGTAGGTATAGGAAGAATCCAGATAATTACAGGACTGTGAGCCTGACATAAAGAATAGGCAAGTTAATAGAGGCAATTAGAATAGATACTTGAATTCCTGGAAGAAAACAGTCTTAAGAATAAGAATCAACATGGGTTCAAGAAGGGCAGGTTGTATCAATTGAACATTGTGGATTTTATTGATTCAGTGACGCAAATATTTAATAGAGGCCTGGTAGTCAACATTCTGTATTTGGATTTCAAGTAAGGCCTTGGATTCAGTACCACATAGGAGGCTAGTAAAGAAGGTACTGTAGAGGATCTAGGAATATGGACTGGGCTAACTAGATGGATTTAGAAATGGTCAATGGAAAGGACTCAAAGGGTGTTCCTGAATGGAAAGATGGAGCGGGTAGATTCAGAGAGATGTGAGAAAGCACTTCTTCACTGAAAGAGTGGTAGATTCCTGGACCAGTCTTCCAGCAAAGGTGGTGAGGGTGAAATAGTGGTGGGGTTCAAGAATGCATGGGATAGGCATAAGGGAATCTTAGGGAAGGGAAAGGACGGTGGTTGAATGGGCCAGAAATCAAGTAGAATCTGTGGTGAATGGTCAGACTAGGTTGGCCAAATGGTCCTTATCTGCCAGCAAATTCTATGTTTATATGTAAGTAAATAGTGGGCTGCCTCAGGTGTCTGTCTTGTTGCCACTATTCCATAGCATGCACATATATGATACAGGAGTGGAGTTAAATGGGTTAGTGAGTCTGTTTATAGATGACAAAGAACTTTAAAGTAGAAAGGAACTGGATGGTGCAATGTGTTTGCAGTGCTTGAAGGAGCATTTTGCCTCTAGGTCACTGGCTTATATCCTGTCCATATTGGTTGTAGCCAAAAGTCACTATCAGCTATGGGCTGCTCAGTGGTCAGTGTTCATGAAGAGGATTGATGATCTTGGTACCCTGAAAATGTGGGCTCAAAATGGCCAAGAATGATCAAGTTATGAGCCAAATTTAATAAAATGGGGAATAAACCAAAGTTCATGAGAATGTGCATTTAGTGCATTTCCATACTTAGTTTTCACCTCCACTTATTTAACTTTTATCATTCAGGATAGAACAGTGCATTGGGGAACATCGAGGAGTTGCACCAGGGGACCTGGAGGAACAACCCTGAGGGGCAAAGGCAAGTTTGGGTACTGGTGGGGGGGTGGCATGGTTGCATCAATGGTGGGTGAGGGTGGGAGTTATTTGTGAGCACTCAAGGAAAAAAAAACATGGGCACAGTATGGGAAGGAGAGTGGCACGGTTTCTGATAGGATGGTCAATGGTGAATTTAATGTTTAATTTTTTGAGTCACATTCTTTTTAATGTACATCTCTGAATATGCCCAACTGATTTTGTCATTCTCCAATATGCCTCGCCTGAGTCCTTGCAACTGCTGTGAGTGTCTGAGCAATAGACTAAGAAGTTCTGCATTCACAAATACCACAGTGGATACTCCAGATTGTTTTCTTACATTTGTAACATGTTATAGCTGATTCCTCTAAACAAGTTTAAGGCACATTTCTGACAGCATCACATAAGGTACTGGTAAAAAAAAAAGTTTTAAAATTAGGCAATTTGTTAGTTAACTAAATGTGTTAAATAAAAAAGCAATAGAAAAGTGCTGTGTACTAGAGAAATACAACTGTCCCAGAGCTAAAAATCTCATAACACCACTTGCCCTTTGCGCTAATGGTTTATGAGCTCTTCATCTTCCTCAATGGTATTGCCTCCTTGCATACAACAAATAACAGTGTATACTGTATAGAAACATAGAATGTGATGGCAGATAAGGACCACTTGGCCTACCCAGTCTGTCTATTTTACCTATAGTACCTACTGTAACACCGTAGACACTACTTAATCCGATATCCCGTGAACAGAACGAGTCAGTTTGGGAGAGGTAAAAATAGAGATTGCAAAATGAGCTATATGCTGATAACATTGTATTGTAAGTTTAACGCTTTTGTTTTAGCAGGGGCTCTTAGATGTAATTCTTGTGTGAAGTATATAGGTAGTTCCATAACACAGGAAAACTCACACTGAGTGGGGTGCTCACAGCAAAAAGGCAATTAAAAACTTTGGTGTAGCCAGGCACTCTCCACCTCATTTAAAGAAGAAAGCAACACCAGAGTGCTATTTTAAAACATATTTAAAAACATTTATTTCATGCCACAAGGCCAAACAGGTTATACCTGATGTGTTTCGGACATAAGGTCCTTTATCAAAGGTATAAAATCAGAAGACTAAAAACTTTGCACTTAAATAGACAGTATGACATCAAACAATTACATCACAATAGGACAAGACCACATATAATCAGATTAGAGATATTTCCCTATTTGCTGTTACAACATCACCTGTGTGTACTGTGTAACCTTTGTTAAGTGAGGTCAAGTTATATTAGGCTATGTCTTGTATTGTACTGTACTAACTGACTTGGAACCTTTGTACAGGAGCCCTTGGCTCAAAGGTATTAATCCTAAACTTAAATAAATAAATAAGAGATGTTGCAAAATTACATTTCACAGGCAGAATTCCTATGAAACCGGCACTTTCGCTGTGCAAAATATTTTGCGTAATTCATCTGTTCTGTGAAATATTTCATGGGGTCTGAAGTTGCAAAATGTTGTTCGAGAGATACACAATTTCACCTGAAAACAGCAAAATTCCACCCACAATTGATGAATTTTGCCATTTCAAGGGTGGAATTTCATGCTCTGTGGGTGAAATTTTGCACTCCGTGGGTGACATTCCGCATTTTGCTTCCGCAAAAAATTTCACGAAATGTCCGAATTACATGAAATATTTTGCGTAACAAAATTCCGTGATTTTGCACATCTCTAAACCAGATGTCATCAGTAACATGAAGAAATGCCAGTGCAGTTTCTTCACATTTAAAGACACCTACTAGAAAAGACCCCCCTATAAAATAAGTATCATATGACAATGCAGCATCATTCACTAAAGCTACAATAAATAAACATAAGCCATCATTTCATGGTTATTCAGTGCCTGTTTAAAAAAGGTTTCAGATTGAAAGGCGCATTAAGTCCAGGGTAGTTTGTAGCTTTAAAGCTATAAATTCAAAAGGCTTCGCCGCACAGCACTAGAGAGTTATAATCTCCACCTCTTGGTTTGCGGTTAACCTTATCCAAAATGTGGAAAGAAAAAGCATGTTCCCTTGGGTTTTCAGCTTGGCAAAAATGCAGGGCAGTTGCATATTTAATATATTTTGTTTGTATTGCATGCTGTTATTCATTTACTCTTAACTTAAATTGTCTATTAGGTTTGCCTATATAAAATGCATCACATTCACAGGTTGTCAAGTACTGTAGATTACCCCTTCTGTATTATGTCACGAATTGTCTGATCTCAAATTCCTTCCCTGTAGGCCCCAAAAAGGTGGTGCCTTCAATAATAAAAGGACAGTTACTACACTTTTTTACATCTACAACAATTCTTAACCCCCCTGTCCAATCATGTTTTCTTCTTGCTTCCCTGATCAATATATTGACTATGTACCAAACAATTTTTTAATTGTTTCAGCCTCCCTGTAGGGCATTCTGGGGGGATTTTATTTATTAATTTTTTGATTTATTAATGATATCAGATAACACCTTTGAGTCAAAGACTCCTTTACAAAGGTATGGTTTTAACAGTATCTCACAGTCCCACATTAGTTTCCAAAATGTTCCAGTTTGTCTTAATAATATTGCTATATGTTTGGCATGTGCTGAATATCTTGTGGCAAAGTTAAAAGGATCAAATCCGTTATTTTTAGTTTTGTTTTCATATACCAGCATTTCCCTATCTTGTTCCCAGGCAAATTCCCACTGCATCCTGCACAACCTGGCTGCTATAGCCCCTTGATAAAAATATTTTTTTCTTATTTCTAGTCTCAGTTTAAAAAACGTCATTTGTGCTGCAGTTTCTTTTAAGCCTTACAAATTGGCCCTTAGGTATATTTTCAATAACATGGTGAGGATGGCAGCTAGATGCCTCTAGGAATGAATTTGTTATCTGTCTGCTTCCTAAATTCTGTAGCTGTTATGCCAACCTGGTCACTCTTGCTGATCTCTAAATCCAAAAAGCAGATTTTCTCTTTACTAGCTGTATAACTGAATCTTAAGTTTTCAATTGTGGAGTGTAAGTACAGTATTAATTTCTCTTATTCCTCCAGGTTACCAGCCCAGATCATTAGCACATCATCCAGGTACCGTTTCCATAAGTTTACATGATGTGCAAATAGATTTTTGTCTGAGACATATAGTACATTAGACTCCCAATGTCCAACATAAAGATTTGCCAAGGTGGGGGCCAAAGGTTGCCCCCCTGGCTGTGCCTTTGATCTGGCAGTACCATTTATTTTTAAATGAAAAAAACATTGCTTTTCAAAATACAATCTGCCAGCTTAATCACAATTTCTGTATGAGGGCCATGACTTTCCCCTCTCTGATTCAGTAAGTGTGCAATAGTATCTAAAGCATCATCCTTGGGGATCTTTGTGTACAGGGACTCAATATCCACAGCAACTAGATATGAGTCCCTGTCCACCTGAACATCCCCCAGGATGTGCAGTACCTCACAAATGAATAGAAAAGCTATACTGATCAATATGTTTTGGAAGCTTTTGAATGGGATATAACTGATGCCAATTTTAGATAATTTTTAAAGACTGAACATCTCATTTGAGCAACCATTTACTTATACTGGTTTTTATACTGGTAGATAGAACGGGAAAAGGCATTGCTGCCCATTTTACCGTTCCCCACAAGGCAGGCTCAAACTTTTAATTTAGACAATTTATTTATTACCTAAGATCCACAAATCACTGCATAACCCCCTTAGCAGGCCAATTATTAGAGGAACCATTGTCAAACTATGTTGATTTTTGTCTTGGACTATATATATCACAAATCAGATTGTCCTTAAAAGTACTACAAAGTTGCTACAGATCTTGAGGGATGTTAAGGTGCAGGAACTCATATCTAGTTGCTACAGATGTTGAGTCCCTGAAGATTCCCCAGTATGATGCTTTAGATACTATTGCAGAATTTCAACTGGAGGTCCCTGGCCAGACACTGCCTCCTTTGCCAATGATGTGACTCCCCTAAAATTGCCACCACCACTCCACTGCTTGCCCAACAGTGAGCCTTGGAAGTGCTGGAGGCCCCTGACTGGGCTCTCCCTTCTTTGCCAACAGTGTGATGCCCCGCAACTGCCACTGCCGCTCCACTGCTTGCCCACCAGCCAGCCTTGGTAGAGGTACAGTACACCACAGAGTCTGCTCCCTGAACTCAAATACAGGTGCCAGCTCCTGCTGCATGCCGATTGGCCACCTTTTCTCTCAAGTCCAGCAGCAATTGGTTAATTTCTGTCTTTTCTGTTTCTGTATTAATTTTTAAAACATTGTTAGTATATCCAAAATAGTACTGTCTAGTTTATTTTCTCCCAATTAATATAGCTTTCATAAACCTGCTCCAACTTTTTTGATGAAAAGTTAATTTGATGCATAGACATTCAGCTCTGACTAGCTCTAACTCTGTCTGCACAGTTTTCAATGCACATTTCTTTGATACAGAAAAGTTTAGCTCTGTCTAGCTCGGTCTGCAGTTTTTTGATGAAAAGTTAATTTGATATACAAAAATAAGCTGAATTGCAACTGTGTTCTGGGTATTCTCAAACTGCTTTTTTTGTGTTGAATTTCATCTTTGACTGCTAATACCCATTTCTCCCCACTTAATCCACCTGGGACAAATGACCTGGCTAAGAAAGGGGTTAGTGCAGTGCAGGAAGAGTTTGTGGAATTGGGGAGGGGCCTTAGACAAGTAGCATGCACAGTAACCTTCTCGGAGGTGCTGCCCATCTATGGCGTAGGAGAGGCTAGGGTGTTCCGCACCATGGGATTCAATCAGTGGTTGAAAAACTGGTGCAGAGCTCAGGGCTTTGGCTTCACAGGGGACTGGGGGTCCACCTGGAGTGATGTAAGCCTATACTGGCATGATGGGCTGCATCTGTCCAGGAGGGGAACCAGGATCCTAGGTGATATGTTTAAATGCTTCATTGGCAAGCATTTAAACTAGCCAAGGGGGGGAGGCACTGGAAAGGAGCAGGGAAATCCTAGCCCCCGCCTGAAAAATCATGGTAGTAAGTGCAGTAAACACCAACATAGAGGTGAAAATAGGGAGAAGGGCAGCGGTAAATGGGGAAAGTGACAAAGGCAAGAAGGACAGGGATGGGGTGAAAAGGAGTAAGGCCATCAGGAAATGGAGGGTAATGAGTACCAATGCCCATAGCCTGGGCAATAAGCTCCCTGAGCTGGTGGCCTTGATAGAAGAGGAATGCTTGGCTATCGTAGCAATCACAGAAACATGGTACACAGAGAACCATGACTGGGATGTTAACATACCAGGGTACATAATCTACAGGAGAGACAGGCAGGGGAGAAGAAGGGGAGGAGTAGCTCTCTGTGTAAAGGAAGGGATGCCCTGCAGGGGGCAGACCTTAGACAGCTAGTGCTGGAACCCACTCGAGGAGCAATACTAGACCTGGTACTCTCAAATGGAGAGAGGATCACAAATTTTGAAGTCAGTAGACATCTGGGAACAAGTGACCACTGCACAGTGTGCTTCACAATGAGCACAGCCATGGAGATAAGCCATACAGAAACAAGGATACTGGACTTTAGAAGGGCTGACTTTGGCAAAATGGGTGAACACCTGAAGAATGCACTAGCAAATGGCCAAATAGGAGGGGTGAAAGAACAGTGGAGAAAAATCAAAACTGCCATCATAGAGGCAACAAGTCTTTGTGTAAAACAAATAAAGAAAACAAAGCAGAGTAAAAAACCACTACGGTTCTCAAAAGAGGTGGCAGGGAAGGTTAAGGAGAAAAAGGCTGCATTCAAAAAGTATAAGGAATCACAGAGGAAGCACGACAGGGAACTGTATCAATTAAAGCAGAAAGAAGTAGGAAAGGCAGTCAGAATAGCAAAGGCACAAACCGAGGAAAAAATAGCCAACTCGGTCAAAAAGGAGGATAAAACCTTTTATAGGTACATTAGGGAGCATAGAAAGGTTAAGGGAGGGATAGTGAAGATGAATAAAGGAGAGGGGAGGTGGGCAGAGGGAGACAGTGAAAAGGCAGAGATGCTGAATGAATACTTTTGCTCAGTATTCACAAAAGAAGATGAGGCACAGTTACCTAAACCAGACAATAGAAGCACGTTGGGTAGGGGGTTGATACCAGTCCATTTACAGAAGAAAGAGTCCTGAAAGAACTCCTAAAACTCAAGGTGGACAAAGCAATGGGCCCTGACGGGATTCACCCCAGAATCCTAAATGAACTAAGGGGGGACCTAGTGACACCACTGACCACACTTTTTAACAAATCATGGCAGGATGGGGTGGTACCTGAGGACTGGAGGAGGGCAGATGTGATTCCCCTTAAAAGTGGGAGCAAGGCAGAAGCAGAAAACTACAGACCTGTAAGTTTGACCTCAGTGGTAGGGAAAATGATGGAATCACTTCTGAAAGAAAGAATTGTTGAGCACCTAGAGGCCAGCGGGGCACAGGACCCAAAGCAATATGGATTTACAGCAGGAAGGTCATGTCAGACTAATCTAATTGATTTCTTTGACTGGGTGACCAAAGTAATAGACCAGAGAGGGGCTGTGGATATGGCCTACCTAGACTTTAGCAAGCCATTTGACACAGTCACACAAAAAAGATTAATAATCAAGTTAGCCAGCCTGGGAGTGGGTCCCAGGGTGGTAGCCTGGGTAGCGAACTGGCTGCACAACAGGACACAGAAGGTAATAGTGAATGGAACACATTCTGAAGAAAGTGGGGTTACTAGTGGAGTACCTCAGGGCTCAGTACTGGGTCTAATCCTCTTTAACATCTTTATAAGTGACATTGCAGAGGGTCTGGAGGAAAAGGTATGCCTCTTTGCAGATGACACAAACATCTGTAACAGAGTTGATACACAAGAGGGGGTAGAAAAGATGAGAAGGGACTTGGCAAGGTTGGAGGTATGGTCAGACATATGGCAACTTAGAGTCAGTGCAAAGAAGTGCAAAGTAATGCACCTGGGAAACAAAAACCCAGGAGAAGAGTACACAATAGCAGGGGAGGTACTAACAACAACAAAAATGGAAAGGGACCTGGGAGTAGTCATATCAGATGACCTAAAGGTGGGTAAGAAATGTGAAAAGTCAGTAAGGAGAGCCAGGGGGATACTGGGATGCATAGGAAGGGGCATCACAAGTAGAAAAAGGGAAGTGATTATCCCTCTATACAGACAGTTGGTGAGACCCCATGTGAAGTACTGTGTGCAGTTTTGGAGACAGGATGGAAGCAGTCCAGAGGAGGGCAACTAAAATGGTGCAGGGTCTACATCTGAAACCATATGAAGAGAGACTGAGAGAGCTTAATATGTATACCCTTGATGAAAGGAGGGACAGGGGGGACATGATAGAAACGTTCAAGTACCTCAAGGAATCAACAAAGTCCAGGAGGTAGCATCTTTCAGAAAAGAGATGGTAAGAACAAGGGGCACAGTTTAAAGATAGAGGGGACTTTCAGGGTAATGTGAGGAAATTCTTTTCATAGAGAGAGTGGTGGATACATGGAACAGCCTTCCTGAGGATGTCATTGGGTCTAAAACAGTGGGGGAATTCAAACATGTATGGGACAGACACAAAGCAATTATAGTGCGGGGTTGCAGGAAGCAGGCTGTTGGTTAACTAGAATCTGCAGCTTATCCAGTAGGTAGGGAAATGGACAGACTGGGTGGGCCAAGTGGTCCTTTTCTGTCGTCAAAGTCTATGTTTCTATGTTTCTATGTTAAAAGCAACTCAACAAAAGAGTAAACAGGAAGGAGAAGAGGCACTGTGGGTCACCTTGGAGACTGGAAAGGGCACCACAATCTGCACAGGGGTTGTGTACAGACCCCCATGTCAGGGCAAGGGAATGCACAAGAATATGATAGAAGGCATTCTTAGGATGGCAGGGAAAGGGGAGATACTGTTGATGGGAGACCTGAACATGCCAGATGTTAACTGGAGCACATTTGCTACAACCACATCCAAGAGCAGGGCCATTCTCGATGCCCTACAGGTGGCAGGCCTCAGACAACTAGTTTCAGAACCCACTCGTGAGGGAGCAATCTTAGACCTTGAACTCTCAAATGGGGGCAGTGAGAGGATCTCAGATCTAGAAGTGGGTTGCCATCAGGGAACAAGTGACCATCAAACAGTGTGGTTCATGTTTAACTCAGCTACAGAGTCAAGCCGTACAAAACTGAGGGTACTGGACTTCAGGAGGGCTGACTTTGGCAAGATGGGAGAGTGCCTCAGAAAGGCACTAGCAAACAGGCTAGAAGGAGGGGTGGAGCAACAATGGGGAATCATCAAAACTGCCATCACAGAGGCAACAAGCCTTTGTGTGAAGCAAATAAACAAATCAAAATGAAAGAAAAAACCACTATGGTTCTCAAAAGAGGTGGCTGGGAAAGTCAGGGAGAAATAGATAGCATTCAGGAAGTATAAGGAAACACAGAAGGAGCAGGACAGAGAACTGTACCAGTTAAGGCAGAAGGAAGCTGGGTGGGAAGTCAGAATAGCAAAGGCCCAAACTGAAGAAAAGATAGCCAAATCGGTTAAGATGGGGGATAAAACCTTTTATAGGTACATCAGAGAGCATAGAAAGACAAAGGGAGGGATAGTGAGGCTGAATAGAATGAATGATGGGTGGGCAGAGGGGGACAGTGAAAAAGCAGGGATACTGAACGAATATTTCTGCTCAGTATTCACAAAAGAGGAGGGGGAAGTGCCTAATCCAATTAACAGAAGCACTCTTGATAGGGGGGTCGATCCCAACCCTTTCACAGAAGAAAGGGTTCTGCAAGAACTCCTAAAACTGAAGGTGGACAAAGCAATGGGGCCTGATGGAATTCAACCCAGAATTCTAAAAGAATTAAGGGGGTACTAGTGAAACCACTGATTACTCTTTTTAATAAATCATGGGAGTATGGTGTGGTACCGGAGGACTGGAGGAGGGCAGATGTGATTCCCCTTCACAAAAGTGGGACCAAGACAGAGGCAGGAAACTACAGACCTGTCAGTTTGACCTCTGTGGTAGGGAAAATGATGGAGTCACTTCTGAAGAAAAGAATTGTTGAGTACCTTGAGACCAGTGGGGCACAGGACCCAAGGCAGCATGGATTCATGATGGCAAGGTCATGTCAGACGAATCTAATAGATTTCTTTGACTGGGTGACCAAAGTAGTAGACCAGGGAGGGTCTTTGGACATGGCCTACCTAGTCTTTAGCAAGGCATTTGACACAGTCCCACACAAAAGATTAAAAGTCAAATTAACCAGCCTGGGAGTAGGTCCCAGGGTGGTAGCCTGGCTAAAACATTGGCTGGACAACAGGACACAGAAGGTAATTGTAAATGGAGTCCACTCTGAAGAAAGAGGGGTTACTAGTGGGTACCACAGGGTTCAGTACTGGGTCCTGTCCTTTTAATGTCTTTATTAGTGACATTGCAGAGGGACTGAAGGAAAAGCATGCCTCTTTGCAGATGACACAAAGATCTGCAACAGGGTTGATACACAAGGAGGCATGGAAAGGATGAGAAGGGACTTGGCAAGGTTGGAGGAATGGTCAGAAGTATGGCAGCTAGGATTCAATGCAAAGAAGTGCAAAATAATGCACCTGGGAAACAAGAACCCAGGGGAAGATTACACAATGGGAGGGGAGGTAGTAGCATCAACAAACAAGGAAAGGATCCTGGGGGTAATCATATCAGATGACCTTAAGGTTAGCAAGCAATGTGAGAAGGCAGTAGGGAGGGCTGGGGGTATACTGGGATCCTTAGGGAGAAGCATCACCAGCAGAAAACAGGAAGTTGTTATCCCTCTGTACATACAGTTGGTGAGACCCCATCTGGAGTACTGCGTCCAGTTCTGGAGACCCCATCTCCACAAGGACACAGACAGGATAGAGGCAGTCCAGAGGAGGGCAACTAAAATGGTGCAGGATCTGCAAGAGAAGCCATACAAGGAGAGACTAAAGGAGCTTAATATGTATACCCTTGAAGAAAGAAGGGAGAGGGGGGACATGATAGAAACGTTTAAGTACCTCAGTGGAATCAACGAAGTCCAAAAGGGTAACATCTTTCAGAAAAAGAGACATTCAAGAACAAGGAGACACAATTTAAAGATGGGGGGGGGCGGTTCTGGAGCAATGTTAGGAAGTATTTTTTCACAGAGCGGGTAGTGGGTGCATGGAACAGCCTTCCTGAGGAGATTCTGGGGTCTAAAACTGTGGGATAATTCAAGAATGCATGGGACAGACATAAGGCAATTCTTGTGGGGGGTAGGAAGAAATAGGCTGTTGGTTAACCGGGATCTGCAGCCTATCCTGTAGGTAGGGAAATGGGCAGACTAGGTGGGCCAAGCGGTCCTTATCTCCCATCAAAGTCTATGTTTCTGTGTTTCTATGTTACTCTTTGGCACTCAATCCAGCCTGCTCAGCCTAGGCTAGCAATTCAAGGTAAACCAAAGTGTATTGCGTTCTTGGTCATAATACTCCTGTCCAAACTGAGTGGAGTGAATAATGGGACGCCCCTGGTGACACCTCTGATAGACCAGCCAACTACACTTAACTCTGTAACGCAGCCACCAGGCACAACAAAGGGACCAGAATCTAACTTCATCAGCATAACTCTGAACAAACCTCCACTGTGATAGGGTGGGTGACCCTACCCCAGTTGGAAAACTGTAGTGATGGTTAAAGCAGCTCAGCTTCAACCAAGTTTAACCCATGATGCCGAATTAGGGATATGTATAGCATGCAGTAGTCCCTGGAAATAAAATAAAGTTGTAGTTACCTTTTCCTTCCTCTATGTAAGTCTGTTGTACCTTATATTTTGTTGTTTATCTTTGAGCCTTGCTAGCTGGCCACTATCAGGGTAGTCTTCAATCTAGTTTGTGTTCTACAATCCCCCCCCCCAAAGAATGTGGCATGCTGGTATATAGAGATCACCATAAGAAGCATTACATGAGGGCTTTGCTTTTAAATAAGAGTAAAAGAAACTGCCCAAGGGGTGTAATCTGCCAGCTAACAAATGAATAAAGCTCTCCTTGCTGTAGAAACTCTGAGCATGGCAGTTTGGCTATGCAATGGGAGGATGCAACCCCCACAAGTGTAACAAAGTGCTGAGCAGTAGATCAAGGCAAATATACCTGTGCTAAATAGTTTGCTGTTTGCAGGCTGCTGCTGATTTTAGGAAACAGTTCAGACTATATTTCTGTGAAACAAAATATGATATAAGGAAGCATTTGATAGCTTTAGAAAAAGAGATGTGTATAAACTATAAAAGTAAATGCTGGATAACAGTTAAAGGTTGAGTTCATCTCTAGAAGAATCTATGCTTTTTAAAAGTAGTTTGTACCTGGAAGCTGGGAGTTCAGAAGCTCCTGGGTCTGTGTTTCTGCTGCTGCTATCTCTGCAGCTGCAGCCAATTTAGAAAGATGTTCCTTTAGGGAAGGGCTGGCCCTTAATTGCATTAGTATATAGGGAAGGTTTGGGTCTTGTCCTGCCAGGAAGTGATTAGAGGAATGAACTTTCTGAAAAGGATATTTGCATGTTCTTGTGTTTATGCTTTGTAAGGGGTTTAACATTGTGTAACAATTGCCCTTATATATGTATCCTGTATATTTCTTTGAAAATAATGCAGTCGTGCGAATTATAAATCTGGTATTTTTCTAATTGTTTAATAGAACATGACTGATGAATCATGTGACACCTGAGCTGTATATAAGGGATGCTCAGGTAACCTACAGCTAGTTTTTACTTTGGACTGAGGAGCAGAGAGGAACCTCAGGGAGAAGCAGCCAAATGTGAGAGAGACATGCAGTGTGTTGAAGTACAGAGATCCTGGTTACCCAAAGGAGAAGGTGAGGCAAGCTTAAGGTGGAGCTCAGGTTGAAAGTCCTGTAAAGCTTAAAAGCAAGAAGGAATTACTGTGGCCTGGGATTGGCCCTGGACCTCCAAAGGTCAGGTTTGGGCTACCTGGATGCTAGAAGCTGCTCACCTGGAATTTATCAAAGGGAGAGGACTCAGGCTGGTGAAAAGCTGCAGAGGCCTGAGTGGGCAGATACTCAGACTGCAGAGGAACTTGAAGAAACCCAGGTGGTATTGGCAGGGTGACTATACCATGTGATGGGTTCAGTTCCTGGTCTCTAGAGGGCATTGTAAGGTCCAACTGCAGTGTTCCATTGAGAGGTCTCCTAGCTAAACTCCCAGCCCATACTCTTTATTGTTTTTCTTATAGTAACCTAACAAAAGTTTACATCTGAAAATGCCATCTGTACAAACCTGGCAATAAAACAGCACCTCAGGGTGTTTTACATGATATTTTATGATTCCTGCTGTCTTCCTGAATTGAACCACACGACATCCACCACAACCCCATAGGACACCTACCCTCCCACCAACATCTGTTGTTGCCTTGCTATGCACCAACATCTGAACTGATAGAGCCAAGAAATACTGGCTCATCAAACACAAGCATACTCACAGAGAGAGGGTCTTCTGGAAACACTATTTTAAAAGAATATTAATCATCCTGCTTCTCCTTTCTGGGAATGAACACCCTAACCAGGTCCACCAGGATTGGAGAATACAAAGGTTCAAGGCCACCTCAAAATTACATCGATCAACATAGGAAGGTTGCTACCAGAACTCCTCAGTTCCAGGCTTGGGTAGTGCATCACAAACCTGACATAATCTCACTCACAGAAACCTGGCTCTCCCCTAAGATCCCAGATGCCACAGTATCCCTTGATGGCTATACCACCTTCAGTCAGGACAGACTGTCCAATCGTGGAGGTGGTTGCCTGCTACACCTGTGTAATGAAATCAAAGGTCAGGTGTTGTCAAACAGTCTCATAACAAGAGGCGCAAATACTATCCATTAAGCTTACTATAGGCTACCAGAGCAAGACAATGGTGCTCACCACAGTCTATATACCCCCTGGATGGCAAGTGACAGGCATAGGACAGTTCATTGACCATATTAAACAGGTCAAGCAGAGCTGGAAACAGGTTATATTTGGTGATTTTAACACTTACTGGCTATCGTAGGCTACTGCCACCCTTAGAGACCAAATCTTTAGCCTGTACCTCATCCAAATGGTCACCAAAATAACTAGGAGGAACTACCACACTGGCACAAGCTCCCTTATTGATTGGCTACTCTCCACTTGCCCTGAACACATAACAGATATATCAGTTCTACCAGACTGTCTAAGCGATCACTCCCCAGTGATGTGCTCATGGACAAATAAGGGTATGAAATGCACCCCTCAGGTCATTAAACACTGGTCATTAAGGAAAGGCAGTTAGAGCATTTCTAACAATATCTAAAAAGATCTGACTGGACCCCACTAGATAGCTTAGATGATGCAAATCAGGCCCTTGACTACTTTACAACAACATTCACCAATGCCTGTAACATATTTGCCCCATTCAAATCCTCAAAATTCAAAGGGGCTATAAACCCTTGGCTCTCAGGCTCCCTTATAGAGCAAATTAATTCCTGTGACAACCTCTGGCACAAGAATAGGACACCTAGTAGACAGTCTGACTTTACTGCTAATAAAGCAGCCAGAAACAAGTACACTAAGTAGATAAAGAAAGTAAAAGCCATCTACTATAAACAACTATTGGATAGAAACTGGGAAAGTAGAAGAGATTTCAGGAACTCCATGAAAAACTTTTACTGGGAGGGATTCCAAAGCATGACCAGAACTGATTGTCACTGCATCCAGCACACTACAAGAACCAAAGTAAATGGCAGACACCTTCAATATTGCCTTTACAGACTTAAGCACAGTGCTACCTCCATAGTACCTAACAATCCAGCCTACTAGTAAGCCCACTAAGGTGAGGTCTCCCCCCAAAACACTGATATACCCCCATTTTACTTAAAGCAAATCTCTAGAACAGAAAACATAAAATACATTAAGATGGTCCTAGGAAAAACTAGGATTGGATGTCACATGATTGACATGAAGCTAGTTGCTCTCACTCTAGATAAACTAGCTTTACCCCTTACAAAAATATTTAATATATCCCTAAGAAAGGGAGTTTTTCCAAATAGATGTAAGACAGCGCTTGCCACCACCACGTTCAAAAGCAGAGACAGAACCAGCCTGGCAAACTACAGACCCATATCCATATTACTCCCTCTTTCAAAAGCCCTCAAGTGAACTGTATCCGATAAATTAACTGATTATCTGAATAAGTACAACATCCTGTGTGCACAACAACATGAGTTTCAAAAAATCCACACCACCATGACTGCACTGATAGACTACTTGACACACCTGTATGATGCTCTAGACAATGGCATGGCAGTAGGGTCCATCTTCATAGACCTTACTTAAGCATCCAATACAGTTGACCACCAGTTCCTACTCACTAACCTACTGTCCATTGGCATATCCCATGAAAATGTATCTTGGTTCAGTAGCTAATGGTCCCACAGATCACAGTGCATGAGAATAAGTGAAACAGTCTCTGACCCTAAGGAAGTTACCCTTGGGGTCCTCCAAGGGTGCATACTTGGCCCACTGCTTTTCAGCTTATTCATAAACTCCCTACCCGCTGCATGCCCAGCTAACATGCTGTTGTACGCTGATGATGATGTAATCTCAGTCCCGGGAAAACAACTGACCAAAATAACAGTGGCTCTACAGGACAGCGTCAAAAAACTAGAGACATGGTTATCACAAAACAGACTCATTTTTAAATGTAACAAGACAAAAGATGTGCTATTTACAATGCCTCATATCAAGAAACAAATATCCCATTGATCATCTGTAGCCAAAAAGGAGACATGCTTGAGCAAGTCAACACATTCAGATACCTAGGCATACACTTTGATGATATCCTGTCCTTCTCCTCACACATTGATCACATAATTAAAACTGCAAATGTCAAGCTTGGAATTCTCTATTGCCACAGGCAGGCAATGTTTCCCGAGGCCCTTAGTCTAGTAAGCAGCAGCACGGCTCTGTCGACTATTGACTACTTGCTGGTAATCTACTGTGCTGGTACTGACACAGTCCTGAAAGGATTAAAATTCTCCTAAATAAGGCCTGAAGACTGTTCTTAGGGGCAGATTATCTGGCACACACCTGTAGTCTATACTCTGCAACAGGGTGGCTTCTCTGCAACTAAAGGAAAGATAACAGGCCTACTGCTTGGTAAAAAGGCCCTGCTTGGACATTCCCCTGATTCCATGGCAGGAATTTTCCAATGTGCCCAAACCTCTAAAATAATGAGAAGCACAACTAAGGGCGTACTCTATGTCCCATTTAAGAGCACCACTTTTGCCCAGTGAGCCCTATCCTACCAAGGACCTCAGTGGTTAAATGACCTCCCTGCCTCACTCATAGAATGTGGAAAGACTGGCCCCTTCAAAAGACAGCCCCGCCTTCTCCTAGTTCAAGCAAATCACTGTGACTGTCCCACTTAAACATACGTTGGTCCATGCCCAATAACATGGCTCCTGGTTGACCTCTTCCTGCCCAAACATCTTATCCCAAACCCCCCCCCATCCCTATACTCCCTTCTTTCATCCCAACAAAATCTACTCAGGCTGCATCTACCCCATTGTCTTGCACTTAAACAACTCAAGTGTTTTCATAGCATAATAACTGTGTATTTGCACCTCAAAACTACTATATACTGCACATATTGTTGCTATTCTTAACACCTCACACTTCTGAAACTGTTAATTTAATGTATCCTTGAGTATTTACTGTTCTGTCTTGTGAACTTGCCTGTATCCTATGTCTTGTACTGCATTATAACTGACTTGAAACCTTTGTAAAAGAGCTCCACGACTCAAAGGTGTTAATCCAAATCTGAAATACATAAATAAATAAATAAATAAAATAGAGAATGTATTTTTAAAGGCAATGTTTTTTTTATTTAAAAATAAATGGTACCACCAGATCAAAGGCACAGCCCCCCACCTTGGCAAATCTTTATGTTGGGCATTGGGAGTCAAATGTACTATACGACTCAGATAAAAATCCATTTGTACATCATGTAAATGTAGGGAGAAGTGACCTGGATCATGTGGTAATGATCTGGACTGGTAACCTGGAGGAACTGGAAAAATTAATACAGTACTTGCACTCCACAAATGAAAACTTAAGATTCAGTTATATGGCTAACAAAGAGAAAATCTGCTTTTTGGATTTAGAGATTAGCAAGAATGACCAGGATGGCATAACAGCTACAATCTTTAGGAAGCAGATGGATAAAAATTCATTGCTAGAGCCATTTAGCTGCCATCCTCACCAAATTATTCAAAATATAGCCAAGAGTCAGATTTTAAGAGTTAAAAGTAACTGCAGCACAAATAAGATTTTTGAAACTGAGACTAGAAATATGGGAGACAGATTTTGATCAAGGAGCTATAGCAACCAGGTTGTGTAGGATCCTATTGGATTTGCCAGGGAACAAAACAGGGAAATGCTGGTATGTGAAAACAGAACTAGAAATAATGGATTTGATCCTTTTAACCTTGTTACAAGATTATCAGAACATGCCAAACATGTAGAAAACATTATTAAGACAAACTGGAGCATTTTGGAAAATGATGTGGGACTGCGAGATATTGTTAAAATTCCCCCCAGAATGTCCTACAGGAAGGTTGAAACAATTAATAATATTTGGTACATAGTTACTGTATTGATCAGGAAAACAAGAGGAAAACATGGTTGGACAGGGAGGTTAAGGGTTGTTTTAGATGTAAAAATTGCAGTGACTGTCCTTCTATTATTGAATGTATCACCTTTTGGGGACCTAGAGGGAAGGTATTTGAGATCAGACAATTTGTGACGTGTAATACAGAAGGGGTAATCTACTTGGAAACATGTGAATGCTGTGCATTTTATATAAGCAAAACTAATAGACAATTTCAGTTGAGTAAATGAACATCAACATGCAATTCAAACAAAAAATATTAAATATACAACTACACTGCACATTTGCCAAGCTGAAAACCTGAGGGAACATGCTTTTTCTTTCTGCATTTTGGATAAAGTTAACTGCAAACCAAGAGGTGGAGATTACAACTCTCTAGTGCTGTGCAGGGAAGCCTTTTTGGATTTATAGCTTTAAAACTACAAACTACCCTGGACTTAATGCACCTTTCGATCCGAAACCTTTTTTGAAAAGGCACTGAATAACCATGAAATGATGGCTCTTGTTTATTTATTGTGGCTTTAGTGCATGATGCTGTATTGTTATATGATATTTATTTTATATGGGGGGGGTCTTTTCTAATATGTGTCTTTAAATGTGAAGAAACTCTGAAACTGCATTGGCATTCCTTCATTTTACTAATGAAATCTGGTTATATGTGGTCTAGTCCTATTGTAATGTAATTGTGTGATGTCATGATTTCTTTTTAAGTGCAAAATTTTTATTCTTCTGATTTACACCTTTGATAAAGGACCTCGTATCTGGAACGTGTAAGGTATAACCTGTTTGGCATTGTGGCATTAAATAAATATTTATTAAAATACCACCCTGGTGTTGCTTTCTTCTTTAAATGACATGGAGAGTGCCTGGCTACATCCAAGTTTTTATACAGGTAGTTGTTTGGAGGGAAAGTTTCAAGCTGGCTGTGTGGTGTAGTCAGGTTAGTCACCACCTGTGTGGCTGGTAGACCTGAAATTGGGACTGGTTGTGGGAAGATATTTGTTTTTATTGTTTTTGTTGTTCAAGCCCCATTCCGCCTGCCATCCTGACTTTGTTCTCCTCCACCCCAGATTCCCCCCCAACATTCTGCCCCTCCTGACCTGTTTCACCCTGTGGAGTAGCCCCCCTCCCTAGTTTTTTCCTGTCCCTCAATGTCATTCCACCCTGTAGATAGTTATAATAAATACAGGGTTTGCAGCAGACAAAGCCCCCCTGCAAAAGGAGGTGCAGGTGTCAAAGCCCCAAGCAGAAAAAAGCAGACAAAGTAATTGTAGCAGTGCAGATTTTTTGTTGGCACCATTTATTCGGTGCTCTTTTGACATAGAACCCTTGATCTCTGGCTTAGCCCTCCCTTCCCTAATGACTATAGTTCCCTTATGTCTATCCCATGTGTTCTTGAATCCCACCAAAACTTTCAGCCCCACCACCTTTGCTGGAAGACTGTTCCAGGCATCCATTACTCTCTTTGTGAAGAAGTACTTCCTTACATTTACCCTGAATCTACCCCCCCTTCTGCTTCTTGCCATGTCCCCTTGTTCTTGATCATTTTTTTTCTGAAAAATGTTTTCCTCTTGTACCTTATTTGTACCCTTGAGGTATTTGAAAGTCTCTATCTTACCCTTCTTGCCCCTTCTTTCCTCCAGAGTGTACATTTTGAGGTCCTTTAGTTTCTCCTCATATGGTCTCTGGTGCAGACATTGCACCATCTTTGTTGTCCTACTCTGGACCGCCTCTACTCAGTCTATGTTTTTCTAGAGATGTGGTCTCCAGAACTGGACAAAGTACACCAGGTAAGGTCTCATTAAAAATGTATACAGTGGTATCACCACTTCCTTCTTTTGGCTGGTGATACCCCTCCCTATGCACCATAGCATTCCACTGGCTCTCCCTACAGCCTTGTCACATTGTTTGGCCACCTTTAGGTCATCAGATATGATTACATCCAGGTCTTGTTCATGTCTGGTGGTCATCAGTCCCACTCCCATCATCTTGTATCTTGCCTCTGGGTTTCTATGCCCCAAGTGCATGGTTGTGCACTTCTTCACATTAAAACATAGTTGCCACATTCTTGACCACACCTCAAGCTTTTCTAGATCCCTATTCTTTTTTCCTACACATGCACACCTGGAGTGTCTACCCTATTGCAGATGTTAGTGTCATCTACAAAAAGGTACAATATCCCTTCCTGTCTCTCTGCAATGTCACTAATAAATACATTAAAAAGGACCTGTCTCAGTACTGATCATTGTGGCATCCCACTAGTCACCTACTCTTCCTTGAAGTGAATTCCATTAACCTCCATTCTCTGACACTTATACCCCAACCAATTCCTTACCCAGTTTACCACTTTTGGCCACACTCCCAGGCTGCCCAGCTTGTTTACTAGTCTCCTATGTGGAATGGTGTTGAAGGCCTTACTGAAATCTAGGTAGGCCACATCCACTTCTCCACCCTGACCATCTTCCCTGGTCACCCAGTCAAAAACACCTATCAGATTTGTTTGACATGACCTCCTCCTGGTGAATCCATGCTGCCTCAGATTCTGTAAGTTGCTGGTATCAAGATATTATACAGTTCTTTACTTCAGCAATGATCCATTCATTTCTCCACCACTGAGGTCAGGCTGACTGATCTGTAATTTCCTGCTTCCTCCCTGCTACCACATTTGTGATGTGGGACTACATCTGCTCTCCTCCAGTCCTCCAGGACCACTCACTTCTCCAGTAAGTAGTTGAACAGAGCTGTCAGAGGTGCAGCTAGCACCTCTCTAAGCTCCTTCAGTGTCCTTGGATATATCTCATCTGGTTCCATGGCCTTGTCCATTTTCAGATGTGTGAGTTTCTTCAGGACTTTCTCCTCTGTAAATGTACTAGTGTCCTCCTCCCTTCCTTCGATGCTCTTGTCACTTAACTGTGGTCCCCCACCTTTTCCTTCCTCTGTGAACACTGAACAAATGTTTGTTCAGGATGCCTGCTTTTTCATGGTCCCTCTCCACACACTCCTCCTCCTCTTCCCTCCTTAGCCTTATAATCCCTGCCCTGGGTTTTCTCCTTTCTCTTGTGAATCTGAAAAATGTCTTGTCCCCTGACTGTGCTATTTTCTCCTCCATTTGCGCCTTTGTGCTCCTGACTGCTTTCCCTGCCTCCCTCTGCATCTCATGATACACCTCTCTATCCTCCTCCCTCTGTGTCTCCTTATACTTTCCAAATGCTAACTTTTCTGCCTTTACCTTCCCAGCTGCCTCTTTTGAGAACCATATACATCTCTCTTTTGTCTTGTATTTTCTTACTTGCCTGATGCAGAGCTTTGTTGCCTTTCATATAGCCCTTTTTTAATTTTTTTAAATTAAAAATATATTTTTGTGAAAATGTTTCAAAATACATAAAATCATAAAAGATAACAGTGCACCAACAACAGTTCAACAGTACACTAAACAGATCAAAAATAAAGAACCATACACCTCCTCCCCCATCCCAATCCCGCTGCACTATTCCAGACCCAAAAAAGCAATAGGAAGGAGAATGTCCATAACTAGCTGTTTATCAACTTCCACCCTATAACGAGAACAGAAAAGAGGAGGTGCAGGTAACTTCCAACTGTTACTAAGACTAATGCTAAGCCACTTGACAATCGGAGGAGAAAAGGGGTATATCCCTGAATTTTACCAATGCAAAAAAGTTAAGAGGTCCAACCAACAAGCCTGGAACCTGGTATAACTGCCGTAGAACTCAGCAACTGCCTTCTCAGCATTCAGGGTGGTGAGACACTAATTTATCCATTTTGAGTAGGAGGAAGACCAGTCTCCAAGCCAATGACAGGCTATGAGTAACTTAGTTACCAAGGATAGTAGAGCTTAAAGTGCTTATATTTGGGTGTAGAAATTCCAGAATATTTTCCTAATAAACACACATCTGGGCTGAAGTTATTATGCCCGAAGAGAGGGGAGAGTTTAGTTTGCACCAAGGACACAATGTTTTTGCTGGAGGACATATCCATAGTTTATTTATTTATTTATTTAAGAGTTTTACCAGGAAGGCACACTGAGCGGATTACCACTCAATTTCAGATGCACCCTGGGGG
Source organism: Neoceratodus forsteri (assembly GCA_016271365.2). Taxonomy (NCBI): domain Eukaryota; kingdom Metazoa; phylum Chordata; order Ceratodontiformes; family Ceratodontidae; genus Neoceratodus; species Neoceratodus forsteri. Next base: position 867,289,217 of record CM057452.1, on the reverse strand, counting down.
AAGAGGGATAGGCAGGATATAGTAATAGAAGCATTTATACACATATACATGTTCAGTTACAATATAAATTAGCGTAGTTAGAATCCAATTTACAGGTAGCATTATATAGCCAGGTAGAAGGTAGTGGACAGTATTCACTGATTTACAGATATGTCCTGCAACACACAGTGAACAGGGATTGATAAACTGCGGAGAAAAATAGTGGAGATAATAAACAACTCACAACAAGCTTTCAAGGGATTCAGCTGGGCTGGAGGCAAGAACAAGTGGTAGTGAACTGAGTCTTAAGAAAAGCATTCCAGCATGGAGTGTCAGTGGTGTGTCTAATGTCGGCCGACAGGGAATTCCATAATTTGGGCATCCTGAAGCTAAAGGCAGCTTGTCCAGACCTGGAGGACCTGTGCGGGATGTGAAGTAGCCAATAATCAATGTTCTTGAGTGAATAGCCTGAAGGGGGAAGTACATTCAAAGAGGACACCAGGTAGGAGGGGAGTGTCTCTGACCAGAAATGATACAGGGTGCCCTTAACTCTTTGGCAGTGAACACAATCTGGAGAGGAGAGTTTCCCCATTCTATACAATTTATATGGCGTAAGGTACAAGGCATGTAGGATATTGAATTGTAACAACCTTAAGCGGTCCTGCTGGACATATTTATATATATTGTACCTCAGCACAGACCAGTCAGAATTTCACCTGTTCCCTCCCAATGAACGCTGCCAGTAGAATGCAGATGACAGTAACAAAGGACAAATGGCAAGTACTATTGGTGATGCTAGTAAAGGAGGGCAGGATTGGTGGGGGGAAGGCGGTTACGCTTAATGCTAGCAGCCTTGGGAGGAAAACTGCAGAGTTACAGGTGCTCATGGCAGAGGGAGAGGTGGACATTGCAGCCATCACAGAAACATGGGCCACCCAATACAATGACTGGGACTGGTCTGTACCAGGGTACAGGTTATTTCGTAAGGACAGGGTGATTGGGAAAGGAGGGGGTGTGGCACTATATGTGAAGGAAGACTGAAGTGTGTAAGGGAGGAAGGGGAGGAGGTTAGTACGGAGTCACTTTGGATGCAAATCCAGGGTTCCAAGAGTAGGATTCGTAGTATGGGAATGGTGTACAGGCCGCCATCTCAGACGGAGGAGTTAGACAGGGAACTAGAGGGACAGATCAGGAGGACCTGTGAGAAGGTTAGTGTGGTGATTGTGGGGGACTTCAACATGCCAGGAGTGAACTGGAATACCCCAACAACCAGGAACAGAAGGGAGCCGGTACTGCTGGATGCCTTCCAGGACAGCTTCCTGCTGCAAATGGTCAGTGAACCAACCAGGTTAGGGAATACCCTTGACCTTGTGCTGGCAAATGGGGATTTTGTGAGAGAACTTACAGTGGAGAAACCTCTGTCATGGAGTGACCACTACTCAGTGTAGCTCACATTGGATACGGGCAAGAAAGGAGCGGAATCTGGCACTAGAGTGCTGGACTTCAGGAGGGCCGACTTTGGGAAGATGGGAGAAGTGGTAAAAGGGTACCTGGCCAGAATTCAATATAGTATGGATACTAACCAGAGGTGGGAGCTCATAAAGCTGGGGACAGTGGAGGCAACCAAAACCTGCTGCAAGGCTCAGAGCAAGAAGGCTAGGGCTAAGAAACCAATCTGGTTGAGTAAGGAGGTCATGGAAAAGGTAAGGAGGAAAACAGCTGCCTTTAGGAAGTACAAGAAAACAGGGGAGAGGGGAGGACAGGGAGGAGTACTTGACGGAATTGAAGGAGGTGACAAGTACAGTAAGTGGAGCCAAGGCATCTATGGAAACTCAGGCTGGCACAAGGCATTAAGAAGAGGGAAAAGGACTTTTTTAGGTACATCAGGAAAAAAAGGAGCTGTAAGGACCACATAGTAAGGATTAGGAAGGAGGGGGGTTGGGATAAAGCAGGGTGCGATAAGGCAGAAGCACTAAATGAGTACTTCTGCTCAGTATTTACTAAAGAGAAGAGGAGGGTGACACCCAAGGGGGGACAAATGACAGAAATGGGGGGAAGGGGTTAACAGATGGGGAAATCATGGAGTGCAGAGTTCAGGAGAGGGTTTGAAGACACTGAGAGTGGATAAGGCACCAGGCCCAGATGGCATCCATCCCAGGATACTGAAGGAGCTGGCAGAGGTCCTTGCAGGACGTTTGGCAGACCTATTTAATGCCTCATTACATTTGGGATGTGTACCTCAGGACTGGAGGATGGTTCATGTGGTGCCCCTCCACAAGAGTGGTCCCAGGATGAATAGGGAAATTATATACCAGTGAGCCTCTCATCCATCGTGGGTAAGCTAATGGAGACTATCCTGAAGGAGAGGCTAGTGGCCCTCCTAGAGGCCAAAGAACTACAGGACAGCAGACATGTGGCTTCATATGGGGCAGATCCTGCCAACCAACCTGGTGGAGTTCTATGACTGGGTAACTAGCAACTGAACAGGGGCCAAGCAGTGGATGTCCTGTATCTGGACTTCAGTAAGGCATTCGACTCGGTGCCGCATGAAAGGCTGGGAAGTAAGTTAGTAGGCACTGGGGCAGGTGCAAAGCTGGTGAGATGGGTAGGGAACTGGCCTCAGGGAAGGCAACAGAGGGTGGTGGTGAGTGGGGAGCTCTCACACCCAAGGGTAGTGATGAGTGGTGTTCCACAGGGCTCGGTGTTGGGACCAGTGTTGTTTGGGATATTCACTGCAGACATATCATTGGACATCAAGAGCAAGATCAGTCTATTTGCTGATGATACCAAGGTAGAAGCAGTGGTGGATACCTAAGGGGATGGCAGGGGTTGCAGGATGATCTGGCAGAGCTTGAAACCTGGTCAGTCACCTGGCAACTGGGGTTTAATGCCAAAAAGTGCAAGGTGCTGCATTTTGGAATGAAGAAGCCAAGGAGGAGTTACCAGCTGGAGGAGTGCAGCTAGCCCAGACAGAGGAGGAGAAGGATCTGGGGTTGCTCATTACAGGGTCAATGACCAACTTGACACAATGTAGGAAGGCAGCTGCATAGGCCAACAAAATGCTGGGTTGCATTACAAGGGGTACATATCTTCAAGGAGGGAGGAGGTGATTCTGCCACTGTATAGGTCTTTAGTTAGACTGCATCTGGAGTACTGCGTGCAGTACTAGTACCCATATATGAAGAGGGACATTAAGTTACTGGAGGGGGTGCAGCGCAGGGCAACAAAGATGATCAAGGGGCTGGGGGACTTATCATACGGGAGGAGGCTCAAGGAGTTGAACATGTACTCACTGGAGGAGAGGAGGGACGGGAGGACATGATTGAAACCTTTAAGTACATGAATGTAATAAACAGGACAGGTACAGAGGAGCTGTTCAAAGTAAGGGAGGGGAGGGACACCAGGGGCCATGATATGAGACTGGAGGGAGGAAGGTTCAGGATGGAGATGAGGAGACACTTTTTTATAGAGAGGGTGGTGGCTGGGTGGAATGCGTTACCTGCAGAAATGGTATCCAGTAGAACAGTGGACTGCTTCAAAAGAGGATGGGACAGGACAAGGTGTAGGGTCAGTGAAGGGGAAGGGTGGAAGGGAGGGGCAGCTGCAGAATAAGGGGTGCTAGCTGCACATTTGAGCACACTTGATAGACCTCTAGGCCTTTATCTGCTGGCAAATTTCATATGTTCGTATGTTCATAGATGGTTGCAGGCATGGTTGGGCAGGTCTTTATAAATTAGTGAAATGGCATTGCCTGATAGGCCTTCTCTGCCAAAGGCTGAAAAAGAGTCGTGGCTCAGCATGACCAAAGGGGGGAGAGCCTAGAATGGATTTGACGCAGTGGGCAACTTGGAGGTACTGAAAATACAGGTTACTCACCTGTAACAGGAGTTCTAGGAATGGTATATGTTGTTCATCCACACTCATTGGCAGTATCCTTGCCGCTTTAAATCTTGCCGGAAGGTCTTCAAGCTTGCTCCTCCCACCCACCCGGGTGGTATAACTCTCGCCCGCCCATGACGCCAGATCTGGCCCGCTGGAAGCTCAGGTTGTGCGCCGGCCGAGGTCGAGAAAGTGGGATGAACAATATACCATTCCTAGAACTCCTGTTACAGGTGAGTAACCTGTATTTCTAGGGACATGGATATGTTGTTCATCCACACTCATTGGCAGACTCCTAGCAGTTCTCCGGGAGGAGGGAGGCAAGACGCACACCCCACATACTACTTGGGAAAGAGAGACTGAGAACCGAGGCCCCAAAACCAGCATCCCGGCGTGACTCAAGGTCGATGTGGTAGTGGGTAATGAAGGTGTTTGCTGACTTCCAGGTAGCAGCCCTGCAGATTTCCTGGATAGGGACGCCCTGGAAGCAGCCATCACAGCAGCAGTATGGCGGTAGAATGAGCTCTTATCCTCTGGGAGGCTCCATGCCCGCCAACTTATAGCAGAGATCTATGCAGGAGGTTACCACCTGCTTATCGTCCGCTTGGCTGCAGGTCTGCCAGATCTGCTTCAGCGTGGGTGACAAACAGCTGGCTGAACCTCTCCCGAATTTCAGCCGTGGCGCTCCTTATAATAAGCGACGCCTTCTAGGGTCCAGAGTATGGAGCCTATATTCGGCCTCCGAGGTGTGATTGGGGTAGAACACCGGCAGAGTCAACACCTGGTTAAGGTGAAACTCCGACACCACCTTCGGAAGGAATTTCGGGTGGGGGCGCAGGACAACCTTGTCCCTGTGGAAGACCAGGTCAGGAGACTCGATGGAAAGCGCCTGGAGCTCTCCCATCCTTCTGGCTGACGTGATAGCCACCAAGAAGGCGGTCTTCCACGACAGGTGAGAGAGAGCACACCTGTGCATAGGTTCGAATGGCTTGCCCATGAGCTTTGCCAGTACCAGCAGTAGATCCCACGGAGGTGGGGGTTCCCGACTGGAGGGAAATGTGATCAAGGCCTTTGAAAAGCACCAGACCACCTTCTCCTGCCACCGACTGCTTCCCGCCCGCCCCTGTAAGCAGAGATGGCTGCCAGGTGCACCCTTAGGGTCGCCGACCTAAGCCCTTGACTAGAAAGGGACCATAAATAGTCCAAGATGCTTGCCAAGGAACAGGAGGAAGGGTCCAAGCCCTTGTTCTGACACCAAATGGAAAACCTTTTCCATTTGAAGGCATAGCATTTTCTGGTCGACTCTCACGGGACGCCTCAACTACATTGAGGACCTCGTCGGAAAGACCCAAGGCCTGGAACTCTAGCCGCTCAGGAACCAGGCCGTCAGGTGCAGGGATTGAAGGTCCGGATGGAACACCTTCCCTGATTGACTGAGAGCAGGTCCGGCGAGCTGGAAGCTGCCGCGAGTCCTGGAGCTGAGACTGAGGAGATCTGGTACCAGAACTGGCGAGGCCAGTCTGGGGCTATCAGAATCACCTGCGCCTTGTCCCTCCTCGCCTTGAGAAGCACCTTGTGGATCAAGGGAAATGGGGAAAGGCGAAAGAGGCCCGGGTCCATTGCCTCGAGAAGGCATCCCCTGCAGCGAGCCCTGCTGAGGGGGCGGCATGGAACAGACTCAGCTTCGCTGCTCTCCACGGAGGCAAACAGGTCCACCTGAGGTGTGCCCCAAAGGGAGAACAGATGCTGTACTACCTCCGCAGGAGAGACCACTGTGGGATGCAGCCCCTATCCGCTCAGGGCATCGGCCAGGGTGTTGGAGGCTCCTGCCACGTGAATGGCTAGGAGATCCGCCCCAGGCTGCGACGAGTGACCAAATGCGGAGAGCTTCCTTGCATAGAAGCATGGAGCGCGCCCCGCCCTGGCGGTTTAGATAGTACATGGTCGGTATTGTCCGCCTGACCGGACCACTTGACCCCGGAGGAACGGAGCAAAGGTGGTGAGAGCTAGCGGACCGCTCGAGCTCCAGCAGGTTGATGTGGCATCGACTCCCGTGGGGACCAGAGGCCATGAGCCGGTGTTCCCCAGATGGGCACCCCAACCCATCAGAGAGGCATCGGTCGAGCAGAGAGACCGCGGCTCGGGCGGACGAACGGGATGCCCTCCTGCAAATGATCTGGAACGGTCCACCACTGGAGAGCTGCCCACATCCCCGTGTCACCGACAAGCTGGTCCAAGGGATCGCAGCGTTGTGGACCGCTGGCTGGCCAGTCCCACTGAAGGGGACGCATGTTCCAGCGGCCCAACGGACCACGCTGGTGCAGGCCGCCATGAGACCCAGGAGGCGAGGAAGTCCCGGCAGGCGCAATTGCCCAACCAGAAATGATCGGGCAAAGGAGGAAAGAACCTCGGCCCTGTCCGCGAGCCGCCGCTCTGGCTCAAGAGAGTCGAGCCGCGCCCGATGAATAGAATCACCTGCTTCGCTCGAGTCCGACTTGGCCTCATTGATAAGGAGGCCCAGTTGAGAGCAGACCTGGAGGGCCAGATCTCTGGACCACTCCGCCTCCTTCCTGGAGGGAGCTGCTATCAGCCAGTCGTCCAGGTAAGGGTACACCCGACCCTCGGCGCCGCAGGGGAATGCTGTCACCACTGCCATGCATTTGGTGAAGACCCTGGGAGCTGGAGACAAGCCGAAGGGCATGGCTTGAACTCGAAGAGGGATCCTTCCGCCGAAGCGAAGGAATCTCTGGTGAGACGGACGGATAGGGACGTGAAAAACGCTGCCCTGCAAGTCCAGAGAGCAGAACCACACGCTGCTCCAAGGATGGTATTATCTGAGCCAGAGTGACCATCCTGAAGGTTCGAGACCTTAGGAACTTGTTTAGGTCGTGTAGGTCGAGAATGGGCGCCAGCCCCCGTCTGCTTCGAACCAGGAAGTACCTGGACACAAACCCTGGGTCTGAAGGAGGTCCACCACCTCTCTTCCACCTCCTTCTGAGGAGGAGAGGCATGTCGGTTCGACGAGCCGCCAGTGAGCTGGGGATCCCGACCCGAGGGGCGACGGCTCTGAAGGGTGGTGCCTGCTCAATTCCAGAGGCAGGCCTCTTCCCACCACCTCCAAGACCCACCTGTCCGTGGTAACAGCGACCAGGCGGAACGGAAGTGCCGGAGCTGCCCCCATGGGGGACCCAGGGTAAGGTGACGGGATGGGGCGACACCCTCAGCCCGCCACTGGGCAGGCTTGGAGGAGGACGCCGAGGGACCTCCTGGGCCCTTCCTCCTGCCTCCTGTTAGAGGAAGCCGGGCGTTTGGGTTTGGGATGCCAAGGCCGAGCCTGCTGGCCCTGACGTTGCTGGGCCGGGCGCCGGGGCACAGAAGGACGAAGGGCTTAGGCTGTGGTTTGCGGCCTTGTCCTTCTGAGCGGAAGAGACCGAGTCCAGGTAGCATTGACTTCTCGATCCTCTGCAGGTGACCTTCCACCCCAGGGTCAAGAGGTCAGTCCTCAAAAGGGAACATCCGCCAACTTGTGCTGGGTATCCGAAGTAAAGGTGGATATCCTCAGCCAAGCCCGCTGACGATAGCCACCGCGCCGCCACCGATCTGGCACATGAGTCCCCTATATCCAAAGCAGTCTGGAGCTGCTGTTTGGCCACTGCTCTGCCCTGGTCCCGCACCTGCTTAACCGTAGTCTGCAGATCGGCGGAAGATGAGGGATGACCTCTCCAGGAGCCCAACAGGGCATGAGAAAATGTGCCATGAGGACGGCCGAACTGGCCTGACGAGCGTCGAGAGAGGACGAGAGCTGAGACTTTTCGCCCGACATAGTCCAATTTCTTGACCCTTGTCAGGAGGTTTGTCCACATCCCTGGCGCTAGCCGGCGCCGGAAAACGCTGTCGGTAACCAACCCCTCAGCAGAGGGGTGTTCCAAAAACCGACAAGGAACCGTAGGGACCGAGATACTTCTGGCCATCCTGGCTGAAGGCGCAGGGCAGGAAGCAGGGCGCTGCCAAAGCTCCAGTGCCGGACCCACTATGGCCTCGGCCACCGGAAAGGCCTCCGTCGGAGAATCCTCGGTCCAGAATCTCCGTGAGGGGATACCTGGCCCGTTTGGAAACGGGTTCGAGCTCCATCCCGGTAGACTCCGAGATGAGCCGAAGCAGTCCTAGGAAGGACGACGGGCTATCGTCCATTGACTGACCTCCTGAAGACTCCAAGTTCAGTCGCTTGGAGAAAAAGGAGGAATCATCTTCGGACTCGGAAGAGTCCTCGAAGAGCTGCCTCTGGCCTGAGCCACCCTTCACCTGCCGAGGTCGATCGGGAGTGAGGGTAACTGACAGCCGATGGGGTAGACCCTTAGCCGACCGAGAATCCTTGGTCGGAGCCCCAATTGGTGGCTGTGGAGGCGGAGGTTCCACCGGAATCGGTGGAGCAGCTGGTTTTGGCAGCACAACCGCCTGGGTAGGCCCTCGGATAAGTCAAGGGGTTGTGTCGGCTGCCCGTGACAGCCACTTAATGGCCGGGGAAGGCGACGGGTCGGCTTATTCCCGGCCAGGAGGAGCTGTTGCAACATAAGGTCCTCGTACCGTCGACGTAATTTACGCCGAAGCCTCCCCTCATCCGAGGAGGAGGACGAGGACGAGCGGCGATGCCGCCTACCGCGGTGCCGAGACCGAGACCGCCTATGACGGTGGGATCGGCTGGACCGCGAAGAGGTCCGAGACCGAGACCGAGAGTCCCGGAATTTCCGAGGTCGGTGCGGGGAGGTGTCGGCCGGAACCGGCACTCCCTTCGGCTCGGATGGTCCATCCGAGGGCTCCGGAACCGGAGGCACAGGCGAGCCCACGGGATCCTCAACTCCTCCCGGGGGAACCGGGGAGAGGGGAATCTCGGCTGCTAAAGGCGACAGCCCGTCCAATGGGTCGAGAAAAATCTCGACTTCATCAGTGGGAGTCTCGGTCAACTGACCTGACGGGGACACCGTGAGGCCAGTGGCCGGCCGAGCGGTCGACCGCAAGCCGACGGTCGACGCCCGGAGAGGGACCTTTCCCGCCTCCCAAGAGCGCCGACGGAGGGACTTACCCTGTCCCTCTTTTGACCGAGAATAAGGTCCAGCAGACGCAGGCCCTCTCCTTTAGTGGAGAGGGACAGACAAAGCTCCTTAAAAGAAGCCGTAGGAAGAACCCAGAGAGAGCGGGATAAATGCCGCGCCGAGGAAGATACGGCCCGCTACCGCCTCCTCTTCGAGGGCGACCATCCGCCGAGCTGATCCGCCGAAATTACCGCCAAGGATACCGCCAACCGGCCTCCTTGACTTCACCGGAGGGGAACGCTTTCTCGACGGCCTAGTTGCAATCGGGCAGCACGGTCTTCGAGGACGAGGTCGAGAAAGATGAGCACAGGTCGCAAGCTCGCGGGTCGTGCTCAAGGCCTAAGCAGTAGACACACGTGGAGTGTGGATCCGTCCGAGACATCTTCTGCCCGCATGGGCATCTCCGAAATCTGGGAGTCGATTTGTCCATCGCAGCCGCGAGGGATAGAAGACTGAAGTCTTTTTTGCAAAATTTATTTTTAAATCCGCAAACGGAGAAATAGGAACCAGTCACAAACGCAGAGCGTTAAGGAGGGAACCTGAGCTTCCAAGCGGTAAGGAAGATCTGGCATCATGGGGCGGAGCCGAGAGTTATACCACCCGGGTGGGTGGGAGGAGCAAGCTTGAAGACCTTCCGGCAAGATTTAAAGCGGCAAGGATACTGCCAATGAGTGTGGATGAACAACATATCCATGTCCCTAGAAATAAGAAAACCTAGGGGCCCCGAGGTGCTGATGTAGCTGACTAAGGGAATAACCTTATCCCCAGCAACTAAATCCAACAGATGCAGCCAGAAAAGGCTCGCCAGTGGGACACTGAAAACAATTTACCTGCAGTGTGGATATTTAAATTGTGAAGTAGGGGTTGTGCTAAGTCTTTGAAGGCAGGGGACTTAAAAAGTTTACACAGTTGAACATGTGCTGTTATACTCCACCCTGTCAGACTGTCCCTCTGAACTGCAGGTAAGGACGAGAAGGGTAAATATAGTAGGGAAGGCAGGGGAAAACTGGAACTGACGAACTCGGGAGAGCTCTTTCTTTAACCAATCGGGTGATGAATCCTGGACTCCTACACAAGCTCCCCACTTGAAGTATTTGGCACCCTGTATGGCTATGTAGAACAGATAAAAATCTGGCAACTGTAATTGTCACAACTGCCGTGGTCTGCATAATTTGGTGTATGACCTTCTCGGCAGTTTGTCCAGCCAAAGAAATGAGGAACAAAAGGTGTGCAGTTTAGAATACCACCCTTTTGGGAGGAAAACAGTGACAACTAGTAAGGGGTAAAGGAGTTTGGGTAGGACAGCCATTTTAATTAGAGTGGCTCTTCCCCCACAAGGATAGTGGGAAATGGCACCATTGTGCCAGAACTTCAGTTATTTGCTTGACAATGGGATCCAAATTTAATATTTTTAATCTAGAGAGTTTATTGTTCAATTTGATGCCCAGTTTCTGCATGGCAGAAGTTTCCCACTGCAAGCCAAACTAGAGGCAAAATTGTTTGAAGCAAAATGGAGATAGTGGATAAAGTATGATTTTGTTCATGTGTAACTTACAACCTGAAAAGGAACTAAAGTAGGAAATAATAAACAGAACTTCAGGTAATGAACAGGTCCAGTCCGCTAACTGTAACAAAATATCATGTTTAAAGGATGACGTTTTGTAGGAATTGCTGCCCACAGTGATTCCACAAATGAAGGGAGTGGAATTGATTGTCCTGGTAAGCAGTTTCAAATAGAGACTGAACAAATACAGGGACTAGGAAAAGCCTTGTCACATCCCTCTGTATAATATGAAAGGGCTGGAAACCACATTATTGCAAAGGATCATCGCCATTGAGCAGGTGTAATGCACCTTAATTCTACCGCTAAACTCCCCAGGAAAGCCAAAATGAGAGAGGGTGGTAAACAAATAATTCTATTCTACATGGTCAAAATCTTTCTTTGCATCTAGGGAGACCAACGCAGAATCACGATTGGCCTCCCCAGGCATAGAGAAGAGATGGAAAACTTTTCGAAAATTATCCCTGGCACACTTGCCTGTGATAAAGCCAAATTGTTCCAGCCCAGAAGGGAAATCCATACAGACCCCAGGTGGGTGGCCAGGATTTTGGCATATAATCTAATATCATTATTGATGAGGGAAATTGGCTGATAGTTGTCGGGTTCAGTTGGATCCTTTCCTGGCTTGGGCAATAGAATGATACGGGCTTCAAATAAAGTTGGATCTTTAGGGGGAGAACAGAGCCAGGACATTAAAAAGGTTGAACAATAGAGGGACCAGATCATCTGCATATGTCTTTAGAATGTTGAAGTAAAACCATCAGGACTGGGAGCTTTATGTAAGGGCAACAAACTAATAGCAGCTTTCACCTCTTGGGCCATAATAGGACCAAGAAGAGATTGCTGTTGGGGATCAGTAAGATGGAGAAGTGCCATGTTCTAAAAGAACCCAGAAAAGGATTCCTGGCTTTCAGCAGTTGAGGTGGGAGCTGAACAGAGGGCATGATAATAATCAACACAAATTTATGTCATTGCTTGGGGATCTGTAGTCAGCTGACTGGTGACTAGATTTGTCAGAGAAGAAATTCACCTTTCTGCCTGTTGTTGTTTGATCTGGAATGCCAACAGTTTACAGGTCTTGTTCTCTTGGACAGTATAGGTGGCCTTAAGATGGACTTCTGTACAATCAACCTGCCCCAGGAGGAAGTCAGCATATTGAGCTTGTAATTGTCTCAGTTCCTCCTGGAGGGAATTTGGAGAAGAGGAAAATAAAGATTTTTCTAAATGCCGAATTCTGGAGAGTCAGCCCTCAGATTGTGTAGAAAACTTCCGCTTTCAAATGGTGGCTAAATATATCATTTTGCCCCTCCAGGTGGCTTTAAGTCCACCCCAGATGGATTCAAAAGACACTGGCAAGCTCTGGTTGTCTTGGATAGTTTGAACCAAATATTTCTGGAAGTGGCGAGCTTGGTCAAGGTCAGATATGAGCTAGTCATTTAAAGACCAGGTGTGGGAATGAATAGGGAGCCAGGGTACGTTAAGGGCGACCAGAACTCAGGAGTGATCGGAAAGAACATGACTAGGGATGCATGATTGTTGTAGCTAAGGGAGTAGTAGTTTACTGATAAGAAAAAAAGTCTGTACGAGATAAGACGTTACGGGGGGAGAGCTAGAATGTAAAATCACCGATAGCTGAGTGCAATACTCTCCAGGGGTCAGCTAGTCCCAGATGGTCAATAAGATCAGTATGGGCCCTTTGGGCTGGGGAAAGACCCAGTTTAGTATGGTAGGTTCTATCTTCTGCATTGGCCTGAATTAGATTCCAGTCACCCCCAAAATAATTGGTAGGTGACTAAAAGGAAGTAAGGCCCTAAGCAAGTCAACAGAGAAGGCGGGTGAGTCTTGGTTGGACCCATATATTGATCCCAGAATTAATTCAAGGTTCCCTAACCAGCCATGCAGGATCAAATATCTGTCCTCCTTATCTCTGACCAAGGTAATTACTGTAAAAGGGGTGCCTTTGGCTATTAAGACTGCAATCTCTCATTGCTGAGAACCGTTACTGACTCCAATAGCCTAAGCCACCCAGGATTTCTGCAAAGGAGTCCACCCATTTATTTTCCAGGTGGGTCTCCTGAAGAAAAACTACTTAGGTCCAGAGTTTGAACAGGTGGTGCAAAATGATAAACTTTTTTCTGATTAGTTCTGCTTCCTTTTATATTCCATGTAATGAAAGTCAGAGTGTTATCCATAGCTCAAAACTAAAAGTATGACAGGAGACAAGACCCACAATACAGGAATAGTGCAGCCCACCCCCCTACCCATTGCCAAACCCTGAAATCCATAACTAAGAAAAAACAACCCCTCCTACGACAACTCAGCATAATTCCAACTAAAACTATGCACACAAAACAATAAATTCACCCCAGGCCTAAAGCCAACCCTGAATCAATTAAGGCCTGTAATAGCAATTGGTGGACCCTGTTTAAGGTCACTAGTCACTGCTGAGGAAAAGGGGAAATGGATACTCCTAGGCCTATCAGGAATAGTGTCCTGCCCTTCTTGCCTTGTGCTGTCCTCTCTATTGGTCTTGCCAGCCTTTTTTTCCCTAACAGTAATAGACTCTTCTTGGTCACATGGGGTCCACTGGGGAACTACTATCCCACACGAGGGGTTTGATTTCACCTTCTCTAACCTTCTAGCTCATGACAGACTGCTTCCCTGGCCTGCCTGCTGTCTTGACTTCAGATGCCTTCTAGGCACTGCCTTGGTGAGAAGACATCTATCATGAAGGCCCTCAGCAAGTGGTACCCTTCCCCCTATAAAGTTTCTCCTCTGGCTCTTCCTTGTGATACTGGCCCTTGTGGGTGACATTGAGCTAAACCCTGGTCCCACAGATCAGGCCCCCTCAATCTCTGAATGTTGGAAATTAGGAAAGGGGTTAAAAATTGCTCACCTTAACATTCGCAGTCTACTACCTAACCATGATGAATTATCTGCTTGGGTCGTCCACTGTAAGCCTGACATACTAGGCATTAGAGAGTCCTGGCTGAAACCCTCAATACCTGACTTGGCCTGTGCATTTCCTGACTATGAATTTATTAGACAAGATTGGCCGGGAAAAAAGGGAGGGGGTTGTATCCTAATTTACTATAACAATCACCTTAGTGTATCTGCGGTAATCTATCAGCAGTCTTCTCTGTCTACCAGTGAGCTGCTGCACCCTGTACTGCTGCTTGGAAATACAAAGAAGCTGCATGTTGTATGCACATATACTACCCCCAAGGGTGGTCTGCCAGGGACTTACCCACCTCCTGGATACCATTGGCCCTTCTGTTGGGGATAATGAACTTTTGATCCTAGGTGATGTGAACTTAAACTGGACAGTAAGTAATTCCAAGCAGTTTCAACCTCTGTTGGTGAGTCTTGCCCCGACTCAGCTTATCCAGGAACCCACTAGATGGGCTGCTGAAGGTGGTACTAGCTTCCTACTGGTCTGGGTCCTATCTAACTGCCCAGATAGGATCAGCTCAGCTGGAACCCTACCTGACTCCATCTCAGATCACACCTGGGTGTTTTGTGTGTGGAAGGTCCCCTCTCCAAAAATTCCCCACAAAATCATTCATGTTAGGGATTTCTCTAAGTTTGATCTGGGGTCTTTTCATGATGATCTGAGGACCACTGACTGGTCAGGAGTGCTCAGTGCCCATGACCCGTCCACAGCTGTCTCCCAGTTTCTCACTGTTTTCAGCGCCCTGCAGGACAAACTTGACCCCCTTATTAGATGGAGAGTGAGGGAGACAGCCACAAAATGGCTGCATGGGAGCCTCCTACCCCTTATGCATGCAAGGGACAAGTGTTGGGCTCACTTCCAATGCATGTTGGATCAGTTCATCTTCCAACAGTATAGGAAGCGTAGAAACAAATGCAAAAATGCCATCAGGGTAGCAAAAAGTGAATATTGTAAATCTGCCCTGCTTAGCTCTGCTAAGGACCCACAAAGGTTCTGGAGAAACATAAAAAACTTAGTCAGTGGCTCCTTCAACCTGGGAGTTTCTGATATGATCATTGGAGGGTCAAGCTGTAATAATCCACTCACGATTGCTAATGCTTTAAATTCCTGCTTTTCAGACTTGTCAGCACTTACCTCCTTTTTCCCTGCTATAGGGGATATTAAAGGCCACTCAGCCACTGTTAGGAGGCTCACCCCTCTCACCCATTATTTTATCTCAGGGCCATGTCTGTCAAGGAGATGCAGAGACTTCTCTCTGGTCTCTCCCTACACTCCAACGCTGGCCACGATAAAATGGAGCCCAAGCTTCTGAACCTGGGTGCTCCCTACATTGCCATCCCAGTGACACATATCTTCAATCTGTCCCTTGCCACTGGTGTTATCCCTGGTATTTGGAAAGTAGCAAAGATTGTCCCTGTTCCAAAGCAATTTAACCCCAAAGTCCTGGACAACTATTGTCCAATTGCCATCCTGTCAGCCATTAGTAAACTCTTAGAGAAAACTGTGGCTGAACAGCTTACAGAGCATATTCAGACTCATAAGTTGCTGTCCCCTGCTCAGCATGGATATTGTAAAGGGTATGGCATGACCACTGCCCTTGTCTCTGTGTCTTCCAGCATCAGGGTGGCCATGGACCAGGGTGTACTCTCTTGGGCTATATTCATTGACTTATCACAAGGCCTTTGACCTTGTAGACCATGCATTACTCTGCTCACAGATGCAGTCCTTAGGCCTGTTCTCCCCCCTGCCTTGAGTTGGCTGAGAAACTATCTCCAGGGCAGAACACCGCAGACTAAATTCAACAAGGTCCTCTCTGACCCCACTCCAGTGACCTCTGGTGTCCCACAGGGATCAGATTTAGGGCCCCTTCTCTTTTCAGCATTTGTTAACAACCTCCCTGCTGCTGCTTCCAACTGTAGTGTCACCCTTTTATGCACATGATCTTGTCATCCTTGCACATTCCTGAGACATTGAGGCTCTTAACCTTCAGCTGAGTGAGGCCATTAAGAATACTCAAGCCTGGATAACATCCCACAAGCTGGTACTGAATCTGAAAAAAGCTCAGACCGTGCTCTTTGGGTCAGCAGCCAAGATCAAGGCCTCCCCTATCCCTCTATGTGTCAGTGGTGTGGACGGCTCCCCCCTCCTAACCAATGTTTCAATAAAATACCTTGGGGTTACACATGACCCCCAACTCGACCTGGGGAGTCACATCCTAAATGCTTGTAGAACCGTAAACTGCAAGCTGGGTCTTGTCTACAGGTCAAAGAACAATTTGACATCCGCAGCTTGCTTGGCACTGGCCAGAGGTGTGCTGCTCCCTTCACTAAGCTATGGCCATCTCCTATTCACTGGCACCTCCAAGGTCCACCTTGCCAGGTGGAACTCGACCTATAATAACATCTGTCGCTTTGCTGTGGCTGTCCCACGTCTCACCCACAATTGTAAATTATATGACAAACTGAGCTGGCTTTCCCTGGACAATCACTTGAAATACAGGTTGGACTGCTTCGTATGAAAGGTGTTCAGAACTGGTAGCCCACCAGGGCTTGGGCAGCTTCTCATGCCTGCTGTATCCTCCTCCTACTCCCTCGGGTCTCAGGGTCTGATGGTGCTCAAAGTTCCATATACTTGAACCCTAATGGGGGATAGGGACTTTGCTACATGTGCTGCGAGGCTATGGAACTCCCTTCCTGACCATGTACATTCCTCCCCCTCCCAACTGTGTCTCAGGAATTCCCTGTGGGAGCACTTGAAACTGTCCTCGGTGTGTGGGTGTCCCAAGCTACCCTAACCAGGTCTCCAAATTGGTTCCATTCTGACCCATTGCCTACTTTCCTTCAATCTCTGGGTAGCATGTGACTGATTGCCATCTGCTTATGAATTAAGTGGCCGTGGTAAATAGGGTCACTCATGCAATGTAATTACCATTGAATGTGTTAGTCTATTTATTTTGTATGTATAAGTATATTTTACCTATTACTGCTCACTGTAGACTATCTATATTTATCTTGCTCTCTTGTAACTCTGTACATTGCTCCTCTGGTTGTTATTTACCTTGTTTGAACCTGTATTTTCATTGTACTCTCCCGGGTCATACCTGAAAATAGGCATACTGCTTGTCTAGTGTACCTACCTGGTCAACAAAAGCTAAATAAATAAATAAAGAATGTAAATCAAATGCAACAGTTAACCCCAGCTTTGACCCCCCTCCCTAACCTTCCACTGAATGGACAAAAGTTGCACACACACCCCAACTGGGGTATCAATTTAGCTTGGAAAAGTACATTCACAGGATAGCTAAGTAAGATCTGCAATGTGACAATTATTAAACAATGTCCATAAGTCCAGTCGCAGTGTAGAGGTACACACATCAAGAAATAAAAAATAACCCTTCCCAAATGATGGAGAAAGACAGAAGAGAAAAGAAAAACAAGCTAATAATAACCTGGGATAATAAGTTTCTCCATCCTTAGTGTACTAGCTCATCTCCATTCGTATTACTTGTAAAGCAAAAGGAAAGAGCAAATAAAGACTCCACAATCTTTGGAGTCAAGTGTTCATAAAAAGTCGGGTGAGCTGCATTCTCAGTCATTGGGTTGTCCAATTCCACTCCATCAAATTAATAAACTATAAAATCTCTAAGAAATGTATAGCTGGTACAAATAACAACAAGCACATGCTAAGCACTGGGAGCGAAGATAATTAATAAAATCCATGGTGGTACCATCCTACTTGCAGTTGCCATGTGAAAAATCAGAATGCTTGGAGGGAGGTTCCATTAAGGGGCAGGTCTAAAGTCACTGCAGAAGTTTCCCTCGCAGAGAGAAAGAAATTAAAAGTTCGATTAAGAGCAGGGTGAGGAGCGAGTCACTTGATCTATGGCATCAGAAAACAAATCAAGGCTGGGAGAGGAAATAAAAAGCAACCTGTAAGTGACTGCCAAAACAAGGGTCCGATGAGTGAAGAGTGACTCTCTTTGCACAGTGACATGGTGGGAGGGATAAGAACTTGCAAATCATCACATGAGCTCTGCTGTAACTAAGGGTCGGAGATCACAACTGCTGTTCATAAAGCATGGTTCTAGTTGATGCATTCCCTCGGAATCGTGGAGCCAGAGTCCATGTAGCACTTGAGGGGATGACCCTAGTTAGTATAGAACCAGCTCAACACTTAGTACAGGAGTGCAGCAAAAACTTGGAAAAACAGGTCTCACCGGGCTAAACCTTAATCTGCAGCTTAACAAAAAATAGGCAAATCAACCCTGAACCTCTTGTAGACAAGCAGCTTACAATTGGCAATCATTCCAAGCCACATATCACAGAAGGAAGAAACATATTTAGCTGGTAGCTGGTAGATGATTTAAACAGATCTGGAAACAATTGGGGCAACACTTTGCTTGCTTGTGCAGCTGTATCATATCTCTTATGGCCAGCTTCTGTCATTACCTCCGGACAAGAAGGGTAAAAGAGCTGATGGAAGATATGAGCCACCCATAGTTTTTTAAGTAAGGGGCGATATTCTGAACAGGCTTGTCTAGTCTTAGCTGTCATGTCAGGCACAATGCGAAGTTTACATCCTGACCACTGAATCGAGTCCAACTTGCGGGATTCTTTTAATATATGTTCCCAGTCGAGAAGGTTCAGCAGCTTGAATATTATAGGCCAGGGCAGATCCTTGGGTGGTGGTTTTGCCCAGAGTGCCTGGTGAGACCATTCAATGACATAACTGAGCCCATTAGTTGAAGGCCCGACAATCTTGTGGCAAAAATGCTGCATAAATGAGAGGGTGTTGTGCCCTTCCTCTGCCTCCAGGAGCCCAATCAAAACAAGATTATTGCAGTGATTATGGCTCTTAAGATCATCTAATTTAGTTTCTAGGGAAGTTACAATTTGCTTCAGATGCACAAGCTCCTGGTCAACCTTTTCACGATGGTCCTCCAGCAAAGATATAAGGGCCTCTGCATCTGAAAGCCTGGTGGTGAAGATATACAAGATAGGATTAATTTCTGCCATCTAGGAGACTAATTTGATGATCACCTCCTTAATGACTGCTAGGTCCATATAAATTTGGGTAGGTGAAATTTCATGTAAGGTGGGTTCTTGGGGCTCAATCAGGGATTCGCTCCTGCATAGCCGTTTGGCTTCTATGCTGCAAGTTTGCTCCTCCTCTGGATCTGCAGTCTTGGTTAAGTTAGTTTCCAGTGATGCTGCAACATCCATCTCTTGGGTTGCCATCCTGCTCTCCAGAAGCTCAGATTCTTGAATTACTGGAATGCAGTTGAAAAACAGTCACAATAATTGGGATTAACTGGTAGTTTTTTGGACGAAAACGGAGCTCCCAGAGAAAGCAGCCTACCTGACCATTGACATCATGTGACTCCCCATATAGCCCCTTTTAGTGTTGTGCACTGTTTCTCCACTCCACCTGTGTACTCAGTCCCTACCAGGGTATCCCTGAGGTTTCCCCCCATATATTTAAAGTCAGTCTTCCAAAAGTCTAAGACTCTCACCTTAGTGTGGTTTGATTCTGGCTCAGCAGTTATATTGAACCACACCATACAGTGATCACTCACCCCAGGCTGTCACCCACCTTGACATCTTCAGTGCTATCCCATGGTGAGTACCAGGTCCAACATTGCTTCCTCATGAGAGGGCTTCCTTTCTAATTGTGTGAGGAATGACTGGCCCCTGGAAGGAGTCCAGGATGTCCCTTCTCTTTGGTGAAGCTTCAACTGGGATGCTCCAATCCACATCTGGCTGATTGAAGTCTGCCACCATTAACACCTTCACCCAGTCACCATCTTTTGGATGGCTTCCAATATATACAGTATACTGAAGATATAGATTATATATATATATATATATATATATATATATATATATATATTCTTTGGAAAAGAAACTGCATTAATGCAACATTTAGGTTCAGCCTACAGTGACACCATTGTGGTAGCAGTAAAGCTCAGATGTGATGGACACAGGTGTGTATGTTCCTGAAGTTTATAGAACTGGGTGAGCTTTAGGTTTGACAACCCTAACTAAGACTGCACCCTTAATTTTCTGTAGGGGTTGAGGGTGGGGTTTTAGAGTTGGAAACCATAAAACCACATTTCCCTACTTTTGTCACTGTAGACTGAACCCTAAATCTTGCATTAACAGATTTTTGCAAAAATTTCCTTACTTTTTGAGATAGTACAATCGTATCCTCATTAGTCTGTGGGAAGCACAGGACCCTCTGGGCCCTTTTCCTATCCCTCCATAGATGTGGACATGTACATTGCTGTAGAGGGCCCTGCACTTCCATTTGTAGCAAAACAGTAAACAAATAGTCAGCATTACCTTTTTATACCCCTTCATGAACCCAGTGCTGAAAATGTCAAATCCCTGCCAAAATGTTATTTCGTACCACCACAGTGTCATTCCACACCACAGGTGGGAAAACACAGTTTGGCCAGGGTTTGAAAAATGACAGCTGTCACATTCATGAGGTGGTGTAAAAAATGGCTATGTGGAAAATTTGGGATCAGAATATTTAAAATTACCAAAGTTACCAGTAAGAATACCAAAATTTCAATGAATGAACATAACTGTGCCATTTTTACATATTTTGAATGCACATTTTCAAAATAGCCTTCTTATGACCCCACCTCATGAACAAGGGTGGTAAAATTTTCATATCCCGACCAAAAGGTAGGGCTGTGCTAATACCTTATTTCGAATATTTGGCTGAATATTCAGCATTCAGCTGCCAAATATTCATTATTCAGCTGAAAATTCATATTCATCACAACCCTAAATAAAAAAAAATCTCCTTCCCATCCCCCCCAAAAAACAGTACTATCTTTCCCCCACCCTCTAGCAGCCACCAAATCATGCCCTCCTACCCACCCAGCATGTGCAATTTGATCATTTTTCTTCAGGAAAAAACTTTTAATGGGGATTGGCAAAACCCACCCACCTCCCTCCATGGCCAGCCCCCATTTTATAAACTAAGTGACAGGTCAGGCAGTGTGAGGAATCAAAAGAATAATCCTCCCCCACTGTCTGCAACTCAATGTCAGCACCCTTTGTGACCCTACTCCATCCCCCCCAGCACCCAATTCTCCTTATTTGAAGAAGGCAATCACTGCCGCCAGTCAGGCAGAGCCCTCCCTCCTCCACTGCTGAGTGTCT
Organism: Neoceratodus forsteri; assembly: GCA_016271365.2. Taxonomy (NCBI): domain Eukaryota; kingdom Metazoa; phylum Chordata; order Ceratodontiformes; family Ceratodontidae; genus Neoceratodus; species Neoceratodus forsteri. The sequence goes on along the minus strand of CM057452.1, from coordinate 867,268,580 downwards.
TCTTATGAAAGTGCACTGCTTATTGCTATAGTAAAACTAGCAGATCATATGATCTGCTGGTTTTACTATAGCAACAAGCAGTGTGTGCAATTTCATTCAAAACAAGAAGACACTCGGCAGTGGAAGAAGGAGGGTTGTGCCAGACTGGCGGTGGTGATCACTTTCTTCAAATGAGGAGAATTGGGTGCCTGCTGGGGGGGAATGGAGCAGGGTCATGGAGGGTGCTGACATTGAGCTGCAGACAGTGGGGGGGAGGATTATTCTTTCAATTCTTCACGCTGTCTCACCTATCACTTAGTTTATAAATTGGGGGCTGGCTGTGGACGTGGGCGGGTTGTGCCAGTCCTCTATTAAAAGTTTTTTTTCTGATAAAAAATTGCCAAATTGCAGGTGCTGGTTGGGCAGGAGCTGGGATCTGATGACTACTAGAAGGTGGGGGAAGACTGTACTTTTTTCTTGGGGCTGAGGAAGAGATCTTTTTTAGTGCTGTGCAGTGGTGACAGTACTGAATATGAATACCTACCGAATAGTCCTCTATTCAAGAATGGCTTCCAAATATTTGGAAGCCCTAATATTTGTGGTATTTGAAAATTAATATTCAGCCCCTGCACAGCCCTACCAAAAGGTAATTTCACCAAGCAACCATGAACTCACCTTTCTTGATGGATCTGCATAATTCCACAACCATTGTTCATGAAGTGGTGTCCTGAATAAGGCCACGTTGAAAATGTGGGCTCAAAATATGCAAAACTGGCAAAGTTATGCATGAAAGTTGAAAATCCCATTGAAATAAATTGACTCACACTTACCTAAGTTTCCTATATTACAGCCAGCAGTTGCAGCAGCAAGTCATGTCTTAGATCGGGAAGTGGATCTTTGCCTTTTGACCTATTCAGGTGAGTGAGGGTGTGTGTGGGGTGTGGGCAGTGTTGTCAACAGGAATTTTAACCATTTACTCAAACCTGATGGCACTGTTGCCCCCCTCTGGACAGCACTGTTGCCCCCCTTGTGTAAACATAAACCAAAATATGCAGTGCCTCACCACGCAAACAATAATAGTCCATGGAAATTTTCAAGACTATGATTTTTGAAAAGTTTGTATCATAGCAATTTGGAATTTACTTGTTTGCCATTTGATGATGGTAGCTTCTGTTTGGTACAGGGTCATATGTGTCATCAATTCTCATAGGAACTGAAGGGCATTGATGAAGGGGTAGGGATAGCTTTTCATGTAATAAATCTAAGTATGTGAATAAAAATAATGGCAAATTGGGTATCAATGAAAAGGGTTTTAATTTTTCTATCATATGAATATAATCTAGAGGGCCATGAAGTCAATAGTAATGTAGTCATAAAGTCACAGTTTTCACCCAGCAGTTTTGGAAATCAAATAGACTGTAGATGGGATATATACAGATATATTCTATTAAATTATTATTGCATCAATGAATACTGAAATGCTTGTTTCAGGATAAAATAATTCTGGAAAAAGCAAAATAAATAATTATTATTTGTTTTTAGTTTTTTAGGACTTGAGACAGCATGGCTGATGGACATCCTGTAGCACTAAAAGCACCTAAGTTGAGGGGGATAAGTTGCCATACCATAGAGAAGATATACATAATTTACAACAGCAAGAACAAGTCTGACACAATGATAAGACCTTTGATATTGACCATTCGGCCCAAAATTGAAGAGATTACAAATAGGAGACAAATGTGTGATGACCCAAGTATCAGACTCAATGACATATGTAAGAACATAACTGTTGAGCCAGCATGGTGGTGCGGAGGTTTGAGGTGCTGGACGTTACACCTCTTGCCACACTGGCAACCTGGGTTTGGGAACGAGCATGGTCCCTGAGGGTCAACAGAGGGGAGAGAAAGGGTTGAGAGTCCAGAGGACTGCTCTCCTCTCTCAGTGAAGGGAAGGTTTGCTGTCCCACTCATCAGTCACCCTCTGGTGATTGCTAGAGGGAGATGCGAGGCAGGAGGCATGTTGCCAATGCACAATGACATTGCAGAGGGGGGGAGCGGGAGAAAAATTGAAGAAATTGGAGCTGATAGGCTCTGTGATGACCCCATTAATACCTGTTCCAGCTCCCTGACATCTGGATATTTGTCCGGGGTGGGGGGAAGCTGGCGTCCCTTCACCTTGGTCCTGTCATGGGGGGACCTGTGGAGGATTGAAGGGGAGGTTGGATGGGGAACAATGGGGCAGGAGACCGAGTCCCCTCCAAGGGAGGGGCAGGAGCTGTCTGCCAGGGTCCCAAGGAGGATAAACATATAATAGAAAGAAAAAAAGAACATACCTGTTGAACTTGATGACATGCATCATTGGTATCACAGACAGTGCTGCCAGTCATTTACAAATGTAAAATACCTTAGGAAAAGGAAGTGTCAGGTTAATGATTACACAGAGGACCAACAGCCTCCAACCTCCCAAAGAAGCAGAACTGAAACACCCTTTCAAATGTTATTTCCTTTGAACCAGTGTATTATATGTGTAAAAAGGGTTCCACCATTGGAACATACTCACCATCCGGCACCAGGCAATTAGTGCGCCAATTGGCAATGCCACTGATCATGTTTCTTGCAGGGTGCTATGCACCCCACATCCCCTACTGATATATTCCCATTCCAGGGGTTGACGGACCTCATGTAGGGGGGGATGCATCCCACATTTGGCACCCTGATTGCTCGGTGCTGTAATGCCAGCACTCTGCGCACCGTAAGGGTGTAAAATGAGATAAGTGGATTTCTGGAGGAAAAAGGAAGACAAAAACTAGGGAAAAACTGATGCAGTGTATAACAAAAACTATAGCGATATCTGTCAAAGAAGCAGCAGAGGCGAAACAAGATGATAATATACTATGCAGCATTTGAGATGTTGATTTAATTGCAAGGGAGGCTCATTATCAAAACTCTTGTCACTGTGATTATACAAGGAAAGATGACAGAAAAGCAGTAGTGGACCAAACTGGTAAAAGTGTTGAGCAAATCAGAGCCCATGAAAAGGCATTTGAGCTAGAAACTGCTACATGTGATAGCGTTGTTGAGAGTGACTCTACCTGTAACCATAGACACTGACAGAAATGTTGTGATGCATTTTTGCTGGGACAATTTTGATCTTATTGAAGAAACTCCTGGTGCTGGCATCATGCATTCAACTCATGGTATTGTAATGCAGGAAAAGACAGAGGAATGCCTACCTACATCTATGGGATCTAGCCAGTCCAAAAGCAAAAAGAGATCTATTAAATACAAGCCTCAGGAGCTTAAACCATACTTTATTAAGCAATATATTGAATCAAACCTGACTGTAGTTCAGACTGCCACCTCTGTTGCAGAGATTGTCAACCAAACTTGTTTTATCAGATTTCATGTGATTTTTCTGAAGAGGCCAGATGTATGACAGAACACAATCTGTTCCTGGGTGAACAGGCTGGGTATCTTCCACAGGGCACCAGTCAGGATTTGTGCAAAGACAAATGTTGACTATGTGGCATGAATCACAACTCTTCTGTTACAGAGAACTCCACTGTTCAACATGTACTGCAGATATCACAAAATGCTTGCAGAGAGGTTGGCCAACTGTACATGATTGTTACTTTTGATCTTGTTGTTGCAAATAAGGCATATGCTATTGAGTGGCAGACTGCATGCCAGTTCAGTGATGTCACTGTGTGACTTGGTGTTTTCCATACAAGTTGCTCATACTTAGGTGCCTTTGGGAAACTGCTACACGGTGCTTGCTTTGCCAACATCCTCACTGAGTCAGAGATGTGTGCCAGTAGCTTTACTGAAAAAATACTGAATGACAAACACTACAACAGGGCCATGCGGGTGCATAAGCTTACCCTTGAGGCACTTGAATGCCTTCTTTTTCAATCATTCCAAAACAGCACTGATGCACAGACATTGGTAGAAGAGGCCAAAGAAGAGCTGAAAATGCTAGTGGAAAGACTAGGGTCTGACACATTACGTAAGGCAGTTGCCAGTGACTCTTGTCACCGACTTTGCAAAAAATACTTCAAGAGAAAATGAGGCTTGACGAACTTGGGAAGACAGCACAGTTTTGGATTCAGTACATGGACAGAATTTGGTTGGGGCTTAGGTTTCTGCATGCTACCAAGGAGAACAGCTTTGACCTCCACCTAGCGTGTGTTGAACAACTTTGTCCTCTTCTTTTTATCCTGGATCACCACAACTATACAAAGTATCTGTCTGTCTATTTTCTGACACTCCTGAACCTAGAGCATACTCAACCTTGAGCTGATGTCTTGCTGCAGAATGGTGGGTTCAGTGTGTAGATCTGATGTGCCACACATCAAGAAATGCTGTTGATCTGACAATTAAACATACAATCAATCAACATGCCAAGACCAGTGGAGGTATTGGTGGATTCAACAGGATTCATCCAGCCTATTACCAGTGGTGTGTAACAAGGCATGCCCGAGCAAGCTATAAGACTGCCACACTTGAAACTGCTGGAATGGTAGACTTCGAGGAGCCTTTCACAAAGATGCTAGGCCTGCATAGATGGCACACACTGAGAAGGATGTACAGAAGCTGATCAATGCATACAGAAACTTCATCAATCCTTTTGAGACAGAAGTCAAAGAGGCACTATTCTGGCTTTTATCAGGTGCACGAGCCCTAGGAGATGTTGAAAATGACTTGCTGCTCAGTGCTGAAAAATGGGGAAAAGAAGACTTCCAACAATTTGTGGAGACAAGGCTTGTTGACAAAACAGCTCCCTTTCATGCGCCCTTGAAAAAGAAGTCACTAAAGATGTTTGCTTCCCTTAAGCAGTCAAAGAAACTCAGATCCTCACAAAAGAAGATTGTTCAGGTGAGTGCACAAAGAAATCTCTTTGGGCATCTGCTAATGCTTTCAGAACAGAACAACTTTAGCATGAAGAAGGCTTTCTCATATCCATTGAGTCCCCCCCTTTACATCTGGACTAATCAAATCTATATCATTGTGGCTTAAAACTAAAGATATAAATGGGATTGTTTCAGATAAGTGAATGTTAGCTAAACAGTAAATATTTATTTATTGCTATATTTTTAATGTTTTAATGTGTTTTATATAACTAAGTGAGAAACAACTGTATAAGAGGACCATCTGGAAAACGGGCCATTTGGACCTAATGATGTTGAATGCCAATTCCCTGTATAAAAATAAAAATTTTACTACTACTACTATTAGCAACTTCAGATGGCCTACCAGTGGAGACAGAGAAATCCACCCTTCTTCACAAACTTGACAATGAGACAGCACTCAGTACAATTAATTGGGATGAGGACAAAGTTTACATCTGTGTTGGCAATGCACTTCCCCAGTCAATGACTGGTCTGCCACAAACATTTGGAGAGCTAGCTGAAAAGGTCTTCAGTGCATTATCAAAGGTACAAAGGAAAGTTGGATGAACACAGAAGACGAGGTTCATCAGATTCTTAATTGGTGAAAGGTCCATCAACAAAGGTGTCAAGAGACTGTAAATACTTCCTCACAAACAATGACAACAAGACACATTTGATCAAGCTTTTTCTCAATGAGTGGCAAAAGGAAACATGTGCCAAGACTAATGAGTCTTCATATCTTTTTTGTCTGTGAGGAAAACTGCATCTCTTTGACAAGCCTTGACAGAATCACAGCACAGAGCCTCCCTGTACCAGAGCTTCCTTCATCTCAGGAAGAAGCGGTTAAGCGAATATTGCTTCACTGCTTTCATGCAGCTGTGGCAACATCCTCAACTGACATCATCATCAGATCATCAGACACAGATGTATTTCTGCTGCTGCTGTACTATGGCGATCAAATACAGAAGAACATTTACTTTGACATGGGAGTGGCAAATAAACATCGACTTTTGAACATCAAAACTCTAATCCAGATTTACAGTGCTGAGATGTGTAGTGCACTGATTGCACTGCATGCATTTTCAGGGTGCAACAGCACAAGTGCATTTGTTAGGGAAGGCAATATCAAACCCTGCAACATTCTATGAAAACAAAAGGAGTATATGGCAACTTTCCAAGCACTTGGTGACACAGAACATGTATCAGATGACATCCATGCTGACCTTGTAAGATTTGTCTGCTGCTTGTATGGGAAGCAGTCATATACTGATATCAACAAACTTCACTATGACATTGCAAGGCAGAAATTTCACACAGCAAGCAGACAACTATTGTCAAATTATGATGGCAGTGATCTGAGTTTACTGTCTCCATGTAGGTCAGTACTGTGAATGCATGTACTGAGACAGCATTACCAAGCTCTTATCTGGAAAAATGCCATTGTCACACCCTAACATCCCAAGTCCTGAAAAACATGGGTGGAAACTTGATGAAACAGGAATCCTGGAGTATGACTAGTGTGATGGAGACATTAAACCACAAGAACTGGTGGACATTTTGTCCCAGGAGGAGACCCTGAATCAATCAGATGAGAAAGATGACAATGACGTTCTTTCTGCCAGCCTGGCAGACAAGATCTTTGATGCAAAGGATGAAAACAGTGGGGATGAAGATGACAACTAAATTACAATGGCAAAGATATGATTGTTACAGTGTGTGAATTTTTTTATGCTCCTCCCCCCTAGCACCACTGCCCACCACTCCTTCAGAGCACCATCACTCCACCACACCCCCACACCATCGTCTCCCGACCCTGTCTCACAGCCTTACCTAGGTAACCTGACCTTTCCCTGTGTTGGGAGGATCCCTCTCCTCCGAGTGGAAAGTACTGTTAGGTAAACTGCGTACCTCGGGAGGCTGCCACTGGGTCAGTCCAGACTGTCCAGGGCTTCGTGATGGTGCAGGTTGGGCACTCATCATCCAGCTGGCAGGGAGCCCAATTTTCCATTTTTCTTTGGCCCGCCCCATGTGTTAGCCATAAGGACAGCATCCTGAGGTGGGGACATGCAGGAGGGCATGTTGAGGCCTCACGCCCTCCAAACTCACGTGCCAACCCACCTGCAGGAGCCCAGGCTTGCCCCCCCTGGATTGAAGAGTCTAATGGATGCTTGTGAGACCCCTCTCTGCCAGTCTCCACTCCTGGTACCCGGGCTAGGGGCCCGAACCTGGGTTGCTAGCTTGCCGAGCGAATGCCTTTGCTCTGCACCATGGAGCCAGCACAGTGTGTCAATTTAGTCATACACTTCTACAAGTATTATTATAACTCTATATTCTGATACCACCAATTTCCATAGTTTCAATGACATTGCAAAGTACTCATGTATACATTAATAAGACATCATTACTGATGTTACCACTGAGTTGAATCTTTTCTAATTATAATAATGTCATAGATCAGTATGAAACCTTTTTATTGATACCGTTTTGTTATTATTTGACTTACATATATAGACTTAAATCAACAAAAACAACCTCTACCCCATCTTTGTTGTTTCTTCTTTTCTGATGTATAGTGGTCACACAGTTAGTCTGTAGCAAGCAAAAGCTACCATTGCCAGGTGGCAAACAAGTAAATTCTAAACTATTTGAGTGTAAGCTTCTAAGAAAGCAATGTCTTGAAAATCCCTTATGGGGGGTAGTGATAGCCCACGGACTATAAGCCCACCCCATCTCAATCAAATACTCATTATGCCAATAATCCCAATAGACTAATATTTTGCAGATTTGCAATATTTTATTTTATCCTAACACACATTGTGATAGGCCTCTGTACCACATCAAGGTAGCCCACCTGCCGGAGGTCCATTCACATCAGCACTCGTGCATGCGTACCAGTCGTGTCACTCTGGCCTCTAAATCACCCCCCACACACACACACATATAAACTTAAGGTTGGAAGGGTACTATTGATTTATCAGTGGAGATATCTGTAACCATAAGAATAGTGTGCCCTATTCATATTTTGCTAGCCTTAATTCAGGTTTGAAAATAGCCATTCTCTGTACCAAAATATTGACAATTGAATAGCTCAGAGAATAACAGAAAAATAAGTGTCATCAAGAAGTCTGCTGTTGGGGGGATCCTCTCCTTCACATCTGTGCAATCACTAATCATCCTACAGTGCGTCCATGTAAGACCCAGAACTAAGTGAGAAATCAAAACCACCTACTATTTTTCAGCACTGCTCAGACAGAGGTTATTGAAGCAGATATTTTATTTTATAGCTCATTAGGTTTCACCTTATTGTACAAAAAAAAAAAAAAATGACTGCCAGCATATAGCTTCGCTTGCTTGCTTTGTTAGGTAAACCTCATTCCTGTCAGCTGCTTCAGACATCTATAACCTGGTGTGCATAGAAACAGAACTGCATCCACTGGTGCTGATATCCAATATTGCTATATTAATGTGCATTTTGCTTTTACCTTTTACATTTTTTTGTTGATAAAAATGCATTCAGGAATACCTGCCCCTCAAGCCATGGTGACTACTTCTATTTCAGAAAGCATACATTCAGTACAAGATAAACTCCAAGTTTCATCAGCATGTGGTGCTCTGTGTTGACTATTCCCCCCCCAACTCTTTTTTTTCTTCTCCCGAATGTCCATATTGACAATGGCAATATGAAATAAAACTCAGTCAGAGGGGAAGACTGGACAAATCTGGGGGATTTATACAAGATAGCAGTTGATATTAGGAGCACAGTTTGCATAACTGAAAACATTACTATGACCTGGGTACATTGATCTTCATCTAATTCAGTTTACACAGCTCCATGATGTCTTTAATGTTGGTTTGTACCTTGCCTGAGGATCAGCGAGCAGTACAACTTGATTGGGGGGGGGGCCCTGTACTGACACAGATGGAAGCATTTTCCTTGAGTATTACAACAGGCACACAATAAGCAGAACCAGGGAAATTCCCAGAGACATTCACAGAGTGAAGCATTGAATGTGAGAAATACAAGCAACACAGAGTGTGACTGCATTGCTGCCCAACTAAGGTCCAAATTAGAGAGGCCACCAAAAATGTTGGAAGCTGTTTAACCATTTTCCTTAACCCCCAATAACAAATTACAATCTTGGCATATCATTCTGCTGTAGTGCAATGACTAGGTCATGACAAGAATCACTCCCTCATGAAAACAATCAAAATATCCTCTGTACTACCATAAAACATTTTTTTTTTTTTTTTAGTCTTTGGCAATCAGGTAGGCCCAATAGGCACAAGAGCCTGTTTTCAGGGGTGACCTGGTAGCACTGGGGAGTTTAAGTGACTTGCTCAGAGTCACACAGTATGCAAGTGGAGGTTGTGGGAATCAAACCCAGGTCTGCTGGATGTACAAAGTTAATTCACAGCTCATTACTCTAACCTTTAGGCTATACTGCTAGCCCAGAAACATAGAATGTGATAGAAGATAAGGGCTTCTGGGCCCAGCCAGTCTGTCCTATTTTTGTAACTTCCTTTTCTTCTGCAGACCCTACTTGTTCTTCATGCATTCTCTCTACCCCCTTACCCTATGATTCCCTTGTGTCTATCCCAGGCCTTTTTGAACCCCATCCACTGTTTTCACCCCCACTACCTCCACTGAAAGGCTATTCCAGGAAGCCACCACTCTTTCTTTGAAGAAGTACTCCCTCACATTCCTCCTGAATTTACCCCCCCTCCTGTTTCATAGCATGCTCCCTAGTTCTAGAGCTCCTTTTTCTCTGAAAAATATTTCCCGCCTGTACCTTATTAACCCCAGAGAGGTATTTAAAGGTCTCTATGATATCCACCCTCTCCCTCCTCTAATCCAGGGTGTATATATATGTAGCTCCTTTAGCCTCTCCTCATAAGGCTTTTGATGCTGATCTTGCACCATTGTTGTACCCCTCCTCCTGACCGTCTCCACTCTGTTTATGTCCTTCCTGAGATGAGGTCTCTAAAACTGGACACAGTACTGAAGGTGGGGTCTTACCAGCAGTCTATAAAGGGGTAGCACCACCTCCCTTGTCCTGCAGGGGATAACTCTTCCTATGCACCCCAGCATCTCGCTAGCCCTTCCAACTGCCTTATCAGACTGCCTGGCCACCTTTAGGTCATCAGATATGATTATCACTAGGTCTCTTTCCTGCTTGGTCTTAGTCAGTATCACTCCACCCATTCTGTACCCTGCTCCTGGTTTTCTATGGCTCAAGTGTATTATTTTGCACTTTTGTACATTAAAACCCAGATGCCATACCATGGACCACTCTTCCAGTCTTTTCAGATCCCTACTAATCTTTTCCACCCCCTGGAGTGTCCACTCTATTGCATATCTTGGTGTCATCAACAAAGAGACAGACCTTCCTTTCCAGTTCCTCAGCTATGTCCCTTATAAAGATATTGAAGAGGATCAGCCCAATCACTTGTCCATGAGATACCTTACTGGTCACCCTCTCTTCCTCGAAGCATGCTCCATTTACCACTACCCTCTGTGTCCTAGTCACTAACTGGTCACTGGAAAAATTACAAATCACTCAACAAAGAAAACCTCTATCCAGAGACTAGCAGACCATAATATCCAAAGCACTGAGTTTACACAGGTGTCTCCCATGTGAACTTATAGTGCATCAATAACTATTCTGTCATGTCAGCAGAGAAACAGAAGAGACATTCAGTAATTTTCTCAGAATCCAGCAAGCTGAATGTGCCTGGTTTTCATAAGGAACTGCCATCCATGAGTGTACAGCAAAGCACAGAAGATACCCATCACACTTCTCTCATCAGTGTCTCCAATAGACAAAACATTATAAGTGGCTGTATTTTCCAACATTTATTTATTTATTTAGCTTTTGTTTACCGGGTAAGTACACTAGACAAGTAGTATGCCTATTTTCAGGAACAACCCGGGAGAGCACAAAACATACAGTATACATACATGGCAACATTGGAGAAACAGCATGATACAGTAAAAAACAGCTATAACAACGCTTGTATAAGGGCAGAGATACTGCCACACATAGTACAAATTGTTACAGGACATAGATAAACATTAGAATCACTGAATACATATTTCATAGACCATCATGGACTCAGAGTGGACAATAGTGGACTGCAGAGTATTATTACAGAGACTAGAAGCAGTCACATCTTGTCGTTTGTTTTAGGTGGGACCACAGGGAGGAGCGAAAGGTCCCATGGGAAGGGGCAGAGTGAACAGAGTCTGGAATGGAGTTCCAGAGCCTAGGCACAAAAGCGGCAAAGTCACGATCCCCCATAAGGGTCCGAGTAGGGGGAACTTTAAGCAACTCGGCGGTCTGTGACCTGAGCTGGTAGGCGATGGTGTCCAGTTTTGGGAGGAGATGCGCCAGTTCCGACGGTATGCCCGTGGCAAGCACTTTCCTGGTGAAGTTTCCTACACCAAGGATCAGGAATTCCGCAGGGGGGAGCCAGTTGAGTTTGTCATAGAGCTCACATCGGTGGGTGAGTTTGGGAGCAGCAAGTGCAAACCGACAGATATCATTATATGCCGTGTTCCACCGATTAAGATGGATATGAGGTGACCTGGTAAATAGATGGTATCCATAACTAAGGGAGGGGAGAAACACTCCCCTCGCAAGTGCCAGCCTCGCTCCCGGAGTCAGGTTGTATTTGGCCCTGTAGGCAAGGCCAAGCTTACACCTGGTGGCTCTGCAGATGTTTTGGATATGGCTTCCCATGTCAAGTTGTGGGTCGAGGGTGACCCCAAGATATTTAATTGAGCTCGCTGTTGGCAACAGGGGGCCTCCATCACAAGCTATTTTAAGTACAGCTGATGGGGCTTTTAACTTGACTGTGGAACCAAAGAGCATGGCCTGAGTTTTGTTAGGATTCAATACCAGTCTATGGTTGGTAATCCAGGCCGAGACTCTGCTGAAGTCTTCAGATAGGCACTGGTTAAGGTCAGCAGCATTACGAGCATGGGCCACTAGCACAAGGTCATCTGCATAAAGCGTGACTAGGCAACGAGAGGTCACCTGTGGGAGTTGATTAATAAAAAGTGAGAATAGGAGAGGTCCAAGTACTGATCCCTGGGGAACTCCCAGGGTCACAGCCCTAGGCTCTGAGAGGACCTTGTTAAAGCAGGTGCGCTGCTTTCTACCCATTAGGTAGCCCATCATCCAACTCATGGCATGTGGAGAGAACCCGAGAGCCCTGAGCTGCTCCCCCAGTAGGCCATGGTTGACAAGGTCAAAAGCTTTTGACAAGTCAATAAATATAGCACATGGTGTGGTGGGCAAAATAATAAATCCACTCACTGCCACAAACAGAACAAGGATTGAGTTAATAGCAGACAGCTTGAGTGAGTCTGATTCAGTGAGTACTTGACCCCTGAAATCAAAATCTACATCCTATTTTCAAGGCATGTGTATCCAGTCCCAGCATCAAGCAAGATGCTTGGCAAGAGACCCGGATCTGTTTTTCTCTAGGTGCAGATTCTAACAGATTTAGAACAATAATACAGAAAAAAGTCTATAACACTGTGACACTGTAACACAAGTGTGTCCTCTGAACCTGAGACAGTTTAATTGCACCATCGGGTAGTAGAGAGTTTGCAGGGGTGGAGAGTTAGGAAGAATCCTGCCAGCAATCATACACAGCACAAATGAGCAACCAAACACTGAAGTAATTGTTTTTTATTTGTTTTCTGAATGACAAGCTAACCCATGAAAGAAAGAAAAGAGGAGTGTATCAGGAAGTGTCGAGCTGACTTTGAAATTGATGTCTTTCTCATAACTTGTTCAAAGCTGTATGTTGGAAGGCAGTGGTGGCATTAGGCACATGCAACCCATGCAATTGCATGGGGCCCCGAGGCAGCGAGGGGGCCCCCCTGTCATTGTGAATCATTTACTCACATTGGGAGGGTCACTTTGAGCATGTTTGCTACCTTACTACCTTTGAAGTGGCAGAACTTTGGAGAAGCTCCCTGGTTGCTGGGCACCCTGCAGTGCCTGTGTGAGTATGCTAGTGGGTGTGTCTGTGCAGATCCACTCCAACGCCACAGACTCACCAGCACTGAATGAGCAGAGACCAATGACTATAGCAGGACAGAGTCACTGAAATACAGAGATGAAATGGTAGGCTAGGAGTGGAAACTGGAGTCTGGGCAGCAACAATTACTAGCACAGGCTGAGCTCCTCACCAAACAACACCCAACAGGGATAGAGAACCCACTGCTTAATACTACCACCACTGACTACCAGCAGCAGGGACCCTGAAAGTGACTGCCAGCAGCAGGGAGGGACCATGGTGCAGTGGAGCCAAGGGACAGCCTGGGTAGGTAAGAAAGCAAATCTTGAGGATGGAGGTGAGAAGAATGTGGATTGGGGAGTTTTTTTTAACTCAGATTATCATTGAGAGTCACAAAACACTGGCTCCATCCCCTTCAGTGGCTGGGTGCAGCTTGTTGCTTTAGTGAGTACAGCAGCAAAGCACTTCCATTCATATGATTTATCTGTTGAACACTCTAGTTCCACAACTTGGAAGTGCTTCAGAAACATGTAGGAATAGCCTACCCCTGCTAGCAGCACTGGTAGGGGCCCATGCATCGAGCTTTGAACAGGACCCCCATGGGGCAAACGCTGCCACTGTTGGAAGGGTAATGCTTTAATAAATGTTTTAGTAAAGATTGCTTATACCAACATGTAGGTTAGTGTTTTTCTTTACCATACACTATACAAAATAACATAACGAGCTCTCATACACAATTTTGGCATTACCATAATGATAGGGACCTCTCTAGCTTCATTCCTGAGGTCATTCTGTCATCACGATAACTACTCGGTGGCAAAATAGACTTGCTGTGTATGAGCTCCTATACATTATTATATTTGTTATAAATAAAATATAGATAAAAGGTCATATAAGAAGACCCTTATGTGGGTAGGAAGAAAAATACTGCCTGCATTTTAAATGTGGTTGAATGTTGTATTTTGATGTGCACAGGCATAAATCAACTGCTACAGTTGACTTGATGTGCTAGGTTTAATGATTTGATTCAGATTAGATCCATGGGATCAGAGAACCCTGAAATGACTTTTAGGTTTGCAGAGTTTTTTTAATAATCTAATGACAAATTGCCATGAATAAACCAGTTGTCTTGTTAAACTAAAGTAACAGTTTTTTGTTTGGTTTCTAAGCTTATGTTATTAAGTTATTATGTTATTACATTTATTTGAAGCACAGCATAAAAGCAATGGAAATACAGGGAATCCAGGGAGGATCTAATATGCTGTGGGTTACCCTTGAGTCAGGAAAAAAAGGGCAAATATTCAACAAGTGTGCTGTATGGGCCTCCAACACAGGGGGGGACTTGGACAGGGTGATGTTAGAAGAAATAGAAAAAAAATGGCAGAAAAGGATGAGGTGATTCTGGTAGGGGACTTCAAGTCTGCTGGATGTGGATTGAAACCTCCCTGCTGCAGTATCAGCTAGAAGCAGGGACACCCTGGACTCCCTGCAGGGCGCTCTCCTTAGGCAACTAGTCAGGGAACCCACTTGTGATGGGTAGTACTAGACTTCATACTTACTAAGAGGGACAGTGTGCAGACATCAGAGTGGGAAGCCATCTGGTAACCAGTAATCATTGTACAGTATGGTTCAACATTAAAACAACTGCAGGATCCAACCATACAAAGATGAGGATCCTGGACTTATGAAGGGCTGATTTTACTAAGATGCGTCAATGACTCATGAACAAGCTGACAGGAGGTGAGGACCTGAGGAGGGTGGAAGATAAGTGAGCCAGACTAAAACAGGGTATAGTGAAGGCAACAAACCTCCATGTTAAGCAAGTAAGTAATAGTGAATTAAAGAAAAGATCTCTATGCTTCTCAAAAGAGGTAGCAGAAAAGATAAAGGCAAAAAGAGTAGCATTCAGAAGGTATAAGGTGACCCACAGGAATAAGGATAAGGAAGTATACCAGGGAAAGCAGTGAGGGGCAAGCAAGGCAGTAAGAAGAGCAAAAGCACAAACTGATGAAAGAATAGCTCTGGGAGTATCATAAGGGTATAAGACATTTTATAGGTATGTTAGTGAATAAAAGAAAACAAAAGGAGGGATTGTATGGATAAAGGGTGGGGGGAGACTGCACAGAGGAAGATCAAAAAACAGCAAACATTTTGAACAAATACTTCTGCTCAGTTTTCACAGTAGAAGAGGTTTGGGAGGGACCACAAAGAGGCACCAGAAGCTTAGTGGTGAGAGAATTAGACATTAGTCCATTTTCAGCGGGGAAGAGTCCAGAAAGCACTTGATAACCTAAAGGTAGACAATGCTATGGGGCCAAAAGGGGTGCATCCAATGATACTGAGGGAACTTAGGAAGGTACTGGCTCCACCTGTGACAGACCTTTTTAACTGATCACTGGAAACTGGTGTGGTCCCAGAGGACTGGAGAAGGGCAAATCTAGTTATATTTCATGAAAGTGGTAGCAAGGATGAGGTGAGCAACTATAGGTCAGTCAGCTTGAACAACGGTGGTCAGTAAGTTAATGGAAACACTATTGAAGGAAAGGATAGTGGAATGTCTTGTATCCAACAGATTGCAGGACCCATGACACCATGGTTTCATAGATGGGAGTTCATGCCAAACAAATCTCATAGACTTCTTTGACTGAGTGACCAAGGAGCTAGATCAGGAAGGTGTGGTAGACATAGCTTACCTGGATTTCAGTAAGACCTTTGATATCGTTCCACACATGAGACTGGTGGGCAAATTGGGTAGCTTGGCAGTAGATAATAAGGTGGTAACCTGGATAAGAAACTGGTTGGCAGATAGAACACAGAGGGTAGTGGTAAATGGACTGTGGATGACCAGTGGGGTTCCTCAGGAGTCAGTGATGGGATCATCCTCTTCAATATCTTTATAAGCAACATAGCAGAAGAATTGCAAGGAAAGGTCTGCCTCTTTGTAGATGACACCAAGATCTGTAACTGGGTGGACACACCTGGGGGGTGGATTTAATGTGCAGGGATCTAAATAGACTGGAAGAGTGTTCAAAGGTATGGCTGCTGGGTTTTAATGCAAAAAAGGTGCAAAATAATGGATCTAGGCTATAGGACCCTGGGATCAGAGTACAAGATGGGTAGAGTGATACTAACAAAGACCAAGCAGGAAAGAGACCTAGAGGTAATCATATCAGATGATGCCAAGCAGTGTGATAAAGCAGTCAGGGAAGCTAGTGGAATATTGGGGTGTCTCCAGCAGGAGGAGAGAGGTGATTCTGTCACTGTATAAATCACTTGTAAGATCTCACCTTGAGCACTGTGTACAATTTTGGAGACCACAGCTCAGAAAAGACATAGAGCGGAGGTGGTGCAGAGGAGGGCTTCCAAAATGGTGCAGGAGCTGCATCAAAAGCCCTATGAACACAGACTTAAGGAGCTTAACAAGTACACCCTGGAGGAAAGGAGGGAGAGAGGGAATATGACAGAAATCTTTAAATATCTAACTGGGGTTAATAAGGTATAGGAGGAGAATATTTTCCTAAGGAAAATGTGCTCTAAAACAAGGGGGCATAATATGAAACTGGAGGGGGCTAAATTCAGGATGGATGTGAGGAAGTACCTTTTCACTGAAAGGGTGGTAGATACCTTGAATAACCTTCCAGAAGAAGTAGTGGGGGTGAAAATTGTAAATTGATTTAAAAATGCCTGGGATAGGTACAAGGGAATTGCAGGGGTAGGGTAGAGGGTATAATAATACTACCTCAAATAATTATAATTAAAAAAAAACACACAAAATTGGACAGACTGGGTGGGCTCATGACCATTATCTTCCATCACTTTCTATGAATGTATGACTCTATAAGCAATTAACCGCCACAAAGCATGAACGTTCCTACATAATTAGTGTATAATAAATAAATATGCATATCAGGAGGCGGGTTGATATAATAGTTGAGTACAGAGCTGTGAAACTGGAGACCCAGCTTTCAATCCCACAAATGTCACTTACTCACTGGATGATCTTGAGTGCTTAAGCACCCTGATGCATTTCTCTTATCTCTTGGTGATGATAGAATCTTCATATGCACCTAAAATAGCAGAACCCCCCCTCCTCCCCCATCTGGATTGTAAAGCAACTTGACATATTGTTTTATGACAACTGCTATATAAAATCAATTTTTCCTACAAATCAGATACAACTATCTTTTGATAATGAAATTATGCCCTTCAAGGGCAAATTAATAGTTAATCAAGAGGAGTTTTAACAAATGTACATTGTGCACATTTGTTAAGTGTTCATTTGTTATATTTGAATTACTGTGTTTTGCTGCATTTACAGCAAAGGAAGATAAGAAACGATGTGAGGGGCAAAGATGTGTGTAGTGTGAAAATAGCAGCTCATTACATTATTCCAGATTTGCATAAAAGCTGCTTACATAAGCTGAAGATAAATCTAGAAAATGTAAGAATACTGTATACCCTATGCTTCAAATTGCGTACTGTATAATATTGGACTGCAATAGCAATCTCCCAGTTAGGGTTCAAAAGGCAAGTTGATCTGCCCACTACTAAACATCAGTGGTCTTTTGGAATAGGGACATAACCTTTTTTTTTTCTCTCTGTCAAAATCTTTCACAGTTTATTAAGCCTGGTAAAAAATAGACATGCATTCTTTAAGACTATAACAGTTGTCACCAGATATTCTTCTCCCTTTATGACAATAAAAATCAGATGCAATTTTCTGTAAAACTACAGGAAATAAAAATGTGAATGTGTGCTGGTTGTTATGATTTGATCAACCTAGAAACAATGTCTGTTTGTCATTTTAACAAGCCTACCAAATTATTATTGGTTAAAGCAGCAACATATGTTAATGGTGAAAAATCAGATCTATGCTTTTTTATTCTGTTTCATATTCCCCAATGTCCCTTTTTGTAAGGTACAATTTTTTCCCTATTGTGAATCTTTTTCTGCATATGATTTGACATTTAAAATTATAGAAGAAGCATTACTTTTAACATGACTTTCCTCAGATTTTCCTCATTATTTATGCCTTTTTTAAACACCTAGTGCTTGATTCTCAAAATTCAGTACAAGAAACATAGAAATTGATGGCGGATAAGGACCGTTAGGCCCATCTAGTCTGCCCATTTTCTCTGCCTACTATAAAAACCACAGACCCTACATGATCTCCAGCTTTACCTCCTCGTTCCTATTGCTAGGGTTCCCCATGCCTATCACATGCATGCTTGAATCCCCCCACTGTGTTTGCCCCCACCACCTTTGCTGGGAGTCTATTCCATGCATCCACCACCACCCTTTCTATGAAGAAATACCTCCTCATACTACCTCTTAGTCTACCCCCTTCCAACCTCATGTCATGCCCCTCATTCCTGGACATCTCCTTTTCTGAAAGATGCTACCCCTCTAGTACCCTATTCATGCCTTTTAGATATTTGTAGTTTCTATCATATTTCCCCTGTCTCTCCTCTCCTCCAGGGTATACATACTGAGGTCTTCCAGTCTCTCCCCATATGACTTTTTGTGCAGGACCTTTACCAGCTTTGTTGCCCTTCTTTGAACTGCCTCCACCCTGTCTATGTCCTTACAGAGATGCAGCCTCCAGAACTGGACACCATATTCCAAATGAGGGGCCTCACCAATTATCTGTACAGTGGCATCACCACCTCCTTCCTCCTTCTGGTGATACCTCTCCCTATGCACTCCTGCATCCCACTGGCTCTCCCCACAGCTTTGGCACATTGTTTGGCCACTTTTAGGTCATCAGATATGATTACCCCCAAATCTCTTTCCTGTTTGGTGACCATCAGTCCCCCCCCCCATGTAATCCTCCCCTGGGTTCTTGCGCCCCAAATGCATGATTTTTCACTTTTTCGCATTAAATCTCAGCTGCCACACTCTGGACCATTCCTCCAGTTTACCTAGGTCCCTCCTCATTTTTCCATCCCTCCCGGAGTGTCCACCCTGTTACAGATCTTAGTGTCATCTGCAAAGAGGCACACCTTCCCCTCCAGCCCCTCTGCAATGTCACTTATGAAGACATTAAACAGGACTGGGCCTAGGACTGATCCCTGTGGCACCCCACTGATCACCGTCCTTTCTTCAGATTGAGTAACATTTACCATGACCCTCTGTCTTCTATCACTCAACCAGTGCCTAACCCAGTTTACCACCTTGTGACACACTCCCAGGCTACCCAGCTTGTTCACAAGTCTTCTATGTGGAACGGTATTGAAGGCCTTACTGAAATCCAGGTAGGCCACATCCACTGCTCCCCCTGATCCATGACCTTAGTCACCCAATCAAAGAAATCCATTAGATTTGTTTGACATGACCTTCCCGTTGTGAATCCATGCTGTCTTAGATCCTGTTCTTCATTGGATTCAAGATGTTCCACGATCCTTTGTTTAAGTAGCGATTACATAATTTCCTCCACTATCGAGGTGAGGCTCACTGGTCTATAGTTTCCAGCCTCCTCCATACTGCCACTTTTGTGAAGAGGGACTACATCTGCCCTCCTCCTGTCCTCCGGAATGCCTCCCATATCAAGTGACTCATTGAACAGGCTGCCAGTAGTGCTGCCAGCACCTCTCATAGTCCCCTTAATATTCTAGGATGTATCCCATCTGGTCCCATTACCTTGTCCACTTTCAGTTTTGTGAGTTCTTTTAGGACTCGTTCTTCCATAAAAACTAGTGTCCAGCTCCCTCCCATATTTGTTCATGTTGCCTAACTGTGATCCCTGACCTTCTTCTTCTGTGAATACAGAACAAAAATATATTTTTTTGGGGGGGGCTGCTAGAGGTGGGCAACCCCTACTGCTGTGTAGCAGCTTAATTGTGAAACCAGAATCCACATGTTTTGAGTTCACCCAAAACAGCTGTGAATGGGGTTCCAGGGGTAAGAGTTGCGATTAGAGACTTTGTACACTATGGGCTAATGAAAAACACTTGTGTCAGGTCATGGAAAAGAGGGGAAAGTAGGCGGTAAATAATAGTTACAGTACTTACAGGAACCACTGCCTATGACAGGTTAAGAAACAGTAAAAATAAGATTCCTTTCTTTGCTATGCTTTTTCATAGTCTTTAGGAGACCTTGATATATACAGTATCAATCCAATCAATCAGTAGTGTTGTTTATGTCAATAAACCAGTATTATGTCATACCATTTAAGCAGAACTCATTTATAAAGGTAATCTGGTGGCATACAAAGTACAATACATACATTAAATCCATCCCTTGGATACAGTTGGTCAGATAACTTACTAGACACACCATTAAAAAAATAAAACTATAGGGACACTTTGAAAACTAAACTATTATTATAATGAAAAGGGAAAGATAATTAGTGCAATAGTTATATTTTTCACTATTGACAGCTGCAAGTTGTTTGCACATATGTATTTTTGATAAGTGTGTTTTTGTGTTACAGCATTTTTTATTGTTTTCCAACAAATACAGAGATACAAAATGGAGGAAACAGCAGATCTAAAACTCATTGGCAATGTCGTGTTACTGTACTTAAACACCCCAGGGAAACAAAATGGAGAATAGAGGGGATTAAAAAAAGGTGGGGGAGACAAATAAGGAAGGGAAGGAGGGAAGGAGGGAAGGGATAGAGAGCATGGGGCAAAATGACTGGTGGGGATAGCAAAGCTAATTAATACAAGGTTCATAACTAGCAATCGCCTAGGATAAATTAATCATCATAAGATAAGGTAATATAATTAACTATAGCAGTAGTAACTTCATATCTAACAGATTGTCATTCCTACCCAAAGGTGTTGACCTCATAAAGTGTATCACTGAGATGGGACCATTTAGAAAGCAGTGATAACCCACAAAGCTCCCTCCTGGGCCTCAGAGGAGGAAATTAGGCACCTTAAACAGCTACTTGTTACTTGTTACATTAAGCGGTCGATTTACAAACCCAACAAGCGCAGACAGAGATACCCCCAAGTGCCCAATATAGGTTCCAGTGAAGATTAAGGCCATTACTTCATCCCAGATGGTAGAATGGAACCAAATCAGACACTAACAGGTACTCTTCTCAAAGTAGTAAAGTAGAAGCACAAACCCAGTGAGGGGAGAGAAACCCTGAAGCA
This sequence comes from Neoceratodus forsteri, assembly GCA_016271365.2. Taxonomy (NCBI): domain Eukaryota; kingdom Metazoa; phylum Chordata; order Ceratodontiformes; family Ceratodontidae; genus Neoceratodus; species Neoceratodus forsteri. The sequence goes on along the minus strand of CM057452.1, from coordinate 867,247,577 downwards.
TTTAAGGAGATGATGGCTAGAGGCCTTGATATAGTACTAGAACCTAATCTGTTTCTTCACAAGGCCATATGACCCAGCAGAGATTTCCTATGGGGGAAACAACCTACCCAGCCTGTATGATATCATGGGATATACAGTATATAGCTATATCAGCTGCTGGAAAGAAAAGTCAACCAATACCCTCCTGGGGGATGTTCAAGTTCTGGAGCTTCAGGAAATTAAGGTAGAGGGTCCAACATTGATTGAATTTAGACATTTGGTACTTCTGCAGGTGTGAAATCCTGTCCAATTTGGCTAGAGAGGAGAGAGATACTAACACCTCAGTCACTGTAGGCATCAAAGGGGACCTCTATTTGCATAATAGAGTTCTCTCAGTTTGGAGTGAGATCAATGCCAACCATCTAATCTCATGAGGGGTCATTTCTGGGAGCTCCATATGGATACCCAAAATGTAAAAAAGTGGACTAAAAGGGAGCTTCTTCTCTAACACTTTGCATGAGGTATCATGTATGCCTTGCCACAGGGATTTCAATTGCGGGCAAGACCACAGTATATGCAGAATATCCACGCCTGAGCCCTGACATCTCCAGCAGGAGTCAGACTCCAGAATCTTAGCCGTATAAAGCACAGCTGGCAATTTATACCAACAGCGGGCTATTTTGTTCTGTATTAATCTAGACCTAGCATCCATCAACCATTTATGGGTATCTATCCAGGACTGTTCCCAGGATATAGAGGAGATAGGAGTCCGGAGCATCTTTTCCCACTTGAGTCTCACCCTCTCAGAATATTGGGGAAGGGTATCTCTTAATTTAGCATAGATGCACCCTGCTAGGCCTATTGGTTGTTGTATCCAGATATGTAGCTCTGAGCCATGTGTTTGGGGCATTGAAGGGTGCAATATATACCTAAGTGCTGCCCTGAACTGAAGATATTTCCAAAAGTCTGTACAAGAAAGGTTCCAGATATGTTGAAGGGATTGAAATGTATAGCGGGTCTTAAGAGTGGGGTCTAGTAGGTCTTTTAGTATGAGAATACTCTTGTCTGCCCAGGATTTCCAATATACCCATTGTGCATCAATAGTACTATCTGGATTAAGCCATAGAGGGGTATAGGACAGGGGAAAAGGAGTCTGGTTCAATCTTTTGTGGACATCCAGCCAGTTGGACCTGGCTGCCTCAACAGATGGAGACGTGAAAGGGGACATACCTCTGTTAGAGTGGCTAAATCTATGAGTCCTATGGGGCATCAGAAGGGATGAGAACTGTACTGACTCAGTGATATCAAGCTCTATATGTACCCATTGTGGGGATAGTGATGTTAGGGGATGCAGCCCTTTAACCGTTTGTGCCAAGAGGAATGCCTGCCGGTATCCTTCTACCCTTGGAAGGCTCCACCCTCCCTTGCTCCAATGAGCTCTCAGTTGGGCATGGCTAAATTGGGGTCTGTTGCCTTCCCATAGGAAATATCCAATAAGCCTATCCAAAGCCAGTTACCATTGTTTAGGGAGAGGGATAGGCATATGCATTAGCAGGTAAAACTCTTGGGTGCAGAAACCATTTTAATTGCGGCAATTTTGCCTGCAAGCATCATTTGGAGAGGTTTCCATCTATCAAACTCCATTTTTAGAGAGCTAAGAAGGGGTTGAATGTTTGTCTGCCAGAGAGTATCTAAAGGGGATGTAAGCTTAATACTCAGATGTGTGATCCCCTTTGGTGCCCACAGTAGGCCTACGGTCTGAGCTATCTCTTGAGAACACTTCCCATTCAGGGGGAGTACCTCCATCTTGGCCTGATTCAGTTTCAGTCCTGAGTATTGGGAAAATAAATCCAACAACTCCAGTAATGGAGGAGCAGATCTTTGCAGGTCTACCAAGGTGAGAAGCAAATCATCAGCGTACATAATGGAAGTGTATTCTGTATTACCCACTTTGATACCATTAATACCTGGGTGACTACAGAGTGCCAGAGCTAGAGGCTCCACTGCCAAAACAAAAAGAAGTGGGGACAATGGGCAGTCTTGCCTTGTTCCCCGTTCAAGGTGAAAAGGACCGGAGAGTATGGCATTCGTGTTAACTCTAGCTGAGGGAAATGTGTAAATAGCTTGAATTCTTGACAGGAATTTTGGACCAACTCCAAATGATACCAAAGCCAAATATAAATAGTCCCACTCAATGGAGTCGAAAGCTTTTTCACAATCCACTGCAACTGCTACAGCAGGGGTAGAAAGATATTTTGCTATATGCATGAGATTCATTAATCTCCTTAAATGATCAGAGCTGTGTCGCCCGGGGATAAAACCTGCTTGGGATGGATGTATGAGACTTGGCAGGAGGGGATTTAACCTGGTTGCTAAGAATTTGGCATAAAGCTTACTATCAATATTAATCAGGGATATCAGTCGATAATGGCTTAGCTTAGTGGGGTCCTTACCTTTTTTAGGGATGAGTACAATAGCTGCATCTCTTAGCGAGGGGGGGAAGAGTGCCTCTGAGCACAATATCTTGAAATACTGCTGTTAACAGGGGAGTAAGAGTGGATTCTAGAGCCTGGTAAAAATCTGCAGTATATCCATCATTTCCAGGGGATTTGCCCAGCTTGAGGGACTTAATCGCAGTACTAACCTCCTCTGCAGATACTGGGGACTCGAGTAGCTGAGCTTGTTTGTCAGTAAGTTTGGGGAGCCGACAGGATTGGAGGAAGGGTTGTATCTCCTTGTACAGATGAGCATGAGTGGAAGTGTATAAATTCTTATAATAGGCGGCCATTATATCATTTATTGCCTTGGGGGCAGTGGCCAGAGTTCCACATATGTCCATAAGGCCAGCAATATATGTACTAGCTTCTCGTTTATGAAGCTGATAAGCAAGTATCTTGCCGGCTTTATCTCCACCTTCCCAAAAGAGTGTTGTAGACATAGAATGGCTATTTCAGCCTTTCTGTTAAGGAGCTGATTTATCTCAAACTGCAGATTTAGAATAACTTTACGTATTGGGGAATTCAGAGTGGGGGAGGGTGTGACCTTAAAAAGGCTTTCAGCCTTTTTCAATTTCTGTTCTAGAGATGCCAGATGCAGTTCCTGCTCCATTCTTTTTGCTGCTGCAAATCCCATTATATTGCCATACATGGTGGCCTTAAAGGCTTCCCATGTGTTACCAGCAGACATGTCAGCTGTAGGGTTGTGGGCTAGGAAAAGGGCAGCTTCATTCTGAGTCCATGGGATAAAACCGGGGTCCCTAATTAATACAGAGTCCATCCTCCAGTGGCAGGATGGGGGAGGGTTAGTGTCCCATTGAATTAAAAGTTGAACTGGGGCATGATCTGATATTACTCTAGGGAGAATGGTAGCATCTAGAGATTTAGCTATAACTGCTGAGGATCCCAACCAAAAGTCCAATCTGCTGTAGGAGGCATTGGGCTCTGAAAGGAAAGTACACTCTCTAGTTCTGGGGTGAAAAGTCTTCAAATATCTGATAGCCCTTGATCCAAAATCATTTGATGGAGAGCATTTATACATCTAAAGTGTGTCTCTTTGCTTCCATCATTCCTGTCCAAAGATGTAACTAGTGAAAGGTTAAAATTTCCTCCAATGAGGAGAGGGCAGGAAGGAGGGGGTAAATTCCAAAATAGCCTGTGCTATATAATGAAAAAACTGTGGTGTATCTTCATTTGGGGCATAAAGGTTACAGAGAGTTATAGGTTCTGAGGGGGTATCGTAGGTACCTAAAACCCATCTACAATCAGCACTAGATAAAGTCTTAGAGAGGGTCCAAGGCAAAGATTTACGAATTAAAATTATTACTCCACATTTCCTAGTAGTAGCGTGGGAAGATACTTGTTGTCCTACCCAATCCTTAATCAGACAAGCATGGTCTTCTGAAAGTTTTGTTTCCTGAAGAAACACCACCTGAGATTTAAGACGCTTCAAATGGGTCAAAACTTTTTTCCTTTTGACAGGGGAATTTAAGCCCCGTACATTCCAAATGTATAATAATAGGTCTGTCATACTATCCCACTCAAGCGACTAGTTAAAGGGGTTAACTGTGGAGGGGGCATATGAAGATTCAAAGAGGTGACTGTACTAAGTGTGTCCACTAGGGTGAGATAAAACCCTAAGAGACTGGGGGTATAAACACAAAAGGGTAACTTACCTCGTAGCAAAAGTTAGAACACCTAACACACCGTAAGCCTAATTTGAGATCCCACACTGCGTTTCTCTATCTAAAACAACTCTGTGCACAAAAATAAATAAATCAAAACGTATCCTATAATGAGAATGGTGAGGGGCTTATCCAGCTGAAAACAGCCAATGGAAAACCCTCTCACTTCTGTGGGGCCTGTGGCAAAAACCACCAGCTCTTGGACAAACCCAGCAAATGCTAGGGTAACTAGCAAGAACACTTATTGCACTGTTAGACTGTAAACAAGGTACAAACATCAACAGCTATACCCTAGAGCCTAGCAGGAGTTATCCCAGAAGCCTCTACCCAGTTGGGGAGGAATGTGTATAACTGGAAAATAATTGCCTTCCACTATATAACTGGTGTAAAGCTCAAGAACAAAAGGGAGCTGTTACCAGACAGATACGCATGTTTAACTAAACAAAAATGTAAGGATCAGCTTCAACTGTCTATATTCGCAAGTTAGCTGAACTATAACCCAGGCAGTGTTGGTTCAGAGAGGGATCCATAGCCTCCATGAAATGAGCCTTAACAAAGAACCAAATGTGTCTGGAGATAAACAGCACATTAAACATATTCATAAACTCTTACTCGCTTTAACACTCGAGCCAAATGGCCAACATACATACAACATAGTATCGCTGAGGTAAAGTGTCTGTCGACGGGGGGTGGGGGTATCCTCAGATGGCCTGGCAAGTAAACAGAGCAGCCTAGCATGAGGTAATAGGGCCCCAATCAGGGATAACTGTTCAGTAACAGTAGCTTCATTTAGACCCCTAAAACGATACCCTCTAGTGAGCGATGACAGCCTCCCCAATACCCCCAGAGACAAAACCTTGGGCACTTATCTGAGAACCATCTCTCGGCTGGTTGTTCAAGTTGAGTTAACGTCCTCAGGTGGTTGCACCATAGATTCAAGTCCTGGTGGTGCAGTGGAGGCCGCTGGCTTCAGTTCTAAGTCCTGCAATGGGAAAGCAGCCTCCGCGCCCTTGGCCCAGGATGTCTCAGTGTCCTCCAAGTCTGATCCTTTACACTCATCAGTGAAACGTTCCATAGAGCTTGGTAGGTCATCCTTCTGATGAGATTCAAGTGGCGTAAATCTGTTCTTTGAAAAGTAGGGGCTGGTATACACGATTTCTGGCATTCCGCTCTGCTGACACTCTGTTCGATACCAGCCTCATCCCATCTGCACCCTTGCGGGTGATCTCTCTTCAAGTGTGAGGATTGTAGAGGCCTTTTCCAAACTTTAGGGTTCCTGGGCTCCAGCCCATTCTTGAGAGACCGGGGGGGGGGCCCAGGCCCCAGGGCACCTGAGGAATCGGGCTTCTGAGAGGGATTCCCCGGAGCTTGGCCATTAGAGTGAGTCAGACCAGCAGCTTGGGATTCTGAGGAATCAGAGGTAGACCAGGTCACTGAAATATAATCAAGTGTAGCCTCAGGGGTGGCAAATTGATGTGAAATTCCATTCACTGTAATTTTCAATATAGCTGGGTAACGGAGAGCGAAGGGTACTTGCAATTCATGTAATCTGCGATGTACTTCTGTGAAGGCTTGTCGTTTATTTGCAAGTTCTTTGAAAAGTCCTGAAAAACCATGATGCGATGGCCTCTCCATTGTAGTGACCCAAGCTCCCTCGCTCTCCCCTGTATAGCTTCTTTTTCAGCAAAATGTAATAGTCTGGCGGTAATGGGCCTCGGCTTGTCTCCCACCAATGGTTTGGGTTGAAGTGACCTGTGTGCCATTTCTATCATTATCCTAGTGGCAGTGGGGAGATCCAGTACTTTGGGCAAAGCTGTTTGGAGAAAATGAATAGTCTTGCCTTCTTCACAACCTCCGGGAAATCCCAGGAACTGCAAGTTGTTACGGTGGCCCCTGTTCTCGAGATCGTTGAGTTTGTCTTGTAGGACGATAATTTGTGCAGCTTGATTCCTTAGAGTGGCGCAATGGCCTTGGACCACATCATCTTGTGCCAATGCATTTTGTTCTACTTGGTCTAGTTGGGTGTCAATCTGTTGAATTGAGACTGCAGTTGTATTAGAAGCCAGAGTTAAAGCATCGATACTAGAAATAATGGATGTTAACATTTCTCTAACTGACAGATCCTCAGTCTCCTTTCTTGAGTATGCCACTAGGCCTGTAACACAAGCAGCTTGGTGGAAGACAAACAATAATCGCAACTCCCCAACATCTGATCAGGTTCTTGGTCGGTATCGAAGCTGCTCAAGTGCTCCGGTTATGAAATCTCAAGAGTGCCCAGAGGGAGATCGACTTCAAGCAGGATTTTGAATAGATCTTGGCTCTGGGGTTGTAGCAGTGAATTTTTAAGTCATCATCTTGTCTGCAGGTTGGCCATGCCCCTCATAAGTGTGTTTTTAATGAGGCTCAATTACAAAGGTATCCTGGTGGCATACAAGGTACAATCCATGCATTAAATCTATCCCTTGGCTACAGCTGGTCCGAAAACTTACTAAACACATCATTATAAAAATAAAACTATAGGAACGTTTTGAAAACAAAAGTATCACACTTAGATATTTCAGTTCATATTTCCTATATTGTCTTTATTTAGCTTTCACTTTTTCATTATAACCATGCACATTACTGTAACATGGAAACAGGATGACTGTCCCCTAGTCTTTCTCTACTATGTCTGCCTCTCTACATTTAAGCAATAAGGTGAAACAGGGTGTGTGTTATTGTGTAATAACGTCACGCCTTGGGTGGTTGAAGTACATTGCCGCAGTCCAAGTGCATTCAACACCTGAGAAGTGATGTTATTGCACAATAATCCACATCCTTGGAGTGCCTTATTGCTATTATGCAATGGATCCTTTGTAATAAGATAAAAAACAGATTAAAAATATGTTTACATTTTTTTTTACTCAATTTGTTTCATGGTGTAGATATACATAGTAGAAAAATAGCGTTGCTGTTTTGCCCAGCCCAGTAGGTGGAGCTGCTGCTTTTTTGGTACACTGGGTTTGCACCCCCCCCAACACCAAACTCACTTTTCTTCGGCAACATCAAGAATAACCTCTGTCTGACACTTAAGTTTCATTGATCCAGTCCCCTTTCCTGTCCTATGACTGGGTGAAGATGTCTGTCTTTTTTTTTTTTTTTGTACTTGAAGGTGAAATCTAGTAATCAAAGTGTGTGTGAATAGGAACTGGGCCGAGACTTGTAGTGTCTTGGATCTTGGAATGATGCAGTACCTCACTTAAAATGTTTGTTTTTTTTTCACTGTGGAAACTAATTTGATAAGAAGCAGCCGTTACATGCAGCTCTGTGGAGAAACGGCGAGCATAGAGGAGTGAGCGCATGCTGCAGGCAGCTCACACAGACTGGCCATTTCTTAAAGTAATGTCAATTAATGACTGTGAAAATATTGGATTGTGTGGCAGTGCTTGTGTTCAACATACAAAATAAATGAGTTTTATGTCAGCTTTTTTTTTCATGAACCGAGTGACTTCAGTGAACCGATCGACTGGCAGTTATGGTCTGCGTGGTTCACTGGAGTCTCTGAGTTTCAGGAAAAGAACCTGGCATGAAAATTGAATTTTCTGTTCTGAAGTATGATACTTGCTGTCTCTAACAGAGCAAGGGAATGAATTGGTGTTTGAGGGGGGAGAGTGATGGGATTTAGTATCCAGTAGCGAGAGACTGTGAAGCCACCTTTGGCAGGGAGTGAGCATGCAGGAATTTCTTTTAATGTTATGCAGTCATCCCAATGTTTGCACTACATACAGTAATGTTATTGTCTAGTAACATCACTGGTCCAGCAGCCAACTGATCAATCAGGTTTGTAGAAATCTTCTTGCAAATGTATAATTGATATTATAACCCTTTGCTTCTGACACCACAATCATTTCCCCTGCAACAAATTATAGTCTTCAAGCAGAAGATTGTGCTGTTATGTGTAGACATGGAGCCAGAGCAGAATATGCTAGAGAACAGTGATCATATTTTTATACTATAGTTCATAGCTATAATGAGAATGGTGGAAGAAAAATAAAAACTATAACGTGCCTAACAATTATGTTTTCCACTGTCCCCTGAAATGCTAGGAACTCCTTAAGTTATGATATATTTGATCATAATACTGTGGAACAGGCAATTAGCACAATAGTTGTATTTTGCACTACTGAGAGATGAAAGTTGTTTGCGCAAATATATTTCTGATAAGTGTGTTTTTAAGCTTCTTGTACTATTAGTGACAATTAGTATATACAGTGTTGATATCTCAGCAGGTAGCATTCAATGGTCTGGGGCCATAGATCAGACAGTTGTAGGTTCTAGCATCACTCCTGGTACTTGGACTAATACATGTAAGTGACCCTGTAGTGCAGTGTGAAAGTTTTTGGTTTTTTTTTACCTTTGTTTTACCAGAAGAGACATACTAAGCTGAAAGCTTGTTTACAGGTGCAACCTGGGAGCAAAAGGAAGTCAAGTAACTTGCACAGGGTCACACAGTATTAAAGTGGGAGCTGAGAGATTCAAACCCAGGTCTCCAGGTTTGCAGCTCAGAGCCTTAAATGACTACACTACACTGTACTGCCTCCACTGTTGAGGTACTGCCCTTTGAATGAGGCATTAAACTGAGGTCCCTTCTTCCCATTTTTGATCCCTTTTCAGGTGGACGTAGAGGATCCCATGACTCTTGTCAATGAAGAGTAAGGACGTTTTTCTGGGGTCATGGCCAGCATTACACTGTCTATAAATCTGGTCCATGTAACCCCACCCTACCCCCCTGCCACACCTTGAAAAAAGTGTCACAAGTTAATGTGCCTTTCCTGGTCAAACATTACAAAATCAATCAATCAATCATTCAATCAGTCAAGCAAGCAATGAATCAACAAACAAGTACAATGTATTTTGCAGAGACATATACAGTATTCTTAATAGTCAGTTAGCTAGTTAGCCACATACCTCTATGCTTTACCCACTACAAATATCACCACACTGAATGTTTAATTTCAATGCTGGTGGCTACCTGCTTATCCCTGTGCTGTCATCCCCCTGTGTCCCTTCCTCGTGTCACTACTACGATGGCTCCAGTGTGCCAAGGTTGTAAAAATAAATCTTAGCCTGTTCAAGGGCATTCATGCCTACACCCTCAGCAAATGTGCCACTGTCTTAATGACTGCTGATGAGAATACTGTCAATAAGTTCCAAGCTACAAGCCCTCCCTCTAAAAAATGGTGTTCTCAATACAGAACAGACCCAGCTGAAACAAGGGATGATCTGAGGAACTATGTATGCACCTACAGTATGACATAATAAACACTTCTGGTTTTTATGAAGCAAAATACAGTGCCAACATTAATGAGAATAGTAGAAGATTTCAAACAAACTGCCTCTTCAAACTCCGGGATGCCCTGACCCAGCTCAATTAAAGCCCAATCTACCAACAAAGCCTCATGGACATCCAATATTGTTACCAGATACTGCTGAAGATGAATAAAACAAAACAATAAAGTCTAAGAAATGAAGGTGCTATCATTAACACATATGTAGTGCTGCAGTAGCAACTACAGTTATAAAATGTCATAGCTCTCAACTTCTGAGTGAATTTGGTGGTCTTCTCAGTTTTAACAGGCAGTGTGCATTCTTATATACGATGGGATACTATAAGTGGAAAGACACTAAAGTTGGCAGAAAACCACCAGCTAATTTCCAGGATCTGAAGCATACCTTTCTGCAGCATATCAGCATAGCAAGTCACTAAGAGCTTAATCCCAGTGGACTGGTTGTGAACCTTGACAAAACAGGTGTCTACCTAGTACTATGTTACCAGTCAACAATGGCCTAGAGTGTCTCATGGCACACGGAGGTCACTGGACTGGGAAACAAGTGCCAGGTGTCCCTGCTCCTGGCTGGGACACTGCTATTACCTCCACACATAATTTATCAATTCAAAGCAACCAGCTGTGATCCTGCTTCCTTGTTTCCAGCCGACTGGCAAGTAACGCATAATGAAAATCAGTTGGCCACATCAGAAACTATGCTGAACTACATTGATAGAATTTCAGTGCCATACATCAAATTTATTAAAGAAAAAATGATCTGCAAACCAAACAACGTGCACTATTAATCTATGCCATTTTTAAAGCACGTACAACAGAGCTTGCTCTGAAGAAAACTGTAATCCTCTTGTAATATTCCAGTGTAAATGCCACCCTCACACACAGATTTGCTGAAGTCACTTGATGTTTCTTTAAATAAATCTGTTTTAAGTTAAATTAGAAATACCATTTACAATCTGGAACAGTAGACCTGAGGATGACAACTTTAAAGGAGAAGCACATGCAGTGGTTACTGACTGTTTTTTAACAATCTGGAGAAGGGCCATGATGACTGTATTCATGGGTTAGAACAGTTTCAAATTTGTGATGCTCATGCAACTGCGTGAATTATATTACCCTTCCCACCACATATATATTTATTTATGTATGTATGTATGTATGTATGTATGCCTTTCAAAAGTTTGACCGGGAAAGACATACTGAGCTGATAACAGGTAATTTTCAGATGTGTCCTGGGAGGAGAGGGAAAGGATGACAATGAAGAAATCAAGAATATAATGAATTACAAAATTAAAAGTAAAAATACATGAAAGTAAACAAAATGCATAATAGATAAAATAAGAACTAAGCATCATAACTAAACAACATACAATAGGCAAGGATGAGGAAAAGTGATCAATGAAGTGAGGTTCTGGAAGGGAATAACAATGTTAGGGAATGCCAGTCAAGAAGTACAATTCAAAGTGCCGAGATATTGAAGGGTTAACAGAAGGTGCAAAGGCTGTCACTAGGTAGTGTGAAGGGGGGGGTGGCTAATCAGTGCAGATCAGGAAGCATGGGAGAGGAGGAAAGGGGTAGTGGGTAGTGAGTAGCAGGCAAGGGATAGGTATCAGGTGCAATTGCATGGTGAAAAGTGAAATTGTGGAGAAGAGCGGAGAGAAGATCTGGAGATAGCACTAAAGTCTTTATGTTATAGCTGGTATACTTTGTTTAAATCCTGTAAGGACTGGAGCATCAGTTGCCCAGGGAAGCAGAGATTCTGTACCGTCTTGATACCTGCTTGCTGCCATGTAGGTCAGTAAATAGGTTTACGATCCACTGTGACCCTGAGGTTGTTCCACGGTGGTGCCAGCTGGGGTGGCATTGTGTCAATATGTATGATCCTTTTAAGTTGCTGCCACTAATGTAGGGAGAAGGTGATGGTGGGGTATTTTAAGAGGTTTATTGAAGATTTGGCATATAGGAGGAACCAGGGAGATTCTGCTCCCACCAAGTGACCTTCTATATCCACCTATTGGGGTGTTTTCAAATCCTTACCCAGGCAACATCGCAATGTTTGAGATGCAGTGAACACTACATGGTAGTTGGAAAAAGTAGGCATGCCCAAGCCGCCTCCTTCCAGTGTTTCTTTAGTTTTTGATTGGTTGAGCTGAAGAGGTTTCCCCTCCAATAGGAACTGTCCCATAAGCTTGTTAAGAATGGAGAACTATTTCTCTGGGATACAGATGGCTCTGTGCACAAATAGGTAGAGGACCTTTGGGGCTAGCATCAACTTGAGGGCTGCAATTCATCCTGTGAAGGAGATGTGCAGTGTCCGCCATCTATTCATGTCAGTCATAAGGGCTGTTAGCAGGGGGCAGAAACTGGTCTTACATATATCTGGTATTGCCAGAGTAATGTGGATGCCCAAGTAAGTAATGCCAGTTGATGCCCACTTCCAACCAGTGTGCTGGAACTGGGCAGCAGTACATAGTTTATGAGGGGTATTACCTCTGACTTGCTGTGGTTGAAATTAAGTCCTGACATGGACATAAACATATCAAGGGTTTGGCAGAGAGAAGTGAGATCACTTTTGGAGCATTGTTAAGCAGAATAAGCAGGTTGTCGGTGTACAAGAGAGATTTATATTCAGATGCACCCACCTTAATGTTTTCAGCCTCAGGGGTCATCCTTAAGGCCACAGTGAGGGGTTCGATTGTGAGTAAGAAAAGGAGCGGGCACAGTGGACATCCCTGCCGGATGCCACATGCTAAAGAGAAGGGGTTAGATAATATAATGTTTGTAAGCACTCTGGCTGTGGGTACTGTGAAGTGTGTTTGTACACAGTTTAGAAGGGAGAGACCTACTTCTCGCCATCGTAGAACATCAAACAAGTACTCCCACTATACAGAGTCAATGGCCTTTTTGAAATCAATGTTAGTGCCTCTGCAGGACTAGGGAGTGATCTGGGCACCTGGAAAAGGTTTAAAAGAGTTTTAGGATGATTGGAGCTCAATCTCCCATGCATAAAGCCCACCTGGGATGAATGTATGATGTTAGGGAGTACTGCTTCTAGTCTGGAGGCCAACATGTTAGCTAATACCTTGGCATTGGAATTTATCAGCAATATAGGGTTGTAACTTGCCTGATGGAGAGGGTCTTTGCCTTTTTTTGGTAAGAACAGTAATTGCCACATCCTTCTTTGTGGGGGGGGGGTAAGGTTCTGGAGATTAGAGTATTTACATAGACTTTTTGAAGAAGAGGGGATAGGATATCGTGAAACAACGGATAAAAGTCTATGGGGAAGCCATCCTAACCTGGGGATTTATTTTTATTTAGACTAAGGATAGCTTCCCTGACTTCTTCCAACTTGATAGGCCTATCTAGTTTCTGAGTGGGAGAAATTTGAAGAATGTTGAGGGATGCCACAAACTGGGGTTAATTTCTGCTGTTAGATGTGGCCATCAACTTATACAAGTCATAGAAAAGTGGACATGATGCAGGAGATATTTTGTTGGGAGGTTTGAACCTGCCCCTGGGAAAGGAAACATTGTTTAACCAGGAGTATCACACTGAGCCGAAGCTTGTTTCTAGATGTGACCTGGAGCTCAAGGAAGTTAAGTGACTTGCTCAATATCACACAATATGTGCCTAGGCAGCTGTGGGATTCAAACCCAGGTCTCCAGATCTGCAGCTCAGGGCCTTAACCCATTGTGCTATTCTCTTTCCTGGGAATCAGAAAGGCCTGAGATATCTATTTCAGCTCTCTGTTTCATTAAACGGAAAGAGAGAAGACTTTGCTAGACTTTCCTCCCCCCTCCCCAGAAGTATGTTTAAGGTGAAGTAAGGCTGGTTCTGCCTTCCAGCATAGTGTATATTAAACTTTACTCGAGTATCAAGCATTCCTGTAGAATCTGCCATGGGGTTGGCCTTGTGCCTGTTCTCTAGTGCTTGCAGTTTGTTTTCCAGATTTGTCACTTCCAGTACTCTGGTATGTCTTCTACTAGAGGCATAGCCAGTAATCCTCCCTCTCAGGTATGCTTTCATCATTTCCCATAGGGTACCATTAGATACACTGAGGTCATCATTGTGGGACAGGAATTCTGAGATTTCCTACCGAACCCATGGGGCAAAATCAGGATTCTTCAGCAACAGTGGATCTAACCTCCAGTTAGCATATCTAGGCTGTGGGTGTCCCCAGTTGAGAAGAATCATAATGGGGGCATGGTCCGGTATGACAATAGGGTGTATCTTAGATTCAAGAATTGCGGGGGCAATTTGAAGATTGCATAGCTAGTAGTCGTCAACTAAAGGACTAATGAACTCCAGAGTGGAAGTTGTACAGTAGTCCTTGACCCTGGGATGCAACATATGCCACACATCTTTGAAAGTGTGCTTAGAAGACAGTTGAGTTAGTGCTGTCCCTGCTCCAGTGTGGGGTTCTGTTGCACTGGATGATCTATCCATACTAGGATCCTGCATGAAGTCTCCAGCAACCAGTATGGGCATATGCTGGGAGGTGGAGGTGGCAAGGGCTTCAGATAGTTGCACAAAAAATAGTAGGTCAACAGTATTGGGTGATATCAGTTGGTAAGTACTAGTAGCCTTCAGGGGTAGTGACATTCACAATAACCTCTCTGCCCTTTTAGTCCATTTGCATGCAGTTGGGAAAGCACTGAAGAGATTTATGTAGTAATGTGGAGACCCTTCTCTTAGCAGACGTGTGAGTGCTATGAACCTCTGTACCCACCCACTCCCTCTTTAACTTACTGGATTCTAAATGCAAGAGTTTTGTTTCATGAAGGAAGGCCACTTTAGTGCGTAAGTTTTTTAATGAGCTTAGATCTGTTTCCATTTAGTGGGGGAGTTAAGTTCCCTGACATTCCAGGATGTAAAGGTTAAATCAGCCATCCCTTTGTATATGGCAGAGAGATTATGTTGTGTTAAACTCTAAGGGATGGTGGAACTGATCCACGAAATGAACCTCTACAAACACAGATACAATTAGTTACCTTAACAGAAAGTGAGTACTGGTGAATAACCATAATGGGTGTAGTAAACCAAGAACATGCCCAACTGGGGCAACTTTTTACATTCCATAAAAGATGTATCCTGCCCAGATACCATGAACAAAAATGCTGTCCAACCTGTTTAGAACCAGGCCTCTTGATGTGCAGTGGTACTATCCTCCATCAAGTGCTGATGCCCATTCAAGCATGGATTCCAACCCCCAAAATAAAAAAAATTAAATATGCCGTTACATCTGCGTATACCTAAAGCATATAAAGAAAAGTGCCGGTGAGAGAAGCAAGTAGGAGAAGAGGGTCCATCCCTTCTGAAGAAGCCTTGTTTATTATGCTGTAATGCGACTTATACATTATCATAAACAGAAGGCTGCTCATTTCTGCATATGCCAGAGGTGGTTCTCAGACTCCTCTGCTTCCTCAGTCTGTGGCAGTAAGTGGCTCCAGATAATGCCCCATAGCCAGGGGCTTTCAATAAACATGGACAATCCTCCTTCCCCCCAGTATATTAACTTGGGGATAGCTCTACATGTATTGCTTGGGTCTGGGTCCATGCCCAGGGCATTTACAATGGACGTTTTCAGTATTGTGGGGCAAGCATGTGGTCCTGTGAGTTCTTATCAGGCCTTGGGAAGGTCTCTGCCCAAGCTGGCCAAATAAGGGATAATAGGTGGCACCTTATATCTGGTGGATTTTGCTGGGATCAGGTAAGCAGGGCTACGGGGAGTGAGAACTAGTGGGGGGGGGATTTTCCAGGCATTTGCCTGGCAGTTGGTGCACCTGTCACAAAATAGAGGTTAGATGGGACTGGTCACATGACCAACTGTGATAGTTAACATGGGAACAGGTGCTTCCAATAAAGAAACAAAACAGGCCTCAGCCTTCTGGACTACATATTCTGTGTTTGACTTCATGAGGGCCCTTTTTAACAAGGCTGAAGCCATAGTGCAGCAAAGTGAGTTAAAACAATGTAACTTGGATCATAAATAATGGAGAACATTCATAACAGTATAAACTTCAGAAACAAATATGAGATCCTCAAGGAGGATCATCAATATTTGTGATTTTAAGCTGATAATCATGCTGTATCTTACACTCTGAGGTACAGTGGAGTGGATTAGAAGAGTAGGTCCCTTTAAGGGAGCTCAACGGGAGTAGTCTTAATTCCCTGCAAATAAACAGACCTAGCCCAGACAAAGCCAGCAATCTAGGCTGCAAAAAAGTACATGAGGGTGCTAGTCCCACCACTTTTATGTCTGCGTCAGCCGTTGCTGGTGTCCGTGGATGGAGCTGCTTTTGAAGACAAGGCTGATGTGGCAGCAGCATAGGAGGAGGGATGTTCGGATCCTCTGTAACAGCTGGAAACAGTGGGCCCACGTTATGAAAGACAAGTTTCATCCTGCTCTTGAGCTACTGTGAACAGGTTTGTAGTACACTGTCATTGTGGTTTTGGCTATAAGGCAGAAGAGGATTGCTGAAGTTGAAGGGGAGCATAGCGGCTCATGAAGGTCTCCCCATCAGAGCTACCATGGATGTCTCTCTGTTGTGGCTGTAGCTGCTTCTTCTTCTGGGGGAGATAACATGGTCAGGGATTTTGTCAGTTTTGTCACGCTGTTTGGAGCCACCTCCAGTCCTTTTTCATGTTGCAGGAATCCATATGTTTTTAAGACCCTGCACTACGGACTGTAGCTCTGGTTCTAGGTGAGACTGTGGGGATTGCTGCATCTTGGGTCCAGGGGTAGCATCCATGTCTACCATTTCCCAGTGGTGTGGTCGATTGGGAAATTGTGCCTCCGGCCATGGCCAGAAGATAAAGGTTTCAGCAGCCTCAGGGTCCGAGAAAGTGTGAGGGACTTCATTTCATATTATTCTTAGGATGGCTGGGTACCTAAGGCTGTAGGGTACCTGGAGAGGCATTAGGACATGTCTAGCTTGGGTGAATTATCTGCGACACTCCAAGTGGGCTGGTGAGAAGTTGGGAAAAATTTGTATGCAGTTCCCCTGTCATTTTAGGGTGCCATGCTCTTTAGCCAACTGCGATATTCTCTCTTTTACTTGAAATCAGAGGAATTTTGCCAGTATCAGTCTGGGCTGCTGCCCCAGTCTGTGAGGGAAGTCCAGCGACTGGTGAACCCTTTCATTTCAAGGTGAGAGGGCCACTGATTTTTCAAGATGAGTGGCAAGGTTTGTTGCAGGAATAAAATCATGTCACGCCCCTCTGAGCCTTCAGGGAAGCTGATGAATCTTAGGTTGTTTCATTGCCCTTGATTTTCAAGACCTTCCACTTTGTCTGCAAGTTGCTGAATAATTCTATCCCATTCTCACAGGCGGGCAGAAATGTAGTCCATAGTATCAGCTTGGAGGGAGATTTGCCTTTCATTATCAGACACCCTTTGGGATATCAAAAATATCTTGTTTGGTTTGTAGATTTTGAGTTTTTAAGTCCCCGATGTCTGAAAGGAGTTAACCAAACATGTTTCTGATCTTCTGTATGTCCCCAGGAGCTCTGCCAGAGGAGACCTCGGTACTGGTGGCCATGATGCTCTATGGAGCAGAACACCTCATTACTGCAGGCCGAAATTCAGGTAGGTACTGCGGTGCTCAACTGTTAAGTAACCAGTGCTGTAATATCCTTGTGTGCCAAGCTTGCTTCAGAGTAGGTTTTTCAGTTGGTATCTACTGATGCAAATGTAGGATGCTGCAGGATGGTCGGAGGGTATAGGTAGCAGAAAAATCAGACTGCTACCATGTTGGCTGCCAGGCCACAGTCCCTATAACAAATACATTTGACATTGCATCTTAAAATAGTATTGTAGTGATCTAATTTATTCAGGTGTTTAACATTTACCATTTGTTAATGGATGTCAGTGGGGCTCAGTTAGTAGCACGTCCTTCTCTGGACCAGAAGGTCATGGGTTCTTGACCCACACCAGAATTGGATTTATATCTAAAACAATGGCATCCAAGTGCAGTATTAAGGGGGTGCTCAACTGCTGGGGTGTGCCATCCTTTGGATGAGATGTTAAACCAAGGTCCCTTCTACCCATCCTGGTGGATGTCTAGGTGGAAGTAAAAGAACCCCAGAGCACTCTTCACAAAGAGTAGGGGACAGTCTCGGTGTCCTGGCCAACATTCCCCTTCCCATAAACCAGATCATGCAATTGTCCAAGCTGTGTGTGGGTGTTGATATGCGATATGGCCGCCACTACACATTCAGTCACTTCACTACGATCTAGCATTGCTTGTAAAGTGCTTTGGGATACACTGTGTATAAAAAGCACTACATAAATGATGATTCTTCTTCATCTTCTGGCTTCATTTCTCACTTGTTTTTGTGTATATTGACACTGGCTTACACGCAGCATCACATTCAGTGTGTTTTAAAAAGTATACTACATTGTTTTTTAGAAAAAAGTTTGATTAATTATCACTGAATAGCAACAACATATAAATCACTGACAAACACCCATTTACTGTATATGTAGTTGGCATTCACTAACAACTGTAATTGGGAGTTTAATTTTAACAAAGGGAAGAAAACTTTAAATACTTACATACAGTACATGCATACATACATACATACATAGTTGCCAGCAGATTAGGCCTAACAGTCTGTCTTGTCTGCCCAACCCAGCTCACTGGTAGTGTACAGTAGCTGCTTTACCTTCTCCCATTATTCCCCCCTCCCTCCCACTTCCCCTCCCTGTACTTCTCTGGTGATCACCATACCCTCACCCCATAACATGCCCCTGTGCCTGTCTCAGCCCTTCCTGAAACCTCCCACAGTTCCCAATTTTACCATATCATCCAGCAGGGCATTCCAGGGTGCCACCACTCTCTCCGCGAAATAATGTCCCCTCATCTCCCCACCATACCGCCCCCTGCTAACGTTAGACTATGGCCTATTGTAGTTCCCTCCTCCCTCAATTTGACTAGACCCTCCTTGTTACCTCTGTTGAACCCCTTCAGGGTATTTGAAGGTCTCAATCATACTCCCCCATCCCTTCTGTCTTCCAGAGAGTACATGTTCAGCTCTCTAAGCCTATCCTCATATGACAATCCCACCAGACCACTAATCATCCTTGTCACCCTTCTCTGGACTCTCTCCATCAGTGTAATGTCCTTTTTTAGGCCAGGGCACCAGAACTGCCCACAGAACTCCAGATGTGGCCTCACCAGTGAGGTGTACAGGGGAAGTATAACCTCCCTTCTCCTGGACATTATCCCTCTGGCTATACACCCTAACATTTTATTTGCTTTTGCCATTGCTCTCCTGCATTGCTCTGATTGGTTCCCTCTAGTATCAATCATTACCCCCAGATCCTTTGCCATTGTCACTACATTTAGCTGTATCCCTCCTGCCCAAAATGGTAGGTATGCTCAGAGTTCCTGACACCTAGGTGCAGAACGCTACATTTGTGTGCATTAAACCCCAACTGTCACATGTAGACCCAGTTTTTCAGCCTCTCTAGGTCACCCTGTAGTGCCCTCCTTCTCTCCTCACTATCTACCATTGCCCCCTATTTAGTATCATTAGCGAACAAACTCATTTTACTACCAACCCCATCCCCGATGTCTGCAATGAACACATTAAAAATGATAGGGCCCAAAACTGAACCTTGAGGGACCCCACTGACAACCTCCATCTGTGAGATACCCCCCATGTCTCCTTTATTAACCCTCCTGAGGCAAAGGCCCAATCTCTTTCCCTAGTGAAGACCGAGCTGAAATAATCTTTCAACACTATAGCCTTCTCCATATCCCCCCCTACCCATCCCCCATTCTTCGGTTTCCTAATCTGCCCCTCACCCTTCCTCCACTCCCTAACTATCTAAAGAATTCCTTCTCCCCCTCCCTGATCTCTCTTGCTAATCTAAGCTCTTTATAAGCCTTGGTCTTTCTAATCTTTCTGCTGACCTCCCTGCCTATTGTATGATACTCCTGGATCTGGCCAACTTGTTTTGTGACCTGGTGCAGGTTTTCTTGGACTCCAGGATGCCCCACTTCAGAATTTCCCACTGCCTCTCTGTGTTCATCCTGGTTCTGATTTTACTTACATGCTGCCTGAAGATACCTGCCATCTCCCTGAAGTTTACCCTTTACCCTCCAGAAGTCCACTACCATGGTCTTCATTTTGTTCCTCTCCTTCCCTAAATCCCAAGGTAAAACACACCATGGAGTGGTCACTACCAGCCAATTGGGCATTCACCACCAGATCCCTGACCTGTTCCCCATTGGTTAGGACCAGGTCCAGAATGTTTTCCTTCCTAGTCAGCTCCTCAACAATGTGAGTCAAGTATTCATCCTGGAATGTATCGAGCACTCTTTGCTCCTTTGCTGATGAAGACACCATGAAGCTCCAGTCCGTCCCCGGCATGTTAAAGTCTCATAGTATCACATTTCCACCCCTCCCCCTCCTGCAATTCTTGCTCAAGTTGTTGATTAGTTCCACATCAATGTGCTATGACTGCATGAGTGGCCTGTAGACCATACCCAAATTAACTCTCCTCCCTTTGTTATCCTGTAGTGAGGCCCATACCACCTCCATGTTATCCTCCCCTATTTCCTCTCTGCTGCACATTATCCTTTCCCTAATGAATAGTGCAACACTGCCTCCCCCCACCTACTGTCCTGCCTTTCAAAGTGCAGTGTACCTAGGAATTTTCATATCCCTGTCGTGGTACTGGATGGCCCAAGTCTCTGTGACTTTGGCCACATCCATCCCCCCTTCCACCAACAATGCCTGCAACTCCAGCATCATGTTTCCCAGTCTCTGTGCATTTATCAGAAAAACTTTCCAGCCCCTCCTAGAATTTTCCCTAATCCTACCGACCCCCTTGCTCCTGGCCTCCACTTCTCCAGGATTGGTCCTCACTTCCTGTACTCCTCCAGATTGGGGAAAGAGCCTATACCATCCTATCTTGCTCAAGAGCCCTGAATTGTCCAGCTCTTCCCCCCTCACTTAGTTTAAATCCCACCTCCTAGATATATAATCCCCTAGCTTGTTTCTGAGGACCTCCTTCCCTTCCTTACTCAAGTGAAGCCTGTCTCTAGCAAAAAGTTATTTGTCCTCCCATGAAGTGCCCCAGTTACCCACCAATCCATACCCCATAGCTGAACACCATTCCCTTAGCCAACTGTTGATTTCCCTAATCTTCCATTTTCTTTCCCCTTTGGTACTGGTAAGATTTCTGAAAATAGGACGGTGTAGTTCTCAGCTACACATAATCTTGCCAGTTCCCTTTATCTGGCCTGCACTTCTTTTACACTGTTCTCCTCCATATTGTTAGTGCCAATGTGTACCACAATGTGGGGCACCCTTCTGTGCTTTCCTGCCAACGAGTGCACATGGTACCCTACCGTAAATAGCGTCATTCCAGGCATACATTCCACACCTATGGAGCACTTTTGGCCCCCATTTTTTTCTACCCATCTGATTCTTCTAATGTTGGAGCCCCCCATTAACAAGACCCTGATACCTGAAAGTCTTTAACCAAAATGAACACAGACAATTAAAAGTAAAGCTGGTTTAATTTTTACATTTTTCTACAAACTCTGATTTTTGTGCAACAACTATCAATCACATTGCATGTAAACTATAGTGTGTAGCAAAGTTTGGTGTCATCTACAATACATTTAATCACCCTCCATGAGAGGAAATATCTAATTTACAATGGGCTCTGGTTCTACTTAATGTTGCAGTTTGAAGATCTGCATCATAAGTGTTAAGTGTCCATGGTCACAGAGTCAGCCTTTTTGCACTGACGTCACGAAAAGGAAAAGGGATTTCCTTGTCAAATCTACATGCTATTACCACCAAACTGTGGTGCATCTAATGACTCACTCAAACAGTCAAGCATAAAAGCCTAAAAGTGCTTTTTCTATGTTATGACATCACAGTCATTGAAAAAACAGAGTTAAATCAGTGATCTGAGGTAAAAGCCTCTCATAATCCCCTAAATTGGAAGTTTACATAATGAAACAATTCCAAACCTTTCTGAACTGTATTTTTCTGAATGTAAAGCAATCCTCTGCATGTACTAGTTTTTATCTTGAACTTTCCATGAGATATACTATTAGGAAGACAAATAAATCTTTGGGCAAAAGGCTTTAAACAATGTTTTGTGCCTAGCACAGAGAAGTTGACTGCAGAGAAGATGTATGGTCCGACATGACTACCACTAACCCTGGTTCTTGGCAAATGAATGACCAAGGGAAAAATAAATCAATTTATTCTGAAATTTCTGCAGAAGTTCACAGAAGTCAGAGATGTATTGCAAAATCTTTGTCTCCATATGATAATGTTAATAATCTGCCGAGCATCCCCAGCTGAACCATGTATGTAACAAATGACTTGTACAGAGGGAGATTTATAAACAGCTGAATCTGCTTTTCAGGAACTCATTTTTATCATTTTTCTGTATGTGTGTGCAAGTGCCTGCATGAAGCTATTCTTCATAACATGTCTACTTATGAATGTCCAGGATGCCACACGCAGATAGAGTACATTGTTAAAAGCTGAACTATAGATCGGATTTCAGTTTGTGTGCATGCGTATGTTATACAATATTAGAAAAGCAATTTCTTTGCTGTGAAATCTGAGATAATGTTTTAAGCATGAAGCATAATGGGCCCCATATTCAAAACTCTGAGCTTGCTCCTTGCAAAGGCCCTTTCCTAATTGCAAATTAGTGTAAGGCCCAAAGTTTTCTATATTCAAACAAGCTTCAAGTACTGTGTTAATGTCCAAACCTTCTTTGAATATAGTACCCTAGAGTGGAGCCCAAACTATGGCACTAACACTTGTGCTCATTTCAAAGCACAACCCCCTGCTAGCCACAAACAGGTATGGGTCTATGTTTCTCATAAAAGTCATCAAGGAGCAAAAGTTGTTAGGGCATCCCAAACACCTGTGTGCCTTTCCACACTGGTATATTAAGAAATCCCCTTGCAAACTATGTTTTTCTTCGGGTAAGGCACTATAAGGTCATCTGAATCCACATTCTGTTCCAATTTGCACTGGAGGAGCAGTTCTTTACTCTTTGGATTGCATATAAGCTGTAGGCTTTTAGGGCAGACAGGTGATGTCCTGTCACCCCAGCAGGCATACAAGATGTCAATATTTAAGCAATAAAGCCCAGCACAAATGTTCACCTCTCCATCACTAGGCCCCAATTAAGGTTGAAAATATTACCTAGCAGTGTAGTGGGTCACCCTCTCTCACATGATCTACATTTAAGTTTTAAAATATGCCCTGGTGGTCTAGTGGTATCCCGGACCCAGTACTTTTAAAAATGGTGCAAAGACCCTTGCAGTATAGAGGAATCTCCCCACCTATTCACACCATCCAATGCATGTTTGTACTGGACTTTCATGGTGGTGCACTGTGTCACAAACCCACTCCTTGGGGTCAGGCCCACTAAGCTCTCAGTGCCCACCCTTAAGTGCAATCCATGACGGGGGGGAAGGAATACCATCCACATCCTTTTAGAATGCTCACTGAGGTCATGACTGCACCTTGTCCATGAGGACCAAGGGCATCCCTCTAGCTCTGGATAATGGCTCAATACCAGTCTCAAGTCTTGTGGCCAAATATGAACCATTTCCTTGGCTATCACACAAAGGAGGAAGGCCCAGGCATCACAATCTCTTCAGGGTAGCAGTGCAAGCCTGATTTGGGCTTCTTTCTACAGAACATGCAATAACCTGGTTCAAAATCCCTGCAGACTCATCCCTGAGACTTTGGTATTCTCCCTATCATTCCAGATCCCATACAGATCCTTTTTCAATTGGGTTGCTATTGGTGACCCCTCTAAGCAATTAACAGTTGTCACAGATAATCAATAATGTTTCCAATTCATACATATATATATATATATATATATATATATATATATATAGGCCAGATATTCAAATGGGTTGTACGCATGGCGCAACAGTGTTGTGCATCGCGAACCCAGTGATGCGCCGCGACGCGATATTCAAATGGGAATTGTGCCTGGCACAAATTCCAATGCCCCGGAGCTCATCAGTAATGTATGCAGGCACAGGTAGGGGGTGTGTGCTCATGCATACTCTGCATATCCCGATATTCAGCCCAGGATGTGCTGAGCCATGCATGTGCAACCCCTACTTGTGCTGCACAAAGTTGATCAAAAAAAAAAAGGAGCAATGACTGGCCACCCACAGGTGAGCTGCTGTATTGCAGGGCTCAACACGTCGCAGCCTTACCTGTGGGTGCCCACTCAAGCTCCTGCATCACCTCTGTGGTGGCGCCCCCCCAAGGCCCAATCGCGGGCATTGGTATGAAATAATAGAATCCGATATCCCTGGTGGTCCAGTGGACCGCTGTCAGCCCGATTGCAGGCTTAAGTAAATTAAAAGAAGAATCCTATATCCCTGGTGGTCCAGTGGACTGCTGTCAGCCCGATCGCGGGCTTAAGTAAATTAAAAGTAGAATCCTATATCCCTGGTGGTCCAGTGGACCTCTGTCAGCCCGATCACAGGCGTAAGTAAAATAAAAGAAGATTTCTTTTCCCTGGTGGTCTCTAAATCCCCTGATTTGGGGCTATTTATAGTGTTGGCTATTCCAGTCTGTGGATAGAGGCTGGTCTTTGGAAATGGAAAGGGACCTGGGGGTAGTCATATCAGATGACCTAAAAGTGGGCAAGCAATGTGAGAGGGTAGCAGGAGGGCTGGGGGGATACTGGGATGCATAGGGAGAGGCATCACCATTAGAAAACAGGAAGTTATTATCCCTCTGTACAGACAGTTGGTGAGACCCCATCTGGAGTATTGCATGCAGTTCTGGAGACCCAATCTCTGCAAAGACATAGACAGGATGGAGGCTGTCCAGAGGAGGGCAACTAAAATGGTGCTGGGTCTGCACCAGAAGACATATGAAGAGAGACTTAAGGAGCTGAATAGATATAGCCTCAAGGAAAGGGAGAGGGGGGACATTATAGAAACTTTCAAGTACCTCAGGGGAATCAACAAAGTCTAAGAGGGTAGCATCTTTCAAAAAAAGAGGTGTGTAAGAACAAGGGGGCACAATTTGAAGATAGAAGGGGGGCAGCTCAGAGGTAATTTAAGGAAGTATTTTTTCACAGAGAGGGTTGTGGATGCATGGAACGGCCTTCCGGAGGAGGTTGTGGAGTCAAAAACAGTGGTGGAATTCAAGCATGCATAGGACAGTCATAAGGCAATTCTAGGGGGTGGGAGTAGGAAAAACTGTCCCAAGTACAGCCATTTTCTTGACTTGTGCAATATGGACAGGAATAATAGAGCAGAAAACTACCTTTACTTTCAAAAGGAACACCAGTTAAAATTGGGCATAATAAAACACTAGTACTACATAAATCAACAGCATTTTAAAATACATAGTTTAAAAATAAACAACAAACTTTCTCAAAACATGAACCTTGAACAAAACAGGAGCTGATTACTTTGAGTGTCCAGAGCAGCAGAGTCCTCTAAACAAGAAGAAGCAAACACCAGGATGGATTTCCTCTGATGAGTGGCGCTCGTGCCACTCACAACCGCTCCTGCTTGCGACCAGTGTGAACTTTTAAATGCAGGCAGAGCCCACCTCCTGATGATGTGCCTCAGCTGAATGCACTCCCACAACCCCAAACAGCAAAGCGTTCAATAACAGTACCTTGGGGGAGAAAAAAGTATCTTCAGGCTAGGGAGGCAGAACACATATATATCCCCAAACACAGCTCCTTGCAGGGTGTAGATAAAGCATTTCTAAAAAGAAATGCAAATTAGACTGACAAAAGATGACGTGATCATATAAGGCCCAGTAAGCCTCGATAATAGTAGAATATAATGTTTAAATGATCAGAATACTAGTACAATTAAATAGTATGCATGAATAGGTAAGATAAAGTATATTCATGTAATAGTATGAGAGGGAGTTGAAGCTGTTTGTGTAGAGTTGCATAAAACACTGAATTAACGTAATGATAGGAGATACTCACTAATCAAATATATCTACTGATATTTCATTTCATTTCATTTTTTACTGAACGGTCTGTGGGCTAAAATCCCATTTTCACAGATGTCCAGTGTTGACAAAATACAATAACAAGAACAATGTAAATAATACAGCAAATAAATTCAAACATTGTCTAAAAATTAGGTAAAGCACTTACAGGCAGAGTTTATCAACATATTTCTTCTGAGTGTTGTCTTATTTATTTATTTATTTATTAGCTTTTGGTAACCGGGTAAGTGCGTTAGGCAACAGACCTGCCTATTTTCAGGCACGACCCGGGAGAGCACAGGACATTGGTTACAATATGCAGAAATGCACAGACATAATATAGGTGTACAGGAGCAAAACGAGATATACATTGGGTAGCACAGTAATAGTTACATAAGGGTACATTTTAGGCATAGATCATAATAAGGATGTAAAATAAAGCAATTAGGGTAACCATAAGACAGCTGAGGACAGTAAAGACATCAAGGTTCATAGCCACCTAGACAAGCATATTGCGTGGGAGAACATTAGTGTAGTACTCAGGGTCAGACCCGACAGCCTGCAGTGGGACAAAGCAAATTAAGAGCATTTGCATTGGCTAGAGGCTAGAAGGTGGGTGAACAGCTGAGTTTTGAATTCTCGATGGGAGGCTGAAGTTTTCACCATAAGGGAGAGTGAGTTCCAGAATTTGGGAGCAAATGGGCAAATGCCTGTTCACCCATTTTTGTCATGCAAGGTCTAGTGGAGAGCATGGGGACAGAGGAAGACCTGAGGGTATGGGTGTGTGAGGCAGGAGTCAGGAGGTTGGCAAGATAGACAGGGCAGGGAGGTCTAGACAGGGAGTCGATAAAGCAGCCCAGGGAGTAGGCTCGAATATCCTTGGGTGACAGCCAATTTAAGCCAGCGTAAAGGAGACAATGATGGGTAAGACGTGGGGCAGTTAAGGCGAATCTACAGATGTTGTTGTAGACAGTGTCCCATTTGTGGAGTGTAGCAGAGTTTGCAGCAAAGAGGAGGGGCAGAGCATATTGGAGCTGGGGTAAGAGAATACCTCTCGCAACAGAAAGTCTAGCAGAAGGAGTGAGGGAGTGGCGCATGCGATAAACTCCGCCAATTTTAGCATTGACGGCACGGCACACCATATTGACATGTTGAGACAGGTCAAGTGTGGGATCTAAAGTGACCCCAAGGTACTTGAAGGACTCAGTGTTTAAGATGAAGGAGCCATCAAGGCATTGAACCCAGAGCCTGTTCGCAGGGGCAGACAGTTTCTTAGAGGATCCGAATAGCATAGCACAGGTTTTTTCTAGGTTCAGGACTTGATGGTTGCTAGCGAGCCAGGTCTACAGGAATTGGAAGTCATTTGTGAGAGTGGAGTTGATGGCAGCAACCGATTTTGACCCAGAGTAGAGAACAAGGTCATCTGCGTACATAAGAGTGCAGCTATGCCGGGACATGGTGGGAATATCATATAGGAAGAGGAGAAGAGAGAGGTCCAAGAGTGGATCCCTGGGGAACTCCACGGGAGATGTTTAGGGGGGAGGAAAGGGCCTTGTGAAATGCTACTGCCTGAGTCTGATTGTCAAGATAGCTATGGAACCAGGAGAGGGCTTGGTCAGATGCTCCAATAGATTGGAGTCTCTTTAGCATGAGAGGATGGTGTACCATGTTGAAGGCTTTAGACAGGTCGATAAAGACGGCCCCAGTGAGTAGGCCACGGTCCATATTATTTCTGATGTCATTTGTAAGTTGTGTAAGTGCAGAGGTGGTACTGTGACCGAAAGGAAACCATTGTGGCACGGGGTTTGAAGATTAAACATGTCAAGGTGAGCAGCAAGCTGGCGGTGGACTATTTTTTCAAGCAGCTTACTGAGAGTGGCAGAAGAGATATAGGGCGGTAGTTGGACATGAGTTTGACATCGACCTTTTTGTGTATAGGGATGGTTCTGGCAGTTTTCCAGGTGGATGGGACAGTAGACGTACGAATCGAGAGGTTAAAAAGCTAGGTGATAGGTCTGGTCAGCCAAGGTGCATACTGCTTAAGTATGCAAGGATGGATGCCCTCAGGCCCTTGACCCCCGCATGCCAGAAGGGAGTATAGTAGCTTGCGAACTTCAAGGTATGTGGTTGGAGCCAGAACGAAAGGAGGGTGGGAGGGTGAGGGAGGAGAAGAGGACAGTCAGGTTGTGGGCTAGTTAGAGTAGCGACTGGTGGAGAAGAAAAAGGGCATTGAAGGCGTTGGCAATGGTGTCATGGTTGGTGCAGTGAACACCTTGAATGTTCATGTCAGCTGGATTCTGCTGCTTGTCATTGCCGAGAATGTCCTTAATTTTGGACCAGTACCTGCGCTGGATTTGTAGAGGATGTTATTAGTAGGTTCCTAGTAGGTGCTTTGGCACTACGAATTTGTCTTTTGCAGTTGTTACGTGAATGCACGATAGTCTTCAAAGTCTGCACGGAGGTGGGAGATCTTCCACCTGGACCAAAGTTTGTCCCTAGATTTGAGAAGTTGAAGCAGGGGGTGTGTTAGCCACTTGGTTACTTTCCCTGCCATCCTACGTGTGGTGACCGGGATGTGAGGGTTTTGAAGACAGAGGAGGATGGAGTTGAAATATTCTGTGGCTATGTTAATGTCCTCTGTTTGTTAGAGAGAGGACCAGTCAACCTGGTTAAGGTCAGTTAAGAAGTCCTCATGACTTAGGTGGGAGAGATTAGGAAAGGTTACAGTTTTAGCAGGGAGGGGAGGAGTGACAGTGTTCCAGACACAGTAGATGGGATAGTGATCACTAATTGTGTCAGGTAGCACACCAGCTGAGGCAACATATTCCGTCCTGTTAGTAAGTATCCAGTCAAGGAGGGTGGCACAGTTGCCGCCACGTGAGACCCTTGTGGGTTCATGTATGAGCTGGGATAGATTTGCCTTGCTAGCTAAGGAGGATAGGTTAGCTGAGTTTTTCTCGGACCAGTCAAGGTTAAAATCACCAAGGCAGATAATGTCATTCTTGCCTGTAACTGTAGGCAGAAACCCTAGGAGTTCAGTGATGCCTTGTGTAGCATTTTTGGGGGATATAAGTACAAAAATATGGAGTTTCTTTACACCCCAAGAAGGTAGGGAGTGCAGGATTTCACAGTTTGGTAGGAGGGGGTCCTGCAGAAGGTTAATGTTTAGGTGAGTTTTGAAGTAGAGGGCAAGGCCACCTCCCCTTTTAGTGCCAGGACGGTCAATACGAAGCATGCTGTATCCAGGAAAGCGGCACTGAGAGTCAGGCACTGTGGGCTTAAGACAGGTTTCTGTGATGGCGAGGACGTCCGGGACGTTAGTATAGATCCAAGCCTGGAGGTCAGGGAGGTTGGCCATAAGGCTTCTAGCATTCAGGTGGGTGAAAGTTAGTCCATCGGTTTTAGGGAGAGTGGTGGCCGGGGGGGGGCAAGGTTATGACAGGACGCAGAGATGGACCAGGGTTGATCTCAATGTCACCGGATAGTATAAGAGATAGGGTTAGTAACCATTATGGGTGATGAGGCACGCCCTGATAGACATGCAGGTGATGGCCCAGATGAAGGTGGGTGAAGGTATCTGACTATTGGGCTAATACGCTTGCTGATGAGAGCAGAGGGGTAGAGGTAGTGGAGTGGCAGTAGCAAGCATGTTGGAGTAGTAGAAGTCAAACTGAGTATAAGTATTGGCAGAAGCTGTTGATGTGTTCAAGCAGTAAAGCTCAAAGAGGATAGGAAGGCAAAGTATTCCCATGAGGAGCGCTAGGAGGGGAGGAGGGGACATTTTTGACTAGAGAAAGGAGTGAGGTAGAGAGGAAAGAGACAGCAGAGCGCTCCTTTAATATAAATCACCAAGTGAAAACAGCTACTAGAGAGCAGTAAAATGTGACAAGTGAGGTATTGGGAACAAATTGCTCGAACTTCATCAGGCTCCCTCTAGTGGCAAAACAATATAAGGAGTTAATGGAGCAGCAAAATATCGCGAGGGCAGAGGCTATTTAAGTAATACCAGCGAAGGGTGGGGGGATTTCAGATAGAACACAGGTCCTGGGCTTGCAGTGACTCTAAGCTTTTAAATACAGTTACAGGCAAATGCAAATAGTTTTAGCTGGTTCGTTTTAAAAGTTTCAAAATCAGGCACAAAAGTAACAGTTCTGCTCCGTTTGAGCCTGGGCAGCAACTCGAGGTGCTACTCTGGCCGGGATTCATGCGCTGAGCAGGGGAGCTTGTGGCCATTTCAGAAAAGGCGCCAGATGGCCAAAGGTGGTGGCAGCAGCCTGGATCAAGGTAGAATTACCTGGTGTGTCTCGAGTTCAGGGCTTCTGTGGGCAGGGAGGGCTTCAGGGCAGGCCCTCGCGACCTCCGGTCTCCTCGGGGGAGGGGGGTGGTCTCAGCGGGAGAATGGAGAGAGAGGGGGGATTAAATATGCAGTACAGGTAAAAAGGATTAACTTGCTGGGGGCGGGCTGGTAGTGGGTGTGGGGAGAAGAGCAAATGGGCTGTGGGCTATCAGGTTACTATTGTGATTCAAAAAAGAAAGGCTTATGGTGGTTACTAGCAGGGCAAACTGAAATTCTGCATGCTGGAAATGCACTTTAGGAGTTAACAAACAGTCCCCAAATGAGTTTTTCACAGGGAGGTATTTCTGTTACAACTGGAAAAATGCACTTTACAAATTAACAAACAGTCCCCAGTGAGATTTGCACAGGGGGGGATTTCAGATAGAACACAGGTCCTGGGCTTGCAGTGACTCTAAGCTTTTAAATACAGTTACAGGCAAATACAAATAGTTTTAGCTGGTTCATTTTAAAACTTTCAAAATCAGGCACAAAAGTAACAGTTCTGCTCCGTTTGAGCCTGGGCAGCAACTTGAGGTGCTACTCTGGCCGGGATTCATGCGCTGAGCAGGGGAGCTTGTGGCCATTTCAGAAAAGGCACCAGATGGCCAACGGTGGTGGCAGCAGCCTGGATCAAGGTAGAATTACCTGGTGTGTCTCGGGTTCGGGGCTTCTGTGGGCAGGGAGGGCTTCAGGGCAGGCCTTCGTGACCTCCGGTCTCCTCGGGGAAGGGGGGTGGTCTCTGGTGTGTCTCGGGGAGGGGCTTGCATGAGATACTGTATATAAAATGGTAACATTGCTTTAATAGTATGGAATCCTAATATTTATGGTGGTTCCATTTAAGGTTGCCACCTTTGGAAGAGGCAAAAACCAGACACTAAACCACACCCTAAACTCTGCCCATAGCCCCACCCCTTTTCATGACTGATTGTGCATCACTCCTTCTCCAGAGCCATTTGTTGTGTCAGAGAAGACTTTACTGGAACAGCAGAAGACAATACTTAAAGCAACAATTCAGCAAAAATGTTAACATGCTGTACCTGTTAAATTTGCTTTTCTAAGTTATGTCTAGTTACTAATTTATTATTTAGTTACTGAAATTGTTTTTCCAAGTAAAACCGCAGAGATAAAGTAAATCTCATTCACAGATATGATCTACGGAGAGACAAGGGAAATACTGTAAATAGTATACAATGATTGATATATAATGAACACATTGCTTTGTATAATGCGTACTGTATATATTTTTTGTGGATTAAATTCCTTTTCATGACCACAGTACTCTTTTGATACCAAAATAAGTGATCATACTATTTTGGGGAAAAAAGAACAAGTTTAGAAAACTAATTTAAAACATTTAAAAAAGCTTAGATCCTGTTAGAGAGAGAAGTTTACCAACAAATGAAATTAGAAGATAACTCAATCTTTTACTGTTACAGAAAGTAGGGGCAGACTTTTGCCAAGCTTTGCTACTGTACTGCTCTAAAATGCAGAATGGAAAAGATTAGCTTAAGTATCTGCTAATGGTCTTAATGGCAATACTTTACTCCTCCCAGGTTAACTGCTTTTACAAAGAAAGGGCCATATTTTAACCTGGGCATGCAGCTGAAATAATGAATAACATTACAGAATCTGCTTTAAGTGTATGAGCACTCAAAATGGCTCAAAAACCTGACAATCACTGACCAAAACTGGATAGGATCCCTGTAAACTGGATTACCAGGTAGAAAAACTGACAGGTGGTGACCCGAGTTCCATCAGCTGGCACTCTTAGGGCTACTAGCTCTGACAACAACATCAGCTGTTTGTATCAGAGTTGTAGTGATAAGCCGAAGTGCACTACAAGTGTGGTGACATCAGTATGATCATGTAGGTGCATGACATGTGAAGTTATGCCATGTGTGTGGGACCTCCAGCCTAGTGGCATCTGCATATAAAAAGATCTCCTGTTACTGTTAGTGGCTCACTCCTTTGCCACAGCAGGAAGTCAGACTGCACTCATGGAAAGAGGTGAAAACAGAATGTTTAAGCTATAGGCACTTGTGAGAACACACTTCACAAAGAAAGCTAAAAACAACAACAGTGATGGAAATGGTGTTTTTTCACAGTGCAAAACCCAATGCCATCCCAGAGAGCATATCAGAAGCCATACTTAAGAGGGTGGTGAGTGTATTTAATTTTCAAAAAGTAAAATTGCCATGGAAGTTTTATTAACAAATTAATCCAAGGATAAAAGCTAGAACTAAATTGGATTACTTTTATAAACTATAAACTATAAATTGAGCACTAGATAAAATACTTTACACATGTAATGATGAATGCTCCGAAAACCAAAGCATTTCAAAAGCACGTCATAAAACTATTACACCTTACGGTTTTTACTTTTAATACCATTGGATTTAGAAATATGGATTATGAACATTGGGACTTGAATAGCTAAAATATTTTGTTGGGGAGAATTAAGAATTAAATGATGAAATCTACAAGGAAGTAGTATGAAGTGGCTTCTTAAGGTGAAATCGTGGTAAGTCATATTAAAGAACCATGGCAATACATGCATTATCATGTGGATTTGCTACACACTGCAGGTTCATGGAACTTAAGCATTCCTAAGAGACAATGCCATGTGCTGATGGTCCCACAGACCCCTGCATGCATGTGCAGAAGGGTCACACGTCCGTTCCACAATTATTCCCCAGCCATTTGTGCAGTTACGCATAGGGTCAGTCCAGAGGCATGTCTGGGGGAACATGCCAGCACTCTGAGCCATTCATGAAGGTGCAGACTGTCAGTAAAGGGAGGCACAGGATATACAGACGTGGGCCCTGCCATAGCCATCGCATCCCTCAGGTTTTTGACTGCCAGCTCTAGTGAACACAACCACCCCCTACCATGCTGATGTAGCCCTCTGGGCAGACAGGGAGGGCTGGGGTCAGTCATTCACTAAAAATACCACCAACGGCTTAATCTGGTTCAAGGTCAGTTGGCATTCATCTGTATGTCCTTCCCCCAGGTCATGCCTGAAAATAGGCAGAATTTGTCTAGCGCACTTAACCGGTCAACAAAAACTAAATAAATACATACATTTGGGCACTCATCTATTAACATTCAGTTTGCCCTTCACATGCATTCCCTCAGTCCCCTGCTCACACAGAAGAGGAGATCAGTTCTGGGACCCAGGATGGCCATGTGATCGGATGCCTGCCTGTTTCCCTCTACATGCCCCCCCTCACGTTCAACAACAAGCTTGGGGCAGGGCCACAGACAGACACATAAAGGAAGTGCACAGTAGTGCATACCATGCACCATTGTGCTTGACAGAGGTTCAGAGCTACATGGGCTGGGTACATGCAAAATGCACATACTTGGGCTCACATTGATGCATAGCTCCCTATGTGCATAAATATCATACAGTTTAAAGGAAAGGAAGATGCTACATAACATTTATCTTTGCATATTTTAGGGACCAAATATTTTAAATGGCAAAGTGAAGAAAGAAAAAATAAATATATATGGAGGTAAAAAACACAAAGGTATGCCTACCTTAATATTGATGTACATTATTTTGTGAATATTATATTAAGGAGAATGTAAACATTTTATATATGTTTTATGTGGTTTTCCCAGCACTCATGTATGAATTGATTTTATGTCGTATAACAGTAAAGAAAGTGCATACATTTGGAAAAACAGAAATATTATAATTATTTATCAGTGTAACGCTACCCTGATGAAGTGAGTTTTCATGAAACATTGGCTGTATGAAATATGTCTGACAGTAAATAAAATATATTGAGAAAAAGCAAATGAAACGTAGTTAATGACCCTTATATCCAACTTTATAGTAGCTGCACGAATCTAGACAGGAATTCATGCTCTAGAAAACACATGCACTAGGCTGCTTGATTGTTAGATGCCCTTTGTTAACAGAATCATGACTTTCAAAGCAGGTATGTAAAAAACTCAGATTTATTTTATTTTTTTTAAACAAAGGCTGGTCTGAACAGACCGACAGACAAGAGAAGCAGATCCTCATCATGGGTCAATGTTTAACATGTCACGATGCACGCTTTGTCAAGGGATCACAAGCAAGGAGTTCATGAGCATATTTATGCTAAAAAAGAAACTGAAAGGCACAGTTCAGTAAGTTAATTAATCTGTTCAAACTGCCACCAGTAAAAACAAAACATGATATACATACATGTGGCACATATGATGGACACTATCAATATAACAGCATACAAAGAAATAATATAATAATTCATATTGCACATACTGAAAATGAATTATTTTTAAAATGATAAAATGTAAAGGTCTTTATTAACACCTGGCCATTCTCAGGCTATTGTATTGTAAATCCAATGACATTCCGTTTCGACACTTTCTTGTTAACCCCCCACCCCCGCAACATTGGTTTCCATCTTCTCCAGACCCACAAGTTGAAACACATGTAAAGCAGAACCACAGAACCAGGACCCCTTGCCATGCAATATGCAACACTGGCATACTTCTTGATTTAATCACGGATCACTTTCATGTGTTCCCCAACCCTGACAAGGAACTGTCTCACTGATTTCCCAATACAAAAAAAAGCTTGCAGTTACACATGGCTTCATAGATCACGCAATTATCATCACAAAAAAGTAAGGGAGCCAATTTGACAACCTGACCTGTTCATGTATTTAAAAATGTTCCAGTTCTTGGGATGTTAGGACAGGTCTTTCATTTACCACAAGGTGCTAATCCCACCAGGGCTCTTGAAAGTAACCTCTGTTGACCGTCACTGGGCTGCAAACTATGCACAAATGAATCTTGCAGATTGCAACCTCTCATTCAAATTAATTTTGGCTTGTCTAATTCTCTCAGGTCAGAGTCAGCTTGAAGGGTTTCCCATTTGTCCCAAATTATATTGTTAACTTTTGATGTCAGTGGAGAGACAGTAGTAATATATTTAGCTGTATTCTGATTTTGTGCATTAATAACAGTTCTGTTGATGTTATCAGAATACAGTAGGTCATTTCTACAGTGCCAGTTTGTACAAAGTCTCATGCTTTTTCAATAACATCTCTACCATAACCATGGTGCTTGAGTCTTTTTGTTTTGCTTGCACGCATATGCAAGAAACGCATTGCATCAGCAGTTAAGGAGCATGCCACAATGTGTAAAGAAATTCAGCCATGTCATCAAGCAATCAGCTGTTTTGGGCATTACAAGCTAACAAAACAGCTGATTGCATGGTGTCTCCATGGTGACGGCTTCTCTGACGGTCTCTCACAGTCCTCAGGAAGCCGACGGAAAGCCGCCGCTCGCCATTCAGTGTGCCTTCCTAGTGAAACAATTCATTAAAGCATTTTTAATATTTTCACTCCAGATTTTCAACATTGCCATTTTATCACACCGTCTTATGAACACTACAGCTGTCATTTTTTACATCTCACCTGAAATGTATTTTCACACATGTATTGCACAATGGCCCAGTTGGTGTGCGAAATCAATGTTCAGGACAGATTAAGAAAATCACAGTGACACTTTTCATAAGGTAGGTCCCCAAAAACCCTATGTTGAAAATTTGGTGAAATAATTCCCAAAAATGACTGTTTTACAAGCGTGCATTGTGCAGTTCCTACGCATGATCATAACTTCAAGCATTTTTAATATTTTCACTCCAGATTTTCAACATTGCCATTTTACCACACCTCCCTATGTGTTGTACAGCTATCATTTTTCACATCTTGCCTGAAATGTGTTTTCGCACATGTAGCTCACAGTGGCACGGTCGGTGTGTGAAATCAATGTTCGGTACAGATTAAGGAAATCACAGTGACACTGTTCATGAGCAGAGGTTTGAAACTGGCTATGTTGAACAGTTGATGACAAATGTCCATAAAATGACTGTGTTACAAGCGTGCATTGTGAAATTTCCATGCACCCTCGTAAGTTCATGAATTTGTAATATTTTCAGTCCAGATTTTCAACATTGGCATTTTTTCACACCTCCTGATGAACAGTACAGCTGTCATTTTTCACACCTCGGTCGAAATGTGCTTCACACTTCTGGCGCAGAATAGCACGGTTGCTGTGGGAAATCAGTGTTTGGGACAGATTAAGAAAATCATAGTGATAGTATTCATGAGCAGAGGTCCCAAAATGCCTATGTTGAAAATCTGCTGTAAAATATCCCTAGACTAATTACATTACAGGAGTGCGTTGCACAATTTCTATGCATACTCGTGAATTCATCATTTTTTTTATATTTTCACTCCAGATTTTCAACATTTCCATTTTTTACACCTCTTCATGAACAATACAGGTGCCATTTTTCATATCCTGTTCAAAATGTGTTTTTGCACCTGTGGTGCCTAGTGGCACAGTCACTGTGTAAAATCACCTTTTGGCTAACAAACTGATAGTGTCACTGTTCATGCAGTAGGGTCAGAAAAACCCATGTTGAAAACTTGGAGTAAAAATACCAAGAAATACCCAGGGTGTTAGGGTTTTCAACCATAACACCCTACCCTGTAGGGACTGACAGGCATCAGAGGTGTGATTTAGGATTGTTGACAGTAATGCTCATGCCATTCCACCCCCACCCTGCAGCCAGTGGCAGGCATTGAGGTGTGCCTTGGACCCTTTGGCCCCAGAGTTCACCCCATTCTCCTATACTGCACCCATTTCAGTGTATTTCCTTATGGAATGAGGTGAGTGTAAAGCCCGTACACTCCAAAGCACACCTCAACACTTGTAAGTGTCTGCTGGGTAGGGTGAGGTGAAATGTTGTGACCGTTATGGGCGATGACCCAAAGGCACACCCCAATGCCTGTCCATCTCTGCAGGGTGGGGGTGGAGTTGCTGTCAGTTCAGTACTTCACTGGCATTCCTATACTGCATCTGTCTAATTCCTGCACTTCCACTGCTAATGACAGCAAGCAACACTTGGCATTGACAAATGCTTGTTTTGAGATCCACACACTGTTCTTGAAAGCTTTCTTCCATGTCACAATTGTGTCTAACATGCAAACATTTTCCCCTTGGAATATTGAAAACAATGTGGTTTGGATTACCACTTCTAGCCAGAAGAACTGTATTGTGGCCTGTCCTTTTTTTACATAAATAAACTGGTGTTCAAATTAAAATTTCTGTCTTTTCTGATGTTAAGATCCAAAAAATGATCTTCATCGAGGCTGTACTTCATCCTGAATTTTAAATGCCCATTGGTGTGCAAAAAAGCAATAAAATAATATGACTTTTCCAGCTGCCCTTCCACATAAATATGGCATCACCAATGAATCATTTCCATATTTCAAGATGTTTAAGGAATGACTTTTTCTCAGCCTTTGTTTTTTAAATAAATAAATGTGGCTTTGTTACATACTGTATTTGCTTTGAAGGTCCTGATTCTGCTGACAAACAGCATCTAACAGTGTAGCGATTTAGTAATTTTTTTTAAATCCTGAATCTACTACATATTATGAAAAGGATCTCAGAAATGCTGCAATCTAATTGGCTATCTGCATTCTGTGAGCCTTATAATAATCACTGTTAACCTATCATGTACAAAATTATCTCCATAGCACACAAATTCTGTTAAATAAGTAGCAGCATCTTATCCACTGGCACTGCTGAGTGGCTGTAACGATGCATTCTAACATTTTAAACCAGCATTCTTGGATAGATGGTGTATGGACTACTCTATTTAAAATCCTACTCTTGGTAGGGAAACCATTCAACACGTACACTTTTAACAGTTTGCTTTTAAATAATTTTTATAGTAGTGATAAGGCACTACTACAAGGAATTAAATTAAAAGTCAGGTAATCATCACCTTGCGGCAATGTGATACTAAGAGTTACCCTGTGTCACATCACTAGAGATGCAGCAAATTTTAATTTCACTTGTGAAGTTGATACAAAGTCGTATTATAACTTAGTACTTCACGAAGTTCTGCAAAGTTCCTGATGACAGCACCAATTTCCCAGCCATGTATTTTAAATACAAGACCAAAAGGGTTAACATCTCAGCCCTCACTCACTCTGCATTAGATTCCCACTCCCTCCAACCTTCCAAATACATTTAGTATGTCTCCCCTGCCGTTCCCCTACTAGTACATCCTCCACTTCCCCAGAAAGGTTCTTATTGTAGCAGCACACAAAGTCAGACTCAGTTTCGGATATGTTATTCCAGTAGAAACACCTCACACCTCCCAGACCACCCCATTCCTGTGTCCCCTAAGCAGAAATAATTGTTTTGTAAACCCCAACCCTAGTATCCACCCTCTGGCACTCACCTCTCTCCACCCCTTGTGCACCTAAAATAAAGTTTTGTTCTACCTGTAAAAGTAAAGAGAACAGACCCTGCAGGAGTAAGACTGACTCAATCATCTTCAGTCAAAAGGCACTGTAGGAATGAAGAAATAATCATAGCGTTTACCTTATAGTAACACCTATTGGTCACCACATTGGCCAATCAGATAGGGTAAACATAACAGAAATACAGTATCTGATGGCAGAAGGCAACAGTAGCCCATCAAGTCTGCCCATAGTTGGCACTACTGTATCCCCTAGCCTAGTAACACTGTGGATTATGAATGCCATCCCTCCCTCCCTTCTGCTTCCTCTCCCTTCCTGGCTCCCCCAAGTGTGATTTGTGACTCCCCTGTGCCTGTTCCACCCATTTGAACAAAACAATGGTCCTTACCCCCACAATCCCCACCAGAAATCTGTTTCAAGGCTCTTACACTGTTTCTGCGAAGTAAATTTTCCTCTCATCCTTCTTGAATTTTTCTTCCACTAATCTTCAGTCATGCCCCTTTGTGACTGCATATCTATTTCTAACATAAAGGTACTCCCAATTTACCCTATATAAAGCCCTTAGGAACTTTTTAGTCTGCATCACGTTCCCCCCCCATCTCTAATCTGGCCTCCAGCGAGTACATGTTTAGAGCCTTAAGACATTCCTTATACGATCTGCATTGGCAGCCCTGAATCATTTCTGTGACTCTTCACGGCATTAACTCAAGCCTATCAATGTCCTTTCTCAAGTGAAGACTCCAAAACTGGACACAGTACCCCAGGTGAGGACTCATAAGTGGTCTGTACAGAGGCAATATTACCTCACCATACTGTCAAAATCCCTCCCTATACTGGCCTGTATCCTAGAGCCCTTACTATAGACCTTGATGCACTGGTTGATTTGCCTGAGTGAGTCACTAATTAGGACTCCTGTACCTCTCTCCTTTGATGAAATGAAAAGCTTAACCCCTACCATATAGTACTGCATGTGTGGGTTCTTATTATCTATGCGTATCACCTTTCACTTCTTGTTGATGAATCTCCACTGCCAGACCTTTGACCACCTCTCAAGCCTTTTTAGATTGCTGTAAAGGTCCATTACCCCTTCCTCACTATCCACCCTGCCACAGAACTTTGTGTCATCAGCAAAGAGATATAACCTATGCCACTAATGAACATATTAAACAGCAGCTGGCACCTCAGGAGAACTTTAAAAAAAATATTTAGACACAGTTCACATTAGTTTTGTATTTCTCTTCCCCATTATTTATTATCAAGGCAATCTACATGAAAGCAGGATCTTTGCTCCTGAAGAGACCCTCTGTTCTTGTTGCCTTTTCCCAACCTGTGGATACAGTGCACTGCTTGTGACATCACAGTTACTCCCATGGCAACAGACTATGATGTCACAACAGAGGATTATGACCTGAAGTAGGCAGTAAGCTGCAGAGACAGATAAACTGTAGGGGAACTCTAAGGTATAAAGACCATGCATTCATGTAAATTTACTCAATAATAAATAATGAGGAAGAAAAATCTATAAAATGTGTATAGAATGCAAACTAAATTGTACCTAATTGTTATGTATTTCAAAGTTTTCTTTGAGGCTTCAGTAGCTCTTTGAATACAGCAGGTCTGAAGATTGATCCTAGTAGCACCTCACTCATGAGTCATCATTCCTGCATTCCTACAGTGGCCTTTGACAGAGAAAATAGTGAGCCAGTATATCTCCCATTAGTGATCATTTTCTTTATTTTTACGGTTAGAAGAAAATTATCTTCTGGTGGCAAGGGGGAACATGGGAAGTGGGTTCTAGAGGGTGGTTACAAAGGTGGGGTATTTTCAAAGCATCTGCTTGGGAGGGACATAGGGATTGATCAGGTGGGGGAGGTGTGTGGTGTTTCAATTAGAATATCATATCCTAATCTGAGTTTGCCTTTGTGCACTTGCTGGGACAGTGCATGGAAAGGAGGAGGGAAGTGGGTGCTAAAGGGCAGGTACTAACACAGGGGTTACGAAAGAGTTATTTCTGCTCAGAGGACACAGGAAGGGTTCAGGTGAGTGAACTGTTTTGTGTTTCAATTTAAATACAGTAATATTTCTTAATCTGAGTTCTACTTTGTGTGCTGATAAAATAAAAACTTTTGCTGGGGCAGTGAGGGAGAGGAGGGTGCTAGCCAGCGGATACATAGATATGTACATAGATACATAGAAATTGTCAACAGATAAGGACCACATTGCCCATCTAGTCTGCCTGTAAGCCCTAAACTTGTATGCAGTCACTGACCCTAAGTGATCAATGGCTTTTCATCACTACCTCCCCACCAAATGTTCCCTTGTGCCTGTCCCAGGCATGCTTAAACCCCTCCACTGTGCTTTCCTCCACCACCTCTTGTGGCAGACTATTCCAAGCATCCACCACCCTCTCTGTGTAGAAAAACCTCTTCATGTTAACTCTTAATCTACCCCCCTCCAATTTCATATTGTGTCCCCTCATTCAGATATCTTTTCTAGATTGGAACAGATCCACCACCTGCACATTGTTTATGCCCTTGAGGTACTTGAAAGTTTCTATTATGTCCCCCCTTTCTCTCCTCTCCTCCACTGAGTACATATTGACGACTTTTAGTCTGTCCTTGTATGTTTTGTGATGCAAGCCATGCACTATCATTGTGGCCCTTCTCTGGGTAGCCTCCACCTCGTCTATGTCCTTATGTATGTGTGATCTCCAGTACTGCATGCAATACTCCAGATGTGGCCTTACCAGTGTTTTTTACAATGGCATCAACACCTCCTGCTAGTAATGCCTCTGACTATGCACCCCAGCATGCCACTTGCCCTCCCTGCAGCCTTTGCACACTGCTTTGATACCTTAAGGTCATCAGATATGAAAACCCCTAGGTCCCTTTCCTCTTTGGTGACAGTCAGCACCTCTCTCCCCATTCTGTTGCTCTCCCCAGGGTTCCCCCTATGAAGGTGCATTATCTTGCACTTTTTTGAATTGAACCTCAGTTTCCACACCTTTGACCATCTTTCAAGATTCTTCAGGTCCCTCTTCATTTTCTGCACCCTTTCTGGAGTATCCACTCTGTTACAGATCTTGGTGTCATCGGCAAATAGGCAGACCTTTCCTTCCAGCCCCTCTGCAATGTCACTAATGAAGACATTGAACATGACTGGTTCCCAGAAAAAGCTGGTTGGGGGGATGATGGGAACGCACTGATGCAAGACGCACACCCTGGGCTTGTTGGCTGTGAAGCCAAGATCTCTTCCATCAGGAAAATGAAGTTTTAGGAGCGATAGAATGCTTGTTGTTTCCTCATTTTTGTCCATGCATTGCCGCTATCCGATGGTGAAACCCATAACATTTTTTGCTTTTCTTTGCTGAGTTTGCCAATCGATATATCTTATTCATTGTAATCGAAGGTGAGATTCGTCGGCAGCTGAAACAGGCAATGGTCGTCATTCCGCACCCCGTGGCAGGGCAAGATACCAGTCAGTGTACGCTGTAGCTGATAACAGAATCCTTAGCTAAAATTAGGTGAATTCCATGAATCCCTTAATGGGATGCCTCTGCCTATGCAACCCAGCATGCCACCAGCCCTCCCTGCAGCCTTTGCACATTGCTTTGATATTGTAAGGTCATCAGATATGATAATCCCTAGTTCCCTTTCCCACCCGCCTAGGACAGGGTGAGAAGGTGCCTGCTGCCCGCTCTCCTCCTTGGCTCTCAAGGCTGATTAGAGCCCACTGGGCTGGTACCGCTGAAGTAGTCCACTCCACAAGCAACATGCCCACCTAAGACAGGGTGAGAAGGTGCCTGCTGCCAGCTCTCCTCCTTGGCTCGCAAGGCAATGGCTGGTCACTGACCCAGGACAAGGGAAAGGGGATTTTGGACCTTTCCTCCCATTTCTAATTGAATACCTGGCACCCATCACTGTGGGACCTGTATGGTTACAGATGACCCCAGAGCGCTGACGTTGGTTTCCTGCCCAATGCTGCAGCCAGTGCTGAAATCATTGGACTAGGGCATAAGACTGCAGAGAAACACTGACCTTTTACTTTTCTTCCTTTATCAGTTGCATAGTGAAGTCCTGATCTTTTTGCCTCCTAGTTCATTCAGTTGCACACTTCTGTGAGCTGCACAGTGCAGATCGGCAACTTGATTGTTGTTTTTGTCAGCTGCTAAGTCCTCAGGGCTGCACAGACTGACTTGAATCTCTTGCTGAACTGATTGATCCTTCACTGCACTGTTTTCAGCATTTGCCTAACCTGAACTGGTTTCTTGGTGATTTTTCAGCCCACTCCCCCCTTTCCTACCTCCTTCCTTTATTAAATATACTATAAGAGCAGAAAGACTCACCCACCTCCTACTTGGTTAAACTCCACTTTCCCTCTTAAAGGGGAAGCACCTAAGAGCTACAGATCCACAATACCAGGATTTCTTTACCTCTCCATTAGTACCTGTTTCCCCATTAGCAGGTTCTACAGCTCTTCCACTAGAAGGTGTATACTTAAGCAAGCATCCTTCACTTTCTACTTCCCTGTTACAGGCTATTCAGCTGTATACCTGAGGGAGCCTTATTTTATGCATTGCACCCTTTCCCCTAGGTAGCAAAACAACTCTTTTCAGCTACACCCCCTTGTTTTAGTCTACTACCTACCAAAGTCTACATAGACTTTGACAGCAGTTAAGGACCACTTGGCCCACCCAGTCTGCCCATTTCCCTACCTACTGGATAAGCTGAAGATTCTAGTTAACCAACAGCCTACATCCTGCAACCCCCCACTATAATTGCCTTATGTCTGTCCCATGCATGTTTGAATTCCCCCACTGTTTTAGACCCAACGACCTCCTCAGGAAGGCGGTTCCTTGTATCCACCACTCTCTCCATGAAAAAAAATGTCCTCACATTACCCCTGAGCTGTACTCCCCATCTTTAAATTGTACCCCCTTGTTCTTACACATCTCTTTTTCTGAAAGATGCTACCCTCTTGGACTTTGTTGATTCCCTTGAGGTACTTGAAAGTTTCTATCATGTCCCCCCGTCCCTCCTTTCATCAGGAGTATACATATTATGCTCTCTCAGTCTCTCTTCATATGGTTTCTGCTGCAGACCCTGCACCATTTTAGTTGCCCTCCTCTGGAATCCTGTCTATGTCCTTGCGTAGATGAGATCTCCAAAACTGCACACAGTACTCCAGATGGGGTCTCACCAACTGTCTGTATAGAGGGATAACCACTTCCCTTTTTCTACTTGTGATGCCCCTTCCTATGCATCCCAGTATCCCCCTGGCTCTCCTTACTGACTTTTCACATTGCTTACCCACCTTTAGGTCATCTGATATGACTACCTCCAGATCCCTTTCCATTTTTGTTGCTGTTAGTACCGTCCCTGCTATTGTGTACTCTTCTCCTGGGTTTTTGTTTCCCAGGTGCATTACCTTGCACTCCTTTGCATTGAATCTAAGTTGCCATATGTCTGACCATTCCTCCAACCTTGCCAAGTCCCTTCTCATCTTTTCTACCCCCTCTTGTGTATCAACTCTGTTACAGATCTTTGTGTCATCTGCAAAGAGGCATACTTTTCCCTCCAGA
This sequence comes from Neoceratodus forsteri, assembly GCA_016271365.2. Classification (NCBI taxonomy): domain Eukaryota; kingdom Metazoa; phylum Chordata; order Ceratodontiformes; family Ceratodontidae; genus Neoceratodus; species Neoceratodus forsteri. The sequence goes on along the minus strand of CM057452.1, from coordinate 867,203,884 downwards.
CCCTCTGCAATGTCACCTATAAAGATGTTAAAGAGGACTGGACCCAGTACTGAGCCCTGAGGTACTCCATTAGTAACCTTCCTTCTTCGGAATGTGTTCCATTCACTATTACCTTCTGTGTCCTGTTGTGCAGCCAGTTTTCTACCCAGGCTACCACCCTGGGACTCACTCCCAGGCTGGCTAACTTGCTTATTAATCTTTTGTGTGGGACTGTGTTAAATGCCTTGCTAAAGTCTAGGTAGGCCATATCCACAGCCCCTCCCTGGTCTATTACTTTGGTCACCAAATCAAAGAAATCAATTAGATTCTTCTGACATGACCTTCCTGCTGTAAATCCATGCTGCTTTGGGTCCTGTGCCCTGCTGGCCTCTAGGTACTCAACAATTCTTTCTTTCAGAAGTGATTCCATCATTTTCCCTACCACTGAGGTCAAACTTACAGGTCTGTAGTTTCCTGCTTCTGCCTTGCTCCCACTTTTGTGAAGAGGAATCACATCTGCCCTCCTCCAGTCATTAGGTACCACCCCATCCTGCCATGATTTGTTAAAAAGCATGGTCAGCGGTGTCACTAGGTCCTCCCTTAGTTCTTTTAGGACTCTGGGGTGAATCCCATCAGGCCCCATTGCTTTGTCCACCTTGAGTTTTAGGAGTTCTTTCAGGACTTTTTCTTCTGTGAATGGACTGGTGTCAACCTCCTCCCATTGCTCCTAGACTCTCAGGATGTTTCCTTTCTGCTCAAATCCTTCTCCCTTCTACCTCCTCCCCCTAACCTTATTTCTTACCCTTTCTCTATGTGCTCCTCCTGCTTTTGCCAGCCAAGAGCCTTATAACTCCAAATCCATCCAAACCCCCTGTCTCCAGGCCCCAACGTATATTCATGCTATTACTCCTGTTCCCCTAATGTATTCTGGTCTCATTCTCTCATCATTCCACATGCATCCCTACTAACTTTTCCAAATTTCTTTGTTATTCTCCACCTTCTGCTTCCTCACTATACCACTCCCTTCTAACTCACTCACTTGGCCTCCAAGCCCCATCACTCCAAATCCATGAAGCTACACTTCCTCATCCCAGCTCTACTATTACTCACCTCAGGGGACATCCACCCCAACCCCGGTCCTGCTACTTCCTTCACCTCTGTCATCTCCCCCACTGCTGCTGCCCATACCCCTACCCCAACAGCCCTCATAAATGGATTCAAGATACTACACTTAAACATTCATAGCCTACTTCAAAAAATAGACCTCCTGCAAACCACGGTTGCTACCCTGAAACCAAACATTGTAATTATAACAGAAACATGGCTAAAGAGTACAATTCCTGACCACTCAGTCTCCATCCCTGGTTACTCCATTCTATAGCTAGATAGAGTAGGCAGGGGTGGTGGAGTGGTTATGTATATCTGCGTCTCCTTCCAATATTTCCCAGTCTTCTCCTCCTCCAACCCAGCAACCCATGATGCCATAGCCATCAATGTATCCCTCCCTTTCTCACTACGTATCTTTATAGCCGGTATCTATTGCCATCCAAATGTCCAGCCCGCTGTCTCCCTTGACCTTCTAACTTCCATTACTTCCCTCTCTCAGTCTGGTGAGCTTTATATCTTTGGCAACCTCAATTTAAATTTGTTGTCCCCAACAACATCTACCACAAGAAATGCTATTAGTGCCCTCAACCTCACACAACTAATTACAGAACCCACCCACCCTAATCATAAGACTGAAAACCACGACCTATTTGATTGGGTCCTAACTTTCCACCCCCATAGAATCATCATCTCCAGCATTCTTCTGGATGCTCTCAGCGACCACAACCCAGTTTTCCTGGTCAGAAAAGTTCACAGCCCTAAATCCCCACATAAAGCCCTACAAATACAGACCTATAAATCCCTAGAATTGGAACGTATTAGACTGGTCCCCACTAGCAAGCACCTCCTTGGTTGATAAAGCCCTAATCTATTTTAAAGACATCTTCCTAGCAAATTGGAATGCCTTTGCACCCCTAAAACAAACAAGGGTTAGAGGTCATCACCTCCCCTGGATTATCCCTGAATTACTAGCCTGCAACAGAGCCAGAGATCAGGCCTGGAAATGGCACAAAGTCTCCCAGCTTCCAAATTGCCTTCGTATTTACTGAAAACTCTGTAATGCCTACACCCAGGCTAGCCAAAACAGAGTACTTCAAATCTACCTTCGTGACAAACATCAACTCTCCCTCCAATTTCTGGAGAGTGGTCCACACCCTCTTTACCTCCCCATTCTGTCCACCCACCCCTATATTTAAGATAAATGCCACCCTCATTGCAGATCCAGTTGCAATAGTTACTGAATTCAACTCACATTACACCACTGACAAGCTACTTCAATCCCTCCCAAACTACTCCCCTCCCTTTCCCCCTTTCTATTGCCTATGAATGACTCTCCTCTGATTCCCCCCTACTCCTTCACTATTGTCTCCCCAAATGACACTCTAAATGCCCTGCTAGCAACCAACCATTCAAAAGGCTCCTCCCCAGAGGACCTTGGCCCTAAACTCCTATCCTTCTCTGCCCCAGCCGTCACCTACTCACTCTCTTTTATCCTAAACATCTCTTTCTCAACCACCTCATTACCTTCCCCATGGAAACACGCAGTGGTCCTTCCCCTCCCCAAAGGCGGAGACCCCACCTCCCCTGGCAACTACCACCCATCTGTCTTCTCCCTTCCCTTGCCAAACTTCAGGAACACCTAGCCCTCTCCCAGCTCACCGTTTACCTCAATGGCTCCTCCTTCTTCACCCCTTATCAATCTGGCTTCAGGAAAAATCACTTCACCACCACCTGCCTTCTTTAACTCACTGATTCTATCCTCACTGGAATGGACAATGGTCAAATCACCTCAACCATTTTTGTTGATCTGGCCAAAGCCTTTAACACAGTCTCCCACTCCCTTTTACTTGATTCCCTACCAACAGCTGGGCTATCCCCCTTAGCCACAGACTGATTCAAGGCATACCTCACTGGCAGAACTCAATCAGTCAAGATCTCTGATGCAATTTCCCCACCCCTCCCAATAAGAACTGTCATCCCCCAGGGATCAGTGTTAGGCCCCATATTGCTCTCCCATCCATCTGCTCTCCCTTCTCCTCCATTCACATGTATGCTGATGATACAGTCTCGTATGCATCTGGTTCCTGCCCCACCAAGGTTGCATCCAACTCGCAGCATGACTTTGACAAAGTTCAGCATTGGTTTGCAAACCACCAACTATCTCTCAACACCAAAAAAACAGTCTCCATGACCTTTGGCTCCAGGCAGAGACTTACCAGGTATCTCTCTCTATCCTCCTTCCACACCCTTGATGGGACTTTACTTCAGGACATATCCTCCTTCAGGTATTTAGGTATCTGGCTAGACCAACACCTGAACTTCTCTGGTCATACCAATGCCATTCAGACAAAATAGCATCCCATGCTTGGCTCCTTATTAGAGAACTGCACCTGAATCCCACCCATAGCTAGGCATGAGATTGTTTAGAAGATGATCCTACCTATCTTTGACTACTGTGACATAGTCTACGGTGCTAGCCCTAATTTCTCTCTGGCCAGACTAGATACTCTCTTCAACTCCTTTTGCCATTTTGCCCTTGATACCCCTCTCCACACTCATTATTGTGATCTCTATCATGGCCTATTCTTCCCTTCCCTGACAAACTGATGTCTCTCTCACTGCACAAAATTCACCTCCAAGCACTGACTGGGTGAACTTCCCTCCTATCTCTTCCCTGCCTTTATAACTGCCCCCCCTCCTTCCCACTCCCTACGATCTACTGACTCACAAACCCTGGTGGTCCCAAGTTGCTCCACCCTTATTGGCCAATCAGGTTATTCTTATTGCCTCCCAAGAATCTGGAATTCACTTCCCCCTCAAATTCACCACTCATCCTCTTGCTAGTCCATTAACTCTGCCCTTAAGAACTTCCTTGCCTCTTCCTCTGGCCATGACCCTCCCTAATCCCCCTCCATCTCCCCTTAAGCCATATTATCATAAGCCTACTCCCCACCACTCTTATTTTCTTCTGATCATGCTCCTCCTAGTCCCCTACTCTCCCTCCTCCTAAAGTGTTCCTCCCACTTCTTTCTCTTCCCTTAATCTATCTCCCTCCTGTGAGCTCAATCACTGCCTTATGAAGACAGGATCCATAGCACACAGTGGGCAACAACTTTACTCCATTTCCCCTGTTTCTTCTTTTACTGCACCCCCTCAGTTACTGCTAGATCACTGTCTTGTGTAGGCAGGGTCACCCAGCACATTGGTGGGGTGCTACCCCCCCATTATAGTTGACCTCTGCTACCTCCACAACATCCCTCCCCCAACATCCCCCTCTCTTGCATCACTATATATAAATAACTCTCATCACCTATAACCTGTGTCCTACCAGTAAGGCTATCTACCACCCTGCCCAGATAGGGATAACAGGACACTGTTGTGTTTCAACTCCCCCCTTTTCCCTCAGGATACCCCCCCACTTACAATAATTGTCTCTCTCATCACCATGCCACACTCTACCTCTCCTCTCCTTCTACCCCTCTTCTGGTTAACATTGGCCTACCCCTACACTCAATTAAGTACTAATAACCTACCCCATACCCCTCTTATATGCACTTTAGTCCACCCTGTCATCTCTGCTTGCCTCAAAAATTATGTTCTGTCTGCATATCTCCATAAATTTCCTTTCCCTTCTTCCATTCTGACCTCCGCAATTTTTAGTTTCCTCCTTCCATTCTTCCTCTCTTTACTCCAATCACTGTAAATCTTCAATATCTATGTTAAATTAATGGCTACCAATTACTATTGGGTCATCATACCATCTAGCGCTACATACTGTTGCCAAGTTATTATATGTGTTCCAGTGTTACCAACTGTCACCAACTGTTGTCAATTTGCTATATGTGTCTTTATAGCTACTATACTTAACTGTTGCATTGTTAGTCAATGTTATCCACCTGTAATCACTCCTGCTGTCATTGTATGCAAGTAAGCAAACTGCATTCCAACATTGTAACATTTCTCTGTATTCTATCCCATTGTTCCCAACCTCCTTAGGTTGCACCGGGAGATGAGGAACTTGTTGCTCAGTGTGCCTTCCAGGTGAAACATTTCAATAAATAAATAAATAAAATGGAAAACACTAAGGAGCCTTGGAGAGAGTCCAGTAAGTGGTTATAAAGGTGGTTTGGAAGGGCTCGGGTATCATATAACTGACTTTCAACTTAAACCTAAACTCATTTATGCTTATTGCCAAACACTCTCTGAGACTGGTGTAATATGTAATATGTATAAGAACTACTCAAGGAGTTTTCAGTAAGCATACGGACATGGACAAAAGGCTCACATTGGGTGTAAAGCAGCCTGGAACACTTTGAATCTTAAGTGACTGCATCAAGTACTCAATTAAATTATATCACTATTGGAGCATGAAGGAAGCGCCCACCCCCCCCAAAAAAACCTGCAACTATTCATATTTAAAGGAAGCATTTGAAGCATTTGAATGTGAACTACCATAAAGGGGTGAAAGGGGGATAAAGCATTATTTCTGAGGATTTTACCACTTTTAGGCTGTGTATTAACAACTGCAGAGACTGAAATCAATATTACTGTACAAGCATACTGCTAAGTGAATGAAATTTTAAGGAAATTGGAAAAAAACATTTCAAATACTTGTTTTTGAACTGTAAACCTGGAGGTAAGAAGATTCAGCAATTATAAAAAAATACCAAGTTAAAGGGATGGAAGGATCCCCTAATACACTTTAAAAAACAGAAGGGCAAGATTTAGTAAAGCAAAAAAGGCTGGCCAAACTGTTTAGCAATTCCATATCGCAAAATGAAGAAGGTGAGCAAAAAGGCAGTACAATTAAAACAGTGGTATTCAAATCCCCCCAAAATTCAGGATCAGACAAGAAAAAACTAAGGAAACAGCTATTACCATTTAAAAATTGCTACCAAATAACAGGCCCTAAAAATCTCACAATTCCACCAAAGATTCAACAGGATCAAGACAAAAAAAAAAGAAAGAGAAAAAAAGGAAAGGTCATGCTGGTCAACAAAAGAAGCCACTGCTAGCACTGGAGATGAAAAGATAGATGTAATGGGCAGGATTCACTAAACTCCTGATGACCACAGTTGCAGGCAGAAGCCTGGGTGTGCAAGGGTGGGTTGCCACTTTAATGAATCCACAGGTTACCGCAGCTGCTGGTATTCACAAAGGTGGAGCTGGATTCCAACCGGCTCCACAGATTACGGCAGCATTTGGGCTCTGATGCCAGGGACAGCACCGCAGCTGCAGGAGGCTGCTATGGACAGTGGGACCCACCGTAACACCTTCCATAACTGCTGTGGCTGTGAATTGGGTGCTCCACAGCTGTGGTGATTTTGGAGCACCACTGGGATTACAGAGTGGGACTTAGTCCCAAACCACATTGTGAATCCTGCCCAATAAGTGTTGGGGAATCTGCATCAGCCTCCAATCAAGAGGCTGCAGAGGCACAAAATGTAATCACTGGTTCAACAGAAGAAACACCTCTAATATGGGCACAAAAGCTTATGGACAATTTTGCATTGATGCACATAGCAATTCAAAGGTTACAACATCTACCTGATATACTTGAATTACTTAACTCTACAATGGCCAGAATGGAAAAAATGGAACTAGAAGTCAAAAGGATTAATAAATTAGAAGAAAGGTATTCCAAATTGGAGAATGAGTTAGGCCTCATGCAAAAAGATGTAAAAGATTTTAAAAAGAACTTTTCTGCACTGGAACTGAAAGTGGATAATCAAGAGAACCGGTCCAGACAGAAAAACATCAGAATTTTTGGTTTGCTAGGAGCAACATTTTCTAATTGTGGATATTGTTAAGGACATATTTTCCACCCTATTGGGACAAGCCAAGAAGCTACCAGTTATTGACAGGGCACACTGGTTAGCTCTAAAAAAGGACAGTACATCTTGTCTGGTTATGGATAAACTTTTGACTTCAGCAGAGAAAGATACAATAATGCAAGCCTTTTATAAAAGCAAGAGCTTTTAATATAGAGACCAAAGTATATACATGAAACATGATTTTTCTAGAACTTTATGGGACTTAAGAAGACAATATTCAAACCTGCATCAGTTTTTGTGGAAGGGGAGTCTAAAAGCTTATATTATGTATCAGGCAAAACTTAAAATAATAGTAAATAGCCAGTCTTTGATATACAGTAATGTGAATGAAGCTGTGGTTGATCTTAAACTATGCTTGCCTAACATATTTTAAAACTATGACAGCGGTTAAAGAATTTTTAGGAGGAGGAGGGATGGGGTAGTTTTCATGAGTTTCATGGGTTATGATTGATACTATGTCCCTGATGAAAGAAACTAGTCTGGGGTAGGATGCCTGTACCAAAGTAGGTTCAGTTCATGCCAGAACTGAGTCTTTGGCATGGTGGGGATTCTAAGACTTAAGAAAAACTGTTTTCTCTGGTGAAGAGGAGATTAGGTGCAATTAAATTTAGTTATAATTTTTTTGACAAGGGCATGAATGGGGTGTTTTGGCATAAACCAAGAAGTCAGAGGGAGAGGGAAGTTAGAAGTTTTAAATATGGTATTTTCCCTTCATTATTTGATGGCAGGAATTATATTATGTGGTACTTGGAATATAAATTGAATAAATTCCCCTGTAAAAAGATACAGAATTTTTAATAGAATTAGAAAACTTAAGTTGGATTTTGCCTTCCTGCAGAAAATATTTTTGAATGAGATTGAAATAAAAAAAATGGAAAAATAAAAGGGGTTTCAAAAGCATTATACTGTACAGGTAATAAAAAAAGAAGTGCAGGAGTGGCTATTATATTCAGCACCAAATTTAAGGAGAAAATTTGTGATTATATTACTGACAAAGAGGGAAGAATAATATTGGCTAAGATCAAATACTATAGCAAAGTGCTGGTGGTAAGATCTTTATATGCACCTTTCACAAGATATGGAAATTTCATGGCAGAATTAATGAAATTACTTTGCATTTGGAAATGTCCTCATATCATATTGGGAGGGTATTTCAATGCAATGCATAATTCCATAATAGATAAATCTTCTCAGCCACTTCAGTGAGACCATCATAAGTCTAGGCTTTTGCTTAATTTGTTAGCATCTTTTAACCTGGAGGATCTTTGGTGAATTTTGCACAGAACAAAAAGACACTATGTCCGTAGATCCACCAGACATAAATCATTTGCAAGACTGGACTATGTATTGGTTTCAAAAGAACTTCTGATTGAATGTATAGCCATGGATTCTGTTATTGAGACACTAATGATTTCAGATCACAATATGATGACTTTACAGTTATATGTCGACTTCAAGAAAATACAGAATAACTGGAGATTTAATAATAATTTGTTAGAGGAAAAATATTTTACTGCCATGATTAAATTAGGTATACAAAACTTTTTATCAGAAAATCAGGTAAAAAAAATATAATTAATAGTTGGGACACTTTAAAGGCCACCATTAGGAGACATATTATTTCAGAGACAGTATGGAGGAAGAAATATTATCAGTTAAAACAAAAAGAAGTAAAAAAAGCTTAAAAATCTGGAACTGGAAGTTAAAAAAGGAAATTTAAATAAAAAGAGAATATCAAAAGTTAAAAAAATTATTAGAAACATTAAACATTAAAATCACTAAAAAAGGTGGTCTCAGGCAAATTATTTTTGGAAACACAAAGTGAAAAAATAGGTAAACAGTTAGCTGTCAGACTAAAAACAATGGATAGTAAAGTGGAGATAACAGTCATTAAAATACATTGAATCAGAAGGTAATGGATTTGGAGCTGATTAAAAAAGAATTATTTCAGTTTTATAAAACATTTTATTTGTCAGAAAGTAGCATGACCGAAGAGGATGTTATATATTACCAACAGTTTTGCAAAACACAAATAACTTTACAAATGCAGGAAGATTTACTGTAAGATATTTCAGTAGCCAAAATGTCTAGTACCTTGCACAATTTGACTAAAGAGAAATGTCCAGGTATTGATGGTTTAACCCTAGAATATTGTATAGCTCTGGAATCAATTCTATTACCAGTACTAGAAATGTTATTTAATCAGATTCAAAAAGAAGGTTTATTGTCATCTTCATTTAATAAGGCTTATATAACCCTTATCCCTAAATCAGTTAAAGACCCACAAAAAATAGAACATTTTAGATCTATTTCTATTTTAAATATTGATTACAAGATATATACAAAAATAATTAATAACAGATTGCTACCTACATTGCATCATTTAATTCATGAAGATCAAACAGGGTTTATTCCTAGAAGACTTATTCAGGCAAGGCTGTATAAAATTCAACTTTTCACTGAATTTTTACAAAAACCTCAAGCTGAAGCAATTTTTCTTTCTTTAGATGCAACTAAAGCATTTGATATGCTGGAATGGAACTATTTATTTAATATACTTAAATCTTGTAAGATTCCAGAACAATGTATTAATCACATACAAGTCCTGTACAGGTCACCTATGGCAAAATTAAAAATAAATAATTCTTGTACTGAATTTTTTTGTTTAAATCGAGGGGTCAGGCAAGGCTGCACTCTCTCTCCTACATTATTTGTTATGGCCCTAGAGATATTACTCAATGAAATAAGAGACAACCATAAAATTAGGAGAATTAAAATAGGAAATAAAGAGTTAAAAATCAATGCCTATGCAAATGATCTACTACTTACACTATAAAACAAAAATGGAAAGGGACCTGGGGGTAGTCATATCAGATGACCTAAAGGTGGGTCAGCAATGTGAGATGGCAGTAAGGAGGGCTGGGGGATACTGGGATGCATTGGGAGAGGCATCACCAGTAGAAAACAGGAAGTTGTTGGCCCTCTGTACAGACAGTTGGTAAGACCACATCTGGAGTACAGTGTACAATTCTGGAGACCCCATCTCCGCAAAGACATAGACAGGTTGGAGGCTGTCCAGAGGAGGGCAACCAAAATGATGCAGGCTCTGCATCAGAAGACATATGAAGAAAGACTAATGGAACTAAAGGAGTATAGCCTTGAGGAAAGGAGGGAGAGGGGAGACATGATAGAAACTTTCAAACACCTCAAGGGAATCAACAAAGTCCAAGAGGGTAGCATCTTTCAGAAAAAGAGATGTGCAAGAACAAGGGGGCACAATTTGAAGATAGAGGGGGGACGGCTCAGAGGTAATGTGAGGAAGTATTTCTTCACAGAAAGGGTTGCAGATACATGGAACAGCCTTTCTGAGGAGGTCGTGGAGTCAAAAACAGTGGGGGAATTCAAGAATGCATGGGACAGACATAAGACAATTCTAGTGGGGGGTAGGAGGAAGTAGGCTGTTGGTTAACTAGGATCTGCAGCTTATCCGTTAGGTAGGGAAATGGGCAGATTAGGTGGGCCAAGCGGTCCTCATCTGCCATCAAATTCTATGTTTCTATGTAAAGCCTGACAGAAATGAAAAAGGGTACAAAATAGATTCTCCAGATTTTCAGGATACAGGATTAATGAAAATAAATCAGAGGCTATTATTTTTGGTTCCATTCCTATAGCAGATCTAAAAACAACTTTTAATGCCACTGTTAAAGAAAAGGAGATGCGATATCTGGGAATAAATATTTCAAACATGATTCAGGAATATTATTCCATGAATTTTACCACCTTGATAACTACTCTAACTCATTACCTCATGGACTGGCCGTTTTGTGTCAGGTAAACAATGGACAGCTCAGACTTCATATGGAGCTATTGGAGGTAATGAGCTAAAGGATAAACTACAGGGAGGGAGGGAGCAGAATTCCTATGTCCCTTTGAGGGAAAGTTCAAGTTATGAAAATGCTAGTGCTTCCTCTTCTTTCATATAGGATCCAATCACTAATCACTTCTATATCAAAGGAATGGTTCTGTAAAATTAATAAGATCTTTTCACCATTTATATGGAACTATAAAAGTCCAAGAATAGCATGGATCAAATTATGCTTGCCAAAAAATATGGGTGGTCTGGCCTGCCCTGATGTATGGAAGCAATATGTAGCCTATATTTCTAAAATCTTAATAAAATGGTCCTGGGCAGATTTTGAAAAGATAGGTACATTCAATTCACTAATTAATCTTATAATACAAACACCATCTGATGTGAGATCTTTCTTCCATTCGGCAAATAAAAATAAAAATTCCAAATGTTCTATAATGAAAGGTCTGGCAGACATAACAAATAGTTTTAGTGGGAAATCCAAGTGGCTACTGCAATGTTCCCTGAGGCCAAGAATTTGGGAAAATCCCAATTACACATTAAATGGGAAGAAATTAAATAATAACCAATGGGAAGGAAATGGTATTCATACTTGGAATGATATAATAAAAAATAATAAATTAATTCCTTGGGCCAAGGCTAAAAGTAAATATAATTCAGATGATAAAGGGCAAATGTTCCATTACCATCTATGAAGGTTATACAAAAAAGGACTTTAAAAGATGGGAAAGAGCTCCTAATAATAAAAAAAAAACTGGAATCTGAACTACAGGATCTATTGGATAATATCAGTAATTCTAAATTAAATTTATTTCAATGTATAGGCAAACGATTAACAGATTCTGCACAATAATCTATAGTAAAGCCATAAATAAATGAGAATTAGAGCTTAAAACACCCTGTACAGTGTTATGATGGGCACAAGCCTATAAATTATAAACTATCAAGGGACATGTTTATTCAATTTAAAATACTTAACAGGGCTTACTATACACTGTACAGACGGTATAAGTTGAACCCTGCAATTTCCCCAGCATGTTGGCATTGTTGACTGCAAGATTCTGACATGTTTCACTCCTTTTTGGATTGTCAATTGAGTAGAGGCTGGTGGACCCACTCATTTACGCTTCTGTTATGGATAGGTTTTAGGCCTGCAAACTATAATTATTGTGGATTTACACTATTAGAAATGTACTGGGGTCCACAATTTGATACCAAACAACGTATAGTCATTAAGGCTAATGCAATGGCAGTAAATAGACTTATATTTAAAAACTGGAAGGAACCATATATTACTATGCCTTTTCCAATTTAGGAATGGAAACAGTTATTCCTAAGTTATTTGTATAACAATATTTTTTTATTCAAATTGGGAACAGGCCTGGAACCTGTTTGGTAAAGAGATCAGGGAGTGATCCCATTTAGATTTCTTAAAATAATCTGAGTTATATCAGTATTTAAATATAATCAATATAGATTTTATGATTTTACATATAGGATTACTGTAGCAACATTGTATATCAGCTCTTGGAAAGACCTTTTCGTGCATCCTAAGTCTCCACCAGTTGTATTTGTATTAATGAAGTGTATAAGATGATCAAATAAAATGTCCAAAAAAAAAAAAAAAGAACATGACTAGTCCCAGCACTGATCCCTGTGGTACTCCGCTGGTCACCTCTCTTTCCCAGGATTTGATCCCATTTACCACTACCCTCTGTCTTCTGTCCATCATCCAGTTTCTAACACAATGTATCACCTTATGCCCCATGCCAGGACTATTCATCTTGTTAACCAGCCTTCTATGCGGGATGGTATCAAAGGCTTTGCTGAAATCTAGGTAGGCGATGTCTACTACCCCTCTCTGAGTCACTTCCCTAGTCACCCAACCAAAAAAACTTTATCAGATTTGCTTGACAAGATCTTCCTGCTATGAATCCATGTTGCCTCATATCCTGAGCACCATTGGATTCCAGGTGTGCCACCATCCTTTCTTTCAGCAGTGTCTCCATGATCTTTATCACCACTAAGGTGAGGCTGACTGGCCTGTAGTTCCCTACTTCCTCTCTACTGCCACTTTTGTGCAGTATGACTACATTGGCCCTCCTTCAGTCCTCTGGAACCATGCCTGTGTTGAGTGACTCTGTGAACAGGGTGGCCAGAGGTATTGCTAGTTCTCTTCTCAGCTCTCCTAATATCCTTGGGTGTATGTGGTCTGGCCCCATGGCTATATCCACCTTCATCTTTGTGAGTTCCTCCAGAACTCTCTCCAAAGTCAATTGACTGGTGTCCACTTCTCTCCCCCCATTGCCTCTTCTCCACAACTGTGGTCCTTGACCCTCTCCCTCCTTAATGAATACTGAACAGAAGTATTTGTTCAGTATTTCTGCTTTGTCTAAATCTCCCTCCTTATACTCTTCCTCCTCCCCTTTGAGACTCACAATCACCCCCAGTTTTTCTTCTATCACTGATGTACCTATAGAATGTCTTGTCCCTTTTTTTCACAGTCTGTGCTAAACCCTCCGCTGTCTGTGCCTTGGCTCTCCTAACAGCTTTCCCTGAGTCCCTTAGACATTCAACATACTCCTCCCTGTCCTTCTCCCTTTGGGTTCCCTTATACTTCCTGAAACTTGTGCTTTTAGCCCTTATTTTGTCTGCTACCTCTTTAGAGATCCATAGTGGTTTCCTTCTTCTTTTCCCTTTGGCCACCATTCTAACGCAATGGTTAGTTAACTCCACTATGGCTCCTTTTAGTCTCCCCCACTGTTCCTCCACTCCCTCCACTACTTCTTCCTTCTCCAGGGCTGCTCTTAAGCATCTACCCATTTCACTGAAATCCACCCTCCTGAAATCTAATACTTTTGTCCTTGTGTGGCATAATTGAGTCCCTGTCTCCATGCCAAACCACACCATGTGGTGGTCAATGGAACCCAGCTGCCCTTCCACCTGGACTCCTTTGATCTGTTTCTATTGGTCCATACCGGGTCCAGAATTGATTTGTCTCTCATTGGCTCATACACCAGCTGCCTGAGTCCAACCCCCTGCAGGGATTCCAGGATGGCCATGCTACTGACGGGAGCAGCTGCCTGGGTGGTCCAATCTACATCCGGCATATTGAAGTCCCCCATCAGCAGGATTTCACCTTTAGCTGACATGTCATGAATTTCCTCCATTAGTACCCTATCCACTTTTTCCCTCTGTGCCTGAGGTCTGTTGATCATCCCAGTATGTATTGCTGTGCCATTCCCTGGTTCAAGGGTGACCCACATTCCCTCAGCCTCCCCTGTCTTCCCTGTACTTCTATAGCCTTTATGCCTTCTCTGATGTACAGGGCTACCCCTCCCTTTTTACCTTCCCTGTCCATTCTGAGCAGTGTATAGCCTGGTGCATTGAAGTCCTAGTTATGATTAGCAGAGTACCATGGCTCTGTTATTGCTGCCATGTCAGGGTCTGCATCCGTCATCAAGGCTTCTAGGTCTGGAACCTTATTTCCCAAACTGAGTGCATTTGTGAGCATGACCCTCCATGATTTATACCCTTCCTTCCCTCTGTTCTTATTCTCTCTCCCTTGCCTGATCCCCCCCAGATTTCTTGTTCATGTGATCCTGCCCCCTTTATCTTCCTTTTACATGCTTCACCTGCCTGCTCCTCACTGCCTGATTCAGTTGTTCCTGTTGTCAACTTGTGTTTTTGCATGTTACCATGGGGGAGTGTTCCTAAGCTACCTGTCCCTCCTGACTGTCCCCCCTTGGCCAATTTAAATGCTCTCTGCTGAAGCATTCCAACTTCTCACCAAGGAGTGAGGTCCCCTTTCCAGACAGATGCAGGCCATCCTCCTGATATAAGCTCACATCTGCCCAGGTAGGATCCCAGTCCCCTATGATGCCAAATCCTTCCCTTCCACATCAATCTTTCAACCAGGTGTTGAAGGCTTGGATGTGGAGTGCCCTAGCCTCCCCTGTGTCTTGGACTGGTAGCACCTCTGAGAATGAGACGGAACATGCTACCTGTTTCAGATTCCTCCAGCTTCCTGAAATCCTCTTGGCCTCTGGCTAACTCCACCCTTCTCCCCACCAGGTCATTGGTCCCCAGGTGGACAATGACATCCAGCTCCTTCCTCCTGGCTATTGCCCTAGTGATCCTATGGATTCACTTCCCATCCCTCTATGCAGCACTTCCTGGGATGCACTTGACCTCCCTCTCCCCCTGCTAGGTGTCCCTAATGTCACACCCCAGACAATAGAATCCCCCACTAGGAGAAGCTTCCCCCTCCTCTGGGGTCCCCTGTCCTTCTTCCCTGGGGCTCCAGCTTGGAGGTCCTGACCATCCTCCCTAGTTTCACCTGTGGGCACCTGTAAGGCACATTCCCATCTTCCAAAACAGTGTGGGAGTTATTCAGCTAGATCGGTTGGGGAATGTGCTTCTGACTCCCCCCTCACCCTCTCTGACCCTACCGTGGTCCAGTCATACTTCTTTCTGGGCATTCTATGAGGTTCATGTTGTGGACCTGGTGGTCTCTGGGGGGGTGGATGCTGCCTGTAACCTGGCTAACTCTGCACAGAGACAGGCAACCTCTTCCTTCAGTCCAGAGGGTGCTTGTGGATAAGGCAGCATTGCAGCCTCCAGAATGTCTCCCTGAAGACTACTGCTCCACAACCACTGTACTGCACCACACCTATCATGACTGTCACCCTCCTTACTCTTCTGCCTGCTTATGCCTCCTAATTGCTATCTGCTATCTCCTAACCCTCTTCCCTCTGCTGCCTGCTAACCCTTTTTTCCTTCTCCTTCTCTTTCTGTTTCCCTTCTTCTGTAGTGACTTACAGCTTCTCTCTCTCCTCCTCTTCTATGTGCCCTTGTGGACCTAGCTGCAAGCTGCACCCTTTGTACTTCTGCTTATATACCGGCTAGGCTATTGCTTGTGCTGTGCTGTCAAACTGTTCCTGTGACTTTAAGCAAGTGTGGTTTGGCCTACCACTATAAAATTAGAACACCTGGGGGTGATTGGGGAATGGGGGTGTGGGGGGTTGTTCCTTTGGTACTCGGTGTCTATAAAAAAAATCAGGTAAAAAATACTTTCTTCTGTAAACTACAGAAGAATTACATAAAACCTGATACAAAACACAGACGTTACCAGGAATCTGTTAACAAACGTAGACACTTCCTGAAGTGTAGCAGCAAAAGAAATCCCTAAAAGCAGACTGTGGAAAATGACTTTAACAACTAAAGGTAGTGGAAAGAGCACATAGCTATATAAACTAAATTACATAAGCCTGTTACAAAACACAGAAGTTACCTGGAATGTGCTACCAATCACAGACACTTCCTGAAGCGTAGCAGCAAAAGAAATCTCCAAAAGCAGACTGTGGAAAATCACTTTAGTAAAGTAAAAAGTAAAGTAAAATGTATTTTTCAAGTGCCTTTCAAATGCAAAGGCATTGTACAAGAAGGCAAATATTCAGTATACAAATAACAACAATGAAATCTAAAAACCATCAGAAAATGCTGGATAAAACAAATATGTTTTAAGCTCTGTTTTAAAACTCTAGATGGTCTGGCTTTCCCTAAACCGACAGGGTAGAGAATTCCACAGGGTAGGGGCAGCATGAGAAAAAGCACGTGCCCCAGATGTTTTTAACCGAAGTCTGGGAACCTCTAGTAATCCCTCGTCAGCAGATCAGCGTGAGTGGGAGGGGCAGTAGGGAGTAAGGAGCTCTTGCAAGTAATGGGGTCCCTGTTCATGTAGGGCTTTGTAGGTCAGTATTCCAACCTTGAAGGTGATCCACCACTGTACCGGCAGCCAGTGCAGTTTGCACAGCACAGGTGTTATATGACTAGACCTATATGTACCAGTCAAAAGCCTGGCCGTCACATTCTGCACTAGCTGCAAGTGATGGATATCAACCCCCAGAAGCCCTAGGTAGAGGGCATTGCAGTAATCAAGGTGGGTGGTTATGAAGGCGTGGACCAATGTAGAAAGGTTAGCCTAAGGAACCAGGTGTTTCACCCGGGCGATATTCCTTAGATGATAAAGAGAAGATTTGACAATGGCAGACACCTGTGATTTTAGGGTCAAACCACTGTCAAGAATAATGCCCAGATTATGCACCTGGTCTGAGGTCATGAGCTGGACACCATCAAGCCATAAGCACGAAGGGTAACCTACCCAAAGACCCACCTCCAGACAACCCAGGTCCACAACTAACACCTCAGTCTTGTCCGTATTTAATCTCAGCCAGCTAGTGCTCATCCAGTTCTTGATTTTGGCCAGACAGTTGTTAAGCACGGAGACTGCATAATCCTGTCCGGGAATAAAGGACAAATACAGTTGGATATCATCTGTATAACAGAGAAAACCCAAACTGTATTGTGTAATGATGTCTCCCAGTGGCAGCATATACACTGCAAACAACATGGGTGCCAATATTGAGCCCTGCGGCACCCCACAGGACAGGGAGAGGGCATCAGAGGAATAAATTCTGGTGACAACCCTCTGTGTCCTGCCCGAGAGGAAAGATCAAACCAATTGAGGACTGTTGCAGACAATCTGCAGAGAAGCTGCAGGCACTCCAAAAGCACACCATGGTATACAGTGGCAAATGCTGCCAAGAGTTCAAGAAGGACTAAGATAGTATGAGTCTTTTGATCTCTCACTACCAGGAGATCATTTAAAACCCGAACAAGGGTTGTCTCAGTGCTTTGTCTTTTTCTAAACACAGATTGGAGAGCATCATAGACATTGTGGGTTGTAAGATGGTCATCCAGCTGCAACGCAACCACTTTCTCAATATCCTTACCCACAAAGGGTAGATTAGAGACAGGTCTGTAGTTTGCTAGACAGTCTGGATCCAATGAGGATTTTTTAAGGAGTGGCCAAATGACCACCTCCTTGAGGGGATCAGGAAAGACCCCCTTCTCCAAGGAACTCCAGATAATTTCAGCAAGAATCAGGCAGATAACATCTACACAACCTACCAATAGTGGTGTAGGGTCTGGATCCAAACTACAACTGGTTGGACACAAAGTCTGGACAATCCTCACAATGTCCATGAATTATGGCTGGCTGAACTCAGACCAGACAAAACAGGTGCTTGCTACCTCCCATGATTCTCCGCAATCCCTCATAGAGAGAGCTGGGCCAATACCTGACCTGATGCTGACAACCTCATCTGCAAAAAATCGAGCGAGCTCATCACACTTTACGTGTGAAAAATCTCCTCCAGACTGAAGACAGACTGGATTGCACAGTCTGTCCACAGTCTGGAAGAGCTGAGCTGGTCTAGTCCCTGCAGCACATTCTCCCTGGAGAGGAATTCTGCCTTCTTACGGGTGATTGCTGATTGATAGAACTTCCTGTTGCTAGCCTATAGAGCAGAAAGCAGCTAACTAAAATAAGCTACCATTTCTTACTAATTTAACACTTCTATCTCAGCAGAAATCAGTGTCTGTTGAGATTAAGTAGACAGATACTTTATTAGAAGTAGAAGGGGTCTTATTTAGGGTTAAAAAGAAAAGAAAGAAAGTCAGTGTGTGTTCTGTGTTGGGAAGGGTACTGTATCAACTTATTTTACTAAATCAGTAGGAGGAGAGAGACAGCTTAATTGGGGGTGTGGCTTAGACAATATAAAAGGAGGTTACTCCAATTACAACTTCCTGTTGCTAGCCTTTTTTCTTACTAATTGCCCTCCATCCCACCCCTCCACTCACCCACCCTAAGCCAGATCTACTTTTATAGCCCCTGGATTTGACTGACAACAGGAACTTCCTGTTTGGCAGTAGGAAGGGAAGGATCATAAAGAAACATTAGTTTTGTCAAGCCTAAAGGAAAATAGTAGCTTGCTCTCCCCCCAGCTGCTGGTGGTCTGACACTGAGCAAGGAAGAAGGAGGCTACTGAAGAATATAGGAAGTTGCTGTCCCAAAACAGGAAGGTTGAGAGTTGTAAGAAGAGGAGAGAGTAAGCATACAAAGAAACAGGAGAGGGGACACAACATAAGACATGATAGGAGTGGTGCAGTGCAATGGTTGTGGGGTGGCAGTGTTTCAGGAGACATTCTGGAGGCTGTGATGCTGCCCTATTTGCAGGCACCTCTCTGGTCTGAGGGAGGAGGTTGCCCATCTCCAGGCTGACCTAGCTAGGATTCATGAAACCTCTTCCCCCACCCAGGGACCACCAAGGCTAATGCCACTACCTCAGAGGTTGCCAAGAAAGAGGAGAGGCTGGACCACAGTGACTAAGGGAGGGGGAGGGTGGAGGAACAGATTTGTATCCCTCCAGCTGTACCTCACCACAATTCATACACTCTTCTGGTGGTTAGGGGTTCCTCTATGGAGGCACCTATAGTGGATTCCAAGAAGGATGCTGGGAACCTTCACAAAGAGACCCACAGGAGGGTGGCATGGGACCCCACAGGGGAAGGAAACAACTCCTGGTGGGGGACTCAATCATTAGTGGGGTAGAAGTGGGGGAGGAAGGGGAGAGGGAGGGAAGGTGCCTGCCTCTCGCCATGGCTTGGAGGGACAGGAAGTGAATCCTCAGGATTGTGGGAGCAGCTGCATGAGGGAGGGAGCTGGATGTCATTGTCCACCTAGGGACAAATGATCTGGCTAGGAATGGGATCAAAGCAGTGCAAGAGGAGTTTTTAGAGTTGGAGAGGGGCCTTAGACAAGTAGCGCATATGGTACCCTTCTCGGAGGTGCTGCCTGTCTATGGCAAGGGTAATGCTAGGGTACTCCTCACCAGGGAATTCAATGAATGGTTGAAAAACTGGTGTGGAGCTCAGGGTTTTGGCTTCTTTGGGGACTGGGGAGCCACCTGGAGGGATGCAGACCTATACTGGCATGATTGTCTGCATCTGTCCGGGGGGGGGACCAGGATCCTAGGTGAGAAGTTTAAATGCTTCTTTGGCAAGCATTTAAACTAGCCAAGTGGGGAGACACTGAAAAGAATCAGGGAAATCCCAGCCTCCTCCTACAAAACACGGTAATTAGTGAGGTAAACACCAAGCTAGAGCAGTCATTAGGGAGCAGGACAGAGGTAAATGTAAAAAAAGGCAGAGGCAGTAAGGACAGGGATGGGGCTAAAAGGGGTAAGGCCATCAAAAAGTGAAGGGTGATGAGTACCAATGCCCATAGTCTGTGTAACAAGCTTCCTGAACTAGTGGCCTTGATGGAAGAGGGTTGCCTGGATATTGTGGCAGTCACAGAAACATGGTACATAGAAAACCATGACTGGGATGTCAACATACCAGGATACACAATCTACAGGAGGGACAGGGAGGGAAAAAGAGAAGGAGGAGGAGGAGCTCTCTATGTAAAGGAAGGGATCAAAGCAACAGAACTAAAGAGTAAACAGGGAGCAGATGAGGCACTCTGGGTCACCCTGGAGACAGGAAATGGCACACAATCCACATGGGGGTTGTAGTACAAGACCCCCATCTCAGGGGAGGGAATGGACAAGGAAATGATAGAAGGCATCCTTAGAATGGCAGAGAAAGGGGAGATATTTTTGATGGAGGACCTGAATATGCCAGATGTTAACTGGAGCATCTTTGCTGCAGGCACATACAAGAGCAGGGTCATTCTTGATGCCCTACAAGGGTCATGCCTCAGACAGCTAGTATTGGAACCCACTCATGAGGGAGCAATCTTAGACCTGATACTCTCAAATGGAGATGGAGAAAGAATCTCAGATTTAGAAGTGGGTAGCCATCTGGGAACAAGCAACCACCAAACAGTGTGGTTCACAAGAAACAGCTACACAATCAAGCCATACAAAAGCAAGAGTATTGGACTTTAGGATGGCTGACTTTGGGAAAATGAGAGAGTGCCTCAGAAAAGCACTAGCAAACAGGCAAGAAGGAGGGGTGGAGGAACAATGGGGAGTAATAAAAACAGCCATCACAGAGACAACAAGCCTTTGTGTAAAGCAAATCAACAAAACACAATAAAGGAAAAAAATGATATGGTTCTCAAAATAGGTGGCAGGGAAGATTAAGGAGAAAAGAATAGCATTCAGGAAATATAAGGAAACACAGAAGGAGCATGACAGAGAACTTTATCAGTTAAAGCAGAAAGAGGCAGGGAAGGCAGTCAGAATAGCAAAGGCCCAAACCGAGGAAAGGATAGCCAACTCTGTTAAGAAGGGGGATAAGACCTTTTATAGGTACATTAGGGAGTGAAGAAAGACCAAAGGAGGGATACTGAGGCTTAATAAAGGGAAGGGAATGTGGACAGAGGGTGACACTGAAAAAGCAGGGATACTAAATGAATATTTCTGCTCAGTATTCACAAAGGAAGAGGAGGGGAAGGGGGAGGTACCTAAACCAAACAAGAGAAACAATCTGAAGATGGGGGTCAATACCAGTCCATTTACAGAAGAAAGGGTTCTGAAACAACTAATAAAATTGAAGGTGGACAAAGAAATGGGGCCTGATGGGATTCACCCAAGAATTCTAAAAGAACTAAGGGTAGGACTAGTGACACCGCTGTCTACTCTCTTTAACAAATCATGGGAGGATGGGGTGGTACCTGAGGACTGGAGGAGGGTGGATGTGATTCCTCTTCACAAAAGTGGAAGCAGGACAGAAGCAGGAAACTACTGACCAGTTAGTTTGACCTTAGTGGTAGGGAAAATGATGGAATGACTTCTGAAGGAAAGAATTGTTGAGTACCTAGAGGCCAGTGGGGCACAGGACCCAAGGCAGCATGGATTCATGATGGGAAGATCATGTCAGATGAATCTAATAGATTTCTTTGACTGGGTGACCAAAGTAGTAGACCAGGTAGGGGCTATGGACATGGCCTACCTAGATTTTAGCAAGGCACTTGATACAGTCCCACACAAAAGCTTAATACACAAATTAGCCAGCCTTGGAGTGGGTCCCATGGTGGTAGCCTGGATAAAAAGTTGGCTAGACAGCAGGACACAAAGAGTAGTAGTAAACGGAGTCCACAGTGAAGAAAGGAGGGTTACTAGCGGGTACCACAGGGTTCAGTATTGGGACCAGTCCTTTTTAATGTCTTTACAAGTGACATTGCAGAGGAACTGGAAGGAAAAGTATGTTTCTTTGCAGATGACATGATGATCTGCAACAGGGTTGATACACAAGATGGAATGGAAAGGATGAAAAGGGACTTGGCAAGGTTGGAGGAATGGTCAAATGTATGGCAGCTCAGATTCAATGCAAAGAAGTGCAAGGTAATGCACCTTGGAAACAAAAACCCAGCGGAAGAGTACACAACGGGGGATGAGATACTGACAACAGTAAAATTGGAAAGTGACCTGGGGGTTTACATATCAGATGACCTAAAGGTGGGCAAGCAATGTGAGAAGGCAGTAAAGAAGGCTGGGGGGATATTGGGATGAATAGGGAGAGGCATAAATGGTAGAAAACAGGAAGTTTTTTATCCCGCTGTACAGACAGTTGGTAAGACCCCATCTGGAGTACTGTGTGCAGTTCTGGAGACCCCTTCTCCTCAACGACATAGACAGAGTGGAGGCTGTCCAGAGGAGGGCAACCAAAATGGTGCAGAGTCTGCACCAGAAGACATATGAAGAAAGACTAAAGGAGCTTAATATGTATACCCTTGAGGAAAGAAGGGAGAGAGGGGATATGATAGAAACTTTCAAGTACCTCAAGAGAATCAACAAAGTCCAAGAGGGTAGCATCTTTCAGAAAAAGAGATGTGCAAGAACAAAGGGGCACAATTTGAAGATAGAGGGGGGACGGCTCAGAGGTAATGTGAGGAAGTATTTTTTCATGGAGAGGGTTGTGGATGCATGGAACAGCCTCTCTGTAGAGGTCGTGGAGTCAAGAACAGTGGGGAAATTCAAGAATGCATGGGACACACATAGGGCAGTCCTAGTGGGGGGTAGGAGGAAGTAAGCTGTTGGTTAACTAGGATCTGCAGCTTATCTGTTAGGTAGAAAAATGGGCAGAATAGGTGGGCCAAGCGGTCCTTATCTGCCATCAAATTCTATGTTTCTATGATAGTCCTGATAAAGATCCATCAATCTAAGTCTGTCAGCATCAAGGCCAGATTTCCACCAAGCTCTCTCTAGCCTTTGACCCACTCTTCTCAGCTCCTTCAAGGACTCATCAAACCAAGGAGTGCTTGGGCGCAGAGTAAGTGGGTGAACACGAACAGGAGCAATTGAGTCCAAGACATCTCCCACCTCCTTATAATAGGCCAGTACAAGACCCCCTGGACATATGCATTCACTCAATAAACCCCATAGGTCCAGCACCACTGATAGGCCCTCTGGAGTACCTCCCCTTAATGGGCAGTACTGGACCATCTCCGTAGGTCAGACCTATTTGGGGGTGCCCTGAAACTGAATCTTATGGTGTGTTGATCTGACCAAGCAACTGGTTCCACCCTCAAATCTATGGTCTCCATCCCCAGGAGGAACACAAGATCCAGAGATTGACCCCCTATATGGGTAGCCGAGGTAACCACCGGTGTAAGGCCCAGCATGGTCATAACCTGGAGGAGATTATTTCCAAATTGTGAGAGTTCATTGTTGACCTAGGCATTAAAGTCACCCAGAATCAACCATCTGGGTGACTCCAAGGCCACGTCGACAATGAAGTCTGCAAACTCCTTCAGGAATTCTCCCCCATCACCGGGTGGACAGTAAATGAGAAGTATCCTGAATGCTACACCTGCACCCAGGATACACTCAAAGGATCGCGTGCACCCCACTGGCACATCCACAAGGCCCAGTTCAATTTTAAACATAATGGCTACACCCCTGCCCGTACGATCCAGTCTTGGGCGGTGTATCACTGAGAGCCTAGCTGGAACAGCAGATGCCAAAATAGGGCCTGCGTTCTTATCCAGCCAGGTCTTGGTGATGCAAGTCAAATCAGATGTTCCAACAAGATCAGCTATAATGGCCATCTTGTTCCTAATCGATCTGGCATTGCACAACACCACCTGAATTGGATGGGTCTTCGAGGAAGATCCCGGGGCCTGCCCACAATTTGTGGAGCCCTTGGGTATGGGAACCAGGCAGGGAAACACCCTTTCCTGGCCCCATTTTGCCCCAGGGTGTCTCCTAGTCCCTATGAACTCTATCCATCCACCCCTCTCCATTCTCTCACCATGCTCAGATCAAACCCCCTTGAATCGACTTCTGGCTATCCCCAAGACTCAACATTTCTTATACACCTCAGCTGATAATAGGGGACAATCAAAAGTGTGTAGCTCCCTAAGCATGGTGGGAGAATAATGCCTGACCATCTTAAAACCCTCCCAGCACATTTCAAATACAGCAATTACAAACCCCAAACGTAATCAAATAATTTCCCTCTCCAATACCACCCACACTAACACAAACACCTTCAGTGGGAAGCCTCTCACACAACCTCATGAAAGATCCAAACAACCACAACACTCACTACAATCACCCCTCAAACACCACTCAATTCACACACAGAAGCCAAATATCTATCCCCCCAGCATAACCAATATAAGCCCCCCAAACATAAAACAAACATAAAACAACAATTTAAACTTAAATCCTATATGACTTCAGTTCATAATCAGTCCATATTCAGGAGTCCTCCCACAGCTCCCAAATTATAGGAATCAAATTCAATCTCAATGAAGTAGTCCAACCTTTCTCCAAAAACAAATAACTCTAAATGTTTAAATGAATAGGCCAGGCGAGTTCACACACCCCCGGCCAATAATGCCAGAGCTTTTAATCCCAAACTCTGCTCTCACTAAAAGTTTGAGTTACAAGCAAACAGTAAAAATAAATAAAACCAGTGGGTCCAAGTGATACTCCAAGAGTTTGTAGATGTAAGCAACTGTCAATATGAGTAAAATCTTGTATACAGGAACGCTAGCCACATTGGGGCCAGTACATGATGGGTGGGGAAAACAAACACCTCTAGAGGAGTCACTGCACTCAGTCAGAACCGCAGTAATGGCCCCCAGCCCGGCAACCACTCACCAGCAGATCCCACCGAGAGGCCTAGGAGGAACCAGGCATGTATGCTCACCCTTCAGTGGATGCAAGACCGGCACCACCCACTGCAAACCCAGCTAGCAACAGCGACCACCCACAGTAAAACACCCCACCAAATCCCTCAGCTGGTCTCCTACCGGAACTAAAGGTAGTGGAAAGAGCACACAAACTGAATTACATAAGCCTGTTGCAAAACACAGAAGTTACCTGGAATCTGTTACCAAACACAGACACTTCCTGAAGTGTAGCAGCAAAAGAAACCCCCAAAAGCAGACTGTGGAAAATCACTTTAACATGGGAGGGGGATGCATTTGAAAAATATCTCAGAGGTGTGAAAGGAGGGAATGTAATTCATAGTATGTGGGGTGGACATTTTTGCCCTTTTGGGCTTTCCTGAACCACAACAGATCATTTTGTGTAGTTTTTGCCAGTGTGGTGCTTGCTTTGCTTGGGGAAAACTACCCATAGTGTCTACTTAGCTGATGACTTCTCAGAAAAGTGGCACTATTCATAGTTTTGCACCGCAAAGGTGGGCAATTCTCTGGGTGAAAACTACTTGAAGTGTAGCCACCAGTGAAGCAAAGTCAGGCTATAATATGAGTAGTACTATGCAAAGCAATTTTCCCCAACTTTGCCCATCTCTATACATTACTGTACATGCCTAAGTCGCTGTGCAACTCCTATAGCAACTGTTTATATTCACTGTGAACTCTGTTGTACAGTTTAATTGGTTGTGTAGGTTGCCTTATGCTTTACATATTCTGTATTTTGGCTTTTGAATGTTTGCCTGTTCCTGTAATCCAATTTGCTGCAAGTATTTTTCTTTTCAGTATTGTA
Source organism: Neoceratodus forsteri (assembly GCA_016271365.2). Taxonomy (NCBI): domain Eukaryota; kingdom Metazoa; phylum Chordata; order Ceratodontiformes; family Ceratodontidae; genus Neoceratodus; species Neoceratodus forsteri. The sequence goes on along the minus strand of CM057452.1, from coordinate 867,178,280 downwards.
CTGCACTTTGTATTCTATTTGTAGCAGTTTTCACTTCCCCTGTTTTACTGTTCCTCTGTTGTATTCTCCCAGGCCGTGCCTGAAAATAGGCAACTGTTATTGTTTAGTGCACTCACCTAGTAATTAAAAACTAAATCAACAAATTAAGAGACTGTTAATCTAACCCCTGGTCATACATTATTGCTTAATAAGTGACTGCTAATAAGTAATGTTTTATAGGCAATTTCTACAGCATTTCTCAGCAAAGTTCTGTTTAATTCTGGTCTTTTTATGAAGATACTGCTGGTTGTGCTAATGTTCAGGTTTTTTGAGTTCTGAAGCATAGCTACACAGCATTGCCCTATGAAGGCTTGCTTTCTTACCTCTCCTCCATATCACTAACTGTAAGTAAAGTTAAATTAAGCAATACGGTATGACCAGGGGTTAGATTTTAACAGTCTGTTAATCACCCCCTAGGGGTGTAATGTGGCACAAGGTGCAGCCGAGTGCCATATTGCCTCTAGGGGTGATTAACTGACTGTTAATCTAACTCCTGGGAGTGCCTTATTGCTATTATAAAAATGTTTTCCAAAAGAAAAGTGTTAAAAGTATCCTTTATGACTGTTTTCCTCATTTAGAGGGAGATTTTTTATAAAATAGTTCTTCCACCAGCAGTTTAAGAATGCTGGTTCAAAATCAGAATGCATCATTCCACACATTCAGCTGTGCTAGAGGATGGAATGCTGACAGGAAGAATCCATGTGCCATGATGATCAGGCTGTACATGACAGTATAACATGGATTAATGTAAGGCTGTTGGAATCCTAACAGCCAATCAGATTGCAGCATTTCTGACAGCCTTTTTATAATATTAAATATTTCCACACAACTACTAGCATTGCATTCAGTACGCTTCTACCAAACAGCTAAAATAGCTCAGAAATTATAACTGTATGATAGCTCACTGAACCACTAAGAAACATTTGATAAGAAAAACAGGCATCTACTACTGTACAGTAGTTCACAGAATACATTCAAGAAGCACCACAATATTGAAAATGCATCCACTAGTTTGTCTGTGAAAATGTTATATGGTGATGTAGAAATTAACCCTGGAGCATCCTAGCCCCTGAACCTTATTTATAATACAACAGATATCATTGTCAATATTCCTCTTCTCCTCACCTTCAACTTACTGGAACTCCAAGAAATAACTAATATAATCCACATCAACAGATGAAGCGTCCTACTTATAACACACCATGTCAAGTTGTCACTACATACACCACAAGTTATTCTAGTATTTGAAACATCACAAAAAATATATGACATATCAAATTCCCTGTATGGTTTTGCACTACACATAAAGGGAACATATGTGAGAGGTGCGCAGTAACCATCAACAGTACATTAAATGAACTTCTGCTAAGTGAGCTTTCCCCAGCCAAATATTCTAAAAACATTTAGTTTATTAATTATATTTTTCATTGATTCTTTGCTACTCTATCTGTTGTATGACATGGTTTGAATTAATTGCCTCATGTTTACCTTGTACTGCTTACTTTGTATCAACAATAAATCACTATTGTTGTTATTAAGTATGATTCACAAAACTACTATATCAGTTTGCTGTACATCACAAAAATACAAATTCATCAATGCAAGCAAAACATTTCAAAATAGGAATAAAACCAATACAAATTAATAACAAAGAAACAAGGGGGTAGTGTGGCTTGGATGCCAACTAAGATGGCCGTGTAATCACATAGCAGCAACCGACTGGAGCTCAATACCTGTTATTTAACCGGATTACCTGAGGGCTAATGAGAGCTAATTTTCTCTGAATGCCTGTCAGAACCCACAACACTTCCCCTCAGTGAGTTATGGGACTTTTGATTGTATACTCTGGTCAGCAACTGTAAACTCTTCCTGCACAACGAACTGCATGGCACGCAGTAGTAAAAAAGGCCACGAGCCTTCAATCAGAGAAATGTTTGCCTCCATTCTTAGCAGGATGGATGAGCTTACAATTGTCAGCAACAACAATGCTGGCACCCTGACTAATCTGGACTCATATATAGGGCTGGTGGAGCAGAAAACAGTCAGCCAGGACACAGTAACACGAGGGAACTGTGCGATGCTGAGAGATAAGGGGGTGCAAATCAGACTCATGCAAGAGAAACTCAAGGATTTAGAGAACAGAAGCCACAGGAATAACCTGCGCCTCCTTGGGTTTCCAGAGGGATGTGAAGAGGGGTGACCTACACAATTTCTGCAAAGGGCACTAGCAGAAATCCTTAAGCTGCCTCCAGGCACTAGGATCACAATAGAGTGGACCCATTGTACATCAAAGGTGCGGCCTGCAGCTCAGCCAAGACCTATCCTAGCACGCTTGCTCAACTATGCTGAGAAAGAAGCCATCCAGGTGAGAGCTAGGGAGCTGGGACCCTTGGACTGGCAGGGCCACCGAATTATGTTGTTCCAAGATTACTCCAAGGAATTGGCAGCACGCAGGAAGGGATACACTGGGGTTAGGAATAGGCTGCACAAACTGACCATCCCTTTTGCTCTCTGATACCCCACAATGCTGTGACTTACCTACAATGGCTTGCCCTTGCAGTTTTTGATCCTCAATAACTCTTTCCCAGAACCATCTAATAATCGGAGGTGCAGCCCTGTGCTGAGAGTGCCCCCAGCCCATAACATGGACTATGAAGATCATCGCTCCCCACTTAAGTGCAACCAGCAGACTCCTGAGTCTGCCTCTCAAAGTAATCTGTGGGAACCAACCCCCACACACCACAAAAAGCACCCACAGCACCAAAAGATTGCATCCACAGGACTGAGTGGAGGGGATCCTGTGGCAGCACTTCATGACTCACCTTGCAGATCAGGGGGAATGCATGGTGACCAGCCTGTACGTTACAAAAAATAGATATTCCCTGCTGCTGCTGATCACCCTACCTAACGAATCCACAGAGCCGCAAGAGACAGATGCTGAAGCTACAGAGGGGTCTCTGAGGATCAGGCCTGCTACAATCCAGACTGGGCTGATGCAGCAGATCCCTCAGTTGTGGCCCTTTGCAATGAGACACTGACAAGGCCAGCAGCTATGGAACAGCGACCGCATGGAAGGCCCAGTGACCAGCAAAAGGATGAAGGCTGATTGCTCTCGGAAGATGAGCTCCCTTTCCAGAGCTACAGATAAGTGCAATTTCTTTGTGGAGCAGCATGCAGGGAAGTGTAAGAGGGGCATATGTATGGAAGGAGGGGAGGATGCAGAGTGGATGAGCACTAACTCCTATCTCCTTACCAACTGTGCTTGACTTGTCTCCCTGCTCCTTGTAACTAGTGGGCATTTGGACAGCGGCAGGATAGTTTCTTCCTGCCCCCTTTTCTGTACCAGCTGCCCAGCAAATTTCTTGTACAGTGCACAGTAAATGTATTTATGTATGCCTTAGGTCTATACTGCTGGATGGTGTGGGGGTGGGAGAGATTGATGTCCTACGCATTGGTGATTTCCGGGTGTTCAGTCTCATGGGTTAAGGACCTGATACCCTACCCCTTCCAATCGCCCCTCCACTGGGCAAGTCATTTTACTGGCTACAGAACAAGGCAGTTTCCCCTTTTGTTCCTCTCATGCAAGGGAGTTGACACTCTAAGTATAACTGGGCCATAGGCCCATCTGGTACCCTGGTAGTAGTATCCTCAGAGCACTCCTGAGCGAGCCTTACACATACCGGTGGTGGGATATGGCTGAGGACATATCATGGACACCCATGTGATAGCCCGATGAAGAGAGGAAGGAAGGGTGGCTAGGTTCGACATGTGAACATGATGCTCCTCTCCACCCCCCTCTTCAATGCAGCTTTCCCAGTGCCAAGCTGGTGTACCCTCCAAACTGGCTGTCGAGAACTGGTGATGAATGCCCTGGGTGCCTAAAGTGACAGATGGGCTGGAGGCGTTGTCCCCCCCCCCCCACATACCAACACCACCTACCCCCCTGGCACTTTCAAAAGGGCTATTAGTAGCCCCATCTCCTGGCAGCCGGCCTCCTCTCCTCCAATACTCTGAACCCCCCCCCATCAGTGCCTTAATGCTCAGGCAGCAGTGCCAGTCTGGCTGAGCAACCCCCCTCCCCCACCAGGCTACTAGCAGAGAAAGAATTCTCCATTCTGGCACAACTTAGGTTGCTGGGTGGGGGCACAAAAATCTGATAGATGGCTTTCACTGATGAACGTCAATAGGATAGCTCTCAGGTACAGGACCTACCCTGCAGCTCCGGGAGGATGTTCTCCCAATAGGTGTTTAGGAGCAGTTAGAGGGCAGTGCCACCTGGTGGCCCTATACTGGTTCTAGGGCCACTTTGGCCATTTGGCTCAGACAAGCCACTCCTCAGAGCAGCACAGACCAGTCACTGGTTGCTGCTGCAGCCAGCTATAGTCTGTGCAGTGACCCATAGAGTATTTTAGGTTGGTTTTAGGTTGTTTTACATTATATTACAGTTTTATTGTGCCACTGTTGTGAGTCAAAACTTTAAATTCACTGTCTAAGAGACCTATACTATACTAAGCTAAGGTCCCCATGTGGCCCGTCTGCTACAGTGACTGTTCCTTAGGGTAGGTAAACTATTGCACACACACACCCAGCATACCCTCCAGGAGCCTCTCCTCCAGGTTTGTCATGCATCCCTGTCTCCGGAGGTATGGCCTGGCAGTTGCCATCTCACTTTTCTGCCCCCAGCACTACCAGATATCATTAGTGGAGATCCACCAGTGACCAAATACTCAATAGGAAGATGAATGAGCTTGTGTTCCATACCTGGAATGTATGGGGTTTGAATTCCCCTATCAAACAAAAGAAGGTCCTAACTTATCTGGAATGGATAAAGTCTCAAGTGGCCTTCCTCCAAGAAATGAAGCTCACTGGATCCAATCATAATATACTTCAGAAAGACTGGGTGTGACAGCTGGTGTATGCAGAGGCCTCATCTTGGAAGAGAGAAGTGGCTATTCTGTTGCATAAATCTCTACCCTGGACACTGAAGGAGACCAGTACGATAAGGAAGGATGATCGGTGGTGGACTTATATGACACCCCAACAGGCCCTATAGTGCTGGGTAACGTATATGTCCCCAATCAGGATGACCCCAGCTTTTTCACCGCCTTGTCGGAAACACTTACCTCATTTGCCCCATCCTGTAGTTCCCTGCTGATAGGAGGTGACTTTAACCTGACCTTGGTCCCATGTCTTGATAGGAATGGCGAGGGTAATGAGTTGCATACCCAGGGAGGGCGGGTTCTGGGCCTGATGATGGAGGACGTGGGTCTTACCAATGTCTGGTGCCTCTTCCATCCCAGAGTCCTGGACTACACAGTTCACTCAGAGGTACACACCTCGTATGGTAGGCTGGACTTCTGGCTCGCATCTCAGGCCACGGGTTACGGACTCAGCTATACTCCCCAGCAGTATCTCTGACCACGCTCCAGTCCAATTAATTGTGACCTGGGGCCCCCCTGACACCCCCTCTCACTCCTGGAAACTAGACCTACTTCTCATGCATGAACTAGACTTCATCTCCTGGTCCAGGACAGAGGCCTCTCTCTTCCTGCAGTTCAATCCTGTCTCTGACACCTCTCCTTGAAACACCTGGGAGGCTTTTAAAGCCACTTTGCATGGTAGCATCATGGGGTATGCAGCAACTAAAAGAAGAGAAAGAGAACAGAGATTGATGGACCTGGAGTCCCAACTTGTGTCAGCAGAAACTAAATACAAAGGTATAGCCATCCCTCCAACTCCTCTCCCACTGGCCGAGAGATCCTGGGGCTTCATTTAGAGATAAACCAGCTCCTTAATAGGATAGCCAAAGTTGCCATTCTCTGGCTTCGGCACACATTTTGGGAGGGAGGAGATAAAGGGGGCAAGGTGTTGGTGTATCAGCTCTAGAAGCAGCAGGCTGCCAGTCATATCCCAGGACTGAGAGGTGGTGGGGGTACTTGCCACCTCCTCATTAGCAATAAATACAGTCATTGCCTCCTTCTATTCCAGCCTTTATCTAACTACCCACTCCACTCCTCCACAAGAGATACAGACATTCCTCAAGGAAACCTCTCTCCCTACCCTTTCCGCCTTCCAGCTCAATGCACTGGATGCACCTATATCAGTGTTGGAGGTAGTGACTGCCATTAAAGGCTTGAAAGAAGGGAAATCCCCTGGTGAGGACAGATATTTGGCAAACTTCTACCAAGCCTTATGCCAACCTCTGGTCCTCCCTTCTGACCGAGGACTTCAGAGAGGCTGAAATCACCAGAATTCTGACCCTGATGCTGCGTGAAGCCAATATTATTGTCCTCCCCAAGAAAGGTAAAGACCTGACTAACCCAGGTAGCTACCGCCCAACATCCCTTATCAATGTGGATAGCAAGGTGTATGCGAAGGCACTGGCCAACTGCCTGAGCCCCTGCTACCTACCTTGGTCTATCCATCTCAGGTAGGGTTTATACCAGGTCACCACAGCTCAGACAATCTGACACCCTTGTTAAACCTGATGCATGTGGCACAGGGGTTGCCAATGCCAGTGGCTGCCTTCACTGTGGACTTTGAGAAGGCCTTTGACTCTCTAGAGTGGGATTACCTGGATGCCACTCTAGCATGTCTGGGTCTGGGGGATGACTTCTGCTGTAAGGTGCAAGCCATATACCACAAACCAATGGCCAGAGTATCCACTAACCGAATTACCTCCCTTCCCTTTCCCCTAGAGTGGGAGACAAGACAGGGCTGCCCTCGGTCCCCGCTCCTATTTGTGCTGGCAGTGGAACCCCTGGCTGCCAGGGTTAGACACCACACTGACATTAAAGGTATACAGATTGGGCAGAGCTCCTATCTGACCCTGATGTATGCTGACAACCTGCTCCTTCCCCTTATGGATGCATCAGTAGCATTACCCCCACTGCTGCATCTTCTGGAGGTATTTGCCCTAATCTCGGGGCTTAAACTGAACCAAGCCAAAACTGAGATGTTGCTGCTAAATGGTCATTGCACACAGCAAATAGTGGCAGACTGAAGCTTAAACTGGGCCCTATCAGGGATTACATATCTGGGCATAATGGTGCCTCTGAAACTGGAGTATATCTGGGGAGCCAATATCAACCCATTACTGGCCAACACCAAACTGGAATTCGAAAGATGGAAATTACTCCGTCTAACCCTCGCTTGGAAAGACTGCAGCCATCAAAATGGTGACAGCCTCCAGATTCTATATCTCCTCGCCCACCTATCGATTTTCCTGCCAAAACAGTGGGTCCAACCCATCAACAAGCTGGTTGGGGCCCTCCTATGTAAGGGGGCCAAATCCAGATTTAGCCGTAACAAGCTTAGGGCACATTGGTCCCTGGGGGGTTGTAACTTACCTTGGATGGAGGGATATAAATGGTCATTACAATCAGCTCAAACTGTTAAATGGTTTGAGGACCCTCATGGAGATGGCCCTCAGTGGGTGGAAATGTAATGGGAACAAATGAGAGTCCTGGATGCTGCCTCCCTCCCAATTTCCCAGAAATACCCACCATGCTCGAGTAACTACCCCATTCCCTCACCTACCATAGTAGCCTCTAGGAAAATATAGCACCTTACTGTCAAAAAACTAGCAATGGACCCCCTCCCCACGGCTCAGGCCCCCCTGTGGCACAATCCCAGTATCACCATAGATAACAGAAGAGTGACCTGGCTGCAATGGAGCACCAGTGGTATACTTCGGGTAGAAAATCATCTGGACCTCCCAGACTTGAGGGCTTCTCCCTTCCATGTGCTCAGAGAGAGATGGCAACTGCCACAGTCAGACATCTGGAGATACCTGCAGATGCGGGCAGCTCTTCATCCCTTTTTGGCTCAACCCAGACAAACCCCAACAGGTTGTTCCATTGAAGGCTGGCTGCAGTGCCCAAATGGCCTGGCCAGCCACATCTACAGGCTATTCAGGGACACCCTTCTGTCCCAATCAAGGGAGGCAAAGGTTAGGTGGGAGAGGATGTTGCACCGCGAGATCCAGGACCCCCAATAGGAACAGACATGGCGGGATGCACGTGAATGGTTCAGAGATGTGCTTACTAGACTAATCCAAAACAAAGTCTCCCACTCCTGGTACAAAACCCTAGCTGTTCTTCACAAAGCCAAACTCCTGGCACAGGACGAATGCTGGCGCTGCCAGGGGCAGGGGGCAGACCTCCTTCATATTCTGTGGTCATGCCCAAAGATTCAATTCATCTGGCAGCAGGTATGCCTGATAGCCTTGGAGGTGCTGCAGAAACCAATCCTTCCAGAACACACCTTCCTTCTCCTAGGCCTAAAGGAAGGCCTCCCACATCTTACCATGCAAGAACACCAATGGCTTGCTCTCCTGGCTATTCAGACAAAAAGAGCTTTGGTGTGCAAATGGTGCTCCACCATTTCCCCCACAATTGAAGAGATCCTGGCCTCTCTCTCCAACTTAGCAGCCTTGGACAGATTCTTACATGTAAAGTCCTATCAGTTGGACAGGTTCCAGCAATACTGGGGCCGGTGCCTTCAGTATGTTGACCCCACCACAGGGAATCAGCTGATGTCCTTTGACTCTGGAAGGACATGTTAGGTTCAGAATATCGCTCAAGATAATGGGAAGTCTGAGCTGGTGTGTACACCATGTCACTGAGGGGAGGAACAGGTAGGTAGGTTGATCAGTGGGTAGCATAGGCTTAACATCAGGTGAGACATATCTATGGTCCCCCACATTGTTGTGTGGGGGCAGGTCTGGCTATATTAATTATGTAATAATGCATTAGCAGAGGCTACACCAGGGTCTCATTTGTCAACTCTAGATTGCACAACTGGTGCCTCTGTATAGACTTTTTTCCTTTATGGGTCATGCTATCATTTTAGGTACAGGATGCTGCTTGGACCACAGGATCTGAAGACACTTCTACCTGGGTTCTGCCGGTATGCCTTGCAGGAGGTGCCAGAAACTCAGTTAAGAAGGGGACATCACCTAGTTACAGACCTGGTCCACCCAGCTTGAACCCGTGAGTACCCTCTACCACCTTGCTTGTCTCTGATGGTAGCCATCTTCTGTCCCCTCACATTAGCAGTTTTTTGTAAAAGCCCTAGGAGATAGTCGATAATCCAGGGGATTAGATAAGGTACAGCCCGCCAGTTAGAGATAGGTTATCTGTGCCCCCTGCTGAAACAGGATCTTTAGCACTGGCAATTAGTTTTGACCCTGATGTACCTTGAACCCTGATAAGACACAGCCATTTACCAGTTGTTTTGCATCTCTTTTTACTATGATATAATTGATTATCTTTTTATTTCACTTGCCTTTTCCCCTGTACCCCTCCAAGTTTTCAAATGGTACCTAAATGTAACATATTGAATGTACTTTGGTGTATTGTGCAAAAGTTGGAAAATGAATAACAAATCTTAAAAAAAAAAGAAACAAATGTTTTAAAAGCATTTTAAAAGTTCAGAACACAAGGAGATTTGCAAATGTAGCAGGTAAAGAAACACAGAAACAAAGAATGTGAAGGCAGATAAGGACCATTTGGCCCCCCAGTCTGCCCATTTTTCACTGCCTACATTATTAATGCAGACCATACCTCATCTACAGCTCTTTCTCCCTCCCTCCCCTTCCTTTTTACTATAATTTCCTTGTGGTTGTCCTTTGTATTCTTGACCACTCTCACTGTTTTCACCCCCACCACCTCTGCTGGAAGGCTGTTCCAGGAATCCACCACTCTTTCTGTAAATAAGTACTTCCTCACATCTCTCCTGAATCTATCCCCCTCCAGCTTTATGGCATGTTGCCTTGTTTTTGAGCACCTTTTTTTGACTTTCCTGCTTGGTAGTCTTCAGTACCACTCCATCCATTTTGTAATCTGCCCCTTTGTTTCTGTGCCCCTTTTTCACATTGAATCCCAGCTGTTATACTCTTGAACACTTCTTTAGTTTTCTCAGGTCTCTGCTCATCCTTTCCATCCCCAGAATGCCCACTCTATTGCAGAATTTGGTGTCATCCACAAAGAGGTATACCTTCCCTTCCAGCTCCTCTGCAGTGTCACTTATAAAGACATTAAACAGGACCTGTCCCAGCACTGATCCCTAGGACACCTTGCTGGTCACCCTCCCTTCACTGGCAATAACTCTGTTTACCACCATCCTCTGTTGCCTATCATCTGACCAATTTCTTGTGCAGTTTACCACTTTTGGACCCACTCCTAAGCAACCTAGCGTGCTTACTTGTCTTGTCTATGGAACGGTGTCAAAAGCCTTACTGAAATTTAGGTAGGGCACATCCACTACTCAACCGTCATCTAATTCTTTTGTTAACCAGTCAAAGAAATCTGTTAGATTTGTTTGACATGACCTCCCCCATGTAAACCCACGTTGACTCAGTCTTATAACCCACTTAATTCAAGATATTCTACAATTCTTTCCTTCAGCAGTGATTTCATTAACCTTCCCACCATCAATGTCAAGATGACTGTCCTATAATTGCCAGCTTCCTCCCTGCTACCACTTTTATGAAGTGGAACAATTTCTGCCCTCCTCCAGTCTTCCAAAACCACTCCTGTTTCTAATAAGCTGTCAAATTAGACTGTCAGAGGTACAGCCAGTACCTCCCTGAGCTCCCTCAATACCTGTGGAGGCACCCCATCTGACCTCATTGCTTTTCCCATCTTCAGATCAGAGAGTCCTTTCAGGACTGTCCTCTGAAAAAGGAGTAGCTTTTACTTCCTTCCCTCCAAATCTTCTGTTACATTTTTGTGGCCCATCCCCTTCTCCTTCCTCTGTGAACACTGAACAAAAGTTTTTGTTCAGGATGTTTGCCTTTTCCTGGTCCCAGAAGAAATCCAAAGAATTGTAACTACCAAAGAAACATTTTGCTGGAGCAGCCAACATATGGTAAATGTAATTTTTGAACCAGTAATATGCCCGCATGAGAGGACTGAAGCAGGTGGGTGGGTACATACAACTGAAGAAAAGAAGCAATGTGAGCTGGCCGCAACTATGTAGAGCCCAAAAAACTAAAACAACAATTTTAAATTGAAGCCTGACATGAAGTGGGAGCCACTGCAAAGATTTAGTAAGGAGAGTAATATGTGCATGATGAGAGGTGCCAAATAACAGGTGGTGGCTGCATTATGAATGTGCTGCAAATGGGTGAAATTCATGTCAAGTAATTGACTTGATACACATATCTCCATAATGCAAAACATTGTGGGAAGTATATGCAAATCACCATCATCATCATCAGTATTTATTGGAAAGCAAGTTAAGAGAAACTCTCATTTTCAACTGCATCCAAGATACAAAAGACATTACAACATACAATTAAGCAGACACCACTTAGATCTAGTTAGACACATAATACAATCCATAATACATTTGATCCAAGAATATGCAACATTTAAATAAGTAAAAGTAAAACTTCTACCAAAGCAATCCCACTGACTAAACAACAGTCTATTAATAAAAGTCTTAAAATGGGAAATAGGTCATAGGGCATTTAGATTACTTTTTTCATAATTATGTTCCATGACCAAGGGACAGAACCAGCTAAACTACTATATAGTCTCCAAATTTTGATTGGAATCTAGGTGTGGAGAAATATGAAATTTTTACTGACCTGAGATTGTGATTGGTTACTGGTTTATGCTGTAATGGATTTAAAAGAAATGGAGGAAGAACCTTTAGTACAAATCTATATACAAACAAGTACCAATTGGTTTGCCTTTGGATAGATAGACAATCCCAGCCAACTGCAGCATAGAGACAACAGTGGTGTGTGTTCCAAGGTAAACCAGTTATAAACCTGAGGGCACTACGATAAAGTGGATCAAGTACATCAAGTAATGTTGCAGTAGTATTTCTATAAATGCAGTGCCCACAGTCTATCTGAGATTAAAAAAATAATAAACTAACTGTTTTCTAAGTGGGAAACTAAAATATGCTTTATTTCTATAAAAAAAGATAATCTTTTTAATTGAGAAGAACTATTTTGAATATGAAGCTGAAATGTTAACTGTTTGTCCAATGTTATTCTTAGATATTTGTAAATAGGAACCCTAGTAATCTCAGTTCCGTTATTTAATCTTATATTCAATCAATGTCCACTGCTAGCCCACCGGTGCCATGGTAGAGTCACCGCTTTCAGTGCCAGTGTCCCAGTCTCAGGAGTGAGCCAGGGAAGCTGGAAGGTCGGCTGGGGGGAGATGGATTGAGCGGCAATTGCACACTCTCCATCTCCAGGGAGGGAGGGGGGATCCTGCACCTCTCAGTGTTGTGCCCCTGAGTGACCATGGGGGTGGCTTGCTGGGGGAGACAAGGTTGTGGCTGGGAGGCATGTGAATGCTGGGTGGTATTCTGCCATGGTGTCACTGCATGCCATGCCTCCTGTTCAGGGAAAAAAACACCTCTAAAACAATAAGCACAGCCCTGACCAGTCTCAAAGCTGCCATCACCGTAAGGCCCGCCTGATGAGGTGGATGTGTTGGGGGCATAGATGGCTGCCCCTTGCCCCTGTCTGGAGGGTAAACCATGGCTCTATGGGGGTGGATCGGCAGTGATGGGCTGGAGGGCCATTCAGAGACCAAGGGAGATTGAGCATCTAAAAATATAAATAAAAAAATGATCAACATTCACTAAGTCTTCTTTTCATTGAGCAGTAATCTTAAATCCATTAATACAGTCTGTACTTTACTAAAATCAGTTTGTATAGTTTCAACTGCTAGACTAACATCACTATGGTGAGTATACAGTATTGTGTCATCTGCATATAAATAAACATTTGTTGAACAAGAACAGTGTCTAGGTAGTTCATTTATATATATATATATCTGGAATTGGAGTGGCCCAAGGACTTATCCCTGTGGGACCCACCTTTTAATCATCACCATATCAGACCTGATTTCTCCTGCTTTAAGAAAGACAAGCAAGAACAATGCAATAAGTCCTACACCTGATTTTTGTTTAGTCTGTTTAGGAAAATATTATGATCTACAGTATCAAATGCTTTTAACAGGTTGAGAGAAAATGCTGGTGTGCTATGTCCTACGTCAAATGAAGTAACATATCATTGGTTACCTTTGAAACCACATTAGTAGTGTTAAAACCTTTTCTAAAGCCAGACTGATAATCTGTCAGTACATTATGGTTAGAAAGGTGCAGGAAAAGCTGTTTGTGGATTAATCTTTCAAACATTTTTATTGTTGGTGAAAGGATGGAAATTGGTTGATATCAACCAGGATCTGATTCCTCACCCCCTTTAAATATCGGCATTATGTAGGCTATTTTTCATCATCAGGCACCTGTGAAGTTTGTAAGGACAAGTTGTAAATATAAGCTAAATGCTTAGCCAGGACAAGTTTATAGAAAAATTGACTCTGTGTTATCATAACCAGCTCATTTGTTATTATCCAATTTAAAAATCTTTAAGTAAGAGTGTATGGTGCCAAATGGCCTCACACACTTTGCAAAGGCTGAAAACAGAAGTCTCTGACATGTGTTTTGTCCTACACAGGAATCATCAGTGTGTCTCATATGTAATGGCCCAGGGGAAGGATGAACCAGTCATATTTTGATCTTACTGGTTCATAACATGGTGAGCCCAAAATATGAAAATGATATAAAAGACAAAGAAACTGGTGCAAAGCAAATGGTGTAGGATGCCATCATTTTACAGATACTTATGGCCCTATGCACAGTCACATGAGACTGCTGCAAAATTATTTTGCCACAGTTTGTTATTTTTGCCCCACCCCCACCCCAGCTATCTTCAAAGGGGTCCACATCCCTTCCCCATGCAGTCATAAACTGTATTGTAACCACAGGAGGATATGTGCAGGGGTCACCATGCAAAAGGTCCACAGGATTATCCGCTAGGCATGGTGACACTCACAAGGTGTGGCGACGACTTTGGTAACAATCCCTAATGATAACTGTAACAGGTAGTTCATACTGTAGCTATGTCAGAAAGTGTGACCACTGTACACTGATGCAGTTGAGGATGAGATTGACAATGGTTCATGTCTAGGAAGCCAGCACATAAGGGAATGGACCTAGGAATGGAGGATCCAGTAAATGCCAGTAACTTGTACTTGTATTTGGGCTGGGGCTGTAGAGGTGATACTGGACAAACAGGATCCAGCAAGATGGCCACCGACAAAAGGCTCACAAGCAAGCCTGCTGGTATGTGTTAGTTGTATGTGGGTAACAACTAAGGTAGTAGCAGATGTGCATGGTCTTTTGTTCATGGCACAGTATTATATGACTGCCATTGTGACATGCACAGAAGTCAGTGTGTGTGCAAATCCAGACATTAGTAGGTGTAAAACGCTGTTTGTACTTAAGATCTGGTTACCCTTATTTAAATTTTAACTTCATCACAGGGAAGACTTCTCCTCTGAAGACTAACTTAGCCCTTTGGTAGATTGCCATTAGATGTGTGGTCACCTAATTGCATCCCGTTTTATCACTCCACACCTAACAACTGGGCATTGGTCCTTAAAACTTTTAATAAGAAGGAACCTTTTTTAAATGAATTATGCTGACATTACTGTAAATGCATTTCTCAATTTCAATAAATATGCAGTATACAGAAGTTTATAAACCAGATGTTGTAGTGACACATGATTTCTAATGACGTTCCTCAAAAAACTACATTGTTTTCATTTCCTTTGCAGTCATAGTTATTTCCTTCATGTGCCTGGATCCATGGCTTCAGCTATTCATGTCAATTGTCAGTATCCAAGGCTTAAAGATAGAGATAAATGAAAATAATTTCAAGTTCACATAGCAGCATCTAACAAATGCGGTAACAAAATATATAACTTGCCAGCTTTAACAAGTCATAGTGTAGTAAGTCCACATCATTGAAGCAACATAGATGTGCAATCTTGTGCAAAACAAGATATTATCCATTGTGTCTTCAGCCGTAATAAACTACATTGTATTAGATCACACACTTGATTTAATTTTTGATAATTTATAGGTTGGTCTTGTGCACAGTGTCTGTAAGAAATTGAATAAGCTTGTCAAAGATCACCTCATTCAGAATTGAAAAACTAATTGATTTTATCTAGTACATAAATGCACCCTTTTTCATTTTTAAAGAATTTGCTTAGCCAGCACAGCCTCTTGTTGTGCTTCATTTATAGCATGGGTTTCATCTCTTTTACCTACAGCAAGGTTACAGTTGGATAGATTGTTGCACAGGGAGATCAGGTGTCTTGCCCTAAGAGTTATGGAGAGCTAAAGACTGGAATTTGAACTGCTTGCTCCTGGATCACTGTTTCATGCCCTACACACTGAACCACACTGCCTCCATTCTAATAAAATTTATGTTAAATCCCGAATTACAGTAGGTCATACTGGGTTTGAATTAAAAAAACTTCACTTCTCTACAATATTCCTTGCATGTAGAGTATAATGCAGTGTTTTGTGGGCAACTACACCCAGTGTGATATATTTCTTACAGTCTTCAAGGTTTTGCAAGGGATATTTTTGCAATTCAATTCACAAGTAAGGAAAATACATATTTGCAGTTGTTTTGTTTCTTATTTATTCTGTTTATTTTTTCATAACCTGGAAAGAAGGGCTTGAAAAGATTTTCTTATTACCAGCTTTATCTGGTGTAGGGATCAGATAGAATTCACTTTGAACCAGGTTAAGATGTTTATGTGTGTGTGTGTGTGTTTAGTAAATGGGAGAATTTGGACAGGGCACTGGAATATGTCCTTTTTTTAGAGGTGTGATCTGTAATGTTCAGCCTCTCACAGCACTACAGTGTCTGGTTAACACCATCCTGGGGCATAGGTATACTTAATAATAACCAAGGGATAGTGCCTCTACATAGCTACCAACACCACTTCCTACAGTGCAGGAAAAATCAAAATGGGAGTGCATCTGAACCCTGACCAATGGTAGTCATCAAAATCACAAAGAGAATGCAACAGTGGTATATAGCAAAACAGCAGGTTGATAGGCAAGTTAATGAAAAATTCAGCCACAAACAAAAATCAAAATGAGCAAGAGATTAGTTGCTGAGTTGAGTTAGGCCTCTTCTTCCTGTAGCACTCGAGGTTCATTGGATGTCTCCCATCCAACTACAGATCAGGTCCAACTCTGCTTAGATTCTGAAATATTTGCATTTTCATTTATTTGTATTACCAGGATAAACTCCACTGAGTACAGCTCATTTTCAAGGAGGCCCTGAGTACAAGCCAACAGATACCGTAAACTTGAAAAAAATTGTTCAGCAGAAATGATAAAACACAGAAATGATCTACAATACAAATAATACTATCATTTCATAGTGACGAGATGGCAATGAGCACTGTGGGAATTACAGCCCAAGATTTACTGCTATCGGTTAAAAGTTACAGTTCTCCAAACAGAGTCCCACAAACATGCTTTTGAAAACACCATACCTTAAATCATATCCCATCTCCATTGTGCTGTATATTTTATTTTTATTGTAATTCTTTGGTAACCCAGCAAGGCCCCCTAGGCTCAAGTGCCCATTTTCAGGGTTGACCTGGGGGCACTGGAGAGGTTAAGTGACCTGTTCAGAATCACACAGTATGCAAGTGGAGGTTGTGGGAATCAAAGCTAGGTTGGCTGGATGTACCAAACTCATTCACAGATCATTACTCTAACCTCTAAGCTGCCAGACAGATTTATTCCAAAGTAAGGATGAATTACAGTCATATACTATTTTTCTAAACTGGGTGCAGTACTTTGGAGTTTCAAAAAGCAGGAGGGAAATGCTTCAAAAAGCATCTGCAGATCCCACTTATCTAAACAGATCTGTCCTATATTTGGCAGATCGCCTTTTATGCATTTGCAGACCCAGCGGTTTAGGCTCTTGGGCCTCCTGATGGATAGGAGGTCCAATTTAGGACAAACTACTTGGAGAGATGGAGCATTCTGTTTTGCTATACAGTTATGCAGTGCATGGCTTTGTAATACACCACATCCAGTCTAGATACTGTAGATGTGAACTGACACCATTCAATTAAGTCACCATACTCTAGCTGTGATAAAAAGTGGCCTGCAATAGTTGCCTCATGACTTTAGAGGAGAAAAATAATTTTATGCCTGTAGAAGAAATAAGCTCATCCTGAGGTTTTTACATAGTTCACTAATGTGTTCAAAGAAGAATAGCTTATTGTCAATCCAAAGACCATGGTACCAGTAGGAGAATACCACCTTCAATGTATCTCCTGACAAGTTTCTGATTGAGATTTTGGGTGGACTGTAGGCTTTCATGTCTGTTTGTGTGAACAGAGCTGTTTTTTGTTTTGGAGGAGTTAAGAATCAGCATATTTTTTATTATGTTCCCATGAAGGATGCCAAAAGGAGGTTGTAGCTTGTGGATTACTTTGGAGACAGTAATGCTCGTTACATACAAGATGGCAGCATCTGCATTGAAAGGCAGCTTAGCATCCTTAATGCCATCACCAAGATAAGTTATATAGAACATGAAGAGTAAGGGGTTTAGTACTATGTCTTAGCGGATGCCCTTTGGGATAAAGGAGTAAGTGGAGGTGATATAATACTATTAATCTTTAACCAGAGTTGATGTCTACCAGTTATATATGTAGCTGGTCAACCAGGCTAGAGGTTCAAGGGCTAATCCCTATTTTAATTTGCAGAGATGTGCATCATGATCCACATTACGGAATGTCTTACTTAGATCGAGGAATAATGCCACATAGTGAGATTTTTGATCTAATGCAGTCAGCAAGTCAAAAGCTACCTCCTTAACAGTGCTGTGTTTCGCTGTAAAACTGGATTGTAGGTGATTATTCATTCCTTTGAGTGAAGAAAGGTTCACAGTTGATCAATCAGCAACTTTTTAATCAGTTTTGCCAGTACTGACAGTTTATGAATGGGTCTGATAGTTGTTCACAACAAATCAAGAAGCACATTTTAAAAAGGACAGTCAAGAATGCAGTTTTCAAGATACAGTATCTAGCAATTCATTTGTTTGCAGGGACAGAGTAAACAGATGAACCAAAGGGGTTACTGTAATATTCCTGCTAGTATTAGAAATAATAGATCCTACAGGTAAGAGTTGCCTGATTTCTTGGTGTCCATTTCACTTATGAGTTTAAGAATTTGTTTTACCATAATATATCTAAAACAAGTCTTGTGTTGCTCCAGCTTCCATATCATTAGTGCTCCAGACCTCTACTAAAAGTTAATCCCGAAGCACTAGTAAGACTACAGAGAAAAGTGAGCACTGAATTCATATATTATTTTATTCTTCTTAGTGATGATCTCATTATTAACTTTTTGTTGTTTTTGATTGGTGAAGAATTTGAAATTTCCCTCATTTGGCTTTACTGTTTTCCAAAATTTAGCAAGGGTTATTTAAGTTTGTTCTACCATTTTCAGTTGGTAGTTCACTCTGATTAATTTTGTACATAAATTAATTTTCTTTCTGAATAGCATCTAGTCATTATCTACTTTTGTGGCTCTTGCAGTAATTGATAGCCGATTCCCTTAAGCAGTGCCAATTAAGTTCATGTGTAAACCAAGGACAAGATCTGGTCCTATTTTTTCTTAATGATATAGACATTTCTTGACTATAGAAAGGAAGGAGTCATTACAATACATGGTTGCATCTTCCACCACATATATAGGTTCAGATATGACCAGTAGGCAGTTGTGAGACCACGTAAGTATGCCTGCTCATTAAAATGTTTAAAGTGCATTTTCTGTGTAATCTAGGGGCATACATCGTTGTTTTTGTTTTTTGTTTTCTGCATATCTCACACAGACTACAGTATTATGATTACTGATTTCACTGCTGAAGACTGTGGTACGATTATATTTCTGGGGCCTATTTCTAAGTCACATGTCAGGTGCAAAGAAGTGAGCAGTTTTATTTATTTATTTATTTGATTGGGCCTTGTGATTTCTTGACTTTGTTGAGAAATGCCAAATTTGGCACAGCAAATGTTTAAACTGTCAGATTTTGGTTTAAACCAGTCCCAATTCAGGTCACCTTCAATAAGGGTTTCACTATTATGACGTGATCAAACTCCAAGATGCCGAGGCTGAAGGCCTACATTATGCAATCTCATGGGTAAGGTCTCCAGTTTAGAGACATTAGTAGTGGGGTTTTTGTTTAAAATACTTATAGACTCTCAGTTGTTTCAGAAATCAAGGAGATCAACAGGAACTCAATTTTCAAAAGCCCATGACATGGATATAACTCCAAGTCGTGTTCTTTTCAGGAGCTATCCTCAAGCAATGTTTTTAGACAGGGTGTGGTCCAAAAGTCTTACTGGAATTGATTTCAAAGGTTGGACATATTTGCAGAATTTTAGGCTGCATTATGGTAGTTTGCTTCCAGATTTTTATGCAAGTTGCTAACCATGTTGATTATTGACAGGCCAGTTTAAAATAGGCATGACATTGTGTCAAGATACACCTATCATAAACACTGGAAATAATTATGTTGTAAATTTACAAATTTGGAAGAGACACAGTCTGCTTTGCCAGTGGATCAGAGGACACTAGTGCAAGTTTTGTTTGCACATTTCTACATTATTACAGTTCTCTCTATATGGGCTTGTCCTGTGGTCTGATTTGACATTTGTAGTTAGTTCATAACATGGCAGCAAGGCCCCTGACCTCCCATTGAGAGGCTGGATCACAGCTGTGCTTTTCAAAATGAAGCAGCTTCCTAACAAGCAGAACTGATTACAAGGTTCTTGTTTTGACCTTTAAAGCGCAAAATGGATTTTGTTCCGCATGCCTCTACAAGATTCTGACCCCCTACCACCCTTTGAAAACTATGCAATCCAGGTATCAAGATCTGCTGGTGTTTCTCCATCCTTCCTTAGGTCAACTGTTGATAGGGCTTCAGTTAGGTCCTGGTCTTGTGGAGCACTCTCCCTTTAGGCATGTGTAAAAAAAAAAATCAATTGCTATTTGTTATGACACTGGCTGTTTTCTTGAATCTTTCCCTGGCCAGGTTTGTAGGTTACCTGACATTTAATAGGACCCATTTCAATGTCATCTGAATTTTATTCATTATTTCATGGCTGTGCTGCTGTTCTTGCTCAAATTCTGTGCATTTTGTATTTGCTGTAATGTTGTTTTATGTCAGGTTTGTACTGTTAGAGTTTTAAAAGGCACTCCATGAATAAAAACTACCACCTACCTACTTTCAAATTTGTGCACAATGTACTGGGTAAGAGAAGATGAGTTTCACTTTTGTTCACATTTTCTATAAACAAAGTGGTTAGGATAGACTACTTGACAGATATCTTTATTTAGCTTTTGTTTACCAGGTAAGCACACTAGGCATTCAAATGCCTATTTTCAGGTGCGATCTGTGAACATAATTTAGCCATTTTGGGGAATGGTTGGGGAATTTAGCTTGCACTTGAATTTCATGAAGTAAATTAAATTCATAATCAAGATATATATATCTTTATCAAGTTCATCCTGATGATTGTACTTCACTGACTTAACTTTACTAGGTTCCTAGTGTACTAATTAAGCATTATGGTATATTTCGGTAGAATTCATCACATAATATTGCCCATAAAGCAAGTTTAGTATATTATCAACAATGTAAAGACACTTAGCAGTGTCAGTGGCTCAGCAGGTAGCACACTCACCTCTGAGGCCAGGAGATCAGAAGACTGTGAGTTCCAGCCCCACATAAGGCACTTAGGTTAATATAGAAACATAGAATTTGACGGCAGATAAGGACCGCTTGGCCCACCCAGTCTGCCCATTTCCCTACCTGATGGATAAGCTGCAGGTCCTAGTTAACCAGCATCCTACTTCTTCCTACCCCCACCCCCTAGAATTGCCTTATGACTGTCCCATGCATGCTTGAATTCCACCACTGTTTTTGACTCCACAACCTCCTCTGGAAGGCCGTTCCATACGTCCACAACCCTCTCTGTGAAAAAATACTTCCTTAAATTACCTCTGAGCCACCCCCCTTCTATCTTCAAATTGTGCCCCCTTGTTCTTGCACACCTCTTTTTTTGAAAGATGCTACCCTCTTGGACTTTGTTGATTCCCTTGAGGTACTTGAAAGTTTCTATCATGTCCCCCCTCTCCCTCCTTTCCTCAAGGCTATACATATTAAGCTCCTTAAGTCTCTCTTCATATGTCTTCCTGCAGACCCTGCACCATTTTAGTTGCCCTTCTCTGGACAGCTTCCATCCTGTCTATGTCTTTATGGAGATTGGGTCTCCAGAACTGCACGCAGTACTCCAGATGGGGTCTGACTAGCTGTCTGTACAGAGGGATAATAACTTCCTGTTTTCTATTGGTGATGCCTCTTCCTATGCATCCCAGTATCCCCCCAGCCCTCATTGCTGCCCTCTCACATTGCTTGCCCACCTTTAGGTCATCTGATATGACTACCCCCAGGTCCCTTTCCATTTTTGTTGTTGTTAGTAGCTCACCCCCCATTGTGTACTCTTCCCTTGGGTTTTTGTTTCCCAGGTGCATTACCTTGCACTTCTTAGCATTGAATCTAAGCTGCCATACATTTGACCATTCCTCTAACCTTGCCAAGTCCCTTCTCATCCTTTCCACTCCACCTTGTGCATCAACTCTGTTGCAGATCTTTGTGTCATCTGCAAAGAGACATACTTTTCCTTCCAGTCCCTCTGCAATGTCACTTATAAAGTCATTGAAGAGGACCGGTCCTAATACTGAACCCTGCGGTACCCCACTACTAACCCCCTTTTTCAGAGTGGACTCCATTTACTATTACTCTCTGTGTCCTATTCTCCAGCCAATTCTTTACCCAGGCTGTCATCTTGGGACCCACTCCCAGGCTGGCTAACTTGTATATTAATCTTTGTGTGGGACTGTGTCAAATGCCTTACAAAGTCTAGGTAGGCCATGTCCACAGCTCCTCCCTGATCAACTACTTTGGTCACCCAGTCAAAGAAATCTATCAGATTTGTCTGGCATGACCTTCCCACTGTGAATCCATGCTGCCTTGGGTCCTGTGCCCTCTGGCCTCTAGATACTCAACAATTATTTCCTTCAAGTGATTCCATCTATTTCCCTACCACTGAGGTTAAACTAACAGGCTGTAGTTTCCTGCTTCTGCCTTGCTCCCACTTTTGTGAAGGGAATCACATCTGCCCTCCTCCAGTCCTCGGTACCACCCCATCCTCCATGATTTGTTAAAGAGGGCAGTCAGTGGTGTCACTGGTTCTACCCTTAGTTCTTTTAGAATTCTGGGATGAATCCCATCAGGCCCCATTGCTTTGTCCACCTTCAGTTTTAAGAGTTCTTTCAGAACCCTTTCTTCTGTAAATGGGCTGGTATCAACTTCTGTATCCAGAGTGTTTCTACTGTTTGTTTTAGGTACCTCCCCCTCTTCCTTTGTAAATACTGAGCAAAAATATTTGTTTAGTATCTCTGCCTTTTCACAGTCACCCTCTGCCCACCCCCCTCCCCTTTATTAAGCCTCACTATCCCTCCCTTGGTCTTCCTTCTTCCTGATGTACCTATAAAGGTTTTATCCCCTTCTTAACTTGAGTTGGCTATCTTTTCCTTGGTTTGGGCCTTTGCTGTTCTGACTGCCTTCCCAGCTTCCTTTTGCTTTAACTGATACAGTTCTCTGTCCTGTTCCTTCTGTGATTCCTTGTACTTCCTGAATGCTTTCTTTTTCTCTGAACCTTCACTGCTACTTCCTTTGAGAACCATAGTGGTTTCTTACCTCGCTTAGTTTTGTTTATTTGCTTTACACAAGGCTTGTTACCTCTGTGATGGCAGTTTTATTATTCCCCATTGTTCTTCCACCCTTCCTTCCTGCCCATTTGCTAGTGCATTCCTTAGGCACTCACCCATTTTGACAAAGTCAGCCCTCCTAAAATCCAGTACCTTTGTCTTTTGTATGGCTTGACTCTATTGCTGTGTTTATTGTGAACCATACTGTTTGATGGTCGCTAGTTCCCAGATGGCTACCCACTTTCCATCTGTGATCCTCTCTTCATCTCCATTTGAGAGAACCAGGTCTAAGATTGTTCCTCTCAGTGGGCTCCAATACTAGTTATCTAAGGCATGCCCCTGTAGGCATCTAGAATAACCCCACTCCGAAGTGGCTGCTGCAACTGCACTCCAGTTAACATCTGGCATATTCAGATCACCCATCAGCAATATCTCACCCTTTTTCTGCCATACTAAGTATACTTTCTATCATTTCCTTGTCCATTTCCTCCCCTGAGAGAAGTCTATATCTAACCCTGTCGGATTGTGGTGCCATTGCGGTCTCCAAATTTACCCACAGTGCTTCTTCTCCTCCTGTTTACCCTTTTGTTCTGTTGCTTTGATTCCTTCCCTTATGTAAAGAGCTACTCCTCCTCCTCTTTACCCTCCCTGTCCCTCCTGTAGATAGTGTATCCTGGTATGTTTACATCCCAGTCATGGTTTTTGTGTGCCATGTTTCTGTGACTGCCACGATATCCAGATGTTCCTCCTCCATCAAGGCCACTAATTCAGAAAGCTTGTTACTCAGACTACGGGCATTGGTACTCATTGCTCTCCATTTTTGATGGCTTTACTTTCTGTTGCAGCATCCCCACTGACCTTTCTACCTCGGTCTTTTTCCCATTTAGTACCCTGTTTGTGAGGAGGCTGGATTTTTCTGTTGCTTATCAGTGCCTCCCCTTGACTAGTTTAAAAGCTTGCCAATGAAGCATTTAAACCGATTGCTCAAAGACTTGTTCCTTCCTGGACAGATGCAGACCATCCTGCCAGTATAGGCTGGTGTCCTCCAGGTGGAACCCCAGTCCCCAATGAAGCCAAACCCTGTGCTCCACACCATTTTTCAACCACTCATTAAACTGCATGGTGTAAAGTACCCTTGCCTCACCATGCCATTTACAGGCAGCACCTCTGAGAAGGATACTGTGTGTGCTACTTGTCTTCGGCCTCTCCCCAGTTCTACAAAGTCCTTCTGCACTGCTCTAAGCTCATGTTGAGCCAAGTCATTTGTCCCTAGGTGGACAATGACATCCAGCTCAGACTCCTGTGCAGGTGTTCTCGTGATCCTGAGGATGCGCTTCCTGTCCCTACAAGCCATGGCATATCCCAATACTGACACTGCAGTGCTGCATGAAGGGGTTGCTGCACTCCTGAGGTGTCGTCTTTCAGATGAGATGTTAAATCGAGGTCCCATCTGCCTGTTCTGGTGGAAGTTCAGGTGGATGTTAAAGATCCCATGGCACTTCTCGAAAAGAGTAGGTAAATTTCCCTGGTGCACTGGCCAAATTTCCCCCCATTCACTAAAAATACCACCAACAGCTTAATCTGGTTCAAAGTCAGTTGGCATTCATCTGTATCCCTTCTCCCGGGTCGTGCCTGAAAATAGGAAGAATTTGTCTAGTGCACTTACCTGGTCAACAAAAACTAAATAAATAAATAATAAACTCCCTAAGACCATTATATTATAAACAAATGGCACCAGATATGAAAATTACTGTTGCCATTATATGTATGCCGATCGCACAGTGACACCATTACCACAAACGACAGTACAGCGACACAGCAATGGGTCATTGTACTGTCACCATGAGACCCCGGCACTGCTTTCTTGGGGTCTTGCATCCCCACTCCGATTGAACTTCGACTTGGAGTTAATTATATTTAGTACTGGGGTTGCGGGGTCAGAGCCCACTGCATGGGGGTTTGGGGGCAAAGCCCCCCTTAGAAAACAAACTGTTCATGGATGGATTTATGCTGACCACTACTGCAGTTGACATAAATCCATTGCTGTAATGTCGGTCAACAATATATTTGTTGAACTGGCATTGTAGAGCCGGTATTATATGGTGATCTGTCACTATCCACTGCCTCTGGAAAAAAAAAGTAGAAATAGATGTCAGATGGCTATTGCCCTTCTGCTATGTTCTAATACATTTGTGTACCTTGCACAGTCTGCTTCTCTGGTGCTCTGATTAGTTAGACCATAGTCTTACAGTTGGCTAAAACTCTTCAAAGTTGTGTTTCTATCAGATAAATCCTCATAAGGATGAACCTATAGTTTACTATAATAATTTAAGAAATATGCATTTTCCTAAATAGTACATTATATATTAAAAGAGAAGGATCTCATTGTAAAAACACTGCCTCCTAATGCAAAGCATCATGGGTAGTGCCACATATGCAAATCACCATGAATAATTTTAGGTTAGCTCAGTCTAAAATAGTACTATATGATGCTAAATGGCCTCACAAACAATTAAAAATGCTGAAAGAAAGAGATCACAGTCCTGTACCTTGACCTTTTTATGACTCTTCAGTGAGCCATACCTGTAGCCTTAGCCCTGAAGGAGAGCTAGGCCCCCACCTATTGCCCTCTTACTGCCAACCTTCATTACTCCCTCCTCATGAAAAAGGTAAATCTTTATTTTATCACTTCTGTTATAGTACAGTATGTATGCTTGTTCAGTTACATTATAGCTACCTAATGGTAGTATACCTGTAATAACAACTGATTGAGTATGTTGCTGTATTTACCTGTATAATTGCCTATGTGTTTATTGCATTTGCTCCTTTCTCACCGTCCCCCAGGTCTTATCTGGAAACAAGCCTTGGCTCAGAGTGCCTCTCCTGGTCACCAACTTTAAATAAATAAATAAGTAAATAGAACCAACTATATTATGTCAATAGCTTGGCTCATGGCGAGCACAAAATAGGAAAGGAATTTAAAAAACAATAATCTCAATTCTGTGTCCATTCTTTTCAGAATGCTTTTGAGGCTTTTTGGTATCATTTAGTCCTGTGAAAAGCTGTAGTAGTCTAAAATATATCATGGTGATTTGCATACAGATTCATAGATTCATAGAAGTGATATGAGTTTGGAGGTCATAGACCTATAAAAAATGTGTAGCTATTTCTAGTGGATATAGCTGAATTTACCTTTATCCATATGTCTATCCAAAACCAGTTTAAAGGCCTCCATAGTTTCACATGTTACAACCCACCCTGGTAATGAGTTCCATGTACAGCAGGTATAATTCTTTGTGTAAACCACTTAGTTCTTTTAGTGGTATTTGACACTTCCCCTTTTAGCTGTAAACTATGAGACCTGGTGGTTCTATTTACTGTTCTCCATCTTAATACAAAGCTTTCCATCAGTGCCTCATTGTTTATAGCCCTAAAAATCATGCACACATCTCCCATTAGTCTTCTGTACTGCATTGAATATACCACCCATGGTGCTTTGCATTGGGTTATCTGTAATATTATGCACCATATATTAATGTTTTAACACTGAAGAGCCTATCATTAATGCATGAACTGTGGTTGTTGCCTTTCTAAATAATCCTGGCTTCTCTGCCACATCTGTCTAATTTAATATCATATTTGCAATTACATTGCCAACATAGCATGTCCTTTGCAGAGTAAATGTGGGTAAGCTCAATTGCCTTGGAATTTACAGATCAACAAACTGTGACGGTTAGAGAGAAACTTTGAACTGTGCTATTTATATCTGATATGCAAAATAGCAACAAACAAAATCACCAAAGACTCATTTAATTCTCTTTGTCGAGAAGAGCAAGAGGATCTAATTGCCTCCTGACAAAGGATGTCTTTTCTGAGTGTCAGGAGCATACACCAGCAGTTCCCACCAATGGCTGGCAGCTTAATCAATTAACATGTATATTTTATAGTTTATAATTTAATATTTTTATCAATAAAATGATTAAAGTCTGATAAAGTTCAAAGCAAATGACAGTATACAATTTCTCCTAACGTGTTGTATAGCATTAAAGCCATATTGTTTAATAAACTGCCTGTGGCTTTAAATATCAGTGAAATGCTTTTAATTAAGCATGCAGCATCTCAAGTGTTAGGCCCATTAGGTCAAAACTATTAATTAAACATAGATTAAATTGCATTCAGTCCGAGTACCTCCATTGCACAATAACATTTTTTTTTCTTAATTTTGTCTGGAATTTTGGACATCTGAGATTTACAGGAGCATTACCAGACATCTAGAAGTATGATTATTCTTCTTTCCTTAAAATGTTACTTAAAATGCAAACTACAACTACAAATTCATCAGTGCATTTTAAGCAAATAAACTGTTGCTCTTATTCTGTATGCAAAATGCTCCAGCTGTAATCCTTTCAGTGTCTTGTGGGTTGTACAACAGGTTGCTCCCCACATCCAGCTAAGGAACACAAGATGTCAGGTGGGTGCCCCAAGCAGCTCCACGACTGTGAAAGGCTGCCTAATTAATTGCCACCAAGAAATACAGCTCCTTAGCAATTAACCCATTTCATAAACACATTTTTATTCCAATCTCTACTGTAGGAATGCAATTGTACTCAGTATTCATCATTTGGGCAGACTACCATGACTCACACTGAGCCTCCATCTTCAGTAATAGAGTTCCACTGTTTTCCTGATTTGATCCAATTTTCTCCCATTTTTCAGAAGCAGCAAAATATATCTTTGGCATAATCATATCTGTACAGTGCAATTCACATATAACTGTCCCACCTGTCAGTTTAGAAACATTAAAAACATAGAAGTAGCTGGCAAAAGGGCTCTTTGGGCCCCACGTGTCTGAAGAGTCCTACTTATCTAATATGGAATGTGAGAGCCCTAGTGCCTCTTCATGCCCCCTTCCCGCTCCCTTCTTGATTCTATCATTACCAAGTCCATGTATCTATATCACCTATGTTTGAATCCCCCCACTGTTTCTGCACTGACCACCTCTTCTGATAGCATATTCTGCCTGTCCACTACCCTTTCAAAGAGGCAAATACTTTCCAGTATCCCTCTAAAATTTGCTCCTCACCAGCTTCATGGTTACCCCTGGTGCTTGTGTTCCCACTCAGTGTGAATAATTTACCACTATTCAACTTGTTTACATGTTGGAGATATTTGTTTGTCTCAATCATGTTCCCTCTCCCCCTGCTCACATCCACTGTGTGCACATTTAAGTCATCCAACCTCTGAGTCTCAAGTCCTTTACTTCTGACTGGATCATCTTGGTTACTCTCCTATGTACCATCACTACTCTGTCCTTTTCTTTCAAATGCAGTGTGTTCAAAACCACCCTCAGTATACCTACACAGTGGAAGAAGCACATTTCTTCTTCAACTGAAAATCTCTCTCCCTATGCACCCCAACATTCTATTTGCCCTTCACACTGCCCCATTACAGTGTTCTGTAGTCTTCAGACAATCAGAAATGATTACCTCAAATTGTTCTCCTCTGTTGTGCTTTCCATTAGTACCTTCTCCATTCAGTACTCCATTTTCTGTTTTTTTTTTAATCCCTATAGTATATGCACTACTTTGCACTTCTTGGCATTACATTTTTACCTATGGTATCTATCACACATTGTAGTGTAGCCCCACCAGGCACCTGCAACAGGAAGAACACTGAGAGGGATCTTCTCCACAAACTCTCAAAACTAGCCCAACACCAGGGAGAAAAATTATTATTAAGATGCTACCCCCATCCTCTCTCCCTATCTTCATTGGCATGTTTTATTCCTCCCCTAAAGTTTCCCTTCATCTGTGGTTCATATCATCTCCTCCCTTTTACCCACTGCCAGCTCAGGTGAACTCATCCTACTTGGTGATTTCATCCTCAATTGGTCCTCTCCTGCCCTAAAACCAATCATCCAGCAAATAGAGTCTCTCAACCTACACCAGCTCATCAATCAACCCACCAGACCCTACCCCCACTCCCACAACCATACTGTCCTGGACTGGATCCTGTCCTCACACGTACATTGCATCTCCACTGCTGGTATTCACCCCAACTTATTCAGTGACCACCTGATGACCTACTGTACTCGTAAACTTCAGCTCCCCCCTCCCCCCACCTACCATTGGACTCTTTCCATTTGCTCCCTAAATACCTCTCATCTTCTCCTCGATCTTGCATCCTCAGACTGGTACCTCTTCTACACCTCTACAAATGTCAACACAGCATTCTCCCTCTGCTGCCAGATATTAAATAATGTCTGGAACAAGCACTCCCCCCCGTGTCGATGTAGGATGAGACATTTTCACCACCCATGGATTGTACCTGACATCATCAAACTCTGCAAGAAATGTGACCATGCTTGGGAGCACTACAAAGAATCCCTATTCCCAAATGACCTATCAACCTATTGGGCCCTAAGGAATGCATGCACCAAAACTATCAAGGCAGCCAAATCTTACTATTTCAAAGACAGTCTCCATGAATACCTCAGCTCCTCACAATAGATTTTGGCATACACTCTCTTCCCTTTTCAACCCCCCACCTAACTCCTCCTCCCCCCTCCTCATAAACAACACCCTAGTCTCTGACCTTCTCACTGTTGCCAGAACCCTATACAATTTCTTTATGACCTGCACCCTACTCTCCACCCTTGCCACCCCTTCTCTTCCCAGCCCTCTCCCCATCTCCTGACAGCTCTCCCCTTATACTCCCACAACTCCTCTATCCCCCCCTACTATAAAGGACTTTCATATTTCACCTGTCACAGCCCAGCAGGCACTCCTTACCCTCAAATCCCTAAACCCATGCAAATCCAGTCCCAACAGGCTAGACCCTCTTCTTCTGTAGCTCTCTTCTCAGCCATTGCCCACCCCCTGTCACATCTCCTTAATCTCCCCTTCACCCTTGGCTCCATCCCCTAGGCCTGGAAATCTGCAAAATAATCCCCCTTCATAAGGACGGTGACTGAGCACAATCAGGAAATTACCGCCACATTTCCCTCCTCCCTGTCTTTACCAAGGTCCAAGAATCCCTTGTCCTAACCAGATTCACCAGTTTCCTCACCTCCTCAAATTCCCTGTCCCTATATCAGTCAGGTTTTAGAAAGAACCACTCCACTGCCTCCTCTTTACTCTGGGTGACAGATGCCATCCTCACTGCTATTGACCAAGGACTCCTTACCTCAGCCATATTTATAGGCCTAGCAAAGGCCTTTGATTCCATCTCCCATCTCTCCTTCTCACCAAGCTAAAACAAGCTGGTCTCTCCCCCTAACAGTCAAATAGTTTTGCTCCTACCTTTCAGGCTGATTCTAATGTGTCCAGACTGATGATACACTCTCTCCCCTCCCAATCCTAGCAGGCGTACTCCAAGGCTAGAGATGCAGTGAAGTTTAACTTCACTAGAGTAGTAGAGGCAAAGTGGTCCACTCCGCCTCAACATATAGCTACACGAAGTGCCCATTGAAATGCAGTACTTCACCACTTTGCATCATAATGACTTTGTGTTATGGTGACTTCACTTTATTTTGCTTCATTTTCTTTTAAAGGTGGAGTTAGTGAGCATTGTAACAGCCAAGCACATGGCTCACAGTCTGCAGGTCACATGCTTCAGGCAGGAAGTTAATCATGCAAGAGAGTGAAAGACTTTCACTTTCACCTTACCTAATGTGGAAGAAAGAGCTGTGTTTGAGTGAAGACAGAGAGATAACAAAAAAATATATACCTCACTTTGAGAGGAGACAGAGAGATAGCAAACCATATAAACCCCGGGTCTGAGCCAGAGCACCTTCCAGGCTAGTGGTCCCCTCCCTGAAGCAGAAGGTAGCGATGCCATGGAAGCACCACATCCGGTGGCACCTACCTGTGCCCCTCCACCAGTGCCACCACCTGTCATGGCTCCTGCACCAGCGGCTCAACAGGAAGTGAGATAGGAGCTGCAGCAGTCACAGCTGCAGCAGCAGCAGCAGGTTTCCCCACCCCAATCCCCAACTGAGCACCAGCAGCAGCCGCCAACAACATCTGGCCCCCTCGTCTGTATCCGGTCCTCCCCCTAGCTCATTAGTGTGGGAGTTCTTCATTACACTGCCTAAGGACACCAGTGTAGTGAGGAGCAATCTGAGTGGTGAGGTGATGCACCATGGCCCCAAGGGAAGTCATCTGGGTACAGGTGGTCAGCGTACCCATCTGTACAACCACCGCCGTGCAAATTGGCAGTCCAAGCTTGCTGAACTAGGCCGGAATGTGCCTACTGAGTAACAGGTGGCAGCATGGTCTACACCTGCACGTGGTGTTAAGTGGGGTGGACCATGGAGCAAGCAGCTGCTCCACAACCTGCAGGTGACAGTGGCAACTCTGCACAAAAACCTGCCACATGTGCCAATATGGGCCTGATGTGGAGTGAGTTGGATCATGTGAACCACCGGATTGACAACGTGGAGCAGTGGTTGGAGCGCATGGAGGTGCACCAACTCCAAATAATGTGCATGCTTCAACTTCTGATTTCACACCATAACATCAATCATTTTGTTTGTCTTTGCACCCACCACCTTCTCCATGAAAAAATAGTTCCTGACATCGACCCTGATCCGTCCCACCTCTATCTTCAAATTTTGCCCCCTTGTTCATGCACACATCTTTTTTTCTGAAAGATGTTACCCTCTGGTACATTGTTGATTCCCTCTCTGTACTTGATGGTTTCTATCATGCCCCCCCTTTCATTGCGGTTATATATATCAAGCTTTAGACTTCACAGTATTTGGGAAACCAGTTAACTTGTTGTCACGAGTTGAAATTGGGGCAATACTCATGCCATCAGCAACTTCAATACCACAGTGGGGACAACAGCTTCTCCAAACATGATTGAAGCTACTGACTGCGTGGTGAAAAATATAGTCAGAGAAATCCCTTTACTGGCATCAACTATGCACTTCTGCTGCATACTACCAAGCCCATTACCACTCTTTTTTTTTTAGTTTTTTGTTGACCAGGTAAGTGCACTAGAAAAATCCTGCCTATTTTCAGGCACAACCCGGGGGAGGGGGATACAGATGAATGACAACTGACCTTGAACCAGATTAAGCTGTTGGTGGTATTTTTAGTGAATGAGGGAAATTTGGCCAGGACACCAGGGACATTCTCCTACTGCGTTGTGGTCAGTAGGGGGTCACGCTGTGTCTGCAGGATGGCAGATGATGCACAGCTTTGTATGGAGCAGGATGTGCTGTGGGTGGCTCCTGCTGCGATTGCAACGGCAATGACTATGGATATTCTGGATGCTGTACCTGAGGTCGGGATGTCTTGTTCTACAGTTCTTGACGTTATGGCATATGAGGTTACTGGTGCATCACCAGTGCGGGAGATTGTGGCAGAAGTGAGTGTTTCAGACGAATGACCTTTGATTCCTGCTTCTGTACCAGAGGAACCTATTGCTCTCATTTCTGCGGGTCCTGTTGCAGCTACAGACCCTTTTTTTCAGCCGGAACTTCCGGGAATGGGGACTGGTCGGAGTGAGCCGACTGCTGAAGCTTCAGCGAACATTACAGCCTGTTCTATGTCGCAAATGGTGCGACAACAGTTTGGACTAGTGCAGAACTCACTGGACTTTCTCATGGATTGGTCAGCGGATACTATCCTCTCTAAGTTGGGATGGACTCGCAAGGCATCAGGGCAATGGATTACAGACCCAGACTGAGTGGACATTAGGCCTTCCTCCTCCTCTACTTCAAAGCATGCCACCAACCTGAGCTCAGCTAAACAGTCTGGACATATTGTTTTCTCAAAAAACTTTAAAAAATGGTGTGCACCAGGTGCAGGATAATGCTGAGGCCTTATCTGGCCCTAGCACATCCTCGGGGGGGAGGGTCTGGCCAAAGGGAAGCAAGGTCGGGCACTTCTGAGAAAACTACACATATTCCAATGGCTGATTTATTTAAAAACAAATTAGAGCAAGCTCCTCAGAGGAATGCTGTAAGGTTGCGATATAAGGGAGGGCTTTCTACCCACCCTGATAGATACTATATAGCCAATCAGTTACTCAGAAGTTCTATGCACTTTTTTCCTTCTGATTTGTATGCCCTGATCCATATGTTAGGGGAGGATTCTTTTGACATCAGTTTTAGGTTTAATAGCAGTTTGGAAAAATTTTGGGAGAAATATTCAGTTCTTAAAATTACTCCCTTATGGACTCCCTTTTTTGCTATCCCTCTTACTAGACCGCAGATTAGACATGTGACTATCATGTTTCGTAATGAAGGAGTGAATGACAGTGATATTTATCACTGGCTACAAAATCGCTGTGATATTCTAGGCCCTCCTGAAGCTCTTCTGGATTTGGAAGGCATTTGGACTGGGGGGGTGGAAGTTTAAAGTTAAACTGTTTCAGGTTAACTCAGATATCATCCATTTACCCAATAGTTTCTTTCTTGGAAAAGACAGAGGAGTTTGTTTTTACAGTGGACAACCAAGAGCTTGCTATAAATGTGGCTCTCGGACTCACATTAGCAGTTCTTGTGATATGTTAAAATGCTGTCTGTGTGGGGGCTTTGGACATTCTGTTGACTTATGTGAAAACATTTTTCAATGTAATTTATGTGATGAGAAAGGACATGCATTTCATCAGTGTCCTTGGGCCAAATTAAATAGGGCTGAAGGGTGGGATCAGGATGATTTAGTTTGTAGGATCCAGGAAAAATGACAGGATTACACTCTTTTTGCTCCCTCTGTCCCACAACCTGAGTCTGCTCCTGAGGATTCCCCTTTATCACAGTCTACTGATATTTTCTTCCCTCTAGTTCAGCCTTCTTTGTCTGCTATACAGGATCATGCTCCTCCTCCTCCTATTCCTGTGACTGACACTTCCACTGCTATTAGCAATCAACCTGTTGAGACTTCTATGCCACCTCCCTTATTTGAGACTGTTAAAAATTGAAGATTCACTAGGTCCTCTCTTAAGACTCCCTCTCCCTGTCCCATTCCTACAGAGAATATTTTTTCTCCCCTTCAAGATAACTTGGGGGATTCTGATTTAGAATCAGATACCTCTCATGGGTCTGAGCTGGTTACAGAGGATGAGGAAAGTAAATCTATTGAGCTTTTTAAAGAAAAAAAAAGGGAAAAAAGGAAAGCTAGTGGCAGTTTAAAAGGACGGCCTCAATTTCCATACAATTTAGATGGCTACTTTAAGGATTGGGTCCTTTAATGTCTGTAGTTTAAAGGCTTATAAAAAACAGATTTCTCTACTTTCCTTTTTTGACTCCCTTAATGTAGACATCTTATTTGTCCAAGAAACATGCCTATACTCTCTTTCTGAGGTAGAACAAATAAAAAAATGATGGTACTGTGGCCCTTCTGTTTGCACTTTTGGTCTAGAGGCCACAGATGGGATTAGTATTTTATTTAAATCTACTAAATTTCATGTTACCAGACTTATTGATATTCAACCTGGTCGCACTTTAGTACTTGATTGTACTCTTGGGGACTTTTCTTTTCATCTTATTAACCTCTATGCCCCTCAAATTAAAACTACTAGGACTGAACTGTTTGATGAAATTAAACCTTTTTTGTATACTAAAAAACAAATTATTTGGGGGGGGGGTGACTTTAATTGTACTGTGGACACTAAAATGACTGGTGCCACACAAAAGAAAATGTACTGTGACTCTCATGCCTTGTTACATGTTACCTCTGGAGCTAGTTTAAGGGATGCTTTCCAGACTTTACATGAAACTGAGACTGGGGCTACTAATCATAGGCATATTTATGCTACCCGTATTGATATGTTTTTTATTTCTAAATATCTTGTTCCTATTTTTTGTATTTCTAAACCTACGGAATTCTCAGACCACAATGTTTTATTTTGCACTCTAAGTTTATCTACTGTCCCTCCAAAAATATTTCCCCCTCATCATCGATGGCATTTAAATATGTCCCTTTTAGATTCTCCTCATTTTTTTCTCGCACTGAGATATTTTTTGCAGCCAGGGACTCTATTATGTGTTTCTGTGATTCTTTGTTGGATTGGTGGTTAGATACTTAAATGGAGCTCAAATGGCTTTTATTTTCCTTTGGTAGACATAAAGCCAATTCTAACTATTTGCACTATCTTCTTTTAAGAAATCAATTATACAAATTAATGTCTCTCCCATCTTGTGATAAAGTAAGATTTAATTCTCAGATTTTTGAAATTAAGAAACAAATGAAACTCTATCAATATGATAGGGCCAAATCCTTGAAGATTGAGTTTAGATTTGGCATGAAGAAAACACCAGCATCAGATCCAAATGCTGCATGTAAACAACAGTTAGATGAAACCTTGATGACTCACCTTTCCACATAGGATGGTACTGTGGTATCCACCGATGTGGAAATTTTAGCAGTAGTACAGCAATTTGTTAGTTCTACTTTTAATTCTACTTCTGATACTAATTTTCGCTTGTTTTCTGGGTTTACTACACCATTTCCCAGATAACAGAATCCATGGCACAATGTTTAGTATAACCTATTTCATCTCAAGAAGTTGCAGCTGTTATTGCCCAGTTAAGTATTGGAACCTCTTCTGGGACCGGACAGCATACCAAATGATTTTTATAAATCCTTTTTGTCATATATGTCTTATTTTTTGCCCCTAGTTTACAACTCTATGTTGATTTCTTCTTCTTCCCTCCATGGTTTTAATACTTCTTTTTTACATTTTTAGTATAAATCTGGAGATAAGACACTTTTATCTAACTGGAGGCCTCTAAGTCTCTTAAATAGTGATTACAAGATTCTGATTAAAATCATTAATAATAGATTTTTGATGGTTGCTGACATTCTTATCCATCCAGCTCAGACCTGTGCTATTCCAAAGAGATAAATGCAGCACAATTTATATCTTTTTGAGGGACCTGTTTGAAGCTAGTACTAGACGTAATCTTTCAGGGTTTGTGGTGGCTTTAGATCAGGCTAATGCTTTTGACAAAGTGTGCCATGATTATCTTTTTCCCCTTTTATTGCATTATGGTATTCCCAAACCTTTTGTATATTGGATATCCTTGTTATATACTAATGCTACTATTATCCTTACTTTTAATGGACTTTTTGGAACTGATGTCCCTCTCACTGTTGGTGTTAGACAAGGATGTCCTTTAAGCCCACTTTTATATTCCTTTGTTTTGGATCCTGTGATCAGACAAATACATTGGGACAGGAGTATTATTGGTTTGGCCCCTCCCCCTTTTTGCCACATGAAAAGATTACTGCTTATGCTGACAATATTACTTTACTAGTTTAGGATGTTTCCTCCTTGACAAAGGCTTTGAAAGTTTTTTCAAATTTTGTCTCTTTTTCTGGAGCTGTGCTTAATGTTGGAAAAAGTTTTATTTTTTCCTTGGATCATGCACGACCTATCTCTTTAATTATGTTTGGGATTCCTGTAGTTTCTACCCCTCACAAAATTTTGGGAATTTGGTTTGGTCCCGATGATTTAGCTATTTATAATTGGGATAAACAGTTACAAATAGGGAAAGACAAGGTTCATAGATGGAAAGATTGGAAATTTGGGAAGAAGAAACGGGTGTTGATTATTAAACAGTTCTTGCTCCCTATATTTTTATTTTTATGTTATGTATTCCCTCCTCCAGTGCATTTCAAAACTAGAATCCTTAGTCTCTTTTTTCAAATGCTCTGTGGCAATAGATTGAATCCAGTTAAGAGGGACATTACTTATATACCTATTAATAAAGGGGGGTACATATGATTAATCCTATTGTTTTTTATCATTCCCTGTTTTTTTTTAGTTCCTTTAATTATTTATGGACTTCTGCTACCTTATCGTGGCAGTTATGGTCCCAATTTCTTTGGTCTTGTTATTTTGTAAAATTGACTTTATTGCCCCCTAAAATTCTATCCTCTGACTCTTTGACTACTTATGGACTATCCTTTATTAAAAAAATGCAACAATGGAAAGTTTCTTTCCCTAAATTGATGTCTTTACATACAAAGCCTTTCTATACATTTGTTGTTTATGATGTTCAAAAAATTGTTCTACTATTTCCAGAATGTATACCTACTAAAATGATATTTGCCTTGCATAAATTGACGGATTTCAGAATCCCTTCTTATATTCGGGATATTGTATGGATTTCGATTCAGGGAAGATTGGGTGCTAGGGGAAATTTAAAATATAAACCCCAGACTGAGAAATTCTGCCCCAGACTTACGTGTCTTAATAAGAGGAGAGTATGCTTCACTTTTTTTATTACTTGTTCTCATAGTCAGTTATTTTGGCAGGATGCAGCTTCACATTGGCATTTGCCTTTTCTGACTCATATCTCTTATCAAACAGTTGTTTAGGTGATTATACTGGGGTATGGAAGTCCTACCATAAAAGTACTTTAAATTTTTGTTTTCATATGTCCAATATTTTTTATGGCAGGCACATTGTCAATTTGTATTGCAGCAGCAACAAGTTTTGAATACTACCATTATTTCACAAATTGAAGAAGGCTTGCTATTTGTTAAAGAAGTGATGCTCGTAGATTTTCAAAAGATGGATACTTTATGGAAACATTTTTTCTTCTAATTTATGCATATACTGTTATTTGTTCTGCTATTTTATACAGACATTTCTCTTTGTAACTATGAGTATTTATGATGTGTTTTTGTTTTCCTTGTGATGTCATGATTCTTTTTCAATAAACTTCCCCTATTCTTTTCAATAAGTGCCATGTGATCTTTAACATCCACCTGAACTACCACCAATCCAGACAGATGGGACCTCGGTTTAACGTCTCATCTGAAATGGCAGCAGTGCCATGGCCAGAAGAATCTTTGCATGCACATCTCTTTGCAGGCATTTTTTGGGATTACACAGAAAATTCACAGCAAATTGAGATTTCTGAAATTTGGGGTGGATGGGAAGCCAAAAAAAAAAAAACCTGTGGCTTACAGATGCAGATTGGGCACTAAACAGATGCAAACACACAGATGCGGATTGCACACTATAAAGAGATGCAGCCGCACAGGCACCTTAACCAGTGGTCACACAAATCCAAAACTGGAAAAATAAATTATACCTTTTGCAGGTTGGAGGGGGGAGAGCACTGCAGTAGCAGTCCACTAGCTAGACAGAAGGAAGCAGTAAAAAATACTGCAAATAGATGACTGATTCAGAGTGCAGTAATTACTGTGTGGCACAATAAAATGTGTCTGACTTGATGGCATACACACACACACACACACACACACACACACACATATGCTCACACACTACTGGTAATGTGCAGAAAATGTAACAGTGCAGTACACTGTGGCTTAGATATTCAAAGGGGTTGCACTTGGCGCAACTGAGTTGCCCTCGGCACAACCCCTGCAATGTGCCCCGGTGTGATATTCAAAAGGGCGACTTGCACAGCACAGGTCCAGATGCGCCAGGGTGCATTGATAATGTATGAGGCGCATCTGAAAGGAGCGTTCCCATGCATATGCAGCACATCCTGATATTCAGCCCAGGATGCATGGCACATCTGCTGGCACAACCCCTAGATGCATCACATACAGGGGCACAAAGTTGAGCAAGAAATATCTGGCTCAAATGCTGGCCACCTACAGGTGGGCTGCTGTATTGCAAGGTGCAACACAGCAGCTGCCAGCGTGGGTGGCCACCCACCCAGCAAGAACATCGTCCACAAGCACCCAAACCATCTCTGGTAGTCTAGTGGTATCTCCCCCCCTTCATTCACATATATGTGCCTGTCTAGTACAGTATGCTCTGCAGGCCCATTGGTCCACACTGTGGGCCATTAGGCTTACAGCACATACTGTAAGTTGTCATTTGTCAGGTGGCTGGTGGTATGCGGGTAGGTTGCAGCCACCCCCGATGACAGGGTGGAGCTGCATGTGCTTGAGGTCCTGTGTGGGTGGGAGGGGTGGGTATGCCACTGGACCACCAGGGATTTAGATCTTTAGGTGTTTCCCATGATTGGGGTTATGGGCAGGGTGGGGGGCCACTAGACTATCAGGGCTTTCATTTACATCAGTTAACCAGTGATCGGAGCTATGGGCAGGGAGGGGGGAATGACTGGACTACCAGGGATGTTTTATTTCTTTGATATTACCCACGATTGGGCTACTGGGAGGGGGTGTTACCACTAGACTACCACGGCTTATGTTTAATGTGCTGTCACCTGTGATTGGGGTTACGGGAGGGAGGAGGGTTCCACTAGACTACCAGGGCTTATGTTTTATGTACAGTCACCCACGATCGGGGATACAGGAAAGAGGGGGATACCACAGGACTACCAGGGATTCCTTATTGTTATTTAAGGCGATCATGGCTCTGTGGTGGGGGGTTGCCTCAGGTCCCCTCTGTCTGCACCACATGCAGTGCAGGGTGCCAGGTGCATTTCGTCAGGCTGCCCTGCTCTTTCTCATGCAAATGGGGCCATAATGACATGCAAATTGTCCCATTTATATGTACAAGTCTGAATATCCTGGAAATGCTCTCAGCGCAACTACAGTTGTGCTGGAGGATTCCCAGCCCTCCCTGTCTGAGGAATGAACAGACACATTGTATATGCACCATGCACATTCTGTGCTATATTAAAAAGTGATGTGCCACAGGGCATTACCTTTGACTATCCCCCCTGTCTGGCCCCGGTGCATCTCGGTTGTGCTGTGCCTCCCCTTGCTCTATTGCCTGGTGCAGTCTGAATATCCAGCCCTATATAATCAAATCCTTTAAACAGAATGAAAATATGCACTACACCACAACAAACAGAAAATAATTATCAAAAATGACTTTGAGTATTATTGTGTGTACATAAACACACAAATACTAACACACACTACTGGTACAAAACAGAGAGACTGCTTTTCTCATGTGAATCTCACTCCACCACAGATACTCCCCTCCCCCGAAGCATACTTCAACAGTGTCTGTCAGTACACAGGCTAAATATTCTAAATTACCTTTCAAAATGCACAGAAAAACAATCAACACTCAATGATCTAAGCACAGGAGGGTTTCCTACAGTAGACGTACTAAATTTGGAACAAAATAATTGGATCAAAAGTGATTTTTTTAAACTTTTTGGGTGGTTTGATTCTCAGAGCTCTGACAGCAAACTGTCTCTAGCTTTCCACTACACACACTACACAGAACTGAGGCTCTGCAAGACAATATAGAGCTCATGTGACCTGCCATCCCATGAATCAATGCAAAATTCTCCTCAAATAGCAATAAACAGGCAAAGTATAGTGAAATCCATTAAAATCAATGGCACTGCATGTTAAAACTAAGGGGAAGGCTGTAATAGACGGTGAAGTAATGCCATGTCCATTGAAATGAATGCAGAGTAATTTGCTTCACGTTGTGGAGCACTACTCGGATTTGGGGATAATACATGAAGTGGTCCACTTAGCAAAGTGGGAGCACTTTGCCCACCTCTACCCAAGGCTCTATCCTGGGTCCCATCCTCTTTTCCATCTTTCTAAACAATCTCCCTCTAGTGTACATTCACTCCCACATTCGCCTCTATGCAGACAATACCATCCTCTACACTTCTAGCCCTTCAGCCTCTGAGGTATCCTCCCTACTACAAGCAGATTTCAATTGCATCCTGTACTGGTTTCAGGAAAACCAGCTAAAAGTAAACACTACTAAAACAGTCTCTATGAACTTCTGTACACCCCAAAAACATGCCAAACTCCACACACCCTCTTTCTTCACTCTTGATGGGGCTACTTTACACATAGTCCCACCATACAAGTACAGTGTATGCTGCTTACTGCAGACCGTTTTGTGCACCTTTGTTTTGTCTGCTGAAACCACTGTCTGCATTGAGCAGCATGTGCATCAACAAAGAGCACATTGAAATCTTGGTGCTGCATATTGTTCAGGAATAATTCAGAGGTCTCTAAAATGCAGTACTGTAATGTGCAAGGGGGGTTATATTGATTGGTAGTGCTGACTTCTGTGTTTCTGTGTTTCTTTTGTGTTTTTGTTTCTTTCCTATTTTATTAGTGTTTCTTCAGTGTCTCCCTTTATTGTTCATGGGCTTCTCAGTAAGTGCTTGGTGTGAGGGAGCGTGACATGGTGTGGGTAATTTAAAAACATGGTTTACGTCTTACTGATTACTGTGATCTGCTGAAAAAGGATGTTATTGTTGTTTGCTTTGTTGGTGCTGTACCATACTTAAGCCATCCTTTTTCAGTTTTCTGCAGTAGCTCCCAGTCAGGCTGGATATCTTATTCAAATCCTGTCTCACATCACTTGCCAACACAGTCGGATTTTATTTCTCCTCAACTTCTTCATCAGTGAACATTTCCTCCGGTGCAGTTTGAGTTGGCTGCATTGCTGACAGAACCCTTGAAACTTCATCTTGTTCCTCCTCCAGTTCTGGGTCATTCTCTCCTAATCTTGATAAGGCATCAAACTCCGATTTTGGTCAGTCCTTCAGGAGCATGGACAATTTCATCCTCACTGGCCACTGAGACAGGCTCATCAGTCACATCACAAGCAGTAGGGTCTCCATGCACAAAACCTCCTTTTCTCCAGCAATTTTTAATGGTCTGCTCTGATACAGAGTACCATGCTGCCTTCAACAATATGGCATCAAGCAGTGTGATTCTCTTGACACACTCAACCACAGTAAGTTCGGTGACATTTTCCATTTCAGACAGCACCCTACAGTGCATCTCTCGGATGTAGTGTCTCTTCATTGAATAGATGATCCCCTGGTCTAATGACTGAATGATGAAAGTGGTGTTAGGGGTTAAGAACACCAATTTTATATTCCTCGGCATCAGACATCAGGATGACCGGTGAAATTATCCAACAGTAGAGCAATTTTTCTGCCTCTCAGCCTATGGTCCCACAACCCTAACCCACTCCGTGAAAATCTTTCCCATAATCCAGGATGTCCTATTGTTTTTATAAATGATTGGAATGTGCACAACCTCCCTGAAACACTGTGGTTGCGCAGACTTACCTATGACCAAAAGTTGTCATTTGTCAGTGCCTGACATGTTGCAGCAGGCCATTACAGAGACACGTTCTTTGGATTTTTTCTGCCTCATTGGAAGTGAGCTTTTGAAGGTCATCGTACCCTGCCCGCACACCAAAATAAACAGGCCGGTCTCATCAGCATTATAAATTTCTGATGGTCCTTAGCCTGAAAGCAATTCAGGTAGAACATCCTTTATCCAATTGCTGGCTCCAAGGTCATCTGCATTCTGCTTTTCACCATGGGCACAGTGAAAGCAGATGTTATGGTGGATCTTCCACCATTGGAGCCAGCCATCTGTGGGACTGAATTCTGGCTTTCCCAAAGCCGCTGCTAGCTGCTTTGCCTTCTCAGTTAGAAGAGGGCCACTGGCCATTGTATCACGGCTTCGAACCCCCATGAACCAGAGTAAGAGTGCTTATTCAATTTCTTGGTCCTTCCCATCCAATTCCCATTTCCTATCAGGATTCTGATTGGAATGCCACTGCTCAAGAATGTGGTCTTTCTGTTTTAAAAGATCTGAAACAGTAGACTTCGGGATTCCTACTTTCTGAGCTATGTTGTGGACACTGCACTTAGGCAGAGTTTCAATAAAGTGTAGGAGCTTGACTTTTCTGGAGAGCAGATTCCCAGGTCGATGGCAGGAAGACATGACAGTACAGAGATGATCAGACAATGAGTAAGGGTAAGGGTGAGAATGTCTGTTTAGGGTGATGACTGCAGTTATAACTGCATCGTTAACTGCTTAATTGCTCACAGCTTTAAACTAATTGCTCACAGCTTGAAACTAATCAGTGTATAAACTGATCAGATTACCAGAAAGGCCAGTAAGGAAGCAGTATTTAAGGTATTTTCTGTCCGCGGTAAGCAGCATCTGTTTAAACAGTAGAAGTTTGCATTGT
Source organism: Neoceratodus forsteri (assembly GCA_016271365.2). Lineage (NCBI taxonomy): Eukaryota > Metazoa > Chordata > Ceratodontiformes > Ceratodontidae > Neoceratodus > Neoceratodus forsteri. The sequence continues at coordinate 867,135,653 of CM057452.1, read as the reverse complement.
GCCTATATAACTCATTTCAGGCAGACAGATTATGTCAGTGGAAAGCGATTGCCCAACTAAACTGTGTCTGTCTAAAGTGGCGCCGACTGTAGCTAGGAGTCTGGCTCGATAGCCACTTGACTTCACCACTCACATCAACCACATTCCCTCCAAGCTCCACCCCAAACTGGGCACTCTTTTCAGAAATAAAGATGCCCTTTCCCCCTCTGTTCAACAGATCCTCCTCATCAGAACAATCCTTCCACTTTTTGATTATACAGATGTTGTATACAGGTTTGCCTCTGTATCCTCATTTTCCAGATTGGATGTTCTTTTCAATGCCTTTTGTTACTTTGCCTTAAACACCCCTTCCAGAACTAATCACTGTACCTGCTACTCTTCCCTATCACACTGCTCCTTGTCCTTATGCTGAGGCCATCATACCTCCATCATCTTAGACAAGTATTGGTTCATCACACTCACTCCCTAGCTTGCCTCCCTCCTATTCTCCACCCCTCTCACGTCCTACTACCTCCGCATGTGGGACCCTGGCTCCTTAGCCCTTCCTTGGCCTCACTCCAGCTCTGGCAAAGCAGTTTTCATCTTCCTTTAAGCAAATTTGTGGAACTCCCTCCCCTCCTCAATTCAAATGCTTCCATCGCTAAATCTATTTAAAAGGACCCTCTTTCACTTGTCACTTCCACCCTGCTCATGCATCCAATCTGACCACCCACTGCTGGAATCCTACAACCCCTAGCATCTTTGCCTATGTAAGTGACCTCCCTGACTCCTGTTTCTTGTGTGAGCCCCTATAGTTTGCGGTACCTGCTCATTCTGCACTGCACTTTATTCAAGCCACCTACCAGGTGGTAACCTGCTTATTACCACTGCTGCTTGATGTATTATAAACCTGTATTTTGCACTTGACTCACCAGGGAAATCTTTGTATCTTGTTCATTGGCATTGGAACTTCAAGAGTGCTGCTTTTAGAACTTTACTACTCTACTGGACTAAAGAAGTAGAATTCTACTACTTGGAACTTCAATTTAGGGTAAAAGCAAACAAGAAAAATAAAAAAGTCAGTGTGTTTGAGTTGGGTGAATGAATTGTTATTTGTGCAGTTAGCTACACAAAGAAAGAAACTGTGGATTAGGGGGAGTGGCTTAGACAGAAGGAAGCCAGGTGTTTGTATTTAAAAAAACTGACTTTGATAGCATTTGGCAGAGAACAGCAAGAGGAAGGAGCTGCTGTTAGAACTTTACTACTCTACTGGTCTAAAGAACTAGAACTCTACTATTGGGAACTTCAATTTGGGGTAAAAACAAAAAAAACAAAGAGTCAGCGTGTTTGTCTGAATTGCATGAATGAATTGTCTGTGCAGTTAGCTAGGTGAAGAAAGAAACTGTGAATTAGGGAGAGTGGCTTAGGCAGAAGGAAGCCAGGTGATTGCATTTAAAAACTGACCTTGATAGCTTTTGTCAGAGAAAAGCAAAAGGAAGGAGCTGCTGCTAGAACTTTACTGGGACTATATTGCCCTTTGTCCCTCCCCCCCTCCACCCCACCACCCTTAGTTGGTTCTACATTTATAGGCACAGGATTTGACTGATAACAGTAACTTCCTGTTTGGGAGCAGGAAGGAAGTGATCACAGAGGCACAAAATACTCACCATCCTAGAAGCAAAACAGTAGCTCTCCATCCCCCACTAGCTGCTGAAAGTCTGACTCTGAGCAAGTAATAAGGAGACTACTGAGGAATATTTGAACTTCCTGTCCCAGAACAGGAAGATCAGGAGCTCTAAAGAAGGTAGTAGGAAAGTAGGGAGAAAAAAAATGATATACAAAAAATAAAAGGAGAGAGGAAAGAGTAAATTTATAAAACAACAGTTAAGGGGGCACAAATAAGACATGATGGGAGTGGTGCAGTGCAGTGGCTGTGGAGCAGCAGTCTTCTGGGAGATGTTCTGGAGGATGCAGTGTTGTCCCATCTGCAGGCACCTCTCTGGGCTGAGAAAGGAGGTTGCTCATCTCCACATTGAGTTGACCAGGATTTGGGGGACCTCCTTTCCCACCCAAGTACCTCAAGGGCCACCGCTGCTGCCTCAGAGATTTCCAACAAAGAGGAGTGATTGGACCATAGTAGGCTCAGGGAGGGTGAGGGTGGTGAAACAGAGGCACATCCCTCCAGTTGTACCTCTCCACAATTCATATGCCATTCTGACAGAGTGTGGTTCCTTCATGGAGGCACCCACAGTGCAGATTAAAGAGGATATTGGGAACCTCGACAAAGGACACCCACTGGAGGGTGGCATTTGATCCTACCGGGGGAGGAAACAACTCCTGGTAGGGCACTCCATTGTTAGGAGGATAGAACTGGGGGAGGGAGGGGAGAGGGAGGTAAGGTGCCTGACTGGTGCCATGGCTTGGAGGGACAGGGAGTGAATCCACAGGATCACGGGAGCAGCTGCACAGGGGAGGGAGCTGGATGTCATTGTCCACCTAGGGACAAATGACCTGGCTGGGAAAGGGATCAGAGCAGTGCAGAAGAAGCTTGTGGAGTTGGGAGGGGACTTAGACAAGTTGCACGCACGATAACCTTCTTGAAGGTGCTTCCTGTCTATGGCATGGGTGAGGCTAGGGTGCTCCACATCATGGGATTCAATCAGTGGTTGAAAAACTGATGCAGAGCTCAGGGTTTTAGCTTCACTGGGGACTGGGGGTCCACCTGGAGGGATGCAGGCCTATACTGGTGCAATGGTCTGCATGTGTCCAGTAGGAGAACTAGGATCCTAGGTGATAGGTTTAAATGTTTCATTGGCAATCGTTTAAACTAGCCAAGGGGGGGAGGTACTGAAAAGGATAATGGAAATCCTAGCCCCCCCCAAAAAAATATCAGGGTAGTTAGTGAGGTAAACACCAAGATAGAGAAGTCAATAGGGAGAAGGGCATGGGTAAATGGAGAAAAATACAAAGGCAGTAAGGATAGGGATGGGGCAAAAAGGTGCAAGGTCATCAACAAATGGAGGGTAATGAGTACCAATGCCCAAAGTCTAGGTAACAAGCTCCTTGAATTGGTGGCCTTGATGGAAGAGGGATGCTTTGATATTGTGGCAGTCAGAGAAACATGGTACACAGAGAACCATGACTGGGATGGATGTCAACATACTAAGATACACAGTCTACAGGAGGGACAGAGAAGGTAGAAGAGGAAGAGGAATAGCTCTATATGTAAGACAAGAGATCAAAGCAATGGAACTAAAGGGTAAACAGGGAAGAGAGGAGGCACTGTGGGTCACCCTGGAGACTGGAAGTGTCACCACAATCCACACAGGCATTGTATACAAATCCCTATCTCTGGGGAGGAATGGACAAGAAAATTATATAAGGCATCCTTAGGATGGCAGTGAAAGAGGAGATATTGCTGATGGGGGACCTGAATATTCCAGATGTTAACTGGAGCACCTTTGCTGCAGCCACATCAAAGAGCAGGGCCATTCTTGATGCCCTACAGGCAGCATGCCTCAGACTGCTAGTGTTGGAATCCACTTGGGAGGGAGCAATCTTGGAAAGAGGATCTCAGATCTGGGAACAGATGACCACCAAACAGTGTGGTTCACGACAAACTCAGCTGTGGAGTTAAGCCATACAAAAGTAAAGGTACAGGACTTCAGGAGGGCTGATTTTGTCAAAATGGGAGAGTGCCTCAGAACAGCACTAGCAAATAGGCAAGAAGGAGGTGTAGAACAACAATGAGCAAACATCAAAACTGCCATCGCAGAGGCAACAAGCCTTTGTGTGAAGCAAATAAACAAATCAAAATGAAAGAAAAAACACTATGGTTCTCAAAAGAGGTGGCAGGATAGGTTATGGAGAAAAAGATAGCATTCAGGAAGTATAAGAAAACACAGAAGGAACAGGACAGAGAACCGTACAAGTTAAAGCAGAAGGAAGCACGGAAGACAATCAGAATAGCAAAGGCCCAAACCGAGGAAAAGATAGCCAACTCAGTTAAGAAAGGGCATAACATCTTTTGTAGGTACATTAGGGAGCAAAGAAAGACAATGGGAGGGATACTGAATAAAGAAGAGGGTGGTTGGGCAGAGAGGTACAGTGAAAAAGCAGGGATACTGAATGAATGCTTCTGCTCAGTATTCACACAAGAAGAGGAGGTGGAGATACCTAATCCAGTCAATAGAAGCACTCTGGATAGGGGGTCGATATTAGTCCTTCACAGGAGAAAGAGTTCTGAAAGAATTCCTAAAACTGAAAGTGGACAAAGCAATGGGGCCTGATGGGATTCACCACAGAATTCTAAAAGACCTAGGGGGTAGAACTACTAACAGCACTGACTACCCTTTTTAACAAATCATGGGAGGATGGTGTGGTACCTGAGGACTGGATGAGGGTAGATGTGATTCCCCTTCACAAAGGTAGGAGCAAGACAGAGGCAGGAGTTCAATCCAAGGAGAGGAGGGTGACCAGAGGAGCACCACAAGGATCAGTTCTGGAGCCAGTCCTCTTTAATGTCTTCATTAGTGACATTGTAGAGGGGCTGAAAGGGTAGGTATGCCTCTTTACAGATGACACTAAGATCTGCAACAGGGTAGATATTCCAGGAGGAGTGGAAAAAATGATGAAGGAACCTAAGTAAGCTAGAGGAGTGGTCGAGAGTGTGGCAGCTAAGATTCAATGCAAAGAACTACAAAATCATGCATGTGTGGCACAGAAACACAGGGGAGAAGTACATGATGGGGGGATACTGTCTGCCGCCAAACTGGCAAGGGACTTAGGGGTAATTATGTCTGATGACCTAAAGGTGGCCAAACAATGTGGCAAGGCTGTGAGCAGAGCCAGTGGGATGTTGGGGTGTATAGGGAGAGATATCACCAGCAGAAAATAGAGGTGGTGATACCATTGTACAAACGATTCACCCCCTCCGAACAGTGACACTTCTACGGTGACATGCACCGATATTGACAACAGTGCCATTCTACTGTGGAAATGCTGCTGGAACCAGGCAACCACTCCCCCTGACCTGCACCCCTTTCCCATAGCTAACTCTGATCTGGAGTTAGAATCTAATAGTGCAGGGGGTGTGTGGGGCAGAGCCCCCCACGTGGGGGTTCGGGGGCAAAGTCTCCCGATGTAAAAACACACACCGAAGTGTGTAGCTTCATGTCGACTGCAACTCGCGGTCGACATGGAGCCTGGCACTGTGATGCTGGTCGATGTGTTGCCTGTTGAACTGACATGGTAGAGCCATTGGTGAGACCTCATCTGGAGTACTGTGTCCAGTTCTGGAGACCATGGGCTAAATTCTTGAATAAAGACAAAAAGTCTGTAGTTGCTGAAAAAAGTTGCTTGTAGGACTGCAAAAATTTAGTTGTAGCATGTTCACAAAGAAAATTTCCACAGTTGCGGAAAACTGCAAAACAGGCAAGTTGCTAAATTCTGCAAGTGCTTAAAATCTGCATCATTTTTTCTGCAGCTACTGACAATTTGCAAGTGCGGATCCACAGCTGAGGAAAAGGCTCAGCAGGCACAACAACAGGTGATCCATATTAACTACTGCAGCAGCAGACTTTGACAGTCTTGCCACAGATACAGCAGAAAGTACTCACAGAGAAACCAGCAGCCAGTCCCTCAACTGGGACCACTGCAGCACCACTGGTACCAGCAGGGCCATGCACCACAGTGGCTGATCCTTGTGTCTCTCCCCGGATTATGTTGCCTGCTTCAGTAGCACTCACTGCAGGCTGTTACCAGATCTGCCTCTACTGCCTGTGGGGCTCCTTTATAGGCTGCACTGGGTCTAGTGGTTGTGGTTTGCTGCCTTTCAATGAAAATGTGTGATATCTTTGTTGTAACAACTGACACTACTCTATGCTTGTTGGTTTCCTGTTGCATGGTGCCTGAATCTCCACTATAATTGTATCTCACTTGTTGGTACACTGCATTTTGCTCAGGGAGAGTTACACCTCACTCTCTGTAATGCCACATGTGTGCAACATTTTTTCTGCAACTGCGAAAAAACACTGGCTGAGAATAGCCTTTAAGGGGATATGCCTTCCTTTTCAATGGCTTTTTTTCCCCTCAGGAACTTCGCAGCTGCATTTTTTTCCCACAGTCTGCAGTGTAATTTTTCCACAGCTGTGGAAGTTTTGTGTGTACCACTCAGTACTGCTCAGCACAATTTCCCCTTTTTTCCACAACTGCAGAATTTTTGGGGACTTGAGGATAGTTTTGCACTTTCAGAGTGTTTTGAGAATCCAGCCCTGCATCTCCAAAAAGACAGAAAGAATAGAGGTGGTTCAGAAAATGGCATCAAAAATTATACAGAGTCTGCACCAAAAGTTATATGAGGAAAGACTACAGGACCTCAATATGTATACCCTGAAAGAGAGGCAATAGAGGGGTGATGTGATAGAGCCCTTCAAATACCTAAAGGGTACAAATAAGGTTCAAGAGGGTAGCATCTTTCAGAAAAAAAGGTGTTCAAGAACAAGGGGGGGATGACATGCGGCTTGAGGGGGGTTGACTCAAGGGAAACGTGAGGAAGTATTTTTTCATGGAAAGCGTAGTGGATGCATGGAACAGCCTCCAAGGAGAAGTGATGGGGTTAAAAACAGTAGCGGAATTCAAGAACATATGAGGTAGGAATAGGGGAACCCTAGCGATTGGAAAGAGAGGTTAAAGCCGTAGATCATATAGAGTCTGTGGTTCAGCAGCAAGTAGGGAAAATGGGCAGACTAGGTGGGTCAAGTGATCTTTATCTGCTGTCAATTTCTATGTTTCTATGTTTCTATCCTCACTATCCTTACAACCACAGATCTTTGTATCATCTGTGAAGAGGTTATTAATAAGAAGGAGTTGTTTAGTTACTATACCAACTATTTTAGCAACTTTTCATTTACTTTTGTGTTTGGCTTATTAAGTTTAGTCAGTGGTTAGGCGTAGGGATGGAAGTGTGAGTGAGGGTCACGAGTGAATAAGAAGTAGGAGGAGAGATCACGTGATACAAAGCACTTAGCAGCAGCACTAGTCTGGAGCTCCCGCCTTCCACCTTCTACCACCGCTTTTAAACCACTTTATCGGGGAAGCTGCGATCTAAAATCTGATCAATCAAGACCTCCTGCCTTCAGCGACCGTTTATCCATTCAAGTTTGCATCACATTTGGCTTCTTGGCTGCGATGGACACTGATATGAGGCAGGCCCTGATCAAACACACGCCACCTACTACCCCGGAGAAAATGCCTAAAAACCAAGGGCTCAGGGAATGGTGACTACTAAACAAGGTCTCTCAACTTCTTCAGCAATCCCTCTGACAGAGGATCGCTTCCTGCAAGAGCTCATGTCATTTAGAGAAACTCTGCTGACATCACCACTGAGCTTAAAACCATCACAGGAGACCTTACCACCCTCATGAGGAGAGTCAGAGACTCGGAGGCCCACTCAGCATCCCTAGAAACATAGAGAGGGAAAATGGAGCCTGAAGTTGTGCAGCTCCGCCAACAAATTCATAAGCTGCAACTCAAAACCAAAGACCTTGAGGGGAGAAGCCGAAGAAATAACATTTTAATAATAGGGCTACCGGAGGCGGACGAAGGTTCTAACATCAATACTTTCCTGCAGAAGTTCTTACAGAAAATTGTGGGCCCATCTCCACTTAATCCATCCTATCAAATTGAATGGGCCCACTGATCTCTCAGACCGAGACTTCAATCAGGAGCACCCCCCAGACCAATCATCTTAAAGTTTCTCAGTTTTTTGGAAAAACAACATGTCCTCTTGAAAATAAAAGAGCTACAATTAATTACCGGGGCAGTTCCAAACTCCGAATCATGCAAGATTTACCCTTTGAAACCCACCAGAAACGTTCTGCTTTTCATCCCAAAGTCAGCAAACTGATTGCAGCAGGCATCCCCTTTAGGATGCAGTACCCAGCGGAACTACAAGTTTCTATTGAAGGCTCCTGGGTATCCTACGAAACACTGATTCAAGCATCAACAGATCCTGCCATCAAGATGCCCAATCTATTTAAAACTGGCTGAACTTTCTGTGGACACATCTTGGTTATAAATGTTACAAGGATTTTTTTCTCCTTACTGTTGAATGTTACTAGTTTTAAAGTGCAGTTTACCTGGTGGTCGCAGTAATATCTCTCTCCCATTTTAGCCAGATAGAATCCTGGGCTGTGGAGGACCGAGCAGGCCAAGTTGGATATGGGTAGGCCAGATTTCCAGTCACAGTGGCTCCAAGGCATTCCTTCTTAAAGGAGGTAGGAACCGTACTTTCACCATCAGTTTCAAGGTAACACCTTTGCAGTGGCACGGTTCTTAGTCCCACCACTACTATCTTCCCCCTAGTATTTCCCCTACCTCACATTATCATTAGTACTCAATCAGTTTACCCTGCAAGTAGTAGGTTATAAAAAGCTACAGGATTTAGTTTAATTATTGGGCTTGAGCGGATTATCTCGCTGGGGATGGCTGAAGAAGATGCAAGGCTGAACACCAGGGTTACCAGAAGGTGAGTTCCATGTTTTATTAATACCTGATCATCCTCTGGAGCCTTGGTTGTTTATCCAAGTTGGAAATTGTACAGTTTCAATTTGAAGCCCAACAATGAAAGATCCAAAAGCACAACAGCACAACATGCTGATTAGATTTGACCCACTGACTTCCTAATGGTTCCACTTGTTTGTATGGGATCTTACAGCTATTTTAATTTACTCCCTGAGGGGACATGGCCCTACATGCCTTTTTTGTTCTAATGTGTATATTGACTAAGAAAAGGCTACTGTGGTGGGTTACAGGTGAGGATGGTTGGGGTGTCGGGGGGGCTCCTAGACAGCGCAGGCTCAAGGTAGAGCTGCATTGCGTACCAGTTCAGGGGTGGGGAAGCTTTTCTCTCTTGTTCTACATAGTTTTGGTTGGGACATGGTATGAGATAACACAGTTGTTAATTTCAAGATACTGGGTTTCAACAGCTACCACATTTTACATGCCCAGGTACTTTACAAGGAGAAGTTTAGCCAATGGGGACTGGCCTCCTGAGACCTTTAATTTAGTGTTAGGACTACAATTACCAACTGAGCAGAGGCCTGATGTATATAGTTGCTGGGATATGAGGGGGAAGGGGGGAGGTCACCTAATGACTTGTTGCCCTCTTTATCAGTATGGTTTATAGATGTCTGTTTTAAGATGAGGGTAATAGTCACGATACATGCATCAGTAGCTGTTATAGTTATTCTTAGAGTGAGATTCCTCTTGGATGTTAAACCAGATATTTTGGGGTGGGAGACGTGGGGAGGGTTGGAGTGTGCCTTTTAGGGTATGGTTATTTTCTTGTTATTCGTACCTGGTTATTACTCTTTTACGATGACAATGGCTAATAAGTCACTAGAAATTGTTATGTGGAATGTCAGGGGAGTTAGAGATCTAACGAAAAGATATCAAGTTCTCAAACATTGTGCCCTACTTAATGCTGATATAATATTACTTCAAGAAACCCACCTGTTAGCAAATGAAGCAATCTGGTTGCAATGACAAGGCATCAATAAATTTTTTGCAGCAGGTGAGTCATCATCAAGTCGAGGTGTGGCTATTTTAATAAAAGGACACTTGTTTTTTAGGCAAAAGTTAATATCATAGACCCAAATGGTAGATTTATTTTAGTTAAAGGGATTCTTAATAACACCAAAGTGGTTTTAGGATCAATATATGGCCCAGCAGGTGGAGACACAAGGTTCTTTAAGGACTTAGCCAATAAAATTGCTACCCTTTTACCTTCTCCCCTGATCTTGGGAGGTGACTGGAACATACCACTGACTCAGGATGTAGACAGATCTTATTTACCATTAAAGCCTCCTTCCCCTTCTCAAAAAGCCTTAATTGACTTTACTGATCTCTTGGATTATGAGATCCATGGTGGATCCTGAACCCTTCTCACCACCTCTTCTCTTTCTGCTCCAGTGTGCACCGATCATGGTCCAGACTAGACTACATACTAATTAGTCTTCCTCTCTTGACCAGTTTTTGCCAGGCTAGAATTGAGCCTATTGTCATTTCTGGCCACTCAGTAGCATGGTTGATGTTGTCCCCAGATCCAGACCTACAGAGAGATACATCTTGGAGATTAAATACACAATTACTTAAGGAAAACACCGCTGTTTCTCATATAAAAGCACTTATTCCCACCTTGGATTTTAACAAAGGTTCAACACAAAGGGAGGACCTGCTATGGTGTACTCTTAAATGCTACCTCCAAGGTAAAGTCATTAAGTTAGCATCCAGAAGAAAATGGCAAAAGGAAGCTAATGCTATATCTCCTTTAACTCAAATCAGAGAGGTCGAAAATTCTCTATCTTCAACCACCTCCTCCATCTCTTTGGAAAAGCTGTTAGCATTAAGTAATGATTATGCTGATTTATTAAGGGAAAAAGCTGAATTCACCATCCTAAAGATAAAATCCAAATATGCAGAACAAGGTGAAAAAGCAGGTAGATTGCTAGCCCTCTGATTACTTAAGATAGAAACTCTAGGCTAATCACTTTCATACTTGCCCCAGATGGTTCCACCAAAACCATGCCCCAGGACATTGCCCAGGTTTTTGAATCCTTCTTCTGTACACTTTATGGCAAAGGCTCCTCCCCATCTTCACCTCAAACAATAGAGGCTTACCTTGACTCTCTGGACCTTCCCTGTTTACTGGCCCACCATTAAGCCTCCTTGTCATCTCCAATTACTCTCACTGAAATAGAAGAGGCAATCAATGGCCTATCCCTAGACAAAGCACCAGGACCCGATGGATTTCCCTCCAATTTCTATAAAACCTTCTCTAAGGAACTCGCCCCCCTTCTTCTTAACCTATACAATTACATGTTTAAGGCTGACAGACTAGACCCCACATTACTGGAAGCCACAATAATTCTCCTGCTTAAACCCGACAAACCCCACACAGACCCAGCCAGCTATTGACCAATATCACTTTTAAACTGTGATATCAAAATACTAACCAAGATCCTTTCATTTCGGATTAAAGAAATTTGGTCCCACTTACTGAGTGCAGAACAAGTAGGTTTTGTTCAAGGCCATTCCTCTGCAGACCACCTCTGAACACTTTCACGCATCTTTCAAGCTGCTCAAACCTCTCAGACCGCTATGTCGCCGATCTCTTTAGACACCGAAAAAGCCTTTTATAGAGTAGACTGGGTATTTCTTTGGGCTGCATTAAAAAAATGGGATTTCCCTCCTCTTTTATTCAGTGGATACAAACTGTCTACACTTCACCTTCAGCCCAAATTTACTGTGGTGTCTTCTCCTCCCGAATTTCTCTACATACCGGTACTAGACAAGGTTGTCCTCTGTCAGCCTTTCTCTTCAATCTTTATCTGGAACCTCTCCTCCATCACCTTAAAAGTTCACCCCAAATTCAAGGAATCTCAATATTTCATCAAACCCTAACTCTTTCAGTATATGCAGATGACATGCTTCTTCATCAAGAACAACCGGTAACATCCCTTGAACATTCTCTAGAAGTTATTACACAGTTTGGTCACTTATCTAACTATAAGCTAAATCTCTCAAAAACAGAGATCTTCCCTTTGAATGGTCTCACTCATAAAGCATAGTTCAGTCACCTCGGGATGAAATGGTCACCACATTCAATTAATTACCTGGGTATATTCCTAACCAAAGACTCCACAAAACTCAGGAAGCTGAACCTTGATGACATAGTGGCTACAGTCCAACAGGACCTTCAGAGATGGGTAGCCCTTCCTCTATCTCTATGGGGCCATATTAATATTATTAAAATGAATGTTCTTCCCTGGCTCTTCTATCCCTTGAATATGCTGAATATCTGATATAATTACTCCTAGGTCTCTTTTGATAGAAAGATAGAATTTGACACCAGATAAGGACCGCTTGGCCCACTCAGTCTGCCCATTTCCCTACCGCATGGATAAGCTGCAGATTCTAGTTAATCAACAGCTTACTTCCTCCTGCCCCCCACTAGAATTGCCTTATGCCTGTCCCATGCATTCTTGAATTCTGCCACTGTTCCTGACTCTACAACCTCCTCAGGAAGGCTGCTCCATGCATCCACAACTCTCTCTGTGAAAAAATACTTTCTAACATTACCTCTGAGCTGTCCCCTCTGTATCTTCAAATTGTGCCCCCTTGTTCTTGCACATCTCTTCTTCTGAAAGACACTACCCTCTTGTACCTTGTTAACTCCCCTGAGATACTTGAAAGTTTCTATCATGTCCCCCTTCCCTCCTTTCCTCAAGAGTATACATATTAAACTGCTTTAGTCTCTCCTCGTATGTCTTCTGGTGCAGACCTTGCACCATTTTGGTTGCCCTCCTCTGAACAGCCTCCACTCTGTCTATGTCTTTGCAGAGATGGGGTCTCCAGAATTGCATGCAGTACTCCAGATGGGGTCTCACTAACTGTCTGTAGAGAGGGATAACAACTTCTTGTTTTCTACTGTTGATGTCTCTCCCTATGCATCCCAGTATCCCCCAGCCCTCCTTACTGCCTTCTCACTTTGCTTGCCCACCTTTAGATCATCTGACATCTGGCTTCCGTTATCCTTTTTCCATCACATACATTCTATTATCTCTAAATTCATTTGGCAAGGCAAACACCACAGATGCTCTTTCCTTAAAATGAGTCTCCCCAAAGAATTAGGAGGTCTCTGTCTCCCTAACTTCCTATTATACTATTGGGCCAACCATTTATCCAGAGCTGGATGATGGTTTTCTGTCATGGATAGTGTACATTCCCCCATTTGGCTTCAAATAGAGGACCGACTTTTGAGAACACTCAGTTTGGATTCTTCTACCATTTTCTATTTATCAAGATCAACACTTCCAGCTCCACTATAAAACTCTATCATTAGTGCTTCTCTTATGGTTCTTTCTCAGTGCTGGACCTACTTTAAGGTCTCCCTTAAGCATGATTTGGCTCAATCCCTTTTCTTCAATCCTAACATAAAGATAGATGGAACATGTCTCTCTCCCAACTGGCTTCCTCAACTACAGGGTGTCCTGGTGGAAAATCTTTACTCCCAGGATTCCCTTCTTTCTTCTCCTGAAATTCTCACCAAATTCAAAATCTCTCAGAAATTAGTCAAGATCTTCCAGTTAAGGCATTTACTCAGATCTTCTTTTGGAACCATCTCTTGACCATCTCAAGCTAGACCCATTTTGGTCCAATTGCAAGAATACTCAGCGAAACCCCTTCTGTGTCTCGATGATATACACCCTTCTTCTAACATATAATTTCCCAGACCCTCTCCAAGACTCCAAGGTCTGGATCTCCCTGCTACTGGACATAGCCCCTAATTGGGTCCAAATCTGGAAGGATCTTTATAAATACCATACCCAGGACAGACTCAGACTCACCCAATATCATATTTTAAATAATATGTACTATACTCCTGTTATACTTGCCAAATGGGGTAAACTCCCCGACTCCACCTGCACCAGATGTGGTAAAACAGAGGGGAACCATGTGCATGTATTCTGGCAATGTGAAAAGGTTCCCCCATCTGGCAAATAATACAATCTAAACTGGACCCTATAGTAGGGTTAGAAGATCTTTTCACTGTTGAAATATATATACAGTATATTGGGTATGCTTTCCAACATCAAGGTTAAGGAACGTAAATTCCACATGGCAATAATCTCAATAGTGGTCAAAAAGCTTGTGCTCAAGCATTGGATGGATCAGCTGGTTATATCATATACTGAATGGCTGAATGATCTATCAGTATCTTTCAGAACTGAACATTTGATTGCTAGTTCTCGTAACAACCTGAAGTCTTTTGACAGAAAGTGGGGCAAATGATACGCTTTATATCTACATTAGAGATAATTAATGTCTATGTCTTTAACCCCCTAGGGTTGTAACCATGGTTGTTGTATTCTTAACTCTATACCATTTCATAGGCACACTACAGGGGAGGATGGGGGGGAGGAGAGGGGGGGAGGGAGTAGTGAAATATATAAAGGTTTTCCAGGCATTGTTTATCCTCATGTAATACACCTGGTACTGAACGTATGCTGTTATTTTTTTTTTATAAAATCAATAAACATTTTTGAATTTCAAAAAAAGAATAAGAGTTAGGAGTTAAATTTATTACTTTTAGTGAGGACCTCTTTCTGTGGAGCAGCATTTGAGATACAGTGGACTGGGAGGAGCAGCATAGATCATACCCAGGAAAGTGCCAGCAGCAGAACTCTGTGTGTGGCTTGCTTTGTGGTCCTTGGAGTGCTGGCAGGAGGAGGCAAGAGTGATCCCAAAGTTGATGGCATGCTGCTGTGTGCCTGTAGCTTGGAGCATCAGATGCAGGAGCTGTGAACAATCAAGTGTTCCTGCTGGTTGTGGCAGATTGAATGTCACTGTGAGGCAGTTTGAGGGTGGTGTGCAGCCTACCCAAGTTCATTGTGTTAACTGTGTTTCCCACAAATCATTGCAGGGAGGGAGTCCTGGAACTACAGTACCTCTGGAGGTTTCCTACGGATGACTGTATGGCAGTGTGGTTTTCAAGATTGTCATGGAGATGGGAAAGTGCCATACTCTTTTGACCTGAAAGAACTTCAGCAGTCTGCAGTGCTGTGTACTTGCTTCGATGGACTGTTTGAGGTAAGAGGTGAGTTCATCTGCTAAGACTGTGGTACTGATTTGTCTAAAAACTGGGATTGTTGTTGAAGATAGTCTAAATTTTGTTGGCTTCAGATTTGGAATGGGATTTGTAAACTGAAACAGGACTGGTAGGAGGCTGTGCAAGGGCCTATGCTAACTTCTGGGACAAGAGTCTATCTGGATTTTATGTCCATCTGAATATTGCTAGAAGTTGAACCTGACAATAAAGCAGGCTACCAGGACTCCGAGATAGGCCCAGAAGGGAACCTCAATCTGTAAGAAGGCTTGAGGGACCTTATACTTCTGTACCCAATTGAAGAGATCAGCCATAGGGGTGAGATACCTAGTGCGGCTGGTGCTGTGACTGTGTAAAACTTTCTGACTCCTTCCACTGTGATTCCTTTCTGGAAATCTGCTTTTTCCCAGTAATTAAACAGCTTATTGAGAGGGAGTCCTGTGAGAGAGGAGAGTGCCTCTTGATGCTGAAGCCTTTTTGAGGCCCAGACCGATACTGAGAAACTGCTCCACAGATTCACAGACTCCCTAGTGAAATTGCCTTATATTTGTAATTTATTGTTTGGGAGGGTAGGTGAAGAGGCTTTGGGTGGTGGAGTGCATGGTATGGGGGTGAGAATGTGATTGAGAGTGAGATATATATATATGTGGGAGTGAGTATAAATTGGTCTAGTTATTGTTTTAATGTTTTTTTTAATTGATATGTATTTGTTTGGTATATAGCTAAGACTGTAAAGTTGTTAGGGCGTTAATATGTGTTGGTTAACAGCTCCCAGGGAAAAGTATTAGACCCCCCAGGCTCCATGGTCTCTGACCATTTGAGTGTCCCCCACTAGGAGGCACCCTGGGGTGAAATGGGCCCTGAAATGGGGTCCTATCTGACAGGTGCCCATACCCAAGGGCTCCATATTTAGTGGGCAGGCAGATGGACCAGCCTCATCTACCTATCCTTCTTGGGCAGTGTTATGCAATGCCATATCCATTAAGAACAAAGCAGCAATTATTGCTGATCTTGTTTCAACATCTGATCTGTCTTGCATCACTTAGATCTGGCTGGATGAAAATGCCAGTCCAGTATTGGAATCGGCCGTTCCGGCTGGGTACTCAGTGATACACTGCCCAAGAAAGGATCATAGAGGTGGGGGGGGGTGTAAATTTGCTTTAAGTTGGACCTGAAGCTCACAGCCTTCCCAGCGGAAACAATGAGGTCCTTTGAATGTGTGGCCGTTCAAGGGTTTGCAGATGTAGGTTGCAAGATCCTTCTTGTCTCCTATTCACTGGGGGATGAGAGGGAATTATTGCGGGAAGTTGCGGACTTTGTCTTTGAACTGAAGTTGGAGTCACCCAGATGATTTATTCTGGTTGATTTCAGTGCCTGTGTGGATGATGAACTCTCACAGTTTGGTCAAGACTTCCTCCAACTAATATGTTTGCTGGGCCCGGATACAGGTTGTTACCTCTGCAACTCATATACATGGCCTCTTGTTAGAACTTGTCTTCCTGCTGGGAATGGAGGTCACTGACCTTATGGTGGAGTCAGTCATTTGGTCAGACCATCATATAGTGAGGTTCTTTTTGAGGCTCCCCCAATAGACCTTCCCCTATGGAGATGGTCCAGTACCATCCTTTAAGGGGCTTGACCCCACAGGGTCTGATGGTGGTGCTGGATCCTTCAGGTTTGAAGAGTGCATGCAGGGAGCTGGGGGAATTGGTTCTGACCTATAATAGGGTTATTACCAAGGCCCTCGATTCTATCACACCTGTCCATGTTCGACCACTCACCTCACACCAGAGATCCCCCTAATTTGATGGGACTCTTAGGGAGATGAGGATGAGGGGTCAAAGGTTGGAGCGGCACTGGTGGAGGACTGGTTTGGGGGGAGGACAGGCTTATATTGATGGCTCATTATAGAGACTATCAATCAGCAATCTCCTGTAATATGGGAGAGTTCCTGTCCAAGGAGATTGCTGCAGCAGCTAACAGACCAGCTCAGCTCTTCTGCACTGTTGATAGGCCGTGTAATCTGATCTGTCTCCAGTTTGGGAGAGCTTTTTCACAAATGAGATGTGATGAGTTTGCTCTGTTCTTTGCTGACAAGATTGCGTCCATCAGATCAGAAATCCAGTTAGCATCCTCCAATGGGGTGTGCGGTGATGGGCCTGAAGTTTAGGCATTCAGTCTGTCTGGTCCAACTTTGACCAGTTGGCAGTCACGGATGTTGTGAAGGTCATCCAGGAGTTATGGCCAATCTACTGTAGTTTGGATCTGGGACAAACATGTCTCCTAGTAGGGTGTGTTGATGACATTGGACTGGTCCTAGCCAGGATAGTGTTCCTTAGTGACAGGGATCTTTCCTGGACCCTTGAAGGAGGCAGTTGTATGGCCACTCCTGAAAAAAACCTCACTGGACCTGGACTGCCTGGCCACTACAGACCTATCTCTAACCTCCCCTTTGTTGGTAAGGTTATTGAGAAGGTGGTGGGCATTCAACTGAACAACTCACAACATCTACGACCCTTTCCAGTTGTGTTTCAGGAAAAGCCACAATACTGAGACTGCCCTGGCTTGGGTGCTAAATGATCTCCTGGCAGCAAGGGATGTAAGAAGATGTTCCACCCTTATTCTCCTTGATCTCTTGGTAGCATTTGACAACATGGGCCACGGGGTGCTAATGGAGTGCCTGTGGGTTTGTTGTGGGCTGGCTAGTATAGTCCTAAAGTGGTTTCAATCTTTCCTCGCTGACAGGATGCAGGGGGTGGTGTCTGGGATTTTTTCCTTGGCACCTTTGCCCCTGCCATGTGGGGTCCTGCAGGTTTACATCATGTCCCCTATGTTATTTGCGGTGTATATACTACCGCTAGGAGACATTATAAGATGGTATGGGCTGAGTTTTCACTGCTATGCAGATGATACTCGACTATGTCTGTCTTTTGTGTCTGAGCAAGGAAAGGCAATTTTATTTCTATGGTGCCCAATCCCAGAGGCTCTGGGTGCCTTACATAAAAACAGGTAGGGAAAACAGGTAAACACATGTTCCATACAAGCAATATACATAAATACACACATATTAAAATAATTATAGTGCAATAAAAGCAAATAAAACTCAAGCTAAAATTAGCTCTGGTCAGTATCAGATGTCATCAGGGAAAGCCAGCAAAAACAGATGAGCCTTCAGACCCTTCTTTAATATCTCGACCATTGGGGCATCCCTCACGCTAGCTGGAAAGGAACTCCACAGGGCTGGACTGATGACTTGAAATGCATGGTTGCCTGATGTTTTTAATCTAGCACTGAGAAACACAAAAGGTCCCTTGTCAAAGAATGGAGGGAGTGAGCCTACCTTGAAGACAATCCTCCACCTGACAGGCAGCCAGTGCACAGCTCACAGGACTGGGGTCACATGACTGGCCCTAGACAGGCCCGTCAGCAACCTAGCTGCTGCATTCTGCACTAGCTGCAGCCACAGAGACCCTGAAGTATATAGCATTAGACTAGTCAAGCCTGGAAGTGACAAAGGCATGCACTAGTGCCTGCAGGTCTTCAGGCGGAACTAGGGGCTTAATCCTGGTGATGTTCCTTAAGTAGTAAAAACTACTTTGAACCACAGATGACACCTGAGCTTCAAGAGTCAAACTGCTATCCAGGATAATGCCAAGATCCTGCAAACTGGGGGAGGCCATCAATGGAGTGGATCCCAGGAACAATCCTGTAACTGCTCTGGAGGCACTCCCATCATGTCCGTGACCCAGCTCTATCACCAGAACCTCTGTATTGTCGGGGTTCACTCACAACCAATTGGAGGACATCCAGTCATTGATCTCAACCAGGCAGTTGTTAATCACTTCCACAGTGTTCTGTCTTCCCGGGGAAAAGGACAGATACAGTTTGGTGTCATACATATAGCAGTGAAAACCCACACTTTAATGCCTAATGAGCTCTCCCAGGAGCAGCATGTACACCACGAATAACATTGAAAACAAGACTGTGCCCTGAGGCACTCCACATGGCAGGAGCTTCAGGGAGGAAGAGAACTTCCCCATCACCACCCGTTGCTTTCTGCCTGAGAGGACTCAAACCAGTTGATGATGGTATCAGTGAGTCCACAATATTCTCAAAGGTGATTAAGAAGAACAACATGAGCCACAGTATCAAATGCTGATGAGAGAGATCGATGAGTACAAAAACTGACCTATCTCCTTTATCTCTAGCCCCAAGGAGGTCATTTTGTACCCCGACTAACACCATTCTGGTGCTATGCCTGGTCCTAAAACCAGACTGGAATGGCTCATAGATATCACAGAACATGAGGTGCTCCTCAAGCTGCTGCACCACTATTTTTTCAACAAACTTACCTAAAAATGGTAGGTTGGAGATTGGACGGTAATTCACCAGGACATTGGGGTTGAGAGATAGCTTCTCAAGAGGTGCCTCACCAGAGCCTCTTTAAAAGCATTTGAAAAAACTCCCTCCAACAATGAGCAGCCAGCAATCCTAGTGAATACTGGTCCAATGGTCTCAGCACATCTCATCAAGAAATGGGTCGGGGTCGGTCCAGTTCACAGTAATTGTGCCTTAGCTTTGAGATAACCTCAATGATCTTGGCCACCTCCAAAGGTCTAAACTCAACCCAGACAGTTGGAGTGCCTCTGCCATCACCAGGATGACCACTGTAAGCCAGAACTTGCCTAACAGATGGGATCCCTGACCAGACAGAGGACAATCTGTCAGAGAAGAACTGAGCAAACTCATTGCATAATGTGATTGAAAAAGTTTTTTTCAGCTGTAGACAGACAGGGAAGTCTGTCCACAGTCTGAAAAAGCTGAGATGGCCTGTTTTCCCTACAGCAGTCTCCCTGGACAGGAACTCTGCCTTCTTATGATTGAGTCCCTCTTGGTACTCATGATAATGAACATGCAAGGCCAGTTTGTCCTCCTCCGATTGGGTCTTCCACCAGCAATGCTCCATCTTCTGACCCCTGATCTTCATTGCCTTGAGTGCCCATCAATCCACAGGGATCTCAAGTGAGAAGATCTAGGTCACTTACAGACCTGTGCGATGGCATGGAGCGCCTCAGCTACAGCTTTTTTATAGGTGACCACCCCTTCGCCTGTACCTACCACACATATAGCATCAACACTCGATAAGTCATCTACCGCCAGCAGTCCTTCTAGGGCCAAGCCCCTTAAAGGGTGATAGCTGATCATTGCAACAGGGGAGGGACTTTCAGGGGTGGCCCCAAACAAGAACTTCACCATGCAATGATCATTAGGAGACAATCTTGGTATTTAATCATTGCCTTGCTGAGATCCAAGACTGGATGAGGATTGACTGGTTGAGGTTGAATCTGGATAAGACAGAAGTACTGGTGCTGGAATCTGGTCACTGGGGGGCGAGGGTGTAATCTGGTCGAGTCTCAGGGCTGAGGCTAGGGGATTCCAAGTTGCTTACCTCTGACCCAGTAAAGAACCTTGGTATTGCTTTGGACTGTGGCCTGACACTTAAATCCACAATTGTCAGCCATGGTCCAAACCTCATTTTACCATCTGAGAAACATCACCAGGATCAAACATCTGATACCCCTGGGTGATCTGCCAGCACTAGTCCATGCCTTTGTGACTTTGCGCCTTAATTACTGCAATGCCCTGTACCTAGGGCTGTTGGGGGGGATCTTTACTGCCTGCAGCTAGTGCAGAATGCAGCAGCCAGGTTGCTGACCAGCCTAACTAGGTTGTGTCACATTATACCTGTGCTACGCTGTCTTCACCGGCTGCTGGTTATGTGGTGGATCTCCTTCAAGGTCTTTCAAGGTCAGTTTGCTGACTTTTGGAGGTTCCTAGGATTTTTCTTAAAACATTGGGTGCCTGTGCTTTTACCTTTGTGGCCCCAACCCTATGGAACTCCTTCCCTCATTATATGAGAGACATCCCCATGTTGGATGCCTTTAAATGGGAGCTAAAAACATTTTTGTTTAAGCAGGTTTTCTCTCTTAGTTTGTTGTTTTAATGAATATATAAGTGTGAATTATTTATTGTCATGTTATGTATTTTAAATGTTTTTGGAAATGTTTTGTGTAAAGCGCTTTGAGTCAAAATGAGAAAATGCACTATACTAAATTAAATCTGAATGAATGAATGAATGAATGAATGAATGAATTAATATGTTGCCCTGTACTCCAACCCTGATGTCACAGATTAAGATGTTGAAGAGGACTGTTCCCAGAACTAATCTCTGTGGTATACCACTAGTGATCCCATGACCTCTGAAAATTCCCCATTAATTACTACAGTACCATCTGGGTTCTACCACTCAACCAGCTCCCCACTCATCTTATGACTTTTTTCTCACCTCTCAGGTTGTGCTGCTTCTTTATCAACTGTCCATGTGGCACGGAGTCAAAGACTTTACTGATGTCAAGGTACAGTACATCTACCACCTGCCCCATGTTCACTACCTTCAACACGTAATTAAAGTGCTCTTGTGCATGGGGAATTGCATTCACTGTCCTCCGTTCCCTGGGTACTATCACTGTCTCCTGTGAACTGTTGAAGAGTTCAGTTAGTGGATCAGCTAGGATCTGCCCCATCTCATATAGCGCATGGGGATGCAGCTTCTCCAAGCCCATAGATATATCCACCTTCAGTGTGCTTTTTTTACTGAAACTGGATCCTCATTGACCCCCGATGGCACAGTGAGGCAATGAACCCTTTCATTCTTCTGTGAACAGTAAATGGAAATATTTGCTCAGTATGTCTGCCTTTCCTTTATCCTCATCCTGCCACTCACCTCCCTTCCTCATTCTGATTATTCCATCTTTAGTTTTGCACTTCTCCCATATGTAACAAAAGAAGATCTTGTCTCCTTTCTTCATTCATTCAGCTAGCTCCAGTTTTGCTTGAGCCTTGGTCTTCCTCGCAGTCCTACTGGCTTCTTCAATCTTATTTTGAAATTTTACCCTATTTCCAAGGCCACTGATATACAGTGCTTAAAATAATGAAATTCCATTTACAAATCTTGAAATTCTGGGAATTGCACCAGTAATGTTAGTCTAATTTCTGGATTTTACAGGAATTCTGCTGTCATTCTTTCAGCATGTGTATAAATGATCAGAATAAAAGAAGGCTTAAATATACTGAGCAAACTGAAAATAGTACAGGAAGCAATTATAAAAAAAAAATAAAAGTTCTGTTGAGTTACTGATCAGGCATAAAATACCAAATTCCATGAAATTCTCTGTTTTCACTGGTGTGCAGGTAGTCCAAATTCCGGAATTTTAACAGGTTTACCTGTGAAAAATAAAAACCAGTGGCCTTGTCCATTTCCCTCTATTTGGCTGTTCTGTTACTTATCAAATGCCTTTTCTTGGTGAAAATGTAACACTTGGCTGTGGCCAAGTTTATCATCCGCTCTCAGAATGGCTTTTGAAAGAAACAGAAACACTGAATTTGTCAGGAGATTTGGACCACTTGGCCTATCTAATCTGCCCATTTGTCCCTGCCTATACTGTCATTGTAGATCCTACCTGATTTCTAGCTAACCCCTCTACTTCCCAATCAAGATTCCCTGTGCCTACCCCATGCATGTTTGAAGCCCACCACCATTTTTCCCCCACTCCCTCCACTTTCACTGCATCCAGTGTAAGACTGTTCCAGGTATCCACTACTCTTTCAGTGAAGAAGTACGTCCTTACATCCCTACTACATTTTCCCCTTCCAACTTCATTGCATATGCCATTGTTCTCTTCCACTTCCTTTTCTGAGAAATACTCCCCTCTTGTACCTTGTTCTAGCTTGTGAGATATTTATCCGTCTCTATCGTGACCACCCCCCTTTCCTGGGTGTACATATCGAAATCTCTCAGTTTCTCCTCATAGAGCTTCAGATGCCACCTCTGCACCGTTTTAGTTGCCCCTTTCCTCACTGGAAAGCCTCCACCCTATGTCCTTCCTGAGATGTGGTCTTCAGAACTGGACACAGTCCTCTGGGTGGGGTCTCAGAAATTATCTATACAGTGGCAATACCACCTCCCTCCTTCTGCTGGTGATAATCCTCCCTATGTACCCCAGCATGCCACTGGCCCTACCCACTGCCTTGTCATATTACCTTACCACTTTGATGTCATCAAATATGATTACAGTAAGGTCCCTTTCCTGTTTGGTGACTGGCAATACCTGTTCCTCCATTATATATGCTGCCTTGGGGGTTTCTATGCCTAGGTGCATGATTCTGCACTTTTCTCATATTGAAACGAATCTGTCATACACTTGACCACTCACTGAGTTTCCTCAGGTCTCTGCACATTCTCTCTAACCCTCTGGAGTGTCCATCCAATTGCAGATTTTGGCTTTATCAGCAAAGTGGCGTACCTTCCCTTCTCCAGCTCTTCTGCAATGTTATTTATAAAGACGATAAAGAGGACTTGTCCCAGTACTGAGCCCTGAGGTACCCCAGTGGTCACCCTCTCTTCCCCTGTGTGAGTTCCATTTACCACTACCTTCTGTTGCCTAGTCATCAACCAATTTTGTGCCCAATTTACCATCATAGGATCCACTTCCAAACTGCCCAGTTTCCTTATAAGCCTCCATATGGTACAGTGTTGAAGGCCTTGCTGAAATCTAAGTAGGCCACATCTACCACCCCACCCTGATCTATTTCATTGGTTAAAGACTCTTAGTAGGTTCATCTGACATGGATCTTCCCCCCGAGAATCCATGCTGCCATGGATTCAAGATACTCCTCAATCCTTTCCTTCAAAAAGTGACTCCATTAACTTCACCGACACTGATGTTAGACTGACCAGCCTATTGTTTCCAGTCTCCTTCCTGCTCCCGAATTTATGATGCAGGACATCTGCCCTCCTCTGGTGCTCTGAAACCACTTCTGTTACCAGTGAGTTGTTAACTACAGTTGCCACAGGTGTAGCCAGTACCTTCTTGATCTCCCTCAGCACCCTTGGGTGTACCTCGTCTGGCTCTATAGCTTTGTCCACTCTCAGATTTGCAAGTCATTTCAGGACTCTCTCCTCTGTAAATGGACTTTGCTCTACCTACCTTCTTCTAGAGTTCCTGCTGCTTTTATCTGGCCCATCCCCTTCATGTTTCAGTATGAAAACTGAAGAGAAGTATCTGTTCAGATTATCTGCTTTTTTGTGAACCTCTGAATATAAGCAGACTGTGAGAAGGCCATTGGTGATTAGGCTCCAGTGGTAAATGAGTATGAGGCAAATTGGAGTTGGCTGAGTAGGACTTCTACTGATGAATGGACAGCCAGGGATTGAGAGGGTGAGTTGACTTCTACTTGAAGGCACAGTGAGATGGCTGCCATTTGAGCAGACTGGAATCATGCTGCTGAGGAACTGGGACAGAGTCACTGCTCCTTGAGATTTCCATGCATCAACAGGTATGCCATTGTGGCTACAGTCTGACTTCCCAACTTTATAGAAATTTTGTGTGGAAGACGAAGATGTAATACACTTAGAGAGCATCCTTGCTCTTGTAATCTTTTTTACAGACTCCCACCCCCCTCCCTGCTGGAAGTGCTGGAAGAGAAACATCAGCAGTTCCAGGTATCTCAGAGGCTACAGGGACTACAGGAGTTGTGGAGCCATCAAGCCATGGAGAACAAAGGAATAGAACAACCCTGAGAGGTTAGGAGGTTCACTTCTGAAAATACTGCTCGGTTTTAGCACTGCCTGCACATTTGAGTTTCTAGGTCAGATTGAAGAGTATGGTCCAGATGGAATCATTGCCCTTCATTTGACACCTTCTCTATTTTCAGAAACAGTATTTTACTGTTTTACTGCCTTAAATTACCGTTTGTATATGCTGTGCTGCATTGCTTTTTTATTCTCAGTCCTTGGGATGTTTCAAAACTTCTGCCCACTATTATCTGAGGCCCACAGCTGTTTGCCTGTTTTTTGGGAATGTGCAAGGTGCAAGGGATTATACAGCATGCTTTCTGAACTACAGAGTATCATGTTTTCATAGTCTTATTTCTTCCTTTTAAATTTATGGTTATCCAAGATGTTAAAACAAGCATTTACATATTTTAATCTTCATACGGATCCTTGGATGACCAATCAGTTGGAATGCTTACCACGTTACTTCCACATTCCCCAAAAACGTGCTTTGAGAACTTTAAGAGCAGTTTGGCATCTGGCTTTCTTACTGTTCACACACCTAATTGCTTCTGGGGCTTTCATTAAAAAAGAGCAAGTCCTGAAGATCTTTTAGCCAACACTACTTCTTTAAACTAAAGGAGTGAAATGTTACGGCACATATTTTTAAATGCTAACCTGTTAAACTGGTCTCTAGCCTTGCTACAGTAGCTATCACAACATATTTAAAGAAGGTAAGCAATGCTGCTCGGCCTGGGTTTTTCTTCTTGATCCATGGCCATTTTTTTTGAAAAAGATGGCCCCCAAAATACGATGCTATGTAAGTAACACGACTTTTTAAATCACTGCCCTTAAGTTATGAACATATGAAACTGATAGCAGATAGAGGCCCTAAGGTCTATCAAGTCTGCTTGATAGTGCAGCTTGCAGCCCTTAAGACACTCCATCCCCTCCCCCCTCCCATGTCCTCCCCACTTACCCTGTTCCATCTCCTTGTGAAGCAGCCCCACTGTCTACAGGATGCCACTTCTTTTGGCAATGTGTTCCACCCAGACACCACACTCTCCATAAAGAAGTGTTTCCTTATTTCCCTCCTGAATCTACCCCCTTGTAATCTCAGATCACACCCTTAAGTGTCCCCCCTTAATTTGAAAAGCCCCTCCGTACCCATCTTATTTATTCCTTTCAAGTACTTGAAGGTTTCAGTCATGTCCCCCCATCCCTCCTCTCTTCCAGGGAGTGCATGTTCCACTCAATCAGGCTGTTCTACTAGGGTATGTCCCCTATCCCCTGGATCATCTTTGTTGCCCTGCACTGCACCCCCCCTCCAGTAACCTAATGTACTTCCTGAGGTACAGTCACCAGTACTGCATGAAGTACTCCAGGTGTGGTCTAACCAGTGACCTATATAGCAGTAGGATCACCTCCCCCCTCCTGGAGGATATGCCCCTGGTAATACAACCCAGCATCCTGATGGCCCTAATTGCTGCCTTTCTACACTGTGCTGAGTAGAGGTGGACGGGTGGCCCCAGTGCGTTCCATAAAAAGTGGGGCAGAATTGGCAGGTCGCATGGAGTGCTCCAACACGGCCGGAGTACTTCACTGTATTAATGGATAACGCGAAGTCCATTGAAAACAATGACTTTGCATTACTCCACCTTTCCAAACCACTACTCCACTAATTCTTAAGGTGAAGTACATTGAAAACAATGTACTTCGCCTTACTTCGTCTTGTTTTTAAGCTCCAAAGGCAAATTTTGCAGTGATTCATGGGATTTCAGGTCACATGGGCTCTAGATTATGATGCACAGCCTCAGTTTGGGGTAGTGTGTATAGGAAGCTGTAGGAGACAATCTGCTCTGAGAGCTCTCTGTGATTCAAACCTTCTAAAAGCTGTTAAAAAAGCTTTTTTGAGTCTTTTTTTTTTTTGCTAAAACTTTAGTTCATCGATTATAGGAAATCCTCCTGTGCTCATATCATCGAGCGTTTATTGTTTGTGTGTGTATTTTGACTGTTAATGTACAACATTCAGTCCGTGTACTGAGAGACAGTGGAAGTGTGCTTTGGGGTAGGGGCATATCTGTGGCGTAGGAAGATTAACTTGGAGAAAAAGATAGTGCTTTCTGTTTTAGTGATATTTTACTTGTATAACTGTATTAATGTACACACAGTAATATTTTCAATAATTCTTGCCATTTTTTTGCTGATTGTTGTGGTGCAGCAGTGCCTAATTTTAGTTTGTTTAAAATATGTGGTTATATTACTGAAGTTTTCAATTTGCTACACATTACTTAGTATGCATGTATGCGTGTGTGACGCGTGTCGTCAAATCAAACACCTTTTATTATGCCACATAATTTCAGCAATGTGAACCTGCTATCCACTGTAGCTGTATAATTTTTTGTACTTCTTTGTGGTATCTTTACTGGTACTCGTACTAGTGACTCTTACTGCAGCAGTGTAGTACACTGCCCTTCCCCGTGGCCCGCCCCAACCGCCAAAGATATTCTTTTCCAGATTAGAATTTCTGATGGTGAGCACTGGTTAAGTGTTGTGCCTTTGCATCTGCATCTCTTCAGTGCGCAGTGCAATCTTAATCTGTCTATACATTTGCATCTCTTTAGGGCCCAATCTCCATCTGTAACTTAAGTCACAGTTGTTTCTTTGGCTTCCCTTCAGAGTACTGGACAGGTGTGGTGCATAATTCAGCATGAACATTGTACTCATTAATATGCGTTTTTAAGTCAGGACCATCATCACGAGTCACTCGTGATACAAATCACGTTCTACATCATCACAGTCACAAATGCTGTCACAAATTACGATTTACAATCATGTCATGAATCACAACAGTAATTTTTTTTTTACTAGTTACTTGAATGTATTGTAAGCCTGTTTTGTAGTATCTCTCCATGCTTCACCACCCCACCATTGTACTCCTTAATGAGTGTTTTTAAGTCAGGGAGTTTTGTGCCACACCTCATCGGGGCACGGGGAAGTACAGCCGTAGGCATTTGCATTTCTTTATCATCACGGTCACAAATGCAGTCACAAATCACGATTTACAATTACGTCATGAATCACAACATTACAAACATACGAAATTTGCCAGCAGATAAAGGCCTAGAGGTCTATCAAGTCTGCTCTAATGTTCAGCTAGCACCCATCATTCTGCAGCTGCCCTTCCCTTCCACCCTTCCCCTTCATTGACCCTCCCCCTTGTCCTGTCCCATCCCCTTTTGAAGCAGTCCACTGTTCTACTGGATACCACTTCTGCAGGTAATGCATTCTACCCAGCCACCACCTCTCTGTAAAAAGTGTCCTCATCTCCTCCTGAACCTTCCTCCCTCCAGTCTCATATCATGGCCCCTGGTGTCCCTCCCCTCCCTTACTTTGAACAGCCCCTCTGTACCCATCTTGTTTATTCCTTTCATGTACTTAAAGGTTTCAATCATATCCCCCCTGTCCCTCCTCTCCTCCAGTGAGTACATTTTCAACTCCCTCAGCCTCCTCTCATATAATAAGTCCCCCAGCCCCTTGATCATCTTTGTCACCCTGTGCTGCACCCCCTCCAGTAACTTAATGTCTCTCTTCAGATACGGGCACCAGTACTGCATGCAGTACTCCAGGTGCAGTCTAACTAAGGACCTATACAGTGGCAGAATCACCTCCTCCCTCCTCAAGGATATACCCCTTGCTATACAACCCAGCATTTTGTTGGCCTTTGCAGCTGCCTTTCTACATTGTGCTGAGTTGTTCATTGACCCTGTAATGAGCACCCCCAGATCTTTCTCCTCCTCTGTCTGGGCTAGCTGCACTCCCCCCAGCTGGTAACTCCTCCTTGGGTTCTTCATCCCAAAATGCAGCACCTTGCACTTTTTGGCATTAAACCCCAGTTGCCAGGTGTCTGACCAGGTTTCAAGCTTTGCCAGATCATCCTGCAACCCCTGCCCTAGGTCATCCACCACTGCTCCTACCTTGGTATCATCAGCAAACAGACTGATTTTGCTCTTGATGTCCAATGATATGTCTGCAATGAATATCCCAAACAACACTGGTCCCAACATCGAGCCCTGTGGAACACCGCTCGTCACTACCCTTGGGTGTGAGAGCTCCCCACCCACCAGCACCCCCTGTTGCCTTCCCTGAAGCCAGTTCCTTACCCATCTCACCAGCTTTGCACCTGCCCCTGTGCCTACTAACTTACTTCCAAGCCTTCCATGCAGCACCGAGTCGAATGCCTTAGTGAAGTCCAGATACAGGACATCCACTGAATGGCCCCTGTCTAGTTGCCTAGTTACCCAGTCATAGAACTCCACCAGGTTGGTTTGGCAGGATCTGCCCCATATGAAGCCATGCTGTCTGCTGTCCTGTAGTCCCCTGGCCTCTAGGAGGGCCACCAGCCTTTTCTTCAGGATAGTCTCCATTAGCTTACCCATGATGGATGAGAGGCTCACTGGTCTGTAGTTTCCCAGTTCATCCTTGGGGCCACTCTTGTGGAGGGGCACCACATGAGCCATCCTCCAGTCCTGAGGTACACACCCTGAGTGTAGTGAGGCATTAAATAGGTCTGCCAAAGTTCCTGCAAGGACCTCTGCAAGCTCCTTCAGTACCCTGGGGTGGATGCCATCTGGGCCTGGCGCCTTATCCACCCTCAGTGCCTTCAAACCCTCCTGAGCTCTGCCCTCCATGAATTCCCCATTTGTCACCCCCTCCCCCCGGTTTCTGCCATTTCTCCCCGCTTGGGTGTCACACCCCTCTTCTCTTTAGTAAATACTAAGCAGAAGTACTCATTTAGTGCTTCTGCCTTATCGCACCCTGCTTCCACCCAACCACCCTCCTTCCTAATCCTTACTACGTGGTCCTTACAGCTCCTTTTCTCCCTGATGTACCTAAAGAAGTCCTTCTCCCCTTCTTAATGCCTTGTGCCAGTCTGAGTTTCTTAGATGCCTTGGCTCCCCTTACTGCCCTTGTCACCTCCTTTGATTCCATCAAGTACTCCTCCCTGTCCTCCCCTTCTCCCTGTTTTCTTGTACTTACTAAAGGTAGCTCTTTTCCTCCTTACCTTTTCCATGACCTCGTTGCTCAACCAGCTTGGTTTCTTAGTCCGAGCCTTCTTGCTCTAGGCCTTTCAGCAGGTTTTGGTTGTAATATTTTTACTAGTTACTTGGATGTATTGTAAGCCTGTTTTTTAGTATCTCTCGAGGCTTTACTACCCCACCATTGTACTCATTAATAAGTGTTTTTAAGTCAGGGAGTTGGACAGTGTCTGCAGTACATACACAGACTGGAAAGAAAACTGCACCCATGTAGTTTAGCACAGTATACTTACACTGCTCAGAATACATATGGAAGACAACAAAAAAAGGGCATAATTACATACAAAGGTTGGGGATGGTGGAGGAATACATTTTATAACACAGCAAGGAAGATGTGGGGGGGGGCATATGGTGTGAGGAAAGAAAAACTAATGTGGGATCCCATGGTGATCCAGCAGCAGTTCCAGCATGGACATAATTTGTAACTGATGTCCCTCTATGTAAGAAAAATAAAATTTACAGAAAGAACAAATTAAGTCAAAAAGAGTACAGACAAAAAAGACAAATTGTATCTTTTAAAAAAGCTGTTGGGTCTAAATCAAAGTTTAAATCTCCTCCTCATTCTGATCTCAAAATAACAGCAGTCACAAAACACACTCCTCTCTCTCTCTCTCCGTCTGCACAGGAGACAGTAAAAGAGTCCGCTTGTATGATTCACTTTCTTCCTGCCTAGCTAAAGAGCATGTGACTTACAGTACTGTAAGCCATGTGATGTGTGTGTGGGGGGGGGGGCTGCCAAATCTGAAACACTAAATGGATCACTTAGAATCATAATGAGAATGCAAGTCCATTAAAAACAATGACTTTGCCTTACTTACGTGCCATTCATATGCCGCGAAGTGGTAATGACAGGCGGAGTGAGCACTTTGCGTGCCCACTCCACATGAGTGGGTGGCAATGCGAAGTGCCCACTTCACGTTCACTTCACCAGTGGAATTTAAATTCACTGTATCTCTATTGCTGAGTTATTCATTTCTAGAATATTAGTTGCTAGAACATTCTATAATATAAAATATTTTAATACTCAATCCATGAACCCGTTTATATTACCACACCTGGGATTACTTTTCAAACTTTTTTATAGCCACATAAAATATGAACATTTAGAGTGAGCACAAGTTTTAGGCCTCAGCAGTGCTTAGCAAACTGATCAATTAATTAATCTTGCTCTAATAGCAATCTGTACAAATAAAAGTGTAGCGTGTACTGTACCCTTGCCCTTTCATCCTATCTTTGGTAATACAATTTTCTGTTTGCTCTTTTTAGCAATTTTAGCCAAGGGCAGCAAATTGGAGCCATTTGGGATCTTCCTTAATCTGCAGAAAGAACAGAACTCCAACCTCACCTAAAGACAAGAGCTTCACTAATAAAGAAGACTTTACCCTCTTTTCTTGAACTGATAAGGACTGGATGAATCCATCCTTCAGACGAACAAGGACTGAGGCTGTTCTAGAAAGAGTGGCACACTATATATATCAATCCCTGTCCAGTAAAATGACCCTGGGAAAAAAATATAAGATTCTAGGGTCCCTAGAAGGTTTTATATTTTTTTATTTATTTAGGGATTCAGATCATACCTTTCAGCTCAGAGCTCTTTCACAAAGGTTCCACGTCAAACAGTGACAATGACAGCAATAACAAACAGTTTACATACAATGCTCGAATAGTAGGTAGTAGGTATATATTTCATTGATAGACTATTTTTCAAAAAAAATCCTGTTTGTACTTACATAAAGGAACAGCTATTAGTTTGGTCATTGCTAAAAGTATTTAAGCTACAGTCAGTAAACACGTTAAGAATCAATATCGCATTTTTAGACTGTGAACATTTATTGTTGTATTTAAAGCAGAAGTGTAATGAAATTGACTGAAAAATATGACCCTATCTTTTTTTTCACTATAAAAACTCTAAGCATCTTCCAGTTTTATTTGGTGCCACAATTTTCAAAATTCACCAAAATATGAGTATTTTATAAATGTTTTAATTGAGTTTTTTTCTCAAGAAAAAAAGAATGGCTGCCACATTTTGGACAGTAATAGCATTGCAGACCTGGCAAGGGTTAGGATCTTGAAAGTAAGAAAGGACTCATGGTATGCAGCACAGGAGGTACCTAGACAAGTGTATGTAACATGTATGCCAATATTTTCTTAACTGTGGCAGAAACAAGCTTTTTTTGGAAAAACAGTTTTCATTGCACTGCTGCGTTAAAGTATTTTATATAACTTTATTATCAATAAACTTCATCAAGGTAGATATGAAATAGATATTGTAAACTACATAACCAATTATATATTGATAAACTCCAGTAGCAAGGAATTTTCTTTTTAGCTAAACTATTTAAAAATAGAGTTTAACTCTGTATACAAAAATATATATGTGCTTATTTAGTACTGTTAGCGACTTAAAATATTTTTATATATAAAAAGGAAAAGTTAGAAAACAATGGTGATCAGCACTAGGGGAAGAAAAGGGCAACATAAAGAAATTGAGGTGAGACTTACTTCCTGAACCATCCCCTGAGGGATATATCAGCTGGGGGGAAGATAAAAAGGTGGAACCCAGTAAAAACAAGTAGACAAGAGACCTCCTAAAATATAGTCACTTAATATATGTCCCTCTCAAATACAAGGGGATGACTTCCAAAAACTAGACAAGGCATTATAAATGTTTTTCTTGTCACTTCTTCTCCACACCAGCAAAAAATAGATGGCAGAGGTGCTAATCAAATTACCACCCATGACAAAGAAGGGGAAATTATTCTGTCATAGTATGCAGTGGCAGATCACAGGAAAATAAATGCAGGTTACTCCCCAGTGTTCTCCTTCACAATGAAGATGAAAACATAGATATAGTAGATCTAATAGAATCTTCACCACTGAGGAATGCTAAGTCAAATGAAAAAATATTGCTACCCTCCGCTCCCACTGAACTTGAATGGGAGCCATTTCCTAAGACAGTTACTAGAATAGAGCATTCTGTAGAGTCTCTGGAAAGATCTCCAAAATTAGCTAATGATCAGCTTAACACAGATGAACCTGAGAGACAACACTTGGATGAGATTCCCATACATGGCAGAGAGCATAGCTATTCTGACCTGGTGAAAAAGTGCCCAGCACCATTTATGCCAAGGCTTGTTGAGGCACTTAAAGATCAGCATATGAGCAGCATTCCATTTCTAGAGCAACTTTATATTTTAAGAGATGTGATTACTACCATTATATCTAATTTGTCCCATCATACCGGATTAATACAAAACACATTTAAGGAGTTAGTTAAAGGAGATCTTAGACCAGAATGTGAATCCATGTTAGTTAACCCCCTAAATACTACTCATCCTGATTTAAATGTAACTAAACAATCTAATGCTATTTCTTTACACCAAATATTGTCTGTTCCTAGATGGGGATATTTGTTTAGAAACAATAAAAATACAAGGAAAAAGAAAGCAAATATGGTTCAAAAGGTTACAAGAAACATCAAAAGTGGAAAACAAAAAAAACCCTAATCATCTGAATCTGTCATGGCTATAGACATTTCTCAAGAAATAAAAGAGAAAGAGAAAATTAAAAAAAAGATAACTGGATTGGATTCACAAATAACTATTTAAAAATAGAAAAGTCAAGAAAAACAAACAGGACAAGTAAGAAAGGAAACATTCAAAAGAAAGAAAATTACTAATAAAAAGGGTCAAATTACTTCCACTTTCCTTCTCTCAAATGCAGTTAAGCCACTGCAAGGCAATTTTGAAAATCCAATTGTACAAGTGAAAGGAAAAGTGTGACTCCCACTGGGACTCAAACCCAGGACATTGGCAATCTGTGTCATCACACTTTTTTTTTAATAAAATCACATTTGTTTAATAAAAAATGGGGCATTATAACAACAGCACAGGAAACTCTAGTAAATGTACCTGTATCTACCTTATGTGCAATTATTTTTACAGTACAGGGAATCTCCTATGAAGAACTGATTAGGGTTTCTAATTCAGCTGAAAACAGTAATTCAGAGGAACTCTCCTCAGCAAAGAGAGCCTTAGATAACACATGACTGTCAGGTAATGAGGTGGTCATTAGAGTTATAGCATTTAAAAAAACAGATGAAAATACTGAAAGTTTGAGGCAAGTACAGTATTAAACCACCTAACAAGAATTAGCAATTCCTTATGAGAGGAATAATGTAGTACATTACTTGAGGGATGTTCCACAAAAGGAAACACTGGTTTATCTGGTTTTGTCCACCATGGAGATTACTAACTACAGTAGAGCTAGGAAAAGATTCTTACTCTTAGTCATCTAGGACTAACAACAGGCCCACCATCACTGTACTGTCATATTTAAAAGAAAAGAAAGAACATTTTAACCAAGAAAAATTAATAATGATAATAGATATGAAAAACTGTCTGAATGATAATATCAGGGACCATCCATTACCAGTCATCAGGGAGGAACAACTTTTTCTTACTATACATGGGTTGGAATCATGTGAAAACAAAAATCCAGTTTCACTTATGTAAACAATGTGTTATCTAATAGGGAAAATACTAGGAATCAGACCTTACTATAAAGGCATACAATGGGTCTGGATGGACTATAGGGTGAATTACTAGAGACAAATAGAGAATAATGGATAGACAAATGTGTGTTATGGATTTTTATTATACACCTGAGGTGTGTGATGACCCGTAAACCTCAAAAGCGAAGCTCGAGAGGTTTATATAGTCATCACACACCAAGGGAGCGTAAAAAAAAATCCTTAAAACACAATTGCCCATCTTTTATTTTTTATAATCACTGGTGTTTTGCGCTGTTTGCACAGCTTAGCATGGCATTGCGTGGCTTTTCATATCAACCAGCTGGTTTATATGACTTTTTAAACCGGCTGATATTGGGGCTCACCAGTAATTATGTTACAATAGCAGTCAGGCATAAACTTTATCTGAACTTAATTATTTCAGAAGCGCACAAACCAGACAGATTATGTATCCTGATATGTGAATAGTCTATCATGGAGAGTAGTAATCATGACAATATAATAACTCAGGACTTGATTTTAATATAAATTCAATAAATAATCAAAGAAAACCAAATCAGCAAAATAATAAACTTCTTTCAGTTACTGAGATCATCTTTAGATAAAATAGTGAATAGAAGTGGCAGGAGACTCTCATATCTTCTTGAGATAACTGGGTTTAGTATTTTACATGATGTAATACATGTTGATTGCTCAACTCAACATGCATATGTTTTGGCTAAAGGAGCTATTGTGGTTGATATGTTTTATTGGCAATTTTTCAATTTCCTAGAAATATCAATTACTCCCATTTCTGAGAGTGACCATTTTCCTATTTGCCTAACACTATATTTATGCTTCTCTTGATTATCAATGATCTAATCACAAAATTGTTCCTCTGATACCTCATGTATAGATCTGTAATAAAAATGCTTTAGAAAATAATTTCTCAAAAATATTGTTAAACAATGAAACAAGGCACAAACTGCAGACTGTTTCAACTTCTTCAGCTGCACAAATAGTGTCTCCAGTAATCGGAGAAATGCATGATGGAATCATGACACTTCTATGTTGTTTAACAACAGTTAAAAATCATGTTAGTTAGTTTAATGAGGATTGTATGAAATTCAATCCCAAGTACAGTAGTTACAAATTAAACAATATGTTAAACAAAATCCAGCTAGAAAGAATTACACATATTCTTACAAATATTAGAAGCTGTACAAAAAATTTCTACATGATTAGAAATTGGTTTCACAAAACAAACAAGGGGATGAGAGTCATAAAGTTATTCAGACTAATTGCAACAAATTGGTTTGGTTATTAGTACCTAAAGGAAATAGAAATTTCTCTTCAAATATCACTTCACGCATTACTCCAGTGTCTTGGACAAATTATTATCAAAAGCATCTTTTAATACAACAATAAACAGGAGAACAACAATTCTAGGGATATTCTTCTTAAATTCCAATTAATGTCTGAATCTTTAGATATCATTCCAAAAGAGATTTCAGAAGAAATACATATGTGAAAGGGCAACAAAGCAGCTTCAGGGCCAGACCAAATCCCCCCATAAGTCTGAAAAACTGAAGATGAATAGTGGAGTAACTTACTATCAAAATGCTGGCATCTAAGTGCAGTATTAGGGGAGTGCTGTACTGCTGGGGTGTGCCAGCCTTTGGATGAGACTTTAAACGGAGGTCCCTTCTACCCATCCTGGTGTTGTCATGGTGGGTGTCCAGGTGGAAGTAAAAGAACCCAGGGCACTCTTTGAAAAGGGCAGGGGACATTCCCAGTGTCCTAGCCACCATTACACTCCATTCCCATAAACTGTTTCATGCAATTGTCCAGGCTGTGTGTGGGTGTTGATGTGCAATATGGCCACTACTATACATTCAGTCACTTCTCTACCAGTCTAGAATTGCTTGTAAAGTGCTTTGGGATACACTGTGTATGAAAAGTACTATATAAATGCTGATTCTTCTTCTTCATCATTATTTTTCAACAAAATAATAATAGATACTTTCTTCTCTCGTGAATGGAAAGGTAACATTATTGTGCTGAACTTCAAAAAGGTTGATCCTGCCTTGCCATAAAATTATAAGCATATAGGCCTTATAGATTGTCTTGGGAAAATATTTGTAAGAATACTTCTAAACCAAATAAATGTATAGCTAGTAAAAGAGAAAATTATAAACCCATACCTAGCTGGTTTCAGAAAAGGATACTCCATGATGGATCAATGTTTCATTTTACACCACATTGCAGACAAATAATGTCTTAAGCACATCCCACTATACTTAACTTTTACTGATTTTATGGGA
Organism: Neoceratodus forsteri; assembly: GCA_016271365.2. Taxonomy (NCBI): domain Eukaryota; kingdom Metazoa; phylum Chordata; order Ceratodontiformes; family Ceratodontidae; genus Neoceratodus; species Neoceratodus forsteri. The sequence goes on along the minus strand of CM057452.1, from coordinate 867,099,460 downwards.
GCCTTTAATGGTGTATCTAGACCACTCCTATGGGGAAAAATGTGTAATGCTAAAAATGGATCATGTTATTTTAAGGATAATTATCAATTTATATACAAATAATTGGTCTTTGGTTAAATATGAGTGGTGACATTTAAGAAACTGTTAAATACAATATAGAAGTGAAGCAGGGTAGTTTGCTAGTTATGCTGATGTTCAATCTGTTTGTGAATGATTTACAAATAATTCTTCTGGAAGACATGAGTCATTCTCCCAGTGTCAGATGCACCCTGATTCCTGCATTAATATATGTGGATGACTTGATTTTTATTTGTATAATCCCTACAGGCTTAAGTAAGAAATTGCATCTCTTGGAAAACTATTGCAAGGTTAACAGGTTAAAAATCAACACAAAACAAGTTTTATCTTAATATATGGTAAAATGAAGCCAAAATGGAAATGCTGCATCAATAATAAAACACTGGATATTATATGTTCTTACTGTTGCCATGGTTTAAGCTTTTCTAACAATAATAGTTAATTAAAACACAAAACTTATACAACAAATAAATTAACACACAAATCAAAAGTGCCCTGCTAAGGTTTAATGCTAAATTTTGGGGATATTCACTTCTCCCAGCATTCCATGAAGCTGAGATGAAAATGAATAGCATTGCCCTATATAGGGCAGAAATGTGGGCCAGAGGCAATCTTGCCTTACTTGAGTATCCCTTTATACAATTCTATAGGTCCATTCTTCAAATTTCTAGATCCACATCTATAGAAAAAGTAAGAGCTGAACTTGGTAGATCCAAAACAGTTGCTTTAGCCAAGTGCAGAAAGTTAACATACTGGATTAAATGTACCAATATGGATACAAATAAAGTAACCAAGAAATGCTTGAAAGAAAAGCTACAATGGCTCAAAAATAATTAAATTTCACCATGGATAAAGGATGTAATAAATTACCTTGAATCAAATCAACCTTAATCATCTCTGTATAAACCCACTGAGATAAATTAATATTTTTCCCAATTATTCAATGGTAATTGCAAAGAGACTTAAAGCAATTTCAGGAAGTTCTGACAAAGCAATAAAACCTCAGGGATGGTATCCTAAGAACAAAATAAATCATACATGACATTTGTTGCCAAAGACTTTGTCAGATATTTGCAGAAATTTCCTGATATTTCTAGACAGATCATCTCTGGTGGTCCTTTAGTGGTACTACAGGCAGACACAATTTCTCTAGAGACAAAATAGAAATGTCAGGAAATATCTGACCATAACTTTCACTGCCACTGTAAAATCATACTTAATATTCCTGACTGACCCCCAGATAGATGGCTATTCTTGAAATTCAGCTTAGAAATGTATCCCTCAAACATATTGCAGTTTACATATGGGAAAACAAAAATTTAGATCTTGTACAAGACCTAAATTGTGATTGTGGAAATTGCGATTTTGAAATGCTGTCTCATCTAGTACTGTGTTGTCCAAAATGCTCTTTCATAAGGGATGACTGTCTCGTCCAATATTCCTTGTGTAATTCTGTGTCTCCTGATGAGGTGCTCAGAATATTTATGAATCCAAGAACTGACTGTAGTTAGTTATGATGTTATAAAATGCTTAAAATAGATTTTTTTCTCACACGACCAGTTTGACTAAATCAGTAATGTAATGCAATCAACAAAACATGGGATCTTTGAAATATGAGTACAGTACTGTTGAATTGTTATATGTTTTAAATTACCTTGACTGAAACTTTTACATAGGACATTTTTCACTGGATGAATAGTTTTCTAATGGCCATTCTGAATAATTGGCCTTTTATATCTGCCAGATTGGATTTTGGAGACAACAGGATTAATCAAGCTCAAAATACAACTACTTTTGGAGTGTCTTGTTTACATTCTTCCAGCATTCTGCAGTAGTGGAAGAATCCTCTGAAGTTCTGTTCCATTGGGATCTTTCTGTATTAATAAACTCAGGATGAAATAAGCCCTAATGGCTTATCTCTCTAGCTGTATTGCACATTTTTTTGAAATCATGCTCTCCCTCATCATCTTTTCCCTGCCTGGCCAAATTTGTAAAAACGTATCTCTATTATAACAACATACAGCTATATATTCCTCAGGATGTTTGAAACATTAAATTCCCTAATGGGCTATGAATGTATAAATAATTGCTCACTGTAATACATGTGAGACCCTGCTTTTCACATACAGTTGACACGTTGTGTCTAAAAGTTTTGTATGTAGTATTTTAATTGTATATATCTTGCTATCTTTGCAAAAAAAAACTGCTTTAATGCAACAGGGTTCAGATTAAATCAACAAATGTAGGGAAAAGCAATGTTAGGGTTTCCATCACTAACACCCCTGACCCACCCTTGAAATGAATGAGGGGTAGAGTTTTCCTTGGGGTTGTCAACCCTAACACTCTAATACATTGCAGTAACAGAAAAACTGAGATGTGATGGAGGCAGGTGTGTATGTTTCATGCATGCATAGAATGGGATGAGTGTTAAGGATTACTACCCCAAGGAAGACTCCACCCGTCATTTGCTTCCAGGGTGGTGGAGGGATGCTAGGGTTGGAATCCCTAACATCACATTTCCCTACTTTTGTCATTTTAATCTGAACCCTAACTGTTGCATTAATGCATTTTTTTCAAACAATTTCTTTTACTTTTTGAGATAGTATAATCATATCCTCATTTGTCTGTGGGACCATACGGACCTCTGGGCCTGTACTTCCATCCCTGCATAGATGCATACCTATGTTGCTCTGGAAACACAGGGCCCTCCAGGCCCTGCACTTGCATTTGTAGCAAAACAGCAAACAAACTGTCAGCATAGCCTTCTTATTACCTCACCTCATGAACCCAATACTGACAATTTTCTAATCCCTGAAGAAACATCATTGTGCACCACTTAAATGTCATTCTGTTCCACAGTTGCAAAAAAGACAAAAAAAATACAGTTTGGCCAGGATTTGAAACATGACAGCTGTCACATTTATGAGGTGGTGTAAAAAATGGCTATGTTGAAAATTTGGAGTCAAGATATTTAAAATTACCAAAGTTACAAGCAAGTGTAGCAAAATTTCAACATATGCACATAACTTTGTCATTTTTACATATTTTGATTCCAAATTTCAAACATAGCATTGTTATGACCCCACCACATGAAAACAGTAGAGAAACTGTTCAAATATCACCTGAAAGGTGATTTCATCAAAGGACCTCAAAATTACCTTTCAGACTTGATTTGTGAAATTCCACCACCATTGGTCATGAGATGGGGTCCCAGAGTATGTTGAAAAGTTGGGGCCAAAATATAAAAAAATGACAAAGTTATGCATCAAATTTCAAAACTCTATTGTTATACATTGAACCACTTACCTTAGTTTCTCATATTGCAGTCAGCACTTCCAGCAGCAACATGTGGCGTCAATGAGAGGATGGATCTTCACTCTGGTATGTGTTCAGGTGAGTGAGGGTGTGTGGGGGTGTGGGGAGGTGTGGAGTGATGGGTGCTCAATGGAGGTTGGGATTGGGAGAGTCCGATCAGCAAGGGACAGCTTTCTTTTTTACAGATGTAAAATGTAAAAAAGACATCAAGGGATGGTTTTATTACAGGTTAGTGCAATACAGAGACAACAGGGACACTAAAAATATGGGGACAGTGATGAGAGAGGTGGGGGAAGACTAGACACTAGGGAAACATTAAAAAATAGGAGGATGGCAATCAGAGGATGGGGGTACCATTAAACACCAGGGGAACATTACAAAATACAGGAACAACATTCAGAGGATGGGGACGTTCCACTCGACACCAAGGTAAGATTACTGAACATGGGGATGGCAATCAGAGGGGCAGGGGTGCCACTAGGCACAAGGGAAACACTGAAGTATACAGGGCTGGCAACTGGAGATGGGGGTGCCACTAGACACCAGGAAAACATTAAACAAAATATGGGAACAGCAATCAGAGGGTGGGGATAACCAATAGGCACCATGGAAAAAGATGGAATTTTGACTTGTGCACCTTCCCATGTTATCCTATGGGAATTTGCAAATTTAGATTTTTAAACTTTTTTAAATAGACCCAAGCTATTTGGGGGTTATGTGTTATTCCAGTAGTACTCATTTAAACCTTTGTATTTCTATATAAATAGAAATGGACTTATGGGTTCTTGAAGGCAAATTCATGAAAAAAAAAACTAAGACCAAAATCCTTTTTCATTTGCAGTAATCCTTTTCTGTATAAAACAAAAAATGGAAATGAAAAAGGATCCCTTCAAACGAAAAAAGAATTGTAAAAAAACCTAAGTCCAAAATCTTTTTCTATATGAAGATACAATTTTTCATTTAAACAAAAAAGCACATGAAAAATGATCCCTTAAAATGAATAATGAATCAGAAAAAAAAAACTAAGTCCAAAATCTTTTTTCATTTGAAGGGTTCCTTTTTCATATGTCCGAATTCCTTTTTTGTTTGGCCATACAAAAAAGCAGAAGTGAGTCATGATAAAGGATGCAAAAAACAAACAAATCACATTTGGGGGTCATTTTAAAAATACTTAGGAGCAGCATTCACCTAACAGGGTCCCAATGAGCAAGATACACGTGTTGGGCTCTCTGCAGCATGTCATTTTTGTTGGTTTTGAAAGTTTTTGGTTTTTTTTTCAAAAAAACAGAAAGCATGATGGTGGCATATGAATCAGGATTTTTTTTCAGAAGAAAAAGGATTAGCCCCATACGGACAAGAAACTTGATTCATGTGGCTAAATTCTTTTTTCGTTCCAAAAAGCTATCCTGAAGTGCTTACTGAGCATGCTTAGAACAGAAATTTCGAAAATGAATGAACTCTGGAATGGATTAATATGTTTTCACCAAACCAGTGAAAGGCACTACTGTGGGCCAGGTCCTTTCAAGCCCGTAAATTTCAGACCAAAATTCCAAACCGTCTGGGTGCTAGGTGCTGACAAAAAAGCCCAGAGAAAAACACCCTGATTTTTACACATTTTGTACTGTCCAGATCTCAGAATCCACACATCTGATGAGAATGAAACTTGGTATATGAAGAGATATTAGCATTCTGACAGATCTTGAAAATTTTTTACAAATCTGTTGAATGCTTGTGAAGTTATTAAAGTGCACAAATTGGGGTTTAACATTAAACAGCATACTCAGTCCTAACTACAGTGGTGCGACCACACCACTATAATGCACTTGTAGTGACTCATGCTGAGTTAAACAATAAAGCTTTGAACCTTGATCCTCCTCTACACAGTCTTCTCTGCCCTTCTTAAGCTCACAATCCCTCCCCTTGTTTTCTTCTTCTCACTTATGTGCCTAAAAAAGGTTGTGTCCCCTTTAGTCACCCTTTTGGCTCTCCTTTCCTCAAGTTTGAGCCTTTGCACTCCTCACCACTTTCTTTGCTTCCTTGTGCTTCTCCTAGTACACCTCTCTATCCTCTTCCCACTGCATTTCTTTCTACCTTTTAAATGCTACCCTTTAATCCTCTAATGTTTCAGCCACTTCCCTTAAGTACCATAGCAGTCTCTTCTTCCTCCTGTTTATACTCTCTTCTTTTACACAGAGGTTTATTTTCTTTACTGTGCCATCCCTTAACTTGGCCCACTCTTTCTCCACCCCACCCAGGCCACCCCTTACTAAATAATCTCTGACAAATTTGCCCTTTTTTTCAACAAATCTGCTCTCCTTAGTTCCAGGACCCTTATCCTTGTGTGGTTTGCTTCTTCTGCTGTCCTTATGTTGAACCACTTAAGGGAGGAAAGTTCAGAAGCACTACAAGGACATTCTTCTTCCCAGAGCATGTTGTGGAACCATGGAATAGCCTGCCAGAGGGGGTGGTGGGAGCCAAGACAGTGGGGGACTTCAAGTGGGGATGGGACAGACACTGTGGGATACACAAGCAGGCAGCTAAGTAGGGGGGTAGGAAGCCAAGGGCAGACTTGATGGATCATATGATCCCCATCTGCCAACAACTTTTATGTTTCTAACCACACTGTATGGTTGTCACTGGTCCCCATGTGGCCTCCCACCTTGACATCTGCAGTACTGGCCCTGTTTGTGACCACCAGGTCCAGTATTGCCCCATCTTGATTAGGCTCCCTGTCTAGTTGACTGAGAAACACCCCTTATAGGTAGTCTAGGACCTCCTTGCTTCTAGCCAAGACCATGGCTGGGAGGCTCCAATCTACATCCAGCAGACTGAAGTCCCTCAACAGCAGCACCTTCCCTTTTTCTGCCATTGTGCTGATGGCTTCCCTGAGTTCCCTGTCCACACCCCACCCCGTGTTGGAGGTCTGTAGATCCCCCTGGTATGAATAATGGCTCCAGCTCCTGTCTGCAGGGTGACCCACATAGCCTCCATCCCCTCATTTCCCCAATTTCCTTGTGGTGTTGTTGCTTTGATACCCTCCCTTACATACAGCACCACTTCTCCTTCTTTCTTCTCTACCCTATCTTTCCTGAACTGAGTATTTCCTGGTATAGCCACGCCTCACTTGTGGTTGCCTGTGAACCATGACTTAATAATTTATTTATTTATTTATGCAGTTTTTTGTTTACCAGGTAGGTGCACTAGACAAAAGCATGGGTTATTTTCAGGCATGACCCAGGAGAGTTACACACAAAAGGACAATAATTGTAAGTGATACAGCAATTATAAAACATCAACAATGTTTTGACATAATACCAAAATACCATAAAACAAAGCACAGCACAAAGCAAATCAGAAGACAATTATAATAAGTACATGATTGACATGCAGAAGAGAGATAAAGCCATGATACCTATGTCAGTTACACAAGCGCTTATCAAAGCACATAAGAAACTTACGAAGTTCCTTCTTAAAAACCTGATGAGATTTAGAGTACCTTACAGAGAATGGAAGGGAGCTCCACAGCATGGCAACAAATTCTGAGAAAGCATTCACCCATCTTTGTAGCACATTTAGGAACATCAAGAAGAGAACTATCTGCAGACCTCAAGGTGTAGGCCTGTTGGCATGTTTTAACAAGCTAGCCAGTGTAGCTGGTGTACTAGTTCTAATAATATTATCAACAGTACAACCAGTGATGTACAGTCGGTAAGATGATGGAGAGAGTCAGCTGAGACTTGAGTAAAGGACGCAGTGATGTGTAAGCCTGGGAACAGCTAGAACAATTCGACAGATGCTATTTTAACATGTGTTCCATTGATTTAAGATCCCTTTTGCTGGCATCCAGGTAGGTTATCAGCCCATAGCTAAGACTCGGTCAAAGGACACCCTGGGCAATAGCCAGTCTAGCAGCTGTGGTAAGAGTATGCCTGATTTTATAGGCAAGCCCCAGCTTCATGCTTACTGTCTTACTGACAGCTGACAGATGCAGGTTGAAATCCAAAGCGGGATCTAGTGTTATTCCTAGGTACTTAAAAAGTCCATTACAACTAGTGGGGAGCCATCTTGTCTGGGAATTGATACTGCTGAGGTACAAGCCATGATTCTGGGTGCTGAGCAAAATAGCATACTGACTGTTTTTATTGTACTCATTAGGAGTTTGTTTGGTTTTAACCAGGATTGTATGAGATCAAAATCCACATTCAGGTATGAATTGATACAGGATATATCTGTGGCACTAGTGTACAGTAGCATGTCATCAGCTTAAAGTAGGTTTAAGCAAGAACCAGTCATATTGGGCAACTTGTTAAGAAACAGAGAGAAAAGTAAGGGACCGAGTATGGATCCTTGAAGGACGCCGACACCAGTGGGGGGATATACCAGATTTGACCTTATCTATTTGAATGAATTGTTGTCATCCAGTGAGGTAACTGGCAAACCAGGAAGTCGAAGCAGGTGATACGCCCAGGGTAGACAGTTTAGATATCAGCAAGGGGTGGTCCATGAGGCTGAATGCCTTGTTAGGTTAATGAAAACTACCCCAGTGAGCATACTTTTCTCCATGGCCATCTTTACATCATTGCAAAATTGGATGAGTGCTGTAGACATGCTATGTGCTTGCCTGAAGCCATGTTGTGCCGGGGATAGTAAGTTATACTGTTGTAAGTGTTCTGTTGCCTGGTTGGCCATGCATCTCTCAAGTAACTTGTTAGGTACTGATAGGATGGCTATGGAGCACTAATTATCTACAATATCCAGATCCAGCTCTCCCATAATGGCCTCGAGGTCTGTAATTTTATTTCCAAGACTCCTTGCATTTCCACACAAGGCCTTCCACTCCTTGCTCACACTCTGGCTGCAGTCTCCCTTCCTTCCCTTTTGCCCCACCTCTATTTCCCCTCTCTATTTGCAACTCTTGTTCCCATTCCCTGTAATCTCTACTACTTTGTTCTTTTCTTATCCTGCTGCCTGGGACATTCTCTTCCCCTTGGGTCCTGAAGATCATGCCAAGTCAACCTGATCACCTTCTCTGAGGGGTAACCCTGGTGGTGGACAGGGACATGGCTATGTATGTACATGTCCCGCTTCACACCCCTGGTCACCCCTCAGAGAAGGTGTTATATATCAAGCTTGGGGGGGAATAAGCAGGTGGTGGCTGTGGATGAGTATTACTTTGAGTGGACAGGGCCAGGAGTGGCATCCTTCAGAGATTAGTGCTAGGACCACTGCTGTTAAACATTTCCATCAACAATCTGGAAGCTAAAATCTCCAACAGACTGCTTAAATTTCCTGATGACACCCAATCTGGCCTGGGTAGTGGACTCCCTTGAAGAGTTTTGAGATTTTCAAAAACAGAATTGATAAATTCCTCTTATACTCCTAATAGCACCACGTGCCCCTTTTGGGGAGACAGGTACTTATGGGCATATGCCTTCTGCTTGTCTGATAGACTGAGTAGAGCACTGAGTATAACACTGAGTATGGTGTCATTCTGCAGGATAATCTGAAAAATCTGAGTGGTTAATCAGACTTCCTTGGTCTCATATTCAAGTAATCGAAGGCATGGTGCCACACTTAGGGAGAAAAAAACAGAGGTAGGACCAATACATTATATGTGGCTCCTTTTGCTCCAGTGGACGAGGAAAAGGGCCTGTGGGTAATAACAGACAATGGTTGAAGCATGGCAGGTAGTGTGTAACCATTGTCAGAAGGACCAGCAGAATGTTGGAGTATATCAAAAGTGGTGTGACCAGCAGAGCAGGTTTAGTAACCCTGCCAGTTTACATGATCCTAGTCAGGGACTCACCTGGAGTATTGTGGGCAGTTCTGGGCTTCTCAGTACAAAAAGGATATTGAGGCAGTCAGGAGGGTGCAAAGTAAGGCAAACAAAAACAATCAAGGCTATGGAACACAAAAGCTATGAAGAAAGATTGGAGCCCATTAACTTGCTCATCCTTGAGAAAAGGACACTGAGAGGAGACATGATCTCAAACTTTTGCAGACACACTGTGTCAACAAGATCAAACAGCCTGAGATAGTTAATACAGTGTCCTCCAGCAGGATTCAATAACATGCTCTGAAACTCATAGCTGATAAATTCGGGGTAATGCTTAAAGACACTTTTTGTCTAAGATGGTGGTGCACAAGTGAACCTATGGAACAGCCTGCCAATGGAAACAGAGGCTATAAGGACAGTAAAGACCTTTATGGTAAGCCTGGAGAACCATGCTTGCCTAAGGAATCACAAGGTACACTGGGTAGTAGATTAAGTAGAGATTCCCTATAAATGGTACATGTTGAATATTTTGCATAGATTATCGCGTGGTCATAATCAACGTGGTAAAAATAGCATACCACAAATAGCCACGGGGTAGTATAGTGCAAGTAAATTACCACTATCCTTGTAGCTGTTGTTCACTTGGGATTAAGACTTCCCGTGCATGCTGCCCTATCAAGCAGCTGTCAAGATGCAGAGGTTAGGGCCATGTGCAGTGAAAGGTGATGGAATGTCCGGATGACCAGGGTTCTATTTCTGATCCTGCAAGTGTTGTATTTTTTCTTTTCAAACAACATGAAGTCTTGCTGTATTATGACTATTGCAGTTAGCCCTAGCACTCAAACTGCCCCAGAGAGTAGAGGGTTAATTTCTATGCAGACCATAGAACGTTGAGCTCAAGCTCGGTTCAAACCTCCGTCTGCTGCACTTTGAAGTGCAACCATTATATTCTTTACTCCGCCTAACTGAACAGTCACTCCGGAGATTTCTCCCTTGCTTGCGGTTTGAAAGTCGGTTAAAGTCCTTGGTTTTACCAATTATTTTTTGCAAGTTTCGGTTCAGATCTCTGTCTGTGGTACAGTAAGTACTAGGTAGTGAACTAGACATAGCACTTGTATCAATAATGCAGCCATGTTGGGGTTGTGCAGGCTGCAGCCTGTGATAAGGTTAATATACCCTTGGCTTCACATCCCCCAGATAAAGACTCCAGGAAGCTGGATGACATGGCAAGAAACAGTACATGGTATCTGCCTTGAGACTCAGGCAAGCTAATTATATGGCCTATGCAGCCAGGTACCAGAAGTCCAGTTGGGATACTGTACTGGCACTGGCTAAGCAGGCCTCCCCCCAGCTAGCCTCGGAGCTGGAGGGGGGTGGCTGCTGATGGGATTGAGGCACCTAAGGTACAGTTCCATGCTGTTGTGGACTCCAATGATGTCATCTAGAGTCATGGCTACATCTGTGGCTCTTCGGAGAATGGCTTGGCTCAGATGTACTAGCCTTTCACAGGACACCCAGGTTAAGGCCATAGATTTCCCTGTGGTGGGTAATTCTCTGTTTGGGGAGCAGACAGAGAGTTACATGAAAAAGACGGATGAGTATAGGACCACCTATAGGAGTGCACAGGCCAAGGAAAGGCAGGCAACTCCTCAAAGGCAGCAAGCTAGGGGCAGGGGCAGGCATTTTCAACAGCCTTTCTACCAAACACAGGCCTCTTCTCCCTTTCCTCAAATGGGTTCTTCAGAGGGAGAGACAGAAGGGGGATGAGCAGGGCTGCATCCACCCATCAACCTAAGGCTCCTGCCAAGCAGACACCCTGATGTGTCAGCCCGGGTCAACTCCCCCATTCCGGTCAGAGGCAGGCTGGCTTTCTTCATCCAGGACTGTATGTCTGTTACCTCAGACAAATGGGTCCTGGAGGTGGTAAGCCTGGGGCTGGTTCTCAGCTTCAAGAAATTTCCAAAGCTGAGGGCCAGATCTTTTCCACCCGCAAGCATCTCCGAAACCATTGCCCTAGAGGCAGAGGTTTTATCTCTTCTGGCCCTAAAGGCTGTAGAGAGAGTTCCTACTTTGCACAGGGGCAAAGGTCTGCACTCCAGGTACTTTCTTACCCCCAAAAAAGACAGGGGAGTGGCAACCCATCCTAGACTTAAGATTCCTGAACAAACATCTTTTAAAACCAAAATTCAAAATGGTGACTCTGGGAATAATCTTTCCCTCTCTAAGGCCAGGGGACTGGCTAGCCTCCCTGGACTTAAAATATGCCTACTTTTACATTCCCATCAGGTGCTCCCACAGAAAATACCTCAGGTTTGAATTGCCTTTAGGCCATTATCAGTTCAAAGCTATGCCTTTTGGCCTGACAACAGTTCCAAGGGTATTCACAAAATACCTAGCAGTAGTAGCGGCCTTTTTAAGAAGGAAAAATATTTCCATATTTCCATACCTGGATGACTGGCTCATTGTGGGTCAGTCCCCAGATCAAGTCAAGTAAGACCTGCAAGTGACTCAGCAAGTGCTCACTTCCCTAGGATTCCTTCTCAATCTTCCTAAGTCAGTTCTCGAGCCTGTACAGCTGCTCACCTTCATGGGGCAGAGTTGGATACAGTTAAAGCAAGAGATTTTCTTTCCTTGGAAAGGGCAAGGGCTGTTGTACAGCTGGCGTCTTCATTCCACCTTCTGGTCTCTCGGCCAGCAAGGCACTTCCTTCAGCTTCTGGGCCACATGACAGCTTCTACAGCAGTGTTCCAAGGGGCTAGATTTCAGATGAAGGACATTCAGTTTCACCTGAGGGCCTTTTGGTCCAAGAAGAAAGATTCTCTAACCAAACTAGTTCCAGTGACTCAGACTCTGATCCAGGCTCTTGAATGGTGGCAGGATCAGGGCAACCTCAGGCAAGGAGTCCCATTTGTCATTCAGTCTCACTCTGTGGTCCTAACCACGGATGCTTCTCTGTTGGGGTGGGGAGCCCATCTGGGTGCTCTCACAGCCCAGGGATTGTGGTCCCCTCAGGAATCCCTTCTTCCTATCAATCTGTTGGAACTCAGGGTGGTCTTTCTGGCCCTGCAAGCTTTCTCTCAGTCAGTGCAGAACAAGGTGGTTCAGGTCAGGACAGACACCACCACCACCACCATGTGGTACATCAGCAAACAGGGTGGCACACGTTCACGGCCCTGTGCATGGAAGCCATGAAATTGTGGTCCCTAGCTTATTCTCTACAGACCTCTCTGACAGCAGTCCACCTTCCAGGGAAGGACAATGTGCTAGCAGATACATTGAGCAGGATCTTCCAGGGCCATCACGAATGGTCCCTGGACCCTCTGGTGTTGAAAGTGTTTTTTTCAAGGCGGGGCACTCCAGGGATAGATCTCTTTGCAGCCCCAGACAATCGCCAATTTCCTCTGTTTTGTTGCAGACCCCCAGTCTTGGGCTCATTTCCTCTGGATGCTCTGATTTTGAACTGGGAAGGGAAATTTCTATATGCCTTCCTTCCCTTTCCTCTACTGTTCAAGGTTCTGGTCAAGATAAGGTCACAACCCTGCAAAGTGATTCTGATTGCTCCAGACTGGGCCAGGCAGTCTTGGTACCCCCTGTTGCTGTTCCTAGCAGTCCATCTTCCCTTGTCTCTTCCCAGGAATTACAACCTGTTAACCTCCTCTCAGGGGAGGATTTGGTACCCCAATCTTCGGTCTCTCAATCTCAAGGCATGGCTCTTGAAGAGTTAGAGTATGCAGATTTGCATCTGTCCCAAGGGGTTCTGAATATTCTCAAAGCCTCTCAAAAGTCTACCAGCAGAAAAACTTATAACTCCAAATGGAAAAGATTTAGCATTTGGTGTTCCAAGAAGCATATATCCCCAGACACTGCTGAATTGTCTACAGTTCTGAAATATATGGTTCATCTTAATGGCTTGGGCCTCAGACCAGCTACTCTCAAAGTACATTTGTCAGCTGTTTCTGCTTTTCTGTCAGTGGGAAAGCTTCCTCACTGACATCTCACCCTGTATTCTGTAAATTTTTCAAGGGATTACTTCATACCAATCCCCCCTTTAGGGATCCTACCCCTGCTTGGGATCTTAATGTTTGCATTGCTCAGTTTATGCAACCCCCTTTTGAGCCTTTGTCTTCAGCAGAGCTTAAAAGTACTTAACTTGGAAAAATGAGTTCCTGGTAACTATTACCTCTGCCAGGTGTATCAGTGAATTGCAAGCTTTGTCAGTGGAGCCTGATTTTATCTCATTCCATTGAGATAAGGTCGTTCTTAGAACTAATAGGAGGTTTTTACCTAAAGTGGTTTCGGATTTTCATCTGAACCAATCTATGTCTCTCCCTATGTTCTTCACTGATCATTCTTCTTCAGGAGAAAGAAGTTTACACAGTTTGGATGTTAAAAGAACCCTTAGTTACTACATTGAGCATACTAAGGATCACAGGTTTGACTCCCTCCAGCTGTTTCTCACTTATGGGGAAGGGCAAACCTGCCACTAAGAGAACTATTTCCAGGTGGATTGTCTCTTGTATTCAATTCAGCTATGAGAAGCTAGGCAAAATACCTCCCTCAGGCCTGAGGGCTCATTTGACTAGAGGTACAACTGCTTCTCTGGCTGTGGCCAGGGATATTCCTTTGTTAGAGATATGTAAAGCAGCCACCTGGAAAACAGTCCATACATTTACCAAGCATTACGCCCTGGACATCCAGGCTAGGAGTGATGCTCGGTTTGGTACAGCAGTGCTGCAGAGCCTATTCCCAAGGTAGGTTTGATTCCCTCCTCCATGGAGGTGCTGCTTGGTAGTCTGCAATAGTCAGAATACAGCAAGACTTCATGTTTGAAGAAAAAATTACTCCTTTAGTAATTATGTTTCTTCTAATGGAGTCTTGCTTTATTCTGACCTCCCTCCCAGCCTCCCCTCTCAGAACCTGTGGTCTGGTAGGTGCAGTGTTGCACTCCAGGGGTGCATTTGGGCACTCCCTCCTTTTAGAGAGGGGGAGTGGGTTATATTATTAATTTAATAGTCTTAAGTTGTTCCCTACCTGGTTTTTGATTTTGGATTTCTTGACTTGAGTCTTTTGGGGATCTAAAATATTTGGTTGCCATTTGGCTAGTAAAAATTTTACAATTTCCACATAGTAGTTAGTTAGTATTAGCTCGTAAGAATCTGACGGTTGCACTTCAAAATGCAGCAGACAGAGGTTTGAACTGAGCTCGAGCTCAACGTTCTATGCTCTGCATAGAAATTAACCCTCTACTCTCTAGGGCAGTTTGAGTGCTGGGGCTAACTGCAATAGTCAGAATACAACAAAAACTCCATTAGAAGAAACATAATTACTAAGGTGAGCTATTTTTTCTTCTCCCCGCCCCACTTTTATTTTAAATCTATCTGCTCCCACCCTGTGCTTTTGCCCCCACTCCCAGTTGTCATGGTCAGTGCCCCCTTCCCCAGTGACCATACCCCTCTGACATGTGCTCCCAACACAAATACAACCCCAAGATTCCTCCCTCTCTAAGTTGCATCCCTGCAAAGGTGATTATTTATAGTTTGAGAGGAGCAGGGGCAGAGCCCCCCGCAGGCAGTCAGTTGAAGTAGTTTTTATTTGTAGCTCTCAGCATTTTTCTGATGCGTTACAATTTCTGTCACTGCTTTGCTTGTATGTTTTTGTTTGCTCTATTGTTAAGTCTGCATTTTCACCTAGTGCCCTGATAAACTGGTATATGATTGTGCAACATACCTGTTTTCATTCCTCTTCATGAAGTGGGGGGGAGGGCATGATGGACCTAGAGTCCCTTCCAGCCCTAAATCACTAAATTATTATTTTGTGCTACCTCTGGTAATAAACCACAGATGTATGATGGGAGTTATAAGAAAAAGAAAAAAATGTCACTGTAAATAAAGCAGAAATTCTTCTGAGAAGCAAATACTGGAATGTGACAGAGATTTTAAAAAAATGAAAGCACTATCTTATTAAATCTAAAATATAATTGGTGGTTATGACATGCTGCTTTATAATACAGCCTAAACTGACAGTCAGTCTAATATTATTCTATAAAAACTGTGAATAGAAATTGTTCATATTATAGCCTTCCTACAAGAATACTGTTTACAAAATCCCACCTATTATGCAATACAGCTTTTCAGAAGTCCTATTTTTTTAAGACCCGCATTACTGCAGGAGACCTTGTGCAATTAAAATATATAAATATAGCCATCTACAGTACATACAGTAACAGATCAAGTCTTTTACAGTTGCAGCCAGATACAAGGTGCAGAATATTTTGATATACAGTATTAAGGGGCTACATGAAGGGGAGGCATACACTAGCGGTTTTATCAGTATGAGTGGCAAGTGAGCTTGGGGTTAGCACAAGTGGCTCTGCAAAGTGGAGTGATGAGTGATTTCACCCCAAGCTCACTTGCCACAAGTGTTGATAAAACTGCTAGTATGTGCTAGCATGTGCCTCCCCATCACGTATCTTTTTTATATAATATGGGTTGACCTGTTAGTGTGTATTTTTTTTTTTTATAATTTTTTGTTATGTGGCTTAGTTTTTTACCTATGTGTTGGGGTGTTTGTTTTTCTTCCTGTGTTTCTGCGCTAGGCTCCGGTGTGTTATTGGTGTTTGCTGTGTTACCTGTTATATGCTTTGTTTTAATTGGTCGTTGCAGGATGTGGGCTGGGTTGCGTTTTTCCAGGGAAGCAGGAAGGGGCAGTGAATTTAGTTCAGCACTTTTTCCTTACTGATGTGTGCACAGTGGTGATAACAGCTGCTACTTAATGAGAGTGGTGAGAACCATCTTTCTTATCCTCTGTGTACACGTCATGAGAAGCGGTTTGGCTGGGAGTGGTGATAGCAGTTTTTATTGAATGTGTTACAGGTCAGCCCCTACTGTATAAACTGCATTATGTAAGGAATAAGGCATGACAGATGGGGATTATTCTATGATAATGTACCAAGTGTCAGGTTGGAATCCCAAGCCCGAAGTGCGAGGGATTTCAACCACCACAAGGTACACTGACATATCATAATCCCAAGATGGAATTGCCACATTCATCTTATTAAATGTTTAGTCCTGTTAGTTTTTTAGCAGTGTAGCTGCGTTGTAATTTGGTGATACATCTTTAAATGGTTGGCTTTAGTGCATTCACATAAACTGGATATGCAGCAGGGACCAGGTTGCAATTGATAGGCTGCTCTAGTTTTGTGTTGTTGCACTGTAAGGACTGGGTTATAGCTGAATGGTTATAGTTGGTCATGTAGTTTTAAATAGGTACCATATTCCTGACTTTTAACTTCCACTTCTCATGGGGTCTGTGAGGTTAAGCTGGAAGACTGTTCTGTGCTTCCTGTAGCTCCATGTGATCTGAGACAGACCTGGAAGCATATCCTGTTGATTGGACATCATGTGACCTCAATTAGGTGTGCTATATTGCAGTTGATTAGGTTCAAGCAAGGAATTGGAGCTGTCTTGTGTTTGTTTATGTATGCTAGGTAGGTAAGAGGATATGGTATTAGATTTTAGAACATTTGTAAAAGCTTTGCTGATGGTTTAGTTATGTATAAATATTTCTGTTGTGCAAAATCATAATTTTGAAATATATTTTGTGCTTTTATTAGCTAACATACTAACATACTAACATACTAAAATGCCAGCAGAATAGGCCTAATGGTCTTTCGTGTCTGCTCGTTTGGTCAGCCCCCACCCTGGGTGCTGACCTTGCTGTCCCCCTCGCCTTCTCTGGCTTCTCCCTTCCCAGTTCTGGATATTCTTGCTGCATTGGATTTTGCTTCCTGAACCCTTCCCCTGTACCTGTCCCACCCCCTCTTGAACCCCTCCACTGTCTCTGCCTCCACCAGCCCCCTAGGTAGTGCATTCCATGGCTCTACCACCCTCTCAGTTAAGTAGCACCTCCTCCTTTCTCCCCTGAATCTTCCCCCCTCCAGCTTCCACCCATGTCCTCTAGTGGCCCCTTCCTCCTTCCTTCGAAGCACCCTCACTGTTCCTCCACTATTTACCCTCTTCATGTACCTGAAGACCTCTATCATGTCCCCTCGGTCCCTTCTCTCTTCCAAAGTGTACATATTTAGCTCTTCGAGCCTCTCCTCACAGGTCCTGTCCCCAAGCCCCAAATCATTTTGGTTGCCCTCCTCTGGACCCTCTCCAGGAGGTTAATGTCCCTCTTTAAGTGTGGCCTCCAAAACTGCACGCAGTACTCCAGGTGCGGCCTCACCAAGCAGTTATACAGAGGGAGTATCACTTCCCTCCTTCTGGAGGTGATCCCCCTAGTGATGCATCCCAGCATCCTGTTGGCCTTGGCTGCTGCCCTCCTACAAGTCTCAGAGTTGTTCATCTTGACATCCACCACCACCCCCAGGTCCCTCTCAGCCATTGAGACTTGTAGTATTTCCCCCCAGGGTGTACACTTGGCCTGGGTTTCTGGCCCCCAGGTGGAGTGCCTTGCATTTCCCTGCATTAAACCTCAGCTTCCACTTTCTAGACCATCTTTTCAGAGCCTCCAGGTCCCCCTGCAGGGCCACCTTCCCCTCCTCCCCATCCACCACTGCCCCCAGTTTCGAGTCATCTGCAAAGAGACTCATCTCACTCCTGATTTCTGTCCTTATGTCAGATATGTAGGCGTTGAACAGAAGGGCCCAAGGACTGATCCTGTAGGACCCCACTAATGACCCTCCTTGGGAAGAGATTATCCCACCAACTCGACCCTCTGGGTCGGTCCTGGAGCCAATTGCCTATCCATCGGATCATCTGGTTTCCACCCCCATTTCTCCTAGTTTATCCAACAGGCCCCCGTGAGGAACAGAGTCAAGTGCCTTGCTGAAGTCCAGAAAGAGGACATCCACTGGTCTACCCAGGTCCAAGGCACTTGTCACCCAGTCATAGAACTCCACCAGGTTTGTCTGACACGATT
This sequence comes from Neoceratodus forsteri, assembly GCA_016271365.2. NCBI lineage: Eukaryota > Metazoa > Chordata > Ceratodontiformes > Ceratodontidae > Neoceratodus > Neoceratodus forsteri. Next base: position 867,081,369 of record CM057452.1, on the reverse strand, counting down.
TCCGGGATGAATCCATGCTGTCTATCATCCAGGCACCCTGACTTATCCAGGGCCCCCTAGCCACTCCTTGACAATGCCCTCCATCACCTTACCCACCACTGATGTCAGGCTGACAGGCCTGTAGTTCCCTGCCACCTCCTTGATCCCCCTTGTGGATGGGCACTACATGCACCACCTTCCAGTCTTGGGGCACCCACCCTGTCCTCAGAGAGATGGTGAAAAGCTCTGCCAGGAGTTTCGCCAGGACATCTGAAGTTCCTTCAGCACTCTAGGATGTAATTTATCTGGCCTGGTGCTTTCTCCGTCTTAAGGAGCTGAGGGCTTCCTCCTCTCTCTGCTGTGATTTCCACTTCCAGTACCTCTTCTCCTGCTTAGCCCTCCCCACCTGCCAGTGATGCCCCCTCCCCAGACCTGCCCGGTCGGTAAGGGTCCCCCCTCCTCATTATCTCTGTCTCCTCCCATGTATGATGCAGCATCCCATTTTCCTGGTGAAAACTGAGGTGAAGTACTCATTTAGTACCTCAGCCTGCTCCTCTGGGTCTTGTGCCCATCTCTCCCCTGATTTAATCCTGCTAATCTGCCCCTTCACCCTTCGTCTTTCCCCAATGTATCTAAAGAACCCCTTTTTCCCTCTCCTAATTTCCCTGGCCAGGTTCTGCTCCTTCCTTGCCTTAGCCGCCCTCACCACTCTAGTGGCCCTTCTAGCCAACAGCTCATACTCCTCTCGATCCCTTTCACTCCTTGAGCACTTGAATTTCTTATAGGCTGCTTTCTTGCCCCGCACCACCTCCTGGACCTCCCTGGTCCACCAACAGGGTTTTTGGGCCCTACCGCATTTTCGTCTTACTCTTGCACAGGTGCTGGTAGCATCCTGCACCCCTCTCCTGATGATTTCCCACCTACTATCAGCGTCCATGTCTGTACCCAATCCCATCCAAATGCTCCTAAGGATCCTTCCCATTTCTTAAAATCCACCCCTGAAGTCGGTTACTTCCGTCTTTGTGCAGCCTTCTACCCCTCCTAGGTCCAGGCAGAACCAGACTGTGGCATGGTCACTCCCTGCCAATGGGTCCCTTACCTCCAGGCCCCCAATCTGGTCACTGCCTGCCAGGACCACATCCAGTACCCATGCCTCCTGGTCGGTTCCCTCACCTGCTCAGTTAGGAACGCATCTTGAAAGACATCCAACAACCTCTGTTCCCTGGTCACAGAGGATGTCATAGTCTCCCAGTCTGTTCCTGGCATGTTTAAGTCCCCTAACACCACCACCTTTCCTCTGCCCAGTCTGCAGTGTCTCCTAACATCTGCCACCAGACTGTCCTCCAGCTCCTCCACCAGGGCAGGGGTCTATATACCACTCCTATTTTTACTCTCTTGCCCCCTTGTTATCAAGGTGACCCAAATCGCCTCCATGGTTCCTCCGCCTCCTCAACTCCCCTATGCCAATGCAGTTTTTACTATCATTGCTACCTCCTCCCCTTCCCTTCCCCTGTCCTTCCTGAACATAGTGTAACCCTCCAGGTTCAGGTCCCAGTCATGTTTTGCAGTGGCCCCAGTCTCAGTGACCGCTGCCATCCACTGCTCCCTCAGTTAACATTGCCTGGAGCTCAGGCATTTTATTGCCAAGCTCCTGGCATTTAGCAGGACTACCTTCCACCTTTCCTATAGTTTCATTTCCCCTGCTCGTGTTCCTTGGAGATTCTGTTTCTCCTGGTCTGCACTTTGCCAGTTGGTCTTTTCCTGCAATCCTCCTGGTCCCCAGGGGTGGAGACAGAGTCCTCCTTTATCGGCATCCCTTGGCTGCTTTTTCTCCCATCCACCCCTTCACAAGTTTAAACCCACTTTTCACCAATGAACTCCTCCATTTTCAACTTAAGGATTCCTCCCCTCCAAATTGAGATGTAGTCTATCTCTAGCATACAGCTCCTTATCCTCCCAGGTCTCCCCCCAATCCCCCATCAACCCATACCCTCTGGCCTCACACCACTCCCTGAGCCACTGGTTTATCTCCCTAATTTTCCTTTTGTGTTCCCCACTAGCCCTTGGCACTGGCAGGATTTCTGAGAGAAACTTTGCATCCTATGTCATGACAGACCCTGGCGAGCTCCTGAATCTTGCCTGTATCTCTAGCTCGCTATTTCCCTCAATGTCATTTGTGCCCAGGTGGACAGTATGTCTGGGGAACCCCCACAGTCCTTTGCCAGCTGATATACCTTGTGTAGCCCTGCACCGTTAGTCCAGGGAAGCATCTTGTTCTAACTGGCCAGGCTTCTCCTCCTATCCCATTTGATACCCCTGATCATAGAATCCCCCAGCAGGAGCACTCTGACCACTCCTTTTCCTCCATTTCCCCCCTTCCATGTCCCTCATCCTTTCTACTGGCCCACCCACCCAGCTGGCTCCTTGTTCCTCCCCCTATCTGGGTGCCACATGCCACCCGTTCCTTATTTACCATGGCCACTCCCTCCCTTCCAATCCTATGCCTCTCCTCCTCCTGAGTATCCTTCTGTATCTTGTTAATTCCCCCCTCACTGCTCGCAACTGGTCCTTCTCCCCCATCTTCTAAACTAGCCTGGCTCATCCTCCCTTCCTTCCTGTCTCCATTTAGTTCCTCCTTGCTCATCGTGCTCCCTGGCCTAACCCCTCAGCCTCTTTACTGAATCATCCTTGTACTTCTGGTCCTTCTTTACCTTTCCTCCCAACTGGTCCTTCTCCTTGTGCTTTCCTCCCTCTTCCCCTGCTCCGATTTACTACTCCCCATTCTCCTGCATTCCAGGTCCCCCCTATTCTTCCTGCTATCTGGCCCCTGCCTCTGCCCCCACTCCCACACCCTTTCGTCTCTAACCACCTCTGTCGTGGCTACATCCCCCCATCCTTGAGCAAAGAAGAGAATTGAAGCAGTTACTAAGTATAAGGTCTGATCCACCTCCCTGCTCTTCCTTCTGTCCAGCACTGGCTATCACCCTACTTCCCTGAGAATGTTGTCCCTCCGTCCCCTTTGTGAGGGTCCCCAGTTACCTGCCTGCTTCCTTGGTAGTGTCCTTTTGGCCCCCTCTGCCAGGGTCCCTATGTGGCCCTGAGTATTCTCCTGCACTCCTTTCCCTATACCCCACCCCCAGTGCTTGGTGCAACCCTGTGGAGAATTCCAGCCCCTTCCCAACCATACCACCCCTTCCCCAGCTTTCTCCTCATCCCTCAACCTCCTCCTAGCTGTGCCAGCTGATAGCACACTGGGCAACCACCAAACTTCCAAGCCCAGTTCAGTATCATGGCTGCTCCACACCCTGTGCACCCCACCACCCTCCCAAAGATGCCGCCCTAATGATGTGTGGTTCCATCCCTTTCAAATAGTTTTCCTTGGGTGAGCCACCAGGTTCCCCTATTCCAAGATACCCTACTGCCTAATCAGGTCACCCACTAATCCTAGAGACAGTCCACTGTACCCAGTAACTCTGTTACTAGGTGCAGAACAACACATTAAACATGTAAGGAAAATGAACACCCCTAAGCTCCTCTCTCCGGCCTTTAAATCCAACCCCCAGTGGCTAGAACTACATGAGCTGCACCAGCAGCCTTTTCCACCAATTGCAGGGCAGGTCTTCCCCTATAAATTTGCAGACTTCTGGGGAGGGAGGGGTGGGGGAGGGCGGGTATTGGGCAGACACCTGACAAGAGATAGTGTATCAGCCCTGTGTCTCCCCTCCAAGCCCTGCAGCTAAAGAACCATCTCCAAGAAAATCCCACCAAACAGGTTTTAAATCAGAAGAAATAGGCCTCTACCAGCGCAGCCTGTTACAAAGTGAAAAATCCACAAAAAGAGCCCCACTTACAGCCACTAAATCAGTTTACAAACATCCAGGAACCCCCAGAACAATACCCTGCTAGCCCCTTAGAAGCAAGAAAGAAAAGAGCTAACCTACCAAGTAATATCCACAAGAACTCTGTGAAAACAGCAGCAGCTACTGTCCTGGAACACAACTGATCCTGCCCCCTTCCAGTTCTTTCTGAGAAGACAAAGCAGCTAGCACCTCAACCTGATTCAGCCCTGCCTCCGCTCAATTGGCTGAGTGAGACCTGGCCAGACCATTAACACCCCTCCCCACTATGAACTAACCTTTTACAGCTAATGGAGTCAGCACAAGGAATCAAAATTCAAGTCAAAGCCCCCAAACTATGTTTGCTGCCAAAGGAAACAGGTCTCCAATTTAATCAGCTTCACTAACACCAAATCAAACTAGGCTTGAAATTAACAAATATAGGTCTCCAATTCAAATAACCATCTCCAAGCAAATCCCACCAAACAGGTTTTAAATCAGAAGAAATAGGCCTCTACCAGCGCAGCTGTTCACAAGGCTTTTCTTGTGTGAGAAGCACTGAGTTGTCTTTGGGGAGGGGGTGGATCTGTGAATAGGAAGTATGTTTTTTCAAAGTTGGATGGCCTTCCTTCACAGTTTGTGATTCTTGAGCAATGTTGAAGGGGGGGGTAATTTTTTTCTAATGTGCATTATTTATTTTTAATGTCACTTAGTTGTTTGATTTTCATTGTGACCTTTTTGATCTTGGTGCCATGTAGTTAACATATTAACCTGTTTGACTCCAACTGGCTATGCTCTTGATTAGTTCATCCATATCATGTCTTCTTAGCAAGGGCATATGCTATGTTAATGCAGTACCATATGATGGTGTCCTGACCAATAAGGAGCCATAACTGCCCAGATCCCAATTTGCAAATTGCAATACAATATAGGGAAGTATGTCCTCCAGCCTGTGAGACCATATAGACGTATATATTTTATAATCTGTATTTAATACAGATTTTGGTCTATATGAGGCCAATAATGTCAGGTCACGTCTAGGCATTGGGACTGCTGATATTATCACCTCTGACCATGATGGGGGGGGTGCATCACCATTCTGAACTCCTGTGCAAACCTTAAGGAGGTATGGAGTCAACTTTGAGGAAAACGTTTTGTACCATTCTATTGGGAAGCCATCTGGGCTCGAGCATGTCATTGTTTTCATGTTAGAGATTGCTCTGTGTATTTCCTCCATTCAAATGGGAGCTTGTAAAAAGGTTTGTAGGAAGGCCGACAATTTAAGAATTTTCAGTGTTGCCAGGAGGATTTTAATTTTATCTGTCAATGGGGAGAGGGATCCATGTATAATTGTTGATAGTAAGTCCTAAAAAGGTTCATAATCTCTTGGTGTTTAGTTATGCTTTTCCCTGTGTTGGGCCACCTAAGTAAAGGTATATGAGCTGATGCCCTAAGGCTTCGGAGCCTCCTTGTTAAATTCCTGGCTCCGAGGGGCCTCCTTCATAGTGACATTTTTTGAGATGTAGTAGCGCCAGCTGAGTCTTTTGATCTAGAATTTTTGCAATTCAGTTTTAATTTGATGAACCCATATCTGATCCATTACTTGTGAGCTCCTGTTTTGTTGAAGTACCGCCATTTCCTCTAATAATTGCTTTTATTTACAATCCTGTTGTTTTTTTTAGTTGGGTTATATGAGCAATAATTTCACCCCTTAGCACAGCTTTAATGGTGTCCCAAAGTATACTTGGAGTTATTTTGGTGAACTCAGTCTCCAAAATAATGTGTTTAATTCTACCATTTGTTTGATTACAAAATTTCTCAGTCTGTAAATGTGACAGATTGAGGCACCAGATAGTGCTTTTTGGGGGTCAATCTATATGCAGTTTGAGTACTAAAGAGGCATGATCTTACAGAAAGGTTGGGCCCACTGACAGGTACCAGAGATTCTCAGCTTGTTTAACTGAAACAAAAGAAGTAGTCTATGTGGGATGATCTATGGAATTGAGGTGAATGAAATGCATATGCCTATGCTGTAGGGAAAAATGTCTCCAGACATCTATATAGCCCAGTTGGGATAACTGTTGTTTTAAAAATTTCTGTGAAGCTGATACCCGATATTTAGTCATATGAGATGCACCTAATAATGGAGACAATGTGATATTAAAGTTGTCCCCCATTATAACCATACCTTGTCCTTGTCCATTTTGTAATATTATGACAAAGAAATCCATCAGCAGGCTAAGCAAAACAGAGCCATAACATTGAGGGGACACAGAATCTTGATTTCTGTGGACATTTAAAGAGAGAGAGAGAGAGATGGACAAGAAGCAAAAGGCATTCAAAAACATCTGGAGATCTTTCTATGACATTGGGATCAAAACCTTTTTAGCTTTTCATGCAACCCAAAGGATTAACAGCTAACTAAACTGATGTGTCCAAGAGTTAGAAAAATACATCAAAGTCAAATGTATTTTTAGGACTAATTAAGTTTGCTGTAGAGTATTTCAACTTCTTACTGCTTCACCATCACCACAAATCTAAGGACTTAGCTTAAGCTATACTGCAGGGGACACTTATACCATGACCTAATAAACATATTTTGGCTGCAAATGTGGGTTTTGTCATTCATTTTTGACTATTACTAGCTCTGTGTCTTTCACCTACTGCAGGGATGACAAGAAGAACATGGGGTCTGCTCCATGACTGCCCAGTTCGAAAGAGCCTGACTGCATGGAAGCTGTTATCAGGACATGAGGAATTGTCAGTGTGCCTAGGTTTAATTACAATGTGTTAAAATATGTACTCTTTGGGTTTTATGTTTTTCAGGTTTGGCTTTGCAAGGCCTAACAAATATTTTTTTTTTGTATCTTAATAAAAAAGCATTTTCACTTCAAAGTTCAAATTACAGTGTGACTTCCCAGTATCCTCAGTGGGTAAAATGAAAATAAATGCAAAACAGTGCCAGAATGACATGGAGATTAATGAAACCAAGCAGAAAAGAGACATGGGTCCAGATATTCAAAAGTTTGCCTGGTAGGAAAAGTGATTGTGTGCGGTTTGCCCAGGGTTTGCGCCTGTGCACAATATTCAAAGATGACAGGAGTGCACAATAAATGGGATAGCACATCATAAGGATCAATGCACAAAGGGAGGAGGAACAGGAATATGGGTCAGCTTAATATTCAATGTGGTAGCACTACACAAAAGGAATAGCACAGGCCCCTTTCTACAGCTCAATTACATCTGAGAAAAAGCCCAATTTACTCGTGGCAACCCTAGTGGCTGGAGGAGCCACTGCAGCAAACAACCAAGTTGGTGGCTGGGGGAGCACACCTGCTCCAAGGCCTACAGGTATCCCCTGCCCTCAGATCCCCATCCCCATTAAGTTATAAACAGCCCTTGACGTCCAGTGGTACCCCCCCACCCTCTGATCCTTGTCCCAAGAAGTAATACTCATTCCTTGGCTGGTGCTATTCCCCACCCTCCAGTCCCCATCTCCAGGAATTAATATCCATTCCCTGGTGTCCAGAGGTACCCCCCCCCAAAACTGATCCCCATCACCATTAATTTATACTCATTCACTGGTGTCCAGTGATACCTCCCACCCTCTGATCCCCATCATTGTGAAGAAATACTCATTCCCTGGTGTCCAGTGTGGGACTGCAACCCTCTGATCTCTATCCCCCTGAGGTAATATCCATTCCTGGTATCCAGTGGTACCCCTGCCCTCTGGTTCCTGTTCCTGTGAAGTAATACTCATTCCCTGGTATCCAGTGGTACCCCTCTACCATCCTATCCCTGTCCCCATGAAGTAAAATGCATTCCCTGGTGTCCAGTGGTAACTCCCACCCTCTGATCCCTATCTCCATTAAGTTATACTCATTCTCTGGTGTCCAGTGACACCCCCCACCCACTGATCCCCATTATCTGTGAAGAAATAGCCATTCCCTGGTGGCTAATGGTACCCTTGCCCTCCAATCTCTGTCCCTGGGAAGTAGTATTCATTTCCTGGTGTATGGTGGCACTCCCCACCCTCTGCTCCCTGTCCCTATTAAGTTACAATCATTCCCTGGCATCTAGTGGCACCCCCTGCACTCCAGTCCCTGGCCCTGTAGAATACATAACAGTCCCTGGTGTCCTGTGGCATCCCATCCCCGATCCCTAGCCTCATATTATATTACAATTCCTTGGTGTCCAGTGGCACCCTTCACTCTTTTATTCTCAGCCTGTATTATACTGACTTGTTCCTGGTGTCTAGTGGCACCCCATCAATCTCCAATCACCGCCCCCCTTACCATGTTTGCCAGTGCCACGGACCCAATATGGGAACTGCACAGCCCTCCTCACACCACCTTGGCCAGCTGCAGTATGAACTGATGGGGAGCATGTGTCCTCTGTACTGTAAAGGGAGTGTGCATACTGTCTAACAGTACATTAGCCTTCAGACTTTTAAGCTCAGACTTATTAAGCAGTTTGAGGAAAATGGGGTGTTACCATGTTTCCACTGAGCTGGTGGGAGGGAGGAACTTGATGAACCAGTGGTCTACTTTCCTTCCTTAGGATGTATATTGACACTATTTTAATGTTATGCAGTGGCTAAGTTCTCAGCTTCTCACATTACATTGATATGTTGTTAACAGCAGCATATTTTGCATGAATGGCTGAGAGAAACCATAAACAGGTTTACTTACCTAGTAATAGTGGGTCAGTTAGTATCAGGATGCCCAGTGGTGAACATAGTGGGAGATATCCTAGGCAATTATGGATGACTATAATTTTGAACATCATCATGGGTAATTTTTAAGTTACTAACTGCTCGGTGAGACATGAACCACTTTCTGGGTGCCCACATGAACAAAGGTAAGCACCACCCTTGCCCTTTGCATTGCAGCTATGTGTGCTTGTGTGTGTGTGGGGGGGGGGTGGGGCTTCTGAATACCATTCCTTGGCAGAAGCATCTTACAACAAGTTCTGTCAAATAATGCCCAAATGAAAATGGATTTGATTGAGGCACTCCTTCTGACACCTTCACAATTTAAAAATCATTGTCCCAGATACACCCCCAATCCAAGGGTTCTTACAAAGAGTACCCAGACTTCACAACCTCAAAGTACAGCTTTATAAATGCACCAAACTATAGGAAGGTATTACTTCCTCTCAGTCCTGCAAAGGACGTGGCAATGGGATCTAGGGGGCATAGACTGTAATTTATGTTGGAAAAGTAGTCTAGACGAAACAAGTGAAATTTAAACTACTTCATAAATGGTATATGACCCCACAAATGAAGCATATCATAGGACTAAGAGAAACAGCTCTATTCAGCCATCACAAAAATATTGAGGTTAAGACCCTACTTTACATGTTCTATAATGGCCCTCAAATGCTACCTTCTGGGACAAGGTCCTGGCAATAGCAAAGCTAAGAGGTACTAGAATTCCTAAGAACAAAACATTATGTATTTTTATTGGTACTCATAACCTCAAATATCTCATTGATCCATACTACCCCATGGTGCAGTGATAGCACCTTGTTCTACCATGTTAGTTAGTCAGGTTCCAGGGCAAACCCAGGTGCCAACAAGATGGGAGTGGACAGGTCAGGGATTTCCACCAACAGCAGTGCTTCCTGAACAAGTGAGAGTTAGTACTTCCCTATAGCACCAAGAACTCCTGTAGTGGGTCATATAGGTGGCCTCCATCCACAGAGGATACTGGTACGAGTGTGACCACAGTGTATCACTGTTCAGCACCTCAGGAGGATGGCTGTAAGGAGATAAACATGTGGTAAAACCACTGGAGCTGCCAGAGTGATGGTCTTTCCTAGCCTTTTTAGAGCCAATACAGTGATTGCTGATTGGGCTTGGTGGTTGACTTGAAGTCAGGAAAGACATGATTCTCCTCTGAACCAAGGACAGCAACAGCTACAGGGAATGGTAAAAAGCAATAAAGAAAATAACCTCCCTAAACCACTAATAACCTCCCTAAACTACTAGTCAATTGGTGGCTAGTACTGTAGCTGTAGACACTGCTAAAATGCTGTTGCATGGAGCTGATGAAAAAGAACGGGTAATCTACTTCTGATGGTGCCACATTAACTTGTGGGAATGCTTCAGCCCCAAGCTGCAACAGAAAGATGGGTTATTCCTCACCTTTTGGAGCAAAGTCAGTTATATGGAACAACCCCAACTGTCTAAAAGCATGAGTGATAGGGTTGGTTGTTCAACCATACTGTCCCTCATACCCCAGACAGAACTGTCAGGATAGATACTGATGTTCTCTGCTGCCATAAAAATATTGTTCCCGATTCTCAAAGTTCCCGGTGCAGTGCAAGTGGCTTGCGCCACAGTGAATGTCGTAAAGTGCCCCTTGCACCAACGGATGTACCAGGAGCAATTCTCAAAAGCAGCCTGTGTCAACCACTGGCTGCCTGCACCAAAGGAGTCTTGCACTGCCCATGCACCACAAAACTGGCTGTAGCATGGCACAAGGGATATGTGGCAGAGGCAAGCTGCCACATCCCCAAAAGTTGGATTCTCAAAACTCACTTAGAGGGAGAAGTTCTAAGTACTGTTAGACCAGCCAGGGCTGGTCTAAGGGTACTTAGAAATATCGCTCTGGTAGAGTTTAACACATGTTGCAATGTGCTGCAGTCCCCCTCCCAAGCCCCGATGTGCCTATTTATAATTATCAGGAATTTATTCCCTGGTAGTCTAGTGGACATCCTTCCCCATCCCCGATGTCCCCATATGTAATATTGATCAAAAATGTATCACCTGGTAGTCAAGCACTCCCCTCCCAAACAACCAAGATTTGCCAATAAATTACTAAGTTCAATAAAATCCTTCCCTGGTGTTCTAGTGGCCCTCCACTCAACCACCCTGCTCCACCTCAGTGGGAACCAGGAGCCAGCAACCAGCACAGCCCTCCTCTCACCACCATGACCAGCCACCGACTGAGCTGTCCATGAGCACATACTGGGCCAGATATTCAAAAGGGTTGTGCAGCAGCTACAACAGGGCTAGCGATGCTCAAGTCCTACATTGCCCATTCTGGCGATATTCAGCAGGAGGCAGTTAAGAACTGAAAACAGGCTGAGCAACAGTGCAATGCAAATGAATGCATGCTCAACAGGAGGGGAGGAACCATGCATAAACTGCACAGCCCGATATTCCAGTCGGGCTGTGCAGAATGACGGCCAACTCCCAACCTCGCCTGCACACTTTGAGCCAAAAAAAAGGCTTAGTTGAGGCCACCCACAGGTGAGCTGCTGTATTGTAGGCGCAACACAGCAGCTGCCACCCGTGGCTGGCCCCAACTCAGTCCCTGTGCCCCCACCAGCCCGATCGCGGGCATCAATGTAGCTCCCCCTCGTTCACATCCCTGGTGGTCCAGTGGACCGTAATGCCGATCGCAGGGCAGAATGTAATAAGAACCCCCAATGCCCGATCCTCGGGCAGAATGTAATAAAATCCCCAATGCCTGATCGCGGGCAGAATGTAATAAAATCCCCATGCCCGATCGCGGGCGGTAAGTAAAGTGCCCCTCCAACCCAAATATCTCCTGGTGTGGTCCAGTGGACCGTAATGCCTGATCGCAGGCAGGCATTATGTGTACCCCCCCACCCAAACATCTCCTGGTGTCTATGTCCCCCCACCCACCGCCATGAAGCCCCATCACCCTGTCCCCCGGCGGCGGTGGCGGCAGCATCCCACCCACCTGCCGCACCACGCCCGCCCGACTGACTGGCGGTGGGGCTGCATGCCCATTGGTGATTTTCACCAGTGGCATTTTTCCACACTTCCTTATGAACAGTATAGCTGTCATTTTTCACAACATGGCCGAAGTGTGTTTTCACACTTTCAGCGCAGAGATGCATAGTCACTGTGGGAAATCATTGTTCAGGACAGATAAAGAAAATCACAGTGACACTGTTCATAATCGGAGGCACCAAAATGCCTGAGTTGACAATCTGCTGTAAAAAATCCCCAACCTAATTATATTACAGGTGTGCGTTGCACAGTTTCTATGTACTCTCGTCACTTCACCATTTTTTTAAATATTTTTACTGCAGATTTGCAACATTGCCATTTTTTACACCTCCCCATGAACAGTACAGCTGTCATTTTTTTACATCCTGTTTGGAATGTTTTTGCACCTGTGGTGCTAAATGCCGTAGTCACTGTGCATAAGGAGCTTTCGGCTAACAAACTGATATTCCCCCTGTTCATGAGGTGGGGTCACAAAAAAAACATGTTGAAAATTTGGAGTGAAAATACCAACGAATGCCTGAGGTATTCGGGTTTCCAACCATAACGCCTAACCCTGTAGAGAATGACAGGCATCAGGGTGTGGGACTTGGGATTCTTGCCTGTAATGCTCATACCATTCCACACCCTGCAGCCAGTGAGAGGCATTGAGGTATGCCTTGGACTCTTGCCCCAAAGTTCACCCCATTCTCCTATCTCGCACCCATCTCACCGTGTTTCTTAATGGAATGGGGTGCGGCAAGGACCAAAGACTCCAAGGAACACCGTGACACTTGTCAGTGTCTGCAGGGTGGGGTGTGGTGAAATGGCGTGGCGGTTATGCCTGACAACCCAAAGGCACACCCTAATGCCTGTCACTCTCTGCAGGGAGGTGGTGAGATTGGCTTCAGTTCAATACTTCACTGCCATTCCTATTACGCAGCTCTGTAGCTTCTACACTACCACTGCCAATGCCAGCAAGCAAACATTCGGCATTGACAAATGCTTGTTTGTTTTATTTTACACTATATGTGATCAGTCCATTTAAACAGTAAATTTTCAGACCATAATATCATTCTCTTCATACTTAATCTTTAGTGTATCTTTCGAAGCCAGTGCATACCAGCAGGGGCATCACTAAGGGTGGGCATTAAGAGCTAGAGCCCTGAATCTTTATTCATTAGCCCTAAATAAATGATTCCCAATTCATAAGCCTCACCCCTGGCCTATTTGCTTGTCTTTTCACTGGATGGGAAGGGTGGGGGCATAAGCCCCTAATCCTTAAAGACCCTAGCAACTCCCTTGCATACCAGACATTACCTTACAACACCTCCCCTCATTTGCTTCCATTGCTTTGTTTCATTTGAAAACATGGCCTGGTAAGTATAGAGAATGATGTAAATATTTTTAAAAACACAAAGAAAATTGCCAGGGATGGCTTTGTTTCAGCTGCAAGTTTTAATTTGCCCTATTTGATGTTTAAAAAAACCTAATAACACATTTGTTTAGTAGCATCATTAAAAAACTTTGTTTATACTGGGTGATCAGTGCATTCCCTTCCAGAAGCTTTTAAATGAAGTTCATGGGTCAGCCATGGCTTCATATCAAGGTCACCATTAATTTCTAATATCCTGCTGACTGGAATATCTGCAGATGTACTCTGCTGTGCCTTGCAACAGGAGACATGCTGTCCGCTATGTGTAGTAAATGAGGTGTTCCCACCCCTTTGTCACAACAATAACAACTCTTTCTCAAACAACAGTTATTGTTAATAAATGACTAGGTTCAGCCATGTTGTCCCTATTTATAATACAGTAGCTCTCCTTTTCTTTCTCAAAGTTTCTAGCCTACAGTTGTATAACCTGTGGTTAGCCTTATCAGAAATACATTAGCATTTGGCTGATATCCCACAGTTAACATATACTAAAAATAAGGCATTCTTGATAGCTGTGAGTGGTAGATTGTTTCTGTGGGCAGTCAACCACTGAATTTGTATACTTGCAATCCCGAGGAACATGGTGCCCTTGCCATTCTACAGAGTAGACATCAGGAAGAATAATAAAAAGGATTCATATTTCTGTCTTATATGCCCAAATAAAGCCCTGGCAGCTGGCGGTCTTTGCCCCACCACCACCCAATGTGTAATTAAAAAACCCTAGCGGCTAGCGGTCCCCCCCAACCAATCTCCCACCGGACCTGTAATTTACTGGTCGCTCTGGTGGCTAGGGAGTCCCCCACCCAGTCACCTGCCCGATCTGTAATTACAAAAGCCCTGGTGGCTAGTGGTCCCTCCCCCCCATCACCTGCCCAACAAAAGCCCTGGTGGTGTGTGGTCTTTTGCCCCCACCCTTTCACCTCCCTACATGTTCAGAAGTCAGTAACTCCCTCATCCCTATCTCCCATATAGTATTTTAAATTTTTTTTTCCCTGGTGGTCTAGTGAACCACCCCTCCCTATCCATGATCTCAAGTCTGTGAATTAATATTTTATTCTCTGGAAGTCTAGTGCAACTCCCACCCCCCACCCCAACAGGTAGTGTCCCACCAACCCACCCCACCCCATCCTGAAGCCCAGCAGGCAACCGGCACAGCCTTCCTCTCTCAGCCATGGCTGGCCACTGACTGAGATGTCAGTGAATAAGCGCATTCTTTTACAACCACGTGCTCATTCATTGAGAGCTCAGTGGGCATCCTGGCCATGGTGGATAGAGGAGGGATGTGCAGGTCATCCCCTGGGGTTCGAGATGGGGGGAACAGGGTAGTGGGACACTACCTGCTGGGATGGGGCTGGGAGGTGCACTAGACCACCATGGAAAAAGATGTTTAAAATATTATACAGGAGATAGGGATGGAGGGTTACTGACTACAGGACACATAAGGCGGGTTATCAGGTGGGGGGGAGGGACCACTACCTACCAAGGCTTTTGTTGAGTGGGTGTTAGGGTGGGGGGAGGGACCTCTAGCCACCAGGGATCTTTTTATTACACCTGAAGTTAATCAGATAAAGCTGCGCCCAAGGTTCCGATTGTTAAAATATTGTTATGCTGTGCTTAGAGTGACACAAATAATTATACAGTTCGCTTTAGAAGATTTACTTATTTTGGCCACTCATTTATCTTGTGTGTGGGTCAGTACTTGCTTTATCTTTTTATTACAGGTCAGGTGAGTGATCGGATGGGGTGCGGGACTGCTAACTACCAGGGGTTTTGCAATTACAGGTAAGGTGAGTGATGGGGTGTGGGGAAGGACTGATAGCCTCCATGGCTTTTGTAATTACAGGTCAGGCAGGTGATCGGATGGGGGAAGGGACCACTAGCCCTAAAGGAATTATTGTTTTTATTCCGGGCAGGGCATGAGGGGCACTGGACTCCAGGAATAGTGTTTTCTTGTTTTCATTCTGCCTATATCTGAACAGAAAAGGGTGAAATTTTGCCCAAAACATTCAGAAGTTTTCCGATCTGCCACAGGTGGAAGTTCAGAAACTTCAGTGAAAGTTGTGGAATTTTTGCGGATGTTCCGCTAAGGTGGAAATACCCACTTTTGCACACCTCTACCTGGCATCCATTTCACAACTCATTCAGGAGTGATGGTGGGTCTTGACCATCAATCATTCTCCACTTTAGACAACGCTGGCTTTTGAAGACTTCTGCTTGAAGAACTGAGTTACAAATACAACATTTTGCCATGCTTCACATTGTCTAGGCATGGCAGGCCCAAACAGTGTACATGGTGGTGTGTGCTACAAAAGCTTATTCCACATCTGCAGCCATATGAACAAGCCTCCAAGGTGTACAGAAAGCAACTCTTCCCATTTTCCTTCCCATGGTGGGTCCACATTAATGCCATGTATGCCATTATTTATGGTCCTTTATAGCAACGCAATGAAGCATATTATTATACTATCATACAAATATTTTACTCGGTATAGAAATAAAAATAAATATTAGTAAAACTACATTAAAATAAAGAACACAGATGTTAACTAGTTGTTATAAACATGAAACATGCATTATCACAAATCATTTTGGCTTGTCATACAAATAAAAGTAATTAAATTGAAATTAAAAAACTGATTATTATGTTACTATCTTCATATTACTATTGATAGTCTAATATATACAACACAACATATAAACAAAACAATAGAAAAAATATAGAATAACGCATAGATAAGTGTGGTTTATGAGGATTTTATGCACACCTGTAGTGTGTGATGCCCCATAAACCCTGAAGGCAAAGCCCCAGGGGTTTATCTGGGTATCACACACTAAGGGTGTGGATAAAATCTGAATCACCACACTTTCACAAGTTTTATTTTTTTATTTTTACTGGTTACTTTTGCTTAAATTAGTAATTAAGACATTGAAACAGTTTCTTTGATGAACATTTTTTCACTTAAATGGAACAGGGAAAAACTGTAAATGAACAGTCTCAAAGTATACAACAACAGCTGAACCTTTGTTGTGTGAAGAGCTTTTAAGAAGTACTTTGACTGAATTCATAACATTCTAAAAAAAATGTTTTAATTTCCTGCTCATTTCCCGATTCAGCTGGGAAGTGTTTTTTCTTTGTTTTTTTAAATCTCTTTTTATCCCATACAACCCTCCAGCCTTGCATCTTCAGAAGCACCACGGAGTCTACCCCTGCATATCACCTGACCTTGGTCCATCACTGGTCCCCCACAGAGCCACAGTTTACCCTCTGGGTGAGGATGAGGTGGGGCCCCTACACACCGACACATCACATTTCATTGGTCCCAGGCAGCCAGGTAGGTTGGATGCACATTATGGTTAGCTCCAGGAACTCCATCTCCCCAGAGCTGGAAGGCCTTTTCACATATTTTAGTGGTGCCATGAGTCCCCAGACGTCATGACACAAATGCTGATGTCCATGGTGTCCTACCCCTTGCTACACAGGCCTCAGGTGCATGCTGATCCCCAGACCTCCATACAAGGCCAGCTAAGCGCTGAGGTGCTGATGTCCTGCTAAGCCTACAGCCTCTGCCAGGGGCCAGCAGATGTCAAGCCACATCCCCACCTTTCCCCTAGAGAAGGTGAGCTGTTATTGGACGCTTCAAGCTTCTCCCCCCGGCCGGCCATCTGACGACCTGGGCTCATTCCCAAACCCGGGTCACCGGCGTCGCAGGCAGAAATCCAACTGCTGGGCCAGCAGGTCTGCCCAGAGCATTTTTTAATTAGAAGTTTATGCATTTAAGTGTAACAGAAGGGTAATTTATCTGGAGGGAACTTTTAAGTGAAAGACAGTCTTTTGAGAAGTTTTACTTCTGTAGCTCATCTAGAAGCCTCTTTCTCACACTGGTGGTTTTCTGTGAGGACCTTGAGTGGACCACCAGCTCGAGGACAGCTCCTGAAGAATAGCTGAGAGACACTCACACTGGTTTGCGGTAACCGTGGTTTACGGACCTCCATAATTCACAAGTGTGAATTACAGGGTTTTAGATGGTCTGCCAGCGATGGTCAATTGACCCTAACCAGTAAATATACATTAATATAAAATAATAAGCTTATTATAAAACTATAATTGTAAAATCTATATTGCTTCAAGGGAGAATATTGTAATTGGCATGAGGTAAAGTGGAGACCTGGGGACTGCAGATGGTATGCGCCTTGAGATCAGCAAAGAACAATAACTATTAATGATTTGGGGTATTTGGGTTACTCTCAAAGTTGTAACAGGTGCAGTTACTAGAGTAGGAGTATTGTAAAGACCCCACCAGCAATCAGCTAGCAGGGGAACAAGGAGATAATAGAATCCATTTATAATATGAGTATTAAGAGGGATGTAGTATTGCTGGGTGACTTCAATTTACCAGACATGAATTGGGGAAACCATTCCACAGCTACAACAAGAAGCAAATACTTGCTTGCACTCTGCACTTATCGGGCCTATGACAGCTTGTCAAAAAACTCACTAGGGGGGAAGCCATCCTTGACTTGTTGCTCACCAACAGTGATGTCATATCAAGATAGAAGTCAGGAGCAACCTAGGATCTAGCAACAACCAGATGATGTGGTTCCAGGTTAAAACAGAAAAAGAAATGAAGCACACTAAAACCAAAGTCTTGGACTTCAGATGCACAGATTTTGCTAAAATGAGGGAAAAGTTCAGACTAAACCTGGCTAAATTAACATGGACGGACAAAGTAGATAAGTACTGGGCATCTCTAAATGTAGCTATGATAGGAGCATCAAAACAATGTATGAAATCAGTAAGTAAAGCCAAGAAGAGAAGAAAACACCTATGGTTCTCCAAGGAAGTAGCCAACAAGGTCAGGGAGAAATGGATGGCCTTGAATGTGAGAAAGACAAAGACACATACAAGGAGAAACAAAAGAAAGGATCACCTCAGAGGTCAAAAAGGGAATCATCTGCCTTTATATCTCAGTAGTGAACATCAGTCCTGTATGAAAAGGAATTTTCTCTGCTTCCTCACTCAATTTAGCAACTCCTTTGGGCAAAGATTGGCAACTGTATGATTTGAATCATGCCAAATTGTGTGTTGGCACTTTTATGCTGTCCATTGTACTATCCTTCAGAAATGGGACTACATCCATGAAATTCACTGTACCTATGACTCCACAACCTGAACCAAGATGTGAACTCATGTTTCCTGATGTAAAAAGTAAGGATTTAAAGTAGGCATGGGCAGGTAGTAAAATACCCTACCCTAAATACTACCCATGTGTACCTCTATACTACCCTAAAAATACTCTAATGAAAACCAGGTAGTTGGTTAGGGTCAGATAGTTACTACCCTATTACCCTACCATGACCATAACAAAAAAGACTGTTTTTGACTGTGGGCTGTATACTACTACACTGTTTGCCAGGTGCCCTGAGCCCTGTGATTTATTACTGTGACATAGTCAGCTACACTGCCTCTGTCTGCAGCTGTTAGTGAAACAATATCTTTTTACAGCTGTATTACACTGTAGGTTAGGGTTCCAAAAATTATATCCATGGTGGGCATTTCTGAGGCAGGTACAAGAGGCGCAGCTGATCTGACTGAGCCTGCTGCTGTTTCCAAAAAGTATACCCATGGTGGGCATTGCTGAGGCAGGTGCAAGATGTGCAGGTACTCTGAGTGAGTCTGCAGCTGTTTCCAAAAATTGATACCCATGGCAGGCATTACTGAGGCAGGTACAAGAGGTGCGGCTGCTGTGCATGAGTCTGCTACTGTTTCAAAAAATTATACCCATGGTGGGCATTGCTGAGGTAGGTATGAAAGGCACAGTTGCTCTGATTGAACCTGCTGCTGTTTCCAAAAATTATACCCAAGGTGGGAATTGCTGAGGCAGGTATAAGAGGAGCAGCTGATCTGAGTAAGGCTGCAGCTGTTTCAAAAAATTGTCCCCATGGTGGGCATCATACATAATAAACTGACAAAACAATGAGTAGTGTTGCACATGTGACTGGTATGGTATCAGTGGTGAAGCAGGGATCTAGCAATGTAACCAACACATAGGTGTCTTTCTTAAACATGGCATTTATTCTCTGATTAGTTGACTGTCTGAGACTCAAGTCATCTGCCAGCATAACCGTGGTGATGTAATTCTTTTGCCTGAAAGTCTTTTTTCATGTCATCCAAGAAAATGAAAACAAATCTCATCTGAGGAAGAATCTGACTCAGAGTTGCACTGCTCGCACTGACATCACATGTGGCAGCCGCAAATGGCTCCAATAAGATGAACAAAGATTCAAGTGGACTTCAACTGCCAGAACTGAGCATGATATCTACTTTACCTATTTAAATCTGCATAGTGTACTGTAGTTACAGTGTGTACAGCTTTTTTCTGTTCAAGAAGCCTATTCAACATGTAAAATGTTGAATTCCAGTGGGTTGGAACGTCCTGCTTTAATGTATGCAGTGGTACTGTACGTTATTTGACCTCTGCAGCCCCTTCAGGATTTTTTGTGCTTTAACAGAGTGGCTGAAATGCCCACATTTTTTTCTAGCAAGCCCTAACAGGTTTTCAACATTTCTGATTCCTATTAAGAAATTATGGATGAGAAGATTTTAACAATGTGCAAAACAAAGTATGTGTTGGTAGCTGCCATTTCTAACAGCTTTGTCTGTGTTGGCACCATTATCTGACACTATGATTCCTGGAGATAAATACAGAGTAAGTCATTTCTGGAATTGCTTTTGCTGCTTCTCCAAAATATTCACAGCAGTGTGTTTTTTCTCAAAAGTGGTGATACGTAATACAGCTTCCTTCTGCTTATGGTACAGTGGAGATTATTACTTTCTGACTGAAAACTTGCCCATTGAGCTGTAATAGTCATGTAGTCAATTGTTTAGTTGCTGGTTCATATATCTGTAGTTACTGTATGTGAACCTGCTTCACCTCAGAGAGTTTCAACTGCTTAATGACTTCAGTACACACCAAGTCATACAACTGTGGAAGAGCCTTTTTTGAGGAATATGTTCGACAGGGAACAGTGTACTGCGGTTTAATCTGGTTCATGAACTTGACAAAACCTTTCTGGGCAAAAAAAAAACAAAAGGGAGTTGACAATCAGTCAACAACTCTGCAATGGCTTTATTTAACAGCTGGCATGTTGGACGCTTGCAGGTAAATTTTGATGGCCTCGCAGCACTTTCTGTCAATGCTAGTTGACGAGGTATTTTTAAGTTTTGGGGGGGTGTTTTTTTTCACGCTTTTTCACATGGAGTACTACTTTGGGATATTCCAGTACTTGATGGTGTCAGAAAACAATGTATCTGGGAAGACTGCAAGGACACATCAAGTGATTCAATGTCACTTACTGCTTCCATTTGTATATTTTTATTTGTGCACCTGTTTTACGTGTTTAGAAAAAGAATCAAGATCTTGTCTCGTGTTTGTTTTCGCCCAGCTTCTTCACGGTCCAGGATACCTGCTGAGGTGATCAGCAGCACTAGAAGCCCAAATTGACAAGATGGCAGCAAGTTGTTCTGCCATTTCTCCAGATCTCTCAGTTGAATATCACATCTGGGGCTGATAACTCCACACTTGTTCAGTATACCAGTGAGATTAATAACAATTTTCCCGGCTCTGTGATCATCAATAATCTCAAACTCACCAATGTAGCCATGCTTCATCATTACAGTCAAAAATCTCACAATTACTTTGGAGCATGGCCTAATGATAACCTGCCATTTGCTCCTTTTCTCTGCATTGTTGATGTTTCTAAGAGCATCAGCAAGAATGTTCATATGCACCATGGTGCTGGTTCTGCTTCCAGTTCATTGTCACTATGGTTACGGCCATCACCACCTCCACTATTGCCCATACCAAACACACTACCCATTACCCTCCCTCACTCAATTGGGCGTTTTGCCTTTGCATGTTGCATCATAACTGATGTTCCAAAATGTGCCCCTTTGCCACGACTGACACTCTTTTTGCACAGACTGCAAACAGCTCAAGTGTTGTCTGCAGAGTCAATATAAAATAAATTCCACACTAAAGATTTACCATTTTTGCTTTGTACCACGGTGTCTGGCATTATTCCTTGCTCAGTCAAGGGACCTGGAGGAAACCCTACACTGCCATTCCCCTGGTGAGATAAATAGTTCTCATTTATACTCATCTTCTTTTTCTTACATTTAGCATATGATTTGTTTTTTCTGCACTTGCCTCTCATGCCTTACAGTGGCATCCTCTCCTACCCCTCCTCAAAACTATTGACTACATTGCCACAAGATTCAGAAGAAATGGAAGTGCCATCATCATTATGTGGGACATAGCCTGGATTATCCCATTCTCAGTCACCCCTATCACCACTGTCTCTATCAGCATTTGCTGCCTCAGTATCTGAGCTTATATTTGAGGAGGATGCCTTCTTGCATGCTGCTTCAGAGGCTGAAAGTATCCTGGTACATGTGGCAAAATGTTCAGTACCTCTACAAGAAACTCCAGTCAGTTCATTCCCACACTCTACTATAATTTCATTGCCAGCATGCTTTTTTGGTTCAGAAGGGCATTTAGTGACAGTCCTGGTGATCTTATTATTATTGTCGCTATGTTCATCATTAGCGCTATGATTCATATTGTTCACAAATAACAGTTGCATGTGCAGCAGCACTGTTTCCTTTTAGTAGACTTACACTGGGAAATATGAGACATAGCAGACACAGCCATGAAAGGATATTGTTTCACTAACTGCTGCAGAGACAGACAGTATAGCTGACTACGTCACAGTAATAAATGACAGGCCTCACGTCTCGGGGGCACCTCACAAGCAGTGTAATATAGCCATAAAAGGATTTCACAAACTACTGCCGAGATGGATAGTGTAGCTTACTATGCCACAGCCATAAGTGACAGGGCTCAGGGGCACCTAACAAACAGTGTAATACTTTTAACTTTTAATTTCAAACCAGCTGCCTTCTGTGTTTTTGTCTGTGTCTTTTCCCCCACTTTGCTCCATCTTTGTTCCCTACCCAGCACTACCTCTGAGGGCAATTGTTAGATCCCCTTCCCCCGAGATTGCTCACAGTCCCCCATCACTGCTGCCTTTCTTTCTCCCTTATTGCTCCTGCTGTCCTTCACTCCCACCCCAGCACCACCTCTGAGGGCAACTGTTAGATCCCCTTCCCCCAGAGAGATCTTTTTCCCGCAGTCTCCCTGCTGCCTTTTTTCTCCCAGTGTGCTCTATTGGTGCCCATTCTGATCTTCTTGCCCTCTATAAACTGTCCTAGTGTATGAGCATAGTGTAGTGCTTTTTAAACTGTAAACTTTTATTTCAACTGACAAAAAAGTTTATCTCAGATCTCTTTCCAGAACAGCCACAAATGTGCTGCAGAATCTAGAATGAGACTAACAGACACACTATTTCCATTGAGCTGCCCACACTAGTCTGAGTCACATACAGAATCAGAGCACAGCCCTTGACACCACTGTCCAATTGGGTGTCAGCCTGGTGTCATGTGCCTTCGATCTGTTACATGCTCCATGAAGGACCCCACAGGCTACCCTTTTGCCTGTTTGGAGACTGCAACGGAGTGCTGAGCTTTCTAGTACATGAAGTGACCTGTTACCCATTACCCATTAATTTCTCAAACTACCCAACCCAAGAATTACACTGTTATATCAGATAGGGTAGTGCATTACCCAGACTACCATACCTGGCCAAAAATAGGTGATATCCACACTACCTGACCCAGCTACCCATCGGGTAGCCCATGCATGGTTTAACGATTGACTAAGCTGGTCCATTACAGATTAATTTCTCATTACAGGCTAACCACTTCAGTAATGTAAATATGTAAACATATTTTTTTTTTTATTAGAAGTAGGTAAGAAGTCAGGCTGCACAGAATGCTGACACATGAACTTGTAGATAAGTTCCATTTAATAATTGATTGTTAAAAAATCATAAGTTAGGAAAATAGTAGCATGTTACCACAAGCACCAATGTTTCACATCTCACATGATTCTTTATCATGGGGGTTTGGGGGGCAGAGCCCCCAGATGAATAAACAGACCTGGAGACACACTGGAATTATGTCAACCACAACTTGTAGTCGACATAATTCCTGTTGATGAGATGCCGGTCGACAGAACTGTTGTTGAACCGGCATCGTAGAGCCAAACTATTGCACATCGATAACTGGGCAAAGGCAGGGAGTACACAAATATACTCTACAGTACTATAGTTATAGTGAATGTTTTGGTTTATGTAGTTCAGCTAATATTCTTTACTGCTTCCACTCTCTTTTCTGTTTATTTAAAAGGAACCTAAATACTGTATTTATCTGACATTTATTTTACCAGGTAGGCAATATAGTGATCAATAATGGACTTACTGTATTTACCTGTGTGGGGAGAGGATAAGATGAGGATAATTTAGATACAAGCAACAAAGATGCATTCAAGAAGATTGAAAACCAGTGTCACTGGAAATAGGTAGATCACGCTTATTCTGCAAACTTACATACAGCAATGTAGAACCAGCATGGGAATGCTGAACTGATGCCCCTATGCTTTAAGCAGCCCATATTCTTCATTAGAGTGTCCTGATGAAGAGCAAGAGTTTATTTATTTATTTAAGCGTTTTACCAGGAAGACATACTGAGCGGAGAACCACTTCGATTCCAGATGTGTCCTGGGGGAAGGGGGAAGAGGCGCAAATAGAGATAGAACAATATAATATTATACGAGATTTACAGATAGTACAAATGACATAGATCCTGTATATACAGATTGCAAAGCTCCCCGTGACTGTGAGCAAAGTGGTAGCTAGACAAGAGCAACTGCAGGAGGATATTGACAAATACATGCCTGGAGGGTTAACATGATATGGTGTACAAATAGAAATATATAAGTGTTTAGGCACATTTGAAATACATATTAATACACACAATTGTTACAGAACTTAGAGTAGACAACAATAGGACCACATAATTATTAAACTAACTAGTCACTTGTACTAGGTGAGACAGTGCTCTGAGTGCACTTTGCAGGGGTTCAGCATAGTGAGAGGCTTTACATAGTGAGGAGCGGGGGCACCGGCCCCTTGAATGGTATTAGGTGCATGGGCATGTGGAGGAGAAATGTGTCTTTAGGAGGTGGTTGAGATGCTGAGTGGTTGTGGTGAGTCTAATGTCTGGCAGCAATGTGTTCCATAGTTTGGGTATGTGGTATTTGAAAGCAGCTTGATCTTGAGATGAGCCCATGAAAGGGACATGAAAAAGCCAGGAGTCAGAGCTTCTGAGAGAGTACGCTGGCAGTGATTGGATTGAGAGGGCAGATTCAAGATAGGGGGAAAGGACTGTGTCCAGAATTTTGCTATGTTCCTGGCATAGTTTACCTGTCTACAATGCTGGAATGATGGCAGGTCTAGGGACCTGTATAGGTCAGAGTGACGAGTCATGGGGGGGGCATTCAAGGGTGAAATGACAGAAGGAATGGAAGAGTGTGTCAAGGCTGGCAAGGGAGGACTTGGGAGCAGCACCGTAGACCACATCGCCATAGTCAAATAAGGGGAGGATCATCTTCTAAACAATTGCCTTCAGGGTAGATGGAGGGATACTGCCCTTGTTGCGATATAAGGCTCCTAGTTTTGGATGCAGTTTTTTGTGAATCGAGTAGATGTGAGTGGAGAAATCAAGGTGCTGGTCGAGCCAGACCCCTAGATATCTGAAGGAGGTGCAAGCCTCCAAGAGCGTCCCATCAATGGTGAGGAAGGTGGGGGAGGAGGAGAGCCGGGAGAGGTTTTTGTTGCGAACTGAAGGTTAGGGACACAGTTTTCTTGGTATTAAGAAAAAGCTGGTTGGAGCAAAACCAGTGCTGAATTCCATTAAAGTCCTGCTGGAGTATAGAGGCCACTTCAGTTGGGGAAGGGCCTGATGCATACGGCATGGTGTCATCAGCGTACATGTGAATGGATGTGCATGGGCAGACTGAGGGAAGGTCATTCAGAAAAATGGAAAAGAGTATTGGGCCTAGGACTGAGCCTGGGGGACACCGGTTGTGACTGAGAGGGGCTTAGAGGTATGTGGGCCAATTCTTACTGATTGAGACCTGCCTGCCAGGTATGAGTGAAACCAGCTGGTGGCAGTTCCAGAGAGACAAGCATTCGTAAGTTTGGAAAGTAGCGGGGAGTGGGAGATGGTGTTGAAGGCCTTTGCTAGGTCGATGAAAATGGCTGAGGTGTTATGCCCTTTATCCATGCCAGTGAGGATGGCATCAGTGAGCCTTAGTAGGGCAGTAATGGTTGAGTGCGACTTCTGAAATCCAGACTGGTAGGGAGTGAAGAAGGACGGTGAGTCGAGAAAGGAGGATAGTTGGGTGAGAACCAGGTGCTCCTGTAGTTTGGCCAGGATGTGGAGTAGGGAGATGGGGCGGTAGTTTCCCAGCATGGATGGATCGCCCCCTTTAGGGAGGGGGATGACTATGGCATGCTTCCAGTCAGATGGGATATCAGCAAGCATAAAAGAGAGATTGAAAAGGGCAGCCAGCGGGGTGGCGATGGCTGGGGCAGACAGGTGTAGCATTTTGGTATCCAGTCCTGAGGAGCATTTGCCTTTGGTGGGATTGAGTACCATCAGTGTTTTTAGCACTTCAGACGGGGTAACCAGATGAAATGAGAAGCAGGAGGTCAGGAGGTAGGTGGAATTTGTAGGACTGTGCTCTTGGGGGGCTTGGGAAAGAAGATAGAAGAGAGGCCGCACAGCTAGTGAAGATGGTATTGAAAACAGAGGCCACTTCACCAGGTTCAGAGATGATGGGGTCTTGAACATTTAGGGTAGGAGTGGGTGACTGGGCAGGGTGGAGAGTAGAAATTTGAGTGTTTTCCAGAATTTCGTTGAGTGTTTGAGGTTTGTGTTGAAGGTTGCCTTGAAGTAATTAGCTTTGTCCTGTCAGATAAGTCTAGTGCAGGAGTTTCAGAGTGCACAGTAAAGTTGGATTGATGCCTGGATGCCGGTTGCCTTGTACGTTTTCCATGCCTGGTCCCTGGCGTGAAATTGGTTAATGATTAAGGCAGAGACCCAGGGCAGGTGGGGACCCCTTACCCGTGTCCTTCTGAGGGGCGCATGGAAATCCCACATAGTGAGGAAACTGTACTTGAAGAGTTCATGGGCAGTGTTAATGGAGGCTGCCTTAGGGATGAAGGACCAGTCAACATGTGCCAGGTTGTTTAAGAGTGCCTCGAGATCTAGGGACTTATAAGATCTAGTGAGCAACGTCCGTGGAGGAGGTGCTTTGGGCTTGTATATTTTCCTTACCATGTAGATCATGTGTTGGTCACTTAGGGAGTCAGGAAGTATACCAGCTTCAATTATCCGATGGGGATGTGAGGTAAGGGCTCAGTCCAAGAGGGAATGGTTCTGTGACTTGTGATTTAGGTGGGTGGGTTGCAAAATTTGTTGGGTGAGGTTTAGAGCATTTATTTTCCAACAAAGCTTGGAGCTGGTGCCTGTGAGCCAATTATAATTGAAATCCCTGAGGATATGAAGCGCGCCCTCCGATGTGGTCGACTTTAGGGTGCCCAGGTGGTCCAGGATGATGGACAGGGGTGCAGTAGGAACCAGCTACATAAACTAGGACAGCATGTGGGAGTGACAGTTTGATTAGCAAGTAGTCTATGGCCTGTGAAGGTGTGAATAGCTGGACAGGGGTGTACTGGAACATGGAGGAAACGTACATGGCAATACCTCCGCCCCTTTTTTTTCCCCTGGCAATCTTGTCGAATGAGCGGATAGCCAGGGATAGATAATTCTGCATCCATGTGGTGGGGATTCAACCAGGTCTCAGAGATGATCACCACATCTGAGCATAGTGATAGTACAATTGGTTGCAGAGCTGTAAGTTTATTTAGAATGCTACAGATGTTCTGGTGCACTACTTCAAGACCTCTGGGTAAAGTAATAGGTACAGTCGGGTTGGGTGGGCTAGGTCCGGGGTTTAGTTCTACGTCCCTGGCTAGTAGAAGCAATAGCACTAGCAGCTGTTTTGTCTTGAGCATTGTCCATTGGGGCTTCTGGAGGGCTGTGAGTTTCTGGGAGGGTTGCGGAGTGCCCCTTGATGCAGAGATGTTAAATACAGTTGTCCCAGTGTGAAAGGAGGGAGGCAGAATGGAAGCACCGAGAACCCAGTTGTTCAGGGGGCAATGGTGCAGCTGCTTAGGGTGGATACTGTATGAAGGGGAAGCAGAACTACTCCAGCATTGGCAGTGGGGAGATTTGACTGTGTTTGAGGGTGGGAGGCAGGAGGGAGGGAGGCTAGGGGTACAAGCAGGCCCATTAAGGAGAGATATAGAGGTAGCATACTGCTTATTGGCTTTATGCAGTATGGAGAAAGGATGTAGTGGCCACTAGAGGTGACAGCAGATAATCTGCTAATGGAAGAGTGGGCTGATAGGTTATGGTAGTCATGTGA
The DNA here is from genome assembly GCA_016271365.2 of Neoceratodus forsteri. Classification (NCBI taxonomy): domain Eukaryota; kingdom Metazoa; phylum Chordata; order Ceratodontiformes; family Ceratodontidae; genus Neoceratodus; species Neoceratodus forsteri. Next base: position 867,053,922 of record CM057452.1, on the reverse strand, counting down.
TGATGCCTATATAGGTTTTTGCTCACCAAGGGTGGTGGTGGGGGAGGCGGGGACACACACACGTGGTTCAAAAATCTCTGGCGCTGATGCACTTTGCTGGTGCTCCGAACACGGTCTGCATACCGTACCTTTAGGTGAGCTCTCAGGGATGGCAGCGGTGCTCTGACTAGGGGGAGGGCTGTCTGAGTTGGCCCTCGTGTCCACAGGGAATGTTGAAGAGGAGAGAGAGAGGGAGGCGAATTTATAAGGTAGCAGGAGGAAGAACATAAACTTGAATACTGAGAAGCATGGGAGAGGCTTCTACAGTTTGTTAACCTGGCACTAATTAGAAGTATTACTTAACTCGGATTCAGATTAAATTTAAACATTTGTGCACATTGTAACAGGGACTCTGGTATCAAATTAGCAGTACAGTGCAGCACCACAGCTGCTACGGGAATTTAGAGCCTGGTTTATACTAATTCAGATTCATTGGCATGCTCACAGAATTCTAAAACATAGCAGGAACTTCAGTGCACTCTGGATTGTCTCCTTAAATTAATTAAATTCCCATAGGGACTCTGAGTATAATTACTTAAGCATTAATAAGGCAAGCTGTAGAATGAATAAAGATATCCTCTGCTTAAGTCGCATACCAGAGAGCTTAAAGGGCCAGTAGCCTAACTGCAGTTAAAGCACCTAAATAATCTTGCAGAAAGTACTTAGCACTCCACAAATTCACTTAAAGTTCCTGTAAAAACATGCTACAAGCCCTGGAGACACTTAGGAAAAGGCATGGGCAAAAACTGTCAGCACAGCTCTGCCGACTGAAAATGTGGATGGCCTTTTTTAAACTTTGGCACCAAACAGCAAGTCCCTTTGATTACACACAAGTGGTTCAAAAATCTCTGGCGCTGATGCACTTTGCTGGTGCTCCAAATGTGGTCTGCATACTATACCTTTAGGTGAGCTCTCCAGGATGGCACCAGTGCTACAACTAGGGGGATGGCTGGCTGAGATGGCCCTTGTGACCACAGGGCAGGCTTTAGGTGAGCTTTCCGGGATGGCAGCAGTGCTCCGACTTGGAGGGAAGGGCTGGCTGAGATGGTCCTCATGACCACAGGGCAGGCTTTAGGTGAGTTCTCTGGGATGGCAGTGATGCTCTGACTAGGGGTAGGGCTGGCTGAGATAGCCCTCGCGACCACAGGGCAGGCTTTAGGTGAGCTCTCCGGGATGGCAGCGGTGCTCCGACTTGGGGATGGCTGGCTGTGATGGCCCTTGTGACCACAGGGCAGGCTTTAGGTGAGCTCTCCAGGATGGCAGCAGTGCTCCAACTTGGGGGGAAGGGCTGGCTGAGATGGTCCTCATGACCACAGGGCAGGCTTTAGGTGAGCTCTCTGGGATACATAGATACATAGACAGTGTCGGCAGATAAGGACCTATGGCCCACCCAGTCTGCCCATTTGAGCTTGTAAGTTCAGTTTGTTTTCCTAGAAGTCTGTTTCCCCTTACCCCTGACCTCTAGAATTCCTTTATGTCTATCCCATGCATTCTTAAATCCCATGATTGTTTCAGCCCCCACCACTTCCTCTGGCAGGGTGTTCCACTTGTCCACCACCGTTCTGTGAAGAAATTCTTTCTCATGTTTCCTCTGAATCGTCCTCCCTCCAACTTCATCCCATGCCCTCTAGTCCTGGAACATCTTTTCACTTAAAATAGTGTTTTCCTGAACCCTGTTCCTCCCTGTAAGATACTTGTATGTCTCTATCATATCCCTCTCCCTCCTCTCCTCCAGGAGTACATGTTCAGTTCCTTCAACCTGTCTTCATAGGACTTGTGATGCAATCCATGCACCATCTTTGTTGCCCTCCTCTGAACCTTCTCTACCCTGTCTATGTCCTTACGTAGGTATGGTCTCCAGAACTGTACACTGTACTCCAGGTGGGGCCTCACTAGTGTCTTGTATAGCTGAATTATGACCTCCCTTTTCCTGCTGGTGATGCCCCTGACTATACATCCCAGCATCCTATTTGCTTTACCTGCTGCCTTGTCACACTGTTTCCCTACCTTGAGGTCATCAGAGATGACAACTTCAAGATCCCTTTCCTGCTTGATGCATGCTATATCCTCACCCCCCAACTGATATATTGTGCCAGGGTTTTTATGCCCCATATGCATTATCTTGCACTTCTTTGCATTGAATTTCAACTGCCAAACCCTTGACCATTCTTCAAGTTTCTGCAGGTCGCTTCTCATTCTGTCTACACCCTCTGGTGTGTCTACTCTGTTACAGAGCTTTGTGTCATCAGCGAACAGTGAAATTCTGCCTTCTAGATCCTGCGCAATGTCACTGATGAAGATGTTGAATAGGACCGGTCCCAGCACTGATCCCTGTGGTGCCCCACTTGTGACTCTTCCCTCTGTGGAGTGACAGCCATTTATCACCACCCTCTGTGTCCTGCCACCCAGCCAGTTACCTACCCACCACACTACTGTCCTGCCCACACCCATATTCCCCAATTTGTGTAATAGTCTTCTATGTGGCACAGTGTCAAAGGCCTTGCTGAAGTCCAGATAGGCCATGTCCACTGCCCTCCCCTGATCCACCTCCCTAGTCACCCAGTCAAAAAATTCAATGAGGTTGGTCTGACATGACCTCCCCCTGGTGAAACCATGCTGCCTTGGGTCTTGTAGTCCATTGACAACCAGATATTCCACCAATCTCTCCTTCAGCTGTGCTTCCATGATCTTCCCCACTACTGAGGTGAGGCTGACTGGTCTGTAGTTCCCTGCTTCCTCTTTGTTCCCACTTTTGTATAAGGGGACTATATCTGCTGTCCTCCAGTCTTTGGGTACCTCCCCTGTTTCCAGTGATGGGAGTGGTGCTCCGACTAGGGGGAGGGCTGGCTGAGATAGCCCTTGCGACCACAGGACAGGCTTCAGGTGAGCTCTCCAGAATGGCAGCAATGCTCTGACTAGGAGGAGGGCAGGCTGAGATGGCCTTCGTGACCTCCAGGGCTTGAGTGTTAAGCTATCCTTGTCTTGCTGCTTCTTCACTGCTTTATGTAATTTTGCCAAACAAGTGGCGTTTTCTAGCAATCTGTTTCCAGTAACAAGGATTTTTAATTTCCTCGAGTGCAACTTCTGTTATTTGTGTTTGTACTGGGCTAGTAATCCCCTTTGTGCACTGGGGCCTTATTGGGAGCATCTGCTTTTTTGTCTGCTCACAAATTAAATGCAAATATGTGCAGCTTACAGCTGGGAACAGTAAACAAACAGTAGATATATTGTACAGAAGTGTAGAAAAAGTAAGCAAGTCACAACATTCAAAATACATAGTATGCAATGTGTACAAATCAAGCATTGATGTTACAGTCTGTATGCCTTTTGATGTTCTAACTATAGCTCTTCTGAGCACTTTACTTACAGCATCACTTCTGATTAACCTGTTCTAAGATGATATTCTCATATTATAGTGGGCACTGAGTGAAATTTTATGAGTCATGCAGGAGAGATTGGGTCACATTCACAAGCAGTAAATGAGAGTAAAGACGTACACAAGTGCATACATTTCCTGAATAAAAATAATTTCTTGCATACAGTTGTCCAAATTTAGTGTATGGTAATTTTTGTAAAGTGTCCCACATATCATTGAAGAAAAAAAGAGAAACTCTATGTTTATAAACTTCCATAACTTCAATGATAGTGATAAAAAAATTGCAAGAAAATGGTCTTCTGCAGCCATTCCAGTGGTGTAGAGTGCTGAGGCGTGTGACGCCATACCTCCTGCCATGCTGGCAACTGAGATTCAGGAGCAAACTCAGGATGCTGAGAGTCAGCCAGGATGGCAGATTATCAAGCATCCAGAGGATAGCGCTCCTCTCCTGGGGATTGGGGACATGCTGCACCATTCCTAGACTGCCATCAGGTTGTGGCATGCTGGCAAGGTTGTCAACCCATCTTGATGGGGGACTGCCAGTTGCATACCTGTGGTGCAAGCATGCCTCTACATGCATGAGCGCCTGTGTCATTGCATGCCACATGGATGAAGGTGAACAAAAAATGAAAAAAATGCCTGGCTCTGGCTCATGAAACCCGACACGCACCACCCTTCAGGACTGCTTTGACTGAATTGTATTGGGGGGCTGGAGCTCCTTCTCATGGCTCCACTGTGGAGGATATTCATGGGGGTAACTGAGGTAGTTACTGGGGGAGGTGGTTGCCAGTGGAGTAGGAGTAGGGGCTGACAGCCCTGCTGGAGTGTGGGCTGAGGAAACAGCTGCATGAAAAAATTAAAAATAAAATGGCTCTTTGGCTTACATTTTAATATGCTGTGAAAATGTCATATTAAAAACAATTATTTTTCATACAAAAAAATCAATTATTTCATTACCGTGACCTTTGCTTCCATCATCACCATCACTAAAAGCACTTACTGATTGTACAGACCTGGTGCAACAGTGAAACAACACTGAATTGCAGATTCAAATTCCTGCATAGAGGTCTCTGAAAAGATAAGAACAGGAGGGGGGATGGCAATGAGGGTGTGAAAGGAGAGCAAGGCAAATAAAATCAATAGCTTTAACAATCTGGCTGATGATGCAGAGACATTATGCACTGAGGTAAATGATAACAATAGGAAGAAGATGATTGATTTGGGGTTGCATTATAGGTAGGAGAAGGTGAGCTATAAAGTAATTATAGCAATAAGGACAGCCTGTAAGAGGCTAACACAGTGAGACTGGAGGATGTCAGTCATTCTGATGCTGAATGGGACAGAACAAGAGGCAATCAGTGTTGGAAATAATTGAAATGAAGGGGGAGGGGGCACTGAGTTCCAGGAATAAAATTAACTGTCTGATTCAGTCCCAGAAGTAAAATTGGGAAGGTTGCTTCTCTGTAAAATGTAACCCCAAACTGCAAAAAAAAGGACTAAAGTGTAAAGATGCAACATATAATAAGGAAATGTGAGCCCAGACCACTGTCAGGTACAGTATGTTTGATTCTACTTTGAAGGTGGTAGATTCCCCCAGTTAACATTTTCATTTCTAACTCTGTGGGCAATAATGCAATATCACAGAAGGCTGTGGCCAGTGAGGATTGACACTATTTTGGATCAAGTTACTGGAAATTAATACAGGTGATAAATAACCCCCAAACATATACTTGTCACCCCTGGCCAAAGTTGGGCTGTCACTGAGGGCTGCAAGGTGACCCAGCAGTGAAACACATTTTGTTGTCAGAGGATCTGCTGCTATAGTGTCTTCTGAGTAGGGACAGTGGACATGTGGCAGACCCTTCACTGGAGAGGGACATCTGTTGCTTCTGCTCTTAGCATGGTGTTGCTGCCAGTACATTCCTTGGTGACATCTGTCTTGGTTCCTACCAGAGTCCTGCTTCAGATACAGTAACTTGTGAAGTACAAGTCAACTATACCATGGGTGGTCTAATTGAGTTACGCTAACAATGGCAAATATGTGCGAAGTTGGATGAATGTTGCTATAAACCACATCTGATGTTTACAATAGGATGAAATTGCCACCCACTTTATTGACAGTAGGTACTGGATACTTGATGGCCAGCTAGATTCAGACAATGCCTTTGGCTGTAGCCCTACTCTGGAACAATGTTAGGCCCTAGCCCTTAGCTTCTGTCTATCCTGTAAGACCATGTCCCTAGTTGTTGTCTTTCTCTCATTTTGTCTCGGACAAGGCCACTTGGCTGCATCTTTTTCCTCCTGTAGCTGGATCCCAACCCTAATGCCCCTTTTGCTGGTTAAGCTTACTCCTAGCCTATGTACAGTATGTCTGCAAAATACCTGCTTTTGTAACTTATATCCATATGTGCCTATTATAATGTTATCTTTACTCCTAGGATCACTGTGTATTTTCTCACTACACTATTTGTTCTGTTCTTTGATATGACATGGAGCCTATGTTAAAGAGCATTTGGCTCAAAAGTATTAATTCCAAGGCTGAAATAAATAAATAAATAAATAAATAAATAAATAAATAAATAAATAAACAAATAAATAAATATCTCATAAATATGCATGATATCTCTCATGACCCCATGACATGAAAAGATAAAGGAAAAAAAACAGTGAGTAGTATTGTACCTTATTGAGGAATCCAGCTGTGATTGTTTTCCTTAATCTCTTCTCCTGTAATACTTACTTGAGCCTTAGTTTCCCTCCTTCTGTTAAATCTTTTCCTCTGACTCCCAGCCCCCCTCCCTCTATCCCTGCCCTTCCTCTACCCCTCGTGTCCCTTTACCTCTCTCCCCACACCCCTAGGCTGGTTGGGCATTCTCGTATGTCTGTTACAACTCTTCCCTGCTTCTGCCTTCTCCTCTCTCCTCCTATCCTCCGACGAAGCCCACTGGGCTGATATATACCATCTCCCTACTAGTACTTTCCTATACTTAACCGAGATGGCTTTTAAGTCTGTATACTCTGGTCTGTAAGATCACACATGAATTTGTTTTACTGTAATGAAAATACTGTAATTGTATATTGTTTTGACAACTATGTCCTGTAACATACTTGCTTGTCTTGACTCTGATGAGGAACCTATGTCATGATTTTGTTCCCAAAGGTGTTAATCCGAGATTCCAACAAATAAATATGATCCTCAGTAAGAGCAATGTGCAGGTTAGAAGTATGAAACCACTAAGCCAAAAAGCATTGATTTCAATGTTTTAATTTAGAAAAACAGAGCTGTATTATCCTGACCTAATAATACCACCAATGTTTCACAGCAACATTGCTTCCCTAGGGTGGTAGGGTCCGGTTTAAACAATCCACAATATCCTTGTGTAGTCTGCAAAATAAATTGTTTTTAATGACCCCCTTTAAGGAAATATTATCCTCAAATTTTTTTAATAGTCACACATTTTTAACATATAGCCAGTTTTTCTGTATGCCTCCAGATATCTACTGTATCTTGGATTTGTAGTTTTTAGAATATTGTTCTCACTCCAGCTCTGATGTGCAAATCATCATACCACAGCTTGTGTGGCAGCCATATTTGAAAAACTACAAATCCAAGATGGGTATCTAGAGTTTAACAAAAAAATTACTGTGGCTCAGAAGTGTGTGACCATTAACAGAATTTATTTATTATTTTTATTTATTTCAAATTTGGTAACCAAAAGAGGCACACTGAACCAAGGCTCATTTCCAGATGCGATCTGGAGGAGGGGGACAATGGAGGCAGTTAGAAAAATAGTTAAATTGGTTATAGTAACCTGAGTAGAAGCAAAAACACACGTCCAGTATACAAGTAAATTCACATAATATAAGAGATAAGAGTAAAAAGTGAGGCATACATAGAGAACATGGGTGGTACAATGCTATATGTTCAGCAAGAGCACTTAGTTGGGCCTATGGCTAGTAAGAGCTTAGCAAATCTGCAGGAGCATGATAGTTAGCAGAGAATTTAGCCTGGCTGAAAGCAAGAATGGTGGGGGTTGAGAGTGGGAGAGGGCACATTTAAAGAGCACCTTTCCCAGTCCTTTTGACTTTCCTGCATAAATTACCCCTTCTTGTATTGATTCTGGATTTGTATTTCATTACTGTTCTCTGCAGTTGGTTTTTGCATTCTGATCTGCTAAAAACTGCAAGGTATACCAGAGTTGCTATAGCAAGCCTGGTGTTTCTGTGGACTCATGGCTGTACTAATGACATCTCAATAGGGCAGGGAAGTGACTCACACAGTGCAGTACAGTGCAATCACAGCTGTTTTGCAAGGGAAAATGACCAGTACTCAGTGTACATACTTAGTTCTCCCTTTCTCAAGACACCATGTTAGCAATGCATTATGCCAAAATCCAAAGGCCTTGTCAGTATGTTTTTTTTAAATTGATTTGTGTGTGAGACACTCCTGTTCCATATAGTAATGTGAGCAGTACAAACCTGGGCCCACAGAAACACCAGGCTTGCTACAGAAGCTGTGTTACACCCTTTAGTTTTTAGCAGTTCAGAATGCAAAAACTAACTGCAGAGGACAGTTATGAAATGCATTCCAGGATCAATGCAAGAAGGGGTCCTTTATGCATGAAACTCAAAATAACTGGGAAAGATACTCTTTAAATCTCAATCTCTCTATCTCTCAACAAAATATTGCTCTCTTTTATAAGATCTCTTTTCCTAGCAGTTGAAACTCTGCCTTCTGTTCCTGTAAATTTCATGTCCTGTCTTTCACAAAATGTGATCATTTATGCATGAAAGTCAAAAGGACTGGTAAAGGTACTGACAGCAACTCTATATTCTTTCAATCCCCATACTTTGTTACAGATGCAAAAGTAAGTCAATTTTACAAAAACATACTGACAAGGCATTTGGATTTTGGCATAATACATTGCTAACAGGGTGTCCTGGGGAAATGGGAACACAGTATGTACATTGAGTACTGGTAGTTTTCCCTTGCAAAACCACTGTGACTGCACTGTACTGCACAGTGCAAGTCACTCCTCTGCCCTATAGGGATGTCATTGGGAGCTAGCAGCCCAGCAGCTGAACAGCAAAGGAAAGTGCAGCAGGGCTAAAGCAGGGCTCAAAAACAAATTCAAATTATGGAAGGCAGAGTAAACCTTGGCCAAAAATAACAAATGAAGACACCCTTTCAGGTCTAGTACTACATATAATGACTAAGACATGTTACTTTTAGACCATCATGACAGGTGCTCTTTAAATAGGTCTAGCGAGGACAGCAGGTGAAGTGACGATGGAAGGGAGTTTCAATAGTGATGGAGGTGGTAGGAGAAAGTGGCCTGCTCAGAGTTTGAGAAGGGCCAGTGGAGGTGTGAGGGTCTCTTTAGCAGACATTGTAGGATGGGTGGGAGGAGATAGAAGGGAGCAAGGGAGGTAAGGTAAGGGGTGAGTGAGCCAAACCAGTATTTGGCTAGGATTGTGGAGGTGTGGTGCAGGTGGCAGGAGGATAATGGGGGGAGAGAGAGGGAGGAGTAAAGGATGCAGTGGTGAGTCCTAAGGTTAGCATTTATAGTGAAATGGTCAAAGGCATTGAACAGAGAGTCCAGCCTGGAAAGGGTGGTGGAGGGAGCAGACTTATAGATGACATCAGCATAGTCGAAAATTGGTAAGATTGTTTTTGCAAGTAGTATATTGTGAACTGGGAGGGAGAGGGCAACTTTATTTCTGTAAAGAGCACTGCGCTTTGGGCAGAGTTTAGAATGGATGTAGTCTTTGTGTGTTGTGTAGTCTAGGCAGCTGTAGCTTGCTGCCTAACTACTAGGGCTGTGCGAATACCTTTTTTTGAATTTTCGGACGAATATTCGGTATTCGAGCCCATGCAACTGAATATTCAGGCGAATATCCGGTATTTGGACACTTTTGCTAATTTTTTATAAAAACAAGAGCCCCCCACCCTCCTCCCTAGCCCAGATACAGAAAGATAAGAAATAACCCCTTCCCCACCATCAGATAGCACCAAACCCCTCCTCCCTCCAACATCTTCCTCAAGTCATAATTAAAAAAAAAAAAGAAAACATAAGCAAATCCAATGGAGCAGCAGCCTGACCCACCAGCCTCCATGGCCAGCCACCAAGTTTCAATACTGTGCCCCTCACACACACACACTATCCCCCACCCAGTAGCCAGTAACAGCACGCACCCTGCCCTTGCAGCTAAGAAAATTTTAAAAGGTAGCCAGCGCAGCCCGCCTCATCCTATGCCAGTTGCCCTCTTGTGAATAAAGCATTCTTGCTTACGCTTATATAGTAGAACAGCTGACCACATGATGATCAGCTTGTTCTACTATATAGCGAAGCAAGTGAATGAGTTCATTCACAAGAAGGCAGCCAGCCGAGGAGGAGGGTGAGGCTGCCATGACTTTTAAATTCTCTTTAGCTGTAGATCTTGAGGGCATGCTACTAGCTGCTGGGGTGCATAAGGGTTTGTGTGTGTGGGGGGCACAGTATTGAAACTTGGTGGTCAGTCATGGAGGCGGTGGCTGTGCCATTTGCCCATTAGATTTTGCTTATGTTTTCCTTTTTTTTTTAATTATGACTTACGTGAAGTGGTTGGGAGGAGTAGGGGTTTGGGTGCTGTCTGGGTGGGGGAAAGGGGTTCTTTCTTATCTTGCCAGATCTGGGCTAGGGAGAAGAGTGGGGGGGCGCTTTTAGCTTTTTTAGAAGTGCTTCTCGAAAACCGGATGAATAGTACGCTATTCGTTATTCAGAATCCGAATAATGAATAGCTCATTATTTGTGGTATTTGGGAAATTATATTCATTATTCACACAGCTCTGCTAATTACTTGTAGGCTGAGACTGTATTCAGGGTGGAGCCATCAAGGGTAGAGAAAGAGGGGGGTGTTGAAAGTTTGGTGAGTTTTTGCAGGGTACTGAAAGTCATAGATACTGTTTTCTTGACATTGACCTTGAGTTGGTTTGCTTGGAACCACTGAAGAATGTGGGTAAAGTCATGTTGTAGCTGTGTGGTCACCATGGTAGCAGAGGGGCCTGAGGTGCAGAGAATAATGTGGTGTCTGTGTAGAAGTGAATTTGGGAGGAGGAGCAGACAGAAAGGAGATCGTTAATGAAGATACAGAAGAGGATGGGACCTAGAATAAAACCTTGGGGTATGCCATCTAGAATTGGGGGGGGAGGGCGTTCCCAACCAGGATGCATTGGGTGCAACCAGACAGGTAGGATCTGAACTAGTCAACTGTGGGGTGGTGAGAAAGACCAGCAAGTCCAAGTTTAGAGAGGGGGAGAAGATGGGAGATGGAATCAAAGGCCTTGGCTAGGTCAATGAAAATGGCAGAGGTAAGGTGCCCCTGGTCCATGACTGTGAGGATGGCATCAGGGCACTAAGTCTAAACAGTGACTGTATGGACAGCACTGTCAACAACAGCACCGTCCAAACAGCACTGATCAAAAAAAATGGCAGGAACAAATGCCACTAACAAACACAGCACCACTAGTAGCTATTGCAAGTCTGGTTTGCGATCGCTACCAATAGTAAACTGTATTTTGGAGGGGGGATGCCTGCACCCCCCTGAGCCAGGGACTGTACCTCCAATTAAAATAATCAACTCCAAGTCAGAGTTGGATTACGGGAAGAAAAAATAAAATTTTGGAGACCAAGATTAGAACCCTTGTCTCCACCACCACTCTGGCGGAGCGGCTCATGCTTTAGCACTCCACACCATGGGAGTAGCTCATCCAGAATCCAGATTTCCTGTCCCCATGTGGTGTCTTCTAGCACCATGGACAGTGACCTGGGGAGTACTTACTACATGGTGCTGTTATTCCCTTATCGCTGTCCATGGAAGCGCTGTATACACCATGCTGTTCAGAGCGGTGCTATTATTGTAGTGCTGTTCTAACCAGGTAGGGGCATGAGTGACATGGATAAGGGAGGAGACAGTTAAATGATTTTTTTTCAAAATCCAGACTGGAAAGAGGAGAGGAAGTTAGAGGAGGAGAGGAAGTCTGTAAGCCTGGTTAGGACTAAGGATTCCTGGAGCTTAGCTAGTACAGGGAGGAGGGAGAAGGGGCAGTAATTTCCAGGAGAGGAGTGGTCACCAGCTTTGTGAAAGGGGATCAGTTTTGTGGATTTCCAATTCCAGAAGGACAGTGCTGACGGAGAAGGAGAGCTTTAGCAGATTATTAGAGTTATTTGGTTATGGGGAAGTGGGCAAAGAAGAGGGGGGAATTAAGGGGGTGGAGGTGAAGGCACAGGTTGTAAAGAAAGTGTTTAGAGTGGAGGCAATGGTGAGGGGGGTCAGAAACAAGCTTGTTGTCAATGGGGGTGTGTGATTTATAGGGAAGGGGGTTGGAAAGTGAAGCGAGGGTTTGCCAGAAGTTGTGAGGTGAGTTTAAGTGTTCCTGTAAGGTAGTCCTGAAATATGGGGCTTTGGCTGCTCTAATCACTTTGGTGCAGGAGTTCCTTAGAGCGTGGTAGGTAGTGAGATTGGTGTGGGAGAGGGAGGCTTTATAGCATATCCATGCGCGGTCACAAGAGGTGCAGAGCTTGATAATGTTGGCTGATATCCATGGGTGGTGGAAGTGTCTGACTCTATGGCATCATGAAGGGGCATGAGTGTTCCAAGCTTTATTTAGTATGTGGCAGAAGAGGTAGAGTGCAGTGTCAACATCAGTAGTGGAGTAGAAGAGGGACCAGTTGGAGGAAGCAAGGTCGTGTAGGAGTGCGGTGGTGTTTAGGAAGCGCAAGGATCTAACTCAACAGTAGGTAGGGAAAGAGTGGGGTGGCTGCAATTTGTGCACACAATAAGTCATGAGGAGGTCACTGAATATATCAGGGAGTGTACTAGCAGTGGAGATCCAGTGGGCACGTGAGGCAATGATCCAATCCTGGAGGGTGTGGTTATTGTAGTGAGGATTGGGCCTGGTGGGTGGGCTTATGAGCTGGAGGAGGTTTAAAGATTCAATGTGTTGTGTAGTTGGCCTTGGTGCCTTTGAGGATATAATTTGCTTAATGGGGTATTAAAAACTATTTTCTTGAGGACTACTTAGAACTAGGGAGTTTTTGTATCAGAACCTGTCAGCCTGAGGAAGCAACTTTATTTTAAAATATACCGTATTGTACTGAGTGGGTTCATACTTCCAACCTGTCTACTGCTATATCCAAGGCTCCTGAATTCTGTGATTCAAAAGCTGTAGAATTTTGTGCAGAACTTGCATCATGCCACAGAATATAGGTTATGGAACAGATTTCACTGCGTGGTGATTTCTCATTCAAAGGTACAGTTTCTCCACAGTGTTTGGCTTCCTTCTTTTCATTGCTTATCATGAAGTTCCTTTCTATTGTCAACATGTGATGCCATCAGTGACCTCATATCAGATGTCTGCAAATGGTAAGACTGTGTTCTGCAACATAAATGAGTAATTCATGCTGCAGGAATGAACAAATGCTGCCGCAGGATCCAGGGTCCCTGAAGAAGAAATCAGGACTGAACTAGGGGTCCCAACTTTTGGACTTAGCTATATCTGCATCCAGGGCTTTGACATTGTTTCCAAGATGTGCAAACTGTGCTCTCAAGGCTGCTGCAGCTGTCTGACCTGCTGCTCTCCCAGGTCTAGAACACAAACCAGGGTCACTAGCTTGTTAAATAAGTATGTGTACAATTAGGCCATCAGCAGCCCCTGCAATAAAAACTTTTTAAAATATATCCACAGTAGGTAAAGGGGTAGAGACAACGTTAGTCTAGCAAGTATTTAAAATTGGAACATTTAAGTAAGAGGCAAATAAATACCAGAGTAGCTAAATAATTACTTTGACTCTGTTTTTATTTAGGAGGTGAGAAGAGTTACATAAACATGAAATTTATTTTATACTGGGGCAGTAAAATAACCAGGCAGTGCACATATATCAAAGGAAATAGTAAATAATAAAAAGAAAAGATTAGAAGCTTTGATGAAGGACGAGTCACTTACTGCACATCACGTTTTTTAATGGAATTATTTATTTATTTCAAAAGTTTCACCAGGAAAGGCATATGGAGCTGATAGCAACTCTTTTCCAGATGCATCCCGGGGGAAGAGGAAGAGAAGGGCAATGAAGTACAGTCATAAAAATAATTAAATAGCAGGTAGAATACTAAGGATCATACAGTAAGCAACAATCAATAAGCACATTTTGAAAGTTGTGCAATTTATGCAACGATAAGTAAGAGAATGCAAACCAGAGGATATAAAGGAAGAAATTAGGAAACTAATTACTGAGGGCCAATTTTAAGGGGGCCAGGTATGCTTGAATTTAATTAATCCCTGCCACCTTGATATGGGCACCAATGTCCATCCGCAGTGGTCAGCATCCACAACCCCTGTCTGCAGCATTCTACTAGTGCAGATCTGTGCATTGGGGCAAGGGGTGGCAGAGGGTCAGAGCTGTACTAGACTATGGGCATCCCTGTGCCAGACTACCTGTGGATCCCTGCATCCAAGGACCCCAGAATCCCTAAAGGAGCATGCCAATTATATAAAATCACTCTAGATGGTGCTGTTACTGCCCCAGATACTTATAGAAGCTTCAAAGACTGGGGCTGGAGGAGGGGAGCAGATTGTGCCCAGGGGACAGAGCTGTGGCAGGGCAAAGAGGGACACTTAGCCACTAATGCAGCCTGTAGGGCTTTGTAGCTTCTGCCCCCTCCACCAGCCCTTCATACTGTAGATCTTAATTTTTAGATGCAGCACAAGCCTGCACTCACCCCCTGGCATGCACACCCACATAACCATGCATACAGACTGGAACTGAGTGTGGAGTCATCCAGTAACCTGGGTACATGGCTGTGCTTTACAAATAGAGAGTGGAACATCTGCATACCATCTATTGTACCAGTGTACCAGCTCCTCCACAGGTGTGCAAGGTGATGCAGATCCTTTCAGAATCAGGCCCAAATGTTTTTGTGGTCATTTTTGTTGCTCACTACCCAGGGGAGAATTCTGAAGACTGGAAAATTGCAAACAGACCAGCATTATTTAAGAAAGGGGATGGAGATGTGCCTGGGAATCGCAGTATATACATACTAGTCCATTTTATTTCGGTGGTGGGGAAAATCCTGGAGACTATTTAAAGGAACTTTGTGTATGAACCAGCAGAGAAGAAAAAACTGAGAAAGAGCTTTCATGCCAGCATGGGTTTGCAAAGGAGAGGTCTTGTCTTCAGAAAACCTATGGGAGTTTTTTTAATAACATTACAGCTATACAGTAGTAGACAAAGGATATGCAGTGGCTATCACTTAGTTAGACATTCAGAAAGAATGTGATACATTCCCACAACAGAGATTAATGATTATGGTCCAGAGTCATGGATCTGAAGGTAACAAGAGGAGCCAGATAGAAAACTTGCTGAAAAGCAGGAAATAGAGAGCAGCCATTGACTGAAACTTCTGCAACTAGAAGGCATTTATCAGTGGGGTGCCTTAGGTGTCAGAACTGGGCCCCCTTGCTGTTTCGTATGTTTGAGAAATGAGTCGGATGAGGTCACCGAAAGAAGAATCTCAGAATTTGCAGATGATATTAAGGTTGGTGGTATAACCAGTAATGTGGAAGAATGCAACCATTTTCAAATGGATTTAGATATCCTAGATAAAAGGACTAGAATGTGGCAGATGCATCACAACCTACAGTAAGCAACACGATTTAGGGAATTACAAGCAGATTTAGTGAACTTGCTTTGTAGCAAACTGATGACCCGGTGAAGGATTTGGGAGTTATAAAGCTAAGAACCTTGAAACTAGAAGCCCAATGCTTAGCTACAATCAACATGGAAATACAGTAGATTACTATACTGGTTTGTGTTAGTTCATTTCATTTCATTTTTTTTTATACTGGAAAGGCATGTAAGCAAAACTTGCCCATGTGCACAAGTGTCCAGTTACAGTTATTTTGTACAAAGGAAATGTACACAACATAGTACCAGATGCAGAGGCAAATGTGCTAGTAGAGGATACATGCAAATCAAAGGAAGTGATATTACTTTAGACAGAATTTAAGAAATGTTAACACTATGCCTCAGCCAAGTTAAGCTGGATAGCTTGATTACAGTGGTTTTATGTCTAAGGCTAAATTATAAATGCCTGGAGTGGAGAAATATAGATATTTTGCACAATACATGAATAAAAACATATATGCATAGTACACAAATACATGCATTCATACTGTACAAACACAACACAAGTTGTTACATTACATAATACTGTAACAAGTTACTGGCGTCGCTGCACAGCATACTAAAATTAGATCTCTGTTTAAATATTATAAATGTTAGATATGGGTGACACATCTACCAGATTTAGGAGTAGATCGCTCATATTGGGGCAGTTTGGACATTACAATAAGCTAAACAGCTGCAAATATATGCTACAATCTGCACCTCAAAGGATCATGAGCATACACAGAGGGGTGGCTAGGACTATAGGAAGATCCGGCTAAACTGGAGAGTTGGTCAGGCACATGGCAGCTGGGTTTCAACACAAAGAAATGCAAAGTCATGCACTTGGGAGCAGGAAACCAAAAGTTTTGCTACAAGCTGGGGAGATACAGTTATCCACTATGGAGGGGGAGAAGGATCTTACTAACATACTAACATACTAAAATGCCAGAAGAATAGACCTAATGGTCTTTCTTGTCTGCTCATTTGGTCAGCCCCCCCCCCCGGGAGCTGACCTTGCTGCCTGCCCTCTCTGGCTTCTCCTCCCAGTTCTGGATATTTTTGTGCACTGCATTTTATTCCAGAACCCTTCCCTGTACCTGTCCCACCCCTCTTGAACCCCTCTCTGTCTCTGCCTCCACCAGCCCCTGGTAGTGCATTCCATGGCTCCACCACCCTCTCAGTGAAGTAGCACCTCCTCCTTTCTCCCTGAATCTCCCCCACAGCTTCCACCCATGCCCTCTAGTTGCCCCCCTCCTTTCTTGAGCACCATGACTGCTCCTTCCCTATTTACCTCCTTCATGTACCTGAAGACCTCTATCATGTCCCCCCCATCCCTTCTCTCTTCCAATGTGTACATATTTAGTTCTTCGAGCCTCTCCCCATAGGTCCTGTCTCCCAAGCCCCAAATCATTTTGGCTGCTCTCCTCTGGACCCTTTCCAGGAGTTCAATGACCCTCTTTAAGTGTGGCCTCCAAAACTGCATGCAGTACTCGAGGTGCGGCCTCACCAAGCAGTTATACAGAGGGAGTATCCGTCCCTCCTTCTGGAGGTGATCCCCACGGATGCATCCCAGCATCCTGTTGGCCTTGGCCTGCCCTCCTACAAGGCTCGAGTTGTTCATCTTGACATCTACCACCACCCCAGGTCCCTCTCAGCCATCAAGACTTGTAGCATTTCCCCTCAGGGTGTACACTTGGCCTGGATTTCTGGACCCCAGGTGCAGTACCTTGCATTTCCCTGCATTGAACCTCAGCTTCCACTATCTAGACCATCTTTCCAGAGCCTCCAGGTCCCCCTGTAGGGCCACCCTCCCCTTCACCCCATCCACCACTGCTCCCAGTTTTGAGTCATCCACAAAGAGACTCATCTCACTCCTAATACCTGTCCTTATGTCAGAGAGACATAGGCGTTGAACAGGAGGGGCCCAAGAACTGATCCCTGAGGGACCCCACTAATGACCCTCCTTGGGGATGAGACTATCCTGCCAACTACGACCCTCTGGGTCTGGTTCTGGAGCCAACTGCCTATCCATCTGATCATCTGGTTCCCCACCCCCGTTTCTCCCAGGTTATCCAACAGGCCCCCATGAGGAACAGAGTCAAATGCCTTGCTGAAGTCTAGAAAGAGGACATCCACTGGTCTACCCACATCCAAGGCACTCGTCACCCAGTCATAGAACTCCACAAAGTTTGTCTGACATGATTTCCCTGGGTCAAATCCATGCTGTCTATCATCCAGGCACCCTGACTTTTCCAGGTCCCCCTAGCCTTTCCTTGATAATGCCCTCCATCACCTTGCCCACCACCAATGTCAGGCTGATGAGCCTGTAGTTCCCTTCCACCTCCCTTGATCCCCCCATGTGGATAGGCACTATATGTGCCACCTTCCAGTCCTGGGCCACCCACCCTGTCCTCAGAGATATGGTGAAAAGCTCCACCAGGGGTTTTGCCAGGACATCCGCCAGCTTCTTCAGCACTCTGGGATGTAATTTATCCGGCCCTGGTGCTTTCTCAGTCTTCAGGGACCTGAAGGCTTCCCTCACTCTCTCTGCTGTGATTTCCACCTCCGCTACCTTGTCCCCCTCCTTAGCCTTCCCCTCCTCCTGACAGTGATGCCTCCCCCTCTCCCCACACCCGCCGATCGGTAAGGGTCCCCCCTCCTCAGTATCACTGTCTCCTCCCATGTATGATGCAGCACCCCCCCCCCATTTTTCTTGGTGAAAACTGAGACGAAATACTCATTTAGTACCTCAGCCTGCTCCCCAGGACTTGTGCCCATCTCTTCCCTGTTTTAATCCTGCCAGTCTGCCCCTTCACCCTTTGTTTTTCCCAATGTATCTAAAGAACCCCTTGTTCCCTCTCCTAATTTCCCTGGCCAGGTTCTGTTCCTTCCTTGCCTTAGCCACCCTCACTACCCTAGTGGCTCTTCTAGCCATCAGCTTGTACTCCTCTCAATCCCTTTCACTCCTTGAGCACTTGAATTGCCTATAGGCTGCCTTCTTTCCCCTCACCACCTTCTGGACCTCCCTGGTCCACCAGCAGGGTTTTTGGACCCTACCGCATTTTCATCTTACTCTTGCACAAATGCTGGTAGCATCCTGCACCCATTTCCTAATGATTTCCCACCTTCTGTCAGCATCCCTGTCTGGCCCAATCACATCCAAATGCTCCTTAAGGATCCTTCCTATTTCCTTAAAATCCACCTCCCTGAAGTCAGTTACCTCCATCTTTGTGCAGCCTTCTACCCTTCCTAGGTACAGGCAGAACCAGACCGTGACATGGTCGCTCCCCGCCAACGTGTCCCTTACCTCCAGGCCACCAACCTTTTAACTATCTGCCAGGACCACATCCAGTACCCACGCCTCCCTGGTCGGTTCCCCTACCTGCTGAGTTAGGAACGCATCCTAAAAGACATCCAACAACCTCTGTTCCCTGGCCACCACGGATGTCATAGTCTCCCAGTCTGTTACTGCCATGTTTAAGTCCCCCAACACCACCACCCTTCCCCTGCCCAATCTGCAGTGTCTCCCAACATCTGCTGCCAGACTCTCCTCCAGCTCCTTCACCAGCACAGGGGGTCTATATACCACTCCTATTTTTACTCTCTTGACTCCCTTTGTTATCAAGGTGACCCAAATCACCTCCATGGTTCCCTCCATCTCCTCTACTCTCCCTATGCCAATGCAGTTTTTGACTATTATTGCTACTCCTCCTCCCCATCTTGGGGTGCTAATCACAGGGCAAATTAACCATTCAGCACAATGTAGGAAGACAGCAGCTAAAGCTAATAAGAGGTTGGGGTGTATTGCCAGGAGAATCACCTCCAGGAGGAGGGAGGTTATCCTTCCACTGTACAGGTCGCTGGTCAGACTGAACCTGGAGTACTGCATACAATTCTGACATCCCTACTTAAAAAAATACTGTATGTCAAACTGCTGGAGGGGGTTCAATGCAGAGCAACCAGGATGATTGCAGGAATGGAGGGCAAACCCTATGGAGAGAGACTTAGGGAGCTCAACATGTACTGCCAAGAGGATAGGAGGGATAGAGGGGATATGATCGAAACCTTCAAATATATGAGGGGCATAAATAGGGTTAGTACAGAGAGGATTTTTACAGTAAAGGAAGGGAGAGGCATTAGGGGGCACAGCCTGAAGTTAGAGGGGGGAAGGTTTAAGAGGGAAATGAGGAGACACCACTTCGTGGAAAAGGGGGTGGCTGGGAGGTGGTAACCTCGAAGTTGGTGGGCAGTTTTAACAGGGGGTGGGACAGGGTCAGGAGGAGAGTGACTACTGTACAGGGGGCAGCTGCAGAGTAATTCACTGATAAGCTGCACATTTGATCAGACTCGATAGAACTTAGGGCCAGTATCTGCAGGCATCTTTCATCTGTTCGTATAAAGTAATACTCGAGAATGTAAACTGAGGGACTAGGTGCTAGCAAATGGATTGGAATGAGGTTAAAAATTTAAATTCCATAATGATGATCCCGAAGATCTGGGGCCAGATATTCAAAAGGTAGTCAGGGCACCAAGGGGTGTTTGCCTGCGCTAACTGAGTTTTGCACCAGATTCATCGGTGGGATCTATTTTCAGAGCCCCTCACAGTATGGGCAAAACCAGTAAGCACCTGAGCACAAAGTTACCACTGCATTCATACAAATGAGGGAGGTACACCCCTGCATATGGGCACAGCGACAAATTCAAAGATTTGCACAAGTGGTAACTGCCTTCAAAACATACGCAAGTTACTGCTTTGCAAACCCTGACTTACTGGGATGCAAGGCCCTGGTAGTGGGCAGCATTACTACAGCTGCCCACCCCCTCACCCCGTGGATTCTGGCCCCTTGATGTGATGGAAACCCTGGTGTTCAGTGGCACCCCCGTCCTCTGGTTGCCCATCCCCATAAGCGTTTTGATTTCCCTAGTGTCCAGTGGTACCCCTCGCCCTCTGATCACCTATCACCATAATTATGTAGTCTTAAATGGTGTGCAGTGCACTGCCACCTTCTGCTTACCTGTCCCTATAAGCATTTTGATTTCCCTGGTGTCTAGTGGCACCTTCCCCCTCTGATCCCCCATGACTTTTGCTGTTGTCCAGTGGTACCCCCACTCTCCGATCACCCTTCCATGTATACATCATATGCCCTCATGTCTAGCACCCCCACACTGCTGGCATTGAATACACAACCCAACCCCCACACATACTGATGGTACTGTGCTGCTCTAAGGTCTGATACAGTGACTGGCACAGCCCTCCTTTCACCTCCTTGGATGGCCGCCATATGGGATGACAGGAAACGTGCATACTTTATGTGTGTTCCCTGTTATCTCATACGACAGCAAGCTGAGGAGGTGAGAGGAGGGCTGCGCCAGTCACCATATCAGACCCTTCAAGCAGTACAGCAATGTCAGTATATGAGAGGGTGCCCGGGCAGTATGTTCTGTGTGGGGGGTGCTAGACATGAGGTCATACAAGCTGTATACAGGGACAGGTAATCAGAGGGTGGAGGGTACCACTGGACACCAGTGAAAGCCATAGTAATATGGCAGCAGGCTATTGAAGGGTGGGAGGGATGCCACTGGACACCAGGGAAATCCATATTAATATGGCAGGTGGCAATTGGAGGGTGGAGGATGCCAGTAGACACCAGGGAAACCTCAGTGCTTATAGGTATGAGTGATTGGAGGGTAATAGGGAGCTACTGGACACCAGGGAAATCAAAATGCTTACAGAGGTGGGTGACTGGAGTGCAGGGGGTGCCACTGAACATGAGGAAAATTGAAATAATTGCAGAGATGGCTAATTGGAGGGTGTGGGGAGCCACTAGACACCAGGGAAGATGTACTTACTATGAGGATGGGCGATGGGAGGCTGGTAGGTGCACTGGACACCAGGAAGGCCATTTGCAAGGAGGGGATAGCAGTTTGGGGGGGCACTAACCACCGTATATGATGTGTCAGGTGGCTACAGACAGACACAAACCTGCTGCCACTTCCTATACAAATGAGTGCACAATGGGCATGCAAATGGACTTTTGTGCCTTGCATGCCCAATGAGTTCATTTGCATGTTGCCCTTTGATTGTCGCACGGGGGGCTTCTGGCACTATCTGCTCTGGGAGTGCAGTTCCCTTCACTTCTCTGTGGGCTGCATGCAGCCCAGGTCCATGTTGGGACAGTGCTGCTTCTTGACTTAGCGCTGTGCTGACAAGGTCCTATATTCAGTTAGATAGCACCAGTGTGCTAGCTGACTGAATATAGCATCCTCAGAGTTGGACGCAGGGGCAAGTGCAGTGTATACCATTGTGCTGCACTGTTTCATGTATTTGAATATCAAGCTCCTGATGTTCAAATCCCACCACAGACACTGAAACATTGTGTGACCTTCAGTAAGTCAAATGACTTTCATGTTCTTCATTCAGTAAAGTGTAAACTTGGGTAAAAGAAGACAGCCCACTAAAAATGAAGTGCTGCTACTCAGCTGAGGTATTCAAAGTACATAAATTAAACATAAGCTGGCTTATCCCAACAAGGTTTGTCTTGTTCCCAAGCTCAAGTTAATAATGATGTGCTTTTGTGACAGAGAAACAACAAATTCATTTGGCCTAATGGTTACAGCAGGGATCAATAATTGTTTAAAATATAATGCTCAGATAAACGTTCAAATGAATACACATCCCCCTTGCAGAATGTTGTAGTACAGGTAAGAGTTGCAGTTACAGTACAGCAGCTTAACTTGTGTCACCCCTGTCCTTGCATGAGGTACCAATGCCGACAATATTGTGTTGGAGCTATACGCAATACTATCAATTTTTAAAGTAAATGATTGCAGTATCCTTATGATTTATATATCTTCTACTTATTTGTTTCACTTATCACTTGTTTACATGCCACAACTTGCATAAATAACCATTCACATTTCATCTTTCTTGCCTTGTTTCCTTCAGTCTCTACAGCTCTTTCTTTAATTATCTTTATCTCCCTTCCATCTCATGAATTGTAGGGTGTTTTGGGACACAGTTTTGCCTCCCCATCCCCACCTAGTGATTGCCTAATGGCTGCATCATTCTTACCTCCCCCTCCTGGATTGTAAAACACATAGGATGCAGTGTTTATCCTACAGGCTACTTTACTGACATGAGGGTGTAGAAAGCCAAGCTTTCATGGCATCCTGTTGGCAGTTTGGGCAAATTGGCTAAAATTAGCTAGACCCATCTTTTGCTGTCCTTCTTCCTTTGACCTTACAGTGCAATACATGTTTAAAATAAATTCTTTGGATAGGCAATGTCAATAATATTTATGTTTTTTTTACCAACTATGATATTTTGTAATTTTGACATATGTATGGTATGATAGTATATCGAACAGATAAGCCTGAAACGTGAGTGTTTGTTCTTGCTGCCCCCCACAGACAAACACATACACAATAGTAGCAGCGGCATTCTCTCCCTCCCTCCCTCAGATAGTCTTGCTGCCCCACCACACACACATCTAATGGCAACATCACACTCTCCCTTCCCTCACCTGATTGTCTCCACCCCCAACCACACACTCAATGGCTACAGCATTCCCTCCCTTTTCTCTCATAGATTTTCCATTTGCACCACCCCAAACACAGACTCTAATGCACATACAGCTAAAGGCAGCATCAGTCAATCCTCTAACTCATGTAGACTACCTCGTCCTTCCACACACTTTCATGCACACGCACACCTAATGGTTGCAGCACTCTCATCCCTCCCTCTCCTGGATAGTAAACTATACTGGAAAATAGTGTTAGTCCTTGCCCCCCAACAAAAAAAACATACATGACAGTAGCAACATTCTCTCCTCCCTCCTCTGGATTGTTTTTCACCCCTCCACACACATCAAATGGTAACAGCACTCTTTTCTCTCCTCCTTCAGGACTGCACCCCCACACACACACATATGCACATGCACATGCACAAACTGTAAACCTATTGGTAGCAGCACTCTCTTCCCCCTCACTTACCCTGATTGCACCCCCCCACACCCACATGCACATCATGCAAGTACATCGAATGGCAGCAGCAGTCTGTCCCTTTTTTCCCCAAGTATGTTGGAATAGAGTGCCGTTACCCCTTCCCCCACATGTACACACACATGCCTAATGGTCACAGCACTCTCACTTGTCCCTCTCCTGGATTGTAAACCACACTGGAATATAGTGTTAGTCCTTGCCCTCCCCTCTAAAAAAAACATACATAACTGTAGCAACATTCTCTCCTCCATCTCCTGGATTATCTTGCCACCCCTCCACACACATCTAATGGTAAGAGCAGTCTCTCCTCTTCCCTACCAGGACTGCACCCCCCCCACACACACACACACACACACACACACACACACACACACACACACACACATGCACATACTGTAAACCTAATGGTAGCAGCACTTTCTCCCCCCTCACTTTCTCTGATTGCACACCACACACACACACACACACACACACACACACACATGCAAGTACACCTAATGGCAGCATCAGTCAGTCCCTTTTGTCTCCAAGTATGTTGGAATAAAGTGTTGCGACCTCCCCCCCCAAACATACACACACACATACCTAATAGTAGAAGCATTCTCTCTCCTCCTTCTCAGGATTGTAAGAGCACACTGGGATATAGTGTTGCCAACCCCACACTACACACACACCTATTGGCAGCAGAATTCTCTCACCCCCCCTCCCATATGGTAAAGCATATTGGGATATAGTGTTGCCACCCCCACAGTCACACTTACCTAATAGCAGCAGCATCCTGTCACTTCCATCACATGACTTGTATAGTTTTTTAGAATACATATGTGGCAGCAGCGGTATGGTGCTGTAGTCTGTATTCCAGTGAAAAAGCCCATATGCCTTTTGACCCCTTTATTCATAAGACAGTTAAGCAATAAGGCATGACAGGGTGTGTGTTTTGCTGGGATGAAAATATGCCTCAGGTATATTGCGTAGGTATAGCCAAGTACTTTCAACCACCGGAGAAGTGATGGTAACCAGTATAAAACACATCCAGAAGTGTCTTATTGTGATTAGGAAATGGATCCTGTACAATTAAAAAATTAAAAAGGACTTTTTACGTTGTTTTTTTCTTGAGAGAAGTTTTAGTTCATATTGTTGAACTGAGATCATGACTGGAATTGCCTCTAGACCAATCATTTTCAGGAATTATACTAATAATTTTACAATAGACCTTATATTACTGTGCAGACACAGGAAAGGATTAAAGATAACCATGGTACCTACCTAGCTCATTTTTTTACAGTATAGTAGGTATAGCCTGATTCAGTTGAACTGGCCTTTTTGTGTCAGTTTCTGGACCTAAATATAAAACCATAGCATCTGTTTGCAGAAAAAGAGACCAATAGCCCAACATGCCTGCTCATTCCAACCTAGGCTCCCCACTCCTCCGCCTCCCTTAGTGGTATGGTCTTCACTGAGCCCTGTCTCACCTCCTTTTGAGTGCCCCACTGATTTTGCACAGACCATTTCCCAGGCATCTTATTCCAATTTACTACCACCCTCTCCATGAAAAAGTACTTCCTGTTATTTCTCTTAATCTTGCCCCCACTTTTTGTTTATTAGTTTTGTGAGTAGAACTTATAAATCTGATCCACAGTACAAAGAACATGAAATAATATCTGGCAACATACAAACAAACAATGAATAGCTGTGAACCATCAGTCCAACTGGTGCATGAGAATAATGAAACCCCCGGGTGGAAGTGTTCTGATTATTGAAAATTCTTTGATCAGATATACAGACAGAACTGTTTGGAAGAAAAATAAAGCCAATAGGATGGTGATTTACATGTCTACCAGGGCAAGTATTGGGGATATCAATAGAAACTTGGAAAGAATTATTAAATCATCAGGAAATGGCCCACAGATAATAGTACACATAGAAGTAAATGACACTGGTTCAACTACTGAGAACAAAATCAAGTAAGATTGTATAAATTTGAGAAAGAAATTGAAAACCTTAGGTTACAAAGCAATAATTTATGAGATCCTTCCTGTTCCAATGGTGTCAACAAAGAAACAATGGGATATTATGCAATTAATACATGGTTAGACAACTGGATTCTTAAGGAAGACATCACATTTTTGAAACATTGGGATCTGTTTCTGAAAAATAATTATCTCTGTGCAAAGTACAAGATGCATTTAAGCAACAAAGGGTCAACAATATTGGCTAAAAGATTTAATAAAATGATGAAAAGGGATTTAAATGGAAAAACAGGGCTGAGTGGAAGAACTGCATACTTTGAAACAATCATAAACATAGCAAAAAAAGATATAGTTATTACAAAGATCTTAAAATACTGTCACTGAGTGCATGGAGCCTTATAAACAAAATGGATAACTTTATAATCCTCTAAGGGAAAAATAATTTATTGCAGCCATCTTAGAAAATGGATTGAATGAATCCCAGTCTCTGATTGTCTGAGCCCTTTACCTAGGAGTACATTTATGTGCCACTAGAGACCATGTGAAAACAAGCCCCACGCCAACCTGCCTCATCACACACTAAACCACTGTGCTCCACATTTCAAAAAAACTAAATAGCTACCATTTTTTTTCCATCAGTTAGTGAGCAGCAAATGTGCCCCTCTAAGTCTCGATACTAATGTCACAGCACACTCTACCCTCTTTTCATTAAATTCTACCTCATATCAGACACAAATCACTTCATCTATGTTTTCTTAATTATGGCAGCTTTCATTTCAAAAAACAGCACTGCATATATGCTCACTTACACATTCCAGCTACTTCCTACACTTAATCATGCTTGACTCCAACCCTAGCTTCCTCCACCAGCCACAGAATAACCCCAAAGCTGTCAGTAATAAATAATAAGTATTAAAAGAAGAAAAAGAAAATGAAGGTACCTTTGCAATTTCATTTGGTGACTGTCACTCTTGAGCTTATGGCACAGATGCTCTGCCATTTCCATCATGTACACTGCAGTCCCAGTCACCAAGCAATCATTCTGACTAGAAAAATATCAACTATTTCTCATAACTGCAGTGCCATCAGTCCAGTTCCTGACTGCACACACTGCAATCACAAAATTCTGTCAAATGCTGAAATCCTGTCAAATGTCTCGGTGGTAAGAATCAGATTATTCAATAAAAATAAATAAATGTAAGTGACAACCACACACACCAAGCATCTCCTGAGTGGTCATGTATTTATTTGCCAATCATGGCTTTAGTTACCTTTGCCAGCTGTGGTTTCATTTAAACAATAAAAACAGTTTACTTAAAATAATGTTACTGGTATTCAAACTGGACTTGCTGGGTGTGTTTGTGTGTGTGTGTGGGGGGGGGGGGAGCCAGAGCAAAACTATGTGCATGTAGAAATTATGATTTACAACTGTGCCTTCTAATGCCAATTACATCAGTGGAGGGACTACTCTACATTTCTGACATTGTTTTAACCTTTTCTTTTAAAATGTTTACAAAAAGAAAACATTGTCTAAGCACAATAATACTCTCCAGAGTGGGCAGTATTGGGCTATACCAGACCTTCCAGGGGCTATGAGGTCCTTCACTTGCACAATACACTGCTGGGCAGTTTTGCATAGCCCAGTATCTTCCACCAGTTGGGTATTATTGCTTACACAGAAACTTCGTGGGATGCTGATGTCGCCTGGAACTAATCAACGCATGGTTATAAGCCAGTACACAAAGACAGGGGAGAACGAAGGGGAAGAGTTGCCTTATATATTAAAGAACAGCTTAATGCAGAAAATTAAATACAAAGCCATTGATGAAAACTTGAAATTAGTACGGGTGAAAATAACCAACATAAAACCATACAGCATGATAACAGTAAATTGTTACATTCTCCCAAACATCAGCAATTAAAGGTTTATTTCACATTTGGAGGAGATAAAGAAATTCTCAGACAAGGGTTACACAGTAATACTAGATGACTCCAGTAATAAATAAGTGATAGTTACATATGGTGACCTATTTCTAGATATTCTTGTTGAAGAAATAAAATAAAATTAAAGGAGTAAACAAGAATATATAAGTAGGGATTTAGGAAGGCCAACAGAAATTATGAGATCGAGTGGGCAACTGATAAGCACAGTACCAAAGCTTTTGATGATTAAATAAATTCCAAAAGAAGGGGTGAGGCTAGTATAGGGCCATTCAATCTTAAGGATTCCTTGATCTAAGATGAAAAAGGAAATGTGGGGGAACTAAATACTAATTTTGTTTTTCAGTGTTTCAATTAAAGGGAAGTATACCAGAAAAAAAATATTATGGAATCAATTGAAGAAATCAGAAATGAAGAGGTACTGGAACATCTAAATTCACTAACAGTTGATAAAGCACTTGGGCCAGGTGAGATAGCATGAATGTTGGATGAAAATTTTAGGGAATATCTTAATTAATCATGAGCCAGGCAAATTATGGACACAGTTGTATAAATCCTGTCTCAAAACCCCAAGTATATGGTAAGTCTTATATAAGTCCAACAGAACTGAAAAGGAAAGTAACAGAAATTGTAGGACTATATATTAGACAAACTTATGTGAAGCAAATATTTAGAAATTGTGACCATATAGAAGCATATGTATAAAACTCTGTATGGAGTGTTACTTGTAGTGACCCCTGCCCACCCCACAATAAATTGCACTGAATCCAGAGGATAAAATACTATCTCATAGTATTTGGTATAGAAAGATTTCCCGCCTGTACCAGATGTCTAAGAATGGATCAGAGTGGAGGGGAGAGGGGGAGTAACTTAGATGCCATGACATCAGTGCCATTTTAGGATATCAACTCCAAACTGAGATTTAAATCTAACATGCATGGAGACTGAAAATACTTTAGTTCATAAAGTTAAATCTGAGTTATTAGTTGTCCCAGACTTGAGGCCAGTCAACCCCCTACCTGGTACCTGCAGAAAAGTGTATATGCCAAACTTTTGATCCCATAGTCCATTAGTCATCGTTCTCATTGTGAACCTCTAGTTGAGGTCCAAAGTCTTTAATTGTCTCAAGCAAAGCTCCAGCAACTTTAGGGTCATTGAAAATGTACATCTTGCTGGAGTAAGTAACCTGGAGCTTCATAAGAAACTGTTAACTGCAAGAATCCCCAAACTCCCTGAGGGTGGATCAGATTCCATCAAAGTCTTTCCATTTAGACCTTGCCACAAAGCTTAGATTAGGAAACATAAGATTTTGAGACTATTTTCTAATATTACTGATCTCTTCTTCAGCAGCATTTAAAATCCATCCTCTGTCTAAGGATTGCTGAAATACCATGAGCAGGGCACTTGCACCTACTAAACTCGTTAGGGCCCTGCATGGTGTAATATGGTATGCTATAGTTATTAAGAAAGGAGAGGAAATACCAGAGTTCTCAGGAAACCATTTTTACATAAATTCCAATGGGACAACTCTGTCTGAATTTTCTGGCAGCCCTGCCACCTGTAGATTATTCTCCCAAAGTTGATTTTTTTTAATTTGTTCAGGTGATACATCAGGACTTTATTTTCTACTATGAGTCCCAAGGCTGCCACCAGTGATTTTGATTTCATGTATGCTGCCTCCTTTGCTTCAGGGACCCCATGGGTTGCCTGCTGCTTACAGGTTTGCAGTTTAGTCTTTGGTCCAACTCTAGCAAGCAACAGTCCATTACTTCAATCTCTTGTAGCACAGCATGTAGTGTCAGGTTTGTCATTGAGGAGTCCGATGGTATGGCACCTTTTGAAGTGTTTCCTGCTCTGAAGACCTGTTGGCCATGCTTGCCACTGCCCTTGTGTTCTGTATTTTTGTGTTACCTATGAGAATTCTTTATGAATAATGTCTTCCAGCAAGTCCTGAGATTTTCTAGTCTGAAGTCCAGGTTTTCAGTGCACAAATGTTTGGTTGCAAGTATTTAAAATGTTAACTATTTGTTGACTTGGAGCTTGAGCAAGTCACATCTAGCCATGCTGGTATCTGCCCCCCCCCCACTGCCCCTGCCATCTTCACAGAGTTACCCATGTTACTTGTGTTCCCACTTAGTGTGGACAATTCTCCTCCATTCACTTCACAGTATTTAACCGATGGAGGTATTTGTATGTTTCAATCAGATCCCCTCTTTCCCTTCTCGTCTCAGCCATGCACAGGTTCAGATCTGCTAATCTGTTCTTGCACGTCTTTTCTTGCTGTCCCTGGAACATCTTGGTTACATTCCCCTGCATTGTCTCGATCCTATCCATGTTCTTTGTATGATGCAGAGTCCAAAACTGCACAACTTATTCCAGGTAAGACTGAATCGATGACCTATACAGTAGCAGCACCACCTACCTTCTGCTGGTGATCCCTCTTGCTATGCACCCCAGCATCCTGTTTGCCCTGCGCATCACTTTATGAACTGGGATGATGCTTTCAGTTTCTCTGACATTATCACTCCTAAACTCTCTTTCTCCACTGTGTTTTCTATTACTACTTTCCATTCTATATTCAGTTTTAGGATTGTATATGCCCCTATGAATCACCTTGGCATTTTTTGGCATTCAATTTTAATTGTAATACCTTTTTTAACTGTCATACCTTTGCCCATCTTACCAATGTAAATGAGTCCTCATTCATGACTTTGACCCCCTCCTCACTATCTATTTGGCTGCAGATCTTAGTACCATCTGCAACAAGGCATATTCTTATCTCACAGGTAAAGGTGTTGAAGACAGCCGGTCCCAAGACTGCTCCCTGTGGCACTCTGCTAGTGCCCTCCTAACCTCTGAATATTCCCTATCAGTGCAATAGGTATAGGCCCAAAAGTCATGTAATAAATCCATTTATTTCCATGTATGCTTAATAAATGTTAGAACCCCAAATGTATCACACATATGTATGATAAATGCAACCTGGCAATCAACCCACCACCACCAACACTACTGTACTTCCAGCTTTACACACATACAATAGTAGCTCAGCTCACCATGCAAGCAAGTTTCATATGTTAAAAAAATGCAGTCATATAGTACAGACAGCATCGACATCTGTGTTCCACCAAGCTCCCCACAATCTAATGTTTTTTTTTCTTTTAAATGTACATTTTTTTTTAGCATATACCTATTCCTCACTGTAGCACTACAGACTCTGATCCTGCTCTGTCAATGGTATCTACCCACCCATTTGTCATCCCACTTGCTCACTTGTGCTTGCTCCCAAAAGCACCACCACACATAAACAACCAGTCTTCTCCATTCTGGTTTATTCTTCTTGGCAAACCAGATACAAAATATATTTTTCTTTTTACACTAACTACCAAGCTGCATTACTAGTGTTACTAGTGCTGCTGGTACAATCTCCAACCCAGCTTTCTCTTGGTCTCTGATATGACAGCTCCATTCCTGTTCCCATCCCACACCTTATTCACACAGAGCACTCAATAATCATCTAACTCAGCAGCTCAAAACACAGGGGTTGTGTGGCTGAAGTAAGCTACATGCTGGCAGTTTGAATGCTGATAATTTGTTTGTTGAATAAACCAACTTTGAATGGATTTACTGGTTATGAGTCATCTCTTTTTCTACTGTTTGTGAGTGCTTGCCTCCTTGAGGGACCTTTACAAAACACTTGTTTTCATATTTTTTCTTTGACAACAACATTTACTCCCCCATCTTCCCATCCTCCTCTACTCTGTTTCATGACTTACTCCAGTATCACTCAGCTCACTCTAGTATTGCTCAGCTCTCTCCTGCCACCACACCTCCCTTACCTCCGCTAAACTAATTCAAATTAACATCAAACTCCCACAACTAAAAACAGTACCTTTATTTCAAACAGTAGAACTTCCCCTCATACATTACAGGTTATGTAATGTATGAGCACTACTCTGCTTTCTTTGATCACTCTCTTTCCTGTCTCGCTCCTCACAACAACATTAGTTTCAACTTGCTCACTTCCATCCCACTCCTCAATGGTTTCCATCATTTTTTAAGTAAAAAAAAAATAAAGAAAGGCTGCAAAACAAACTAAACATATTAGAAAACCACAACTACTAAAGGAAACACATAATACTTTCATCCTCTGTTGCTTAGAGGCACTGCTGTTCTTCTCTATTAATTATTCATAAAACAGATAGCCAACCAATCAAAACACATGTTGCAGCTGTCAGAGACATTAGGACATAGCGGTAACCCTTGCAACCACTAAGAAACCATTATGCTCAGCAGAGCTACACTAGGGGAAATCACAAAAGTCCATTATAATTTTTTAAAACAAATAAAATATAACTATTAAATCAACCTCTGTTATCAAAACTGGTACCTATTACATAAATAAAATATGCAACGGGACACAGTTAGATGCCTGATTTATCTATATTCACACAGTTTGCCCTTGGTCATGTCACTCGTGGCTTATACCTCTTGTGAGGGTACCCGTGGCAAACTGCACTCATATAGTTAAATCATGGATCTGTCTCCCATTGCAGATCCCTTGTTTATTACCATCCTATTCATCCCATTTTGTAAACAATTTCCCATCCACCTAGTAATTCTGTACACTGCTCCAAGATCCTGCATCTTCTTAACCATCTGTCAATGTAGGACAATAGCAAAGGCTTTACTAAAGTCAAGGTATAGTATGTAAAAACAAAAACAAGATGCTCATCAGAATGTGGTCTGAAAGCAAAACAAAATAATTATATTAAATGCACACTGAAAATAGAAAATAGAGTTAAAAATCTATGTTTTGACCTTAGGTCTTCTTCAGGAAGTATCTAAAACAGAAAAAAAGCAAAGTTAGTGTAGAGGGGAGGTAAAATAAGGGATATAAAAGAACAAAGGGGACAGCTCAGGGTGAAGGGCACAGGGTCAAAATGTCGCACTGCAGAATGCCGTGTGACTTAATCGCGTTGCCCAATTTCACAATTTATTTTGTTCTGTGGAGGCTCCTCTCCCACACTAATCATTATGGGGTTGTACTCGCCCCCCACTCTAGGATTCTAACCTGGGGGTCCCAACATGGAGAGCGCACAGGTATGGGTTCATGTGATAATGCTGCACGCCTATTAAGCTGCAACATTAGGACCCAGTAGGATGGCTAAGAAGTGATAAATGGCAAGATTAAGAAGAATCTGTGAAACAAAAAGGTGACGATGGGAAAGACAAGGCATAATAGCAGTGAATGGGCTGCAGAAGCCCCCAGGAGAGGACTTAAGAGGGACCTAGTAAGAAGGCTGAAAGGTGACAAATGTGGGAGAAGGAGACAGAGATGGAGACATATGGTGAAAATGAAAAAGAAACAACATTTGTGCAGATACAAATAGACTTTAGGGAAAACAAGGGGTGGCTGAAAGATGTTTGTAAAAAATAAGTCTATCATGTAAACTGGAGGGCTGCTGGGGAGCCAAGGTGGATGAACAGCTTGGTTTTCATGTGTTTTCTATGGTCAGAATGCCAGAAGCCTTGCTGAAGGACACAAACAGAAAGGTCATTGACACTGTGGTCCCTGGAGATAAAGTGGGATACAATGGGTTTATCAGTGTCTCCATTCCTGACTGCCCTGTAATGTTCCCTAAACTGGTCAGCAAGTCATCTACCAGTCTCTCCAATGTAAATAGCCACACAATTCCTGCAAAGAATACAATATACCACATTAGTGGAGGTGCATGAAAACTCCTTGGTGATGTGAAAAACACCAGTGGGACCCTGAATTTCAGTCACACTAGAAACAAATTTGCAGGTGTAGAAGTGAGTTCTGTTGCAAGGTTTGGTACCTGGTAGGGAGGAACTGTTAGGAGTAGGTAGGCTGCTCAAGGTATAGTATGTTGTATAATATGAAAGAGGAGTGGTTGGACCAAGGTGGGCTCAGGAAAGGAGAGGGTGGTGGAACAGAGGTGCATCCCTCCAGTTGTAGCTCTCCACAATTCATATGCTGTTCTGGAAAAGAGTGGTTCCTCTATGGAGGCACCTGCAGTGAAGACCAAGGAGGATGCTGGGAACCTCAACAAAGGAGACCCACAGGAGGGTGGCATGAGACCCCACAGGGGAAGGAAACAACTCCTGGTGGGGGACTCAGTCATTAGGGGGGTAGACATGGGGGAGGAAGGGGATAGGGAGGTAAGGTGCCTGCCTAGCGCCATGGCTTAGAGGGACAGAAGACGAATCCTCAGGATTGTGGGAGCAGCTGCACGAGGGAGGGAGCAGGATGTCTTTGTCTACCTAGGGACAAATGACCTGGCTGTAAATGGGATCAGAGCAGTGCAAGAGGAGTTTGTGGAGTTGGGAAGGGGCCTTAGACAAGTAGCATGTATGGTAACCTTCTCGGAGGAGCTGCCTGTCTATGACAAGGATGATGCTAGGGTATTCCACACCATGGGATTCAATGATGGTTGAAAAACTGGTGTGGAGCTCAGGGTTTTGGCTTTATTGAGGACTGGGGAGCCACCTGGAGGGATGCAGGATTATACTGGCTCGATGGTCTGCATCTGTCCGGGGGGATCCAGGATCCTAGGTGATAGGTTACTAGGAGACACTTTTTTACAGAGAGGGTGGTGGCTGGGTGGAATGCGTTACCTGCTGAAGTGGTATGCAGCAGAACAATGGACTGCTTCAAATGAGGATGGGACAGGACAAGGGGGAGGGTTAATGAAGGGGAAGGGTGGAAGGGAGGGGCAGCTGCAGAATAAGGAGTGCTAGCTGCACATTCGAGCAGACTTGATAGACCTCTAGGCCTTTATCTGCTGGCAAATTTCATATGTTCATAGGTTTAAATACTTCATTGGCAAGCATTTAAACTAGCCAAGGGGGGAGACACTGAAAAGGAGCAGGGAAATCCCAGTGTCCCCTCACAAGGCACAGTAGTTAGAGAGGTAAACACCAAGGCAGAGAAGCCAGTAGAGAGCAGTACAGGGATAAACGCAGAAAAAGGTGTTAAGGACAGGAATGGGGCTAAAAGGGGTAAGACCATAAAAAATAAATGGAAGGTGATGAGTACCAATGCCCATAGTCTGTGCAACAAGCTCCCTGAACTAGTGGCCTTAATGGAAGAGGGATGCCTGGATATTGTGGCAGTGACTGAAACATGGTACACAGAGAACCATGAGTGGGAAGTCAACATACCAGGATACACAGTCTACAGGAGGAACAGGGTGGGTAAAAGAGGAGGAGGAGTAGCTCTCTATATAAGGGAAGGGATTAAAGCAACAGAACTAAAGAGTAGACAGGAAGTTGATGAGTCACTATGGGTCACCCTGGAGACTGAAAATTGCACCACAATCTGCATGGGGGTTCTGTACAGACCCCCATCTCAGGGGAAGGAAATGGACAAGAAAATGATAGAAGGCATCCTTAAAATGGCAGAAAAAGGGGAGATATTGTTGATGGGGGACCTGAATATGCTAGATGTTAACTGGAGTACCTTTGCTGCAGGCACATCCAAGAGCAGGGTCATTATTGATGCCTTACAGGGGGCATGCCTCAGACAGCTAGTGTTGGAACCCACTCGGGAGGGAGCAATCTTAGACCTGGTACTTTCAAATGGGGAAGGAGAAAGGATCTCAGATTTAGAAGTGGGTAGCCATCTGGGAACAAGTGACCACCAAACAGCATGGTTCACAATAAACACAGCCATAGAGTCAAGCCATACAAAAACAAGAGTATTGGACTTTAGGAAGGCTGACTTTAGGAAAATGAGAGAGCGTCTTAGAAAAGCACTAGCAAATGGGCAAGAAGAAGGGGTGGAGGAACAATGGGAAATAATCAAAACAGCCATTGCAGAGGCAACAAGCCTTTGTGTGAAGCAAATCAATAAAACAAAATGAGGGAAAAAAAACACTATGGTTCTCAAAAGAGGTGGCAAGGACGGTTAAGGAGACAATGATAGCATTCAGGAAATATAAGGAAACCTAGAAGGAGCAGGACAGAGAACTTTATCAGTTAAAACAGAAAGAGGCAGAGAAGGCAGTCAGAATAGCAAAGGCACAAACTGAGGAAAAGATAGCCAACTCTGTTAATAAGGGGGATAAAACCTTTTATAGGTACATTAGGGAGTGAAGAAAGACCAAGGGAGGGATATAGAGACTTAATAAAGGGGAGAGAATGTGGGCAGAGAGTGACAGTGAAAAAGCAGGCATACTGAACGAATATTTCTGCTCAGTATTCACAAAAGATGAGTAGGGGGAGGTGCCTAAACCAAACAAGGGAGAAACTCTGAATAGGGGGGTCGATACCAGTCCATTCACCGAAGAAAGGGTTTTGAAAGAACTCTTGAAACTGAGGGTGAACAAAGCAATGGGGCCTGATGGGATTCACACAAGAATACTAAAAGAACTAAGGTTAGAACTAGTAACACCACTGACTACTCTCTTTAACAAATCATGGGAGGATGGAGTAGTACCTGAGGACGGGAGGAGGGCAAATGTGATTCCACTTCACAAAAGTGGGAACAGGGCAGAGGCAGGAAACTACAGACCAGTTAGTTTGTCTTCAGTGGTAGGGAAAATGATGGAATCACTTCTGAAGGAAAGAATTGTTGAGTACCTAGAGGCCAGTGGGGCACAGGACCCAAGGCAGCATGGTTTCACAGCAGGAAGGTCATGTCAGATGAACCTAATAGATTTCTTTGACTGGGTGACCAAAGTAGTAGACCAGGGAGGGGCTGTGGATATGGTCTACCTGGATTTTAGCAAGGCATTTGACACAGTCTCACACAAAAGATTAATATACAAGTTAGCCAGCCTTGGAGGGGGTCCCAAGGTGGTATCCTGGATAAAATCTGGCTAGACAACAGAACGCAAAAGGTAATAGTAAACGGAGACTACAGCGAAGAAAGGGGGGTAACTAGTGGGGTACCGCAGGGTTCGGTACTGGGACTGGTCCTCTTTATTATCTTTATAAGTGACATTGGAGAGCACCTGGAAGGAAAGGTATGCCTCTTTGTAGATGACACAAAGATCTGCAACAGGGTTGATACATAAGGTGGGGTGGAAAGATGAAAAGGGACTTGACAAGGTTGGAGGAATGGTCAAATGCATGGCAGCTCAGATTCAATGCAAAGAAGTGCAAGGTAATGCATCTGGGAAACAAAAACCCAGGGGAAGAGTACACAATGGGGGGTGAGTTAATAACAACAACAATAATCGAAAGATACCTAGGAGTAATTATATCAGATGACCTAAAGGTGGGCAAGCAATGTGAGAAGGCAGTAAGGAGGGCTGGGGGATACTGGGATGCATAGGGAGAGACATCAACTGTAGAAAACAGGAAGTTGTTATCCCTCTCTACAGACAGTTAGTGACACCCCATCTGGAGTACTGCGTGCAATTCTAGATACCCCATCTCCGCAAAGACATAGACAGAGTGGAGGCTGTTCAGAGGAGGGCAACCAAAATGGTGCAAGATCTGCACCAGAAGACATACGAGGAGAGACTAATGCAGCTTAATATGTATGCTCTTGAGGAAAGGAGGAAGAGGGGGACATGATAGAAACTTTCAAGTATCTCAAAGGAGTTAAGGTACAAGAGGGTAATATCTTTCAGAAGAAGAGAGGTGCAAGAACAAGGGGGCACACTTTGAAGATAGATGGGGACGGCTCAGAGGTAATGTTAGAAAGTATTTTTTCACAGAGAGAATTGTGGATGCATGGAACAGCCTTTCTGAGGAAGTTGTGGAGTCAGGAACAGTTGGAGAATTCAAGAATGCATGGGACAGGCATAAGGCAGTTCTAGTGGGGGCAGGAGGAAGTAAGTTGTTGATTAACTAGAATCTACAGCTTATCCATCAGGTAGGGAAATGGGCAGACTGGGTGGGCCAAGTGGTCCTTATCTGCTGTCAAATTCTATGTTTCTATGTTCACCGAATGTCTCAACCTTCTCCACTGCCTGTTGTCACCAAATAAAATAAATTGATCAGGTTTGTCTGACACAACCCCTCCCATGAACCCATATCGTCTAATGTTCTGTAGTCCATGCACCTCCAGGAAAGTTACTATCCTTTCCAGTATTATGGTCTCTAGAGATTATCCCACAATAGACATTAAGCAAACAGGTATGTAGTTCCCAGATCATAGCAACTCCTGCTCTTGTGTAGGAAAACTACATTACATTCACAATCCTACAGTAACTAGGTACAATTCTTGTCTCTAGTGAACTATTTTATAACTCTGCTAGTGTTTCAGCTGGGACATGCCCCATTCACTTAAGTATACTTGAATGTATCCCATCCAAATTCATTGATTTATCCACTTTAAGTTCACTTAAAGCCAAACATCCATGTACAGTGGTTTGAAAGCCCATGAAAATTCCTTTCCAAACGAGGTATTCGGATCACCAGCAACTGGAAGCAGTCTAGAGATAAAGTCAACTGAGTCTGTTCAATATTAGTACTACATTGCAGTCATTTGTAGAACATTTTGATATCGTCAAGGAATTAACTGTGCTTCACTCAATGTAGTTAGGAACAGCATGTTTTTTTCAATGACATAATTTTGTTCTGGCTGCTAAACTGATTTAATGCTGAACAGACTCAGTCATCTATATCTCTGGAGTGATATCAAGTTTGAAAGAGCTTTTCATGGGCTTCCAAACTTTGATGGCCACTGGACATGAATGTGTCCCTTTAAGCCCTGTAGTATACCGTTTTCAATGGAATGGGATCTACATTGGCCCCTTCCCCTCCCCCCTTTTTCCCAATGGCATAGTCAGACTTTGATCCCTATCACTCCACTGTGAACATCAAGCAGAAATATATGTTTATAATGTTCACCTTTCCTTTATCTTCCCTTTCCCAGTCCTCTCCTTGCTTCAGCTTTACTACTCACCCCTTGTTTCCCCCCTTCTTATGTAACACACGTGATCTTATCTATCTTCCTTATATCCTCCACAATTCTCAGTTCCATATCAACCTTAGGCTTCCTCACTGTTCCATTAGCCTCTTTCACCTTGCTGTAAATCTCCACCTGTCACCCTCTGCTTGGCTTGTTCTTTATATTATAAATGCCCTTTTCTTAGCCCTCACAGTCTTCCTTACTTCCGCATGAAACATAATGGGTTTAACCCCTCTTCTTCTTGCTGATTATTCTTATACAGAGATCTGTGATCTCTGTTGTTCAATTTTTTATCACTACTCAATTTGCTACCAAGATCCACCCTTATCCCATTTCTGCTGCAGCAGCTACCTCATTTTCCAAAATCAGCCCTCCTAAAATTCAGGACTTTAGTTTGGGATTTATTTTTCTCTGCCTAAAGTTTGACACTAAATTAAACTGGCTGATGACTGTTGGTTTCCAGTACATCCAGTACCATCACCTCCTCCACACTGTCCTTTCAGTAAACTCTGAGTCTAGGATGGTTGACTCCCTAGTAGGTCCCTCCTGTCTCTGTACTTGGAATGCATTCCAAAGACCTCTAACGGAGTTTGTCTTCTCCCAATTCCTGCTACAGTACTAGGATCCTGCAGTCCACACCCAGCATTTTGATGTCCTCCTGTCATAGCACCTCACTATATTATTCTGCCTATTTGATCTGCATTCCTAATTTCCCATCCATTTCATCCTTTTGAGATAGTGATCCATAGACCACCTGATCTGAAATTTCTCCTCTTTTCCATAACTACATGCACCAATATTGTTTCTGTGTGTTCCCTCTGCACCATATCCTCCCTCTCTGAAGGTTTTATACTTTCCATTGCATATACAGCCATTCCTCTAACTCTCTTTCCCTTCCTATCCTTATTGAACACAGTTTTGCCTGGCATGGGCATCATGACACATCATTCTGGGTTGTTAAGGTTTCCACGATCACCAGGCTTGCCTCAGCCACCACTGCCTCCAGATCACTGATTTTATTTCCAAAACTTCTGGAATTCATGCACATAGACATCCAGATCATCCCCTCCCTCCTGTACTGGGCCAAGTCTATTCTCTTGTCCACCTGATCTCCAATCCATCCTCACTCCAGTCTCCCCTCTGACACATCTTAGCTGATGATCTCAATGCCTTTTTCATAGCTTTTCCAAGCCTTCACCTATTTCTACTTCCTTTGTTTTCTGTTTCTCCCATGTTGTTCTCTAGCAGTGGGAGAGGTAATCAAGACTCACAAAAAACTTTCATCTGCAAAGGGGACTGCAAGTTTTGGAGTCTACTTTTAGTGCTCTGTTGTTGAAAGAACAGCATCAGATGTGTACAGTTATTCACTGTTAAGCTATACACGGTGTGGCGAGTCGTCCACTACAGTCATATTTCAGACATATTTCTGTAATATGTTTCTGTGATTGTGTTTATGTTTAAATCCCCCCAAAAGGCTTGGAGATAAAGTGCGACAGAAGGATGACCACATTTTTTTAAAAAGGTTACATCTGAAGGATGTGTATTCCAGAGTCTGTGAAATGCTTCCTTAACAGGAACCTGAAATTACATTTCAAAGGGGTATTTCCTGATAAGCTGATTGAAAGGGAAAAAGGTGTTATAAAGTCTTAGGAGACAGAAAACATCTCCTATAGTCATGAACTTTTCCACTTCAAAGCAAATTACTTTGAGAACGGGATCTGGGAAAACATGCATTCTGAAAGTCTATTGTGAATTCTCTTCAGTGTCATAATTCATTTATATTTTATGAAGTGACTTGAAGGATACTGGATCTCAGAGGCAAGGAGGTTGGGCTGTGGGGGAAAATTAATAATGTTAATTCACTTGCAACTTGGAAAGAGCAAGAGAAACCCCTGCTGACCTAAAAGATAAAGCCACCAGCTAACCAGAGACTGCTGGACCCGGCTATATAAAGCCCCTCAAAACAGAAACTCAGTGCACAGCACAGCAGACACATTTTTGCAGAAGACACTTTACCTAACACACAGAGCCAGACTGCCAAGCATACACTGAGGACCAGTGGCTGCAGAAGAAAATGGACTTCACAGACTTCAGTTATTTTCTGGACTTTTGATTCTCCACAGACAAGGTAGAAATTAGGTAGTCATAGTTTATGGTGTGTTTTGAATATATATATTTCCATTTTTTTTTTGTTATCCTGTAGCCAAATTTTTGAATCTTTTGCTTGGAAGTCTTATATGATAATTATTTAAGTAATTAGTAAAAGCACTTGCTGGGAGAGTTTTTTTGTATGTGATGTTGGGAAAGTTTATTAAATATGTGACAGCATGTTTAGTTACCAAGGTGCCACCATTGCTATCAAAGACTAGAATCCTGTAAGGGAATCTGGGTGCCTAAGTAGGGGACATACATAGGTCTCTCGAGGGGTCTGTAAGGGGGAACGACATTGCTGCACCACCCGTGGGAGAAGACACAAATCAGGGATTATGAGGGCAGCCCCAAAGAGTTCATAATGCCTGGGTCTTCCTCCTGGTATAGCAACCAATGAGGGTTCTCACCTGGCTACAGACTTGAGACTGTATTTTACCCTTACCCAGATTAGCGAGGGAGACCTGGGAACTTGTGGTGAGTGTTCAGTTGTGATATCAGAGAGCACTCTAGAAGGATGCAGAGAGGGTATTCTTGTTCCCCCTGTCACGGATTGCACTTAGAAGTGGGCACTGTGAGCTCAGTAGACCTGGCCCTCTAAGAGTTGTTATGCCTGGGTCCCACACCCTTTACACCCACATGCTCACACCTATGACAGATGTTTTCATCATTACTGTAATATCGCTGTATTGCACTAGCATGTATAATAAGTACCCACCATACAAGTGTGGATACTAGGGATTATGCTTGCTATTGTATACACTATATCATATACACTTATTTTACAGTGTTATTTCCTTATTTTCTGTTATATGCAAGACCATATATATATTCATTATATTCATTTTGCTTATAGTTTCATTAGACCTGCTGTGCTTATATTTTACAGTTATGCATTTGCTTATATGAGGTATGAGCTTAGAATCATGGGTATTATGTATGCATTCACTGATATTCTGTTGTAATCATGTATTTATATGTATGTGCTTTGGGCCTGCTGTTATACTCCACATGTATTTATGTATAAGCTGCATTTTCTTTGTCTTTAGTCTATAGCTAACAATGCCTTTCTTTTGTTCTAAGTTTCTTGCTAACTCTACATTTTTCCTGTGTATGATTATACCCAAGGGAGACTCCTTATTTATAATTTGTGGCCAATAGAGCCTGTTTACTGTATCTAAAATGTAGCTGTTATCTGTAGTATAATTGCTTGCACAGCCAGCCTCATTGAAGAGAGAGAGAGACTATGTCTGAGAGCTGGGAGAAAACTTCCTCTGCTCCCTTGTGACTGCTTTACTTCACTTGTAATGGTGTGAGTATGTGTAATAAACTGCTTTATTACATTCTACTTGTTGTTATGCTCTTGTCCAGCATTACCATTCAAGAACCTGATGTTTGTGCTCATTGCAGGCATTACAGAGTGGGTTCATGGCAGATCTGGTGGCATAGTGGTGGGATCTGAGAAATACTGGTGGCACAGGGATAAAAGTCAGATGTCAGGCCATTGTATCAGATTAATAAACTGTAAACAATCCACACACATATAGGGCAGAGATTTGGAAAAAAACTATTTGGTTACAGTATAAAGTTCCCTATTCTGTTCTGTTTTTTTTTATTGTGTAAGCTAGTATAGCAGTAGTTAAAGAAGAAGATGGCTGCCAAGTACAGTACAGTGAATGCACTGCAGACTACTTAAGGCAGATGTGTCAAGAATAAGGGGTCCATTATGAGGGGCAAACCAAAAAGAACCTCATGAAGGCTATTGTGGCAGCCAATGAGCAAGCAGTTGCCCAGAACCTTAAGTTATGACCAGTGACTGAAAGAGACCAGGCCCTGGGCATGGGGGTGCAAAGAGTCATCACAGTGTCTAGTCACAGGGAGGAGGACAGCAAGACTAGAGGGAACCCAGAGCCACAGCACCAGGCAAAGGCCACCAAAGAGCTGGTTTTGGAAGGGATCAGGCTGCAGCTGAAACTGAAGAAATTGCAGCTGCAGCAGAGAAAGTTCAAAGCCCAGCAGCAGAGAAAATTGGAGCAGAGAAAGTTCAGACTGGAGATGCAAGAAAAATAGCACCAGAGAGAGCCTGAGGAAAAGCAGTGCCAGATGTAGTTTGAACTGGAGAGGCTAAGATTCCAGTGACCAGCGCCAGAGGAGGTAAGTGGCAGGGGTGAACCAGAAACTCCAGGGCTGGGGTATAAATTAATCTCCAAATTAATAGCAAAATTTAAAGAAGGGGAGGATATGGATGCATTTTTGAATTTGTTTGAAAAGGTCTGTATCCAGGCCAAGATACCAGAGAGGCCTGGAGCTTCAGCTATCCCTGCTGCTTACTGGAAAAGAGTGTAAGGCACTAGGCCAAATGGACAATGAGGGCAGCAAAAGCTATGAGAAACTTAAAGCTGTTTTACTTAAAAGGTATGAACTAACTCCTGAGGCCTACAGGGTTGAATTCCATAAACTCCAAAAAGGTCCTGACATGAGCATTGAGGAACTTGCCACAAAACATCAGTTTTTAAAATGTTGGTGGAAGGGAGTGGAAGCAAACTCTCTGGGGAAAATTGAGGTGGTTGTGTTATACGAGCAGTTCTTTTGGGCTTGCCCAGTGGAGCTGAAAACCTGGCTAAAAGATTAGATCCAAACACAGCACAGCAAGCGGCTGAGCTCTCGGATCACTATGCCAGGAGCAGGCTTGCTCTAAAAGGAAGTGGGGGAGCAGATGCTGCAGGGCAAAAAGGTAAAAGCACACATTCAGGGCAGCTAAAACTCTCACTGCCTCTGCAGAAAGGGGGAAGCACCAAGTTACCAAAGAGGGATTTCTTGGATAAAAAGAATGATGAATGTTGGTTTTGTAAACAGCCAGGGCATCTCGCTAGACAGTGTCCTAAAAAGGTACAGAGTTTGCAAAGCGCCCCTTGAAAGGAGGTGGGTGCATTGTATATCCCTGAAAGCATGCTTATAAACATGATGGAGCACATACACCCATTTACCATGAATGGGGTGCAGACCCATGGGTTAAGGAACATGGGGGCATCTCTTACTGTGGTGAAAGGGAATTTGATTGGGCCTGAACAACTTATACCTAATCAGTTTGCAACTGTGAAGGGATTCACTGGGGAGGAAAAAAATCCTGCCATGAGCTAATATTCTCCTGGACTGGGATGAGACAGGAGAGATTGTGCAAAAAGGTAGCAGTGGCAGACAACCTCACCATTGATGTGATTATAGGGAACACTCTCCAGAAGAGGGTGGCACATGCAGTTATCCACAGTGAGATGGCTAAGTCAGTTTGTAATTCCCTGAACCCACAGAAGCACCTGTGGAAAAGAATAGGAGACTGGTTCCCCAGCCTGTGTCTCCTGACATGGAGAGTAGTGA
Organism: Neoceratodus forsteri; assembly: GCA_016271365.2. Classification (NCBI taxonomy): domain Eukaryota; kingdom Metazoa; phylum Chordata; order Ceratodontiformes; family Ceratodontidae; genus Neoceratodus; species Neoceratodus forsteri. The sequence continues at coordinate 867,010,476 of CM057452.1, read as the reverse complement.
AAGGGACATAGGACTTCCCCAAGTAGCCATTCACCAGACAGCTACAGAAGGTTACTCTGAGGAGGAAGGGGTAACTTCATGTCCGACCTGATGAAGTGTTTGTGGTAGAAGTGTGGGGTGGTGCAGAATTGCATGACACCTTATCACCTACAAGCCAATGGGCTCAAGGAAAAATGTAATAGTACCGAGAGAGAGAGAGAGAGAGAGAGAGAGAAAGCAGTCAAAACCTTTCTTAGATCCAGGAGGTAATTTAATAGACTAAACTGAACTGTATTTTGATTTGAATTGTAAGTAAGTAGTATTGATTCTCCGCTTCTGGGGTTGACTTTTCTTAGTTTAACATTTATTTGCCAGGAAGCAACTCTAGCTGGGAGATATTTGCAGTCATTTGTGACTAGACCTGTTACTTAACCTCTGTGAAATAGGTGTCTGTTAAGGGGAGGAGCTGAAAGTGGCCTGGACAACTGTGAATTTAAAACAGGAGTTGTGTTTGGGCTCTGTCTGTGAGAGAGAGAGTGAGAGAGAGAGAGAAAGATCAAAAGCTTCCTTAGATCAAGGAGGTAATTTAATAGACTACACTGAACTGAACTGTATTTTTGAATTGTAAGTAAGTAATTTTGATTCTCTGCTTTTTGGGGTTGACGTTTCTTAGTTTAACTTTTATTTGCCATGGAAGAACTCTACCTGGGAGATATTTGCATTCATTTGTGACTAGACCTGTTACTTAACCTATGTGAAATTGATGTCTGAAAGGAAGGAAGGCACTCCTCATGGTGGAGGGTCAGAGTTGTAGTTGATTGTTTCTGGAGAGCACAGGTTTACTCCCACCCCCCACCCTGCCCCTCACCCCATCCGCCCAAACTCATGACTTCCTTTATATCAGGGGTTCTGACATCACTTCCCAATTACAACAACATACACCTGTTCATATCCTTAAAGGCACAGCACACTGAATAGGGGATAGAGACACTCACAAGCTTGCACACACTAAAAGAAGAAGAAAAAAAGAAAAACATTTGAAACAGAAAGGGAGACAGACATGTGGGGAGTCATGCAATGCACTGGCTGTGGAGCAGCAGTCTTCCGGGAGACATTCTGGAGGCTGCATTGTTGCCGTATTTGCAGGCACCTATCTGGTTTGAGGGAGGAGGTTGCTCATCTCCATGCTGACCTAGCAAGGATTCAGGAAACCTGCTCCTCTACCCAGGGACCACCCAGACCACTGCCACTACATCAGTGGTTGCCAAGAAAGAAGAGTGGTTGGACCACAGTGGGCTCAGGAAGGGTAGCGTGGTGGAACAGAGGTGCATCCTTCCAGTTGTGCCTCTCCACAGTTGATTCACTACTCTGGCAGAGCATGGTTCCTTTGTGGAGGCACCTGCAGTGGAGACCAAGGAGGATGCTGGGAACCTCCACAATGGAGACCCATGGGAGGGTAACACAGGACCCCACAGGGGAAGGAAACAATTATTGGTGGGGGACTCAATTGTTAGGTGGCTAGAACTGGGAGAGAGGGAGGGGAAAGGGAGGTAAGGTGCCTGTCTGGCAGCATGGCTTGGAGGGACAGGAAACAAATCCTCAGGATCATGGGAGCAGCTGCAAAGGGGAGTGAGCTGGATGTCATTATCCACCTAGGGACAAATGAACTGAATGAGAATGGGATCAAAGCAGTGCAACAGGAGTCTGTGGAGTTGGGGAGGGGCCTTAGACAAGTGGCACACATGGTAATTTCTCAGAAGTGCTACCTGTCTATCACATGGATGAGGCTAGGGTACTCCGCATCATGGGATTCAATGAGTGGTTGAAGAACTGGTGCAGAGCTGAGGGATTTGGCTTTATTGGAGACTGGTGCTCCACCTGGAGGGATGCAGGCCTATACTGACACGATGGTCTGCATCTGTCCAGGAGGGGAACCAGGATCTCAGGTGATAGGTTTAAATACTTCGTTGGCAAGCATTTAAACTAGCCAAGGGGGGATGCACTGAAAAGGAGAAGGGTAATCCTACCCACCAAAAAAATCATGGTAGTTAGTGGGGTAAACACCAAGATAGAGCAGTCAATAAGGAGAAGGGCAGGGCTAAATGGAGAAAAAGACAAAGGCAGTAAGGACAGGGATGGGGCAAAAGAAATAAGACCATAAAAAATGGAGGGTAATGAGTACCAATGCCCGTAGTCTAGGTAACAAGCTCCCTGAAATGGTGGCCTTGATGGAAGAGGGATGCCTGGATATTGTGGCAGTCACAGAAACATGGTACACAGAAAACCATGACTGGGGTGTCAAAATACCAGGGTACATAATCTACAGGAGGGACAGGGAGGGTAGAAGAGGAGGAGGAGTAGCTCTCTATGTAAGGGAAGAGATCAAAGCAACAGAACTAAAGGGAAAACAGGGAGGAGAGGAGAGGAGACACTGTGGGTCACCCTGGAGATTGGAAATGGGACCACAATCCACACAGGGGTTGTATACAGACCCCCATCTCAGGGAGAGGAAATGGACAAGGAAATGATAGAAGGCATCCTTAGTATGGCAGAGAAAGGGGAGATATTGCTGATGGGGGACCTGAATATGCCAGATGTTAACTGGAACACCTTTGCTATGGCCACATACAAGAGCAGGGCTATTTTCGATGCCCTATAGGGGGCGTGTCTCAGACAGCTAGTTTTGGAACCCACTCGGGAGGGAGCAATCTTAGACCTGGTACTCTCAAATGGGGATATAGAGAGGATCTCAGATATAGAAATGGGTAGCCATCTGGGAACAAGTGACCACCAAACAGTGTGATTCATGATAACCTTAGCTGTAGAGTCAAGCCATACAAAAGTGAAGGTACTGGAGTTCAGGAGGGCTGATTTTGCCAGAATGGGAGAGTGCCTCAGAAAAGCACTAGTAAAGAGTCAAGAAGGTGGGGTGAAGGAACAATGGGGGAACATTAAAACTGCCATCACAGAAGCAACAAGCCTTTGTGTGAAGCAAATAAACAAATCAAAACAAAGGGAAAAAACACTATGGTTCTCAAAAGAAGTGGTGGAGAAGGTTAGGGAGAAAAATATAGCATTTAGGAAGTATAAGGAAACACAGAAAGATCAGGGCAGAGAACTGTACCAATTAAAGCAGAAGGAAGTGGTGAAGGCAGTCAGAATAGCAAAGACCCAAACTGAGGAAAAGATAGCCAACTTGGTTGAGAAGGGGGATAAAACCTTTTATAGATACATTAGGGAGCAAAGAAAGACTAAGACATGGATACTGAGGTTGTATAAAGAGGAGGGTAGTTGGGCAGAGCGTGACAGTGAAAAAGCAGGGATACTGAACTAATACTTCTGCTCAGTATTCACAATGGAAGAGCAGGGAGTGATACCTAATCTAGTCAATAAAAGCACTCTGGATGGGGGGGTTGATGTTAGGCCTTTCACAGAAGAAAGGCTTCTGAAAGAACTCCTAAAACTGAAGGTGGATAAAGCAATGGATCCTGATGGGATTCACCCCATAATTCTAACAGAACTAAGGGAAGAACTAGTAACACCACTGACTACCTTTTTTTAATAAATCTTGGGAGGATGGTGTGGTATCTGAGGACTGGAGAAGGGCAGATGTGATTCTCCTTCACAAAAGTGGGAGCAAGACAGAGGCACAAAACTACAGACCTGTCAGTTTGACCTCAGTGGTAGGAAAATTATGGAATCACTTCTGAAGGAAAGAATTGTTGAGTACCTAGAGGCCAGTGGGGCACAGGACCCAAGGAAGCATGGATTCACAGCAGAAATGTCATGTCAGACAAAACTAATTGATTTCTTTGACTGGGTGACCAAAGTAGTAGACCAGGGAGTGGCTGTGGACATGGTCTACCTAGACCTTAGCAAGGCATTTGACATAGTCCCACAGAAAAGATTAATAAACAAATTAGCCAGCTTGGATGTGGATCCCAGGGTGGTAGCCTGGGTAAAACACTGGCTGGACAATAGGACACAGAAGGTAATTGTAAATGGAGTCCACAGTGAAGAAAGAGGGTTACTAGTGGGGTACCACAGGGTTCAGTACTGGGACCGGTCCTTTTTAATGTCTTTATAAGTGACATTGCAGAGGGACTGGAAGGAAAAGTATGTCTCTTTGCATATGACACAAAGATCTACCACAGGGTTGATACTCAAGGTGGGGTGGAAAGGATGAAAAGGGGCTTGGCAAGGTTGAAGGAATGGTCAAATGTATGGCAACTTAGATTCAATGCTAAGAAGTGTAAAGTAATGCACCTGGAAAACAAAAACCCAGAAAAAGAGTACACAATGGGGGGTGAGATACTGACAATAACAAAAATGGAAAGGGATCAGGGGGGTAGTCATTTCAGATGACCTAAAGGTGTGCCAGCAATGTCAGAATGCAGTAAGGAGGGCTGGGGGGTATTGTGATGCATAGGGAGAGGCATAACCAGTAGAAAACAGGAAGTTGTTGTCCCTCTGTACAGACAGTTGGTAAGACCACATCTGGAGTACTGTGTACAGTTCTGGATATCCCATCTCTGAAAGACATATACAGAGTGGAGGCTGTCCAGAGGAGGGCAACCAAAATGGTGCAGCATCTGCACCAGAAGATATATGAAGAAAGACTAAAGCAGCTTAAGATGTATAGCCTCGAGGAAAGGAGGGAGGAGGGGACATGATAGAAACTTTCAAATACCTCAAGAGAATCAACAAAGTCCAAGTGGGTTGCATCTTTCAGAAAAAGAGATGTACAAGAACAAGGGGGCACAATTTGAAGATGGGGGGATGGCTCAGAGGTAATGTGAGGAAGTATTTCTTCACAGATAGGGTTGTGGATGCATGGAACAGCCTTTCTTAAGAATCCATAGAGTCAAAAACAGTGGTGGAATTCAAGAATGCATGAGACAGACATAAGGTAATTCTAGTGAGGGGGTAGGAGGAAGTAGGTTGTTGGTTAACTAGGATCTGTAGCTTATCCGTTAGGTAGGGAAATGGGCAGATTAGGTGGGCCAAGTGGTCCTTATCTGCCATCATATTCTATGTTTCTATGTTACCCTAAAATCAATGCTCTTAGCATTTGCTGAACAGCATTAGAGGGACTAGGAGAAATACCTTCCCCACCTGTTGTTCGCATACAGGGAGGTGCCTCAAGAGTCGATAGAGTTCTCCCCCTTTGAACTCTTACATGGGCAAAGGGTGCATGGGCCCTAGCCTAGATCTGGGAAGACTAGGAAGGCATGCATGCCGCCCAGGGAACTCCCATAGTGGAGTATGTCCTTAAGCTTAGGGAAGAGCTGACGGAGCATATGGGGGTGGCCAATGCAACCTCTCAGCTGCCCAACAGAAGGAAAAAGTCTGGTATGGCCATGAAGCCAGAGCTCGCTCATACAGTGCAAATCAGGAAGTAATGGTCCTAATTCTAGTCTGGAAGGACAAGCTGCAGGCTGAGTGGGTGGGACCATATAAGGTAGTCTGACAGATCAATGACCTAAACTATATTGTGGAGCTCCCTCATAGGACACATATCCATAGGATGCACTATATGAATATGATGAAGCCATATGTAAATAGGGCCGACATGGTGTTTGCAGTGTATAGTCCTGGGAAGGGGACAGTCAAGGAAAACCGCTCCTCGACTTGCTAGAGGAAAGCAAGCAGGAGTCATCTGTGGAGGCAATCAAGTTGTTGCCCCAGTGGATCCCAGAACAGACCCAGGAAGTGAGAGAGGTTTTAGAGGATTTTGCCCCTTTGTTTATAGCCAAGCCTGGATGAACTCCCTTAGTGACCCATGAAGTAAACACGGGGATGAAAGCAACCATATGGCGGGCAGCCTGTTCGGTGTCTGAGGCTGTTCTAAAGGTCATTAGCAGGGAGGAGGAGGAGGAAATGCAGGATTTAGGGGCAATACAGAAATCCTACAGACCCCGGGCTGTGCCCATAGTCCTCATACCCAAGCTGGATTGTTTTACTTACTTTTGTGTGGACTACCATGGACTCAACACAGTCACAAAGTCTGACACCCACTCAATGCCACAGTCAGATGAACTACTAGACAAACTGGGAGGGGCAACATACCTTACCACAATGGGCTTGACAAAAGGAAACTGACAGGTGGAGTTAATTGCCAGAGCTGGGAATGGTCAGCCTTCTTCACTCCAATAGGATTATCTGAATTCCAGGTAATGCCTTTTGGAATGGAGAACCTCCCTGACACATTCCAAAGGTTGGTCGACCAGGTGTTACAGGGTATTAAAGAGTACGCGGTGGCTTATCTGGATGATGTTGCCATCTTTAGTGTCAGCTGGAAAGAACACCTGTCCCATCTGAAGGAAGTGTTAGGCAGAATACAGAGGGAAGGGCTCACTGTAAAGTCTGAAAAGTGCCAGGTGGCTTTTGTGCAAGTGGCATACCTAGGCCATGTAGTGGGAGTGGGGGCAGCTTCATACTAATCAAGCAAAGATTGAGGCAATAGAGGTGTGGCCCATGCCTGAAACCCAGAAGCAAGTTAGAAGCTTCCTTCAGACTGCAGGGTACTACTGAAAGTTTGTGCCCAATTACAGTACCCTGGCAGCTCCCCTATTTAGCTTGCTAAAGAAAAGACAGCCCTAAAAGGTAAACTGGGAGCCAGCCTGTGAACAGGCCTTCACACAACTAAAAGCAGCACTGTGCAGTGCCTCTGTGTTGGCCAGTCCAGATTACACTAGGCAATTTGTAATACAGATGGATGTGTGCCTTGGATGTGTGGATTGGAGCAGTCCTCAGCCAGAAATCTAATCAGGGAAAAGATTACCTGATAGTGTACCTTAGTAAGAAGTTATTTCCCTGGGAGCAGGCATTCTCCATGGTAGAAAAGGAATGCCTTGCACTGGTATGGGCTCTGAAGAAATCAGAACCATATCTCTATGGGAGGTGCTTCGAGATACAGATCGATCACAACTCCCTGGTGTGGTTAAATCAGATGAGGAAAACAAATGGATAGCTCCTCAGATGGAGTATTGCCTGCAGGTCTATGACACACAGGGCCAGTCAGCCAACACTAATGCAGATGACCTATCTTACCAATTAGAACAGTAACAGAACTATGGGATCCCTGCTGTACAATAGAGGTGTGTTTCCACAAATTCAGTCTAAGGAGGGAGGGATGTAGGAATTGGCCACTTCAGCCATATTGCAGACGAATTTCTGTAATATTTTTCTGTGATTGTTTGTTATGTTTAAATCCCTCAGAAAAGGCCTGGGGATAAAGTTTAATAGAAGTATGTCCATTTTTTTTTTTTTTAAAGATTACGTATGGAGGATGTGTATTCCAGAGTCTGGGAAATGCTTGCTTAACAGGAATCTGAAATTACATTTCAAAAGGGGATTCCTCAATAAGCTGGTCAAAAGGAAAAAAGGTGTTCTAAATTGTCAGGAGATAAAAAACATCTTTTATAGACAAAAAGTTTTCCACTTCAAAGCAAATTACTTTAAGAACAGGATCTGGGAAAACATGCATTCTGGAACTCTATTGTGAATTCTCTTCAGTGTCATAATGCATTTACATTGGAAGGATACTGGATCTCAGACTCAATAAATGTGGGCTGTGGGGGAAAATTTATAATGGTAATTCACTTGAAACTTGGAAAGAGCAAGAGAGATCCCTGCTGGTTTAAAAGATAAGGCCACCAGCTAACCAGAGACTGCAGGACCTGGCTTTATGAAGCCCCTCAAAACAGAAACTCAGTGCACAGCAGACACATTTTTGCAGAAAATGCTTTACCTAACACACAGAGCCAGACTGCCAAGCATACACTAAGGACCAGAGGCTGCAGAAGAAAAGGGACTGTGCAGACTTCAGTTATTTTCTGGACTTTTGATTCTCCACAGACAAGGTAGAAATTAGACTGTCAAAGTTTAAAGTGTGTTTTGTATGTGCATTTCCAATTTTGTTTTGTTATCCTGTAACCAAATTTCTAAGTTTTTTGTTTGTAAGTCTTGAATGATAATTATTTAAGTAATTATTAAAAACACTTGCTTTTAAAAACTGCCTGGGAGAGATGTTGTTGTGTATGTGATGTTGAGAATGTTTATTAAATGTGTGATGGCCTGTTTAATTGCCAAGGTGCTACCACCAGTACCAAAGACTATGATTCTGAAAGGGAATCTGTGTGCCTAAGTAGGGGACATGTATAAGGATCTGGAGGGGTCTGTAAGGGGGAACTAGGTTGCTGCACCACCCGTGGGACAAGACACAAATCAGGGATTATGAGGGCAACCCCATAGAGCTTGTAACACCTGGGTCTTCTCCCCCAGTACTGCACCCAGAGAAGGTTCTCACCTGGCTACATGCTCGAGACTGTATTTTATCCTTACCCAGATTAGAGAAGAAGCACTGGGACCTTGTGGTAAGTGTTTAGCTGTGTATTCAGTGAGCACTCTAGAAGGACAGGCAGAGGGTATTCCTTTCCCCCTGTCAAGGATTGCACTTAGGGGTGGGCACTGTGAACTCAGTGGACCTGGCCCCAAGGATTGGGTTTGTGAAACACTGTAGTAGTGTTTTTTCACTTGTCCTAGGAATTTGAAATAGTGAAATTTGTGACATAATGGATATATAAATACTGTGTATCTGATATCGCAATATCTCATTTTCTTTCTCTGTCTCTCTCTCTCTCTCTCTCTTTCTCTCTCTCTCGCTCTCTCTTTTGTCTTTAATGATGAACAGTGTGCACACTCCTGACTATAGCCCACACCATCAGGCATTCTGCTCCTGACAAAGAGCTGCACTCACTTGAGATGAATTAGGTTTTTTAATATGCTGATTGTTGGCGCTACAAAGGCAGGTTGTTAACATATTCTTTTTTTTATTTTTATTCTTTGGTAACTGGGTAAGGCCCTCTAGGAACCAGTGCATATTTTCGGCACAAACAAAAGATGCAGCAAGGGCAAACAAGATGCTGGGATTCATAGCTAGGGGGATCAGTAGTAGAGATGTTGTGAAGTATAACTTCTGCAAATAAAAATTTGCTCTTTTGGAATTTGTGGATTTCAGGACAGCTGGATTCATGCAAATTTCTCAAATTGTGTGGCTAAGTTCATGTTTTTTTGCCATAAAGTGTCAAATTCATGTGTGAAGCATGAATTTCCCTGGCAAAAGTTTGTGCTTTGCAGCAAAGTCACGGAATTTACTGCTTGTGAATTGCACCAATATCACTCTGTGAATTCCACAAAATCTGTGAATTAATTCACAGAGCAAATTTCATGGACTTCATACATCTCTAATCAGTAGTAGGAGAAATGAGGCTATACCACCCTTGCACGGGTCAGTGGCGACACCACATCTAGAATATGGAATTCAGTATGGTGCCTACACCTCATAAAGAACATTAGCCTGCTGGAGAAGGTCCACAGGAGGGCTATAAAGATCATAGTGAGTCAACAGCATAAGGCATATAAGGAGAGATTGAGGGCACTGAACTTGTACTCTCTGGAGGAAAGGAGAGAGAGAGATGGGACATGATAGGGACCTTCAGGTACTTGAAAGGGTTAAATAAGGTGGATAAGGAGGGTCTCTTTAAGCTGAGTGGCAACCATAACATGAGGGGGCACAGTCTCCACAGCTGGAGGAGGGCGGTTTAGGAGGGAGATCAGGAAGCACTTCTTCACAGAGAGGGTGGTGGACACTTGGAATGCACTGTCAGAAGATGTGATCTTATTGAAGACAGCGGGCAGCTTCAAGAGATGATGGAATGAGCATAGGGGGAAGGTAAGGATCATGGGTAGGGAGGATGGCAGGAGTGGGGGGGCAGGGACAGTAGCTCAAGGTGTGGACCCTGCAATATGTGCAGACTAGACAGACAAAATGTTCCTCTTCTGCTGTCTTCTTCATATGTTCATATGTATGTATGTATGTATGTGACCCAGGAGCACTCTGGTGGTTAAGTGAGTTGCTTAGAGTCACACATTATGCAGTGAAGAGCATGGCAATCAAACCCGGGTCTGCTGGATGTACTAAACTCATTAACAGCATGTTACTCTGACCTCTAGGATAAACTGCCAGGCCCCAAAAAAGCAACTTCCCATGAAACATTCAATGGGGGAGCCTTACAGTTATCTAGCTTTGACAGTGGTATCATTTTTCATCTCAAGAAAAAAAGAGAGTACAAAAAGATGTATCCTGCACATGAAATGTCAGTTGTGATAGCAGGGAAGTGGGTAAAAGTCTTAGTGGGTGATAGTGCCAAAATCTAGTACCTCTTGAACCTCATGGGACAGCACACATTATTTTTAGTTTGCTCTTGTCAGTGAGATTTTATGCAAGAATTACTCCTGACTAATGTGCTTTGGCAGCAGTGAACAACATCCATCAAAAAATATTTCCTTGAAAAATCCACCAGTAGCTAGGGACAAAAGTGCCTAGCAAGTGTCATACTTCTAAAATTGCTCTTTCATGTGTGAACACACTGGCATTTTCTTCTCAATAATACACTGAGACAGGGATTTGTGCAGTTGTAATCCCATATCACCTGTGGGCACAGTGCCATCTGTAATCTCTTTAACTTTCATGCAGTGGCAGCTCCTAGCCATGTGATTGGTGCCAGTGTACAGTATATAAGAAAGTGTTGGAATACATTTTAGGGTATGAGGAGTGAAGCAGAAAATGTGAAATGAGAGGTACAAATGGAGTAGTAGGAGAAATTTTGTGCAGGATAGGATGGAGTGGGAGGTACTATGTATGTATTACCCCTCAAGGGTACTTCCTAGGTGCCCTGATGTGTACTGCTGCCAGCTCACAGATGGGGTTTCAGTCACAATGACAAGGAAGAATGACTGATGCATCCTGGTCTGCTAGGTATATCCTGGAGCTGGGTTGTAGGAACATAATTCCATCAGTGTTATAAGGGCTCCATCTCTGGGTGGGTGGCAGGACCCCACACTGGCTGAAAGTGGGTGGCCATGTGTTTCCCTGGGGCATATTGAGCCATCTAGACATCACCATGCTTGGAACTGTAGCTCTAAGGTGCTGACTACAAGGTAACAAAGGGCTTGAAATGTGCAATGTGCCTAGGGACAGCTGCCCTGACCTCACAAGCAGTGTCCATTCTGCCTTGCTTGCCACCTGCTGGCTGAGCCCTTTTGCCCTCCCCAGTGTATTTAGAGGGATCCCATTGTTATTTATTTATTAATTATTTAAAATGTGGTGACCAGGAAAGGCACATTAAGCCAAAGCTCATTTCCGCATGTGTCAATGGGGAGAGAGGGAAAAAGTAGAATTACAAAAAATAATGATATCCTATAATACTAGCAAACATTATGGAAGGCATAATGGTGCATAATGTGATACTGTGATGAATACAACATTGGTGAAAAGGGTCCATGATAGACAGACTAAGATAGAAGTGGCGGAGGAGGGTTCATTACCTAGAGTCCAAAAGGAGTAGAGTAAAGGGAAATAGATGGGAAAAACTGTCAGTAAGTAATACATCATTTGAAAAATGCTGTTAACAGCAGGCCAAGAGCATTTTATTCCTAGGCCCCCGTGCTTATGGTAGTCAGATGTCTGTGTACATAATTCGTGGAAGCAGCCTGTATAAGTAAAGGAAGAGCCACCTCGGGGGAAAAATTTTCACAGTTAATGCATGTGACAATGTTATTTCACATGTCTGGAAGGAGTGCAGCTGCTGCCAAGATTTACTTTGCTAGCGAAGTTGACATGAAGTCGGGAACTTCCCACTTCATGAAGCTTCGCAAGCATCCCTATAACTGCACCAACTTCATGACTTTATTTTTAAACAAAAGTTGTTTAAAACATCTAGCAGCACCCCACCCACTGTGTCAGTATCAACATCCCCCTACACTCCCGGACTCTTCATGTTTACTAAGCCCCACCCTGACATTCTCTGTATTGGAAAAAAATGCTCTCCCCATCAAGGTGTATTTATTTTATAGTTATTTATTTATTTATTTATTTCAAGCTTGTTTGCAAAGGTTCCATATCAACAGAAATTGTACAGTCATCAAAGCATAGCAGGGTAAACTGGAAACGTTACAAACTATCAAACAGGAGAAGCAGGGAAATCTGTACAGAGTTTACAATGATTGAAAGTCATTGCCGCATGATAGAGTTTAATCAATTCCCTACAAGGATCAGAACAGAGCTACACACAGTGATTACACTATTAGCAAGCCATATCAGTCTGGTCTTGTATCAAACACGGCCACTGTTATAACTGTTAACCAAAAGGCTGTATATTGGTAGGGTAAACTCAGTATTCGATACAGTTACTAATAGGTGATGTAACCAGTAGGGGAGACAGAAAGGTGGATAGCAGCAAAGGAGCCTTGTCAAAGAAGGGGAGAGTGGATGGGGGGGGAGTGTAGGGGGTGGTGATCATGAGAATCACCCCAACGGTCACCCTGGGCAGTTGCAATGTCTTGCCAGGTTAAAATTCAAATAAATAAATAGATAAATAAATAAGGAAACTAAGAAACTACCTCTTGAACTGTGCAATATTGCTTATGTTTAGCTCATGAACTGGCAGTTGCTTTAACAATCTGGGTGTTCAGATAGCAAAGGACCAATACGCCAAGCTGGTTTTCCTAAAGGGTACTGTAAGGGCCTATCTACTGTGCTTCTTGTGGTGCATAGGTTTTTTGAGGGACCCTTATACAGAAGGTGGGATGAGGCCAAGCTGGGACTTTTTCCCCCCAAGAGGCATGCATGATATCTCATTCTTTCTGCCAGTGGGAGCCAGTCAGTGCTGGTATAAAGATTGCAGGTGTGAGTGTATCTCTCTGCATCTACCACAAACTGGTAGGCCTTGTTAAGTGTTACCTGGATTCTGTGCAGGGCAGTGTCTTTGGCTGCCCAGTATATCTCTTTTTTTTTAACCAGGAAAGACACACTAAGCTAAAAGCTTGTTTATAGGTGCAACCTGAGAGCACAAGAAAGCTAATTGACTTGCTCAGGGTCACACAGTATGCAAGTGGGGGCTGTGGGATTCAAACCCAGGTCTCAAGGTTTGCATCTCAGAGCCTTAAACCACTGCACTATACTGCCTCCAATCATATCAACAGTTAATCTGGTTCAAGGTCAGTTGGCATTAACCTGTATCCCCCTCCACTGGGTCGTGCCTAAAAATAGGCAGGATTTGTCTAGTGCACTTACCCGGTCAACAAAAACTAATAAATAATAAATAAATAAAATAAAATATCACCAATCCATAGTCTGTGATGGGCAATATTGAGCAGGTGGCAGCAACTTGCTTTGCCTCTTTGATTAGGGTTAGGCAGTGCCTGTATAGAACACCTAGTCTCCTGTTAATGGCCTTGGTAATGTTGTAAATGTGGGGGGTGAATGTTCATCACCAAGTAATTTATTTAGTTATTTATTCCTTTACCCCATACATGCACATAAAAGGACTCCCCCATCTCCCCCACCTGACCGGACACTGATCATCAATGAGAATTCCCCACACCAAACCTCCCTCTGCCCCAAACCTCCCTCTGATCTCTTAAACACCCCCCAAAAATCAAGTTTTGGAAGTACCTAAAAAAGAAGAAAACTATCCCCCAGGGCAGAGCATCCACTCTGTTGCATGTAAGGATCCATAATGGCATGAATGAATGGTGATGTCTTTGCCTATGGTAAAACTTAATTGGTGTAAAACAAGAAAACTGTTGCCTACTACAAAGCATCTGCACTGTTCAGTGTAAGTATCTGTAATGGCAGTTGGGTAACTCTCCTATTCAGATGCCGATACGTGAGAACTTTGCAAGGCCAGTGCAAACTACACTCCCAGGAAATTTAAGCAATATAGACTTAGAAATTCCATCAGAACTGGTGCTTACGCAACATTCAATATTGAGCCTCTCTCTAATTCAACCTACAGAGGCCCCTGTTATTCCAGATATCCAACAACCTGGGCCTTCTAGGCCACAAGTGGATCCCCCACTGAATATTCCAAGAAGAACCACAGACAGGCAATTTGCATCTCTGTTCAAAACACCTATTATGCCTGCAAAGTGAAATAATGCAGTCTGCATCACCTATCTAGGGGGATGCCTAAGCCCCCAGACAGACTATTTGTAGCACGCTCCTTATTGAGGGATTCAATGAAATTTTTTGCCAGTGAAATATACACCCTCATCCATGTTTCAGGCAAAACAATATTAGACATTAGTTTCAAATCTAACAATGGTTTTGAACACTTCTGGGTTAAATACAACTCTTTGAAAAAATTGTATTGTGGACACCCTTGCTGGCTATGCCCCTCTCAAAGCTGACTCACAAACTATCACAGTTTTATTTAGAAGTGAGAGTGTAGGTGTGCATGTCTTAACCTATTGGTTGAAACAAAAATGTACAGTGTTGGGAGATCCAGAGGCCATTTTGGACTTGAAAAATATTTGGACGGGTGGGTGGAAGGTTAAAGTGTTGTTAAGAAAGTCAAACACAGGAGTGGTACATCTTCCAAACTCCTTCTTTTTAAGAAGGGACAGGGGTGTACATCTTCCAAACTCCTTCTTTTTAAGAAGGGACAGGGGTGTATTATTCTACCCAGGGCAGCCAAAAGCATGCTCTTATTGTGGCTCAGTAGCTCATCTGAGCAGTGTCTGTGATAAGATTAAGTGTAATGTATATGAGGAATTGGGACATACAGGAGCAGACTTTAAATGAAGGGAAATATAATGTATGCGATGAAACTGGGCACACCTTTCAGAACTGTTTGGGAGCAGCCCACAATCATACAGAACATACTGATGGACTGGAACAAAGATTATATATTGCTCTAGCACAGAAATCTAAACTGAGTCAACAACCACGGAGAAATGTTCCAATGGTGACCCCTGACTCCCCCCACCACCACAACAAATGGATGTTTCAGTATCACCTCCCACTGGTGCTACTTCTTCTATGAGGGTAGATATGCCCACCTCCTCAGGATAGGCAACCATCTTCTTCTCCTACTACTTCTCAGCTGGAGACAGAGCACTCAGAAGCACAAGAAGTGGGAAAAATGCCCTGTCCCCCCCAAACCCTGGGCAGTAAAGGGAAAGGCAGGTTACTAGGCAGGTATTGAAGTTAAGCAATCCTACACCAAAGGTTCCAAAAAAGGACTAAAGAAGTGCTTTTTTAGCCAACAAATCTGACATCCTAGGAGAGCAGTCCGACTCCAGTGAGGACTCAGACTCCTTCTCAATAGTCTTATCTATTCCTGAAGCCACAACAGACAATGAGAACACTGGGATGGCAGTAAAGAGGAAAGCAAAACTCAAACTCAAAAATAAAGAAAAAACATACAGGAAAGGGAGGAAAAAAGGAGCCACAGCCCTTGTTTCTTAACTGTATTCTGACTTATCCTTTCACACTATATATGTTAATAGTGTTAAGAATCTAAATAAGAGATTATTATTTTTTTCTTTCTTAAAATACTTGGAGTTAGGAATTATTTTTCTCCTGGATGTCTGTTTCCACACTCTACAGGAAATGCATCAAGCCCAGTAACACTGGTATATAAGCCCATCATATTGGTCCATTGGGCCTGAAACATGCTCAGGGGTGGGAATTTTATTCCGTATGCCAGAGATAAAATTATTAAAGTATAAAAGACTTAGTACCAGGCAGTGTACTGATTCTGGATGTGCAAATAAGAACTCCGAGAAATAGACTAATTAATGTTTACGCACCACAGACAAAGGCTTCACGAATACACATGCTCAAACAAATACAACCTTATTTACTCACCAATCATATTGTCTTTGGGGGAGACTTCAATTGCAGTCTTACACCCATGGATCGTAGTGCACAAACAAATACACAGAAAATGTTTTGTGACTCTGTATTTCTGACTCAAATGACAAAAACAGTGGCCCTCAGAGACACTTATCTAACCTCCACAAAACAGCATACTCCAACCCTTCATGAGGGGTGCTTAGCCACAAGAATTGACTATTTCTTTGTTTCAAAAGGTCTGTCCCTAAATCAAGCATTGGTTAGCCCTGCTGAATTCTCAGACCATAATGTATTACAAATTGTAGTGGGAATGACTAACTCTATAACAAAAGGTCCTGGATTATGGAAGTTTAACAATTCTCTTTTAAGGGATGATTTGTTCTTAGCCTCCTTATCCCATCTCATAAGCACTAGAAAATCAGTCTTGATATGTTTCGATAACCCTGTGTTGTGGTGGGAAGACACTAAATATGAGATGCAAAAAATGATAAAACAATGTAGCAAATCAAAAAGCTAATGAACTGTATAAACACATAGGCCAGAGCATGGTTTCTGAACTAAGGGAGATGTATAATTATATGTTATGCACAAGCAACATCCCTCTTTATATGAATATAGGAACTTTGATCTTTTTGTATAAAAACGGAGAAAAATCCCAATTAACTAACTGGAGACTCATCAATATGCTAACTACGGACTTCAAAATTTTAACCAAAATCATCAATAAAACACTGTTACAAATTGCTCATTTAGTCATCTCAGAAGCCTAAATCTGTTCAGTCCCTGGCAGACAATCAGCAGACCACCTGATATTACTGCATGAAATCATGGAACGCAGTACTACTGATTCAATTCAAGCATTTGATTCAGTAAATCATGATTTTTTATGGCAAGTACTACAAGTACACCATATACCACACACAATAATAAACTGGCTTAAAAGTCTTTAAAGAACGGCAATGGTAATTCCATTCATCAATGGGTAGAAAGGACCTATGATACCCATTAGAAGGAGGGTTAGGCAGGGGTGCCCCCTCAGCCCTATTTTATATGTCTTCTTCATTCATCCCCTATGAAGATACATAAACTCTGCACAGAATATATCTCCACTTTGCACTAATATCAACACTAGAACAGACAAGGCTTTGGCATACCCAGACAATTTATGTCTCCTGGTAGCTAATGACACTTCAATTTCAGAAGCTCTAAACATATGCAAATTATGGAACTAGCTCAGGAGCATCCCTGAATTTAAATAAATGTGTAGGACATACCCTAGGCTTAAGTCAAAACCCACAACACCTGATCAATGGCATACAAATACAGGATGGACCAATCACAATTTTGGGTATTCTATATGGTACACAAGTCATGCACATGGCTAACTGGGAACAAAAGATGAAGTGGGGGAAACAGAAAGTGGATAACTGGAACAGCTGGAAACTAGGAAAAAAAGAGGGCACAGCATATTAAAACCTACTTGATACCACTCTTTCTCTACATCAGCGTAGTGTTTCCACCACCAAAGAACATAGCAACAGGATTATTGAGTCTATTTTTCAAGCTTTTTGGGGAAGTCAGAGTAACCCAATTAAAAGGAATATTACTTATCTACTCCTAGAGGCAGGTGGGTCAATATGGCAAACCCAATTTTGTTCTTTAATAGTATCTCTATTACCTCTAATATTAAACTTTTATTGATCAATAGAAATATTGGATGGGAAGCTTGGATTTATGAGACATGTAAACAATGGTTTACACAATGGGAAGCTGGCTCTCTACATGGGATAAGAAAAACTGCTATGATACCAGATTATATTAAAGACTCCTTTTGCAGATTGAAACAGTGGCAGGAAACAGCCCAATACCTGATGAATATCACTAGAAAAAAACTATATCAATCGTTACTGGAAAACACATGTAAGGAGGATAGGGTGTTTGAAAAATGTCCTCATATGTATACTTTGTCCTTATAATAGTTATCACATAACTCTAGAATCCCTGCCCCCATATGTGGGATGTGCACTGGATGACATGCCATGACAAACTAAATGTAAAAGCAAATCACAAGCACAAACAGCTTGCAGAATGGTTATGTAGTAGGCCAAGACGTATACAGCAACTAGAAACACAAGACCACTTATTTTTTACATGCTCATTTATTAAATCTTTTTGGAATTACTTAGCAATAGGCTATTCAGAACAGATATTTAGAACTGTAACATACCAGAATTTGATATATGGCCATTCACTGGAAGCTGGACTAAATGGCATAACAATACTTTTTGTCTAATCTTCATGATCATCAACTGGCACATCTGGATGGCCAGATATATGTTTACACTACAACAGCAAGAAGGGTCACACCCAGAGCTACTGAACAAAATTACAAAGGATGTACAGAAGGTGCATTATAATGAATGCTCCTCTCCTTCTCAACAAGAACTTCTAGAACTCTAGAAACACCTTCCATTGATAGCAGACTCAGATGCAGCAGTGACTTAAATTACGTTTTTCTTTGATAAGTGGAATATTGTAAAAGTGTCTTTTTTCTCTTTGTTTTATATATCTTGTTTTGTTATGTATATATATTTTGTCTCACAATAAAATTTCCCCTACTCTTTTCGAGAAGTGCCATGGGATCTTTAACATCCACCTGAACAGGCAGGGTTTACCGTCTCATCAGCAGTGGATGTGGAGCAGCAGTCTTCCGGGAGATGTTCTGGAGGATGCGGTGTTGTCCCATCTGCAGGCACCTCTCTGGGCTGAGGGAGGAGGTTGCTCATCTCCAGGCTGAGTTGGCCAGGATTTGTGGGACCTCCTCTTCCATCCAGGGACCACCAGTGCCACTGCTGTTGCCTCAGAGGTTGCCAAGAAAGAGGAGCAGTTGGACCACAGTGGGCTCAGGGAGGGTGAGGGTGGTGGAACAGAGGTGCATTCCTCCAGTTGTACCTCTCCACAATTCCTATGCCATTCTGGCAAAGTGTGGTTCCTCTATGGAGGCACCCGCAGTGGAGACCAAGGAGGATGCTGGGAACCTCCACAAAGGAGACCCACAGGAGGGTGGCAGGGGACCCCACAGGGGAAGGAAACAACTCCTGGTGGGGGACTCCATTGTTAGGAAGGTAGAACTGGGGGAGGAAGGGGAGAGGGAGGTAAGGTGCCTGCCTGGCGCCATGGCTTGGAGGGACAGGGAGCGAATCCTCAGGGTTGCCAGAGCAGCTGCACAGGGGAGGGAGCTGGATGTCATTGTCCACCTAGGGACAAATGACCTGGCTAAGAAAAGGATTAGAGAAGTGCAGGAAGAGTTTGTAGAATTGGGGAGGGGCCTTAGACAAGTAGCACGCATGGTAACCTTCTCGGAGGTGCTGCCCATCTATGGCATAGGAGAGGCTAGGGTGTTCCACACCATGGGATTCAATCAGTGGTCGAAAAACTGGTGTTGAGCTCAGGGATTTGGCTTCATTGGGGACTGGGGGTCCACCTGGAGTGATGCAAGCCTATACTGGCATGATGGACTGCATCTGTCCAGGAGCGGAACCAGGATCCTAGGTGATAGGTTTAAATGCTTCATTGGCAAGCATTTAAACTAGCCAAGGGGGGAGGCACTGGAAAGGAGCAGGAAAATCCTAGCTCCTCCGAAAAAATCATGGTAGTAAGTGCGGCAAACACCAACATAGAGGTGTCAATAGGGAGAAGGGCTGGGGTAAATGGAGAAAGTGACAAAGGCAAGAAGGACAGGGATGGGGCAAAAAGGAGTAAGGCCATCAGGAAATGGAGGGTAATGAGTACCAATGCCCATAGTCTGGGCAACAAGCTCTCTGAGCTGGTGGCATTGATGGAAGAGGGATGCCTGGATATCGTAGCAGTCACAGAAACATGGTACACAGAGGACCATGACTGGGATGTTAACATACCAGGGTACATAACCTACAGGAGAGACAGGCAGGTGAGAAGAGGGGGAGGAGTAGCTCTCTATATAAAGGAAGGGATAAAAGCAACTGAACAAATGAGTAAACAGGGAGGAGAGGAGGCACTGTGGGTCACCTTGGAGACTGGAAAGGGCACCACAATCAGCACAGGAGTTGTGTACAGACCCCCATGTCGGGGGAGGGAATGCACAAGGATATGATAGAAGGCATTCTTAGAATGGCAGAGAAAGGGGAGATATTGCTGATGGGAAACCTGAATATGCCAGATGTTAACTGAGCACATTTGCTGCAGCCACATCCAAGAGCAGGGCCATTCTGATGCCCTACAGGTGGCAGGCCTCAGACAGCTAGTTTCAGAACCCACTCATGAGGGAGCAATCTTAGACCTCATACTCTCAAATGGGGGCAGTGAGAGGATCTCAGATCTAGAAGTGGGTTGCCATCTGAGAACAAGTGACCATCAAACAGTGTGGTTCACGTTAAACTCAGCTACAGAGTCAAGCCATACAAAAGTGAGGGTACTGGACTTTAGGAGGGCTGACTTTGGCAAGATGGGAGAGTGCCTCAGAAAAGCACTAGCAAACAGGCTAGAAGGAGGTGTGGAGCAACAATGGGAATCATCAAAACTGCCATCACAGAGGCAACAAGCCTTTGTGTGAAGCAAATAAACAAATCAAATGAAAGAAAAAGCCACTATGGTTCTCAAAAGAGGTGGCTGTGAAAGTCAGGAAGAAAAAGATAGCATTCCGGAAGTATAAGGAAACACAGAAGGAGCAGGACAGAGAGCTGTACCAGTTAAGGCAGAAGGAAGCAGGAAGGAAGTCAGAATAGCAAAGGCCCAAACTGAGGAAAAGATAGCCAACTCAGTTAAGAAGGGGGATAAAACCTTTTATAGGTACATCAGTGAGCATAGAAAGACAAAGGGAGGGATAGTGAGGCTGAATAGAATGAATGGTGGGTAGGCAGAGGGGGACAGTGAAAAAGCAGGAATACTGAACGAATATTTCTGCTCAGTATTCACAAAAGAGGAGGGGGAAGTGCCTAATCCAATTAACAGAAGCACTCTTGATAGGGGGGTTGATCCCAGTCCTTTCACAGAAAAAGGGTTCTGCAAGAACTCCTAAAACTGAAGGTGGACAAAGCAATGGGTTCTGATGGAATTCACCCCAGAATTCTAAAAGAATTAAGGAAGGAACTAGTGAAACCACTGGCTACTCTTTTTAATACATCTTGGGAGGATGGTGTGGTACCCAAGGACTGGAGGAAGGCGGATGTGATTCCCCTTCACAAAAGTGGGACCAAGACAGAGGCAGGAAACTACAGACCTGACAGTCTGACCTCTGTGATAGGGAAAGTGATGGAGTCACTTCTGAAGGAAAGAACAGTTGAGTACCTAGAGGCCAGTGGGGCACAGGACCCAAGGCAGCATGGGTTCACAGTGGGAAGGTCATGTCAGATGAATCTAATAGATTTCTTTGACTGGGTGACCAAAGTAGTAGACCAGGGAGGGGCTGTAGACATGGCCTACCTAGACTTTAGCAAGGCATTTGACACAGTCCCACACAAAAGATTAATAGTCAAATTAACCAGCCTGGGAGTGGGTCCCAGGGTGGTAGCCTGGGTAAAACATTGGCTGCACAACAGGACACAGAAGGTAATTGTAAATGGAGTCCACTCTGAAGAAAGAGGGGTTACTAGTGGGGTACCACAGGGTTCAGTATTGGGTCCAGTCCTTTTTAATGTCTTCATCAGTGACATTGCAGAGGGACTGGAAGGAAAGTATGTCTTTTGCAGATGACACAAAGATCTGCAACAGTGTTGATACACAGGAGGCATGGAAAGGATGAGAAGCGACTTGGCAAGGTTGGAGGAATGGTCAGAAGTATGGTAGCTAGATTCAATGCAAAGAATTGCAAAATAATGCACTTGGGAAACAAGAACCCAGGGAAGAATACACAATGGGGGTAGTAACAACAACAAAAAGGAAAGGACCTGGGGTAGTCATATCAGATGACCTTAAGGTTAGCAAGCAATGTGAGAAAGCAGTAGGGAGGTGGGGGTATACTGGGATGCATAGGAGAGGCATCAGCAGCAGAAAACAGGAAGTTGTTATCCCTCTGTACAGACAGTTGGTGAGACCCCATCTGGAGTACTGCATCCAGTTCTGGAGACCCCATCTCGCAAGGACATAGACAGGATAGAGGCAGTCCAGAGGAGGGCAACTAAAATGGTGCAGGGTCTGCAAGAGAAGCCGTATGAGGAGAGACTAAAGGAGCTTAATATGTATACCCTTGAGGAAAGAAGAGGAGAGGGGACATGATAGAAACTTTTAAGTACTCAGTGGAATCAACAAAGTCCAAGAGGGTAGCATCTTTCAGAAAAGAGACGTACAAGAACAAGGGGACACAATTTAAAGATAGAAGGGGGCGGTCTAGGGCAATGTGAGGAAGTATTTTTTCACAGAGAGGGTAGTGGACGCATGGAACAGCCTTCCTGAGGAGGTTGTGGGGTCTAAAACTGTGGGAGAATTCAAGAATGCATGGGACAGACATAAGGCAATTCTTGTGGGGGGTAGGAAGAAATAGGCTGTTGGTTAACTAGGATCTGCGGCCTATCCTGTAGGTAGGGAAATGGGCAGACTAGATGGGCCAAGCGGTCCTTATCTGCCATCAAAGTGTATGTTTCTATGTTTCTAACACCTCAGGAGTGCAGCATCCCCCTCATGCTGCACTGCAGTGTCAGTATTGGGATTTAACCCAAGTGCATGATCTGGGGATGGGACCCACAGCCTTCCGATCTCCTGGTCTCAGAGGCAAGTGTGCTACCTGCTGAGCCACTGACACTCTTGAAAGCAAAGGGCATCATGGTGGAGATGAGTAAATGTGAAGAGTCAGGGGTGCAGGTGGGGACATTGCTAATGGTACTGTGGAAGGGGGCTGCTAAATACTTTACTTGAAACTATTTTATTTTTTTACAAAGCCACTTTGCATAATTCTTTGTGAGTGAAGCGTTACAGCACATCATGCAGCAAAAACACATGTGAAGTGGTGATTTGCCTGCAATTCCACTGGCATAGTATCACTACACAGAGTTTTCTCTAAGTGAGGAAGCCATTTTGCTATGCAAAGAACAATGCAAAGTCTGGAAACTTTCCAAAGTACTTCATGAAGCAAATCTTCTCGACTTTGTACAACTCTAGTCTGGTGCCAGTTTTTCACTGTAAGAGTTCTGTTAATGTGCTGGTTATATACATGTTTTATAACTTATATGAGTGGGTGAAACTGTACATATATTACTGCTCTGTTTTGATCATGATTTCACACTGTACACAATTAACTTTACTGCTTTACTTTGAATTCTGTTTGTTTGACCTCTTGTGTGCTCACCTCTGCTCTAAGCTGGAACCTTTTCTAGACCTGAATCCTTCCTTGATCAATCTCCCAGTAAGCAGGGCACCCCTCTGGGGAGAAGGGGTTAAACTGTCATCAATGAGAAGATGTGAAAAGAAAAATGAATACCAAACGTTTCATTTCAGATAGTTTTTTTTTTTTTTTTTTTACTTCCGAAGCTTCTTTAAGGATATGTAAATAAGTATATTATGAATGGGTGAACAGGTTCTGGTTCAGATCAATTCCCTGTCTCACCTCCACCCCACCCTTCTCCGGCACCATGATGAGGTGGTATTCCTAATTTTGACATATCATCTGGGTCACATTTTTGTAGATCCAGTTCATAACGTAAGCTAAGCTACAGAGATGGGTTGCTTATATCTTAACATTTGGCTTTTGGCAGATTTAAATTTTGAGCCTCCTCCCCACACCAAAATGGGTTGGCAATTGTCATTTACTGTATGTCAGATTCCCAGAAGACATGTCCAGAATGAGAACTGAGTCACAGCTAGCTTGTGTGTGTGTGTGTGTGTGCGCACATGTGGTAGTGTATGCATGGGTGTGAGTGCTGTATTCTGATGATACAGCTGCTATATGTCCCACCTCCAATAAACTGCTACCATCAAAAGGCATCAAGATTATAAGTTAGATAGAAGCAGACTGGGAAGGTGCAATTTTAAACTTAATAAAATCACAATGGCTTGTTCAGTAAGAAAATACAACATCTGCCTTTTATCCAAAAGGTGGATAAAACTACATATATTCCACGTACATAATACTTATCAACATTATGTTAAAATGTAAAAGTGTCAATTGTTTCTTTTATTTTCTTTATTATTAAAAAACAATCAAACAAGCAAACATCTGATATTTAGGCTTTTTTTCCATTTCCTGCTCAATTGGATACACAGGTATCAATTGAGTGGGTCGGTGGTAATGAAGTCAGATTTTTGTGGGCTATAGAAATGTAGACAACGCAGATCTCTCTGTGAATGAAATCAGGATATCTCATAGGAAGAAGGCAAGCTATGAAAAATCCATTGTGATTGGAAAGCTGCCCCCCCCAAAAAGTAACATTTATGTTTGCTTTATTGGAAGGGAGCTTGGCAGATGGAAACACAAACACAAACACACTGTTATTCGCATTACCCTGTGTTTAGTTTGGTGGGGGGGGGGGCAGAATGCCCAACATGATGCTTGTAGGTGTCTAGGTATATAACTGTGATTGTTCAGTTATATTAAAATATGCCTTTTCTACTAACTGTTGTATTCTGAGTAAGACCACTGCAGAGCCTTTTGATGATGATTTAAATGCAGTTTGGTTCCCAGTACAGATGCAGCAAATTTAAATTCTGCTGGAGAAGTGAACGTGAAGTGGGCACTTTACATTGTCACTCCGCTACGCAGAGTGGGCAATGCAAAGTGCTCACTCTGCCTTGTCATTACCATTTCATATTAAGGCAGCATGGCAATGAGAAGTAAGGCGAAGTCATTGTTTTTAATGGACTTCGCGTTCCGCATTATGATTCTAAGTGACCCACTTGGTGTTTCAGATTTGGCAGCCCTCCCCACACATCACATGACTTGCAGCACTGTAAATCACATGCTCTTTAGCTAGGCAGGAAGAAAGTGAGTCATACAAGCAGACACTTTTACTTTCTCCTGTGCAGATGGAGAGAGAGTAGTGTGTTTTGTGACTGCTGATACTTTGAGATCAGAGCGAGGAGGAGATTTAAACTTTGATTTAGACCGAGCAGCTTTTTTAAAAGCTAAATTTTTTTGTCTTTTCTGTACTGTTTTTTTACTTAATTTGCTCTTTCTGTAAATTTTATTTTTCTTACCTATATAAGTAGTTAGTTGTTTGTCTGCGTCTGTGTGACTATGTGTTGTGTGATAGTGTGAGTAGTGATTGCTCAGACTGAGGGAGCTCAGTAGGAGAGATGGACCAGGGTGAGGGAATGTCTGGGGTGGGGGCAGGTCTGGGAGAGTGTGGTGGTGGTAAGCGTCGTACCATGTGCATGTGTGGAGGGCATGGGTGCTCATTCCTGTTGGACCACTCAAAACTTGTGTGTGTCCCCCCCAGAAGCAGGACCAACACCGCCTCCTGTCCTGACTCTGAGGCAGTTGAACCACCACCACCACCACCACCAAGTCCAGCACCAGGTTCTCTGGAGCAGGATATGCCTGTTCCCCTGGCCCAGGTGTGGATCCCATCCCTGTTCAGTACCATGACCAGCTGGCTGCCAGTTCATCTGACCATCCCCTGCCTGTGCCTGGTCCTCCCAGCACCTCCATTGTTTGGCAAGTTTTTGACTGTGTTGGGGGGGACAGCAGTGTGGTCAAGTGCCACCTATGTGAAGTGGAGGTGCGCCATGGCCCCTGGAGGACTCATCTGGGGACTGGGGGCCAGCACACCCATATGCTCAATCACCAGCAGTTGGGGTGGAAGGCTGCCACAGAATGGACCATGCCTGCACCTGCTGGCCATTCTGTGGCAGAGGGTGCAGCTGTGCATTGCGGCATCCCTAAGAAGAGGAGGGCCACAGCAGCACCTGCTGCTCCACCACCACCCCACCCCCACAACCACCACCACCACCACCAGCAGGTCAGCCTGTAGAATGTGTGGACCCCAGAGAACTGCATATAGCACAGGTTGACTTGGCAGTTCTCTGGAGTGCTGTTGAGGATAACAACAAGAGGGTGAGTGCTGTGGAGCAGTGGCTGGATCACATAGAGGGACATCAGCTGAAAATTATGTCCATGCTGGAACTGCTGCTGGATCACTATGGGATCCCATATTATTTTTTTTTTCCTCACACCATGTGCCCCCCACACCTTCCTTGCTCTGTTACAAAACTGTATTCCTCCACCATCCCCAACCCTTGTATGTAATTATGCCCTATTTTTGTTGTCTTCTGTATGTGTGACACTTTGTATTCTGAGCAGCGCAAGTATACTGTACTAAACTGCATGTGTGCAGTCAGTCTGTTTTCCAGTCTGTGTATGTCCTGCAGACACTATCCAACTCCCTGACTTAAAAACAAACATTAATGAGTACAATGGTGGGGTGGTTAAGCATGGAGAGATACTACAAAAAAGGCTTACAATACATCCAAGCAACTATTAAAAAAAATTAATGTTGTGATTTGTGACGTGATTGTGAATCATGATTTGTGACTGCATTTGTGACCATGACGATGAAGAAACATGAATGCCTACCGCCTATGGCTGTACTTCCCCGATGAGCTGTAGCTGAAAACTCCCAGACTTAAAAACACGTATAAATGAGTACAATGGTGGGGTGGTGAAGCCTGGAGAGAAACTACAAAACAGGTTTACAATACATTCAAGTAACTAGAAAAAAAATTTTATGTTGTGATTCATAACGTGAATGATCGTGAATTGTGATTTGTGACTGCATTTGTGACCGTGATGATGAAGAATGTGATTTGTATCACGAGTGACTCATGATGATGGTCCTGACTTAAAAATGTATATTAATGAGTACAATGTTCATGCAGAATTAAGCATCACACCTGTCCAGTACTCTGAAGGGAAGCTAAAGAAACAACTGTCACTTAAGTTACAGATAGAGATTGGGCCCTAAAGAGATGCAAATGCACAGACAGATTAAGATTGCACTGTGCACTAAAGAGATGCTGACACAAAGGCACAACACCTAACAAGTGCTCACCATCAGAAATTCAAATCTGGAAAAGAATAACTTTGCCGGTTGGGGCGGGCCACGAGGGGGGGCAGTGTACTACACTGCTGCAGTAACAGTCACTAGTACTAATACCAGTAAAGATACCACAAAGAAGTACAAATATCATACAGCTGCAGTGGATAGCAGCTTCAAATTGCTGAAATTATTATGTGGCACAATAAAAGGTGTCTGATTTGATGACATGCGTCACACACATACTCACACACACACACACACACCAAGTAATGCATAGCAAATTGAAAACTTCAGTAATATAACCACATATTTTAAACAAACTAAAATTATGCACTGCTGCACCACAACAATCAGCAAAAAAATGGCAAGAAATATTGAAAATATTACTGTGTGTACATTAACACAGTTATACAAGAAAAATATCACCAAAACAGAAAGCACTGTCTTTTTCTCCAAGTTAATCTACCTACACCACATACACGCCTCCCCAAAGCACACTTCCACTGTCTCTCAGTACACAGACTGAATGTTGTACATTAACATTCAAAATCCATACACAAACAATAAACGCTCGATGATATGAGCACAGGAGGGTCCTATAATCGATGAACTGAAGATTCAGCAAAAAAAAAAATGACTCAAATAGGCTTTTTAACAGCTTTTTGAAGGTTTGAATCGCAGAGAGCTCTCAGAGCAGATTGTCTCCTACAGCTTCCTACACACACTACCCCAAACAGAGGCTGTGCAGAACATTCTAGAGCCCATGTGACCTGAAATCCCATGAATCACCTTTGGAGTTTAAAAACAAGGTGAAGTGAGGCATAGTACATTGTTTTCAATGTACTTCACCTTAAGAATTGGTGGAGTAGTGGTTTGGGAAGGCGAAGTAATGCGAAGTCAGTGTTTTCAATGGACTTCGCGTTACCCATTAATAATGCAAAGTACTCTGCTTCGCGTTGTGGAGCACTCTGCGAATTCGCCTTCACTCCATGAATCACTCCACAGAGCAAATTGGGGCCACTTCGCCCATCACTAGTTCCCAGGCACAGTCCCAAGAATGTGAAAATCATAGGCAGTGGCACTGGCAAAGGCTGGTATGAAAATCAGTGGAGAAACATAAAAACATAGAAACATAGAATTTGATGGCAGATAAGGACCGCTTGGCCCACCTAGTCTGCCTATTTCCCCTACCTAATTTCCCATTTCCCTACCTGGAATTCCTTTGACCAGCCTGAGTTCATTGATATCATGAGGATTGTACAGAGTATGCACTCTACATGCTGTAGTTTGGACCTGGGCCCGACTTCCCTGATAAAGGGTTGTCATGATATTATTGGCCCAGTCCTAGCACGGATAGTCTGGTGCTCCCTGAATATGGGTGGGTTTCCTAGCTCCCTGAAGGAGGTGGTGGTGACACCCCTCCTGACAAAAGCTTCCCTGGACCCACACTGCCATGCTAACTACAGGCCAATCTCTAACCTTCCCTTTGTAGGGAAGGTTATTGAGAAAATAGTGGCTGTACAGTTGGAGAACCATTTAACCATTCATGACATCTATGAACCACTCCAGTCTGGTTTTCAAAAGAGGCATAGTACCGAGACAGTGCTGGCTTTGGTGCTCAATGATCTCCTGATGGCTAGAGCTCAGAAGAGCTGTTCCATCTTGCTTCTTCTCAATCTCTCTTCAGCCTTTGACACTGTGGACCATGGGGTACTTCTCAAGTGCCTGGAGTTCATCTGTGGCCTGCCAGGTACAGTCCTCAGTTGTTTTAGATCTTTCCTCATAGACAGAACTCAGAGGGTGGTGTCAGGGATTAATTATTCCTGCCCAGTCTCTGTCATGTGGGACTCCCAGGGCTCGTGTTGTCCCCACGTTGTTCACAGTGTATATGCTGCCCTTGGAGCCATTGTAAGAAGTTATGGGCTGAGGTTTCATTGCTATGCAGATGATACCCAGCTCTACCTATCTTTGCACCTGACCAGGATAGAGCTTTCTTGGTATTTAATAGCTGCCTCACTGAAATCCAGTGCTGGATGAATTCAAGCTGGCTGAAGCTGAACTCGAGAAGACTAAGGTAATGGTTGTGGACCCGAGTCATGGGTAGGGGGACAGGAGCAGGTTTACCTCAGGTTTATTTCTGGGGGGTGTCCAGCTCCCTACCTCTGAACAGGTACGGAACCTGGGGGTGATTTTTGACAATTAGCTGACACTGCATTTGCAGGTGTCAGCAGTTGTCAAACTATCCTTTTACCATCTTAGGAACATCACCAGGATTAAGCACCTTGTTCTGCCCAACGATCTGTCTACACATGCTTTTGTGACCTCACATCTTGATTATTGCAACTCCCTTTATCTAGGACTTCCTGGGGTTGATATCCACTGCTTGCAGCTGGTGCAGAATGCTGCGGCCCGGTTATTGACGGGTACTTCCAGTGCCTGTCATATTTCTCCAGTTCGGGGTGATCTGCACTGTCTGCCAATACAGTGGTGGATCACCTTGAACATTGGTCTTTTGACTAACAAAGCCCTACATGGACAGGGCCTGGACTACTTGAAAGAGCTTCTGGTGCCCTACTGCCCTAAGCGATCTCTCCGGACAGCAGATGAGGGGTTGCTAGAGATTCTGAGGGTTTCTTTAAAATCTTCAGGAGCTCATGCTTTTATGTATGCTGCCCGTACCCTCTGGAATTCTCTACCCCATCTGCTTCATCAGTGTGCATCCATGGAGGAATTTAAAAAGGCCTTAAAGACCTATTTATGGTCTAAGATCTAGCCTGATTGATTATTGGGACGTTTTATTTGTTTTATCTGTAATTATTGTAAGGCGCTTTGATTTTGAGAAAGACGCGATATAAATAAAGTTTTATTATTATTATTAATGGATAAGCTGCAGATCCTAGTTAACCAACAGCCTACTTCTTCCTAACCCCCACTTGGAGAACTCTGTAACAAAAAAAAAGATACTTCAGCATTTGTTCTTACTAGCAAAGGAGGACTTTGTTCCCTTGTCTTAGGAAAAGCAAGAAACAGATGGCACTGAAAAATCATGCACACTACAGCGTGTACCTAACTAATAGAGCACAGAGCAGGTGGCGCTGAAAAATTACGCATGCTACTGTATGTATCTTAATTGGTAGAGCACAGAGTAGGTGGCACTGAAAAATCATGTATTGTATGTAGCCTGTTAGAGCATAGAACAGGTGACACTGAAAAAGCATGTACTCTATGTAACTTAATTTTTAGAGCACAGGACTGTGAAGCAGGATACCCAGGTTTGAATCCCACCATCTCCTTTTACTCACTGTCGTACCTTGATAAAGTCATTTGAGCCCTCCACTTGGCTTTCTCTCTCTCTCTCTCTCTCTTTCTCTCTCTCTCTCTCTCTCCCCTTAACATACACAATCTCGCTTCCTTCCTGTGTGCATCTCAGGGATGATGTACCTGCTAATGCAGCAATAGCTTGTAAAGCACTTTGTGATTGAGTGTGTACAAAATATGTTATATTATGTAAAATCAAACTCCTTTCCATACATACATATAGCCCAAGTATGGTAGAATGCAGCATAGATGCTTCCCCACATATAAAATTGGTAAGCAAATCATTTTCTTCCTGTCTGGTCAAAAATATTCTGAATCAGTATGCTTCAGGAATAGGAACCACACTGGTTCACACTTCTGCCTACAACCAGGATGTAGCAAACTGAAATTATGCCTCATGCAAAGTTTTCCTAAAAGATTGCTGTCAGCCATCTTTGTGAGGAAAAGAAACATCACAAATGTTACATTTTCTCCATTGTCCATGTACATGATGCTCCGCACCCTCTGTTCAAAGAGGATCCTTTGTAAATGAGTTTTTAGTTCAAAGGCTGTAATTCTGATTTTACAATTAATACAAATAAAACACATTTCTTTTAAACTTAATCATAGCCACAGTTTTGCAAACATCCACCCACCCTGTACAGCACATGAACAACATTAATTTTAACTTATTTTCCCAATTTTTTTCCTAACCTTCTCTTGTTATCTTATCTTTTGGATAAGGCCTGTGACTGTCCTGCATTAATATCCAAATGTGTCTCCCACTACATCAGTAAATGCCTGCTGCCATTTGTTCTTCACTTTTACAAAATCCAAGAAATGGCTCATTTTATCTCTGCTGTCTCTTGCTATCTCCACCCACCCATCTGTACACTCAAAAATTCAGCTCACATACTCTCTGGCTGCTCTCCAACTCACCCACCTGCCCTAGTCTGCCAACTGTCATTCCCTCCCACTTGGCCAGCAGTACACACACATCTAACAATGCATGAAAACTGGTCTCTGGCACCTGACCCACTCTACCACTTGCCCTGAAATAGTCATATTCATTCAAACCATTTTTATGATTGGCATCTCCTACCAGTCTAGATCACATCTAGCACTGCTATGAGCCCTGATCAGGTCCACACACATTTCTGTGGTTGGAAAGTAATATTCTTTACCCTGATAGGACTGCCTCACTTCTCTTCATTCTGCATTTTCTTCTCCAGGCCTGTTTAAGAACACAGAATAATGTGTAAAGACAGGTCATAAAGCTCCAGCGGCCAAGTAAAAACTCCTCCTTTGCTGTTGATCCTTCAACCAAAGTTGCATTTAGGAGATGCCACTTCCACGGAAAACTCAAGACACAAAGCATTCAAAAGTCCACACCACATAAATCCTGCATTCATAAATCAGGGGCTTGTGTGTGTGTGTGTGTGTGTGTGTGTGTGTGTGTGTGTGTGTGTGTGTGTTAGTTAAACCTATGTCTCTTTGTACCTAGCAAGACTTTTCCAACTCAATGACATGAGATGAATGATTTACATATTAGGGTTAGAGATGGTGCAACATTTTAATTTGCCAGCAAAGTTCCAGTGAAATTACCAAATTTGACTCCACAGAGCAATCCAGAAAGTTTTTCTATAGGCTTGAAAATTTGTCTAGTGACCTCACCAGTGATTTCATTGGTAACTTCACTGGTAACTTCACACTTCACTGGTAACTTCACACTTCACTGGTAACTTCACCAGTAACTTCACCATTAAGACAGTTAGGCAAAATCTGTTCTTTTTTATTTGTTTTCTTTTTGTTTAAAACAGAACAGGGATTAAAATGAGTTCAACAGGGTAACAAAGGTAATTTAATATTATGATAACAAAAGTGACAGAACATTGTCACGTTAAGAAAAATAAAACTAAAAATAACTAGAAATGCTACAGAAAGACACAGATAAAATATGTAAACACATCAAACTAAACCACAGTAATAACAATGAGAAATTACTACAGATCAAAGATGATGAACAAGAAAGAGGGAGATAACCAAAATATACACAAATCTCCTTGTAAGACAAAAAGGATTTAGATTTTTTTGGGCTGCCTTGCTAACTTGTCTCACCTTTCCTCTCCCACGCCACTGCTTCACAGACTGACAAAACAGAAACCACTGCTTTAAAGTAAATAATCAGCGAAATGAAAACTCAAATCTAGAAGAACAAGGCCCTCTAGAACAATTTGTGGGCACATTGGATTCCAAATGCTCGGTTTCGGGGGATGTATTTTAGAAGTTTTTCTCCTCAGACAAGCACACACAGACTTCTCCCTCACCTACTCTGTCTTTAGGTGACTGCACTGAAGACAGGCTCCTCATGGCAGCCTGTTTCAGCAACATATGGCCCTCCAGTCCCATAGAACATTGCAAACTTCACCTCTGCACCAGACTTTGCCAGCAAAGTTGCAACTTCCCACTCCACAAAGTTACCAGCTTATTGCAACGTTCAACTTCATGGGTGGATTAACTTTGCTAATTGTGGTGAATTTGCAAATTATTTGTGCAGCAAAGTTTTCCAACTTCGCACATCTAAACATAGGGTGAAGAACTATTTTGTTTCTTTTTAAATGTCTCCTCTAAAACAATGTCTGATTTTACTAAAATTTTCATCTGAAACTGCTCTCTAGTCTTTGTTAGAAACACAATAAGATACTCCAAGTTGCTGGTTCCTAATCCTGAACTGCACTTCCAGGTGGTTGAAGGTACTCGCATTAAATGCTCCATGCCTCACAATGCACTTAGGCATGTGATTCATGAACAGGAACCAACACTCAGCCATGTCTTATTGTTTACAAAACTCCTGTAGTGTACCTTCACCCTGAATTGGAGGGAATACTGCACATCCATGTATCTGATGCTGCCAAAACAGTGTGTCCAGCTGCCACTATCTAGTGACCAAATGTACTTACTTTAAACCATGACACTGCCTAATCATTAACTGGGATCTTTTGCAGTTGTAGAACAGGCATTTTACAGGCTATACTGAAGCAGCAGTTCAACTAACTCAGCTTTCCGAAACTGTATGGTCACAGACCACCTCTCTTCGGTAATTAAGTACTTCAGCCTCCCTACTCATTCAACTTTGGGCTACTTTTGTCCAGACCTGACTGACTTGGTACATCAAATTTGGTGAGATGATCTTGTGATGTGAACTGGTGTCCATTGGGTAACTGAATAGCTCTCACTAAATTTATTTCACTGGTTGTCTGAGACAGAATTCAAACTCAGGTTCCGGCAGTAAAATGCTAATGCATTATTTAACATGCCATTAAGCCCCCTTAATACTGTATTCATTATTTTCCCTTTTAGGATTTCTGTGCCCTAATCATTACTGTATGCCAAGATCCTTTCTGCAATTCTACCTGGAGATGACATAGGATTCTGAAAAATAGTTCTGTTTTACAATGCACAAAACCTAAGGATGTGTCAGTGAAGCCTGAGAACTAATGACAGACTTTCTGTATGTTGTCATATAAGCCTGGTTGCTAGATCCTTAGCCCCTACACCAGACAGATCCTAACCCCTTCCTCAGTAATGAAGCACACTACCAACCTACCACAGGACTGTCCAGTAATTGATAAATGACATAGCTTGAACAGCCAGACAAATGACAAGTGAAAATGTCGATGAAGAGTGCTTTAGTCTGCTGCCTTTACTGCATGGACATGGATATATCAGGCAAATGTTCTGTAGCTTTTGTTGTTGGTGTTGTTGTTGTTGCACAGTAATCTGTCACATATTAACTACATAATTCCTAGTAGCTTCTGAGCCATGCATCAGACATATCAACTAGAAAGCAATGCACAGAGGGACACCCCAATCCCCACGGCACTCTGTCATGCTACCTGCAGATGACCTCAGTTGAGGAGGGTCTCAGATATTCACAATAGGGTGGTCGTTGTCCACCAGTGTTGCTTATAACCCCCTGTGATAAGCCAAAGAGTTCTTCCACTTTCATGGGGAGCTGTGTGCTCCCAAGATTAGGCAATGGCTCCATGTGGTGTGAGCAGGTGTAGTAGGAGGAGGACAGAGGGAGGAAATGGAAAAAAATCAGCTCCAGTTGTCTGAGCCACAGCAGATGTTACTCAGGCCACACACAACATGACTGTTTCTGTGCTATGATATCAGGACAGGAAGGCCACCAGTATACCTACAGAGGATGACAAATTAGGGAGGGTAAAACCCATGTGGCAAAAATCAAATGAGCAGAGGAATACCTCTGTAAAAAGAATGAAAGGAATTAGAGTTGCTCCAAAACTAGCATATGCTGAACTCTACACCTCCTTGCATATTGCATTCACAAATTTATGTAGTTTCTGCAAGAATGTTCCATACCTCTGGTTATATGTATGATGATAAGATGAGCTTTGTCTGCTGCATCTGACATTGTACTTAAGTGATCGATACTCACCTTTGTAGTGACAGCACAGCTACCTTTTCTTTTCAAGTATTTTGTCAAATAAAAAATAGGGCAAGTTACGTGTTGCTATGTGCATTTCACATATTGTGACTGTAGGTATAATTTCTTCAAGTTCTGCTAAGTTGCAGGTTTTGATTTGCAGTGAAATTATACCCTTACCAACTTATGTTCATTTCAGGTGCGCCTACACCTTTACTTCTAATTCCACCAATTTGCTAACTGCCACATTCATAATTTAAAACTTGTCCCCATATAATGTAGTCCAATGGCAAATTTAACCATTGCTCTCTGAACAAAAATAATCACACTGTAATCTGGCAAGTCTGAGACTGAAGGCTCTGGATCAGATCACAGTGATAGTGTGCTTTTCTTTGAGAATTGGCATCATTCTAAATGGAACATGCTTTTGCTGACAAAACAGTTTGTGTAAAGTTAAGAAAACACCCTTTAAGCATGAGATGATGTTTAGATTTTTACCAACATTTTGGATTTAGTCTTCATTAAACAAAAATGTTGGCCCAGGTCTTGAAATTATCTCTTTTGTGCAGTACATCCTTGTGTTTATGTCATATCACTTTTCTTCAACACAGTTCCTTTGTAGCAATAAACTATAATTATAAATTTATTCTGTTGATGTTAGCTTGACATCACACCTCTGTACAGAATGCTGAATGGATGAAAATTCACTTGGCAAAAAACACTCCTGACATTCCATTTGAATGGTGTAGAACAATCTGTGTGAGGATCTAAGTCAAAGTTTAGTTTGGTGAAAGCTGGAAGCAATGAATAGCTATAGTACTTAGTATTAGTGTTCAACTTAGAAGTTATGGGCATATCCAGCAGGAGATGGAGATTGAAAGAGTGGATCAAGACAATCATGAGCTGGTGCTAATCATAGAAACATAGAAACATAGAATTTGACTGCAGATAAGGACTGCTAGGCCCACCTAGTCTGCCCATTTTCCTACCTAGTGGATAAGCTGCAGATCCTAGTTAACCAACAGCCTACTTCCACCTACCCCACCCCCACTAGGACTGTCTTATGTCTGTCCCATGCATTCTTGAATTTCCATTGTTTATGACTCCATGACCTCCTCAGTAAGGCTGTTCCATGCATCCACAACCCTCCGTGAAAAATACTTCCTCACATTACCTCTGAACTGTCCCTCTATCTTCAAATTGTGCCCCTTGTTCTTGCACATCTCTTTCTGAAAGATACTACCTCTTGGACTTTGTTGATTCCCTTGAGGTTTTTGAAAGTTTCTATCATGTCCCCCTTCACCCTCCTTTCCTCAAGGGTATACATATTAAGTTCCTTTAGTCTCTCTTTGTATGTCTTCTGGTGCAGTCCCTGCACCATTTTGGTTGCCCTCCTCTGGACAGCCTCCACTCTGTCTATATCTTTTCAGAGATGGGGTCTCCAGAACTGCACGCAGTACTACAGATGGGGTCTCACCAACTGTCTGTACAGAGGGATAACAACTTCCGGTTTTCTACTGTTGATGCCTCTCTCTATGCATCCCAGTGTTCCTCCAGCCTTCCTTACTGCCTTCTCACATTGCTTGTCCACCTTTAGGTCATCTGATATAATTACCCCCCAGTCCCTTTCCATTTTTATTGTTATCAGTATCTCACCCCCCCTCTGTGTACTCTTCCCCTGGGTTTTTGTTTCCCAGGTGCATTACCTTGCACTTTACATTGAATCTAAGCTGCCATACATTTGACCATTCCTCCAAACTTGCCAAGTCCCTTCTCATCCTTTCCACTCCATCTTGTGTATCAACCCTGTTACAGATCTTTGTGTTCCTCTGCAATGTCACTTATAAAGACATTAAAAAGGACCGGTCCCAGTACTGAATCCTGCGGTACCCCCACTAATAACCCTGCTTTCTTTACTGTGGACTCCATTTACTACTACCCTTTGTGTCCTGTTGTTCAGCCAATTTTGTATCCAGGCTACCACCTTGGGACCCACTCCAAGGTTGGCTAACTTGTTTATTAATCTTTGTGTGGGACTGTATCAAATGCCTTGCTAAAATCTAGGTAGGCCATATCCACAGCCCTTCCTGGTCTACTACTTTGGTCACCCAGTCAAAGAAATCTATTAGATTCATCTGACATGACCTTCCCACTGTGAATCCATGTTGCCTTGGGTCCTGTGTCCCACTGGTCTCTAGGTATTCAACAAGTCTTTCCTTCAGAAGTGATTCCATCATTTTCCCTACCACTGAGGTCAAACTAACTGGTCTGAAGTTTCCTGCCTCATGCCCTGCTCCCACTTTTGTGAAGAGGAATCACATCTGCCCTCCTCCAATTCTCAGGTACAACCCATCCTCCCATGATTTGTTAACGAGAGTAGTCAGCGGTGTCACTAGTTCTACCCTTAGTTCTGATCACACCACAATTAATGTTCATCTAAGGGTGATACCAGAATTAAGAGGGGTTCTTTCTGAGTCCTCTTGCTGGTATCTTTCATGACCCTTTAAAGACAGGGGGAGTCAGAGGATTGAAAACAACCAATGGTCTCCCCCTTTTCAAGAAGAGAATGTGTTCAAATGAAAACAATGACATACCTGTGAGCCTACTAAATTGCATTTCATGGGAAGGTGTTAGAAGCAATCATGTGAATGTTCAACAAATTGAAGACAGCAACCTAATGCCTGGCACACAGCATGACTTCACAAATGGGAGATCCTGCTAAACTAACCAGGTTGTCTTCTTTGATGAGACAACCAGACAGGTGGATAGTGGTTAAGTGCAGTAAGACTTCTGATACTGTACTACAATGCACAGGAAACACAAGGAGAAACTAGCACTCTAATGTGGTCCAAGCAATTTACAGGTGATGGACATCTAATTGGCTTACTAATAAAAAACAGAGACTAGTGGTGGGTGGTCACCAATCAGTGTGGGTTAATACTGAGTGGACTACCCCAGGGGGAAATTCTAGGTCTGCTGCTCTTTAATGTATTCATCAGTGACCTGAAGAGTCTAGTTGGTAGCAGGCTGCTTACTGTAATTTTAGCGATAACTACAAACTGGCCCAAAGAGTGACACAATGGAGGGAGACAATATGCTACAAGATGACTTGCACACATTGGGGAATATGGAGAGAAATGTGGGCTTTGATTCAGCATACACAATGAATCAGGATTGTACACCCTATGTGGAGTGTTGATGGGTTGTACAACCAAAGATAAGGAGTTGGAGTAATGTACACAGTAATGTAAAATGAAGCTAGACAAGCAATTTGCTGCTGCAGTCATGAGAGCAAACATGATTCTAGGATACATAAGAAAGGGGCAAGGACAAGAAGCTGGTCATAAAAATTGACACTCCTTATGTTCAAGGCCTTGGCTAGAGCATACATAGATTTCAGTATCCAGTTATGGTTATCACAGGCAGAAAGTACATTAGGAGTTCACAGTGGTTTAGCACAAGGCCACCAGCTGATCATGGTATGGAGGCGAGGGCTACATGATAGACAGGAAGCACTAAGTAAGCAGTAAGACATGACAGGGCGGGTGGTGCTGGGCTGCACCTGCAGGCACAGGGGTGTAGTGAGGCCTAATGTTGCAGATGGAGGGCTTTACAGCTCCTGGAAGTGTAATTATAGCATTGCATCATCCGCCCTGGGGTGTCTCATTGTGCTTAGAATATGGGACAAAAGACAGCTTTACTTGAATAAGAGGTGACCTTTCATTCCTCTAAAATATTCTTAAAAATGAGGCCCATATGAAATCAATGGACATTTATTTTAAACAAAGGAATACTGAATTAAGGTCACACTGTGTGCAACTCATGGTACAGAGGGTTTGAATAAATAAAAGGTATTACTTCTTTACCATAAGAACAGTGTGAGCATGGAACTCCCTGCCAGCACATCTAATTAGCTACCATTCCCAGGAGAGTTTTAAAAGAGAATTGGATAAATATATTTTGCAGACAAGATTAACTCAATGACCCACTAAATAGTGGGAGACAATCATGATGGGCTTCGGCCTTCTTTTGTCTTCTACACAAAGAAACTTAGTTTCTTAAATATTAAAAAAAATATGTTTACTTGTACAGTACATTGCTTAAAGAAGTCCTTTTGCTGCTGCAAGTGCCATGAGGCAGGCAAGCGAGAGGGTGACTTGACAGCTACATGTTCTGGAAATTGCACTGCCCAACTGAGATGCTTCTATTTTCTCACTTATATTTGCTGTCACTCTTACTCTTCTCTCTCTCTCTCTCTCTCTCTCTCTCTTTCTGCACAGTGCTTTACCTGGTTCTCATTTGTTTCTCTATGGTCACTCACACTTCCTATTTCTCTCTGTCGCTCTCTCTGACACTACAGTACTTCAGCTGACTCACAGTGGAGGAACAAAATGGTGACTAATTCAGAATTTAAGATAATGACACAGTGCACATAAATCCTGATGGCAATAAGGCAGGCTGGTACCAGGGCTTTTTTATTACAGGATATGTTGCCACATAAATGTATGGCATTGGAATGCCATCAAACAATGTGCTTCAAGTATTTTCTGACCCCATTTCATAATATTACTTATCCTTGAGAAGAGAACTCTGATGTGTGCTATAATTTCAATAATCTATATAGTTAATGACATAGGTAAAGTGGAAAGCACACAAATGTTTGATCTGATGTGTACAAATTAAACCAGAGGGCATAAACTTAAGCTGGGGGTGGGGATAATCGAAAACACCATCCATGAGGCATTTCAAGGGTGGTTGACATGTGGAATTACCCTTTTTTGAGGTGGTGGAAGCCAGCAGTGTTCAGGCATACATAATGGGACTCAACAGTCCTGCCAGAGAATAACATTTAGGGTTACACAGCATGAGTGAGTCCAACACTCCTGCAATAACTTAAGTCACAACAAAACTTGGAATTATGTCAACAATGCACAAAATATTGGACAGTTAAACTGACTGCAGGGGACATTGTGGATAGGGGAACCATAGCAAAGAGAGTGAGGGAGGGAAGCCAAGCTAGTATTCACCCTATACTGGAGACTGGTAGCAGTAAGGTGGGTAAAAATAAGGTTGAGGTAGTAGTCGAAGAGGCAAAGGGGGAAGACTGGAGTCCAGCGACAATAACTTCATTATGATTTAGGCTGGCCCTCAAGACCAGAATGCCCCTATCAAAAACTGAAATCCTAGATTTCAGAATAGCAGACTTGAGGGTAGAGGAAAGTTAGGGGAGCAATCACCGGACCATTCTCGAGGCAACAAAGTCATGCACAAGAATTGTTACAAAATGAGACTGGTACAAGTGACTAATATGGTTCCTGAAAATGGTCAGAAGACCATTGAGAGCATGTCAATGCCGAATGTTTGCTTGCTGGCATTGGCAGTGGCAGTGTAGAAGTTACAGAGCTGCGTAATAGGAATGGCAGTGAAGTATTGAACTGAAGCCAACCCCACCACCACCTCCAAGAGAGTGACAGGCATTGGGGTGTGCGTTTGGGTCATCAGGCATAACAGCTATGCCATTTCACCACCCCCACTCTGCAGAGACTGACAAGTGGCATGTGTTCCTTGAGTCTTTGGCCCTTGTCGCACCCCATCTCATTAGGAAATACGGTGAGATGGGCGCGATATAGAGAATGGGGTGAAGTTTGGGGCGAAGAGTCCAAAGCATACCTCGATGCCTGTCAGTGACTGCAGGTGTGGAATGGTATGAGCATCACAGGCAAGAATCCCAAGTCACACCCCTGATTCCTGTCATTCTCTAGAGGGTTGGGCACTTTGTTGAAAAGCCTAATACCTCAGGCATTCATTGGTATTTTCACTCCAAATTTTCAACATGTTTGTTTTGTGACCCCACCTCATGAACAGGGGGAATATCAGTTTGGTAGCCGAAAGCTGCTTATGCACAGTGACTACGGCATTTAGCACCACAGGTGCAAAAATATTCCGAACAGGATGTAAAAAATGACAGCTGTACTCTTTCATGGGGAGGTGTAAAAATGGCTATGTTGCAAATGTGTAGTAAAAATATTTAAAAAAATGGTGAAGTCACGAGCCAAGAGCATAGGAACTGTGCAACGCACACCCAGAATATAATTAGGTTGGGGATTTTTTAGCAGATTGTCAACTCAGGCATTTTGGTGCCTCCGATCATGAACAGTGTCACTGTGATTTTCTTTATCTGTGCCGAACAATGATTTCCCACGCGACCACATCTCTGCACTGAAAGTGTGAAACACACTTCGACCATGTTGTGAAAAATGACAGCTGTACTGTTCATAAGGAAGTGTGGAAAAATGCCACTAGTGAAAATCTGGACTGAAAATATTACAAAGTCATGAACTAACGAGGATGCGTGGAAACTGCACAATGCTCACTCATAACAGTCATTTTATGGACTTTTGTCACCAAATTTTCAACATAGCAATTTTAAGACCTCTGCTCATGAACAGTGTAACTGTGATTTTCTTAATCTGTCCTAAACATTGCTTTACACCAACAGCACCATTGATGCGCTACATGTGCGATAACACATTTGGGTGACATATGAAAATTGCAGCTGTACTGTTCATAAGGAAGTTTAATAAAATGGACATGTTGAAAATCTAGAGTGAAAATATTAAATTTGCAATCGTATGA
Organism: Neoceratodus forsteri; assembly: GCA_016271365.2. Lineage (NCBI taxonomy): Eukaryota > Metazoa > Chordata > Ceratodontiformes > Ceratodontidae > Neoceratodus > Neoceratodus forsteri. The sequence goes on along the minus strand of CM057452.1, from coordinate 866,969,405 downwards.
TCATGCATAGGAACTGTGCAACGCATGCTCGTAAAAGTCATTTTTAGGAATTTTTTCACCAAATTTTCAAAATAGCCATTTTAAGGCCTCTGCTCATGAACAGTGTCACTGTGGTTTTGTTAATGTGTCCCATACATTGAGTTTGCACACCAACTGCGCCATTGTGCGCTACATGGGCGGAAACATGTTTTGGGCGGGATGTGAAAAATGACAGCTGTACTGCTCATAAGGAGGTGTGGTAAAATGGCAATGTTGAAAATCTGGAGTGGAAATATTGAAAATTCGCAAACCTATGAGCGTGCGTAGGAACTGCGCAATGCACGCTCGTAAAACAGTCATTTTAAGGAATTTTTTCACCAAATTTTCAACATATCCATTTCAAGACCTCTGCTCATGAACAGTGTCACTGTGATTTTCTTAATTTGTCCTGCACATTGATTTCGCACACTGACTGCGCCATTCTGCGCTACATGGGCGGAAACACATTTTGGGTGAGATGTGAAAAATGACAGCTGTACTACTCATAAGAAAGTGTGGTGAAATGGCAATATTGAAAATCTGGAGTGAAAATATTGAAATTTTGCGAACTTACGGGCCTGTGTAGGAACTGCGCAACGCACGCTCGTTAAACAATCATTTTTTGGAATTTTGGCACCAAATTTTCAACATGGGGGTTTTGGGCCCCCTTCTCATGAATGATGTCACTGTCATGGCTGTATTGGGGCCCAAAGGGTGATTTCGCAGTCACTGTGCAGTCACTGCGCGAAATCACCGTTCGGGCCTGAATAACGCCATGACAGTGACATCATTGATGAGAAGGGTCCCAAAACCCCATGTTGAAAATTTGCACAAAATTCCAAAATGGCTGAGATATGCATAAGTTGAACCCTATCTAGCCCATTATACAGCTTACCGCATATCTTCAGTTCGCGGTCAGCTTTGAAGAGTGCAGACGTGTTCCCGTCCACCAAGATCGCCGCTACCGAGTCCGGAGGTAAGTATGGGGTGGGGTGTGGGAGGCTGGGTGCACAGTGAGTGGGTGCGGGTTGTGGGGGGTGGGTCGCACCACTGGACCGTTTTTGTCTTACAGGTTAAACAAATAAAAAAGACGTCGTGGGACCGTTTGCCATGCTGGGGTGGGCTCCCAGCGTGGCACAAGACTTTGGGGCGTTCAGCAGACAGGGATTGGGCACCCCCATCGGCAAAAGGAAAAAAAAAACCTTGCGGGACCGCTTGCCATGCTGGGGTGGGCTCCCAGCGTGGCACAAGGACATTTGGGGGCCTTCAGCCGACGGGGATTGGGCACCCCGCTGGCAAATCATTGATTGCCACACTGGGGTGGGCTCCCAGTGTGGCACCAAGTACTGGGGAGACGATGCAGCTTCAGCCGACGGGATTGGGCACCCCATCGGTTATACACTGCGTGCGGGCGCTACAAGACGCCTGCGGCTGGGGGAAGCTGCGGAGCAGCTTTCATTGCTGCTCACTCAAGCGTAGCTCCCCCTTTCAACTGTATGCCACTGCATTTTGGAGCGTGTCATAGACAGCTCCAAAATGCATTGGCTTACAGGGGCCGCACCTGCCAGCACACTGCCTGAATTGGAGGAGGAGGTGACACACCTCCGAAATCTCTGATGATGGCACTATGTTTCTTGCACATGCGTGCAAGCAAACATAAAACGGGGTTTCACCAGGTACATGGAAAAGCAGGGGAGGAGGAATGAGGAAGAATATCAAATAAAAACTGAGGAACCAAGAGGATGGTCAGGGAAACAAAGCAGACAAGGAGTTGCATAATGTGGAGGGGTCAAGGGTGGGGAAAAACAATTTCTGAGATAAATTAGTGAGAAAGGGATGCAGGGAGGAGGTATTGTTAGGCAACAAGTGGGAGGAGGATGTTGGAGGAAGATGTACAAAAAGCAGCCATCCTTAATGATTACATGTGCTCCGTCTTCTTAAGGGAAGACAGGGGTCCCTGCCTGAATGTAGCATCACAGTGGCTTTCAGGGGCATTCTGAAAATGAGGCAGCCAGCATTTATTAGAGAAAGAGCCCTGGAGGGGCTTGGAGCCCTAAAGAGAGATGAATACCCATGGCCAGATGGGATGCAACCAAGGGTGTTCAATTTTTAATTTTTTTTTATTTTAGTTTTTGGTAACTGGTTAAGGCCCAATAGGCACAAGTGCCTGTTTTCAGCAGTGATATGGGAGCACTGGGCAGTTAAGTGACTTGCTCAGAGTCACATAGTATGAAAGTGGAGGTTGTGAGAATCAAACTCAGGTCTGGTCTGCTGGATGTACTAAGCTTGTTCACACCCTCGCTCCTCTATCCTCTAGGCTATATTGGCAGTCAAAATCAACGAATTGTCAGTGGAACTGGCTGATCCCATAGAATGGCTATTCAATAGCTCAATTCAGACAGGGTAGTTCTGAAAGGCTGAAGGGTAGCAGACCTAGTCTCAAACAATGTGGGAGGGGGCAAGGAGCAACTGGAGAATTACAGACTGTCAGTCTTACCTCTGTAGTGGGTAAACTGATGGAGTCACTGGTCAAAGAAGACTCTGCGGACTACCTAGAGAGCAATGGGCTACAAGACAGTAAACAGCATGGGTCTGTGGCTGGGAGGTCTTGTCAGATGAACCTGATAGTTTTCTTTGACTGGGTGACAAAGGTAGTAGATAAGGGCCATGCTATGGATTTACTCTACTTTGATTTCAGCAAGACTTTCAACTCAGTGCCACACAGAAGATTATTGAGGAAGTAGGAGGACCTGTGCACTGCTAAGGACATACTTAGATGAGTAGGAACTGGTTGAAGGAGAGACAGCAGAGAGTGTCAGTAATTGGGGTCAAATTAAAAGAGAGGGATGTCACAGGTGGAGTGCCACAGGAATCTGTCCTTGGTCCTTTCCTCTTTAATATGTTCATCAGCAACATTGGAGAGGGCACCCAGGACAAACTGCGTTTTTTCGTAGATTACATGAAGCTCTGTGAGGGAAGGGGGGTAGATAGTGATGAAGTAGTCAAGGAGATGCAGAAGGATCTACAAAGGCTAGAGAGGTGGTCAGAAGTTTGGCAGTTGAAACTCGGTGCCAAAAAATGTGAGGTTGTGCACCTAGGGAACAAAACCATCTTGATGGACTACTGGATAAGATGGGTAAAACCGAGCACTACAGCAGAAGAACAGCACTTGGGAGTCATCATTAGTGACTCCCTTAGACAGCACTTGGGAGTCATCATTAGTGACTCCCTTAGACAATCCAGCTAGTTTAACAAGGCCTATAGCAAGGCTAATAGGATAATGGGGTGTATAGGAAGGGGCACTGACAGCAGGAACAAGGAGGTAATACTACCTCTATAAATGTCACTGGTGATGCTACACCTGGAAAACTGTGTTCAGTTCTAGAGTCCTTACATAAGGAAGAACAGGGACAGGCTAGAGATGATGCAACACAGGGTGGCCAAGATGGGTCAAGGCCAACAGGGCAGATCTTGTGAAGATCTTCTTAAGGCACTAAACATGTATTCACTGGAGACCAGGCAAGAAAGGGGGAGCATGACAGAGACCTTTAAGTTCCTTAAGAGAATAAACAAGGTGAACTGTGGGAAACAATTTAGCAGGACTACGAATTCAAGGACCAGAGGACACAAGTGGAAACTGATGGTGTGAATGTTTAGCAGGGATGTGAGAAAGTTATATTTTATGGAAAGGGTGGTGGAGCCATGGAACAGTCTACCAATGAATGTTGTAGGCACCAAGACCATAAATAATTTCAAGTATAGCTGGTACAGAGTGAAGGGTTTGGTGGTTACTCATGCCAGTACCAGTAAGGAGGGGAACAGGAGTGTGGACTATGAGGATAGAACCCCATATACAGACAATAGGTCCCAGGGAAGATAGGGACCTACGGGCAGACTAGATGGACCCTTAGTCTTTTTCTGCTATTGCTGTCTAAGTTTCTATGATTCTAAAACAAACCCTGACAACACTGTTGAATATAAAATAAGTAGGGAAAATCTTGGCTTCTGATTGGCTGAGGCAGGCTAGCACACATACATTTACATCAGCATAATGCCAGGGTAAGAAAAAGTACCAATGCCAGCCTTCTCCATAAAAGGTAAAATCAATTTGCCAGTTTAGAATGTTGATTTTAAACTGGATGAAATTTTTTCCAAGAATGCCTGCCTACTCCTAAACTTCACTGCTCACCTGCTCAGTTGACTTCCTGCATGAGTCTTCATCTTCTTCTGTTACAAGCCATTCTTCCATTTTATACCTCTGCAACTGCCCACCCAAGCTCCTAAGCTCACGCTGCTTAAACAGCGTTATCTGTCCCAGCCCTCAAGATAGGCAGAGAGGGCCAGCAAAACACAGTGGCTGCAGCTTATGGTAGCTCACCTGGTTCTCAGAGCAGGCTCATGAGGATCAGGAAACACTAACAGAGAATGGCTAGAAGCTGCAACAAGGGACAAAAATAAATAAAAAAAAAAACAGAGATACTATCTCACTCATTCCTCAGAGCAGACAACAAGGACTGGGAATAAACAATACAAAACAAACGGAAGCTCAATGAGGGACACAGACGTAGTCAAGGCTTACAGTAGCTCATTCCTGTTCCTCGTAGCAGGCTGCCAGGACCAGGAAACAGTAATGCAAAATGGCAGAATCCACAATGAGGGACAAACTCTTAGAAATAATAAAAAACCTCAAACTATATAGGCCATCCCAGTGGAATGGAGGGCTGAGGCAGCGATGCCTTACCTCCAGTCACACCGTGACCCGTGGTTTATGGTGCGAAGCGGGCCGCTGGGGTCAGCCGGGGTGGAAGAGGATTGAGCATCTGGAGGACAGCTCTCCTCTCCTGGCACATAGATACATATAAATTGTTGGTAGATAAGGACTGCTAGGCCCATCTGGTCTGCTCATATGCCCTAAACTTGTATGCAGTCACTGACCCTAAGAGATCAATGGCTTTCCATCACTCTCTCCCCACCCAATGTTCCCTTGTGCCTATCAGAGGCATGTTTAAACCCCTCTACTGTGCTTGCCCCACCACCGCTTATGGCAGAGTGTTCCAAGTGTTCTGTGTAGAAAGACTTCCATACGTTGCCTCTTAATCTATCCCTCTCCAATTTCATATTGTGTCCCCTCGGTCTGATATCTTTTCTTCATTGGAACAGATCCCCCACCTGCACATTGTTTATGCCCTTGAGGTACTTGAAAGTTTCTATCATGTCCCCCCTTTCTCTACTCTCCTCAAGTGAGTACATATTGAGGAATCTTAGTCTCTCCTCATATGTTTTGTGATGCAAGCCATGCATCATCTTTGTTGCCTTCTCTGGATAGCCTCCACCCTGTCTATGTCCTTATGCATGTGTTGTCTCCAGTACTGCACATAATACTCCAGGTGAGGCCTTACCAATGTTTTATACAATGGCATCAGCACCTCCTGTCTCCTGCTAGTAATGCCTCTGCCTATGCATCCCAGCATGCCACTGGCCCTCCCCGCAGCCTTTGCACACTGCTTTGATACCTCAAGAACATCAGATATGATAACCCCTAGATCCCTTTCCTCTTTGGTGACAGTCATCACCTCCCCCCCCCATTCTGTAGATCTCCGTAAGGTTCCCCCTACCCAGGTGCATTATCTTGCACTTTTTTGAATTGAACCTCAGTTGCCACACCTCTTCTCATCTTTCAAGCTTCTCCAGGTCCCTCTTCATTTTCTACACCTCTCTGAAGTATCCACTCTGGGTAGGGTGGGAAATAGAGGACAACTGCCTGACACTTAGCAGAGGCTAAGTGTTGGCACTCAGTCCTGTACAGTGGGGCATGGAGGTGGACAGCTGAATCGGCATGCTGTGCGCGGACGCACGCATAGCCCAGCCATTGTCAGCTTGCATGCACCCTCCACAGAAAAGTGGAAATAGTGATCCAGGTCAGGCGGCATGATGGCTAGTTGCAGGCGCCACCCTTGAGAAGGTACCTCCTGACACTGGATTCGGTCCTGGTGGTTTGAGATGGGGGCTCCCCTCTACCCTGCCATGGAGGGGTAACCCATGGGAGTTAAGGTAGGTACCTGAAGATCAGGGGACAGGGCTGGGAGGACAGCAGGAGGAAGAGCCGACCCGGACCAGGGTGGGGGGAATACCAGCAAAAAATTAAAAACTTAAACTATAGTATACAGTCACTCTTGGTCATTAGAGCAGGCTGCAAGGACAAGGACACAGCAGAAAATGTCCAGAAGTCACTAAAAGGAACAAACTTTTTAAAAATACCAAAGCCAACTTAGAACAAACAAAGTGTAAGAAATCACAGTGCCACCTAGTTACAGCTAGCAGAGTAACTATTTTACTTTTAAAAGCATTTTTCTTTGTTTTCTTTTTTATCTTATTCTTTTCATTTTTTTTTTTGAACAAAAAGCTAGCTCTTACCCAATTTTATAAGTGCAATAAGACACTCCAGGTTTGGTCCTTATTCTGCGATAACTGCCCTTCTATGGCTGCAAGGCCCTCCATCTGTAATGTCAGGCCTCACTACCCCACTGGGCAGTCAGTTATCTCAGCATAATGCCCACCCTGTAGTGTCTTATTTATTGCATATAATAACTACCATGTGGCACAAGGAGTGGACAACACTAAACCAACTTGCCTGAATTTTTAAATGTGCTTCTGGGATTTGCGGCACCATTTTGGTGCAACTGAGCATAGCGACACATAAATCTTTCCTGACCAAGTTGGACACTCTCTTTAACTCCTTCTGCCGCTTTGCTATCAACTCCTCTTCCTACTCCCACCACTGTGAACTCTATCACTCTCTAACCTTTCTTCCACTGTCTCACAGACGCATCTCTCACTGTGCCAAACTAACCTCCAAATTCTGGTTCGGGGGCTCTCCTCCTATCTGTCATCCTGTCTCTGCGCTCCGCCTCCCCCCCCCACTCTCTCAGATCAAATGACGCCCACACCTTGATGGTCCCTCGCCGCTCCACCCTCATTGGTCAGACTGGTTTGCCCATCATTTCCCTAAAATCTGGAATTTCCTCCCCGAAATCTGACACTCCTCCTCCAACTACTCCCTTACCTCTGTTCTGCACAATTACCATTCCTGCTTTGACCCACCTTATTACCTATCCCCAATTTCTACCTTTCTACCATGACCCCCGGCAGGTTCCCAACATCCTGAAGGGGAAATCAGAAATGGCTACCTCTTCTCCTCATATTCAGTTTCTTGCTTCTACCCCTCCTTCTCCACCTGCCCTTCTGGGTCACCAGTGTGCACAACCTAACCCCATCCTTTTTACTCCAACAGCACTTGCATACTACCTTGAGCCTGCTACCGGTACACTCATGCACTATAAATGGTTCTATCACATTATTAAAGTTTTGTACATTTATATGTTCTTTTGTATGATTTTGGACATGTATTGTAAGTTACCCAATATACCACTACTGTTTATTGTACAATACCTTGTGTTAAAACTGTTGCACAATCTTACAATGTTGCATTGTTCATACTAGCCACATACTATTGTAACGGATCATCCTTCACAACCCTATGTAACCCCCTCCCACCAGGTCACACCATGAGACAAGCAACTCGTTGTTCATTGTGCCCTCTTGGTGAAACATTTCAATAAACAAATAAATAAATAAACAAACAAATAAATAAATAAATATATGGATACTGACGGTAGATAATGACCTCCAGGCTCACCCAATCTGCCAAAGCATGCTACCATGCAACAAGTACCCTTGGTGTCCCTAGTAAATTCCCCTTCCCTAATTCTATTTCCCCCTTGTGCCTATCTCATGCAGCCTTGAATCCTGTTACATTCTTGACCCCACTACCTCCTCCTCCTCCTCCTCAGGAGTGCATTCCAACCATCCACCCCTTTTGTGAAATAATGTTTCCTAACAGGTTTTTCTTTTTACCCTGGGTTTGTGGCTGTGTGCCTTGTTTAAATAAAGCCTACTTTTAAAATTGCAAGAAAACAAGTTGTGGACATTCTATCCTATTTGTGTTCGAGCTAGGTCTTTGCTGGGTGGTGTCCTAACATTTCCTTGAATCTACCCTTCCAGCTTCATGTTATGGTCCCTCATATTTGAATGTCTCTTCTTCTGGAAAATACTGCTATCCAGCTCCCGTTAATATCCTTTTGGTACTTGAAGGTCTCTATCATGTCTCCTTTTCCTCCTATGCTCCAGGATGTTCATGTTAAGATCTTTTAACTTCTCCTCATCGTTAAGTGGCTAGGCATGGCACCATTTTCTTGGCCATCCTCGAGACCCTCTCCATTCTATCCACATCCCTCCTGAGGTTTGGTCTCCAGAATTGAACTCCATACTAGAGGTGTGGCCTTACCAGCTTCTTGTACAAGGGCATCACCACCTCCTTCTCCTGCTCATGAAACCCTGCCTATGCATCACAACATTCTGTTGGCCCTTGCTACTGCCCTCTCACATTGTTTAGCCATCTTGAGATCATTAGATATGATTATACTAAGGTCCTTCTCCTACTCCATTGCCTCCACTACCAGACCACCCATCCTGTACTTTGCACCCTGATTTCCGCTGCCCAAGTGCATAATTTTACACTTCTCTGTGTCAAAGCTTAACTGTCACAGTCTTGACCACTCCTCCAAATTTTGCAAATCTCTCCTCATTTTTTCCACCCTTTTCATAGCGTCCACCCAGATATAGAGCTTTGTATAATCTGCAAATAGACATACCTTCCCCATAAGCCCTTCTGCAATGTCTCCTTTAAAAACATTGAACGGGATTGGTCCCAATACCAACCCTACGACACCCCACTAGTCACCATTCCCTCTCCAATGGAGACACCATTAACTACCCTCTTTGCCTTTTCCCTCTAACCAATTTTCACCTATCTCTCCACTTCTGGACCCTTTCCCAGGGCTCATAATTTGTGCAGTAGCCTTCTGTGCCGCACGAGGTATCAATTGCCACCATTAAATGCCATGTCAACTTGCAACAAAATATTAGACCACATAAAATGAGCATAACTTTTCACAATTTTTCAAATAAATGACGATACATCCGCGAACAACACATGCATAATTTTTTTTTTGGCAAGCTGCCATAAAGCATGGAAACTGTTGCAAATATATCAAAGTATTTCAAAATTACATTCAAATGTTTTGGTGCATTTCAGATGATGCAAGCACAACCCACAACTGGCAGCTGTGTCTGCTATGTCATTACTTTTGAAAATCTAGCCTTTAGCCTCTTGTGTCTCCATTATGCTGCTGTATGTTATTACGTAGAAATTAGATACTTGTATTTTTACTCATTGAGTTAAGGGATTAAACAAAACCAGGCACACATATCTGAAATTTATTTATTTACAAATTTGTGACTAAGAAAGGCATGGTGAGGTTCATTTCAGGCCCTATGTGAGGTTACTGCTTTTAACTGATGTAATATAATTTGAAAGCTTCTATTTTGTAATTTTAACACAGAGATGGCATGCTGTTTCTCCTGCTTCTATTTCTATTTGCTATTGCTGTTATCTTGTGCCATGTAGTGGTCAGAAGACTAAGTGCAGAAACTAATTTTGTTATGAGATGCAACAGCATGGCTCTGCACTGTTTAATGGGTTACTTCCAAAGTGATTATTTCATGACATTTCCAGTAGAGTATGCTTGCTTAGATATGGCTCTGCTTGTTGATTGGCATCTGAAAAAGCATCTTGTCTGTTAAAAGAGTGGCATTTGTTGGTCGGCAAAAAATGTCATCATATAGTTTTTGGCAAAAATATATTTCTGAGAATCTTAGATTCATGCTCAAAGTATTTTTTAGTTTTCTCAGATATTATTAAAATAACTTTTATAGATAAGTATGTAATTAATGATGGCTGCCACTCATAATCCTTAAAAATCTCTTCTGTTGAGGTTACATGTTGAAATTACATGGTAGATTCATATTGTACTGTATATTCATTGCAAAAAACTATGTTAATGCATCAGTTAGGGTTCAGGATAAAGCAACAAATGTAGGAAAATAAGATGTTAGGATTTCCAACCCTAAAACCCCTACCCCACCCCTGAAGTGAATGAGGGTAGAGTCTTCCTTGGGGGTGTCAACCCTAACTCTTACCCCATTACAGTAATGGAAAAGCTGAGATGTGATGGAGACAGGTGTATATGTTTCATGAGTACATACAATGGGGTGAGCAGTAGGTTGACAACCCCAAGGAAGACCCTAACGTCATATTTCCCTACTTTTGTTGCTTTATCCTGAACCCTAACTTATGCATTAACACTGTTTTTTGAAAATAATTTCCTTACTTTTTGAGATAGTGTAATTTTGTCCTTATTTGCCTGTGGAAGGGCCCTGCGCTTCCACCCATCTATAGCCTCCATAGATGCGCATACGTATGTTGCTGTGGAAGGGCCATGTGCTTCCATTTATAGGACAGCAGCAAACAAATTGTCAGCATAGCCATTTTATTACTCCACCTCATGTACTCAGTGCAGAAAATGATCGAATCCCAGCCAAAACATAATTATTTGCAACTACAATCCATTCTGCACTGCAGGTGTAAAAACACATTTTGGCCAGGATTTGAAAAATGACAGCTGTGACATACATAAAGTGGGGTAACAAGAAGGCTGTATTGAAAATTTGGGGTCAGAATATTTACAATTTCCAAAGTTACGAGTGTGAGTAGCAAAATAGCAATGAATGGGCATAACTTTGCCATTTTTACTTATTTTGACCCCAAATTATCAACATAGCCTTCTTATGACCCCACCTCATGAACAAGGGCAGAACACATTTCCAAATCCCACCCAAAAGGTGATTTTGCCAATTGACTGTGAAATCACCTTTTGGGTGGGAGTTGCATAATTATAGTCATGTTGTTCATGAGGTGTGGTCCCCAAAAGGCCATGTTGCAAATTTGGGGTCAAAATGTCAAAAATGGCAAAGTTATGCACCAAAGTTGAAACCCCATTGAAATCCATTGAACCACATTTACTTTAGTTTCTCATAATGCAGTCGCCAGTTCCAGCAGCATGATGTGTCTTCAGTCAGAGAGTGGATCTCAAACCTGGGACCTGTTCAGGTGAGTGAGGTGTGTTGGGGTTTACTGGGGTGTGGGGCACTGGGTGCTGAGTGGGAGGTGGGGTGGGGATGGGGGCTGATTGCCGAGGAACCATTTTTTTGTGGCTTAAAAATATTGGGACAGTGGTCAGTGTATAAGGAAGGAGGAGGGACTGCTGGACTACCAAGGAATATATTTTGGACATGGGAAAGGTGATTGGAGAATGGGGGGGGAGGACCACTGGACCACCATGGATTTATGTTTAGTAAAAGGGATGGCGATCAGAGAATGGAGGAGGGGGAGGGACCACTAGACTACCAGGAAAGATATTTTGACATGGGGATGGCAATCAATGAATAGGCGGAAGGGACCACTGGACTACCAGGGAATCAAATTTTGACTTAGGAATGGTGATCAGAGAATGGGGGGGACTTTGGATTACCAGGGAATCTAATTTTGGATTGGGGACAACAGTTAGAGAACAGGGGAGGTGGGAAGGATCACTAGACTACCAGGGATGCATAATAATGGAAATCAGCAGTTGTAGGTGCCACTAGACACCAGGGAGTTATAACAGTTTGAACTGTCATGAGCCTTTACTGTTTGCAGTCTTTCCAGTTCAAACAGTAAAGTTCGAACTACAAAGAACTATGAATAGTTATTTTCAGATGAATTTATCCTTAACTAAGTGAGTGATGGGTAGAGATGCAGTGAATTTAAATTCCACTGGCGAAGGGCAGTGAGTGGTCAAATTTGTCTGGTGGAGCAATTCGCAAAATTTTTCTGCCTAAGTCTGAATTTGCCTAGGTGAAATTTCGCCTTTCATGGGCAAAATGTTGCCATCTGAGGGCAAAATTCCACCTTCCGGGGTGAAATTTCACCACTGAAGGTGGAATTTACCCGCAATGAAAAACAAAGTTCCTACAGCAGAAGACGAATTTCGCCACTCCACCAGCGAAATTCTGCATTCCGCTCCACAAAATGGATGTGATTTCACAGATTACTCTGCAGAGCTAATTTCGCTCACTTAGCCCAACCCTAGTGATGGGTGATATGGTTCTCACCCAGAAAGACATACTCGCTATCAAAAGTTTTAAATAATACAATAAGGGAACTAAGCATGTGACTGAGACTTAAATGCAGGTCTTGGTCATTCCTTAGCAAGTATCACGTTTTTAGAACTCAATCTGTAAAAAGGAAAAAAAAAAAAAGATGGCAGTAGCATAAACAGTATTCCTCTGAGCACGAACAGTGACTACTTAACAATTAAGTTCAAACTGTTTTCATTTATCTGCTTGTCTAGTGGCTATCACAAAAATCATTATCATTCAAAAATGATGAGATATAGTATATTCTCACAACACTATACAAAGGCACACCCTTGGCACAGACCCCTTCATCCCTGAACATTTCTAGAAATAATGTCATACTGCTTCGGCTGTAGATGAGGGTAAACAAATCCCATGATAACCAATGGGGAAAAAAAGTGTTTTTTTTTTCATTTTTTACATCTCCATATCTCAGAAACCATAGAGGATGTGCACATCATGAGAGACTGGTAGAATGACCAAGCATGCCAAAATTTGAGCTATTTCATTAAAAATGCCAGTGGCATTAAGGTACAAAATTTTGAATTTAACATAGATGTGCTGGTACAACCCTAACTCCACGCCCTATAATGTATTAGGGTGGTGTTACCACATGTTTCTGATGGTAAATATCTCAACACTTTTATCAAGATTTTTTTTTTATGACAGGCATGACGCAGGAGTTGGAACTTTAAAAACTTCAAAATCATGTACCTTTGTTCAGGAATAAAAGAAAACAAAAAGAAAAATGTTATCTTTATATTTTTGCAAGACAAATATTACTAGCAAAAAAAAAAAAAAACACTGTAGAACTAGAAAGTTTCACTGTCAAATAATGATCACCATTTTTGCCGAAGAAATAATTTGTGTTCTTAGCATTTTTTCCATTACCGTGAATGTGGTGACAAATACTGCTGCTTTATAAATCTCAGTGCCAAATACAGCAAACGCTACTGGGCTTGAGTTTTTTCTTTTTCATTTCATGTTTTTTTGTCTTTCCATGTTAATCCCTGAACATCTACTTTACATCAAAAAAAATAAATCTGCCCCATGGACTAGTGGTTGTGCAGACCAGTAATTGTGTCTTCTGAACGTCAAACAGTCCTGCTGGACATTATTTGTCAATATGCCTCTTCCTTCAAAACTAGTGTGCCTATACTTTATCTGTGAGGTGCAGCATGTGCCAAAGTTGGGGCTAATTAGATGCATCTTTAGGTCACTTCACTTTAAATTACACATAGAAACAAGCTGCCAGATAGCATGTCCCAATGCCACAAAACTGGCCAATGTTTTAAAATCAAGTGCAGGTGTGTTGAACAGAGTGGGTGCAGCAGCAGCACTGACATCCCTAGCCACACCTGCAACAATGGTTATGGTGCTGTATTTCCTAAATTCTGCCCATTGCTTTTCTGTATGGGGGACACTTCACTAAGCATTTTTATTCAATTGGATGCCACTTGAAATATAAAATTCAAGTTATAAGGACCATTATTCAGCAAGATATGGTGTGGGGAGGGCAGTATGGCCTACTGTTAGAGCACAGAGCTGTGAACATGGAATTCCCCTCGGATTGCTTTCTTGGCGCTTAACATTCCAGATCTTTCCTTAACCTCCCTCCTTTAACTTCTCTATGCAGAAGCTGTGACTGCTGCTGCTGTGCATACTATAGGTTGTGAGGTATTAGGGCTATAATGAATACAAAATCACACATGCCCCCTCAATGCAAAGCATCATGGGCTGCATATGCAAATCATCCTATAATGTGCATGAAGGTGACTCTTTCACTTTCCTTTCAAATAAAAAGGGGTATATTTTGTAATTGTGCAAAAGGAGGTGGACATGATAGACCTAGAGTCCCTTCCGACCTTTAATTACTACTATGCTACTCTTCACAGTGCTGTATTTGACTATGTAGTAAGACATCTTTGATGAAGTATTACAGAAGACATAAAGACATTAGTAGTGAGCTAATGAAGTATAGGGACTGTAGATACAGTATACTGTAGATATGCTATAATAGATGCATTTATATAATGCAAATGTGGAATCATTCCACTAGTATTGATTTCATCCATGTGCATGGTTGAGTTACCCACTACATAAAATGGCAAAACTTGCTGTTTACAATGATAGTCACTTAAAGACATGCATCTGGTGTGAACAGATAATGATAGCATGCTTATGTTATACTTATTACTCTAGGGCATACTGCACTGATTGCTATCAGTGAAATCCTTTCAGAAAGACTCATTTTAGTCCTCATGTGACCCACCTCACTCTTTCCTCAAGCTTTGGTCAAGTTACTAGGAAACATTCAAAGGATTAACCTGGTCCCTGAGAGTTGTTTCTTGTAGAGTCTTAACTGGAGACAGAGTATCTAGATGTTTTATCTTCCAGTCTTCTGGTTAATGGTTTACCATGTGGGCCAGAGCATAAATATTCATGAATCTACTTTTCCCCCTTTTTCCTATAAAGGGGGAGGCCAGATGGTCCTGGTGATTAAGGGTTCCAGACATTCTAGCTGGAAGGGATTTGGAGTAATACCAGAAAGAGGCAGAAAAGAGAGAGAGAGAAGCCGCTGATGAGTCACGTTTTTCCTTATCCCTCTGGGGCTAGATAGAATCCATCAGGAGAGCAGTGCAAGGAGGTTCTCCATTGTAGCAGTGCCACAGTAGGGGTGGGGGCATGCCATCTGTTTAAATTTGAGTAGCACCTTTGAGTAGTAGTGGGCCTTTTCTCAAAGGAGTTCATGGTTGTTCATATGGATCCACTCCCAAGCATGAAGTAGAGGCAGAAAGATAGAACCCACCTCCATGATTGTGGAACAGACCTTTTGTAGAATTAGTATATTGGGATATATCAGGGCAGAGGTGCCTGGCATGAGATGGGGTCAG
The DNA here is from genome assembly GCA_016271365.2 of Neoceratodus forsteri. NCBI lineage: Eukaryota > Metazoa > Chordata > Ceratodontiformes > Ceratodontidae > Neoceratodus > Neoceratodus forsteri. Next base: position 866,954,358 of record CM057452.1, on the reverse strand, counting down.
CTTAAAGTCCCACTGAGACTGGGCCAGGCAGTGGAGACCATTGCAAAACAAGTCACCAGGACCATGTACTGTATGCATGACCCAGGAAGGCACATGCAGGCTGGTGCTAAAGGATAGAAAACCATAAGCTGATTCCCATATTTACCTTCATTTCACCACCTGATACTTCATTAAGTGCAGGCATAGTGTCTCTCCAAGATAGAGTTTCAACCTTCCTGGAGTGAGTGCCATCATGCACCATCTTATAAGGATTAGCACTGATGAAACTTAGTAATGTGAAGTAGGATAAGGAAATGTAGGTTGCAGAGATGCAGCCACACCCATGCAACATGTACAGACACCTTGTGAGCCCTCCCTGAATGATATTAAGGGAGTGTAGGCTCAAAAAGGGGGGAAGTAACCCTTTGAAGAAAGCATAACAGTTAATGGATAAATAAACACTGATCTACTTGATACCAGCTCCCAGAATGGATATTCCAGTTTGTGTGTAATCTCCTTCTTAATTGTGCACCTTTGGTTGCTGATAACACTGATCCCCATTTTCCAGGCCTGAGATAGTCAGTCAAAGTGAATTTTTTGTTGTAAGCAAGCTTTCCATGGCTGAGAAGTACCATCATATGCCCCTAGATACAGGGAAGGACCTGGCCCTTACACTCACAGTATGTCTGTGTAGGGATAGTACATAATTATCACTGGAACATTTATAGTTGAATATGCCATGATTTCTGTGAATGAGATGGAAGGTTATTGCTGCTGTACCTTGTTAGTAGATAGGGTAACTATAGATTTGCTTTGGTCCCATAAGTGCAATTTTTTAGTTCTATTTCTGCTAACCTCTGAAGTAAAAAAGAGCACATCTGGGAGTTATTTGTTTCAGCAAGTGATTATAATAGGCACATAGAAGGAAAATATAAAGCAAAATTGTCGGAAACAGCATTTAGAAAATGAGCAAAAAATGTAATATTGTTCCCATGTGTACATTGACATGATTTAAGCAACATAATCTGAACAGGAGGCCTCTGATGCAGGATCAGTGAGCCACAACTTCATCTTCATGATGAAGCTGTGTGCTAAATGGTTATTATATATTTCCCTTTTTAAAATATTTTTAATATTTTAAGTAACTCTGGTCCACAATAATTTTATTATTGTCAGATAGAAACAAAAATTGATGGCAGATAAGGACTGCTAAGCCCATCCAGTCTGCCCATTTTCCCTGCCTACTGTAAAAGTCACACACCATATTGATTTCTATCTTTACCTCCTAGTTCCTATTGCTAGGGTTCCCCTATGCCTGTCCCATCCATGTTTGAATTCCCCCACTGTGTTTACCCCCATCACCTCTGCTGGGAGTCTATTCCATGCATCCACCACCCTTTTTGTGAAGTAATATTTCATCATGCTACCCCTTAATCTACCCCCTTCCAACCTCATGTCATGCCCCCTCATTCCTGGACATATTTTCTGAAAGATGTTTGCCTCTTGTACCCTAGTTATGCCTTTTAGATATTTGAAGGTTTCTATCATATCTCCCCTTTCTCTCCTTTCCTCCATGGTATACATATTGAGGTCTCCCAGTTTCTCCTTATATTACTTTCAGTGCAGGCCCTGTACCATCTTTGTTGCCCTTCCTTGAAATGCCTCCACCCTGTCCACATCCTTATGGAGATGTGGCCTCCAGAACTGGAGACAGTATTCCAAATGAGGTCACACTAATGATCTGTACAGTGACATCACCAGCTCCTTACTCTGCTGGTGATACCCTCACTATGCACCACAGCATCCCACTGGCTCTACTCACAACCCTGTCACATTGTTTGATCACCATTAGAACATCAGATATGATTACTCCCAAATCCCTTTCCTGTTTGGCGACCATCAGTATCTCCTCCCTCCCATCATGTAATCCTCCCATGGGTTCTTGCACCCCCAATGCATGATTTTGCACTTTTTCGCATTGAATCTCAGCTGCCACACTCTAGACCATTCCTCCAGTTTACCTATATCCTCCTCATTATTTCTACCCGATCCGGTGTGTCCACTCTGTTGCACAGCTTAGTGTCATCCGCAAAGAGGCACAACTTCCCTTCCAGCCTCTCCACACTGTCACCTATAGAAACATTAAACAGGACTGGCCTCAGGACTGACCCCTGTGGCACCCCACTGGTCACCCTCCTTTCCTCAGATTGAGTTCCATTTACCACAACCCTCTGTCTTCTATCACTCAACCAGTTCCTCATTCAGTTTACCACCTTGCCACCCACTCCCATGCTGCCCAGTATGTTCACCGGTCTTCTATGTGGGACGGAATCAAAGGCCTTACTCAAATCCAGGTAGGCCACATCCACCGCTCCCCCCGATCCACTACCAAAGTCACCCAGTCATAGAAATCAATTACATTTGTTTGACATGACCTTCCCACTGTGAATCCATGCTGTCTCAGATCCTGTGCTCCACTGGATTCAAAGTGTTCCACAATCCTTTCTTTAAGTAGTGATTCCATAATGTTTCCCACTACTAAGGTGAGGTTGACTGGTCTATAGTTTCCAGTCTCCTCTCTACTCCCACTTTTGTGGAGAGGGACTAAATCTGCCCTCCTCCAGTCCTCCGGAACCACTCCCATATCAAATGACTCATTGAACAGGGCTGCCAGTGGTGCTGCCAGCATATCCTGTAGTTCCCTTAATATTCTAGGATGTATCCCATCTGGTCCCAGTACCTTGTACACTTTCAGTTTTGATAGTTCTTTTAGGGATCTCTCTCTTCTGTAAATGGACTGGTGTCCACCTCCTTCCCATATTTGTTGATGCTGCCTAACTGTGGACCCTCACCTTCTCCTTCTCCTTCTTCCACGAATACAGAAAAAAAATATTTGTACAGTATTGATGCTTTTTCCAGGTCCCCTTCCACACATTCCCCTTCTTCCCCTTTTAGTCTTACTATCCCACCCCTGGTATTTCTCCTTTCACTAATGTACCTATAAAAAGTCTTGTCCCCTTTTCTTACCTCTTGTGTTATTTTTTCCTCTGTTTGTGCCTTTGCTCTCCTGACTGCGTTACCTGCCTCCTTCTGTTTATCCACGTACACTGTCCTGTCCTCCACCTGCTGTGTTTTCTTGTATTTCTGAAAGCCATCTTTTTCACCCTTACTACCCCAGCCACTTCCTTTGAGAACCATAGTGGCTTTCTTTCTTTGTTTACTTGCCTAATGAGTATTGGGATTCAACAGGCAATTAAAGTACTTTATTTACTTACTTAGGTCAAGTTGTGTTTATTAGGATAGCCCCATGAGAGAAGTGGACTGGAATTTCAAAGGGGTTGGACATGGCTGCAACCCTTTCTTTGCCTGTGGCTGACTGGCCTCATTATCTTTACATATTCACCAGACTGTTAAAAAGGAGTATCCATTTGCAAAGACAGTTTGTGACAATTTGCATCACAAAATGTATGCAACTTCAGTTTCTGATGCAAATTCAGCTAAAACTCAGACAGAAGAACAGAAGTGTTGGAATGATGGTTTAACTATTTATTTATTTGTTTTATTTCTTTATTTATTTTTATTTAGTTTTTGTTGACTGGGCAAGTGCACTAGACAAATCCTGCCTATTTTTAGGCACCACCCGGGGGAGGGTGATACAGATGAATGCCAGCTGACCTTGAACCAGATTAAGCTGTTGGTGGTATTTTTAGTCAATGAGGGAAATTTGGCCAGGACACCGGGGAAATTCCCCTAATCTTTTCAATAAGTGCCATGGGATCTTTAACATCCACCTGAACATCCATCAATCCAGGCAGATGGGACCTCGGTTTAACGTCTCATCTGAAAGATGGCACCTCAAAAGTGCAGCACCCCTCTCATGCTGCACTACAATTTCAGTACTGGGATACTAACCCAAGTGCCAGATGTGGGAACTGAACCCACAGCCCTCTGATCTCCCGGCCTCAGAGGCGAATGTACTACCTACTGAGCCACTAACACTGACATGACATTTCAACACATGGTGACACAAGTCTGCAAGTGTGGTGCCTGGGGAGGACAACATATTAACAATAGATGACAAAAAAACAATTTTCATACTAAGATTGGCACAAGGTTAACACAGAGCCCATGGTTATGGTGGCATTTGAGTAAGCCATAATACCCGACAGGGTGGGCATTATTGGGAAATAGCAGACTGCTCAGGGGCATAATGAGGCCTGACGCCACAGACGGAGGGCCATATAGCCCCTGGAAGGTCCAGTATTTCCCAATAATGCCCACCCTGGAGGGTATTATTGAGCTTAGAAAATGGCCCATCAGACAATGTTACTCTGTGAAGAGGCACTTGGACTGGCTCTTATTTTTATTTGGGCATCTATTGAAAAATAAATGTCCAACTTGGAGCCTGTCTCAGCCAATCAGGTTTAAGAATTCATTGTTGCCATTTTCTAACAAGAAAGAGAAGGGAGAGTCAGCCAGCTTCCCTTCAAATAGATTTCTAAATCATATTAATTTTATGACCCTGACACTGATGTTTCACCATAAGGGGGCTTCCTCAGGGAGATGGTTGCCTATCACATACAGGAATCCAGTTCATGACCTAGTAACCTTACTTCAGTCCAATTCTCTACACAGCTACAGTTTTTTGTTAAAAAAAACACATCTTTGGATTTTTAGGCTACAGTCTGCAACGTGCTCCTAAAACATTTATCATGGGAACTGCTGCAGCATGATGACTGATAGGATTAAAACCTGAGATCTTGCATTTCACAGACCAGTACCCGAACCATTAGATCAGCCTGCCATCTCGTTTTTATACTGCTGAATGTCTTTACATGCATTGGAAACAAATCACAGAAAAAAACACCCAATACCGTACAATAAAGTACAGTGTTATGTTGTGTACTGTCATATATGAAGGCCACATTTAAAAGAAATACTGTAAACAGCATGCCACCTCAGATCTTGAAATGTTCAACATTTCTCCTGAAACCAGGCAGTTTAGAAAACCTAACTGACTGCAAAACCTGGCTTTTGGGCAAAGCTTTTAAGTATTCATCTGCAATTTGGAATGTTGTCTTTTATAATGGTTTTGGCATCTCACCAGTCATTTTATTTTTTCTATCTTGTTTTAATGATCTGAAGCTCCCATGATCCAATAACTGCAGTGTATACATTATTTAATATAAACTCTAGCTTGTTCTTGTTGGGATGTGATAATCTGAGGGCCTGGGATTTCATTCAGACTAGAGTAATGTGTTTACTATAATAGAAATGCTTTTAGTAGGAATTACTGGAAGGTACTTTTAAGTCTGCTTGATGAGCCACTGCTAGGTAATATTATGATTTGATATCTTGTAGGTAGAAGACTTGGTTTGCTGGCCAAGGCACCTAGCTTCACCTGAGCTCTTTCCTTCTAAGACTGCTTGAAAGGCAGAGTAGAGAAACTTACCAGAGCAAGGGAGAAGGATTAAGACTTAGTTTGGCTAAGCAGATTTACTGTGTGGTGGTGTTTGATTTTTACTCACAGGGATTGCTACTGTTTGTGGCTAACATTTCATTGCTTTATTTTTCTCTGATTCAAATTGTTGTTGCTGGTATACCTTCTTCTGCATTATTACAAGGTGTGCCTACAGGTGTATGCTAACAGATTACTGCTGTAATCTTCTGATTCAAATTGTCTTTGCAAGGTATATCTTCTGTTACTGCTTATTTTTTCTCTGAGCAAAGTGTTTTTACAGGGTATATCTTCTCTGAAATTACTGTATTACAGGTGGAGCTTACATTTTTGTGACTTTTTATCATTGGGCTAAGCAAAATTACTGTTTGACACTGTGTTTTATTTTATTCTTGTTTGTTGAAAAGGTTTGTTGTCTCAGAGGTGTTTCAGTCTCCTTCTCACATTGAAGGAGCTAATTGCTTTTCCTCCCACAGCTCTTCCAAAGGATTAGGTGTGTATGTGGGGGTGGAGCTGGCAAACTGTCAGTAATTTCCAACAGAAAGAAGGGTTAAAAAGTCAGGTTAGTTGATATCTTGTAGGTAGAAGACTTGGTTTGCTGGCCAAGGCACCTAGCTTCACCTGAGCTCTTTCCTTCTAAGACTGCTTGAAAGGCAGAGTAGAGAAACTTACCAGAGCAAGGGAGAAGGATTAAGACTTAGTTTGGCTACAGATTTACTGTGTGGTGGTGTTTTGATTTTTACTCACAGGGATTGCTACTGTTTGTGGCTAACATTTCATTGCTTTATTTTTCTCTGATTCAAATTGTTGTTGCTGGTATACCTTCTTCTGCATTATTACAAGGTGTGCCTACAGGTAGCTAACAGATTACTGCTGTAATCTTCTGATTCAAATTGTCTTTGCAAGGTATATCTTCTGTTACTGCTTTATTTTTCTCTGAGCAAAGTGTTTCTTACAGGGTATATCTTCTCTGAAATTATTACAGGTGGTGCTTTACAGGTTTTACAGTTTTATCTAACATTAGGATAAGCTTTCAGGGTTACTCCATTTGTTGTTGACTGATTGTTTCTGCTTACCTCCTTGTTCTTTCGTCCGTGGTTCTTCTTTTAGGCAGGGGAAGGGCCCAGCCACCCACCCATCCCCAACCACCCCACGCTACACTCCTTTTATAGGGTACCACAGTTGTGACATTTCCTGTGGCAGAGCAGGAAGGGGCGGATCAGTGGGGCCTCCACAAGGTGATCTCATTTACAGGGCACTAGTAATTTAACTTGTTATAACAAGTTAAACAAAGCACAATTAAACCATTACTTGCATTTTTTTTCCTTTTTTCCTTCTAATTACTCTGACTAGGTTACAAACCCAGCAACTTATTTGGAATGGATTTCATTAACTGCAGGTACTGTGGAACAATTTTCAGAAGGACAGTCTTACAGGATTTAGGACACTGTCCTACATGCTGAGCCTTTGGAGATCTTCGGTCTCAGCTCCGGGCAGCATGGGCAGAGATTGCAGCCTCAAATTTCATATTGAAGAGGAAATACATTATAAGAACCACCCGCCATTTCCCCAGCATCCAACAGAAAAACCTCGACCATGCAGAGGGTAGTTGGTCCAGGAGGTTGGCAGGTGGTTAGGAGGAGCAAATCAGGTGCCCCATCACTCTCTGCTCTCCAACACATTACCTCAAAACCATATAACTGCTATAAACAGGTATCTGCCTCTATCTCTGAAATCAAATAAAGAGGCAGAAGACACTGCAGAGCAGGACACTGCGACACAGGAGCTAGCACAACAATACTCACCCAAATCAGGAACCAAAACTAAACAAGCACAAAGGAAATCAAAAACTTCTCAGATCATAGGAGACTCCATGATTCGGGAGTTGATACCCATCTCCAGCTAGGTGATGGTCAGATGTCTCCCAGGTACATCAGCATGGAGAGACACTGACCGCATTACTAAAATTGTTCACAAAGCAGGAGAAAACATTGATGTCCTAGTACACATAGGGACTAATGATCTCACCAGCGGTCAGTTGTGGAGACCAAGGAACACCTGACTAAGCTGGGTGACAAACTATCATCTATTTCGTCCTGGCATCTCCTTCTCTGAGATCCTGCCAGTCTGGGAGAAAGGAACAGATGGACGGAAGGTCAGAGAAGGAGAGATAAGAGAGCTAAACACGTAGCTCAAGGACTGGTGCCAGGAAAAAGGACACAGATTTGTAGGAACTGGCAACAGTTCTGGGAGCGAAATTCTTTAAATTTGATGGACTGCATCTGACTAAAGAAGTCAGTGCATTGGGGCAGAAGTTTGTGACGTTTGCAGAATATTTAAACTAGCAATGGGGAGAGGGGTGCAGCACCCCATACGTCGAATGGGGAAGAACACACCCTCCCTCAGCTAGTGGTCAAACAGGAATTCAGCGGTTTGCCATTCATTTGCATCACCAGGTAAGAAAAAGGTTTGTCTCCCCATACGATGCACAGGGTAATGCCAAACTTCACCCAACAACTAACACACCAAAATCTGGCCAATGGAAAATCATGTACACTAATGCTCACAGCCTGGGAAATAAGATCCCAGACCTGCAGGCAATAATGTCAGAGGCTAAACTGGACATAGTAGCAATTAGTGAGACGTGGTTTCACCAGTAACCACACTTGGGAGACTTCAGTACCTGGCTATGTATTGTTCTAGAAGAGACAGGAGGTGCAAGGGGGGAGGAGTGGCCCTGTATGTTAATGAAAATATCAAAGCTACAGGAAATTCAGAATACACATAAGGACCAGAAGAACTGTGGGTCACCCTGGAAACAGGAAATGGGACAGCTATAAGAACTGGGTTGTCTACAGGCCCCAGACCAGAGGAGGACATAGACACATTACTGTTAGAAGATATACAAAAACATGACAGCTAAAGGGAGGTTCTGATAATGGGAGACTTCAACATGCCAGATATAGATTGGTCAATACCAGCAGGAACATCTGCCAGAACTAGACTCATAGTGGATTCCCTGCAGGAGGGCCTCAAACAACTGGTACAGCAACCCACAAGAGACAGGGCTATCCTAGATCTAGTACTGACTAACAAAGAAGGGATCACAGATCTCAGGTAGAAGGTCACCTGGGGTCCAGTGACCATCACATGGTATGGTTCAATTTGGCTACTACATCTAAATCATCCCATTCCAAGGCAAAAATATGGGACTTCAGAGGAGCTGACTTTGATAAGATGGCCAACAGAGTTAAGCTAGCCCTGGCAAAAAGAAACACAGGTGAGGAGGTACAGGCAAAAGTGGGCAAGCATTAAGGATAATACTTAAAGCAACAACATCCCATTGTGTTAGAGAAAGGAAGTGCAAAAAGAAGAAGGAAACCACTTTGGTTCTCAAATACAGTAGCAGAAAAGGTCAGAGCCAAAAGGCTGGCCTTCCAGAAAATATAAGGGAACACAGCGGGATGAAGATAGGGAGGCATACCAAACTGCCTAAGGGAAGCAGGTAAGCAGTAAGGCAGGCAAAGTCCCAAACTGAGGAAACACTAGCACGAACAGTAAAAGAAGGTGACAAGACTTTCTATAGATACATTAGTGAAAGGAGAAAGTCCAGAGGGGGTATTGCTAAGCTTAATGGAGAAAAGGGAGCATGTGAGGAGGACCCTGTAAAGGCATCTATCCTAAATAGATACTTTTGCTCAGTATTTACTGAAGAGAAGGTAGGGCAGGGCCCACAGCTCAGCATCATGGACACAGGGGAGGGAGGTGAGCACTACTCCTTCACAAAAGAAAGGGTCCTACAAGAGCTTGCTAAGCTCAGGGTGGATAAGGCAATGGGACCTGATGGCATACATCCCAGGGTACTTAAGGAGCTAAAGGAGGAACTAGCAGAGCCATTAGCAGAATTGTTTAGTGAGTCTCTGAGCACAGGAGAGGTCCCAGAAGACTGGAGAAGGGCTCATGTGATCCCGGCTCCACAAGAGGTGGTAGCAGGGAGGAGGCGGGAACTACAGACCAGTCAGTCTTACCTCAGTAGTGGGCAAGATTATGGAGGCACTCTTAAGGAAAGGATAGTGCAACACCTGGAATCCATAGGGCACAGGATCCAAGACAGCATGGGTTTACAAAGAAGGTCCTGTCAAACTAATCCTATAGATTTCTTTGACTGGGTAACCAGAGTGGTGGACCAAGGGAGCAGTTGATGTAAGCCTACCTTGACTTCAAGCAAAACTTTTGACACTGTTCCACATAGAAGATCTGATAAATAAGCTAGGTAGGCTCAGGGTGGGTCGAAGTTGGTCAACTGGGTGGCAAACTGGTTGACTGGCAGAAAACAGAGAGTGGTGGTAAATGGTATACAGTCAGAAGAGATGCAAGTCACAAGTGGGTACTCAGGATCAGTCCTGGGGCCAGTCCTATTCAACATCTTCATTAGTGACCTCGACAGATGGACTAGAGGGTAAGGTTTGTCTGTTTGCAGATGACACCAAGATCTGCAACAGAGTAGATGATCCAGATGGGGTGGGCAGAATGAGAAGAGATCTGGATAAACTAGCAAAATGGTCAGAAGAGTGGCAACTGGGATTTAATGCAAAGAAGTGCAAAATCATGCACATAGGGAAGAGAAACCCGAAGCCACTTATAGGCTGGAGGGAGTTGCTAGCAGTCACAAAGGAAGAAAGAGACTTGGGCATCATCATCACTGATGACCTAAAATCATCCAAGCAGACCTCTAAAGCAGTAGGTAAGGCTAGGGGTGTTAGGGTGTATTAGTAGGGTATCACAAGTCGTAGAGGGAGGTAATAATCCCTCTGTACAAGACATTGGTTAGGCCCCATCTGGAGTACTGATGCAGTATTGGAGGCCACACCTTCACAAGGACATTAACCAAATTGAGGCAGTCCAGAGAAGGGCAACCAAAATGGTGCAGGGACTGCATCAGAAGACATATGAGGACAGATTAACGGAGCTCAATATGTATACCCTTGAGCAAAGGAGGAGAGAGGTGATATGATCGAGACATTTAAACACCTTAAGGGCATAAACAAAGGTGAAAGAGTCTAACATGTTTAAATATAAGAAAAATTGCAGGACAAGAGGACACAGCATGAGATTAGAGGGAGGCCGATTAAGGGGAATGTGAGAAATTCTTTTTCACAGAAAGGTGGTAGATGCATGGAATAGCTTACCACAAGAACTTGTGGTGGCTATGAATACAGTGCAGGGCTTCAAACAGGCATGGGATAGGCATAAGGGAGCAATACAAATGACTATGAATAGATAGGTCACTGACAGAGCAAAGGCCGATGGCACATTTATAAGGTAGAAAAAGAAATGGGCAGACTGGATGGGCCTTGCGGTCCTTATCTGCAGTCAACTTCTATGTTTCTATGTTACCATAATGGGGGATATACTGTAGCAGCAATAGGACTAGAGCTGTATTTATTAAGCCTAAAGAGTCTGTGGGGACTGGGTTACATAGTTGTAATAGTAATGGGTTTTTATTTGTTAAGTGCTCTTTTACAACCTCACAGCACTTATTACAAGCAAAGTACAAAAAGTCATGGACTGGCAAAATTAGTAGGACAATAACTCCAGTGAATGCAATAAATACTTGCAGAAGCAATCTGAAAGGAAATACTGTATTATATATCTGTATATTATTGGTAGTGTCACTATAGTTAGGGTTGAGTACCCCACTTAAGGTTAAAGTCAGAACATTTGTAGGGTAATAACTTTGCCACCATATGACAGATAGGCCTGAAATTTGGCAGACATGGAGCAGTACCATAGGTCTCTGGATCTGCCAAGTTTTGTAATGGTCGGATATACGGTTGTGGAGCTATAAAGCACAACAGAAAGTCATAGTTATGCTTTTTTGCACATTCTTTGCTCATGCCTACAGGTCGCACGTTTTGCGTGACCAGTACAAAACCTTTAGGTAACATGCAGTCGGGGTCCCCAAGGTGCCTTTCAAAGATTTCATGAAAAAATATGGTTCAAAAGTTATTCAAAAAATAAGTTTCCCATTATAGTCAATGGGAAAAGTTAACAAACTATTCAACAGTGTCACAAATGCAGTTTTTAGTGTCTCAAATGACCCCTGTAGTATCGTGAATCAGACATTTTTTTTCCAGTTACTGGTCACAGAAATGCTTGGCATTTAAATTTGGGACCGTCTAGAGACACAATTCTTTTTGTGTTCACTTAGTCGAGCCCTGAGGATGCTAGCCATGTCTTTTTTGGGGGATTAAATACACCAGAAATATGTTTTTGAAAATTTTGTAAACTGTAGTGTCACAAAGTAGTGTCACACTTGCGACACTTTTGTGATTTTGTTTTGCAAAAGTGTCGTGATTTGCACCCCACTACTTTGCAACACTATGCCCAAAAGAATAGGAAATCTTTGCCACCCTGCTGCAAAAGAACGGTTTGGTCTTTTGGGCTGAAATTTGGAGGGAAGAAAGCCAAGATCCAACAGATGTGCCTTTTGGTGGTTTGGTGACAAAATATTACAGGGCTGCAAAGTTACAATACTTGGAAGTTGATGATTTTTCCCGTAGGCTAACATTACAGCGTCCACCGTGCCTTTCGGGGCCTATATCTCAGAAATACTTCGCGATATGGACTTTTCGTCAGAAAAATGCTTTACCTCCTGCTAGGGGCTAAGTGCAAAACTAGCCAGGAAAGTCATAAATTATATGAAATTTTAATTTTTTTTCTATGTCGTACGGTTCCTGAGATATAAGCAATTTAGTATTCCAAGTGTTCATTTTCTGCTCCAAGGCCCATTATTATGCATGCATTCTTTGTATTCACTGTGTTTCTCAATGCAGCTTTTGGGGGAGAAAAAGGCTGTGCATTTTCATAACTGTTATAGTTAGCATTTCCTCTTGCATTTCCATAACCTGTTGCATTAGCATTTCTGTCTACACCACCATGTGCGTTACCCTTTGCATTTTCATTTGTGCTTGCATTTGCATTACTGTTAACATTTGCATTCCATTGCTGATTTTTTTGCTTTTCCTTTTGCGTCACCATGTGCATTTCCATTTACATTTGTGTACGCTGTTCCATTTGCGTTTCCATTTGCGTTTCTGTTTCTTTGGGCATCATCATTGCTGTTACCGTGTTTGCGTTTCCAATTGCATTACCGTGACCGTGCGCATTACGATTTGCATTTCCATACATGCTTGCATTTGCATTTCTGTTTTCATTGTTGTTTGCACTTGCATTTCTATTACCATTTGCGTTATCATTTATGTTTGCGTCATCATGTGTGTTACCGTTTGTGCTTGCGTTTACGTTACCGTTACTTCACTATTTATAGTGCACATTCTCAAAAGAATGGAAATTCATTGCAAAAACTCAGTTTAATGCATCAGTTAGGGTTGTTCCACAGCAACAAAAGTAAGGAAATTTGATGTTAGGGTTCCCACCACTTTTACCCACACCCGCCTCCGTCAACAGGTATTGGGGTGTGCATTGGGGTCTTGGCTAACTCTCACCCCATCCCATGTGTAAACAAGCTGAGGTGGTGCAGTATAGGAGAATGGGGTAAGAGTTGAAACTAAAGACCCTAACACACACCCCGATGACTGTTGGTGGAAGCGGGTGAGAGTTGGACGCGAGGGGTGGAACCCTAACATCAAATTTCACTTTTGTCACTGTGGAACAACCTAACTGATGCATTAAACAGAGTGTTTTGCCATGATTTATAATAAATATATATATATATATACACACACACATATATTTATATATGTATATATATCTATATCCAGGCATGAACTAAAATCCATGTGATAAATCTATTTTTTTTCAAATGTGTATGATAAATTTTAGAATCCAAAATTTATCACATATATGTGTGATAAATGCAACCTGTCAATCCTCCCCCGCTGGCACTTCTTCCTAGCTTTCAAACACACACAGAGTAGAATTCCACTCTCCTGTTAGCATAGCACAGACAAGGTTCAACTGTTAAAAAGCAATCATAGTAAAGACTCTACTGCCTCATAATAGTCAAAGTTATCTTTTGAAAAGTACCTTTACTTTTGATTGCATTTTTTAGGAATCTCCTTTATCCCCCCTGGCACCTCATCTCTTCTGCCACTATATTTTTCACCCAAATCCCTACTCAAGATTTGTTCATGTCCCCCCACCCACAGCATCAGCTCTCACTACCCTGCTACCCAGTCCATTTTCAAACTACTCTGTAAGTCAGCATCAGGATAAAGATGAGTTTTACCTTTAAAAACATTATGTGTACAGAGCCAACAGTTGTCTCTTCCACAACCGCCAACAGTTGTGTCTTCACTCCCAGCCATGCTGCTCACCTCTTCTTGCACTGTCACTTTTGCCACACTGCTATAATGCAGTCCTGCTATTCAACCTTAACAAACAACATCACCACCATGGCACAATAAAATAAATGTTGATCTTGTTTTAAAACATTTAAAAAGTCTCTTGCACATTGCAACAAGAGGCTACATGCCTCCACTGAATCCACCAGACCACCACTGCCAATGGACCAATAGATGTACAGTGCATACTGTACCTGTCATTCGGCGGGTGGCTGGGCGGTATGCGGGTGGGGTGCTGCTGCCCGATGATGACAGGGGGGTGCCGGGTGGCTGGGGGTCCTCTGTGGGAGGGTGGGGGGGGTACCACTGGAGCACCAGGTGATGTTCTGCAGCTGTGGCAGCCTGCGATCAGGCAGTATGGGGACTGCTAGACCACCAGGGATTGACTTACAGTTACATATGCCCACAATTGGGCTTATGGGTGGGTGGGGGTCCACTGGACCACAAGGGATTGCTTTTAAATAACAGATGCCTGCGATCGGGCTTACAGGGTGGGTGGGCAGTCCACTGGACCACCTGGGGTGTATGTGTGCTTGGCAATGGTGTTCTGGGTGTGCGGGTGGCCAACCACAGCTGACGTCTGCTGTGTTGCACCTTGCAATACAGCAGCCTGCCTGTGGGTGGCCGGGACTTGCTCCTACATTTCTGGGGCTCAACATTGAGCCCCCCATGCAGTGCAATGCAGGGTTGTGCAAGCATATGCGCCACACATCCTGGGCTGAATATCGGGATGTGCCGCATATGCATAGGCCCACCCCTGCATCTGCGCCCACATAGGATTACATTACACCCAGCACATCAGGATTTGTGCTGCACCAGGTAGCCTTTTTAATATCCCGCCGGAGCGCAATGCAGGGTTGCACCAGCACAACTCAGTTGCACCAGGCACAACCCCTTTGAATATCCCAGCCACAGAATTAAGTTTGCCTCTGATATTTTCAGGGATGATGGGGTGTGTGCCAATGGTGTGCCTTTGGATGGTCTGGTGAAAAAATATATTACCATTTTTGAATTATAACATTTTTTATGATAGATGCAGGACAGGCAGTGTGAACTGTATTTTGAAAATACAGTGTGAACGGTGATTGGGAAACCCATTTGCACTGTATTTTGAAACTAGAGTGCGAACTGTAATTAGAGAAACCATTCGAACTGTATTTTGCAATTCCAGTTTGAACTGTATTTTTAATTACCTTTCAGTTTGAAATATTCTCCTGCTGTAGATAAGGCTTGTAATTAGTAATGCAGACATGTGGTAACCGTGGGAAGTTTTGTGATAGATGCTAGACAGGAAGTGCGACTGTATTTTGTAAATACAGTGCAAACGGTAATTAGAAAAACCATTCACACTTTATTTTGAAAATACAGTGCAAACACTAATTAGAAAAACCATTCGCACTGTATTTTGAAAATACACTGTGAATGGTAATCAGAAAAAAACATTTGCACAATGGTATTGTTAATTACCTCTCAGTTTAAAATGTTCTCCTGCTGTACATAAGGCTTGTAATTAGTATTGTAGATATGTGGTAACTGTGGAAAGTTTTGTGATAGACAGGCAGAGCGAACTGTATTTTGTAAATATAGTGCGAACAGTAATTTAAAAAAACATTTACACAGTATTTTGAAAATACAGTGCGAAAGGTAATTAGAAAAAACATTCAAACTGTATTTTCAAAATACCATGCAAATGTTTTTTCTAATTACCGTTCACACTGTATTTACAAAATGCAGTTTGCACTGCCTGTCCTGCATCTATCACTACACAGTTTGGACTTTTTGGGCTGAAATTTTCAGGGTGGCAAGCCCTTGCACCACAGATGTGCCTTTTGCTGGTTTACTGAAAAAATTTACACCAGTTCCAGAGTTACAGAACTCCAAAGTTGTGAATGTTCCTATAGGATAACATTGTGGTGGCCATGATGCCTTTCGGCACCTATATCTGGAAAACAATTCGAGATACAGATTTTTTTGCTAAATGCAGCATGGGTGGTGGTGCTAAGGTCATAAATACAACTGAAAAATAATTTTTTCCACACTTGCTACAGTTACAGAGACATTGGCAAATAAGTGTTACAAGGGTTGCTTGGAATGCCTCTAGGCTTCTGCTATGTGTCTGCATTTATATATAGGTGGGAGCGCAGGGCCCAGAGGGCCCATGCCCCCACCTATGCATACAATTTATGCTAAACTGGGAGCACTACACTTGTGGGTGGGTGGGAGTCCAGGGCCCGGAGGGCCCAGGCTCCCATCTATAGAGAACATTTTTTCGGACATACTGATGGGTGGGTAGGGGTGCAGGACCTGGAAGGTCCACACCCCCACCTCTGTAGTCCATTTTGCAAACCTGAGGAGACAGTTATGGATGGGTGGGAGCACAGGGCCTGGAGTGCCCGCACTCCCACCTATGCATTCCATATAACTAACATTTCACTTTCTCAAAAATAAGGGAAATGTATTGCAAAAAATGTCCATTAAAGCACCAATTAGGGCTGATTTCCACATCAACAAAACTGTGGAAATTCGACTTTAGGGTTTTCAACCCTACTACCTCACACCCCACCCCCACCCTTCATACACCAACAGCCTGAAGTTAAGGCCTTCAAAAGGGACAGAGTTCTCATCCAGCAGTCTCAATGATGCAAGTCAGGTCCACCATTCCAATAAGATCTGCAATAATTGCAGTCTTGTTTTTAGCAGACCTGGCATTGTATAACACCGCCCGAGATGAATGAACCTCCTGGCTGCTCAAACCACCTGCCCACCAAAATTTGTGGTGCCCTTGGGTATGGAAACCAGACATGGTGAACCACAATCCTGGTTCTGTTTCACCCCAGGGCATTCTGGATCCTACAACCCCTATACGATGGCCCCGCTCATTCACCCTCCACTGTTCACAGTGCCCAGCCCTCCTCCTACAAGCAGAGTCCTGCATCGAACTGCCATGTTGTAATGCAGAATCCTGCATCAAACTGTTATTTTTCCAGGTGTACTCCTTTGAATTATTGTTTGCTGACATCAGGGTGTCCAAACCCCATGTCAGCACTTCTTTAATCCTCCACTACAGTGGTGCACTGGGGAGGCCATCCCCAGTGCACCAAAAGCATTAACTTTCTGATAACTTTCTGTTGTTTCTGACACTGGGATGCCCACCCCCAGTGTTGAATGCCCCCCTGCCATCCCCACAGTCCATTCTCATTATTTGTTGTGGACATCAGGGTAGCCAATCCCCGTGTTGTAATTATTTTCCCTCTATTACTGTTGCACTGGGTAGACCACCCCAGTTTGCCAAAAACTTTACTTTTTGCAATGTTGTTTCTGACACTGGGAAGCCCAGATCCAGTGTTGAAATGTCCCCACTGCCCATTCTAATATGGGCCATTATGCACAAATGGGGCATAGGTGTATGTTAAATGTGCATACCCCACCTGTGACCCTTGTGCCCTGCAGACAGGTGTGCCCTTACCAGCATTCATCAATGCCATCCACCTGTCCATGGCTACCCCCCTGACATGCATAACTCTGCAGGGCAGCTGGGGGAAGAGTCTTCATCTGGGATGGGCATTCATTAGGATGTCCCCTGAGACCCATAGTGGATTCCATGTGTAGGGTGGCATGGGTCCAGGGCTGTGCATGCCAATTGCAAGCACCCAAACCCACACAGCACCCTCCAGTCTCAGTGCTTCCACACAAGACCTTTCTGGGTGCTCGCCAGTCCAGCCACCCCTGCCGCTTCCTGCTGCCCAGCAGTCAGGGGAAGCACAGTGTGACCTGTCTCAATCCTCTGGTGAATCCAGGCCTGTGTCCATGGGGGTGCTCTTTGGGTTATGGAAGGGTCTCCCTGGCATTCCTTGCACCACCCTCCACACCCATGTGGACAGCACTGTGTGGGTTAATGAATACCATGTAGTGCTGGCATGCCTCCAGAATGCCCCCAGCTTGGAACTGTACACAGACATGGGGGGGTCAGATTTGGTGAGTCTGCATGCCCCCTTCATGCATGCAGTGCAGGGGCACAGTAGGTGTGGACTGGCTACTCGCCACAGATACATGTGTGTAGCCATTCTGCTCCAATAATGCATAGGGCCCATGAATAGTGTTTGCCAACATCGGGGTGCCAATCCCCATGTCAGCATTATGACCCCCAGACTATGGGACACT
Organism: Neoceratodus forsteri; assembly: GCA_016271365.2. NCBI lineage: Eukaryota > Metazoa > Chordata > Ceratodontiformes > Ceratodontidae > Neoceratodus > Neoceratodus forsteri. The sequence continues at coordinate 866,936,394 of CM057452.1, read as the reverse complement.
GGGGATCCACTCCCAGTGTCCCAAAATAAAATTATCCCTTCCATAAAAAAAAGAAACTGTCCCTTGATGTCTTTTTATCCTAGAAAAAGAAAATGGTCCATCATCATCTGCCTGTCCCCTCCCATCCCAACCCTCCCACTTAGCACCCACTTCCCCACACCCCTCACCCTATACTTAACTCTGGAGGTCGTGCGGCTGTCATCTTCTCTGGACTGGGACACGCTTGTACTCTTCAAAGCCCAACCGCAAACTGAGGAATCAAGATAGGCTCATATTATGGCTCTCAATGAGGTTTCCAACTTATGTTGATATCTCAGCCATTTTTAGAATTTTTCTCCAAATGTTCAACATGGGTTTCTTGGGACCCCACCTCATGAACACTGTCACTTTCATTTTGTTATTCAGCCCCGAAAGGTGATTTTGTGGTCACGATGCAGAATCACCTTTCTGGACTGAGTAATGGAATGACAGTGCAAGTATTCATGAGGGGAGGTCCCAAGAAGCTTATGTTGAAAATTTGGTGCAAAAATTCTCCAAAATGACTGTGTTACTAGTGTGTGTTGCACAGTTTCTATGCATATTTGTAACTTCACCAGTTTTTAATATTTTCACTCCAGATTTTCAAAATTGAGAGTTTTTCATGCCTCCTCATGAACAGTATAGCTGTCATTTTTCACGTCCTACCCAAAATGTGTTTTCGCAGCTGTGGTGCAGAATGGTGCAGAGGCTGTGTGAAATCAACTATTGGGATGTACTAATGAATCACAGTGCCACTGTTCATTAGGTAGGACCCCAAAAATGCCATGTTGAAACTGTGTTTACACAGCAGTGGCATGAAACAGCACAGTTGCTGCTCAAAATCACTTGTTTGGACTGAGTAATGAAATGAAAGTGTCAGTGTTCAAGAGGTGAGGGCCCCAAAAAGGCCATGTTGAAAATTTGCAGCAAAACTACAAAAAAATTATATTATCTCAAAAAGTAATGAAAATAAATTGAAAACTTTGTTTAAAACAAAGTTAGGGTTCTAGACATAGGTCTTCAACCAAAGTGATACAGGTCAGGAAATTAGATGTTACGGTTTACAACTGTTATACTCCTCCCCCACCAAACCTAACCATTGTAACTGCACCTTCCACCTCCACACACAAACCAGCATCAGGGTGTGCCTTAGAATCGTAGGGCCTCACCCCACCCAACCCTACAATCATAACACCACCCCTATCCTCCACACACACTATGTTGAGTACTTAGGGTCATGGACCCTAACGCTCACCCCATTCCATCTGTAAGGAACATGACATGGTACAGCATGGGAGAATGGGGTGAGCGTTTGGGTCCATGACCCTAAGGCACACCCCGATGTGTAGGGTTTCAGCACCAATGTTTTGTTTACAACAAAGTTAGGGTTCTAGACAAAGGTCTTCAACCAAAGTGATACAGGTCAAGAAATTGGAGAGTTTGGCCTGATGACCCCATTGCACAACCCAATGCCTGTTGGTGTGTGGAAGGTGGGAGGCAGGGTGGGGTGGTAGGGTGGAACCCAACATCAAATTTCCAAACTTTTGTCACTGTACTATCAACCTTAACTGATGCATTAACAGAGTTTTGCAATGAATTTCCCTTCTTTTGAGAAAGTGTAATGTAACTGGTAGCTGGTATGCGATACTGTATGTGGAGCATGGGCCCTCTGGGCCCTGCACTCCCACTTACACATATGTATGGAGACATACTGCAGCACTAGAGTCATGAAGAGAAACCAGTGTAACACTAATTTTGCAATATCTCAGTAACCGTAGCAACTATGAAAAAAATTACACTGCAGTTGTAATCATGACTAGGAAACCTTCACGCATAGTTAGTTGCCCAGAGCAAAAAATCCGTAACTCAAATTGTTTTCGAGATACGGGTACTGCAATGTTATCCTATGAGACATTTCTCAACTTCAGAATGCCATAACTATGGAACTGGTGTAAATTATTTCACCAAATCAGCAAAAGGCACATCTGTGAGGTAAGGGCTTGCCACCCTGCAAATTTCAGCTCAAAAGCCCCAATTGTTTATTTGCAGTGAGGTGACAAAGAAAAATGATGTTTTTTGGTGTAGTATTGTCACAAATTGTAACACTTTTGCAAAATTTTCAAAAGAACGGGTGCCAGAGTGTTGCAAATTGTGAAGGTGTTGCATCTGTTCATTCACAGTTAGCAACAGTACTGGGGTCCGGTGTTTAAAAACATATTTCTTGGGGGAATTTTAAAATGCTGATGCCATCATTGTGTTCCTTGTGCCTCAATTTGGTAAACACAACTGTCAGTGCTTACCTAGAAGCAGTAACTTTTAAATTCTGGCTGTTTTTCTCCACCACTAACTGAAAACAAGATGGCGGTGGCACAACCCTACTGAGGGCATTTGAGACAATAAAATGTACTGGAGGCAGCTTTTGTGAGGCACATATATTTTTTTCCCATTGACTATAATGGGAAACTTTAAATTTGAATAACTTTTGAATAGATTCATATTTTCTTGTCACTAAATCTCCAAAAGGCACATCAGTGACCCAGACTGCATATTCCCTGAAAATGTCAGACCAGACTGATAAACCATTTGGGCTGTAGCCCCGAGCAAAGAAATAGCCCAATAAGTGGGTTTTTATATGTTTTTTGGTGCTCCGCAGCTCCACAACCACACATCTGACCGGAATGAAACTTGCCATATCCAGAGATGTTTGACACCTAACCATGCATGCACAATTTCAGACAAATCCAACATACAGTTGCAAAGTGATTAACATGCAAAATTTGGGGTTTAACGTCATAGACGTAGCCAGGCAACCCTAACTATACTGCCACTACTGCGGCAGTATAATATATATATATTTCCATTTTCCTTCTTCATTGACCATTTTTGTGGCTGTCCTTTATGCCTCTCCAAAACTTCCACCATCCTCTCTTGTCTCTGTGTCTCCACAGCCTCCTCTCTCTCCTCATTGGTGAGCTCATCCTTCTTAGCGACTTTTCTTTTTTTTTTTTGCATTTAATAAGCTTTATTATAATTTTCTCAAATATACACAACAACAACTAGAAAGAAAAAGAAAACACACTAACAAGTACATGAGCAGGTCTGGTAAAATACAGTGATAAACAGACATAATGAACAGAAAATAAATATAAATGCTACCCACCCTCCCTCCTCCCCTCCCTCCTCCTGCCTACATTAGGTTCCCATACCTTGTTACAATACCTCAGCTCTAAACCCTCCCCACCACTCCCTCCCCTACAGGCAGGAAGCAATTCATAGACAACAGGAAGCAATGCTAAGAACAAACATTACCCAAATTGTCTATAATGAGTCTCCTGGAAGTATTAAAACTGAGTGGAATATTCACATGACTAAGGGGGGAAAATTAATTTGAATGACCTCTAAGATTTCACCTCCCAGTAATATAGGCCATGAAAAAGGTCCATTCTGAGAGAAATTGAGGCAATCTGTATGATTGTATGGTTATGGAACGTTCTGCATTCAATGCACTAAACACCTCCTGGGTCCACTCCCTTATAGAAGGTAGAGTATCTGCCAGCCATTGTCTCAGTATAAGCAATTTTGTCACTGCTCCTACTATGGCCATATAAACCTTATCTTCAGCCCTGCTAATAGCAGCCAGATGTCCCACCACACAGACCTCCAAAGTAACATGTAAACAGCGTGTATCCCGGCCCATATCTTTTTGTATCTTGAGAGGAAGTGGCCCGGAGATGTTCTAGATTGTTCCACCCTCAGATTAAACAAAAGGTCTTGGAGCCATTCTATATAAGAAAGCTTTTGGGTGTCAATCCAATGCCTTAAGACAAGCTTCTTAAGTGTTAAGGAGATCATTGCCATGTGATATCTATACGTTCTAACCTGTACCTTGGAATAATTCCCTATGAGACAAATCTCTGGTATAAACAAATCCTCTAGTCCTAACAAAGGGTCAGCTTTCTGTCGAATTTCAATCCAGAGGTCCTGGACAGAGGGACAGTCCCTGAACATATGATGGAGGGAACCTTCTTCCATTTTGTACCTAGTACAAGTTGGGGTTGGGGATTTTCCTATCTTAAAGAGTTTAAGGGTCGTCCAATATAAGTTATGTAAAATTGAAACTGGTAAATCTCAACCTGTCTTGGGATACGTAATATATGTATCTTCCCAGATTTGACACCAGTTAATGCTAGGATCTGGAAATTGTCTAATCCAATATTTCGGCCTCTCTTGAGTAATAGGTGCCTGCACCAAGAGGGAGCTATACACCTGGGCTATTGCATGGGGAAGGTGTACCACTTCTGCTAAGGTGGTAAAGAGTTCACCAAACTTGTCCTCTGTAACCAGATGTCTACTTAGTCGGTTCAGGAGGTGAGATACTTGATATGTGCTGAACATTTGTCCCTTGTCTAGTGAATATTTATTAAAGACATCCAGTGCCGGGAGACATCTCCCCTCTGGGTCCAGGACGTCTTTTAATTTTGTGTGCTGGAACTGAGGGATCAAGAGTTTAGGAATCATCTTGTTACCTATCTTGATGTTTGGGTTCTCTACTAATGGCTGGTTCCAGTCCTTAGAGTGTTTGTATTTTAAGAAATTACATAGTTGGGAATGGGATTTTAGCGAGATCCCTATGGGAGAGTGGGAGATATTAACCAGTAAATATTTAGTTGTGCTATATAACAACATAGGTATAGATAGATGTGCTTCCACTAACATTGTTTTCTCAAGTATTAGCACGTGGGACATATGGCAGATTGGCTAATGTTACATCACTGGTCATCCATTTCACATATTTGGAGATCTGACTAGCCCAATGGTAACTCCCTAAATGAGGTAATCTCAACCCGCCTCCAGCCTTGGGCGTAGTCAGCTTCTGGTAAGCTCTTCTTGGGGGCTTAGTGGCCCATATGAAAGAAGAGATAATAGAGTGGACTTTCCTGAACCATTTAATAGGCAACCAGACATTAAGCATGTGTAACGGGTAGAATATCCTTGGCAGGACATTCATTTTGACTATATTAATGCAACCCCAAATAGAGATAGAAAGGGATGACCACCTAGTGAAATCTTGTTGTATAGCAGACAGAGCATCATCAAGATTTAATTTCTTAGTGAGAGAGTCCGATCGGGGGGTGGGTGGAGGGGACAACTTGGCTGGATGTTAGGAAGGTTAGAGGTAGACTACTGCAATCTGAGCTTTAAAAATAATAAATGGCAGGAGGTTCCCCAAACCCTGAAACCCTTTGGATCCTACCACCCTTAACCTTACAGATTCATATTTAAACACATGAATTCATAGACTTAATATAACTCTATTGGCCAAAAGGGTCAAAAACACCCCCCACCCTCTCAACTTAATGACATCAAGGTACGTGATCTACAGAAACCACGAATATCCTCTGTCCCCTCCCACCCACTCTTAACCTTGCAAAATACTGCCTGTCTTGAATCCTGAATCCTGAATCCAAGACCTAATATTAATTTGAACCCTATTAACCTTTAAAAGAAATACAGAGGAAATATTCACTGGCTAGAAACATGCATACTTATTAATCACAGCCTTATAAAAATATTTGAAAAACTAAAATAAAAATTCTTAAGTGAAACCTCTGTATACACACAGTCTACTTCTGACTGAAGAATAAATGCATAACTTATCCCAGGGCGCCCTCTTGTGGTCATTAGCTTGTATTAAATTTGAGTAAACAAAATCTCAAGTAAACCTTAGGGCCACAATTATTAAACTTAATTGAGTGAATAGATTTCTTCGCTTAAACGCCCCAACAAATAGAGTGAAAAATAGAATCGTTAATACTTGCCATACGGCAGTGATTACTATAGGAAGCTTTGTCCTACGGGTAACATTCAGCCCACTAGCTCGGCATATGCAGGCGCTGGGTCCTCAAAATGTTCGCATACCCAGAGCTCCTTCAGAAAAGGAGCATGACAAAGAAAAGAGGGGTGCCAAAAGGCAAGTAAAACAAAGAAGGGAGAGAAAAGCTTTCACCCTCTACAAAGATTATATTGGTAATCTTGGACATAAGAAGCAGGAATCTAATACCTGAACAGATCCAGTCAGTATTTAGTCACTAACTCTCCTGTGTGCAGGCATGCCTTCGCCGAATGCAAGAAGAGGCTAAACCAGCACGAAGGGAGCAGAATACATGGATTCCCAACTGGATCTGACTCTCAGTAGTATCAGCACGGCAACTTTGACACTAACCTGGCTTCCTTATCCAAGCACCCCTTCAAACTGCAAAAATAAAGAGTGCTGTACTAGTATCCCTATCAAAACACTATTCTATACAAAACATTGTAACTCATGGAATTATCACCCCATTCATCTGTTCAGTTAAGCCTTAATTATTAAGGCAATGAGTTTATATAGTGGATTCAAAAGTCAAACTGACATAAACCAACATGGACTAGTTTTATGAGCTCACTCCTACTTAGAAAACAGTCTGTGTCTTTTAGTGGAGCAGCGAGCAGCAACTCCTTTGGGCAAAACTACGTTACACCAGAATTCCCTTAGTGCGGTCTACCAACCAGTTAGGGAGTGTAGCTCTCTCCTTGAATTAGCTTTCTGGGGCATCTTTCATGATCGTCAGGTACAGGAGCGACGATAGTACTTGCAAGGCAATTGTGCTTTCCTGTGGGGGGGCACAGTAAAACAAACAACAGCTCCACCGTTAGCCTGTCCAGGGACAACATTAATGACATACCGGGCTGACATACACCAGCATCTTTTGAGAGAGGGAATGCACGATGTAGCCTTCTCTTTGCAGCTCCATTTAAAATCTGGGATAATGAACTGGTGTGCAAACTCTGGCATTTGGGATGGACCGAGCAATAGTTAGGGTAGATATCTTCATTTCCTTTGCAGATTGCAGCAAACAAACATACCAGCATAGATAGGCATAGAGCACCAATGCACCCCACTTCAGCGATCGCTAAATAAATTGGGAACGCCCTTTCAGAGCAGCTCATGGTCTTCAGATCTTCAAAGCTGGACCAATTACCATCTACCAGCACCTGGAGTTTTGCGGGATATAACATTTTGAACTTAATTCCCGCTGGTATCAACTTGTTAATTAGATGATGAAAAAGAGCTCTGCACTGCCGAATGGACACCGGAGATCTTGCATGATCCTTAACTGGACTTCACCCCATTTTATTTGCTTTAAGCTCTGGACTTTTGTCAGAAGTGCTGCCTCTCCAGATAGTTCAAAATCGGATTATTAGAGGTCGAGGGGGCACCTGCTGCAGGAATCAGGCACAGGGATTGGTGAGCTTGCTCTATGGAGTAAGAGGCACCATACGGGGATGGACCAACCAGCTTCACAACCAGCTTCTGGACAAAGAGAATTGTGTCGGCCCCCTCTTCTTTCTCCGGCAAACCCATAAGCACCACATTGTTGCGTCTACTGCACCCCCTCTAAATCTTCGACCTTCAATTCCAATCGAGCTATCTTCTGCCTTGTTGACACCAGCTCCGGTTCTATTCTCCCCAGATGCTTTTCCACCAATATGATACATGCCTCATTGTCTCACCCTTGTCAATACACTTTCCAGAGCCGTGGCCATTGATTTAAATTCAGCAGTTAACGATCGGAGTTCTTTGCGGAACGGCTTGAACTCCAACAAGAACCTGTCCACTGTTAGGACATTAGGATCCTGGCTTTGCAAGGTACGTTCCGCTGAGGTGGCTTGCAGCCTTGTTTTTTTACTGGCTTTTTCTGGCGTGGAAGGAGGCATGTGTTTTGGCAGTGCTTGCCTCATCTCTGCTTTCATGCTGGGTAAAGAAACTGCAGCTGAGCATCGTAGCACACTGCTTGTCTTCTTAGATGCATTTTTATTTCCAATTTTCATAGTTAGAATGTGTTTAAACAAGAATTAAAGACTCGAGTGAGCAGGAGACATGGAGAGTTCAACTACCCGTGAGCCTGCATCATGTGATCCCCGAGTACACTGCTTCATGACCTGGCATCAGTCAACTGTACACCTGTTTTCTCCTCCCTCTCTGTTGATGCCGCACTTGTACACTTCACTTCCATCTTTCTAGATGTGTGGGATACCCATGCCCCCTTAAAATCAATCAGAATTAGGTGCTCTCATCATTCTTGAATCACCCCTGACATCCTGGCTATGTGCAAATTCAGTGATCTCTCATGGGCTCACTTCAAAAACTCACATGACCCCGCTGACTTGAAAATCTATTGTATCTTCTGTAATAGCTGCACCCCTGCATTCAACAGGCCAAGTCCAAATTTTTCCAAACTCACCTGCAAGCCCCTGGCAGCACTCAGTCCACTTTCTGGCATGACATCCAATCTCTCCTCCACCCCTCCAATGCTCTCCCATCACCCACTCTCAGTGAGGAGGGATAACTTATTTCTGACCCCTCCCCTGTGGCAGAAATTCTAAACAGGTTCTTCACAACCTCTGCGGTACCACACAAACCACCTTTATCCCACTCCAGCTCCCTTCCCTCTCCCCCACTGTCCCCGGTTTTCCAGTTGCTACTGATATCCATCTAAGAAGTCCTGAGAGCTCTGATCTCCCTCAACCCAATCAAGTCTAGCTCTGACAGTTTGCACCCTAAGCTCCTTATAATCTCCACCTCCTCCATTGTCACCCCCCAACCTTTATCCTCAATCTGTCCATCTCCTCCACTTCTGATCCCTATGCCTGGGAGTTCACCACAGTCCTGCCCCTCTCTAAAGGGAGTGATGCTACCATCCCTGGCAACTACCACCTCATATCACTTCTCCCTTTCGCTTACCAAGGTACAAGAGTCCCTTATCCTCTCTAGGTTAAACAATTTCCTCCAGGCCACAAATATTCGGTCTCCTGTCCAATCAGGATTCAGAAAGCATCACTCCACCACTGCCTCCCTTCTACGCTTTATCAATGCCATCCACTCTGCCATGGATCAGGGTCTGTTCACATCGCCATTTTCATTGACCTTGCAAAGTCCTTTGACTCCATGTTCCACTCTTCTCCTAGATAAACTAAGTGCCTTGGGCCTCTCCATTTTCTGTGTCCTGGTTCAGATTTTATCTCACAGGCTGCTCACAATCTGTAAAAGTTAACAATGCCCTATCCTCTCCCCTCCCGACCTTGACTGTTGTACCCAAGGCTCATTCCTCAGGCCTGTTCTTTTTTCCTGTTTATTAACCACCCCTCTGTATGTTCCCATGCCAAGATACTGTACATATGTATGCAGACGGCACCATCTTCTTCCTTCCTGGCCCATCCGTTTCCACCAACCAAACACCTCTGCAAAATGACTTCTCAGCAGATACCTCCTGGTTAAAAGTTAATTGCCTAAAACGAAATATAAAAAAACAGTTGCTATGACTTTTGGAACCAAGCAAAAACTTGCTAAGCTCTCGACCTATCCTCCTTCCTCTCCAGAGCATCCACTCCCTCAAATGTCCTCACTTACAAATACCTTGGAGTCTGGTTCGATACAACACTGATTTGTCCTCCCACTTCAGTGCCCTCCATTCAAACTGTGGTCAAAACTTAGGCTACTCTACCGAGATAAGGCTAGCCTTCCCGCCCAGTTAGATGTGAAATACTAGTTAAAGGGATCCTCCTGCCTTTGACTACACTGATGTTGTTTTCAGTGCTGCCGCTGCAACTTCTTTCCAAACTAGATGTGCTGTATCATGCCTTCTGCAGATTTTCCTAAAAGTCTCCCCATTTGACTCACCACTGTGACCTCTACTCCTTCCTTTTCCCTCCAATCCCTCTCCCAGAGATGCTCATCCTCTGCATCACCTTTATATCTAAGTTCTGGTTTGGGACTCTATCTTCATACTGTCATAGGGTATAATAACCTCATACATCTCCCATTTGGTTTCTATTTTGAGTGGAAGATACTGAAATAACACTGCAACTAGGTCTTCCTTTTGTGTCATTCCTTGTGTATCTTGTGTTATGTGTAGTCTTGTCTCTTGTCCTGCATAGCCTGGCCACCTATGCATTTAATTATTATTTTTCCTTGTGCTTTATGTCGTTTGTTTGATTGTTTGTTGAACCCCCTTTTCCTAGTCGCGTTTCTATTTGGTTCCCTCTGAAAGTGAAGGAATGCTTCTGTAGCTTTAAATGCTTTAACAAAGGTTGCAGGGCTTTAAACACTGAAAAGCCCTTGAATCACCCTTTTCGTGCCTCAGAATTGTCCTCTGGTTTGGTACTCTGTATTGGAAAAGCTGCAATAGCTTTCCCTGCAATATTGTGCCCTAAAATTATTAGTGCGATGCTTTACGCCATTGCGGCGTTTCGCGTAGCTGGCGCTTAACGCATGACTGTTGCACAGCTCGTGAAGGATCGCGACTCATCCAAATGTTAATTAAAATGGCTAAAATCGCTAAAATACAGCAAGTTAAGCTTCTATCTGCTGCTTTTGTGCTATTGCGCTTTTTGTTTGAATCCTTTTATGTTGGGAATGCTGACCAAACGCTCTATCTTACTAGACAGCCTGCTAAATAATTTATACTGACAGTGCACATTTTTTTAAAAGCTACTACGAATGCTCCATAAAGGAGATTAAATGAAATATAAATATTGAAGCTGAATCAAGGGAAAAGGGGTTTTACCTGCTCCAAAAGAAAAGAGCTCTCTGAGTAGCAGCCTCACTTCCTAAGGGCCAGCCGGCCATGTTTCCCATTGTTTTATAGAGGAAGAACAATGGGAGGAGGGACTGAATCCCCAAAGCCAGAGTTTGTGTCTCAAAAAATATATTAAAATGTGTCTAAAGTTTAAACATAAATAAAGTGTTTCTGAGAAGCATCATTTAAAATAAATCTTGTGAAAAACTAAGTCTATTTAAGTAAAGATTGTATTATACAGTTTGAATGACAGGCCCCTTAGCCTATCAGGAATAGCCTTATAGTATATATAGCAGCTCTCAGGAGAGAAGTCAGTTGTTCTGAGGGTGCTGAAGTGCTTACACCCTAGCTAGTGCTCTAGTGTCTGTGTCTGGGACCACTATGAAGCTGCAAAGTATTGCTGGTGACTTGCTATGTCTATGGGAAGCCTGTGAATTTTAATTTTCTTTTGTATGACGAATCCAGTCCGCCTTTTATTTCTTTTTGCCATTACCTTACTTCATGTTGGAATTCTCCAATAAAGAAGCTGTTGGAAGAAGAAGCCTTTGTGTGTGAGTCTGTCAGCATCCCAAGCCTTTTACACTGGTGTCAGAAGTGGGATGCTGGTTGGGACTACATCCAACTAGGGCGTCTGTATAAGACTCCAGTTGACTGACTCTACATATGCAGAAAGGGAAGGTGGAACCTGAAACCTATCCAGCAGTAGCCACTCGTTCAGTTACAGCAGCTACAACTGCCTATACTAACTGGACTGGGACCAGTTGTAAGAAAAAAGGAAGCAAAACTCGTGTCTGAGATGGAAGCAGAGCCCGAATTGCAAGCTTCTGGTGGTGGAGTGGAAGAAGACATACCCCCTCTAGAGACTCATGAGTTGGTAAGATGGCTATGTATGCATCAAATGGAATTAGAAAAGCAAAGAGAGAGGGACAAAAAGGAGTATGAAGCCAGATGGTCAGACACATTAAGGGCTATACAAACTTTGGGGGTGTCCAGGTCTCCAGAGCAGCCAGCTAGCAATTATAAAGATATTAAATTGGTTAAACTTATGGAGAGTGATGACATAGAGGCATACATTACAACTTTTGAGAGGGTGGCAACAGCATGCGCATGGCCCAGAGACCAGTGGGTGATACGCTTAGCACCCTATCTTACTGGGAAGGCACAGCTTGCATATAGTCACATGGAGGTTGCCTTTGTAAATGATTATGATCAGGTTAAAGCTGCTATCTTGAAATGTTATGACATAAATACGAAACATATCGCCAAAGGTTCAGGACTTACAAATACCATGCTGCTGACAACCCACAAGATGCTTACATTCGACTAAAAGACTTATGTCGAAAATGGTTACAGCCTACTATCCGGACGGTAGACCAGATTTTGGAAACCATCTGATGGAACAATTTATTAAGATTTTACCTCAAGAAGTCCAACTTTGGGTTAAAGAGCACCGACCTGAGACTTCTGATGCAGCAGTCCGCTTAGCAGAGGACTTTATTGCAGCCGACCCTCACAGCTTAAAGGAACTATGTTACCCGGACACCAACCCCTATCTCCGACCAGGAGCACAACTAAAGCTCCTATGTTCCTCCCTCTTCAGGTACTAAAGCCGCTCCAAGAACCCTCGAATTTATAACCCAGATGTTATTTGCCGGAGTGTGGAGGAAAGGGCCACATTGCAAGGTTTTGTCCAAGAAGAAGATTGAGACCTCCCATTTAGCATTGGCCAACTGGGGACAATATATGTTGCCTGTTCAAATTGGGAGCACATAGTATGTGGCCTTCTGGACTCAGGCAGCAGACAGACTTTGGTACAGACAGCCCTACTAAACCCAAGGTCTGACCAAATGCACAAGGAACTGAGGTAGTCTGCATCCATGGAGACACCCACCATTACCCTCTTTATAATTTGGATATAACCATACAAGGTCGAACGATACTCTACGGGTAGGTGCTGTACCTCATCTGCCTGTTCCTATACTTATTGGGCATGATTATCCTGACTTTCAGAACCTATTAACTGGTAATGTTACAGCTGTAGTTACTCGATCTCAAGCTAAGGGAAGCTGGGTCAGGTATTTCTTTGCTGATGAAATATTTGGGAATCCAAGACGGAAACAAAATCCAAAGCCCAGAAAAGGAGGGAAAAGCATGAATGGACTCAATGGGGCAAAAGGAAAATAAAACTGATAAAGACTCTGAGAAGTCAATAATAGACTTTAAAACTGCACAGCAACATGATCCCAGTTTACAGAATTGTTTTTCTCAGGTGACTGATACAGGAACTATGAACTATAAAATGTATAATGGTCTATGGTATAAAGTTTGTGTCAATCCAAAGAGTGGTGAGGTTGTGAATCAGTTGTTAGTACCACAACAATATAGGCAACAACTGATAGATCTAGCTCATAACATACCATTGGCTGGACACATGGGTAGAGACCGTACACTAAAACGTTTGTTATATCGGTTCTTCTGGCCAGGTATTCATGAGCAGGTGGCAGAATATTGTAAAAGTTGCCCAGAATGCCAAAAAGTTGCTCAGCTGGGGAGAAAGGATAAAGTTCCCTTAATGCCTATACCCCTAATAACCACACCTTTTGAACGGATAGCTATGGACATTGTGGGACCCCTTCCTAAAAGTTCGAAGGGTAATCAATACATATTGGTAATCTGTGACTATGTAACCAAGTATCCAGAAGCCATACCCTTACGCAAGGTTACTGCACAAAAAATAGCGGAAGAACTGGGTAAACTATTCAGTAGAATAGGCATACCAAAGGAAATCCTGACAGACAGAGGTAGCAATTTTTGTTCTACATTATTAAAAAGGCTGTACAATATTTTAGGAATTACAGCCATACACACCACCCCATACCATCCTCAAACTGACGGACTGGTTGAACGATTCAATCAGACCCTCAAGAAAATGCTACGTAAATTCTGTCAGGAAGAAGGCCGTGGGGGGTGGATATACTATTACCATATTTAATGTTTGCTTATAGAGAAGTACCTCAAGCATCCACTGGGTTTTCCTTTCAACTCCTGTATGGACGTAATCCACGAGGTCCATTAGATCTTATGAAGGAAAATGGGAAGAAGGGCAAACATCCCCGGTCAGGTCCCTAATGACTATATTTGCCATCTTAGGAATAAGATAGCTAAATATATTGGGATTGCCCACCAGACTAATATCAAACAGCAAAGTGTCCAGAAATTATACTATGATAAGGGAACAGGAAACAAAGAATTTCAAGAAGGGGACAAAGTTTTGTTGTTATTACCATCCTCAGATAATAAACTATATATGACTTGGCAAGGACCATATACTATTACTAAACGGACAGGACCTGTGACCTATCAAGTGGCCTTACCAGATAAAAAGAAAAAAAACAATACATACCATGTTAATTTGTTAAAGAAATGGGTAGAAAGAAAAGACTACTTGGTAGGTTACATACATCCTGAAATTCCCGCCAGTGAACTTGATTTGGTATACCAGCGGTTGGAATCTAAGCCTGAAGGAATTAATGAGTTGAAAATTAATACTTTACTTACCAGTCAACAGAAAGCAGAACTTCAAACTGTATTACAACCTTTGGAAAATACTTTACAGGAAACCTGGGAGAGTTAAGGGCTAGTACATCATGAACACCATACAGAAATCTCCAGTTAGGCAAAGGCCATATAGGATACCTGAATGCTTAAGAAGCAAGGTGGAACAGGAACTGGGTAAAATGCAACAACTAGGAATCATAGAACCTCTCACAGTGAGTGGAACTTCCGTTGTAGTAGTGGGAAAGAAGGAAGGAGGGTTCGAATTTGCTTAGATTTTCGAAAATTAAATGACATATCAAAATTTGATAGCTATCCAATGCCACGCATTGATATATACTTGACCATCTAGGAAAAGCCCAGTATATTACAACACTTGACTTGACTAAAGGGTACTGGCAGATTCCTTTAGATCTTAATGACAAGGAAAAAACTGCCTTCAGTACCCCTATTGGCATCTTTCATTTCACTGTTATGCCGTTTGGGCTCCATGGGGCCCCAGCGACCTTCCAGCGAATTATGGATAAATTGCTTCTACCATATGTTAAATACAGTGCTGCTTATATGGACGACGTAGTCATCTTTAGTAATACCTGGGCTGATCATTTACAACACTTAGCCACTGTATTAGGTGCTATAACATCTGCAGGTTTTACCATCAACCCATCTAAATGTTCGTTGCTATGCAAGAGACAGAATATTTGGGATTTCAATAGGAGGGGTGTACTAAAACCCATTAAATCTAAAATTGAAGCTATAGCTAACAGTCCTTCACCAAAACGAAAAAGGATGTTAGGTCTTTTAGGACTTGCTAGCTATTATAGGAGATTATCCCGATTTCGCTATAATAGCTAAACCCCTTACTGACTTAACAAAAAAGCGACACCCTGATGAAGTGATTTGGACTCCTGCTTGTGAGGAGGCATTTTCTACCATTAAAGCATTAATATGTTCCTCACCTTTGTTACATAACCCTGACTTTATGCTCCCTTTTATGCTTCAGACTGATGCCTCAAATTTTGGCATAGGGGCAGTTTTGTCACAAATAATTGAAGGGGAAGAGCATCCTGTCATATATATCAGCAGGAAGCTGCATGAATGGGAGACTAGATATTCTACCACTGAAAAAGAGTGTCTATCAATACGCTGGGCTATTGAAGCCCAGCGATATTATCTATGGGGTACAGAATTTGAATTATGGACAGACCATAACCCACAATGCTGGCTCAACGTTATGAAAGATAAAACCCCGATAATGTGGTGGTACTTGTCATTGCAACCATACTGTTTTAAAATAAAGCATAGAAAAGGGCAGAACATAAAATGCAGATTTTCTGTCCAGATATGGATATGACAATAGCCAAATGATAGTTAAAGACAGACCTCGGGTATAGCATGAGAACAAAGTAAATAATTTTTTTTCTCTTTTACACCAGGAATGGAAAATAGTGTTCCCTGGAGTAAAAGTGAATTATAATTGGGACCCCAGGTGGAGCCTAAGGAGTGGGTGGGCTTTGGCTCCATCTCTGCATATAGGAGATCTATATTTTAAAAAAAAAATATGTACTCAGACAATCTATTCTGAACTATTTTTTTTTCTTGAGTGGGGAGGAGAATGTCATAGGGTATAATAACCTGCGTACATCTCCCATTTGGTTTCTATTTTGAGAGGGAGATACTGAAATAACACTGCAACTAGGTCCTCTCCTTTTGTGTTGTTCCTTTGTGTATCTTGTGTTATGTGTAGTCTTGTCTCTTGTCCTGCATAGCCTGGCCACCTATGCATTTAATTATTATTTTTTCCTTGTGCTTTATGTCGTTTGTTTGATTGTTTGTTGAACCCCCTTTTCCTAGTCGCTTCTATTTGGTTCCTCTGAAAGTGAAGGAATGCTTCTGTAGCTTTAAATGCTTTAACAAAGGTTGCAGGGTTTAAACACTGAAAAGCCCTTGAATCACCCTTCGTGCCTCAGAATTGTCCTCTGGTTTGGTATTTCTGTATTGGAAAAGCTGCAATAGCTTTTCCTGCAATATTGTGCCCTAAAATTATTAGTGCTGGCGTTTTACGCCATTGCGCATTCCTTGTGAGTCATGCGTGAACGCATGACTGTTGCACAGCTCGTAAGGATCGCGATCATCCAAATGTTAATTAAATGGCTAAAATCGCTAAAATACAGTGTTGCTTTCTATCTGCTGCTTTTGCGCTATTGCACCTTTTGTTGGAATCCCTTTTATGTTTTGGGAACGCTGACCAAACGCTCTATCTTACTAGACAGCCTGCTAAATAACTTATACTGACAGTGCACATTTTTTTTAAAAGCTACTACGAATGCTCCATAAAGGAGATTAAATGAAATATAAATATTGAAGCTGAATCAAGGGAAAAGGAGTTTTACCTGCTCCAAAAGAAAAGAGCTCTCTGAGTAGCAGCCTCACTTTCTAAGGGCCAGCCGGCCATGTTTCCTATTGTTTTATAGAGGAAGAACAATGGAAGGAGGGACTGAACCCCACAGCCAGAGTTTGTGTCTCAAAAATATATTAAAATGTGTCTAAAGTTTAAACATAAATAAAGTGTTTCTGAGAAGCATCATTTAAAATAAATCATGTGAAAAAATAAGTTTATTTAAGTAAAGATTGTATTATACAGTTTGAATGACAGGCCCCTTAGCCTATCAGGAATAGCCTTATAGTATATATAGCAGCTCTCTCAGGAGAGAAGTCAGTTGTTCTGAGGGTGCTGAAGTGCTTACACCCTAGCTAGTGCTCTAGTGTCTGTGTCTGGGACCACTATGAAGCTGCAAAGTATTGCTGGTGACTTGCTATGTCTATGGGAAGCCTGTGAATTTTAATTTTCTTTTGTATGACAAATCCAGTCTGCCTTTTATTTCTTTTTGCCATTACCTACTTCATGTTGGAATTCTCCAATAAAGAAGCTGTTGGAAGAAGAAGCTTTTGTGTGTGAGTCTGTCAGCATCCCAAGCCTTTTACACATACCTTGCCTCACTCTCAAACTACCACCCTCCCCATATAACTTGCGATCAGTCAGTGCCCATTCCTTGCCCTCCCACGTGTTCGCACCTCGACCAGGAAATTGGCCTTCTCCTATAGACTCCCTTCACTCTGGAACAGCATCACCCCAAACCCATTTTACTCCCTCCTTTCCCACCCTCAAGTGTTTACAGAGACCTATCCCTTCTATATCCTGCACCTGTCCCTCTCCCTAATGTGTTATCTCCCTTGCCCTTTACTTGCTTCTCCCTATCTGTGCCTGCTGGCCCCCCTTAGGTCCAGCTCCCTTTATCATTTATCCACCTAATATCTGCAGTCTTTTATTTCTATGCAACCTAAAAATTGTTTATATATAATTGTATATAAATACTTACTTAATTTTGTATATTATGTAAATATCCACTGCTCAGTACATGTACTATACCGGTTGTTTTGTGTGATGTTTTGTTTGTTGTTAATCATGTAAAATCACATTTATTTTATCTTCTGTCATTCTGTACCCCTACCCCCGGGTTGCACCTGGAAATGAGCCTTGGCTAATGGTGCCTTTCCCGGTTATCAAATTTTAAATAAAATAAAATATATAAGGTGTAGGAAATGATGAGATTCAAATTAATGGCTACAGCTTACAATGAACAGACAGGGGTAAAAGGTGGGGTGGGGTTATGCTTTATATCGGAGAATGCCTGGGCCCTTATCAAATAGTTTTGTCAACCAACCATGAAGGAATTGATTGCTTGATAGTGGAAATATTATCTATTAGGTTGCTGGTAGGAGTATTTTACGCCCTCCTAAAACTAAAAATAAAGTTTTGACTTGTTGGCTGATTTAATAGTGGAGATAATAAAAGACCATTGGACAATAATTACTGGGGATTTTAATGCAATTGGTTTCAGACCCATGGGCAAAACCTAAGGAATAGCTTTGCACTACTGGGTTTAGAACAAATTATTCAACAGCCCACTAGATACACTAATAATGGGAAAAAGGCTGTATTTTGGAGTTCTTTATTTCTCAAGATGTAGGGATTAACAGTTGTGAAGTTTTGCTCTGAACTTGGGAGATCACAATCCCATAAACTGTAGTGTGAACATACTGCACTTCCAAAAAAAATCAGGCAAGATCATATTGGATAAAGGATCTCACAAAGTTTGATGAGGCAAATTATGTGAATAATTTAAAAAGTTTAATTGGGAGAGGCATTCTTAATACCAGACATTGCTTTAGCTGCTCATGAGTTTAATAATTCATTGAAATGATTATACAACAGCATGCCCCAAATGTATTGAAGCAAGAAAAGAAGGAGATGCCCTGATAACTGATAGATTAAAAACTTTTAAGGATAAGGGACAGAGTATGGAAGGAGGCATGCAAAACTAAAACCTTTGAAGATTGGTGGAAATTTAAAACATGGAGAACAAAATGTAAGAAAGAGGTTAGATCATCAAAACTGCAGTACCACTTAAATAAATTGAATAAAGCACAAGACCCTTAGAATTTTTGAAATACATCTCAGAATTGAAGAACCCAGCCAAAGTACCTAATGTGATTGTTCTTAGGAAGGAGGAAATCTATAACAGAAGAGTTGGAGGTGGCTGGCTTGTTCAATTCTTACTTCTTGGATCTTCCCGATCTAAAAGTGCCAAAATCCATAGAAAAAACAGCTGATATTTCTATACCAGGAATACTACAAGCAATAGGGAAGACTCAGGGCACTGAGCTGAAACCTAGTTTTGACTTTAGGCAATTAGAAATAAAGGAAGTAGAAAATGAATTACAAAAATTAGATATTGCTAAGGCAGGGAGGTTGGACGGATTAAATTCATGGTTTTGAGGTTGGGGTCAATGTCCTTGCTCCCATAATTACCTATCTTTATAATTGAGTTTATGTAGTGCTACTGTTCCAGGTAAATGGAAACAAGGAAATGTAATACCTATTTTTATGGGGAGAGAGACAGTCCCTTCTAATTATAGGCCAATAGCCCTCCTTCCTATTCTAATGAAGGTGATAGAAAGAAGGGTGCACTATCAATTTAGTCAGTATTTGGAAATAAATGGACTGTTGACTAATAACCAACATGGTTTTAGGGCAGGAAGGTCCACGAACACCACTGTCTTGGACTTCAATAATCTAGTAACAACATCACTTAATCAGGGAAGGAGTACGGGGGTGGTGTTTGTGGATCTTAGCAAAGCGTTTGATTTGGTTCAGCACAGGGGTTTGTTAGAAAGGTTTAGAGATTTGGTGTTTCAGGAGGAGCCACTATGATGGATCAAATCCTATCTGGCTGAATGTAAGCAGGGTGTTGCACTGGGGACTCGGTATCAAGCCTGAGAGAAATAAAAAGGGGGGATCCCCAGGACTTGATACTGGGTCCCCTGATGTTCAACATATATGCTAATAATCTTGTGCAAGTTATAAAACAAACATAAGTTACAATGTATGCTGATGACACTGTGTTAGTGTCATCGGCTGAAAGCCAGGAAGCTATGGAACTTCAGTTGCAGGCAGATATGGTACCGATGGAGCAGTGGCTCCATGGCTCAGGTCTGCTCCTCAATTAAAAAAAACACTCAATACATAGCATTTGGGGGGAGACATGCAAGAGGGGGTGGACCCGGACCACGGAGTCAACAGCAAGATGGTACTATTATTGCAAGTGTGTCCAGTTACAAGTATTTGGGAGTTCAGGTGGACTCTGACTTGACTTACATGGAACATATATTTCCACACAGGTTAGGAAAGTAAACCAAAGACTGGGGGCCCTAAAGGTGTCTGGCTGCTTGTCCCCTGAAATCAGAAACAGGTTGGTCAGCCAGTTATTAATCCCAGTTTGTGAATATGGTTCAATTTTGTATAAGCACACTACACAAAAAATGTTGACAAAAGTAAACCAAACATATTATAGACTAGGAAAATTTGCTACTAGAAGTAAATTTAAAACACATCATTGCATAATTTATAATAACTTGAATTGGCTTCATCCTGAAGAGCAAAGAAGATATATGTGGTTGACCATATGTCATAAGATATTATTTAATAGAAGTAAGCATCCTTTACAGAATTTAGTCCCAAGAGTCCATCTGAATTGCCCAATGGCAGCTACAAGAGCCAAAAATAGCAGAATTTGATGCACAGATCCTACAACAAGATGGGAGATTTAACATTACAAAACAGTGTACCAAAACATTGGAACAAACTGCCACATGAACTGAAGCATATCAGTAGCTTAACCATTTTAAGCTAAAATTACATGAATTGTTGAGAAAAGACTGTACATGTTTTCAATTGATTTTCTTAATTGTGTAACTGTTTTTAATTGCATGTTATGTTTAGTTTTGTATTTGAGCTTGTACAGGACTTTGTTGTAAACGGATTTGTATCCTAACAAATTTTTGCCTGTCTAAAAATAAATTTTACCATACCATATCATATTTATAACCTTATTAATGCAGTAGTTAGTGTTGAAGCAACAAAAATAGGAAATTAGTTGGGTTTTGAACACTAATGCCACACACCTCATCACCCAACCCCCACCCTCCACACAATAGGCATTGGGGTGTGCACTGGGGTCATTGACCCTTACTCTCACTGCATTCCATGTCTAAGTAAGCTGAAATGGTACAGTATAGGAGAATGGCATGAGAGTTAGTCCTGACACCACCAACGCACACCCCAACACCTGTTGGTGTGTGGAAAGTGGGGGTGTGGGTGTTAGGATTCAAAACCCTAACATCTAATTTCCCTACTTTTGTTTCTTCAAACCTAACTGATTTATTAACAAAGTTTTTTGCAATGAATTTCCTTACTTTTTGAGAAAGTGTAATCTTATCCTTATATGTTTATGGGAGTGCAGGGCCCTCTGGATCCTGCAGTCTAATCAGTCTATAGTGTTTTGTGGTTGCACAGGGCCCCAAGCACACTGCCTTCTGGGCCCTGTGCTCCTATGTGTCCATAAGTGTATAGACATTGTAATTAACCCTCATTTCCCTGTGGGAGTGCAGTGCCCTCCAGGCCCTGCACTTCCACCCAGCCTTCATTCCACCATAGTTGTAATCATGGACTGGCAACCTGCATTGTTACAAAAGGTGTACTAAGCTGAGTTTAGGGAAAAATCTGACTCTCGAACCATTTTTGAGGTTTAGGTGTGGAAAGGTAATGCATCCGCCACAATGTTATCCTATGGGAAATTTCAAAATGTCAGTATGCTGTAAGTATGGAAGTGATGTAAATTTTATCACCAAACCAACAAATGTCACAGCTCTTGGGCAAGCTCTTTGTGCCCTGAAGATTTCAATCCAAAAGTCCTCTTTATTTGCAGTGAAGTGACAATGAAACGGTAAAATTTAAAAATCCTTTTTTATGAGGTGTCAAAATCCCCTTTCACAAGTGGATTCCCTTTTCGTGAGGTGTCAAAATCACTTTTTGTCAGGCCAAAATCCCTTTTTGTACCATGCAGCTATCCAAAGACTGAACTAAGCATGCTTAGAACCCGAGATTTCAAAATTGAATAACTTTGGAACAGATTATTATTCACCACACTTGTACTGGCTTGATCTTTAGGGCAAGTTCTTTCTACCCTGAAAATGTCAGGCCAAAATTCTAAACAGTATGGCCGCAGTGTGATGAGGACAAATCAGCAAAAATGGGCAAAAAAGCGACTTTTACACTTATTTTCACTATGCGTTGCACAGGATCTGCACATCTGATTAAAATGAAACTTGGCATATCAAGAGATCTACCCCACAGAACCAAGCATGCCAAATCTTGTGCAAATTCAAAGAAGAGTTGCAAAGTTATTAAAGTGCAAAATTTGAGGTTTAACATTAAACTGCCTACTCAACCCTAACAATATATCAGATAATTAATTGCAAAATTATTTAATGCATCAGTTAAGGTTTTATTAAAGTGTAGAAAGCTGGGAACTTTGACATTAGGGTTACCAACCCCTACCACTCCACCCTCTGCACACCAACAAGCATCAGAGTGTGCCTTGGAGTAGTTGGCCCCTAATGCTGACTCCATTCCACGTGTAAACAAGATGAGATGGTACAGTATAGGAGAATGAGGTGAGAGTTAGGCCCAATGACTCCAAGGCACACCGACACCTGTTGGGGTATGGAGGGTGGGGGTTGGGAGGTGGTAAGATTGGTAAATTGTTGAATTTCCCAGCTTTTTATGCTTTAATGAAACCCTAACTGATGCATTAATGTGGTTTTTAGCAATGAATTTCCCTTCTTTTTGAGAAAGTGTAATGAAACTAGTATGTGGTTGTGCCTCACACTACTCATCTCCACAAGGACATAGACAGGATGGAGGCAGTTCAGAGGAGGACAACTAAAATGGTGCAAGGTCTGCAAGAGAAGCCATAAGAGGAGACACTAAAGGAGTTTAATATGTATACCCTCTAGGAAAGGAGGGAGAGGGGGGACATGATAGAACTGTTTAAGTACCTCAGTGGAATCAACAAAGTCCAAGAGGATAGCATCTTTCAAAAAAAGAGATGTGCAAGAACAAGGGGACACAATTTGAAGATAGAGGGGGAACAGCTTGGGGCAATGTGAGGAAGTATTTTTTCACAGAGAGGGTGGTGGACACATGGAACAGCCTTCCTGAGGAGGTTGTAGGGTCTAAAACTGTGGGAGAATTCAAGAATGCATGGGACAGACAAAGCAATTTTTGTGGGGGGTAGGAAGAAATAGGCTGTTGGTCTAATAGGATCTGCAGCTTATCCTCTAGGTAGGGAAATGGGCAGACTAGATGGGCCAATTGGTCCTTATCTGCCATCAAAGTCTAAGTTTCTATGTTGCATAATGATATACACAAGTGGGAGCACAAGCCCTCTAGGTCCTGCGCTCCCACTTACATATAAGTACGGACATACTGCAGCCCTATAGTCATGAAAAGTAACCCTTGTAACACTAATTTGGCAATATTTCAGTAACCATAGCAACTATGGAAGACATTCCACTGCAGTTGTAATCATGACTTCAAATCCTTCTTGGGTGCTCAGTCCACAGCCACAGAGAGCAAAAATATGTATCTTGAATAGTTTTCAAGATACAGGCACCAAAAGGCACCGCAGGCACCACAATTCAGTGGACGCACATAACTTGGGCATTTTCAGGATTTCTTTCACTTAGTTTTCAACATGGCATTTTGGGGACCCCACCTCATGAACAATGTCCCTGTCATTTCATTAATCTGTCCTGAAAGTTGAGTTTGCACAATGAATGCACCATTCTGTGCCACAGGTGCGAAATCATGTTTTGGGCATGATGTGAAAAATGACAGCTGCATACTGTTCATGAGGAGGTGTGGAAATGGGTAATGTTGAAAATCAGGAGGGAAAAGATGAAAAATTGGTGAAGTTAAGAGTGTGCCTAGAAACTGTACAATGCACGCTTGTAATGTGGCCATTTTGGGGAATTTCTTAACCAAATTTTCAACATTCGATTTTTGGGAAATCCCCTCATGAACACTGGCTCTGTGATTTTGTTAATGCATCCCAAAAGTTGATTTCACACAGCAACTATGTCATTCTGTGCCAGAGATGTGAAAATACAGTTTGAATAGGATGTGAGAAATGACATCTGCACTGTACATAAGGAGGTGTGAAAAAATGACAATGTTGAAAATATGGAGTGAAAGTATTAAAAATTGGTGAAGTTACAAGTGAGCGAAGAAACTGCACAATGCACACTTGTAACACAGTAATTTTTTGGATTTTTTGCACCAAGTTTTCAACATGGGCTTTTTGGGATCTCCCCTCATGAACACTTGGATGTTATTTTGTTAATTGGTCCCTAAAGGTGATTCCATACAGCGACTGCAAAATCACCTTTTGAGACAGAATAATGGAATCGCAGTGACAGTGTTCATGAGGAGGGGTCGCAAAATGACCATGCTGAATATTTGGTGAGAAAATACCCCAAAATAGCCAAGATATTCACATTTAAATTCTGTGTTTGTATTATTGTCATACAAAGTAGAATCTTAGTTTGTATGATGAGATACGAACTAAGATCCTATGTCATATGACTCAAGTAGGATCCTAGTTCATATCTCATCATACTAACTAAGATCCTACTTTGTATGATGCCGATATGAACAAAGAATTTAAATGTTATATACACACACTTTAAGGGCATTTTCTGAACAGTAAAGTGTAGAATGCACCTGGGGTCACAATAAGCAAGCTACATGTGTTGGTTCCTCCCCAGAATATTATTTTGGGAGGTTTCAAATTTGAATTTCAGGCAAACTGGAAACAAGATGGCAGCCATGTGAAAGATGAATTTTCTCATACAATGCAAGATTCTTTCATATCATACAGCATATTGAAGTGCCTACTGAGCATGCTCATAAATGATTTGTTTCAAATTTTTAAATTGCAATAACTTATAATAGCTTATTTATTTCTCACCAGACTAACAAAGGGCACATCTGTGGGGTAGTCCCTTTCTGTCCTGAAAATTTCATACCAAACAAACATACCCTCTGTGCTGTAGGCAAATTCAAAGAACAATCCCAGCAAAGTCAAATGGTAAAATCATGTTTTTTCACATCTCCGTAACTCGGAGACCACACATCTAATTGGAACAAAATTTGCCAGATCAAGAGATCTACTCCACAGGAAGGTGCATACCTAATTGTGTGCAAGTCCATTCAACAATTTCAAAGCTATTAAAGTGCAAATTTTTGAGTTTAACATTAAAGGGCCCACTCAACCCTAACTATAGGGTTGTGACAGTGCCTCTACACTATCTATATCTATATCTATATCTATATCTATATCTATATCTATATCTATATCTATATCTATATCACATCTAGGCTGTTCAATGTTTAAATGCAAAATTCTGTACTTAATAATTTACAAAATGACTCGCCGTCTGCATACAAGAGAATATGTTCAGGGCAGGATGCAGGGAGTTTGTTCAGGAAAATGCTGAAAAGTAGCAGCCCCAAAATTGACCCTTGTGGGAAATCTGACTGGACAGGTTGCTTAACTGAGAGACATCACCAATCCTTAATTGTTGCAAGTGATCAGAGAGATAGCTGTTAAACCAACTTAAAGGAGAAGTCCACCTAGAGTATGCAAAAACATATGTTATGTAGAGTGTTTTGATATGTATGTCAAGTTCGAGTGTGTCCTTCCCTCTGTCTGCTATTAGGAGTTTTTCCTAAATTAGCCTGCTAGCTGTATGGTAGTTTTATGACCTCAGGGATCTCCATCACAAATAGGTTTATTGGCCTTCTTTCTCCTACAATGTACCCTGGCTCATGTGACAGTGATGCAGCTATGCCCTTAGATTTAGCAGGGCTGTCACAGCTCAGCCATAAAGATAATACTTCTTTCAGAGAAGTCACACTGCTAGATTTTGGGTGAGTGTAATCATTATTATTTTTTGATATTAGTACCTTGTCCTGCTATGTTACAACTTATAAGGTGATGTTCATTTTTGCTACTTAGTACTGGTGCAAAAAGTGAAAGTGACTGAGAGGAATAGAGTAAACAGTGACATGATTCACACACACACACACACACACACACACACACACACACACACACACACACCAGAACATAGCAGGACAAAGTACTGATATCAAAAAATAATAATGATTACACTCACCCAAAATCAAGCAGTGTGTCTTCTCTGGAAGAAGTATTTTCTCTGTGGCTGAGCTATGACAGACCCTGTAACAAGACACTGGCTTTCTGCAGGGGCAATTAGACATTACACCAAAGGGCACTCTGGGAAGACTATCTGGGAGAAGAGGCCATAAAAGAAACCAGAATGGCAACCTCCAAGGGCAATAAAACAGTTAGGGAAAGTTAGAAAAAAACATCTCTCACAGCCAGAGGAAAAGAAAACACTGGAAACTGGTTAGAACACAGAAAAAAAGACTACTACATATCTTTTTCTGATTTTAACATGGAGTTTTCCTTTAAGGTGTCATTTGATAGCCCTAGGTCTGCAAGCTGTTCAATTAGTAATGGATGGTTGACCGTATCAAATGCCTTTGAGAGGTCAATATAGGTGGCATCGACAAGTTGTCCTTGATCAAGTGCATGGTGAATGTAGCCCACAAATTCAAGGATAGCAGTGGTGGTACTATGGCCTTTGCAAAAACCATGCTGCTGAGGGCATTGCAGGTTGTATTTTTCCATATACTCAACCAGCTGCTTAGCAGCAATTCTTTTGACTGCTGTGGGCCCATTGTACATAAAGATAGCAATCTTTTGTTGGTGAGAGAGACAGAGAGAGAGAGAGAGAGAGAGAGAGAGAGACATTCAGAATTGGAGATACTCTCAGAGGAAGGACTTCTGTTTGCCTGAATTGCCTGTAAAAAAGCAATCCTGCACAATTTTTTTTTTGTTTGGGATGTTTTTTTTTTTTAAAGTATCTTTATTGTATTTTGCATAAACATACAAACACTCATACATACCAACCCGGGAGCCCGGGTGCCCACCCCTATAACTGAGTAGGCGAACTATGTACAAGAAACAATATACAATCACAGCTGCAGAGAACCGCCCGCCTCTATCCAGACATGAAAACCAGGACTCCACCCCGCCTTGAGGGGAAAGAACAAAAAGTAGTAGCTTGGGACTGGATATTAACGACAAACAAGAACCCCAAAGTGTAAAGACTAGGATTAGTCCACCAATCCCATAGTTCCCAAAACCCCTCTAGTCTTGCACAATTTTATTTTAATTTTACTGTTACTGATAATAATAAAACACTACTTGCAAATGTTATAACTGCTCCTAGTTTTCCTGTGCTTCATGACCTATGCCTCAATGACATTAATATGGAATTTAAACACTAACTAAAACTTTTGCACAGTACAGATGTAGCAGCCCTATTCAGCCAGCAGTTGGAGAGGGCTTGTTTACTAGAATTTCAGACCATAGATCCTACTGATTGACAAAGCCTCTGACAGCCAGTGGGTAGACTTTAGAATGCCAGCTGGGTGATGACATGAGAAGCATCAAGATGACTGAGTGATAGAAGGGACATGTGTTCCATCTTGGCACTCTTGAATAAGGACTCTTGTCAGGCCTGAAGAGGCAAGGACCTCTAAATTGTAACGGTTTTCTGTGGATCCACTGTGTGAGAACAGCAAAACTCATTGACTTGTCATTGGGTAGCCTCTATGGACAGAATTCCTCCAGGACTGTGTGATGACTCTGGGAATGTGGAGTCTGAAGACCATTTAGTGTAGATCACCAATTATTCTGGTGTAAGTGTAAGGGATCTAAGCAAGAAAAATGGTAAAAGGAACGTTGCAACTGCTGGTCCTTAAAAGAGGTGCAGATGCCTGTAAGGATACACTAGTGCTGAGTGCTGTCAGAGCCCCTGGAGGGAGACTGACCTACCTCACTGACATTTTGTGTTGCTGTGACACTTCGACTGGGGACCAATCAGGAGAATCCATTGTCTCTCTCCCAAGCAGTTCAAATTCCTTTAGAATGTTTCACCAGGGATACCACACTACTTAGTCTGAGGGGAGTTGCCAGGCCATAACCTGAAGACCTATGTCTTCTTTTGGATTAAAATATTTTGACACAAATCCACCTTAATCCAGTTGACTATGGCTAATAATGTGCCTTACGCTACTTGAACCTATGCTTGGGCCTTCAGTTTTTGAAATCCTGACTATTCCCCTACTTTCCTGCATTGAGGTTGTTAAATGTAATAGAAACTATGTTGCACTTTTTAGAGTTATGTATGATTTTCTAGTTAACTGTGACTAACTACATTTGTATGACCATTTAAACTTTATGATAATGCTGGCATATGGGTTATGTTGATTTTAATTATATTTATTATCATGAGGTAGTTTCCTAAATTTAGTAGAATTTGTATTAAGCCTTAAGGGACATTGAGCAAGTTTCCTTTCTGTACTAACCTTAGATCACTGAAGAGGAATACTGTATATTGTAAATGTACTGTCTTGTACACTAATATTTATGCTTATATGACTGTTCTAGCTATAGATCCTCCTCTGTGAAGAAGCCAAAGAGGGGAAAACATTGCGCTTACAATGAGGATTCTTGCTTTTGCACAATGTGTGAATAAAATCTACATGAACATGAATCATTGAGGTGTGGCTGGTTTTGAAATCTTCTTTCACTCAGTTACAATAAGAGTCATTTCTGACAAGACACATCAAAAGCAATATTCCACACAGCTTAAACTATCAAACGCACAAGCTACAGCTGTGACATCCATCTAATTTTAAAACTGTTAGTGCACAATCATTTCCCAGCATTTCAGTCTGACACAAAAGTAAAAATCTGACAATAAACACCAGTGACAATAGCATACACATGAAGTCATACAATATTTATGCTTTCTTCACTTTTGATTTAAAAAAATGTCATATTTCTAGCAGAAACAGGCAATATCTAACTACACAAAATATCAGGGATTCCTCCTTTAAGGCCAATAGGTTGGCCACACAAACCACCCTACCATGTTAATTTTCTGATTTTCAGTGAGCAAGAATTTTTTTATGTTTTTGTATCTTTAACTCATATGAAAGCTAATTTGTTTACCCTGCGATAGCAATTTTTATATGAAAACATTAAAAAAGCTTTCACAAATATTCCGTCCTTAGGGCGCTCATGTTTCTTATGTGCATGTATGAAAATGGAACACATTTTCCCAATATCACAACAATTGTAATACTTAGGTAAAACCATTTAGCAAGGATTCACTATTTTGAATAAGCCCTATCAAACAAGAAAGATTTAGATTTCAAATTTCTACCATTTTGTGGCTATTGATGTGCCAAAAAGGTCTTAATTTTGGTGAATTAATGTATTTTTCACCTTATGGAACACTGACCTCATTTGACTAGTCACAGTGAAATTTACATGATCCTGGCACCAACTCCACACATTTCAATTTTCAGGTAAATTAGTCACATGGTGGTGCAAATATAGGTATTTAACATCAAAGTTCCCACTCAACCCAAATGTGTAATCGGGAAATGGACAACTTGGTCAGTATTTGCAAGGACTGGTGAAGAATAGCTGCTGAGAAAAAAGCTGATCTTAAACTTTTATGCAAAAAGACATTCTTATGTATACTAAAAATATGTCAAAGACCCCTTGATCTTAGGCAGTAAAAAGATCTGACTTTTGAGCACAGCACAGATTAAGAAGGTGGGTGCACATGTAGACTTAATATTCCAAATGGTCCATGCATGTATGTGTAGGCAGGACTTCTCTCTGTGGAGTTGATGCAAGACTGTCTTTGATAGACTATGATTCTGAGTACAGATAATTTTGACTTCAGGGCAGCATCATGAATGCCTGAGAAACTGAATTTCCATATGCTTTTAGATGCACACTTTAGAGGTATCTTCTTAAACGCTCTGACTGATAAGAATAAGCGTAATTCTACTAGTGTGCAATAAGTTCTCTAGTCATGAATGTCAAGGAGTGATAAAACTGTGGTTTGACACTTGACAAAACACTTAACCCTTAGGCTGCAACAGAGTTAAAACATACAGGGATACTGGACTGATATATCAGTGGCACAGCAAGGGTTAATTATGTATCAGCCTAAGCTAATTTTCCAGGTTTTTTTGTTTATAACTAAGCTGAATGCAAACAAAGTTAATAAGATATGTTAGATTGACACATTTGACACAATGTACTGACATCTAATTTCAAGGGCAGTAGATAGAAATCTTTTTGGACTAGTAACCTAAATATTTACCTTTAAAACCATTAACAAGATGTTTAATTAGAAGAGTTGATTACCTTGACCAGTCAGGAAAAACAACTAATTCTTACTGATAATTTTGCTTTTAGCAAGAAATTGGATATTGATTATATGTTCTACCACATTAGAAGTGAAGACTATAGCCACTAACAGTAACAATCTGTTGTGATTCATCAATGTTAGTAGGATAGCTTTTAACATTTCCTGACATTGATTCTGTAAGCCACTAAAAATACTTGTAAAATAGCTCACAATCTGGAAAACAGTGCCAAGCAAATAAAATAGTCATTCAGGCAGGTCTGATTTTAACTAGACTAGCTGAAGCTGATCTTTTGCTAAAGGTTAGATTTTGTTATTAAATATTGATACAAGGTTTAGCAGATAGCTAGCAAGGTAGTGCACCACACTAGTGAGCTAATTGGGAGATTCTTTGTAAGTATGAATGAAAAACTGGAATTTGAAATGATGCTTTATAGCAAAGTGCTTGATATCGGTCAGACAGGTAAGTGATTATTCTTTGCAAAGTAGTTCATAATGGAAAGGCAACTGAGTGGGCAATATAGCTCAGTGGGTTAAGGCTCTGAGCTGCAGATCTAGAGACCTGGGTTTGAATCCCACAGCCACCTAGGTGCATACTGTGTGATCCTAAGCAAGTCATTTAACTTTCTTGTGCTCCCAGGTCGCATCTGGAAACAAGCTTCAGCTTAATGTGCTACTCCAGGTTAAACAATGTTCCCTTTTCCTAACAGCTGAACATGTCACTGGATCCAGGAAACCCTTTTTTATTTACATTTTTCACTCCTCCTTGGAGTGGGCAGGTGGCTCTGGCCCCTCCCACGGAGAGGACTTGTCTCTCAGCCAGCATCTCCCACACCCATCCCAGCCGGCCATCCCCCATGGGTTACCCCTCAGTGACAGAACTGGTGGTGAGGGGTGCCAGCTTCCCCCCCCATAAGCCAACATCCAGATTGCTGGGGGGTGATGTGGGTGCAGCCGGCCATCACAGAGCCTGCCTGCTCCATCCTTTTTTCTCCTGGTTTTCTCCCCAAACCCACACATGTGCAGTAGGCTGAATGACTGTCTCCACCTCTGTGGAGACAGTCTTATATTTCTGTGCATGGGTCCACCTCTCTGCTAAGCATCAAGCCTGTGCTGACCCCCAGCTTTTGCTGGGTGTCGGTCTACAGTTCGATGCTACAACCTCCACCCCCGAAGAAGGAAAGCTGTCGGCGGATGCTTGATCCTTCCTCACCTTGGCTGACCCCAAATGACCTGAGTCCATTCCAGAACCTAGGTCACCAGCATGGTGCGAGGTGTGGCATCCAGTGCCTGAACCCTCAGTGCCACCAGGCCAGCTCCAGGAAACCTTTTAAATGACTATCTGATACTCCTAAACTGTGATAATGACTGGTTGTCTCAAGGTGTTACATGTGTTTTAAAAGTAAAGCAGAATGGTAAAGCAACTTAAGGCTCAATTTTTTGGGCCCCTACTGATCATAATCTGTGTAAAGGATCTAGGCATAAATATAGAGGTACTCAAATTACATTTTTATGCAGATGATACTACCTTACATGGAGCTAGTCCTTCTATCAATATGGTTAAATATGATCTACAGGCTGCTTTCAACATCTTGTAGTTCAATATACCCAGAAACAATTTTTGCCTAGTGTGTCAAAAAAAAAAAGAACAATTACATAAGAACTTACTGTAGCGGTAGATCTTGAGACAATCTCTTTCATAGGACACACCTTTGGAACTACATCTGTGTCAGTGCTAGGACCAGATGGAAACTTTTCAAGTAGTCAGCCAGGTGCCACCCACAGCGATGCCATGTATCAGTGTCTACATAAGTGTGGGTGGCTCCTACTCTCTCAGTTCCCGCTGGAGATCATTTTCATGGGACCTTCTTCTTGGGAACCAGGGAGACCACACCACTTCACATACTATGCAATACAGAGTGCAGGAAAACAGCAATGGTGACAGCAGTACAATGATCCCGTTGCAACCCCTAAGGTGGAAGGAGGGTGGGATGGCATGGCCTGATGAAAGAGATCCTGTTGAATATCTACTGTCATGATAAGTTCTTACATGATTATTCTATCTTCTTCGATTATATCTCTTTCATCAAATCACACCTTTATAATGAGCCCTAAGCAGTACCAAAAGCTAACAGTCTGGGTGGCTAGAGCCTATAGGCTTATGATAATAAAGGAATAATGCCTGACAGGGTGAGTGTTATGCTGGGAAAACATCCCACCTCGGGTGGTTGGGCCCGAGGCCACCAGCCGAAGGTGTCCAACACCTGAGAAGGGATGTTATCCCAGCATAACACCCACCCTGGAGGGCATAATTCCTATTATACAATTGCTTATTGCTTTATAGTTAAAAAAAATTAAAGAATGTTTTTGTT
This sequence comes from Neoceratodus forsteri, assembly GCA_016271365.2. Lineage (NCBI taxonomy): Eukaryota > Metazoa > Chordata > Ceratodontiformes > Ceratodontidae > Neoceratodus > Neoceratodus forsteri. Next base: position 866,904,041 of record CM057452.1, on the reverse strand, counting down.
GGTGTGTAAAAATATTTTTGTTTCTTAAGAGAAAAAAGAGATCTGCTTCAAGGTTTATAGCCTACAAACAATCATCAGGGATGTTATGCCAGGATAACATCCCTGCTGTGACAACCAACTGACCATTCAGAAGCCAGAATTATTTCTTGCTATTGTATACTAGGCCTTATAGCACAGCTAGGCAAGACCCAGCTTGTCTATGAGAGACAATGTCAGACTGTAGTGTTTAGGGAAGGTGTGGACAGTACTCCATGTGGCAGCTCCACAGATTTGTGCAGCATAAACATTCTGAAAACAAGCCACAGAAGTTACTATGCCTCTGGTGGAATGATCACAAACTACACCAGGAAGATCCTTCCTGTACTTCCTGTAACAGAACGTAATACAATGTGCTAGCCATTTGGACAAGCACTGTTTAGAAACTGGAGTGCCATCTTTCCCTGAACAAACAAAATAAGCTGTGGGGACTTTTTGTAGTCTTTTGTACAGTGTGTATCATACCTGAGTATTCTATGCACATTCGAGGAATGGAGCAATGCTTCTCCTGGATTGGCTTGTTCTGAATAATACACTGGTAGGTGGATGGTTTGATTTAAAGCAAACTCAGACACACCTCTGGAAGAAATTTAGGATTAGTATGCAAAGACACCCTGTCGTTGTGGAAAATCAAATAAGGAGGCTCACACATTAAAGCCTGCAGCCCTGAAATCCTTCAAGTACAAGCAATTGCAACTAAAAAAATATGCTTTCCAAGAAAGAAAATGAAAGCCACAACTCACTGCTGACTCAAGAGGACACAAAGTCAGCATTTCCAAAATAAAATTCAGAGCCCAACCTGGGACTGGATTTTGAATAGGAGGCTTTATGTGTAAAATGCCTCATAAGAACGTATGGGCTACCTCCAGCTGATCAACTGTATAGCCATCCACAGGCATGTGGAAAGCTGATATAGCAGCCAAGTGCACTTTGATTGAGGGGTACTGCAGGTCTGAATCCATTGAGGACAGCAGGTACTCTAGAACCTAATTGATTGGGTAGGTAAATGGATCTAGGTTATGTGAAACAGCCTGTAAAGCAAACCACTTCCATTTCATGGAGTAAAGTAAGTCTGGTGGATGGTTTCTAGCAGCACCAGAACATCCATCACTTTCTGTGATACCCAAGCAAGCCATAGTTATGTCTTCATGAGCCATGCCTGCAAATGGTGAGACTTCAGGTGCAGGTGGACTAGATTTCCCTGTTCCTGTGACAGTAGACCCTTGCACAGGGGCAGTAGTACTGGGGGTTCCACTGCCAGCTATTGCAGCAGGGGTTACCATGTCTGCTGAGGCCATAGGTGGGCTATGTGTATTAGTATTGCCCCCTGCATCTTCAGCTTGAGTATTACTCTCTGAATGAGTGGAAAGAGAGGGAAGGTATACAGATAATTCCCTTTCCAGTGATAATGCATCTCAGCAAAAAACTCCAGGCTCTGAATCGAGCAAGCAGAAATGCGACAGTTTTGAGTTGTGTGGGGATGCAAAAAGATCCAGCTCTGGATAACCCCATCTTTCGAATAAGTTGTTGACTATTGAGGTCAGCAGTTCCCACTCATGCATCCTGGACTGTGATATTCTTAGTTTGTCTGTGAAGACATTTTGGGTGCCTGGAATACGTACTACTTATAGTTCTACACTGTGTTCCAGAGCCCAGTACCAAACTTTCACTGCTTCCCTGCATATCAGGTAAGAATAAGTCCCCCCTTGTTTGTTGATGTAGTGCATCACACTGATGTTGTCCATCTGTATTAACTGAAGACCTGGGGACAAGTGGTTCTATAAGGCCAGGAGTCCACATAGGACCACTATTATTCAGAACATTTACATGCAAATGCTCGATTCCATGTGCATTGTGTCTGAAGAGGTCTCAGGTGGGCTGCCCATCCTGATCCCAAAGCATCTGTGGTGAGTATCTGATGTGGAGCAGGATCTTTGTGCATCTCCACACAACTCAAACAGTCATGTTTCTGGTTTGATGAGGAACTGCGAGTTGAAGATTAGGGTCGGAGGTTAGAAAGGCATTGGAGAGGTTCTGGCATGTTGGAGGACAAGTTGGCCTGAAGTCCCATTACAAGTACTAGCAGGAGGCAATCTCCCATAAAAAGGCAGCTTTCCTGTTGAGGGAGATTGCTTTGGCAAAGAACAGACCGGCTAAGCTCTTCTGCATGGTTGATGGGTTTTTACATCTGGCCTGTCTCCGAGTGGGAGGAGCTGGTCCTAATATAAGATGCGAAGAGTTTGTTCTGTTCTTTGCTGACATGGTGTCCTCCATCAGGTCAGAGGTCTCTTCCAATGTCTCTCTCTTAGGGATTGTGGGGCTCATTTTGTGATGTGCCAGAGCACTCCTCTTGTCTGGGTGAAGTTTGACCCAGTTGGGGTGGAGGAGGTGGTGGAGGTTGACTTGAGGCTGTGGCCGACACACTGTGATCTCGATGCAGGTCCAACCCAACTATTGGTTTCATGCTTGGACCTGATTGGACTTGTGGTTGCTGAGATTGTCTGGAGTTCCTTGAGGAATGGAGTCTTCCCATTGACTTTAAAAGAGTCCTTGGTTAGACCCCTGTTAAAGAAGTCCTTGTTGGACCTGGACTGCCTCGGCAACTACAGACTGGTCTCTAACCTCCCATTTTTAGGGAAGGCTATAGAAAAGATGGTGGCCATTCAGCTTGAGGGGTGCCTTGCCTCCTCCTCCACCTATGAGGTTTTTCAATCTGGGTTTAGGGTTAGGCATAGCAGGGAGACCACCTTGGTGATGGTACTGAATGACCTCCTGATTGCAAGGGACAGGAAAGAATGTACCATCTTGATCCTCCTGGATCTCAAGGTGGCATTTGATATGGTGAACAATGAGATGCTGCTCAACCAGTTGAGGTTTTGGTGTGGCCTATCGTACAGTCATCCAATGGTTCAAATCATTCCAGACAGGCAGGGCATAGAGGGTGGTGATGGGACTTGTCTCATCTAATCCAAAGCCCCTGACCTGTGGAATTCTACAGGGGTCATTCTTGTCACCTTGTTGTTCACTGTATACATGCTGCCACTGGGAGACATCTTCAGGCAGTATGGGCTGGGTTTTCATTGCTATGCTGATGATACCCAGCTATACCTGTCCTGTTCAAAGGGTAGCCAGATTGCAGATTCCATGTTTAACAGCTGCCTGGCTGAAATACAGGCTTGGATGTCTCATAACTGATTACAGATCAAGCCAGACAAGACTGAGGTACTTGTGGCAAATCCAGGTCATCTTGGTGGGGATGGGACACAGTGGGATCCCCCCAGTCTTGTTCTGGGGGGTACCCCAGGCCCTGTCTGATCAGGTCAAGAATCTGGGAGTGATCCTCAATGATGGCCTAACATTTACTGCTCAGGTGTTGGCCATCATTAAGTGAATTTTATCATCTGAGGAATATTGCCCGGATCCAACACCTTTTAACACCTGAGGGTCTGACCTCACTGGTACATGCTTTTGTTACATCTAGACTGGACTACTGCAATGCCTTCTACCTGGGGCTTTCTGGAGGTAACTTCTGATGGCTGCAGCTAGTGCAGAATGTGGTGGCTTGACTACTGTCAGGTGTACAAAGGTTTGATCATATTACACTCATCCTCTGTGAACTGCATTGGCTTCCAGTCAGATGGAGGATTATCTTCAAGCTCGGATTACTGACCTATAAGGCCCTACATGGTCGGGGACCAGTCTACCTGCAAGATCTCCTCATGCCCTACTGCCCATCCTGGACTCTTCATTCAGCTGAGGATTGCCTCCTCAGCATTCCGAGGATGAAGTTGTGGAACTCTGGTGACTGAGCCTTTTCAGTGGCTGCACCCACCCTTTGGAACTCTCTTTCTCAACAACTACAGCAGGCACCCTCAATGGAATTCTTTAAAAAGGGATTAAAAATATTGCTATTTTGCCAGGCATTCAGTGATTTTTAATGACTATGTTATATGATAATTGGTTTTCTTTGTATTTTGCTGCTTGTTCTGTATTGGATTTGTATATTGTTAATGTTTTACTGTGTTTTTTAAACTGTATTGTAAAATGTTCCAAGTCTCCAGAGAGGGGCCCTATATAAATAGAACTATCTAGCTATCTGTCTGTCTGTCTGTCTGACTGTCTGTCTGTCTATCTATCTATCTATCTATCTATCTATCTATCTATCTATCTATCTAAGAATGGAATGCCCTTGTGCAGGTTGTTGCATTCCAGCCACCACTTGAGTAGCTTTGTGCAAGAGAGCGTTACTATAACACCTCTGTTCTAGATTGTCTGTCAGCTGGTCCCATTGGACTCTCAGGGTCCACTGTGGAATACACATGTGCAGCCTGGCCAGTGGCACTGCAACAGTGACTACTGCCATGAGTCCCAAAAGGCATCGAAACATCCATGCTGAGGCATAATAGCTGTGGTGCACCAATTTTTCCTGGTAAAAAATAAAACAAACAAACAAGCAGTTGTGCTTGGGCAATCAAGCAGTCTTCCCAGTCCAGCAGCAGAAATGCAGAACCTTGGTCCATATCCAGAACTGCCCCTCTGTACTGTAGTTATTCCCTTCCCTGCAAAGGGCTGCTGCCACCACTACCAAGCATTTGGTAAAAACTCACAGCATGGAAGATAAGCCAAAGGACCACACTCTGAACTGGTAATACTCCCATTAAAATAGGAACCTCAAATATTTCCTGTCAGCTTTCTGGATTTTGATATTGAGGCACACATCCTTCATATCCAGGGAGCATATCCAGTCCCTGTTTGCAATAGGGGAAAGAGACCCTGTAGAGAGACCATCCAAAATGTCTTGTGTTCTATAAAGAAGTTTAGATGCCTTGGATCCAGAATAGATCTCAGATCTCCTGTCCACTTTGGGACAAGGAAGTATCTGGAGCAAAAATCTTTGTGCCTTTCTGCTGGAGGTACAGGTTCTGCAGCCCATTTTTGAAGCAGGGTCTGTACTTCCTCTAGCAACAGGGACATGTGCCCTGGTTGGTATGTTGTCACAACCTGTGGATGATCTGCAGGGGTGTACAGAAGCTTTAGAGCATGACACTTCTCTATAATCACCAGAACTCATTCCTCTGTAGTCACCACCCTCCATTGATCCAAGCGGAAGGACAGGTGATCCCCTATGACCTCCCTTGGAAGTAATGGTGGTTGAGGGCATGGCTTCAGATAACTACATTTTGGACAGATTTTACATCCAGAAATGTGTGTAAAACAACCAAAAATAGACTCCTTGAGTGATTTATGCCCTAATGTAACAACCTGGTTAAGGGCTGACCTCTGTTTTTTTCTGCTGTGGATGGTTTTTTATTTTGTTAATGTAACCCCTCGCAACCAACAGAGACGCTTTTGAAGTTCACTTTGCATTGACTTCTATTTAATTCAGGTGTGAAGGCATTAAATTGAACTAACATTGCAACCCTGCTGTAATCAGCTTCAGCAAGGAGGAGTATGTTCTATGTTCTGTGACAGTCCGGGCTAATCTCCAACTCAGAGAGTGAAAGATTTACAGCCAACCTTCAGATGACTCTGTAGATGAGTTCTGGTGGACCAGTGTGTATCAGTTTACTTTTTCAAAGAGGAGAAGCCTTAGCCTGCTGTTTTGTGTGCATCCCTTGTCCTACTGCTGACAAGATCAACATCGCTTGGCATCTGGTCCAGCACATCCGGTCCATACTCTCAAGTCACTGTTGAGCTTCCCTACTGCACATGCTGCATTCACCTAGCTTGTCTCCATTACTAGACTTAGACTCATCACTGACTGGAGATAACAAAAGTAAGTTTTTTTTCTTCTAAATTTTTAGAGAACCAGGAAAGGCAATATCTGCCTATATGTGGCATGGATAAGAGAGGGGAGGAGCAGTTGTATAGTTAGGCTGGCAGTATAGCCTGGAGGTTAGAGTAGCAAGCTTTTAATGAACTTGGTACATCCAGCAGAGCTGTGTTTGATTCCACAACCTCCACTTGCATACTGTATGACTCTGAGCAAGTCACTTAATCTCCCAGTGCTCCCAGTTTGCCCATGAAAACAGGTATTTGTGTTAGCAAGCCATACCTGATTACAAAAGAAGTTATTTATTTTATTTATTAAATCTCAGATTACAAATACCCTTTGAGCACAGGGCAGCTCATTTACAAAGGTTCCACATTAGTTTGGGAGGGGTAGAAAACAGACAAAGGAGAAAACAGTTTGATTTACAGTATACAGCAATAAATCATAATAATAGTAACTAACAGTCTGAATACAGTTGTGAGAACATGAGAGGAAAATCTGACTAACAGATAGAGAGGTAAGGTAAAATAAGAAGCATGTCAGAAGAGGGAAAGGTTGCAGCCAAGTGGCATTGTCAAAATGCAGAGAGAGGTAGGAAGAGATAGGGTGGGTTTAGAGGAAAATGGGGAGACAGACAGCAGTAGGGGATGGGGTGTGAAGGATGGGTGGGTGGGTGGGTGGGGAGGGACAGAGTAGAGGGAGGAATAGTATTTGGGAAAGATAGACAGCCAGAAGCCTTATCCAAGCAGCAAAGTCAACTGAGAGGCAATAATGGGCATGTAATAAGACTATTTGTGGCAATCACATGTGCTTCAATTTATAATGTGCTGGTGAAGAAGACACTTAAACTGGGTAAGATGAGGTAGGTTAATCAGTTCACATCCCATACTATTTAACCAGTGTGGGTCTCTGTAGAGGAAGGATCACTGTACAAATCAAAAACTTACTTGCTCCCTCCCAATATGTACTTTAGTAAGCTGGTTAGGTCAGCAATGTGGTATTTGAGAAGCAGAATAGCCAGGAAGTTTTCAGGCTTATAAAAGGGAGATTGGTGTATTTATATTTAATAGTTGACTAATATCTACTGCTCACTTTTTTAATTGAGGTTGATCATTGAAATGTAGTTTATACTCTGTTCAAATACTATCAATTTAACGTAGGTGAAATTATTTTGGGAGAGGGTACTTTTGTTCTTAGGTTTCAACATTAATAATATTCTGACAGCTGTTCACCTGATACAGGCAGTATTTCTGCAGGGGTGGTCTGTGTTTGGGTTGCAGGTAGGGGAGCTGGCCAGGTTTACTTGGTTGGGGTAGGGGCTTGCAGTGTTGGTGCCGAGGCTGACTGTGTTCACTTGGGTGGGGGAAATGGCTGTGCTAGTGCTAAGGGCATCAGCATTCACTTGAGTTGTGCAAGGGGGCTGGAAGTGTTAGTATGAGGTGAACTTTTGCTTGGGTGGTGTGGGGTGACTGGCCATGTAGGTACTAGGTCCATCAGTGTTTGCTTGGATTTGGTGGGGGTGCTGGCAGTATTGATTACAAGGCTGACTGTGTTTACTTGGTTGGTGTGTGGTTGGCAGTGTTTGTGCCAGGACTGTGTTCACTTGCGTGGGGTTGTCCACTTTGTGATTCAGGGGCTGTTTATGTTGCTGCTGTGCCTGAGGGGCTTGGCAGTGGTCATTTCTGGGAAATGGGATGCTTGGATGGAGGGGAACTCACTGGAAAATGGGGACTCATTAGCCATGTTCTTTCAGAGAGAGAGTGTTTGTGTATTTATGTGGGTAGGGTGGAACAGATTGTATGTGGCTTTGGGGAGCAGGCTCTGTGTGTCTTGATGGGGATACCAGCCATTGTGGGGGAAGTTGGGTGTATGTGTGGGGAACTGGCCATGTTGGCAATGTAAGGGACCAAGCATATGTGTGAGGAGCTGACCCTATTGGTGAAGGCAGGCATACTGCAGAAACTGGCCATGGCATTCAGGGGTGAGGGTGCCAGACATGGCTACCTTACCACGTTGGAGCCTTAAACTGCTGGTGAAAGGTTATTTTTGGCTTACAAAATGTTATCAAAGCATGCCATACTTGTTGCACTTTGGGAAGTATGTTTATATTTTCTTTGTGTGTGTGTGTGTGTGTGTAACAGGTTGAAAGATTGCAAAATAGCTGGTGTGTCCAGGGGGGCCCTAGTGATCTTAGGTGGCTGCACATACAGTGCTGTATTGCACAGGGTATGGTGGGATGTGTGTGTGTGTGTGTGTGTGTGTGTGTGTGTGTGTGTGTGGTGCATGGACCTGACTGTTTAGGGGAGTTGGGTATGAGGAATAAGGGAGCAAACTGTGTTTATTGGGGACCACACTAGCGTGGTGCTGACCATGTTGGTGAGGTGGTACAGCTGACTGGGTTTTGGGGTCATGGTGTGGGTCTGTCCATTTTTGTGCATTTGAGGGAGTGACAGTGGATTAGCTGTGTTGTTGCAGTAGCTTGGAGGGCTGTGTGTGTTCCCTTTGGCGTAGTGGTGAGCTGTATGTGCTGATGAAGGGGCAGGCTGTGTTGGTGCAAGGGATGGAGGAGCTGACTGTTTGCTTGGGTTTGGTGGGTTGAATAGCTGTGTTGGAGAGTGGTGTGGTGGGAGCTGGTATGTTTTTGAATGTGAGTAGTCATGCATGTTGGTGGGATGGTTGGGAGGGATGGCTCATGCTGGTATGGTGGGAGAGCCATCTGTCTTCATTTGGGTGGGCTGCAGTATTGCTTCCAGGGTTGACTAAGTTCTTTTGGGTAGGTTAGAGGACTGGCAATGTTGGTGTAAGGATGGTTGTCTGTTTGTGTTGTGTGTGGGACTGTGTGAGAGTTGACTCAGAACACAAGAAAACAGTCCACTTTAAAAATGATTTTATTAGTTTACAGGACAAGTACGTGTGTGTGTGTGACATAAACAAATGAGATATGTTTTGTGTTTTTATTTAATTACTACAAATTCTTTAACAAAAAAGCACTTGTTGACTCTAAAGATTTCATCATTCATACTCATGCAAATTTGGCTTTACTTGCCTCACTTCTAAAATAGAAAGATATGTTCACTCTGTCTGTATTGCACTGTGCATATATGTACAGCTGGCTATGTTGTTGGGAGTAAATACTGTGTGTGCACTGGAAGCTGTCCATGCTGAGGTCTAAAAGTGGGGTGAAAAGTCATGCCCTCTGGTGACGAGCATCCATGTTTCCTGCAAACAAGTCCTCACTACTCTCCTTGTTAATATCCCTAGGTTTCAATCAAGTGTGTCCCATCTGCTCCCACCCAGACTCTAGCATGTCATATTTAGGCTTCAACCAACTCCCATCATAGAATCTGCCCTGCTGGCCCGGATTATCTTTTTGACCCTTTGCTGCACTGATGCTAGCCTGTCCATGTCTTTCCTTGGTTAGGGAGATGGGCATGTGGCAGGGAAACTGACTGGGGGTGTCTGGTAGCTGGCTGGGTTTTCTTTGGTGGGATGGTGGGACTGAAGTTTTTCCACAGGACCTGTGTGTGTTTGGGCCAGTGAGAAAGGAGGTTTGTTTGCTTGGGTGGGTGGACTTTCAGACGCGAGTTGTATTTGTGTCTGAGCTCCAACATGAAAACTAAGGGACTCCCTTTTTATGGAATAAACACACACTTAACTGATTTACTGTGTATGTTTTCCTTTCCTAGACTCATTCAGAAATATATTCTGGGGATGTGCTGTGAATGGGATTACAGGAGGTATTCAGAAGGCCTATGACTTCAAAAGCCATAGGCTGTGGAGTATTTCACATTCCAAAATATGTGGACTAAAATTATTTTGACTTCCAAAAATTGACAGCTGGAAATATTTTGACTCCAGTAAAACTGAAATGACTTCCAAATTTCAACCCATGAAAGTATTTGACTTCCACCCAAACAAATGATCTGAAGCCCTGGTTGAGGGGTGTAGAAAGAGTCATGCAGAGCCGGGGTGTGCAGAGCCACTGGTTCTTCTACCTTTAGGTACTTTTGTATGGGAACTCAGGATTGTGATGGGGACTGGCAAGGCCCCTGCACCTCTGCCTCTTCCCTGCTCTCTGTAGGCCTGACGGTGTCCTCTAACAGCAGATTGGTGAAATTTACTCCTGCTCCTTTCCCTATTTTGGGTATGGTACAGCAATTTTGCTGACTTCAGAGTCTTGCCAGATGATTGAAGGTTTCTCTAAGTTTCTTCTACATTATGGCCATACAGTTTCTGACCTCTGAATGAGGCATTGAGAACTGTTTGCTGCACATCGGTGGCAAAACCTGCTACTTTGAGCCAAGAGTAGCACCTGAGACAAATGCCAGAGGCCGCAGCCCAGGCAGAGGCATCAGAAATATCATATGCAGTGCAGATCAAATGTTTCCCCACATCAGCACCTGCATTAAGAGTTTTGATTAACTCCTGTTTAGCAGAACCCTTAGGAAAAAAGGCCTTTGCATCAGTCTTAGCCTTCTTCCATAGGGTGGTCTGATATTTTAACATATGTGGGTTTTAATTGGCACTAGACAGGCTCGGTGAGGTAGAGGTATATGTACATTTGCTTAGGACATCCAGCCTACTGGATGAGGAGAAAGGAAACTCAGGAGCCTAGGTGCCCTTGGCCTATCATGATCAGCTGTGATCACCACTGAGACAGCCTCAGGCTGGTTACCATAATAGGATTTACCAGAACAGGATGAATACATTTTGTTTGTGTTTCTGGGCACAGCTGGTATATTGTTTGGCCTATACTAGGCTGCATAAGTATTACCTTTCAATGCAGGAAACAGGGAGAAAACTACAGTAGAGGACAATCTGGCATCTCCTAGAAACTCCAGCAGGTTCTTTTGGTAGAATTCTGTTAGTTTAAGCTGAAGTCCATGGCAGCTTGCATTTGCTGCATCATGACAGAAAATGAAGGATCCTCTGGAGATAATCCTGGAGTATTCACAACAGAGTCCTCACTACAGGAGGAGATTGTTGAGCTGGTGTCATGTCCATACTGGCTCTCCTCTCCACAGTCTTCCTCCTCCTCTTCCTCTTTCATTATGAGGTCAGGATTATATTCATATTCACTGTTGACTCTGTCATCGATAAGAATGAATGACCATACTGGCAACATCAGTGGCAGCAGAGGATGTCTATTATACAAAGTATTAACTTGTGTTGTTGATGAAGTAGTTGTAGGAGTCCTCATCAATGAGCCCCCTGCAGCAGGTAGGCTTCACAGTAGACACCACATCTTGTCTGTAAAGGGTATGAGTACTGCCTGTGCATTGGTGCCACTTTGGGTAGTAGGCATAATTGAAGTAGTTGTTGGAGGTTGGTTCTCCATCAATGATGGCAACATACCAGCCATAATAGGCCGGGTAGTGCCTACTCCAAGCCCTGACTTTGGTGTCTGCTTGACAGTCAGGAGTTAGTTGGAGCCACCTCTGGAGTGGACAACATCGTAGAAGAGGTCATACCTGTAGTCCACAGTGGCAACCTGGATCTTATGGGGGGAGGCCTTTTCCTCATCCCATTGCTTGTGTTGTGGCTCCCCACAAAGTTTTCCCAGCAATTTGACATCCACAATTCAGTCAGTGGGGATGGCAACATGGATTTACCCTGAAGCTGCTTCTCCTTGCGTCTACAGTCTTCTGGAGGAGGAATTTATCCACAGTCCCATTCCTGTGTCGCCTGGTAAAAGAGTTGAACCCCTTACAAATCTCATAGAGTTTCACACTATGGGAGTGGCCAAGGCAGCAGACACACATTTCATGGGTGTCCTCCTTGTAGATCTCTCTATACTCGCAGTACCAGAAAAGTTTAGACAGTTCTTTTGGTGGCATACAGGTTGCTGAAAATCACAATAAAAGAAATTACTTTGTATAAAGAAAAAAATGGTGTCTTTTAGCAGTTTCATTTCCAATGGCGGTTCTAATGAGTCTGATCAATGGCAGGAAAATAACTGAGGAGAGGAGGGGCTGCCCACTTTTATGTAGACACTGATACCTGACATCATTGTGGGTGACCCCTGGCTGACTGATTGCAAAAATTTCCAGGTAGTCCTAGTGCTGACATGGGTATACTGTAGTTCCAAAGGTGTGTCCTGATGAAAGAGATATCCCCAAAGAAAATCTAAGGTTATGCAATTCACACTGAAGATAAATGTCCCATGGGACCCTCTGATTTCTCTATTTCCATTATGCTGGGTGGCAAACTGGAATTAGTTACTGTATATAAATACTTCAGGATGTGGACTGATAGTAGACTGCCTGTTTTCAAAAAATATTGATAACCTTTGCAAAAAGCTTAGATTGAGGCTAGGGTCCAGATTTTCAAAAGATTGTGGGCCTAAGTCCTACTCCACAAGTCCAATTGCAGACCAAAATCTTTGCAGCTGCACAGTGGAGATTTATATTTTCAGTCCCCCAGAGCTTAAGAAGATGTTATGCCTGGTCCCACTGGCTGTAACATTTTTTCTGCAGCTGTGGGGAAAAACAACTACAAGCTTTTGTAAATTGTGTAAACAGTCACAAACTGGCTCCACTTTTGAGAATACCTAGCTGCAGGAAAAACTGTGGCTCCACAAGTGATAACCCACCTGCACTGAGATTTTCCTGCAGCAATGGGATTTTCAAGGACTTTGAAAATTCAGACCTAGGTTTTATTTTAGGAACACGAGTTGCTTCATAGCTGATGCCCAAAACAGACTGGTACAGTGAAATTGCTTGCCAGTCTTAGACTACAGATACCTGCTGTACAAAGGGTGCCCCTTTTGTCATCTTGTTATGTTACATGCATTACAACCTGGAGCTAAATACTTTATAACTGATCCGGATCCCTAGAACACAACACTGCATCCTTTATTCTGCCCTATGCTCATTCTCTGTATGTGAAAGGAGGTTATAAAATCTCTATAGGTGGCTCTAAAAACCTCTGAACAATTTACCATCATATATCACTGAATTCATTCAAATAACAATATGCTCATGACCTTAGGAGTAACATTGTAATCTATGTATAGATCCCACAATGCTGTGCCTTTTACACTGAATGCACATTCAGTTGTCTAAAGCACCACACTTCTGAAGTAAGCTGCAAAGTGCCCTTAGGTTTGAAGACCTAGTTACTATAGTTTCAACATCTTTAAATCAATGATTAAAATCTGTTGTACAGATAGTTGCTGCTGCTTTTAGGATTCGTTCATAATTCTAGAGTGTCATGAGCTACCCAAGCACTTTTGTCCCTCAAAATGAAGAACTATTTTACAACTGCTACATATCATGTAATTGCACATAACACCAGTATTTAATACTGATCCAGACGTGACCACTGGTTCTGCTGAACATGGATTATCTGAAGTACAATGATATCTTTTTGCAAATTTGATGTAATTTGCCATTCCATCTCTATTGACTTGGAATTGCCTGTTAACAGCCTTGATATTTTCTGCAAAATTTACACATTCAGTTTCAAAATCAGTTTATTTCTGCAGCATTTGTTTGACCTATCCAGGATCTCTGTAGCTGAGTATTGCTTATTGAGCTTCTGCTGATAAAACAAACACATTAAAAATGTTCTAATGAACAATCCTACATTACAAATGTGCTTGCATATATATCTCATTAATATAGCTTTTCAGTATATAGTACCAGTGATTTTTATGCATCTTATACTAAAGAAAAGAATTAGCAATAATAGCACTTTATTCACATTGTATCCCACGGTGCTTTTACAAGCAGTGACAGACTGGTAATGAAGCGACTGTAAATGTGTAGTGGCAGTCATTTGGCGTATCAGCACCACCACACTGTCTTGGATAATTGCACAAACTCTTTTTATGGAAAGGAAAATAGGCTAGGACACTGAGGACCTCTCCTCCTCTTTGGTGATGGGGTGTTGTTGGCCTTATTCCCAAGATGGAGAAATCAGCTGCAGAGGAGGAGAGGCAGCAGCAGGCTGTGGAGTGGTCGTCCCTGCCAGTTGATGAAACTCAGTAGGACAATGTCAGAAACAGATCAAATTTACCAATACAGACACTGAGGGAAGTTCAGAGGGGGACTGAGACAGAGTGTAGAAATGAAGATGAGGAAATGGAAGGCTCAACAACCACAGAAAAAGATGTTTTGGAGGCAGAGGAACAACTAGAAAAAGAAATCTTGCAACAATGGCAGTCTTTTGTAAGTCAAATGGCCAAGAATGAAGAGAGAGAGACTCTTTAGGAAAAAAACAGCTTTAAGAAAAAATAAAAGAGCCAGAAGGAAAAGTTTTGATAGAAACTAAGGTGGTTTTGACAGGTGCAGTGCTGATTTTGGAGCCAGTCATTTAGAGGTTACCATGGAGAACCCCACTGCTACAGCTCTGGTAAGGGAGGAGTTTGGGGTAAGCACACAACAAGAACAGGACTTGGAATGGACATCAGAAAATGAATTGAAGAATGCTGGCTGGGCAAAAGATGACACCAGTAAGTGGGTATCTGATCCTGAATGGGATATTGCCACGGGGTTGTCAGTGCCTAACAGAAAAGCACAAATAATTAAAGAGATTGAAAAATCTTGTGAAAAGACAGTAGTGACACAAAAAATACAAGGGGGTCAGAACACCAATAGTTGCTAAGAAATCCAGAGCAGAATTCAAAAAGTGCAGGAATAGACAATATTTGTTGCAAATCTTTCATATTTTCAGCTGGAAAAAGAAAAAAAACAAACAGGGAGAAATAGAGTTCTCCAGCAAGGTCCAGAACAGTGCACAAAAAGAAAACTTAACAAAAAAGCCCTGCTTTCTGCCCATTACAAACATATAATCAACCAGGAACTACACAATTACAGGTACAGATACCCAGCAATAGAGAAAAGGGGCGCAATGGCAATCATATAGCACAGGAAGAACTGCTGAACATTGAGGCAAATATGAGAAACAAACAACAACGGGGAGGTGGATGATGAAGAAACTCCAGAAGAAAATAATGACACCCCAAGCACCCCCAGGACCCCCCAACTATGCAGATCTATTTGATAGATCTGAACCAGCTCCACATCACAATGCAGTTTGCATTAGAAATAAAAGAAGACTGGATCCTTGCCCTGATAGGATGTATGTGAGCAAAAAATAATAAAATAATCCCTTAACTTTCTCCCTGCTGATGTCCATGCCCTGATTCACATATCAGGTGAAGATAATTTTGGTACCAGTTTTACTGCTTCTCAGGGCCTGGAAAGATTTTGGCTTAAATACAATCAGGTTAAGTTTTCTCCATTATGGACCCCCCTTTTTTGCTATCCCCCTGACCAAACCACCCTAAACAAACCATTGATAAAAAGAATCACAGTAATGTTCAGAAATGAGGGGTACATGTGGAGACATTCATCACTGGCTGCAAACCAGGTGTAACATTCTTAGTGCACCGGAACCTATGATAGATGTAGAATCCTTCTAGACAGGGAGCTGAAATTCCTGTGTTAAGCTGAGACAAGATGAAACTGGAATACAGCACAGTCCAAACAGCTTTTTTTTTCTAGGAAATGATATAGGGGTATGCTTTTATGTGGGCCTGTTCAAGGCCTGTTATAAATGTGGAGAGAAACTTCATCTAGCCAGCACATGTGATAAACTCAGATGTAACCTATGTGGTGTTTTTGATCACATCAGTACCATGTGTAGGAGTTATGCAAAATGTAACTTGTATTATAGTATTGGGCATGGTATCACAAATGCCCATGGACAGCCCATAATAGGTATAATACAGTTGACCAAGATGTCTTAATTAAACAAGCAAGAGAAAAAATGGACAAAATCCAAGAGAAGGGAATTCTGAAGCAGCCAGTTCAAACTCTACTGCTAATGGTTTCCTGAATGACCAGGCTACATTAGCAAATACCACTTCTAGAAACTCAGAGGAGAGACAAAGCCAGGAAAAGGAGGAGGGACAAAAAGAACAAAGGGATAAACAAATAACAAATCAACCCACAGGAACCAATACCTTACCTTCTGAGACTCCTATTGTGGAGGAAAGAGGAAAAGAGACAGCCCCTCCACAAGCATTGTCAAAGCCTATCAGTAGAAAAAGCTCCACACTAAGAATCACAGTAACACCACAACTCCCATCTGAAAACAGATTTGAACTGTTGGCAGGAGAAAAAGAAATGGGGTGATTCAAACATTTTGATAAGACTCTCATGCATCTTCTAAAACAGAACCATCAGTAGAAGAAAAAGATGGTAGGAAAAAAAAGGAAAAGAAACATTTAGAGAAAATGACTAAAGAAATAAATTATCTACAGTAATATTCTCATTCTCTAAATCTTATATATGAAGCAGATCAAATTAGCTACCCTGAATGTCTGCAGCATCAGGACTGGGGTTAATAGGAAAGCTATATTTTCATTACCGAAACAAATTAACTTACTGTAGATATAATCTTTCTACAAGAAACATGGATGCAAGACTCATTTATATTATTTCAATGTACAAAAGCCTGGTGGTGGGAACGATTTTATTGGTCATTTGGTTTAGATAAAGCCGATGGTGTGGGAATTTTAATGGTACATCATTTGAAATGCACGAATTTATAGATCTTGTCCCTGGAAGAGTACTGATTTTAGATGGTGTATGGTGAAACCAATCCTGCAGGTTGATTAATATTTACACTTCCCAAATTAAATCTGAGAGGATAGCATTGTTGGAAAAAAATCAAACCATACCTAGTCACTGCCAGGAACATTTATGTAGGTGGAGATTCCAACTGTTCTCTAGTTATAAATCAGAGATACCTAGAGGACAGGAAAGTGTATTGCAATTCTAGGGTGCTAAAAGCTTGTATAGATGCTGCAGGGCTTACAATTTCACATAAGGCAACAGGGAACACTACAGGAAACACATGTATAAGAGGTAACCTAGCTATTAGAATCGACTACTTTTTTCTATCACCAAGAATACACATACTAAAGACAAGGACAGTGCATTTGGACATTTTGACCATTTATTATTAGAAATTGCTGTGCGGGATACTGAAGACTATGGACATTGTTACACGAGGCCCCTGCACCCTAATTGGTACCCTCAGAGGTACACCGTAGATAGCTAACACTTATGCCTATGTTATACTAACATATAGGGCTAAGGGCATCTACCGTACAAGAGTAGATGTCAGGATATGAATGCATATTGTTGTAATACACTTTGCTCGCTAATACATATATATATTCTATGTATTTTCTGTGTATTTCTTGTAAGATGCCAAGGCATCTGTGTCCTTGGAATAATTATGATATGTAAGTCAGCATTGCCACCTTTCGGTGATTTGTACTACTACAGTGAGTTATGTAAGACTCTGTATAAAAACTCTTTTGTTCATAAACTGATGACTATACAGAATTGTATAATGTTATCTTAGACCGTGGAGCCACCTCTAATTTTGCCAATAGTGCTCATCTCTGTAACTAGAAATGTTTCTATCTTACAGTAACCATAGTAATTATCATAGGTATATAATGTAATACACTAGTCTCATACCTCGGAGACCTCAGGAGACACCAAGAGACACAGAGAAACCTCGAGGTATAGGGAACGCTTAGCACTGGCTCCCGGTTCGTATTGGTAAGAACTGCTTAGGGCAACTGTGATTTATCCTTTTGGTAGTAATAAACTTGTTTATTACTCTTATGCAATGTGTCTGTGATTACTTGCATTCCCAATATTGCCAAGAACCTAAAAGTGAGGTTTAGACCTCCTAACAAATTGGCGACCATGTGCAGGTGATATTTGGTGATTGTAGGTTTTCACTTGCTTACCATCAGAGACTTTGGATGGCTTACCAAGCAGGAAAGCACTTGGCACAAGAAGCTGCAAATGTAGATCTTATTAAATATAAGACCCTGTTCCTTAGGAACATGATTCCAGCAGTATAAGAAAAAGTAGAGCCAACCACCTACCCCAATATGGATAGGTTTGCCGACATTCTTCGGAAAACCAAGAGAGTTTACCAACTCTATATCCGTAATCTGGGCTCCGGTTCCAAAAAAGTAGCCACCGTGGAGCCTACTTCCGAGGCCACGACACACTACACTGTAAAAGGGCAGGCCCAACACCAGCAGGCCCAACACCAGCAAGCCCTCCAGCTAACAACCAACACCCCCAACAGGCCCATCAACAACAACCGCAACAGCAACAACAGTGGGGTGGAAACCAAAATTAGTTAAGTATAAAAGCATAAAGGTAAAACCACAACAGCAAAGAACAGGTCCTTCATATAGGAAGATAGCCAAAAAAATCAAAAATTCCAAGAGCTCCTGGGACAAGTGCACTCTGTAGCAGATGCTGTTCCTGCACAGGCCCTTGCAGCAATACAACCGGGAACCCAGACCCCAACAGGTCATGGGGACACTGGTGGTGCAGGCCCTCAGGCCCATACAGGCCTAAACCCAGAAGCTCCTCTCTATATAGCATCAGTGCAGCATGATAAAGTAATTCACAAGAGTCAGGCCCAACCTCTCCATGCTCCCAGCAGTACAGATTAAGAATTACAGGCCCCAGTCCGGATTGTAAACAAGCTAGTCTTAAATACAAATGAAAGGCCCTGCACCAAGGTCAAGGTCAGGGGCCGCCTACTAGTAGTCTTGTTAGATACAGGTGCAGCTGTATCTGTGTTACATAATAAACACCCAGACACATCCCCTTGGTCCACCGGACAGAGGACCAACATGTCAAAAGTTAATGGTACTAGGCTACCTGCATACCCTTCTCTACCTCTACCTACCCCTAAAGGCCTCACACACCTTCCAACTAATGGTATTGCATAATCATCCTAGTATCATAGGGATTGACTTCCTCATGCCACACAGCTGTGTGGTAGACCTAGCTAACATGCTACTAATACAGATTCAGGGTCAATATCATACCATTTTGATTCCTGATTCACACATCGTGGCAACAATATCTGCCAGTGACAAAGGTATGACATCATAGATTTGTTCAAGACTATTGAACTTTTCCCAAAGCTTCTCCCTATTTTGCAATGACATTTAAAAGCATTTACAAGTAACAAACATGACTGTGATAAAATGCACACTGTTATCAAAGTGCCAGGCCCAGCACATGAGAGGCAAAGGCAATATCCTTTCCCAACTAAGGCCTTGCCTTCCCTTAAAGAGACGATCAAGTCACTCCTCAAGCAAGGAGTTATCAAAACTTGTGTTTCCACTGCCAACTCCCCAGTGTGGCACGTGTAAAAAACCCACAGGTGCCTGGAGACTTACTATTGACTACAAAAAACTAAATCAGGTCACCCCCAGTTGTTCTCCAACTGTGGCATCAGCACCTGATGTGCTACGACTTCTGACCGCTGACCTAAAATGGTTCAGTGCCCTGGACATTTCCAGTGGTTTTTGGTCATTACCATTGGCCCCCAAAAGTCAATATAAGTTTGCCTTCACCTTTGAAGAAAGATAGTATATGTGGACTTGCTTACCACAAGGATTCAATAACAGTCCATCACTGTTCCATCTACACATGATGGATGCCCTCGAGAGTTCCTCTACTCCCCAATGCCTCTTGCAATATGTAAACGATCTGTTGCTGGCAACAGCCACACAAAACGAGTCCGGGTTGTCAGCGAGCTAGCCGGGGGGAGGAGGCTTGAGTGTCCAAGGGATTGCTCGTCTCCTCCAGGGAAAAGAAGTGTACTGACTTGGTGCTTACCTGGCCTCTGGCAGTGGCTGGCAGTACAGCATGCCCAAGTCTGAACTAAGAGGGGAGACATGACAGATGCTGTCACAGGCCTCAGTGTCAGCACACGTCACACCTTCGGGGGGGTGTACATAAGAAAAATACTGGCCCCAGTGCGACACCGGATGAGAGGGGCCTGACTAGCGTTCCCTTGCCTGCTGGCACTGTGGATCCACCCAAGGGGACCCTGATGAGATATGAAGGTACAGCACAGGGGGCTAAGGAGGAGCCTCATCACATCCCTTGCTTTGGGGTGAAGCCAAAGCTCCATGGGGATCCTCGGTGGGTCACAGTGTCAAGCAAGGGAGTTAGGTGACAGTGCTGGTGTAGAGGGGGCATAAACAGCAATTACAAAACAAAAAAAAAAAATAATAAAAGTATGTGTAAGACAGGGATGTCCATTAAGCCCCCTGTTATATGTAAGTTCACTAGATCCTTTTTTGAGATAGATTATGAGTGCACAACAAACTGAAGGAATTCCTTCACCAAGAACTACACGTGTCTTAAAAAGCATTATTTTATTCTGATGACATGTATTTATTTATTAGAAATGAACCTAGTATGAAGGAAGCAATATCTATAATGCAGTAATATTCCAAGGTTTCAGGTGCCCAGTTAAATATATCAAAATGTGTGGAATAAAATTAGGAACACAGCAAACAAATCTTACTGTAGTAGCAGGAATCCAGTTAAGAAATGACCAGTCACAATATTAGGGATATACTTTGGGGAAGGAGGCATGGCTCTATATAACTGAACCAAAGCACTAAACAAATGTGACACTAAAGCAGCTAGGTGGAAAGGGTGGAAATTATTCAAACAGAAGAGAATTTTTTTATTGAAACAATTTATTATTCCACATCTCTTGTATATAGGCTGGATATACCCATTACCCATCAGTATGTATAATCTTAGTTTTACACTGTTCACCTGTCATAAATGTCTGACTGCCTCCGTAATGTAACTGTGTCGGATGCTTATTAATGTAACTGTATTGTTTGTCAATATTGACTATTGTATATTGTTGTATTGCTTTGTCCTAACAGGACAGCCTTGTAAATCAGCATGCTCAATGGAGTTTTCCTGCCAATAAACTTGAACTTGAACTTGAATTACCTTTAAGTTTAGAGACTAGGATCTTAAGTATTTTTCTCAAATGATTTGAGGGACTAGACTGAACCCCTTTAAAAGCGAGTATACTTATTTACCCATAGCTAAGGGGGGTGGAGTTAGAGATAAACCAATTGTGTTTTCCATACTATGTTTTGGAAAGGTTTTTTTACAAATTGCAGTACAAGAATGGTCCATGAGTCAAGAATGGATACAAGGAGTGTTGAGAAATTTATTCACACATTGAATTGATAACCTGGTCAAATTAACATCACAAATCCAAATTCCAGATTATTTCAAACCAACAGTAAAGAAATTATTTATAAGGAAAAGCACAAAAATGCAGCTGCTGGACTATGCAAAAAGACATTTCTATGAAATAGTATTAGGAAATATCGGTCCTGTAGAACCTGAATTTAAATATTGCACACCAGAAAATACATCGAAGGCAATTAAAAAAATGATGAATAATAGTGTCCCCAGAGGATGTGGGACATGTTGTGGCTTAGCACATATGGGAAGCAAAATGTCATGGGGAATCAGAAACATAAGTCAATTGAGGAAAGAACCTGTCCTTATTATGAATGCCTAGCACCAGAGAAAACCATTAAACATTTTGCTGTGAAATGTCTATATGCTATACATTTATGGGAACATTTAGCCAGACGATGGGAACTGAAGTGGGTGAAAGACATTAACTATGAACAATTAGTGTTAGGAATATTCTCAGGACATTTATTGAACTACAGTTGTGGTATTCTGATTGTCTTGTTTGCATGTTTAAAGTTTTATTTATGGCAAGCAAGAAGTTCATTTGTATTGCAGTAACAGAGAATGCCATATATTTCCATAGGGAATTTATATGAATCAGCACTACAAGAAGTCTATGAAAAAGATATCAATAGGAATTCAACACATAGGGCCTGATATTTAGAGGAGTTGCGCATACGCAACCATAGAAATGCACCCCGGAGCCATATTCAACCAACGTGAATGCGCAGCGCAAAATCAAATGCTCAACAGTAATGTATGCAGCACAAGTACAAAGGGGCGTACCCATGAATAAGCTGTGCAATGCCATATTCAGCTGAAAAGCATGGCGCAAGTCAGCAGCAACACACAGAAAGTGCCAGACAGAACTGAACATATAAAAGGAGGCTCAAACACACGCACAGCAGATGCACAAGTCAGAGAAACTGAGATGGATGTAGGGCCATTCGTGATGGATGCAGTAATGAGGGGTGTGAGGAGGAGGGAGGAACATCAACATGGCAGAGGAAGGGCCCAGCAGCAGTATGCTCAACAGAGATGGTACCATGCCCGCCTCACCTTTGAGGACTACGGGGAGGCAGAGATCTTGGGCCAGTACTGGCTGAACAGGGCAATTTTGAGACAGCTCTGCAAACTGTGCCATGATGAATTGCAGGCACCCACCAGAAGGAGCCATGCCATGATTGTGGAGACCAAGGTGACAGCAGCAATGTGCCTGCTTTCCACCGGTACCTTCCAGAAACTAACAGGAGCAACCACTGGGATAACCCAGTTGGTCACGTCCGCCTCCTCACAAGTTCCTCAATGCCCTGCTGCCACATGCTTCAGAGTTCATATGATTCCCAAGCACACAGGCAGAGCATACAGGAAACATGCAGGACTTCACAAGGGTGCTTGCGCATGCCAGGCATGATCGGGCCATAGACTGCACCCATGTGGCCATACACACACAACTTGGCCCAGAGGGGCCACCTACATGAATAGGAAGGGGTACCCATTGGTCAACTGCCAGGTGGTGTGCAATGCCAGGGATGCATCACCAATGCCTGCACCACCCACTCTGGGAGTGCAACTGATGCATTCATCTGGCACAGCTCTATTCTGTGCCAGAGGATCGAGCATGGGAAGATCCCCATGGGTCACCTGTTAGGTGAGCATGGCATGGGATGGGGTGCATAGGCAGCCATGCAGGGGCATAGGCCCACACCACACACAGGGGAGCAGAGAGGAAGGCTGTAGATGGCAGGGGTGAGGGAAGGGAACAAGCAATGCCACATGCTAACCTGCATGTTCACCCACACAGGTGACATCACCTACCCCCTGTGCCCCTGGCTGCTCACCCCCATCTGGCACCCATCCAAAGTTGCAGAGGAGAGGTACAATGAGGCACACATTGCTACATGCAGTATCATTGAGTGAGCCTTTGGCATGCTCAAGATGTGGTTCCATTGCCTAGACAAGTCTGGTGGTGCCCTACAGTATAGCTCTGCGAAAACCTGTGGCCTATTCTTGGCCTATTGCGTGCTGCACATCGTGGCCATTGACCATGGAATAGCTGTCCAGGTGGATGAGGGCAACAGTAGTGATGAGGATGGGGATGATGGGCTGGATGGGGGTGTGCAGCCACTAATGCAGAGGAGGGACTCCAGGATGGCTGTAGAGTCAAGGAGGCACCGGGCCACAATCGTACAGGAGCACTTTGGGAACCGCAGGTGAGTACCACACATGCCAGTCGTGCATGCATGGACCACCACACACACATGTACACACACACACACACACATATGCATGGCCATACAGAGGTGCATGCAGTGACACTGTCACACACTCAGCATGCACAGGGACCACACAAACACACACGTGTGCAGCTGGACGTGGCATGGATCAGAGTGAATGCACCAGCACACAGGCAAGGCCAGCACAGTGCTGTCCTCATCACGCACATGCCACAAGGCCCAGCAGCACAGCATGCACACATGGAGGACATGCCACTCGCCACACGTATGTGCCACCACACACACATGGGTGCACCCAACCATGTGTGCACTGGCTGACAGCAATGGGCAGCAGGATGGGACAGCACACCCATCAGGCCTACCATGTGGTGCCACGGCCACCACAGCCACATGGGTGGCCATGCACAGGCTGTGTGGCAGCCACAGGCTGCTCAACAGCCACTGCAGGTGTAACCAACACACTCGCAGGGGAATGAGAATGCAATCGGATCCTCATGGGCATGTAAAGCCCAACAAAGAGAGTACCGTAAGGTGTGTCAGGGATGGCCATGTCAGATCCTGTTATCAGCCATGCTGGGGTCAGCAAACGCTGGGCCTGTGGTGTCAATGTGGCACTACAAGAAGTCATACATGCTCTGCCATGCCCAGTGGATACCAGCGATGCAAATCTGGTGGCAATGGTACCGGCAATGAGGTCCAGCGATGCAGTCCTGGCCTCCTGCAGCTGCCAGAGCTCACCAATCAGCTGGGCTCATCAATGTCCCCACACTTGGACAGCTGATGCAACTCTACCCGTAGTGCATGTATGTTGGCCCCGAGCATTGCTTGATTGTCAACGGATGACCACAGCAGCCTGGTGTGCTTGTCCAGCCTGTCAGTGCCATGCACATCCTGGGACTGACACCAACCTGCTGTGGGTGTGGCGCCATGCTGTTCAACGTCCCTCAGCTGGGGACACCACACAGGGGACCTCGCAGGTGGTGGAGATTGAGGGTGCCCAGTCAGTGGCCCCTGTGGTGTGCTGCCTGGTGGCCAGTGCAGCACTGCCACACCCAACTGCCTGCTGTGCCATCCACGTGGCACCATCATCCATGGCAGCAACCCCCATGGCTGGTGACAGCAGCAGTGCTACATGCCACTGTGTGGCCAAGGTCAGGGTGTGGCTATGCAGGTGCCATAACGCCACTGGTGGCAACTGCCACCTGTATACAGCCTTGTACCCTGGGCAGCATTTCCAGGCCTGTGCCATCCAGGATCAGTATAATGTCATCATCCATGTTGGATGCCCCAACCTCCTGCATTCTTGGTACCAGCACAGGAAGGGCCTCGGTGAGCAGGCGGTCCGACAGTGTGTCATCATCATCCAGACACAGAAGGTCCAGCAGCCCCACACTGCCCCAATGCTGATGGTCCCTGGCCCAGATGCCTGTGGATGTGGATGGCTCCTCCTCTTCTTCAGGTCCAACGTTGCTGGTGGCATCATGCAATTCACCCCTGAGGCATGATGGCACTGGAAGACAGGAGAGCTTTATCAGTGGTGATGATGGCAATGTGCATGCAGAGCCATGGCCAGTACAATGGGGGCATGTGCACCACCACCATGCTGGCATGCACCAGTGTAAGCCCATATAGCAGCGAACAGCAGGGTGGACATGCCACTGATGGTGTCCATGCCAGCCCAGCCATGATGGGTGGCAGTAGCACATGGTATTGCAGCAACACATGGCTGGCATGCAAGCATCCCCCTAGGGTATCAACACCAGTGTTGTGCCATGCTGCAGTCTGTGCCCCAGTGGACCATGCCATGCCACTGGTAAGCTGGGCAGACCAGTGATGCTGCACACCCTAGAGCAGGTGTCTCGGTCACAGTACAGTGCCCATGCTGCTGTCCCACTGCACACAGGTGGACAGTGCCATGCATGGTGGCCCCATGTGCGCCATGTGCTGCTGCATGCCACACATACAAGGGGCATGCAGCACAGCAGCCATCACACCTGTGTGGTACCAGGTGACACACACACCCACATGCAACACCCACTGACTCACATTATTGTGAGGGGCTGCCACCTATCTGGAATCCTCCTCTCGGGACAGCCTCAATAGCAGCATGGCTGATGGTCACTGCCACCATCTCCTCTGCCAGGTCCCCCTCCCATCCTGCTGCAGGATGCCCTGATAGTGGCCACCTTTTCCTTGATGCATCGATGGTCCATCTCCATCTTCTTCTTGCACTCCTGTGCACTCCTATTATGCCTCCCATGGGCATTGACGTAGGTTACCACCTCCTCCCACCCGGTGGCATGGTCCTGCAGGGTGCCTCTGGCATCATTCAGCAGTTGCTCCCTGTCGAGGTAGGCCTGGAACAGGGTCTGCTGCTCATCCTTTGTGAAGTTGGGCCTGCGCTTCCATGCAGGACCCTGCTCCTTGGTCATGGGCGTGACCCCATACTCCCGCCTTGCTATGTTGTGGTGCACATGTGCTGTAGTGTGTGATAAGCCTCCACTGCTCATGTCTATCTACATCCCCATGCCACACAACCATGGTCCATTTCCCCCTATTGCGCATCGTACCTGTGTATTTCCACATGCATGCATTGTAAGCCACAGTGGTCAAGCTATTGCTGTGTCTGATACCAGTGCAGTACTGTATGTTGGGTTCTGGGTCCTGTTCACAATGTGTTCTCAACTGGAGTGAGGTTGAGATGTGCAACCTGGTGGAGCCTGTGGCTGCCCAGCTGTTTGAGGTGGCCGATCTTCAGGATTCACAGTCCCAGGTGTGGGACATGGTGGCGGCGGGGCTAGAGTGTTGTACAGGTATGCAGTGAATGGGGAGCAGTGCCACCAGTTGGTATGGGGACCTGAGATGGTGTGATCCAAAGTGCCTGCACTGGCTGCAGGTAAGGGTGTAATGGGGACTGTGCCACAGCCAGGTAGGTGTCCACCTGCACTGCACATGCTTGCATTGTCCATTTACTGTGCTAACATGTCGCTGCATGTGGCTGCCCAGGATGGCCCAGCACTGGTGGGTGCTGTGTGTTCTGCAGTGCCACAGTGTGCACCTCTGCAGTGCAGGTGCCATTGGCCTGGCACCAGCGCCCACAGCCGGGTCAGTGTACCATCCCGTGCTGTGCCAGCTGTGTGCATGGTGTTGGTGGTGGGGGGGCTGTGCATGGCATACCACTCATGTCCATGTCTGTATCTCTGTTCCATCCACAGGACCAGAGGACTGCAGGAGGGCCAGGGTGGCTGCAGGCCAGGACAGGCAGCAGCATGATGGTGGTGCCACAGCTGCACTAGCACATGGACGGGCAGGTGAGCATGTGCATCATGTCATACGGTATGTGTGTGGGACTGTGTAGGGTGTTGTAGTCCAGCCTTGGGCACTGCCACCATGTATGTCCACTGCTTGGAGAGATGCCAGCCTCCACCACCAGTGATGTGTTGTGCAGTGTGTGCCAGCACCATGCTTGAGGACTCTGTGTAGTGGCCCCCCCGGTGCTGACCCTGGTAGGGTGGGTCTGTGCAAGAGGTCCCCATGGTGTGTGACTGCTGCTGGGTGTTTATAGCCAACCCAAGGGGGGGACTTGCACCAGCACTGTGGGGTACACTGCGGAGGTGTGGATGCATGTCACCCTGGGGTGGTCTGGTGGTCTGGCTGTGGGGTGCTACATGGTCGGCTGTTGCTGTCCACTGTGCATGTACCATTGTGAGTTCCGTCTACTGGTGGCTGCATCAACTGACCAGTACACACATGTGTGTGGGCATGGACTCTTTCTTGCACATCACTTATTGCCTGTTCTGTCCTACTCCTAGGTTGGGCTGGGCCATGGACCTGAAGATGGAGACCAGGCCGACTCATGGGGGGCCTGCTGATCCTCCACCAGCTGATGTGGAGGAGCATTGGCCAGTCAACTATGCTGCTGAGGGTGGGATGGCACCAGCTGGTGGCGACAGGGACCTTGATCCAGGAAGTGCACAGGCAGTAGGCCATGCTGCATTGGCAGCAGCTTTGATTCAGATCCCCATCTCTGCTGTTACATGGACATCCCCTGCCCTCCTCCACTTTGTTTGTTCCACCTTCCCCACCTCTGTACTTCCTCCCAGTCCCTTTCCCCTATTGTCCCACTTTGCCACTCCCCATATTGACCCCTTTCTTATTGTTCCTGTGTGCTCCTGTTGGCACACCAGTGTTCATTATTGTTGCATTAAACCTTTATTTTCTATCACTTTTGTGTCTGTGTCTCCTTTGAGGCAGCCTGTTGCACTGTGATGCAGCTGTGGGTTGTGCCCTTGGGTGTGTCCCTCCATCCCACTACTGTGTCCTTTGGGTAGTGCTGCTGTGTGCACTGTGTCCTGTTGCCATGTCTCTGTCTTGTGTGTGGTCTCCCCTGCCCTGTGCACAGTCCACCACCTTCTGTCCCTGTCTGCCTGTGTTGCCCTACCCGTCCACCTGCTGTGTTGCCCTGCCAGTGCTGGTGTGCACTGTAGTGCTGTGCCCTGTGTCCACTGTTTGCAATCCATTTGCACCTTGTTCCTGTCTACTTTACTACTGTCCATTGTGTGTGTCTGGTGACCTTGCACCATGACTGTGCCACTGTCTACTACAGTGCTGCCTGTCAGGGCTGTGGTGGTGCACTGGCATAGGCCTGCTCATGGGCATACCTTCAGGGTGGGTTGGTTGGTTTGCTTCACAACATGGGTTAGTGTTGGCAGCCTGGCATCCTGTGTGGCCCTTGGCCTGATGCCCCTGTGGTGCATCCTGGCCAGTGTGCCCTTGTGGTTTGGGTCTGCCACTGCTGGTTTGGTGCTCTGCTCTTGTGCAGCCCTGTCTGTGCTCCCCATTGCCTGTTGTGCTTGCTCAGCCTGCTGGCATCTGCATACTTGCATACTCATGCACATTCCTGGTTGCTGCAGCCCATGTCTGGTTGCACGGTGGCGCATCTTTGCTATATTCACTGTGCTTTGCACCAGTGCATGTCACTGGCACATCTTTTGAATATGGCATCCGTTTCCTATGGTGCATCTGCATTGTGCTGTGCATTCCATTGTGCACATACTGGGCACACTTTTGAATATCTGGGCCATAGAGTACAAGAGATGTGGAAAGGACTGCATGGTTTGATGAAACATTTTTAGAAAAAGTGTACTTTAAGACACTGAAATAGTAACTTAGAGACCAGAAATGTTGTACCATAATATATATAATTAGAGATACTTATGATCGGTCATGCTAATGGAATTCTACTGATGGAATTGTAATGATGAATTGTGTTCAAGAAAATACCCCATCTCTTGCATAAAGTGCCTTGGGTTCTTTTATTTCTACCTGGACACCCACCAGGACAGCACCAGAGATGAGCAGAAGAGACCTCCTTTTAATGACGTATCTGATGTATGGCACACCCCAACATTACAGCACCCCCTAGTACTGCACTTGGGTGCCAGTGTTCATGGTCTAAGCCCAATCCAGGTGCAGGACTAGAACCTACAACCTTCTAGCTACCAGCTGAGCCACAATACTACTGTATTTCCATTTGACTCAAATCATGTCCTTATTTAGAATTAAGTGCAGAAATTAATCTTCTGTATGACTAACCAGTTCTTATTGCACAAAATATAATCTGTCATATCCTGATTGGAATCTTTTAGACAGGCTTTCTTTTCAGAAATTGAGTTATGAGATTCAATAAAATGCACAATAAAAGAAAAAAATTGATGATTCCAATTGTTTGAAACTACATAATCAAAGTGTAACCTTTCTAATATTTGTGCACCTGCCTTTTGTAATGGCTAGGTCAAAAGTTTGATATCTATCTGCTGCAAATGCCTTTCTTTCTCTATGTGCTTCATTTAAAGACAGGTGAGATTCAAAATGATCTAATTTGCATTTGTTGCGAGCCAAGGAAATAATTTTGTCTTGTTCCATTTCTATTTCTTCCTGTTGAGCAAGATCCTGATTGTTCCCTCATTAGTAGTTTACAGCATTTGCATCTGATTGCTGATCTAATTTGTTCCCCAAATCACTTGACTGTATGGTGGTCAATATTTTTGTCAGCCAAGGTCAAATGTGCCCCTATCAAGTTTCTCTTCTTATTGTAAGACTAAATGTGAGAATCAAGTATTTCACCTTGTCCCATTAACTGTGCAATCCCTCCACCAAACAACATGACTCCCAGGCTAATGAACATAAAGAGTTTGATCAATTCACAGATACTGTTCCACCTCCACCTATTGTATGAGCAAAAAGATTACATTGGCCCTTCCGTTATTTTAACAAACACAAATTAGTGGTTTACATAGTAGGAGCAGAATAGCACAGCCAGAATGCACATCCCAGAGTGCATTCCAGCTATATTCAGGCTCCCCTACAAAATTACATGTTATACTTATCACTCATAGAGGATGACGATGATAAGCTGTGTATATCAATGGATTGGATTACTTATTCTGGATAGTTTGTGGGTCTTGGAGCTGGGCTGGGGGTGACACTGCATAGAAATTGAGATGCTTGTGGGGGAGATTTGATTTTTTTGGTAATTGCTGGCACCATGGATGGGCTTCCATTGACAGACTGATCGTGGAGGTGGGATTTGTTCATTTAGGGATTTTCAGTACCAGTAACAAGGATTGGCTCCTGGTGCCAGAATGAATATTTTGGTATTTTGGTAGGGGGTTATATAGCGGTCCTGGGAATGAGCACCTGGTGCCAGACTGATTTGGTGGGGTGCCTTAAATATTAAGGAGACGGAGTCTTATACAACAGGAGGTGGACTGGCTATTTCTTTGATGGGGGGAGCTTGTATATCAGCATCCAAGATAGACTCTGAGCGTCAGACTGATTTTGGTTTGTGGGAGGGTTGAATATATGTGCAACGGGGATCATTTCCTGGTGCTGAACTGATTTGGTGGGTGCCTTGTAACATAGAAAACATAGAAACATAGAAAGTGTCAGCTGAAGGGGACCAGAGAGTTCATCTAGTCTGCCCATGTTACATCTACCCCCCAACTTAATTTGTTCTATTTATCTGTGTATGAGCAAAACATGCATGTTTAAAACCCCTCACTGTGGTAGCTTCCACTACTTAAGGGGACTGAGCATTCAGACACCCACCACTCTCTCTGTGAAGAAGAACTTCTAATGCTTTTCCTGAATTGACCCCCTATCAGTCTAAGGTTTTGTCCCTAGTTCTACTGTTTTTCTTTGTAGTGGAATAGCTCCTGCATTTGCACCTTGTTTATGCCTTTGACATATTTGAAGGTTTCAATCATATCTCCCCTCTTTCTTCTGTGTGCCAGAGAAACATGTTAAGCTCCCTGAGCCTATGCTTGTATGACAGGTGGCTGATCCTTGTCAATTAGTTGCCCTCCTTTGGACTATCTCCATTCTTTCAATGTCCTTCCGTAGGTGAGATCTCCAGAACTGAGCACAATATTCCAGATGCAGGCAGACCAGTGCCTTGTAAAGTGGTAGAAAGACATCCCTGTTTTGACTTGTAATTCCCCTCCCAATAGCAGCCAGCATGCTGTTTGCTTTTAGGGCTGCCTAACTGTACTGCTTGCTCATCTTTCGGTCATTTGTAGCTATGACTCCTAGCTCTCTCTCCTGGTTCAATTTCTGTATATCAAGCAGGGCTTGTACTGTATATCAACTCTGAGGATGGTCTGCTGATACTGGACTAATTTAGAAGTGGAATGTCTATCACGTCCAGGGATGGACTCCTAGTCTCAGAATTGCTTTGGGGATTGTTACATACTGTCACTGGGGATGGACTCCCAGTGTTAAACTACTCCTTGGGAAAGGGTTGTGCTGTGCTGGTACTGCAAATGAACTCTTGGTATTGGACTAACCTTTTGAGGCAGAAATACTTTGTATTTCTCCCTCTGTACTGCATAAACACACACACATGCACACATGTGCACGCAGGCACACACACACACACACACACACACACACACACACACACACACACACACACCAGGATGCACCAAGGAATTGTCCTAGTTTCAGTGTGCTTGCTTGGCCAGACCTTGTGTAAATAAATACATAGTTAGATGAACTAGGGTGATCTCTCAGTTCAGAATAATTCATGGGTGGGACTGTTTTCTGGCTTTCAGGGACAGGTTTCCAATACCAGTTTGAGCATTGTAGGTGCATTGGAGGAATTAAATGGTGGGTAGATCATGGGAGGTGGGATCACATTTTTGTTGGCATAGGGTGCAGAAGTTTTTTATTTGCATGGAATGAAGAGGACTTGCACAGTGGTTGCGAGATGTGGGTATAAGTATGCTGTGAGGTTGGAAAAAGAGGGACAATACAATATCCAGTTCTGGTGGGGGAGAGGATGATATAACAAGGTTGCTACCAGGGTAAAGGAGAATAATGCATACATTTGCTTTCTTAAAAATAAAATAGCGAAATGTATTATAAAAACTCACATTAATATAAGGTAAGTATTCATGGATGAAGGGGTATGCCTTCATTGGGGACTGAGGCCCCACCTGGAATGATGTAGCCCTGTACAGTGGGGACAGGCTGCATCTGACCAGGAAGGGGAAAGCAGCCCTCAATGAACAGTTCAAATGCTTCACTGAAAAGCATTTAAACTAGCTGGGGGGGGGCAACAAGAGCAGGGAAACTCTAGCAGTCCACCCCCACATGGTAGAGTCACCAGAAAGATGTTGTCAGGGTCACCTGGACCAGGCAGAAGGGGAGAAGCAAAGAAATTGGGGACACAAGTTAAAGTTAACAGGGAGGAGAGGAAAATTCAGGGGATCAAAACCAGGAGTGGAGGGATGACAGGCAGTAATACTTGGAAGGCCATGGTGACAAATGCCCGCAGCCTGGGAAGCAAAATCCCAGACATGGAGGCTATGATAGTTGAGGCAGACCAGGACATAGTAGCAATAACCAAAACCTGGTACACTGCCAACCATGGATGGGAAGTAAATGTACCAGGTTATACTCTGTTGAGGAGGGCCAGGGGAGGCCAAAAAGGGTGAGGAGTCACCCTGTATGTCAAAGAGAGTATAAAGGCAACACAGAAACAGGGTAGGTGGGGGGTGTTGAGGCACTGTGGGTTACCCTCAAACCAAGAAATGACACAGCAATACACACAGGGGTGATATATAGGCTCCAGAACAGGAGAAAAAATGGACAAGGACTTAGAGGAAGAAATACAAGAAATGGCAATGAAAGGGGAGATTCTGCTCATGGGGGATTTCAATATACCAGACATGGACTGGACCACTCAGGCAGCTGCTTCAGCCAGAAGCAGAGGCATCCTTGATTGCCTGCAGGAGGCAGGACTCAGACAGCTAGTGCTCAATCCCACCAGAGACAGGGCGATTCCTGATCTAGTAACGAACAATGGAGAAAGAATTGCTGATGTCCGGGTGGAGGGGCAACTAGGATCCAGTGACCACCACATGGTATGGTTCAGCATGGGGACAGGGATTCAGTCAAGTCACACTAGGGCAAAGGTCTTCAATTTAAAAAGGCTGACTTCGCTGTAATGAGGAGGGATATCAAAAGTGCTTTGGAGAATAGGGGGATGGGGGTAGAAGGGCAGTGGGAGAACCTAAAAGGAGTCATAGTGGAAGTAGCAAATCAATGCATCAGATTGATATCAAAAGGCAAGAGAAGGAAAGGCCACTATGGTTCTCAAAAGAGGTAGCAGAAAAGGTAAAGGCAAAAAAAGCAGGGTTCCAGAAATATAAGGAGACCAAAAGGGAGATGGACAGAGAGGTGTACCAAAAGTGTCTAAGGGAAGCGGTGATAAGGAGAGCTAAGACGCAGACTGAGGAAAGTTTATCATGGACTGTAAAGAGAGGGGCCATGATATTCTATAGGTACATCAGCAAAAAGAGGAAAACTGGATGGGAACTGTTAGACTCAAGGGGGAGGAAGGCAGAAATACTGAATAAATACTTCTGTTCAGTATTTACAGAAGAGGGGTAGGGACAGGAATCACAGCCGATCACCAGATGCAGTGAGGGGAATGAGATGGACAACAGTCCATTTACAAGGGAGAGAGTCCTGCAGGAACTCACTAAATTGAAGGTGGGAAAAGCAATGGGACCAGACTTCATACACCCAAGGATACTACAGGAGCTGCAAAGAGAGCTAGCAGAATCTCTGGCAGCATTGTTCAATAAGTCACATAACACAGGAGAGGTACCAGAGGATTGGAGGAGGGCTCATGTGGTCCCCCTACACAAAGCCGGCAGTAGGGAGGAGGCGGGCAACTATAGGCTGGACAGCCTCACCTCAGTAGTGGGGAAGATCATGGAGGCACTGCTTAAGGAAAGGATAGTGGGACATCTAGAAGCCATCAGTGCCCAGGACCTAGAGCAACATGGATTCTAGCCGGGTAGGTTGTGTCAGACAAATCTCAGACTTCTTTGACTGGATGATGAAAGAAGTAAATCGGGGGGGGGCATGGACATCACCTGTCTCAGTTTCAGCAAATCCTTTGACACCGTTCCACATAGGAGGATGGTTAGCAAGTTGGGTAGTCTGGGCATGGGAGACAAGATGGTATGCTGGGTTAGGAACTGGCTAACAGACAGGAAACAGAGGGGAGTAGTAAATGGTGAACAATCTGGGGAGAGGAGGGTGACCAGCGGAGTACCTCAGGGATCAGTTCTGGGACCAGTTCTGTTCAATGTCTTCATCTGCGACATTGCAGAGGGTCTGGAAGAAAAGGTCTGCCTGTTTGTAGATGACACAAAGATCTGTAACAGGGTGGATATGCCTGAAGGGGTGGAGAAATGGGAGGGACCTGGGAAGCTTGAGAAATGGTCTGCGAGTGGCAACTGAGGTTTAAGTCAAAAAGTGCAAAATTATGCTCCTGGGACACAGTAACCCTAGGGAGAGCTAGAGGATGGGGTCAGAGATGCTGACAGTCACCAAAGAGGAAAGAAACCTGGGGGTTATTATTTCAGATGACCTGAAAATGTCAAAGCAGAGTACAAAGGAAGCAGGGAGAGTAGGTAGCATGCTGGGATGCATAGGCAAGGGTATCACCAGCAGAAGGCATGAAGTAGTGATGCCATTATATCAAACTCTGGTCAGGCCTCAAATGGAGTACTGTGTGCAGTTCTGGAGACTGCACCTTCAAAAGGACATTAACAGGCTAGAGGCAATCCAGAGAAGGATGACTAAGATGGTAGAGGGTTTGCACCACAAGACTTATGAAGAGAGATTAGAGGACCTCAATATGTACTCACTGGAGGGGAGGAGGGATAGAGGGGACATGATAGAAACATTCAAGCACCTCAAGGGCGTAAACAAGGTGCGGGGGGGGGACATCTTCCAATACAGGAGGAGCACAAGAACAAGGGGGAATGACATGAAATTGGAAGGTGGCAGGTTAAAAGGGAATGTGAGGAAGTTTTTCTTCTCAGAAAGGATGGTGGATGCATTGAATGCTCTGCCACAGGAGGTGATGAGAGTGAGCACTGTGGTTGGATTTAAACATGCATGGGACAGGCATAGGGGAACCATAGAGGTAAAATGGGGGGAGGGTCAGAAGCTGTAATTAAGTACAGGACTTAAGGGGGTATCATTACAAAACACTGGCACGCCTTTCCCTGACCCACTGTTGCTTGAGCCTGTACTCCCAAGCCACAATATCCCAACAGTGGATTTTGCTCCCCAGAGTTTGATATGTCTATTCAGGGGTGGGGAAGTAGAACCCACCACATTAGAAGCTGCAGGGGCAAAGCCCCCCAAAACAAGGAAAGATGCAAAATTCCACTCTTGGGATTTTGTGTACAGGATTACGGGCTCAGGGAACCGTGGGTCAGGGAAGGAGTTTCGATTTTTCGTAGCAGATCTCTTATGGGAAGACTGGATGGGCCTAGCGATCCTTTTCTGCCAACAACTTCTATGTTTCTATGAAGTGCAACAACTCAGTAAATCCAAAGTTAGGTTTTTCAGTTGACAGCTTTATTTTTCAGTACTCTGTTTTTCAATACTCACATTTGGATAGCACTGCATTTCACATATACAACATCACTTCCTCTTTGTTAAAGCAGAACCATCCTATCTCCTTGTTGCATCACACAGTAGGAAGGTTCTTGCACTCCTACAAACATTAAATATATGAAGTAGCCAGCAGAATAAGTCTTTCTGATCTCTCTAGCCTGCTTGTATTGCAGGGTCCACAGCTTAAGATATTGAACCTGCCCCCTCCCTAGTCCACCCATCATTTCCATCTGCCCCTCCCATGACCCATTCATTCTTCTTATGTCTATCCCAGCCTCTCTTGAAGCTGCCCACTGTCTTCAATGAGGCCACATCTTCTGGCAGTGCATTCCAACTGGCCACCATCCTCTCAGTGATGAAGTGCTTCCTAGCCACCCTCCTAAACCTATCCCCCTCAACTTAAGAATATACCCCCTCATGTTTTGGTTGCCATTTATCTTAATGAGCCACTCTTTATCCAGCCTATTTATCATTTTCATGTTCTTGAAGATCTCTAGCATGTCCCCCCGTCTGCTGTCCTCAAGGCTCTCTGGCACTCTCTCTCTCTCTGCTCTCCTCAAGGGAGTATATGTTCAGGGCCCCTAACATCTCCTCTTATGCTTTACCCTGCTGACAAATGATAATCTTTGTTGTCCTCCTCTGGACCATCTCCAGCAGGTTATTGTCCTTTTAAAGGTGTGGGTACCAGTACTGTACTTCATACTCTAGAGTTGGCCTCACCAGTGACCTGAACAAGGTCAGTATAACCTCCTTTTGCCTACTGCTGATCCCACTGTCTGTGCATCCCAACATCTTATTTGCCCTTGTTGCTGTTTTCCTACACCGTGTGGAGCGCTTCAGGTTGCTAGTGATCAGAACTCCTAGATCCTTCTTCTCCTCCTCTGTTGCAGAAACCCAAACCCCTTCCAGGTAGTGCTCTGTCCTGGGATTCTTGGATCCAGTGTGCATAACTTTGCTTTTCTTTGCACTGAAGCCAAGCTGCCAAATCTCAGATCACCTCACAAGTGTTTCCAGATCCTCCTTTTGGTCTTGTATCCCTTCAGTTGTGTCCACCCACCCACAGAGCTTAGTGTCATCTGCAAAAGGCACATTTTTCCCTTAATGCCATCACCAATATTAAGACATTGAACAACACTGGACCTAGAACTGAGTCATGTAGGACCCCACTGGTGACCTCCTGCTGCTAGATAACTCTGCTGTCACCACCACCTTCTGGGACCTGTATCCCAGCCAGTTTTCCATCCATCTGGTCATCTTCTCCCCAAACCCAAGATCCATTAACTTTCTGACCAACATCTTGTGGGGTACAGAGTCAAAGGCCTTGCTGACATTTAGGTAAAGGATGTCCTAGTCTACAGGATTCCACAGTTCACAGACACATGGACTGGAGAAATGAAAATTAAAAGAAAAAAAAATCAAAGTACCAATGGTACTTATAGGCATAAAACTCTCTTAAGCAGAAGCTGAACACCACTAGAAATGAGATGTGGCATCACAGCTAGACTCTTAAGCAGAAGCTGGACCCCAATGGAAATGAGATGTGGCATCACAGCTAGACTATCCTTTGTAAAATAAATTGCTTGTAAAGTGGGAGAAAGCTAATACTGTTGATATTTTTTTATTGCCTTTCTCTAGTAAAATGCATTAGTTATAGTAAGGAAATATGTTGCAGCATTCTGTACCAGATGTAGATTGCTGACCTGGGTAAGTGCTGTATACTATTTAAGACAACATAAGGCTGTTTCACTTTTTTTACACCCTTCATAGATACATAGACAATTACAGCAGAAAAGCTTGTTGGCTCATCCAGCTTCCCACCTTTCCTACTGTAACTACTCCAGACTGGCCCGAATGAGCAGGACTGGAGGGAAGATATGCATTTTGCCAACAACACCAAAATCTACAATAAGGTGGACATTTAGAAGATGGTTGAGAAAGTGCGTGAGGATCTAGGAAACTTCAGGAGTGGTAAAGACATGGTAGTTTGGGTTCAATGCCCAAAAGTGCAAAATCATGCACCTAAGGCATAAGAATCCTGGTGCTAAATATAATGGATGTGGTGCTGACGGTCACTAGGTAAGAACAAGATGTTAGGGTTACTATATCAGAGGAACTCCAGTGTGACAAGGCACTGAGCAGGGCTAATGGGAGGCTGGAGTGCATAGGGAAGGGTATTACCAGCAGATTGAGGGATGTGATGTTGCCACTGTATCGCACCCTGGTATGCCCCCACCTGAAGTACTTTGTCCAGTTTTGAAGACCACTGCTCAGAAAAGACATGGGGTGGAGGTGGTCCAGTTGAGGGCAAATAAAATTGTGCAGGAGATGCAAGGTAAGCCCCATGAGGAGAGACTAAGGGATCTCAACATGTACACCCTGGAAGCCAGGAGTGAGGAATGACATGACAAGATCTGCAAGCACCACACAAAGGTAAACAGGGTGCAGGAGGTGAGCCTCTTCCAAAGGAGGACAAATACCAGGACTAGGGGGCTTGCAATGAAGCTGCAGGGGGATATGTTTGGGAGAGATGTAAGGAAATTGTTTTTTACTGAAAGGGTGGTAGACACCTGGAACAGACTGCTAGCTGAAGTGGTAGAGGCTAGAACAATGGGAAGCTTCAGGCATGCATTGGATAAACTTAGGGGTATATTAGAACAGGGACAGGGTGCGGGAGGGTCACTTGAGACCAAGGAAATGTAGAATAGGCAGGAACACTTAGGCAGACTTGGTGGGAGAAGTGTTTTTTTTTCTGCCAACAGATTCTATATTTCTACATGCCTATGTAATTGCCATCATTCCCCTTTGTTTCTAGACTCCTTTTTCTAACCATCCTCACATGCCTACCCAGTCTCTGCTTGAAACTGTTCACTGATTTGGCCTGTAGCTCTTCCTCCAACAGCTTGGTTAACTTTTCCACCAATCTTTCTGTGAAAAAGTGCTTACAGATGTCCCTTTTGAATCTCCATAACAGGAATGGAAATAAATGATCCACTCACCGGTATACAGATTTACTCAGTTTTATTTCCACAATCACAAATAAACAGCATTCATTAAGATCAACATTTCATGGTGATCCCACTACTTCTTCAGGATCTGGAAATAGTGACACATTAAACATTTTCAAATATTTGTCCTTTAACAACATATCTTTTCGGGAACACCCAACCCCAACAATATCAGAACATTTATATCATTTTTTATATCTTATATTACATATCGTAGTGCTACAGTCCCACTTACTGGGCCAAAATTATGGCTTCAGCTATATTTAGACTGTTACATTATAAATTATTAAACTGACATGAATCAATCAAAATGCAACAGGGTGCCCACCTAGCTGCCAGTGGTGTGTTATCCAATGAAGAATTTTCCTACTAGAGACTTCATTAACAAGTCTCCTGCATCAAAACATTTGTAATCTAATTAATACTCAGAACTTCATTTCACATTTAAATAATAATACACCATTAATGAGTTCTCACCTAACTCAAGATCACTTGTCTAAAAATATGGTATTTAATATTTCTCTGTAGTTTCTAAAATGCATAAAAAAGAAAAAATTATAGGCGTAGATATTCCAACTATAGCCAAAACTTTCAACAATGGTACAAACATAATCTTAAAATTTACATTATAGCTCTTCTAGCTTCTGCATTGTCCACAAATTTTCTTAAATCTACCAAAGAAAAACATTCCATATAAACTCAAAACCTCACCACTAGATTGCAAACCGATAACCTTCATTACTGTATTTTCAATTAGTTATTTTATTATTCTCCATTTTCAGGTTGAACCTCTGATCTTTTACTCTTTAATAGACTGCCCGCTGAACTTCTGTGCTAAAATTATTAGTATCGCTCGGGGGCTGACTCTTACTACAGTAAAGCCCTTTGTAACTGAGGTCAGAACTCTGACCTATTTCTATTCAATAACAATCGTACACTAGTCCTCTGTGTTTAAATGTTATAGTGCCCCTCTTTAAAAGCATGTCATGTAGGTATTTGCTACTCAGAAATCATATTTCAAAAAGCTGTACACCAGCTCTTACCTCACCTCCTGGCACCTTTTATTTTATATAGATGCTAGCTGCTGCCCGCCACTCTCTTATAAATGGTAGTGGTCACACAGACAATCAAAAACCATGCCAAAAAATCAGTGCATGTGTGGTCCACAAAATTTCATACTTAAACTCTGTTAATGACAAAATGGCAGCCACCCATCTCTCTCTCTCTCTCTCTCTATATATATATATATATATATATATATTAGGGTGTGACTGTTCCTTGGGAGATCCAGACCCCTAGCTCAAACCCGCAATCCATGGACCCAGATAAATACAGACTTTGCCATAGAAGTTCCAGGTCTGTGGAGATGCCATTTCAATGATTTTGTTGTCTATTGTCATGGCGATGCTGTCAGCATGTACAGGTGGCTGGCAGCATCCAATCAGACAGCAGAAGGTCATATGACACACCCAAGGTATATAACCATGTTGAGTGCACAATGTGGCCCCAGATGAGTGAGGAGGACCAGAGAAGCAGGAACTGCACTCAGCAGAGCCTGGCAGCCAGCAGAGACAGCCACCAAACAAAACTGCTAAAACCAAATAATCCACAAAAATCAGCAGAAATATATGAGCCAGAAGGAAGGGAAGAGAACAAATTAGGAAGAGTGAGACAAAGGAAGGGGAAATAGACCAATTGTTGGGTGTGGATGAAGGTGGGTCAGGGGTCGGGACTCAGGACTGGGGGACAGGACAGGACAGGACCTATTTGCAGGCACCTCTCTGGTCTGAGAGAGGAGGTTGCCCATCTCCAGGCTGACCTGGCTAGGATTCGTGAAACCTCTCCCCACCCAGGGACCACCAGGGCCAATTCCACTACCTCAGAGGTTGCCAAGAAAGAGGAGAGGCTGGACCAGGGTGGGCTTAGGGAGGGAGAGGGTGGTGGAACATAGTTGCATCCTTCCAGCTGTACCTCTCCACAATTCATTTGCTCTTCTGGTGGATAGTGGTTCCTCTATGGAGGCACCTGCAGTGGAGACCAAGGAGAATGCTGGGAACCTTCAAGGAGACCCACAGGAGGGTGGCATGGGACCCCACAGGGGAAGACAACTCCTGGTGTGGGATTCAATCATTAGGGGTAGAAATGGGGAGGAAGGGAAGAGGGAGGTAAGGTGCCTTCCTGGCGCCATGGCTTGGAGGGACAGGAAGTGAATCCTCAGGATCGTGGGAGGAGCTGCATGAGGGAGGGAGCTGGATGTCATTGTCCACCTAGGGACAAATGACCTGGCTAGGAATGGGATCAGAGCAGTGCAAGAGGAGTTTGTAGAGTTGGGGAGGGGCCTTAGACAAGTAGCGCATACGGTAACCTTCTCGGAGGTGCTGCCTGTCTATGGCAAGGGTGATGCTAGGGCACTCCTCACCAGGGAATTCAATGAGTGGTTGAAAAACTGGTGTGGAGCTCAGGGTTTTGGCTTCATTGGGGACTGGGGAGCCACCTGGAGGGATGCTGACCTATGCAGGTGCGATGGTCTGCATCTGTCCAGGGGGAACCAGAATCCTAGGTGAGAGGTTTAAATGCTTCATTGGCAAGCATTTAAACTAGCCAAGGGGAGGCACTGAAAGGAGAGAAATCCCAGCCTTCCCCACAAAACATGGTAATTAGTGAGGTAAACACCAAGGTAGAGAAGTTATTAGGAGCAGGACAGAGGTAAATGGAAAAAAGGCAAAGGCAGTAAGGACAGGAATGGGGCTAAAAGGGTAAGGCTATCAAAAAGTGGATGGTGATGAGTACCAATGCCCGTAGTCTGTGTAACAAACTCCTGAACTAGTGTCCTTGATGGAAAGAGGATTGCCTGGATTGTGGCAGTCACAGAAACATGGTACACAGAGAACCATGACTGGGATGTCAACATAACAGGATACACAATCTACAGGAGGGACAGGGAGGGTAAAGAGGAGGAGGAGTAGCTCTCATGTAAAGGAAGGGATCAAAGCCAACAGAACTAAAGAGTAAACAGGGGAGCAGATGAGGCACTCTGGGTCACCCTGGAGACAGGAAATGGCACCACAATCCACACGGGGTTGTATACAGAACCCCATCTCAGGGAGGAAATGGACAAGGAAATGATAGAAGGCTTCATTAGAGTGGCAGAAAAGGGAGATATTGTTGATGGGGGACCTGAATGAGCCAGATGTTAACTGGAGCACCTTTGCTGCAGGCACATCCAAGAGCAGGGTCATTCTTGATGCCCTACAGGAGGCATGCCTCAGACAGCTAGTATTGGAACCCACTCAGGAGGGAACAATCTTAGGCCTGGTACTCTCAAATGGGGACGGAGAAAGAATCTCAGATTTAGAGGTGGGTAGCCATCTGGGAACAAGCGACCACCAAACAGTGTGGTTCACGATAAACACAGCCATACAATCAAGCCATACAAAAGCAAGAGTATTGGGCTTTAGGAGGGCTGACTTTGGGAAAATGAGATAGTGCCTTAGAAAAGCACTAGCAAACAGGCAAGAAGGAGGGGTGGAGGAACAATGGGGAGTAATCAAAACAGCCATCACAGAGGCAACAATCCTTTGTGTAAAGCAAATCAATAAAACACAACAAAGGAAAAAAATGCTATGGTTCTCAAAAGAGGTGGCAGGGAAGGTTAAGGAGAAAAGGATAGCATTCAGGAAATATAAGGAAACACAGAAGGAGCAGGACAGAGAACTTTATCAGTTAAAGCAGAAAGAGGCTGGGAAGGCAGTCAAAATAACAAAGGCCCAAACTGAGGAAAGGATAGCCAATTCTGTTAAGAAGGGGGATAAGACCTTTTATAGGTACATTAGGGAGTGAATAAAGACCAAAGAAGGGATACTGAGGCTTAATAAAGGGGAGGGAATGTGGGTAGAGGGGGACAGTGAAAAAGCAGGGATACTGAACGAATATTTCTGCTCAGTATTCACAAAGAAAGAGGAGGGGGAGGTACCTAAACCAAAAAAGAGAAACACTTTGAAGATGGCGGTCGATGCCAATCCATTTACAGAAGAAAGGGTTCTAAAAGAACTAATAAAATTAAAGGTGGACAAAGCAATGGGGCCTGATGGGATTCACCCAAGAATTCTAAAAGAACTAAGGGTAGAACTAGTGACACCGCTGACTCACTCTTTTAACAAATCATGGGAGGATGGGGTGGTACCTGAGGACTGGAGGAGGCAGATGTGATTCCTCTTCACAAAAGTGGGAGCAGGACAGAGGCAGGAAACTACAGACCAGTTAGTTTGACCTCAGTGGTAGGGAAAATGATGGAATCACTTCTGAAGGAAAGAATTGTTGAGTACCTAGAGGCCAGTGGAGCACAGGACCCAAGGCAGCATGGATTCATGATGGGAAGGTCATGTGAGATGAATCTAATAGATTTCTTTGACTGAGTGACCAAAGCAGTAGACCAGGGAGGGGCTGTGGATATGGCCTACCTAGATTTGAGCAAGGCATTTGATATAGTCCCACACAAAAGATTAATACACAAGTTAGCCAGCCTTGGAGTGGGCCCCAAGGTGGTAGCCTGGATAAAAATTGGCTAGACAACAGGACACAAAGGTAGTAGTAAATGGAGTACACAGTGAAGAAAGGAGGGTTACTAGGGGTACCGCAGGGTTCAGTACTGGGACCGTCCTTTTTAATGTCTTTATAAGTGACATTGCAGAGGAACTGGAAGGAAAAGTATGTCTTTGCAGATGACACAAAGATCTGCAACAGGGTTGATACACAAGATGGAGTGGAAAGGATGAGAAGGGACTTGGCAAGGTTGGAGGAATGGTCAAATGTATGGCAGCTCAGATTCAATGCAAAAAAGTGCAAGGTAATGCACATGGGAAACAAAAACCCAGGGGAAGCGTACACAATGGGGGGTGAGATACTGACAACAGTAAAAATAGAAAGGGACCTGGGGGTAATTATATCAGATGACCTAAAGGTGGGCAAGCAATGTGAGAAGGCAGTAAGGAAGGTTGGGGGATACTGGGATGCATAGGAAGAGGCATCAATAGTAGAAAACAGGAAGTTGTTATCCCTCTGTACAGACAGTTGGTGAGACCCCATCTGGAGTACTGTGTGCAGTTCTGGAGACCCCATCTCTGCAAAGACATAGACAGAGTGGAGGCTGTCCAGAGGAGGGCAACCAAAATGGTGCAGGGTCTGCACCAGAAGACATACGAAGAAAGACTAAAGGAGCTTAATATGTATACCCAGAGGAAAGGAAGGGAGAGTGGGGACATGATAGAAATGTTCAAGTACCTCAAGGGAATTAACAAAGTCCAAGAGGGTAGCATCTTCCAGAAAAAGAGATGTGCAAGAACAAGGGGACACAATTTGAAGATAGAGGGGGGATGGCTCAGAGGTAATGTGAGGAAGTATTTTTTCACTGAGAGGGTTGTGGATGCATGGAACAGCCTCCCTGAGGAGGTTGGAGTCAAGAACAGTGGGGGACTTCAAGAATGCATGGGACAGGCATAAGGCTGTCCTAGTGGGGGGTAGGAGGAAGTAAGCTGTTTTGTTAACTAGGATCTGCAGCTTATCTGTTAGGTAGGAAAATGGGCAGACTAGGTGGGCCAAGCAGTCCTTATCTGCCATCAAATTCTATGTTTCTATGTAACTTTCAAGTAGCTCAAGGGAATCAACAAAGTCCAAGAGGGTAGCATCTTTCAGAAAAAGAGATGTGCAAGAACAAGGGGGCACAATTTGAAGATAGAGGGCGGACTGCTCAGAGTAATGTGAGGAAGTATTTTTTCACGGACAGGGTTGTGGATGAATGGAACAGCCTCCCTGAGAAGGTTGTGGAGTCAAGAACAGTGGGAGAATTCAAGAATGCATGGGAAGATATAAGGCAGTCCTAGTGGGGGTAGGAGGAAGTAAGCTGTTGGTTAACTAGGATCTGCAACTTATCTGTTAGGTAGGAAAATGGGCAGACTAGATGGGCCTAGCGGTCCTTAACTGCAGTCAAATTCTATGTTTCAATGTTTCTATGGTGAGATAGTGGTGGCCTTGGTGACTGCTGGGGGTATGCAAATTGCAAATTAAGGCAGTGTGGCAGTATTGTGTGACTGTATGTATGAGCAAGGGCAGCCTGTCAAAATCTTTGATTTGTGCCATTCCAGATCCAGAGGCATGAAGGAGAGACTTCTGGGGGCCAAGAGAGATTTTACAGTTATAGATGATCCCAAATGAAAGTATTTTTCTTTTCTTGGCCTCAGCCAGTATAGCTGTATATGAGAAAGGGCAGGCAGGCAAAATCTTTGACTTTGTGCCATTGCAGATCCAGACGAGAGGGAGAGACTACAGGGGGCCAATAGAGATTTTACAGTTACAGAAAATCACAAATGAAAGTTTTTTCTTTCTTGGTCTCAAACAGTGTAAATGACTGTGCATAT
The DNA here is from genome assembly GCA_016271365.2 of Neoceratodus forsteri. Classification (NCBI taxonomy): domain Eukaryota; kingdom Metazoa; phylum Chordata; order Ceratodontiformes; family Ceratodontidae; genus Neoceratodus; species Neoceratodus forsteri. Next base: position 866,859,497 of record CM057452.1, on the reverse strand, counting down.
GAGAAAGGGCAGGCTGGCAAATCTTTGACTTGTGCCAATCCTGATCCAGAGGACAAGAGCAAGAGACTACTGGGAGTCCAAGAGAAATTTCACAGTTACATAAAATCCCAGATTTTTTTTCCTGGCTTTAGTGTGGATGTGGGTACATGACAAGGACAGCAGGGTGGCAAAATAAATCTAACTTGTGCCATCCAATCACAAACCACAATCACGTGTTAACGCTCATTCACTATCTCATCCAGAGGGAATAGCAAGAGAGAGAGAGAGAGAGAGAGAGACTGCAGGGGGGCTGACAATAAATGTAACAGTCCCAGAAATCCCAAATAATTTTTTTCCTGGCTTCAGTGTGGCTGTGTGTACAGGGCAAGGGCTGCATGGTGGCAAAATAAATCTTTGACTTTTGACATCCAGAGAGAAAGAGAGAGAGAGAGATAAAGAGACTGCAAGGCGGTCCATGATAAATGTAATAGTCCCAGAAATGCCAAATACATTTATTTTTCCTGGCTTCAGTATGCCTGTGTGTACAGGGCAAGGGCAGCTGGGTGACAAAATAAATCTTTGACTTGTGCTGTCCAGAGGGAGAGAGGAGAGAGAGAAGAGAGAGAGACTGCAGGGGGCTGACAATAAATGTAACAGTTCCAGAAATCCCAAATTAAAATTCTTTCCTGGCTTCAGTGTGGCTGTGTGTACTGGGCAATTGCAGCAGGGTGGCAAAATAAATCTTGACTTGTGATGTCCAGAGGGGAGAAAGAGAGACTGCAGGGGCCCAAGAGAAATGTAACAGTCCCAGAAATCCCAAATACAATTTTTTCCTGGCTTCAGTGTGGCTGTGTGTACTGGGCAAGGGTAGCAGGGTGGCAAAATAAATCTATGGACTTGTGACATCCAGAGGGAGAGAGAGGAGGGAGGGAGAGAGAGAGAGAGAGAGAGAGAGAGAGAGAGAAAGAGACTCTGCAGGGTGGCCCATGATAAATGTAACAGTCCCAGAAATTCAAATACATTTTTTCCTGGCTTTAGTGTGGCTGTGTGTGCAGGGCAAGGCAGCAGGGTGACAAAATAAATCTTTGACTTGTGCCATCCAATCACGAATCACGATCACTTGTTAATGTTCATTCACAATTTGATGTATTAAAAAGTACTGTTCAGACAAACAACATTCAAGTTGATGTGCCTGTGCTGCTGGCTGTGGGTGGCCTAGGCATAATCTGGCTTTGTGACTTGGCAGCAGGCTGTTTACAGTACACCACAAGTAAAGTACAAGTACTGTAGACACAAGTTTCATCACCATCATCACTCTTTCCCATTATTCCTCCTTATTATCATTAGTTTTATAGTATATTGCTTTACATTACATATAGCATTAACCAACCCCAGTATGGGACTGTGCTGTGTGGCTATGCACCAGATGTGTCTGAATCTCCAATTCAAATGCTGAGGCACACTTAACAGTTGCTGAATGTGGTCACTTAATGGTAACTAGCTGTACTGTAGGAGTCAGTTTGGTAATCTTGGAAGGAAGTGGTGGTTGACTGCTGTGCCATCGGTATGCTGTGTACAGTCATGAGTCACGACAGTAAATTTGTCCCTGGCCCGTGAGTGGAAGTCATCAGAAGGACATCATGTTAGTTAGAGGGATCTTTTGTTACAGGTTAGAATACTAAGAATAAATGGATCGACTTGTTGATGAGGTGCATTCTATTTCCAGGTAGGCAGTGGCACTGCAAGAGACAGCAATCAACCTGAAAAGGGAAAACAAAATCAAACCCCCCAAAATGATTTTTTTCACATCTAAGGTTTTATCTTCCAAGTGAATGCTTGAATCCAAAAAAGGTGAAGGTCTCGGATCATTATCAGCCCCAAGTAAAAAAAAAGAGCCTGAACCCTTCATGTCTATCATGGCACACTGGGCATGTTTTGATAATTCACATGGGACTGGGGACAGTGAAGCAGTGAAGCATCGCAGTTCTAAGAATGCTTGCTCATTAATCGACCAAAATTAGTGTCATTGCACATACAAAAGCAATAAATACAACCATAAACAACAAAACCACACAGAAAAGGAAAAATGTACATCATTAAAAGCATTAAAACATTTCAATATTGCACATAGCTCAAGTATACAAATGTCCCTTCTTCCCCAGTGAAGTATATTATATTGATATATGTAACTTCTTCTTTTCAGTAGTTTTACACTATGATATGACTTTATGTAATACATACATTTCTTTTGACATTAGTAAGCTGTTTGTTTGAGATTTTGGTTCCATTTTCAACTTTGCCAACAAATCTCCTAAAAAAATATGTTCTTTCTTTTGTTATAGAGTGGGCACAAGATCAGCAGATGTGTTATATTCATGTAACCCCCCTGCAAATGGGGGTTCCCAAAAGACTTCCAGGAGCTTGCTTGAATGCTCCAAGCCTGAATGGTGTTTGGCATTTAAGCCATTTATCAGTGAGTGTTTTTAGAGCCTCTGGTACTGTCTCTTTAAGAGCTGTCTGCTTGCAGACATAATTAGTTGTATGGGGGACTGTGTGCTTCTCTGAGTACCACTCGAGCTGCTGCCAATCTCTTCATTTTGCAGTCACTAGGGGTGCAAAGGGAACCTATCTGAAAGATGTAACTGTTTGCATGAAATTATTTAGAGTAATAATGAAATTACAGTTTGTCTAACCTGCTTTCTTTGCAGTCAGAACTGTGTCTGCTAGTTCCCCATTCTAGTTTTGAACTGCTGAACTGGACCATCAGTGTGGGGTAAGCTAGCTCTAAAATGATGCCCTGGACGAATCAGAACTTGGACTCATAATCTAGGCCAGCCACAAGGGGATTGTATAGGCGGTGACTCTGGGAGATGTAGTTTAGAACCCAGTGCCTTTTTGGACCAACAGCAGCAGTCTATTGTGAGTGACAGCCAATCCAGTCAAGAACTGGGAGGAACTCAAAGGAAGTGCCCGGTTTCGTCAGTTGGAGTTCAGTTGAGCTTTGGCAGTGAAGAAGGAAGGAGCCCTGTGCTTTTCAGTGTGCAGTTTTAGTCAAAAACGTGTGTAAGGCCCAGAGTTCCGGTCTGCAGCTTGTGTAACAGCATTGGGACTGAATCAATCCTGTGAAAGAATCAAAGGATCTCTGAAGAGTAGAAACAGGCTCACCCTGTAGAGACTGGAAGAATTGCTAAAAATTGCACTCGGTCTGTCAGGAACTGAATCTGCTGTGTGTTCTCCCGGGTATTGTGCAGTAATTGCGATCGGGATACAGATGCAGCCTGCCTGGTATAGTACTTTCTTTTATATGGATGTGTGAAGAGGTTTGTGTACCTCAAGTGAGCCCTGCTGACATTGAAGGACCCTATCTTATTTGGAGGTCGTGATACTAATTCAGGGTTGCTCCCTGTTGGTGCCACATTAAATTCAAATGGAATTACTGTACTGTTGACTGTTTAATCTCCTTTCTCTGTGTGAAAGGGCCCCTACCAGCTGCCACGGTTTGGACTAGCCACTAGGGCTTGGGTACCCAGGGACAGTAACTCGATAGGGATAGGCCTGTGCACAGAGCCATAGGTATGATTAGAGTGATAAGCTAATTAACCTGATTTCCCCTGTCCTTGTTATATCCCCTAAATAAATCAGAGCTGCTTGTTCAACCAAGTTATACTGCCTGAGGTATTTGTCTGTATTGAAATGCTGTGCTGTGATTGTTTGCTGTATCTCATTTCTGGAGGTCCCAGTGCGGAACCAGACCTGGGGGTAAGTGTATGCTATGAAGGTAATTCTGATATATTGTGTGGGCCACTAGTGGGAAGAAAGGTTGCAGTGTCCCAGAGGGCTGTGACCAAGTTAGTTTAACTATTGCAAACCCTGACCTCTGGGTGGAGGCACCCGCCATTGGATCAAGCCCCTCAACCTGTTAGATGGCAAATCAGGCAGGGGTAGTAGCCCTGGGATGGCGCCATCTAGGGGTTACATCTTGGAGGCTCACCGCTGGGATTGTGTGTCCTCTGGTGGCCATGTTCTGAACCACTGTTAGAAAAAATGGGTACCCGACAAGTGGCTGTGCACCGCTGGTGGGTGGTGTACTGGGAGGAGATCGACCCCAAATGCTATGCTTATCCTGGACATCCCCTGGGTATCAACACGGACACTGTGCAGGAGTACTTTCCAAGGTGGAAGGTTTACAAACCCTGTGGTGGTGGGTGGCATGCTAATCTGCTCACCCCACACTTTCCTGGCCCTAGTAGAGTTTAAGGATCCCATAGATAGCTCCAAAGTGCCACAGACCATTACTCCAGAGGGAGCCCTCACTGCTTGGAGAGTGATAACTAAGGACAGTAAAGACCTGGGGGAATCAGCCCCACCACTATCTAGACTTTGAGGAGAAATTTGTTGAATGGTTGCTGGGAGAGGGAAAACTGTGGAGGACTTGAAGAAACTATTCTTCCACCTGGGTTCTCCCCAACACCCTCTCCTGCTCCAGTGCCCGTAATGGTGGCTGAACCAATGCAGACTCCCTATTTCTGCACCTGCCATTAGTCACGACTCTTACCAAGGTTGAGGATCTTCTCTGGCACCTCCCACCCCAAGGGGAGGATGACTGGAGACCTGGATGAACTATGTTGCCCCCAAGTGCTAGAATGGCAATGCTCGAAGGTGGCGAAAGAGGGTTGGTGAGGGCCTCCGGTCCTGCCTGGCTACCATCCGTGCTAAACGAGGCCAGTAACCCTGAAGCGACTGCACAGGCCTATCTTGAGGCCTTGGAGAATGTGTATGGGGCCCAGATTCTGATGAGGACCTATGGTGGAGAGTAGAGATGCACAACAGTACCAAGGGAGTTGTTGTCTGTGTATGTATCTCGGCTGGAAAAGTTGTTGCAAGAATGCCCTCAGAAAAGGTAGTTTGCCAGCGATTGAACTGGACCGAACCAGGCTGGACAGGATCCTAAGTCTGCCCCTTCTCAGAACTGCTGTTGCTTCAGTACACCTGGCAGATCGACTGGAATCCCACCTTCCTATGATGAGTTAATGAGAGAAATTCGAGGAGTTGAGAAAAAGACGACCTCGGGAGGGACCTGCACCAATAGCTGCGGCTACGACCCGGTGACTGAGGTGACCATCAAGTGAAGTTCAGGGCAGAGGTTGGCAGTCAATGAGTGCTCTGACAAGGAAAAAGATATGTCACAATGGGAATGAACTGTTGAGAGAGATCTCGGGAAGTAAAACAGTCCCTTTATGAAGGCCACGCTTGCAAGTACGGGGCCTGACCTATATCCGATTGCAGTATCTGCTATGGGTGGGGTACCCACCCATGTATCTCCTGCTGATAACAGCTCGAACTCGATTCCTTGACCATGGAAGTGGAGAAACTGACAGATGTCTCCAAATGCTTATCACGCGCGAGACAGAGATGGCAAGGTTTTCAGTTAGTAATACCCCGCCCTGGCTCCCAGTGGCGCCTCGGCCAGCTCAAACTCAGAGAAAGTATGTTTGCTATGGTGTGGAAAGATGGGCACATGAAAAGGAATGCCAGTCCCCAAAGACACTGACAAAAGTTGCATATAGGCTACAAAGGAGAGCTTGGAGAAGAAATCAGTGGTTAAGGGTGCCGACATGATCCAGTGAGGGCACCAAAATGCTAATTCACGTCCTTTGTGGCAAGGTCAGTTGCCCAGGCCCCACTACCGCCTCTCAGACTGGTCCAGAATAGTGGGTCCCTCCATGGAGACCACTGTAAAGGTGACGGTAGGTCTACAAAGACTATTATTAGACAGTGGCTCCCAAGTGACAATTATGTTCCAAGATTGGTATCAGAAGCATTTGTCAGACATCCCTTACAACCATTAGAAGGACTGCATGTATGGGGTTAAGTGAGAAGGCCTACCCTATTCGGGTATATCCGAATTTGGCTGTCTTTCCCCACCTCCGTGGCTGGAGTGGCGATCAAGTAGAGACCCTAGCCTTAGTGTGTCCCCCACTGGACTGTATGATGGTGTCCCTTTGTTGATTGGAACAAATGCTCATATGTTCGGAAGGCTGGACAGTTGTATTATGAAAAACGGGGTCAAAGACTAGTAGAGCTTTTAAGAGTTCGGCTTTAATTAAGAAGGCCTATGAGGCACAGAGAGATGCTGAAAAAACAGAACCAGAGGAACCGGTCGGAATTGTATGGAAGAAGGATCCTGAGTCTCTGATCCTGGCGTCAAATGCCCAGTGTACCTTACAGGGAGAAGGTCCGTATCAGAAAGGATAGTTAAGAATAAATATGTTGGATGCACCAGGCGATGGAAAATTGCCAGAGGGACTGCTGGTCAAGCCTAGTATTTTGCCCGCTAGAGCCCATGCTTATGCCAGAAGGGTAATGGTCCAAGTTCATAATGTGTCTGAAAGAGACATTCGAGTAAACAGAGGTTGCATCCTGGCTAATGTGCATTGTGCAGACACTGCAGTGCTACCCAGCAGCAAGAGTTCAAGGAAGAATGACAGAGTAGCATACAGACTTGTTTGATTTCGTGACTCCCGCTGCCAGCTGAATGGAAAGTGAAGATCAGTGAAGCTTGCCCAGAGAGACCAGGTGTTTTTTTAAAGAATGGGATGTGTGGATGCGTGCAAGAGGCTGAGCACAATATCCGCTGCATGATGAACCATTTTCGTGAGAGGTCTCGACGCCTGGCACCTGCTGACATAGATGATGTGAGGCAGCATCTGCAAGAGATGTTAGCTGCTGGTGTAATACAAAGAATCCAGAAGCCCTTATAGCCCCCCATTGTGGTAGTAGGGAAAAGAATGGAACAGTAAGGATGTGTGTGGATTATAGCAGCAAACGGCGGACTATCCTGATCAGTACACAATGCCCGCATTCAGGATGCTTTGGACTGCCTAAGCGGGAGCCAGTGGTTCTCTGTGCTGGATCTCGCAGTGGGTACTATCCAGATCGATGGCCCCAGAGGGACCGTGAAAAGACAACCTTTATCTGTCCGGCAGCCTATGAATTCATGAGATGCCTCAAAGGGATTTCAGGTGCCCAGCCACTTTTCAGCGATTGATGGGCGTGCAGTGGGAGACATGAACTTATTAGAGTGCCTGGTATACCTAGATGATGTTATTGTGTTTGGCAGCTCACTGGAGGAACATGAGAGCAGATTATTTAAGGTATTGGACCGACTGGAGGACTTTGGCCTTAAACTGTCCATTGATAAGTGTCAATTTTTCAAACATCAGTAAAGTATGTGGGCACATAGTATCCACCGAGGAATGAGACCCACCAAGTAAAGTTGAGGCCTTGACCACCTGGCCACAGCCCAAAATCTAAAGAACTGCAAAAGATTCACTAGGATTCTGTAAGTTGTATTATCGGTACGCTTCATCGAGGACTATTCAAGTGATCGCCCTTTACTTAACCTTACTCAAGGTATCCCCAACCCCACAAAAAAAAAATACCAAAGTCAGCATCCCTCAAGACTGAAAGAGTGTATTTTCATCCAGTGAAAGTATTGGGGCCCGCTGGACTCCTGATTGTGAGACTGCTTTTGCGGATCATATATCAACTTACCCATGCTCCAGTGCTGGCTATGCCGATCAAGAAAACCTTCGTCCTGCACACTGATGCTAGCTGCAAGGTTGGGGCTGTGTTGTACCAAACGAGAATGGCCTGAGACCAGTGGCCTTTGCCAGTGAAGCGACCCCATCCGAAAGAACTATCCTGTACATAAGTTAGGTTCTAACTGAAGTGGGCTATTGTTGACCAATTCCATGAGTGCCTTTATGGGGCATAAAATACTAGTAAAGTGACAATAATCCTTTGACCTATGTGCAGACCTCAGCTAAGTTGGATGCCACTGGCCATAGGTGACTTCTGCATTATCTACATATGACTATGCTCTCGAATACCGAGCAGGTCTGGATCACATAGATGCTGATGCTCTCTCGAGGCCTGTTCCCCAGAATGATTGGGTCCGACTGGCAGAACCTGACATTCGGGCACTCTGCCGGAGGATTTGACAGGAGGAACAAATGTCCCACCCAGACAGTGGACTGCATGGTGGATTGCTTGGGAGCCTCTGAGGTGCATACCTGCTGCTTGTGCCACTTTTCTGCAATGAACATTGGTGCACTGCCTCAGCTGGACAGTGACAGTGACCGGCGGGCTCAATCCATGATCCCATGATCAAAAGCTTACTTAGAAGCCCTCTATGCAGGAAAAGATGTGTCAAATTCGCTCACTGATTTGAGAACTGCACTGTTATACAAAGAAGGTCCTAAGTTGAAACTGATCAATAAACTGTTATACAGAGAAACAGTAGACAGAGGGGGACAAGTAGACAAACAACAACTAGTGCTGCCCACTGCCTTTGAGACTCAGTATTGAGGTCCTTGCACAACCACATGGGCACCTTGGTATAGACAGAACACTTGACTTGGTGAGATCAGATTCTATTGGCCTAAGATGGGGGCTGAGTGGAGCACACATTCGAACTTATGTAGCTGCTTACAGAGAAACTTTGCCCCAGAGGGCTGCCCCTTGTTAACATAACCACCAGTGCACCCATGGAGCTGGTCTGTATTGATTTCTAAGTTTGGAGTCAGATCAAAGAAATATCAGTAATGTGCTGGTGGTCACTGACCATTCATCACGAGATATACCCAAGCTTTCCCCACCAAAGACCAGAAAGCATCCACTGTAGCCAAAGTACTTGTAGAAAACTTTTTGTTCACTATGGGGGCTCACAAAGAATCCATTCTGATCAAGGGAGAGACTTTGAGTCGTCTGATCAAGATGCTTTCTCTGTGGGGGAGTGCAGTCCAGAACCCTCCTTACCACCCCCAGGGGAACCCACAGCCTGAACGTTTCAACACACTTTGCTAGATATGCTTAGGCACCCTGCCCCAAGGACAAGCCTAGATGGAGCCAACAAATTAGCACCCTGGTACATGCTTATAACTGCACAAAGTGATGCCACTGGATTTCCCCTACCGCCTGATGTTTGGAAGAAGCTCGACTACCAGTAGATGTGTGTTTTGGGTCTCTCTGATGGGGTTCAAGCTGACAACTATTTACAGTATGTGCAAAGTTAAAGGCAGCTAACTCATCGTGCCAACTGGCTCAAACCATGGCTGCCAAAAGAAATCTGGCCAACAAAAGGTATGATAAAAGGTGAAAGCTTAGGAACTCCAGGAGGAGATCGGGTATTGCTAAGAAATCTGGGACTGCATGGCAAGCACAAGATTGCTGATAGATAGCACCATCTCCCTCACATTGTAGTGGGCAAACTAGATGATCTGCCAGTGTACAAAGTAGGGCCTGAGAATAATTCAAAGATGTAAAAACAATGCATAGAAATCATTTACTGCCCATTGGACAAATCTTAATTGAGTCTGAGTTCCTAGAAGATGCCCCTCTGGACCAGTGACTAGAGCTGCTGCTAAGAAAAGATCAAGAAAGTCTGCACCTACAGAAGCAAGTTAAAGTGTTCCCCTCCACAAGTCCCAGTTGAGCATGACTGTCAGTCATTGGAAGAAAGTAGAGGACTTTGAATACTATCCTTCTACGAACTGAGTCAATTGTTTTGAGGCAATCCCTAGTCAATACTGGAGACAAAGCGCCTTCTGGACTGCTCTAAGCCCCAACTTCATCCTGGAGCCAATGCTCCCAGAAAGTGAAGTGCAAAGCATCAGATCAGATGAAATGGAATCATTGTGCATGGTTGAACTGTGAGAGCTTTCAGGGAGGAAAATGATAGATTAGGGCAGACTGGTGATACACCGAACAAGAAGAGTATTTTGGAGTGCCCTGACGTCCACTGCCAGTGTCCGAAAGCTCTCCATGCAGCCAAATGTTGTGGACTCCAGAAACTGTAACTCCTGGAGCTGAAAGTGCCCCAGGTTCTAGCCTCTCTACCCCATGGAGACCCCCTGACAAGTGAGGACAATGCTGAAAATGAGGCTCAGAGTGCAGAGACTATAACAGTTCACCTAGAAAGACTGGTCGAGCTGAAGCCTGTGGTGCACCTCAGTTATGATTCACTTGGGAGGCCTGTGGACTTGCCTCTCAATGTTGTCCATAAAGGAGTGTATGTCCCCGAGCTCATTGCCCAAACTGAGCATCAGTGCTAACTCCAAGTTACTTGTGTTGCCCTCTAAGTATGGTGCCCTTGCCCCATCCAGCCCCAAAGGTAACTGATAGGAAGGGCCCCTCTCTTCAGGTTTCATGTACAAGAGGTATACTTGAGTTATGGTACAATGTGTATGTAATACTGTTAAAGAGTGACGTACTGCAATGTTTCAGAAATGTGTTCTTGGTAAAATGATATATTGACTGATGATTACATATGCGAGCCTAATGCAAATGTATATAGGTTGCAGTTGAAACTTATGGGAGTATTGCCTTGGCGGACGTCAAGCTTTCCCAAACCAGGAAGGTGTAACCCCCTGCAAATGGGGGTTCCCAAAGACTTCAGGAGCTTGCTTGAATGCTCAAGCCTGAATGGTGTTTGGCATTTAAGCCATTTATCAGTGAGTGTTTTTAGAGCCTCTGGTACTGTCTCTTTAGAGCTGTCTGCTTGCAGACATAATTAGTTGTATGGGGGACTGTGTGCTTCTCTGAGTACCACTCGAGCTGCTGCCAATTCACTTCATTTTTGCAGTCACTAGGGTGCAAGGGAACCTATCTGAAAGATGTAACTGTTTGCCAGAAATTATTTAGAGTAATAATGAAATTACAGTTTGTCTAACCTGCTTTCTTTGCAGTCAGAACTGTGTCTGCTAGTTCCCATTCTAGTTTTGAACTGCTGAACTGGACCAATCAGTGTGGGGTAAGCTAGCTCTAAAATGATGCCTTGGACGAATCAGAACTTGGACTCATAATCTGAGCCAGCCACAAGAGGATTGTATGGGCAGTGACTCTGGGAGATGTAGTTTAGACTTCAGTGCCTTTTGGACCAACAGCAGCAGTCTATTGTGGTGACAGCCAATCCAGTCAAGAACTGGGAGGAACTCAAAGGAAGTGCCGGTTTAGTCAGTTGGAGTTCAGTTGAGCTTTGGAGTGAAGAAGGAAGGAGCCCTGTGCTTTTTCAGTGTGCAGTTTTAGTCAAAAAAGCGTGTGTAAGGCCCAGAGTTCGGTCTGCAGCTTGTGTAACAACTATTGGGACTGAATCCGTCCTGTGAAAGAATCAAAGGATCTCTGAAGAGTAGAACCAGGCTCACCCTGTAGAAGACTGGAAGAATTGCTAAAAATTGCACTCGGTCTGTCAGGAACTGAATCTGCTGTGTGTTCTCCGGGTATTGTGCAGTAATTGCGATCGGGATACAGATGCAGCCTGCCTGGTATAGTACTTTCTTTTATATGGATGTGTGAAGAGGTTTGTGTACCTCAAGTGAGCCCTGCTGACATTGAAGGACCCTATCTTATTTGGAGGTCGTGAGTACTAATTCAGGGTTGCTCCTGTTGGATTGCCACAGTAAATCAAATGGAATTACTGTACTGCTGACTGTTTAATTCTCTCCTTTTCTCTGTGTGAAAGAGCCCCTACCAGCTGCCGCAGTTTGGACTAGCCACTAGGGCTTGGGTACCCAGGGACAGTAACTGATAGGGATAGGCCTGTGCACAGAGCCATAAATAATTATTAGAGTGATAAGCTAATTAACCTGATTTCCCCTGTCCTTGTTATATCCCCTAAATAAATCAGAGCTGCTTGTTTCAGCAAAAGTTATACTACCGAGGTATTTGTCTATGTTAAAGTACTGTACTGTGATTGTTGCACTGTATCTCATTTCACGGGAGTCCAGTGCGGAACCAGACCTGGGGGTAAGTGTATACTGTGAAGGTAATTCTGATATATTGTGTGGGCCACTAGTGGGAAGAGGGGGGTTGCAGTGTCCCAGAGGGCTGTGACCAAGTTAGTTCTAACTATTGCAAACCCTGACCTCTGGGTGGAGGCACCGCCATTGGATCAGGCCCCTCAACCTGTTAGTGGCAAATCAGGCAGGGGTAGTAGCCCCTGGGATAGCGCCATCTAGGGGTTACATTCATCTAACTTACACTTACAAAATGTTGTTTCTCTTTTTTCATAGAATCCTATTAGTCTTTGGTGTAATATTTAAATCTGAATTTGGTCATTATCTTTCTGTTTATTGGGTTTCTGATTAAATTCAGATATTTTTCAAAACCCATAAATCTCTTACGTGCCTTCCATTTGCTGATCTTATATTCCTTACCTAACCTCCATCTTTTGAGTATATATCTTTAAGTTTTTCTTTTATCATACCTTCTATTAGATGAAAAGGTTTAAAATATACCTCTGTTAAAATATTTAACAGCCCACAGGGTTGATGATCCATTCAATACTCTTTACTGTGGGAAAGAATGTCTGGCGGCTCATGTAATCTAGTGTTTCTTCCAAATATAAACATGGCATTCTGGGTTCTTTCATACATAGAAAGATATAAATTGTCAGCCGATAAGGACTGCCTGGCCCATCTAGTCTGCCTGTAAGACCTTGTACTGGATTACTGCTTCTGACCCACCCACTGCTGTACCTCTATGGTTCCCCTATGCCTGTCCCAAGCATGCTTGAATCCATCCACAGTGCTCACTCCCACCACCTTCTGAGACAGATCATTCCATGCATCCACCATCCTCTCTGTGAAGAGGAACTTCCTCACATTCCCTCTTAAACTGCCACCTTCCAATTTCATTTCATGCCCCCTCGTTCTTGTGCTCCTCCTGTACTAGAAAATGTCTCCCCCCTGCACTTTGTTTATATCCTTGAGGCAATTGAATGTTTCTATCATGGCCCCTCTTTCCCTCCTCTCTTCCAGTGAGTACATATTGAGGTCCCTTGACCTCTCCTCATAAGTCTTGTGTTGAAAGCCCGGTGCCATCTTAGTCACCCTTCTCTGGACCATCTCCAGCCTGTCAATATCCTTATGAAGGTGTGGCCTCCAGAACTGTACACAGTATTCCATGTGAGGCCTGACCATAGTTTTATATAATGGAATCACTACCTTCCTCATTCTGCTGGTGATACCCCTGCCTATGCACTCCAGCGTGCCACTGGCCCTCCCAGCTGCCTTAGTACTCTGTTTTGACATTTTCAGGTCATCTGAAATAATAACCCCCAGGTTCCTTTTGTTCTTTGTGACTGTCAGCAACCCCCATCTATAGCTTTCCCCAGGTTTCTGTGTCCCTGGTGCATGATTTTGCACTTTTTGAATTAAACTCAGTTGCTAGTCCTCAGACTATTTTTCAAGTTTTCCAGGTCCTCCTCATTTTGTCCACCCCTCTTGAGTATTCACTCTGTTACAAATCTTGGTGTCATCTGCAAGCAGGCAGACCTTTCCTCAAACCCTTCTTCAATGTAGCTAATGAGACATTGAACAGGACTGGCCCCAGTACCAATCACTGAGGCACCCCACTGGTCACCCCTTCTCCCAGACTGCACCCATTTACCACCATCCTCTGCCTCCTGTCTGTTAGCCAGATTCTATCACAGTTTACCACCCTGTCCCCATGCCCAGCCTACCCAGCTTGTTTTTCAGCCTCCTATGTGGACGGTGTCAAAACTGCTGAAGTCAAGGTAAGTGATGTCCACTCCCTCACTCTGATTTACTTCCTTTGTCACCCAGTCAAAGAAATCAACCAGATTTGTCTGATATGACCTTCCCACTGCAAATCCATGTTTCCTATGGTCCTGGGCCCGATGGCTTCTAGATGCCTCACTATCCTTTCTTTAAGCAATGTCTCCATGATCTTCCCCACTACTGAGGTGAGGCTGACTGGCCTATAGTTCCCCACCTCCTCCCTGCTGCCGGATTTGTGTAGAGGGACCATATGTGCCCTCCTGCAATCTTCTGGCACCACCCCTGTGTTGAATGACTCAGTGAACATGGCTGCCAGAGGTTCTACTATCTCCCTTCACAGTTCTCTTAATATCCTTGGGTGTATGCCACCTGGTCCCATCGCTTTGTCTGCCTTCAATTTATTGAGCTCCTGCAGGACTCTTTCCCCTGTGAATAGACTATTGTCCACCTCTTCTCCCCTTGGCAACTGCTGTGACTTCTGTGGCCCCTGCCCTTCCCCCTCTTCTGTGAATACTGAACATAAATATTTATTCAGTATTTCTGCCTTTTCCATGTCACCCTCCTTGCATTCCCTTCCCTCTCCCTTGAGCCTTGCAACCCTTGTTTTTCCTCCTTTTCCTTATGTACCTGAAGAATGTATTGTCCCCTTTCTTAACTGACTGTGCTAAACCTTCCTCAGTCTGTGCCTTTGCTCTTCTTACTGCCTATCCTGCTTCCCTTAGACACTCTAGGTACTCCTCTTGGTCCTCATCCCTTTGGGTCTCCTTATAGTTCCTGGACCCTTTCCTTTTTGCCCTGACCTTTACTGCCAACCCTCTTGAGAACAAGCGCAGCTTTCTCCTTCTCTTGCCTTTGGATACAATCTGATGCATTGGTTTGTTACTTCCAGTAAGACTTCCTTTAGATGCTTCCACTGTTTTTCCACTCCCCCTCCTGCCCCTATTCTCTCCAGGGCTCTTTTGATACCCCATCTCATTTCAGCAAAGTCAGCATTTTTGAAATCCAAAACCTTTGTTCTAGTATGACTTGAGTGAGTCTCTGTCACTATGCTGAATCACACAATGTTTTGATCGTTGGATTCCAGTTGCTCTTCTATCTGGATATCTGTGATTCAATCCCCACTTGTCATTCCTAGATCTAGAATTGCCCTGTCTCTGGTGGGATCAAGCAAAAGCTGCCTGAGTCCAGCTTCTTGGAGTGAATCAAGGAGGCCTCTACTTCTGGCTGAAGCAGCTACACTGTTGTTCCAGTCCACATCTGGCATATTGAAATCCCCTATCGGTAGAATTTCACCTTTCATTGCTATCTCATGTATTTCCTCCACTAGCTCACTGTCCAGTTCCTCTCCCTGTCCTGGAGGCCTGCATATCACCCCTGTGCATATTGCTGTGCCATTTGCAAGTTGAAGGGTCACCCTCAGTGCCTCAGCCTCCCCCTGCCTACCCTGTACCTGTGTTGCCATTATACCCTCTCTGACCTCAGGCTACTCCCCTCCCTGTTTTGCCTCCCTATCCCTCCTGATTAGAACATATCCTGGTACATTTGTTTCCCCTCATAATTAGCTGTGTACCAGGTTTTAGTTATTGCTATTATGTCCAGGTCTCCTTCACTTATAAAGTATATACCTTTAACCAATATTTCACCAGGTGTTCCTCAATGCTGCATTGCACTTATAATTGTCTTAATTTAAGTCTAACTAGAGGAAAAGGTGCTCCAGTCAGAAGCCCCAGTATTTTTTATAATATTGATTCATGGTAGATTCCAGTTTACTGTTATCCTCCATTCCCCACTACATTTACTACATTTAGGCACCCCTTAATTGAGTTTTCTAACAATGTTTATTTTCCATCTGAACATACCTCATACAACATCAATGAAGAGCTCCAAAAACCAATACAGCAATGTCTCACGTCACAGGGTCTGTCAGTTGGCTTTATAGTTGCAGACAGTAGGTCCAACATAAGGAAGGCCTTGGAGGAGGGCTTTGTTCAAATCCACTGCTTTGCGCATTGCTTAAATTTAATAGTTCATGGTTTTCTTGATGATGATATGGAGACTAAGGCTCTTGTTAGCACTGCTGAAAGAATATGCACTCATTTCAGTCCTCAAGCAAAGCCTGTCACTTGTTTGAAAAAATACAGCAGGAGCACAGTTTACCTTTACACAGACTGATCCAAGACATTTCTACTCGATGGCATTTGACCTTTTATATGTTCCAAAGGCCGCTGGAACAAAAGAGAGCTGTCAGGCAGTACACTTTAGAAAATAAAATTGGTGATGTAGACGTCTATATTACTCCACCACAGTGGGCCATGCTGGAGTTTCTAATTTTCCTTCTCCAGTTATTTGAAGAAATCACAATGGAGGTTAGTGCCAACACAGCAACTCTCAGCCAGGTGATGCCCCTAATAAAAATTTTAAAATTCAGATTGAAACTGACTAGGGAAAAGTTAGAGAAGCAAGACACTTCCACGATCACACAGGCTGCCAGTAGTGCTGCTGACACATGCAAGTTGCCTCCAGAATACAACAAGATCTAACGAAACATATGATCAAAAAAGTTGAAGACGATGACAAACTATGTAAAATGCTTCATTCTGAGTATTACAATAAAGCAACAATCTTGTACCCACGATACAAATCGAAGCAACTATTGAGTGATGATGATGACACTTGTTTCAAGATAAACAAGAAATAATTGACAAGATGCATGCTGTCATGGAACTGAGTACAACAGCAGCATCACATTCAGAATCTTCTTCATGACACAGCACAGTATCAGGTGGTACATCCTCTGCTGTCGCAACATTTTTGCCCTCTTCCTCCTCAGCCACTGCAGCCAAATCATCTTATTCACCACCAGCCAAGCATAGCACTGTCCCACAGTCACTTGGTTCAGCTTCATGTCTCTGGAGTCACTTAGAAAATGTAATTGTAACATCTTCTTCTTCTGCCTCTTGTAACACAACCTCAGCACAGACCATTGTTGAAATGTATCTTGCAGAGCCCAACATCATCTGGAATGCTGATCCTTTGAAATACTGGAAATCCAAACAAAATATGTGGC
This sequence comes from Neoceratodus forsteri, assembly GCA_016271365.2. Classification (NCBI taxonomy): domain Eukaryota; kingdom Metazoa; phylum Chordata; order Ceratodontiformes; family Ceratodontidae; genus Neoceratodus; species Neoceratodus forsteri. The sequence goes on along the minus strand of CM057452.1, from coordinate 866,842,871 downwards.
CTGCTTTTGTAAACACTGCAATGGAGTACATGAATTGCCCTCCGACTAGCTTCTGTTCAGAACGATTGTTTAGTTCAGCTGGTAATGTCATTACTGACACACGATTCTGTTTGACATCGGAAAATGCTGAGCACCACACATTTCTCAAAATTCATTCCTCACTTTAATTTCAAACATGATACCTGCATAAAACATACATTGACTGCTTGAGCAGGCCCTATCCACAAAACAAGTTCAAGAATTCATGCCTGTGGTGAAAATCTTTAGTGAGCGGGTCTACTACATGAGGCAGCAATTAATTGCAACAAGTCATGTCAGGATGGACTAGGCCAGGCCACTATTACTTGAATGATCACATGAGCAGCACAGAATTGAAAAAAAAAAATAACATCAGTGGATTCAGAGTTCAAATACAGCAAGCAACAGCATTTCATGTCACAAATTTTCTTGGTGGTATGTGGTACCACTATCTGATCTGGAACATAGGGTACTGTTGTCTTCTACTACTACTACAACTGCTATCACTTTTGTCCTCACAAGTCACGACTACTGCTTATCACTTTTTGTCCTTACTCCAGTCCTTACTACTACCACTTGTCACGTTTTGCCCTCAGCAACGATCTTGACTGTACTGTTTTAATTTTCATACATTGCATGGCTTAGCAGATGCCTGAAACCCAGAAACTGAATACTGTTTGCATATTTTCACATAAATTGCTCCTAAATTGAAAATTCATATAATTTCTTTATTGTTTTTTGTCTGTGTGGTATGCTATCCTTGTTACATCTCACTTACCGTAACTGGGCTGAGATTATTATATCACTATATTTTTATATTTTAAATTACTTGGCAGTGGCTGGCAGCAACTGTGGAACTAGGAAGGATGTAATTGTGTTGTGTGTCTGTCATCAGGTCTTCAGGTGGCAGTGGCAAACTTTTATGACTTTATTGCACTTGACTGAGGTGATGTGTGACTGGTTGCCTGCCTGGGTGGTGGTGGTGATCACCGTAGCTTTCATTTTCTTCTTTATGGATGAGCGTGTTGATCAGATTCAGTAGAAGTAGTTGTAGTACTAGAAAACATTACCACCTCTTGGGCCAGGTAGTGTATCATATACTACAGGACACTGGGGCATCGAAACAGTTGCATCATTCAGATGGGTAGGGTGGGTGGGCTTTCTTAGTGCTGCTCATTTGACAATTCGCATCTATTTCTTTGGCCTGTTCGACTCTGTCTGGAACATCCATCAAAATAATACTCTCACAGCGCCATTAATAAAAAAAAAATCTTAGCTGCCTGGCAGTGCCTGCAGTTTGGTGGTGCTATGATATAGGTATTTGCATCTGTCTGTCTGTCTGTCTGTCTCTCCATCTCTCTCTGTCTCTCCCAGCACACTCATGCCATGGGCCCAAGCAGGATATGCCACCCCACCACTATAGGCCAGCCATGAAGAGGCTAGTAGTGAGTGATTGCTTTTTTTATTTGGCAGTTTTAAATTGTTTACATAAATAATCCATTACATTATTTCCTTTGGGCCTCTGTCAAATGTGATCGACTTTCCACTTTTATACATTGTTTTGCATTTTTCAAATATTTGTCAATAAATCGGAACTAATAAGAACAAATCAGAACTTCACTGTGTTCTGGTTCTAACTTAATAAGGGTCAGAACTTCACTGAGTTATTCCAGCCCTAATATATAGAGGGAGGGAGGGAGAGAGAGAAAGAGAGAGAGAGAGAGAGAGAGAGACAGAGACATTCCCCCTTAGTAATATCTTACTAGCACCAGCTAATAGTCATTGAACTGATCCATGTAAACAATCCAGTGAAGGTGTTGAAATATGCCTTGTTTAGAGGGACATCCAAAACTACAAAATAAACATGAATAAATAAACATACTGGTAAGTTTGTGCATTCCAGTTGATAATTGTTTTGATTGTGGCTCTTTTTGAATCAAAATAAAAACAAAAGCAAATTAATTGCAAATGGCTGGAATGCTGAATCAGGGCTAGTGGCCATACCCTCAGAAATAGGCAGAGCCCTTTGGCACTAACCTAGCTCACCAAAGTGAACTGTAAGGTGGCCACTGAAACAAAACCACCTGTCTAGAAGGGCTGGTAGTCACTTTGGTGGTCAGTTAACCATGGATTCAATGCACTATTGAAAAAGTGCCCCTCTTTCACTGTTCCCATACACAATACCATAAATATGGCTATGAGTCCCACACTATAACACAAAAGGGATGATATCATATGGAACATACTAAAAATCATGTATAAAATGAGAAGGGTTTTTTTTTTCTTTTGGGGGAATTTTTATTTTTATATTTTCCTATTACATGTAGTATCAGTCTATTATTTGAAGAATAAATAGCCATTTAAATAAAATCTGTCTTGGCTATTTCCTAATTCAGCACATATCTAGGGTCCAGAGTAGAAAATCTGTCTATTCAAAATGTTTCCTTTAATAGGAGCTTCTTGTCCGCATCCCCACCTCAAATAGGGGTTTTCACCTTTTCCATGCCTACAAATCTTAGGGAAGATTCATTGTGTCGGTACTCTTTAAAATATCTAGCTACTGCAGAAGTCTCATCTCCTCTTCTAATATCCCTTATGTGTTCATTCAATCTGGATTTTGGTGAATGCATAGCTTCACTTTTATATGCCAGGTCACAGGGGCTTCTAATTAAACATACCATCTGTTTTGTTTGTCATATAATGAATTGTCATATTTCTGTCATCTCATCCTTAAATGAGTTATAGACTGAGTTGATCTTCCTTGTGCTGTTACAATTCTGACAGTTACCACAGGGATATTTCCCCTACTATAGGAGTCCTACCTTGAACTACCTCATATTCTTTTTGTGCCTCCTTTGCCAATGCATGACACAATCTATCCCCTAAACATTTCTCCTGTTTAGCTGTGACTATAGATTTTTCTTAAATATCCTATCATCTGCTGTAAAACTCCCCAGTTTTGTGTATAATGGATTTTATGGCACCAGAATGGTCTGAATATACAATCAGGACAGTTATTCTATTTTCCATTCACTTCTTAATAGGAATCTTTTGAATTAAGTCATCTCTTTTTCAAGCATCACTCCTGGTTCTCACTTCATCCAGTTTCTGCTGATTGTATCCCCTCATCTTGAACCATTCCTCCTTTTCCTCCACTGCTTCATAGTAGTCCATATCTTTTGCACAGTTCCTTTTAATTTGCAGCATTTGTTCATATGGGATATTATTCTTAATTGTAAGTTTATGAAAGCTCTTGGCGTGGAGTAATACATTTCAATCTGTGTCCTTATGGTATAATTTAGTACATAAGTACAGTAGATACCATCTTTTTATATTTTAACATCTAAAATCTCCCCCTTTGAGTTTAAGTGATTTCCCTCTCATTCCTGTATTTGAACTCAACGAGGAAAGTTTCTTGGTGTCCACCCTGTGTAACCATTGCAGGTACTTGTATATCTATATCATACTGCCCCTTTACCCACTTTCTCTAGGGTGTACATGTTCAAGTCCTGCAGTTTCTCATACAGTATACCTTGCTTCATAGTCCATGGACCATCTTGTTTGCCCTGTGCTGTACTGTTTCCAATTTGTTACAATTTTTTCAGGTGTTAATTCCAATACCGTGCACAGTATTCTAGGTGTCATTGCACTAGTGACAGGTACAATGGGAGGATCACCTCTTGACTTCTACTGCTTATCCTCCTCCCTATGCAACCCAGCATCCTGTTTGCCTTGACCACAGCTCTATTATTATGTGCTGTTGTTTTTGGCTCTCTGATATCATGATCCCTAGTTCCTTTTCTTCCATGGTGCTTTCCAACACCTCTCCCCTCACTCATAATATATGCTTGGGTTCCTCTTCCCAATGTACATCACTGTATATATAGTTTATATTTTTTGTTTTGCATAGAAGCTCACAGGACAGATCTTTGGCCAGCTCTCAGACCTGCCCAGATACCCCCTAAGTTCCCTTATCCCTTCCTACGTGTCAGCCCCTGTGCAGATCTGTGTGCCATCTGCAAAGAGGCAGATCTTGCCCTTGATGCCTTCTTCTATGTCACAAATAAATACATTGAAAAGGACTGTGCACAGCACCAAACCCTAAGGTGCTCCTTGTGTTACTTTTCTTATCACTGAAAACTCCCCATCAACTATTACTTTTTGAGATCTTCCTCTCAGCCAGTTCTCCACCCAAGTTGCATATTTTCCCCCCACCCTTAAGTTCCTAATTGTTTTGACCAGCCTTCTGTGTGGAGGACTGTGTCAAAGGCCTTTTTGAAATCCAAGTATACCACATGTAATGCCTGTCCCCTATCCACTGCCCTGGTCATCCAGTCAAAGAAGCTGACCAGCTCTGTTTAACAAGACATTCTTCTCATGAACCAATATTGTCTGGGGTCCTATAGCCCATGTCCCTCCAGAAAGTCCACCAGTTCCTCCCACTGTAAAGACTCCAGCATTATTCATACTATAGACATCAACCTGACTGGTCTATAGTTCCCTGGCTCATCCTTACTTCCACTCTTGTGTAGAGAGACCATGTCTGCTGTCCTCCAGTCCATAATGACCACCACTATTGCCAGAGAGCAGGTGAGTGTCTGCAAATGGCCCTGCTATCACATCTGTTACCTCTGTATTTATTTATTTGGAAAAAACCTTTGAGCACAAGCTCTTTTACAAAGGTTCCACATCATAGATTGCAAAAGTACAGTAGGAGAAAACAAAGGTACATTACAATGAACGATACAGCTTGGATTCAGAACTTACAGAATAACTCAAAACATAGGTACAAGTTAAATAACAAGAAAAAAGCACTTTATGAGGGTGGGGAGGATAAGCTGCCACAAAGTGCCTTGTCTGTAGTTCAGAGGGAAGGGGATAGTTGGCAGAGGGGTGAAGAAGGGAGGTATGAGAGAGAGAGGTAAGTACTGTGGTGGAGGTGAGAGGGTGGGGGAATAAGGTATATGGAGAAATGGTGGGGGTGAGGGGAGGCTGAGTGGAGAGGACATGCTAGAGTAAAATGGTGGGGTGTGAGGGTGAATGGTCAGGCAGCAAGCATTAGTAGTGACTGTTTTGGAAACTCACAGGACTATGAGTTGGGGTATGGGGAGGTGGTGGCAGGTGCCGAAGAAGCATGGTGCAAACTGATTGCTGGGGCAAGTCATGAAATGGGACAGAGAGAGGGGGTAACTGAGGCCTGCCTAGTGCTTGCTGGGGGGCAGAGAGAGCAGATTGGCTAGACTCAGGGGCAGGTGCACTTAGAGCATGTTATTAGGTGCTGTTTGAGGTTAGTTTTGAATTGTGCTGGACAATTGGTGGCCAAGAGGTTCAAAGGAAGTTCATTCATCCATAGGGCCCCAGTAGGCAAATGCATGTTGCTCAAGTGAAGTGTGATGGAAGGGGATCACCAAGGCCACTCTAGTCCTCCCTCTGGTGACCTGTAATGAGTTGGCTGCCTTGATCAAATTGCCTACACAAGGTGGTGTTTTACCCAACAGAGCCTTCTTCCCTAGGATGCAAGTCTGGAATTTTACCCTGTTTCTTAATGACAGCCAGTTTGCACGTTCATACAAAGTACAGGTGTGAGTGCCACACTCAGCATCCAGGGTGAGTCTGTGGGCTTTGTTGAGTGCAGTCTGAACCCTCTTGAGCACTGTATCCACTGCCGCCCCATAGTTCACTAGTCCATAGTCAATAGTAGGTAAATTGAGCTGAGGACTGAGAGGTGGAGGGCCCCCCGGAGAGAGGTGTTGCCTGTGCCTGTACAGGACACCAATCTAGGTTTTGACTGTCTTGACCCAGAGAACCAAAATGGTGTGCAAACATGAGGGTATCATCTATTATGACCCCCAGATACTTGAATAAGTGAACTTGTTCCAGCGGCTCACTGCATGAGTTGGAGATGATGAGGGGGTGGTGCTTATTTTTGTTGTGGGGCTGGGCATAAGCAAGGCCTTGGTCTTCTTGTAGTTTTGTAGCAACTTATGACTACAGAACCAGTCCTCGAGTTTGGAGAAGGAGTTCCTGCAGCTCAGATTGTAGGGCTGTCCGAGATGTGCTGCTGCTCAGGAGCACAGCATCATCTGCATACAGTATGCATTTGGTGTCACAGGCTGTGGGAAGGTCATTTAAGAAGAGGCTAAGAGTGGGGCCCTCAGTATTGATCCCTGGGGTACTCCTAATGATCCTCTTGTGCTGGATACTGTTTGCCCAATTTTGACACATTAATTTCTCTGTATCAGGTTGTCTTGGAACCAGCAAAGAGCATTAGGCGCACACACGTGTTTTACAGTTGGGTCAGCAACAGGGGTGGCTGGCTGTATTGAAGGCTTTGGTGAGGTCAATAAAGACAGACCCCACCAGTCTGCCTTCATCCAGGGCCTTATGTGCATAGTTTGAATAGTCCAGCAGGGCAGTGGTGGTACTGTGATTTTGTCTGAAGCCATGCTGGTTGGGGCATAGTAGATTATACTTATTGAGGTAGTCGACAAGTTGACCCACCACAATCTTTTTTAGTGCCTTGGACAGGGGGGAGAGGATCGAGATGGGTCTGTAGTTGGCTACCAGAGACTTGTCACCTCCTTTATGCACTGGTGTAACTAGGGCCTGCTTCCAAACTGCCAGGAATTGAGCCTGGGCCAGGGACTTATTGTACAACATGGTAATGGGCACTATAAGAACATCTAGGTGAGGGATAGAAGTTTTATGTCTATCCCATCACTGCCCAGTCTGGTCTTACCTAGTATTTTCTTGACCACAGTAAGGACCTCCTTTACCATCACCCTGTTAAAGTAGAAGGTTGGGTGTGAACACTGGGTAGATACATTGTTGGAGTGGTTCAAGCCAGGCTAAAAATAGGCAGGTGGTAGCTTTGATGTAAGATCAGTGAAGTCCTTAAAGAAAGGCTTCTGCAATAGCTAGAGGGACTGTAGTAGGGGTGTTACTAATGCTGATCAGCTGAGTGGTAGTAGTAGTAGTAAAATCTTTATTTTTATACAGAAGATTGGTGGATCTACACATCATTAGGACAAAGTCCTATTTTCAAGATGTTCCAGTTGAAGTAGTTACAAAATCATCATATAACAATACACATAATACAATACAATGTACAAACCAATACCATATTATATTTACTAATATAACATTTGACAAAACAACCAACCATACAAATACATGCTACATTCATAAAGTGCATAAACAATGTTTACATGAATATTCCCATATTTCAACCTATGTTAAGAAACCCATAACCTAATTTATAGTACCCAAAATACATTTATTTAGTCCCATTTATCTACCCGTAGCACTTACAACGAACAATGAATTCTGATTTCACATCAGTTATGAAGATTTTTACATCTTTATGCATTTTGTAGGTCACAGACTTTATCAAGTTCCATAATCCATTAGCAACTTGTGCAAATCTCATATCACTATATTTATTTTTAAATTTAGGATGTGCAAACTCTCTTAAATTTATATCTCTCAAATTTTGATGGTACAATTTCTTTTCCAATTTATCATAAAGGTAACTTGGTTGTTTTAAATTTAGAACTTGATAGGTCTGTGCTGCCCAAACTAGTTTCCTCTTAACATCTTGTGGAAACCACCCATGTCCCTTATAAATTTCACAGCAATGTGCATGATAATCCTTTCTAAGGATGAAATGGGCCAAACAATTATACATTGCATCAATTTTTAACAACATTTTCTTAGTGGCAAAACCATATACATGGTTCCCATACTCAAGTACTGGAATAAGAAGTTGATTCACTATAGTTTTCCTCATATATATGTTCATGCAAAAACTTGAGAGTCTAAACACCCTCAGTCTTTTATATATTTTTGAAATTGTATCAACTATATGATAATCAAATCTTAGGTCCTAATCTACCCATACCCCTAGATATTTATATTCTGATACTTGAGATAAAACTTCATTTTTTGTAGTCTTAATCTCTACTACATATTATTTTTTTCCCAGATTTTTTACTGTCTTTGTCAAATAACATGAATTTTGTTTTTTTATTATTTAATACCAGTCCTGAGTTTGTCAACCATATATATAATTCTTCAAAATCTGCCTGTAACTTTACCTCCATAATCTGGGGATTTTTTCCACTAGCAATCAACAACGTGTCATCAGCATAAAACGTAGATCAGAATATTTCACAGTATCCACCAAATGATTTATATGTATCAGAAATAATATAGGCCCCAAAATGGAGCCCTGGGGCACTCCTCTCAAAACTGTAGCTTTATTAGATAAATACCCATTAACATACACTTGTTGGGTTCTACCCACAATTAAGATCTAAACCAAGCACATGACTCTTCCGACAATTCCATATCTATCATCCATCCTATCAATGTCTTATGGGACACAGTGTCAAAAGACTTGGATAAATCCATGAACACTGCACCCACTGACAGGTCATCCTCCATCTTTGAGGTTATTATATCTACCATGTCGATGAGTGCAGTGCCCGTGGAATATCCCTTGTGAAATCCAGACTGATACCCAGTTATTAAAGAGTATTTTTCTAAGTATTCACTAATTTGGACCTGGAATAAACATTCAAATATTTTAGAAACTCCAGATAACAAAGCAATAGGTCTATAATTTGTTGGCTCATATATATCTCCCCCACCCTTATAGATGGGAATAATCTTTGCATTTTTCCATTCCTGGGGAAAGATACCATCCATCAGGCTCCAATTTAATAGTCTAGTTAATACTGAGACAATTATTTGTGCAGAGTCTTTAAGGAAGCAATTTTCTATTAAGTCTAAGCCAAAAGCTTTCCTCACTTAAAGTTTATTTATTATATCCTTTACTTGTCCACAGGTTAACATTTAAACCTAAATTTAGGATATCAAATTTTACCTTTTCTTGATTTTCATTTGTATAAGTTGAAACTGGCATGTCTAAGTCAGGCAAATGTACAAAATAGTTATTCAGTATATTTGCTGATTAGTTAGGAGATTGAATAATACTGTTTTTATCATTTGAGTAGGGGTTTTGTGAATTACTGGTGTGTCAAATGATTTAATTAAAAGACCAAAATGTTTTAGTATCTGTAGTTTCAGAAGTTTTGTTTCATAATATTTTTGTTTTAATTTCCTAATTTGAAATCTTAAATCATTTCTAGCTTTTTTATACTTATCCCAATCATCAGAATTTAAAGATTTCCCTGCTTTTTTCCAAAGCCTATTTTTCACCCTAATCTGTTTCTTTATTTTTTCTGTTATCCAAGGAAGGAGTGATTTCCTTTGAATACATGTTCTAAAAGGGTCCGATTCATTGCAAATTTCCATAAACTATTTAGTAAACTCTTGAATTGCTAATTCAAGTGTAGGCATCAAAAACAGTATATCCCTTTTAACAAGAGCTAATCTAGCCAAGAATGTTTCTTTGTTATAATTTTTTAAAGTTTATATGTTTACTTTTAACTGGTATATGTCCCCAGGGTCCCTAAACACAATCCTCCATTTTAAATGTACAAACTTATTGTACAATGATCTCCCAAAATGTGTTGGTTTACTTTTATATCTATAGGCCTGATTTTCACAGTTACAAACAATAAATCCAATATATTCCCTGGACTATGAAATAGGGATTTCTAGTTGAATAAGAATTTTTGAGTGACATCGAGTCCTTTAAGACCAGTCTCCAGTGTTAACCCCCACTGCTTACCCAATGCGGCATTAAAATCCCCTATCAGGATTAATTCATAACCCATATAAAGATTTTGTATAAGTTGTAGCCAAATTTCCAAATTCTCCTACTTTTGTTTTTGGGAGCATATATAACTCCTATAATTAATGCCAATTTAGGTACTTTAACCAAAAGACAATCAATAAGCCCAATTTGACTACCATATATAAGACTAGTTTGGCCCAGTTCCCATTTTGTATAGAATGACACCCCCCATCTGACCTATCCTATCCAAACGGTGACAAACAAATCCCTCAATTTCTAATTCATTAACATCTATTTTATTATTTAACCAAGTCTCTGTCAGTGCTATCATATCTGGAGATTCGGTTTCTATCCATGCCTTAAATAGATCAATTTTGTTTTTCAAACTCCTTGCGTTATCATGAATAATTTTTAATTAATTTTTATTTTTGGGACAAGGATTTAATTCTATATCCCCTCCTAACAGCAAAGATCTTATCAAACAACTTTTAGATTTATAAGAGCAGTAACTTCCAATAGGTACTATTTGAGGTTTCGTATTTATTAGAAGTCAATTTTGAAAATTGATTTTTGCATCTAGGATTAGCTATATTCTCTTTGCACATTTGTATTCCCCCAGAAGATTGAGGGAACCTAATTTCCAAAGCCAATGCACTTGAAACCTCAATTTGGTTTGGGTTTGAGATTTTCCCATATAGAACACATGTTACAATAAAATAAATCAGCACTCTACATAGTACTTCCATTTTACTTAAAATGTGTACGAGTTAGCAATATAGAAAGTGGTTATCCACACAATCACAATTTTAACTAAATTTCTACCACTCACTGTTAAATTCTACACCACAAGTTATAATTAAAATGTATTGCTACTCAGTTTGAGGGTGTTTCTTGTCCTCCTTTCCAAGAATGCTTTTGATGTTATCTCAGAATCTTTTCCCATCACCTCAAGAATTGCGAAGCTGAGCCTTGTGATAGTTGGCTTTGGTGAGCAGGATTAGCTTGGTGCAGCAGTTTCTGGCTGTTCTGTAGCACTGGCAGTCATGCTTGCAACCTGTGTTTCTGGTCTTTTACCAGTGTATCCTTCTTATTACTCATCAGTCTAGATGGAAATTGAATGATCAATTGCTTAAGGATTCCAAAAGTAGGAATGTATTAAGAGCATATTATACAATTTTTTGAGGTGAATTGTACCCAATGGATTAGGTCTGATGTATTATGGTGTGCCTTTAAGGCATATCTTTGGGGTATATTAATTGGGATGGCCTCTACGCAGAAGAGGAAGCAGGAGGAAAAACCAAAGGGGTTACTAGTTCAGATTAGATTGCTGGAAAATAACCCACATTTGTCTCACTCAGATGAGGCTAAACAAAAACTGGCCAAGCTGAGGGACTCCTATATAAGTATAGTAAATGAAAAGGTGGAATTTGCCATCCTTCGCACAAAAGCCTCCTAAATAGATCAGGGGGAGAAAGCTGGGAGATTGTTGGCCCAAAGGGTTAAGCAACTTGAGTAGGCCCGATTTATTCCCCCTATCCATTCTGTTATGTATGGAGCGCTGAAATGTTCCCCTTAAGAGATAGTTGCAGAGTTTTCCAATTACTATAAAAAGTTATATGGTGATATGCCCAACCGCCCTTCTGACTCCATGTTTTCTTCCTACTTGACTGAGTCTCACTTACCCCGTCTTTCAGAGTCTCCGAGCAGGAAGTTGATAGCCCCTATCACTACCTCAGAAATTATGGGAGTGACTCAAGGACTTCCTTCTGACAAAACACCAGGAATGGATGGTTTTACGTCCAATTTTTATAAGTGTTTCAAAGAACTAGTAGCCCCACATCTACTTTCCCTTTTTCAGAGTATCTTATCTGGTGTTCAAGTTGATCCCACTCTCTTTGAAGCACTTATTGTACTATTGCCGAAAGCAGGTAAAAATTTGGAATGTGTGGAAAGCTATAGACCCTATCATTGTTGAAGCAGGATATCAAAATTCTAACTAAAATTTTGGTGGACAGGGTTGGCTAAGTTCTCCCTAGTCATAGGCTCTCGCATCAGGTGGGTTTCATGAAGGAGCAGATCATCAGCAGACCATCCGCACTCTACGTACATGTCTTCTCAAGCTTCCAGAGATGCTCCCTTTCCTGTGTGGCGTTGGTGTCCCTGTATGCCGAGAAAGGCTTTGACAGAGCGATTGAATTTTTGTTTCAAACTTAGAAGGTCTTTGGTTTTCCTAACTATTTTTGAACTGGTTGAAAGTTTTATCAGAATCCCATTGCCTGATTTCTGAAATGGGGCATTTTCTGAGTCTTTTACTTCATATTCGGTACAAGGCAGGGATGTCCCCTTTCCCCCTTGCTATTTAATCTTTACCTGGAACCATTAATCCGTAGATCAATCCTATGTCTGGAGGTCCAGGGGATTGCCATTTCTGGTATTGAGCTCAAAGTGGCTGCTTATGCAGATGACCTACTCCTACAGTTATCTCATCCAGAAACCTCTATTCCTGCTATGCTGGACATAATTGAGCAATTCAGCAAATTATTGTTTTATAAGTTGAACGTTGGAAAGTCTATCGTATTCCCCCTAAACCACAGAGTTTTTCAGGATAATATTACGGTCCTCGGTCTGTTGTGGTCCAGTGACTCCTTGAGGTATTTGGGCATTGAATTAACCAGAGATACACAACTTACTATTAAGAAAAACTTGGGGATGATATTATTGACGGTGTCCCAGGATTTAACTCACTGGTCGACCTTTCCCATTTCTTTTTGGGGAAGAATAAATTTGATTAAGATGAATGTTCTTCCGAGGCTATTATACCCCCTTCAGTCACTTAATATTTCTATACCTGGGGGTTGGTTCAAAAAGGCTCAAAGTTTAGCCTACCATAAATTAGCGGCACCTAAAGATAAGGGAGGCTTATGACTACCACTCCTTAGTTTGTATTACTGGGCTTGTAGCGCTGCCAAATACCTCAAGTGGTTGGATTCTGAGATTCCCACATATGTCCCAGCCTGGCTCCAAATAGAGTGGGAACTGATTCGATCTGTTAGGTTAGCCCCTTCCACACTACTGTTTCTTAACTCATCTTCCCTGCCGAAAAGATTGAAAAAGACCACAATTGCAACATCTATTAGAATTCACTCACAGTTGTGTGGATTTTTAAAATACAAGCATTGTTTAGATGCGTCACAATCGATTTGGAACTCCCCTACTTTTAAAATAGATGGTAAGATGTTACCCCCTTCATGGCTACCCAAGTTGGGGAAGGTAAGCTATCTTCATTCCTTAAGGAAGATGGAAATTGGTTATCTATAGAGGGTTTCATGTCAAAGTTCAGATTGCAAAAGACAGAATATTTCAAAGTCTTGCAGCTCAGACATATACTTATTAAAAAATTTGAGGATGGTTACCCTTTATTCTCCAATCTTTCCTTTCAACTGAATCTGGGTCCTTTAGCTTATTCCCCTAAGGCAATTTCCAAACTATATAATGCCCTATATGACTGGTGCTTCCTGGACCCGTTTGGACCTACAGAATTTTGGTCCGCTTCTTTCCCACACTGGGACAAGGATTGGTCAGTTATATGGAGGAATTGTCACCGTTTTGTCACACAAGATAGGCTGCGCTTAATGCAGTTTAATATCCTGCATAATCTTTACCATTCCCCACAGAAACTGGCCAAATGGGGGGTATTAAGTTCTAATAAATGTGTGAGGTGCTTGCAGGCGGAAGGTTCATTGTTTCATATTTTCTGGGAATGTCCTAAGATAACCTCCCTATGGGAGAGTATCAAGGGCAAAACTGACCCCCTGCTTGGGTTAGTTGACCTATTTACCCCAGAGGTTTGTTTGTTGGGGGATTATTCACATATATCTGTTAAGAAATGGAAGTATAACATTGCCTTGATTTCTATGTCCGTTAAAAAATTGCTACTCAAATATTGGAAAAGTTCAGACACTGTCTCTTATTCTGTATGGCTTAACAAGCTGCTAGCCAACCTCTGAGTGGAGAGGAGAGGATCATTTTGAGTCTTAACGACAATAATTCTAAATACGAGAGGATTTGGGCCCCGTTACACACTTTGGCCCAGATATTCAAATCTGCGCCAGTTCGAGGCGCAAGCCCCTGCACTGCTCAAAAATAGTTGCAAGAGGGGAGTTGGGTGATATTCAAAGGAGTTGCGCTGTTGAGCAACCTCTTTGAATATCACCTCGAGCACGTAGCATTACAAGATGACGTAGTGGAACTTAGGGCTTACTGCAAGTTGCCAGAGTTGAGGCAATAAACTTGCGGTGGCGCGTACCATATGCGCCATGCGCAATTTTCTATATTCAAAAGGTGATATGCAATGGGGCTTATAATTTATGGCGTACAGGGGGGCTATTTGTATCTGTTTATGGCTCCATTTGTATGCTATTTGCATGTAGGTGCGCCTCGATCTCTGAGGATTTGTTTCCTGGCTACCTGGTTAGGCAGCTGGGACCGACGCGACAATGCAGCCTGGTCATGGGTATCATAGTTACATGACACTTCTTATATAGTTCGGACAAGGGTAGAATATATAGAGCGCCATTCCATTTTTGTTGCGTTATAGTAGAATACGTGAGTGCCATTGTTTTTCATGTCGGTGGTATCGAGCGTATCTGCTTTTTCTTTGTCATTTGAGTGCGGTAGAATTTTATGGCCTTTTTTGGGTTCGATCGCTGGCAGAATGGGTTTTCCTCATCTGGCTCTTTGGTTCAGTGATCGAGGCGGGCGATGGTTTCAGTCATTGAGGTTTTCACCACTTTCTTTGAAGTTTCCACTGGGCCTCCCCGCAACCGGCGGCGACAGCCGGTGGGGAGTGGGGTGGAGGGGCTTTGTGGGTGGGTGGGGACACTCAGACACTAGGGAGATGTTTGGGGGGTTGTGCTGTGACATCTGCCCGCCGATCGGGCTTTACAGTCCACTGGACCACCAAGGAGTTATTCGGTTGGGGAGGGTTACATTCTGCCCGCGACGGGCACTGGGGGTTCATACAGGTTCTGCCCACGATCGGGCTGTGGTGATGTGTGGGGGCGACATGTACGTGTTCTGCTCCGCTGTTGACCGGGCTGTGGGAGATGTGTGTGAGGGGATATGGATGGTTCTGTCCCACATCGGGCTGTGGGAGATGTGTGAGGGGGGGACATGTACGTGTTCTGCCCCTCGATCGGGCTGGTGGGGGGGCACAGGGACCGAGTTGGGGGCAGGCCAGGGTGCAGCTGCTGTGTGCCCCTGCAATGCAGCAGCTCACCTGTGGGTGGCCTCAATCTAAGCCTTTTTGGCTCAAGCAGCGGGCGAGGTTAGGTTGGCGATGCAGAACTCAGCAACCCGACTGAACATCGGGTGCGCAGGTTGGTGCATGGATCCTCCCATTCCCTGTTGAGCATGCATTCATTTTGTATTGCTCTCTCTTATGCGAATCCTGTTGCTAGTATGTAACTGCCTCCTGCTGAATATCGTAGAATGGCATTATTTTGACTTGCATGCATGAGAACCCTTGTTGCGTGAGTCAACCCTTTGAATATCTGGGCCTTGTATTCTATTTAGACCTTTTTCACATACTTGGTATTTCCGGATTGATGAACTCCAGTCTGTGTGTGTGTGTGGGGGTATTTTGGGGTATATTTGGGGGAGGGGATGGGATCAAGTATCCAGTTCCTGTATATGTGTACCTGGTTTTGTTATCATGATCCTGTCTGGTGTTTTGTAGAAACTTCAGTAAACATTATATTAAAAAAAAGATGAATTAAAGAATCAAGGTGTTATATCCGTGGTCAAATAACACTGCTTTTTAATAAATTTTACAATGAGGGGGGCATCCCATTGGACTGAAAGAGAGCAGTGGTGGTTCCAGTTCATAAGAAAGGGAATAAAGTATTGCTGGGAAATTAAAAATAATTAGTTCAACAGCAATACTGTGCAAAACCATGAAAACACTAAGCAGGAGCAAATGAATATGTAACTTTGAGTGCAAGGGGTACAGTTTGGGTTTGAGGCAGAAAGATCATGCACAACAAACTTAATTGCTTTTTATGAGAACGTTAGTAGAAGCTTGGACTGTAATACCCAGTAGACATTGTATTTCTGGACTTTAAAAAAGCTTTTGATAAAGTACCTCATCAAGAACTGAAAAAAATGGAAAAGATGGGGCTGGAAAACAAAACTGCAGCATGGGTTGAATCCTGGTTGGAAAACAGAACACAATAGGTCAGAATAAAAGGTGTATTACCTGATGCAGGGAAGGCAGCAATCGGAGTTCCACAGCAGTCAGTCCTTGGCCCTGCACATTTTTTCATGTACATCAGTGACTTACATAAAAATGTTACGAGCTGTATAAAAAAAATTGCTGATGACTCAAAGTTAGGTGGGAAAGTTGACACAGATAGCTGCAGAGGCTCAGTGTATTTAAACCAACGATATACAAACACATCCTCAAAATAGGAGGCAAAGGTTTGCCCCACTATGAGCGGGAAACAGACTTGATGGGCAACTCACTTATTCTGTCTATACTGTGAAGTATTGCACAAAGTATGTAAACCCTTCTGAAGATTACTGATCATCTTTGTTGCCCTCCTATGGACTGATTCCAGCCTTTTTTGACTTATTTTAGATGAGACCAAAACTATTCTAGGTATAGTGCCACACATGACCTGCAAAGAGGCAGGATCACCTCATTTATTTGTCTGGTAGTGCTTCTCCCTATGAATCTCAACATCCCTTGTGTGTCTGTTGTGAAAGTGAAGCCTGCCTTTTATTATGCAATGTACCAGTTGTTGTTGTATCTATGCATCCCTTCTACACTATGGTAACCAAATTATAAATTTATGTTGTTAGAATTGTATTTCTTTTCTTATTGCTAGTCCTGTACCTCTCTCCCTTCCCTACTTTCCCTTCCCCTCCCTCCAGGACACATCTACTGTATAAAGGAGACTGCTCTTGTCTGTATAGTTTAAATGGTAAAACATTTTCAGATTAATAAATAATAAATAATACTGCTTCACTTTTCATATGCTTTATTGCACAGAACATTTGGTTTTAGTTTGTCACTGATTATAACACCCAAACCTCAGTCCTCTGTTGACTGTGTCACTCTTACCCATCTATTGAGTGCTCTGTTTTTCGGTCCCTCATCCTTATGTATATGAACTTGCACTTCCTGACATTACCTTACATAGTCATATGTTTCATCAGCTTCCTGTCCTCTCCTCACCATGACCTGATCCCTGACTCCCTATGCACTGTCTGCCCTACTAGATAGTTATGTGTTGTAGGCAAAGAGACACACATTGCCATTGACCCATACCCTGTCTCTAAAATGTACATGTTGAGAAATGAAGGTCCCAGGACAGAGCCTTTGGGAACCCCATTAATAATCCATTTGATTCCTGAGAATTTGCCATTCTGGACAATGTTCCATGTTTTCCCTTCCAGTCAGCTCCTGACTCATGCTGTCAGTTTATTCCTAGTTTTCATGTCCCCTAACCTTTTAACCAATCACTGATGAGCCACAGTGTTGAAGGCCTTACTGAAGTTCACATATAGAACATCCACTGCTTTCGCCTTGTCCTCCACACTGAAATAAAAAAAATTCTATCAAATTCATTTGACGTTCCCACCTCCTAATGAAACCATGTTGCCTTTTGTCCAGCAATCTGCAGCTCCAGGAAAACAACTAAGCACTCTTTGATTACGGTCCCTAGCTGCTTCCCCAAAATGGAGTTTGAACTCACTACCCTATAGTTCCAGAGGTCATCCTTAGCTCCAGTCATGTGCAGTGGCTCCCCACCTGCCACTCTTTATTCCTTAGGCACTAACTCTCTCTGCAGGGAACAATTGAACAGGTCCATCAATGGCTCTTCCAAGGCCACTACCACCACTTTTAGTACCCTGGTGAACAAAACATCCAGACCCAGATATTTATTTAAATTCAAGCCCTGGAACACTTTTAGGAGTCTTGCCTTGGTGATCTTACCAATCCCAACTGCACTATTCCCACCCTTGAACTTAACCCTACTCTCAGGAAGTGGTCCCCTGCTCTCTCTGTGAAGATCAAATTGAAAAATTAATTTAGGACATTTGCTTTATCGAGACATCCTCTACTGTTACCCACCACATTTCCCTTATACCCCATTAGAGTTCCTTTTTTTATTCAATTAAACAAAGAATATATTGTTGTTTTTCTAGACTCCCTTTACTATCATCAGTTCAGTGTCCACTTTGGCCTTTGCAATCACTTGTTTGGAAATTCAAGCTGTATCATACAGTGTATTGTTCATTGCTCTACAATGTATTCTCCATTTTGAATCCTGCAGTACATGCACTGACAGCCTCATAACATCACCATTAAACATGAATCATCCCTGTGTTTTACACTCTTTTTGAAATATTTAACGCTTTCCTTAACTGCCCATATTATCTCTTTTTATAGTCTCCCATATGCTTTCTCCTCCAGAAAATTCCATTATTCATTTCAGTCTATCCTGAAGAGTCATTCTCATTCCATTGAAGTTGGCCCTTCTGAAGTTAGGGACCAGCACCAATAAATCCAGCCTTTGCTTACCCAGAGTGATTCCAAATTTCACCATGTGATAGTCACATGTCTCCAGAGGTTCTGCTACCCACGTGCTACTTATAATATCTCTTGTTCTATATTACAAGATCCAGGATGGCACCTTCCCTTGTCACTTCCCATACCCAATGACTCAGGAAACTATCCTACATGGTCTCTACAAACTCCTGACTTCTTTCTCTGCCTGCTAATGGGATGTCTACTTCATATCCTGGCACTAGGCAGCTTTCTTGTGAACAAATTTCACTGCATCAGTGGTTCATCCTTGCTCTGATTGATTGCATTGAAAATGGACTTTCTTTGATGATGAAGGTGGAATTGGAAAGCATGCTTACAATTTGGGTACACAAAATACTTCCTAGTTGGGTTATCTTTTCAATGTGCTACTATGAATTTCTAAACAGCATTCACAATGAAACATTGAAACTATTAGTTGGAAAAGATTTTATGTGTGTAACTAAAAACATATTTTAAATAAGGAAAAAAGTTAAATTTCTAAACGAATCACTATTGCCTGAAACACTTGAAATTCTTTTTAATTACTTTTGTTTAACTGTTCCCTGATGACAGTTACATTAATGTCTTCATTATGATCTAGCCTTACATCTATTTCAAGCTGTTTCTTTATTTCTTTTGAAGGAAGTTTCTGGAATATGTCACTGTTTTGTCATTAGTAAGTTCATCAAACAATGCCAAGGTAAATCAAGGATGAAATATATACAATAATACATTTTACTCTAATGTTGACAGGGTAGACATCAAATACAGTACTAGTTAAGTTCAGCCAAAGAACAAATCCTGTTCATACAAATGACACAATTTATAATGCAGTATAGGGAGTGTGTCTGCTAGAAATCTAAGAAAAGGAGGTTTTATATTTTTAAATGAGCAGCTTTGTGGTTCTGTCTTCTTTTTTTTTGTTTTGTTTTGTTTATTTCAAGCAGCCATGAGTGACTCCTCTGCATTGTTCAATTCCAATACATTGATATTTAAGACTTCTTCTGTTTTCTCCCTGTTTTTCCATTAAAGAATACAAGGGCAAGTGGTTTGTTCTGCATCAGCTAACCAAATCTGCCCAAATATTCCTTGCTCCTTCCCAGGTGAAATGAAGTTCATCAACTCATGAACTTTGTTAAGCATTTACAAATGAATCCACAAAAGTTCACCAGCTGTTCTTTAACTCGTTTCATGAACTAAGTTCCCTGAATGTTCATTAACATAATGTTCAAGATGTTGCTGAACCTTTAAAGAACCATGATGAACTGAGACAACAATCTATTTGCATAGCTAATTTGCATATAACTGCACAGTTTCCCACTGTAATAGTTATGAAGCATCAGAATGTAAAAACTGTTTCCAGTTTAGAAGTTGAAAAAATATGGTGTAATGTACAAGGCAGTTACCTGTTTTAGCACCCAGAAGAATTATCAATTAAACTTGCCACATTTTGAAAAAGTTTTAGATTCTGCTGATAACTAAAGTAATTGGCCCTTATTATTTCTGAAAGAAAAGTGAGCAGTGATTGCACTTAAAAGGAAAATTGAAATAAGTAAGTAAGAATACAAATACTAAAATGCATGGTAAGAAACATTACTCTAAAATGCAGGGCAAGAAAGGCTTCTTAACTTATTAGAAAATGTTGAGTTCATTAAACAAATTCAATTGACAGTGTTAATTTCTAAGGTTGTGTGATATAATAAATAAGCATTGAACAGGCCTGCTTCTGATTTATACATGGGGAAAAAACTGTTTGGGAATAGGGCTAAAACAGAGTTGCCTGATGAATTAACCAATATTATTAAAGAATAATATTTCTGGTTACCAAAACTACTGATGGTCTTTGTCAGTAAAAGTTCAGTTTGAAGTTTCCTGAACTTTCTTGGACCTTTGTGAACCTTTTGGTTCATGAACGTTTCTGAACAAAACAGTGCCATTTAATGATCATGCATAATTCATGAACATTCAAGAACAATTAGGTTTCTATGGGCTTATGCAACTAAGTGTAGTGTTATGCTTGTGCAACTGTTGGTACCTTAAGCCATTTGCACTCTCTAGAGTCTATTCCATGGGGAATTACTACCCTGTAGGGGTACTGAAGACGAGGAACCCTCAAATAGGGTTTCAACACTAGAGGTGCCACGGGAAGGATTCTCTTGGCTAAAGATATTTTCGGAAGAAGCCCCAAGGAGAGATGCATGCAGCTGGAAGAGGTAAGGATGGTGGGGCAAAGAAAAGTGCTTCTGAGACAGGCTGGAAGGAACGGGCTTTATATACTGTAGCATGACTGGTTGCTTCAGCCCACAGAACTGCAGGCAAAGCCTTTAAAAAAGTGGTCATTTTCTGCCAACACATTCTATGTCTCTGTGTTTTTATGGCCCCAGGGATGGTTTTCAGGCATGATCCAGGCTGTAATGATGGCAAAAACAATCCATGGCAGTAGAACCATAATACAGAGAAATTCAAAGACCAAAGTGATTAAAATAAAAGGCAAAATTAACAACAGTCAATAATATAGGTGTTAAACAAAAGTACAGTTAGCACAATGGTGGTGACAGCCACAAGATATGAACTGCATTCAAAATGGACCCAAATTCCAGAAGGATAGTGCATCACTAAACATGTTAGCAATGTGCTGACTGGGTTTTGTCCATTTGCATGGAGCCAATGCCATATTTAACAGCTTGCATTGCACTGTGCTAATGAGGACAATGACTGTGTGCAGAATATTCTACCAAGCCCATATGAATAAGGAATCCCTTATGCATGCAGGGCACAGTGGTGTATTCAGAGGTTTTAAAAGGGTTACTCAACCTCTGTTGCAGTGCTGTTTAATATCTTCAAAACCCTGTTCTTTTCAAAGGGTACAGTGGTGTGTGATGCCACCCCAGCTGAATGCTGAGTAGTAGACTGACAGAAACAGCTTTCAGTCCCTTCTAGTGTCTTCTGCCCCCTCATGGCCATACCAATTTGCAATAGAAGTAAATATATCTCATTTCCTGGTAGTCCAATGCCCCCCTTCACTACCAATCACTAGAAAGAATTGTGAAACAAATAATATCCAATTCCCTGGTAATGTGGCACCCCATACCATGATCACCAGACCAAGCTACTACATAGTCACTCTGCGTGGTGTTAACAGTCCCATATTCAGACAGACAGCACCCTTCTGTCAGAACAAACTGCCCATCTGAATAAAACCTTCAGGGTAACCATGTTCTATCTCACATGCACAGCAAATGTGTGCACAGTGTAAATATCTGGCTTTGAAACTGGGGAACAGTAAATACTATAAATATATTTCTGAGGTATAAACAATTGTACACTGATGCATATCAATGTTTTAAAACAATCAGTAGGGAAAATAATAAGGTCAGGGGAAATGCAGGCAGATAACCTATTGGGTATCCTTATAGAGAGACTTGAATAGTGAATTGTATGATAGGGAGCCTGGGGAGCAGGATAGGCAAGGTACTGCAGGTCATCTGATGCATGCTTGATTAATGTTCATAGGCTGAATTCACAAAATGTGCATGAATAACTCATGAACCTTCTTAAACACTTTATGATTGTTTCAGCTGGGTTCACACCTGGTTGCCATCACAATAATTGTTGTTTAATAGTACCCTAATGGGTGGTGTGGCTAGCACTTGAAAAAGATGACTGCCTGAATCTGTCTCTCCTTACCCCTATCCCTAATTATCAAACATCCACATCTTTCCTGACATTATTTGGCAATATCGAGATCTGCATGGGATAGATGTGCCACCAACTTTAATTTAATACCACTTTTGAATACCTTTCACTCACTGTGTGACAAGAAGACCAATGATTTTCCTCCTGGCCATCAGTTCAATACTGGGCATGGTAACAACATCCGACAATGACAGCGGTCCTCCCTGTTGACAAGGTGGAGTTGATGTTCTCACAACTCCTGTCAGAACTGAAATAAATATTCCTTTATTTCTCCATCTATTCCTAATAACTCTCCCAACCCCGTTAGTTACTATATCCAATCCCCTACCCACATCCATGCTATCACTCCCTGCCCCCTGTTTGAAATATGGTCTCACTCTACCACTGTTCCTCATGCGGCTTTGATAACAGTGTCCACTTTCACTGAGGTTGTCCACCTTCTTCTTCCTCACTCATCCAGTCCCTTCTCCTCAAAACTCCCAATCTCCTCACTGGCCCCTTCAAAATCCCCCAAGCTCCACTTTCTCATACTCGCTTTCCTCTTGCTCTCCACTGAGGATATCCACCCCAACCCAGGCCCTATTAGCCCTAGCTCCTCTGGTGCTTCCTCCTCTGCTACCTCCCCCCTGTTCTCTTCTCTTCTCTTCTCTCAGCCCTCCCAAAGGGCTTAAAGATCCTACATCTAAATATCCACAACGTGTTGCAAAAAATAGATCAGATTCAGAGAATGGTGTGCACTCTAAAACCAGACATTTTAATCATCTCAGAAACATGGCTAAAGAGCACTATCCCTGACCGCTCAGCGTCAATTCCTGGCTACTCACTGCTAAGGCAAGATGGTGCTGGCAGGGGTGGTGGTGGTGTGGACATTTATGACCTATCCTCCATTCAATATGCCATCATCTATTCATTCTTCTATCCTGAGAACCATGATGCCCTAGCTATCCATGTGACCCTCCCCCTTCACTCTCCCAATCTTCATAGCCGGTATATACTGCTGCCCAAATGTCCATCCTTCGGTCGCACTAGACCTCCTAACCTCCATCACTTCCTTTGCTTGCTCTGTGGAACTATTCCTCCTAGGTAACTTCAATATAAATTGGTTGTCACTTAACACTACCAAAACTAAAAATGAAATTGGAGCCATAAACCTCTCTCAACTGATCTCCGAACCAATCTGCCCAAACCACAAAACACAACAACACTCTCTACTCGACTGGACCCTTACCTCCCACCCCCACTGCATCATCACCTCTGGCATCCTCCCTGATGCTCTCAGTGACCATAACCCAATATACATAGTTAGGAAAGTCCACAGAACTAAATCACCACACAAAACCATACAACTTCACTCTATCAAGTCTCTTGACCTTGAACCTCTCCTGAGTAACCATGCCACTTCCGACTGGTCCCCTAACCCTTCGCCTCAGTTGATAAGGCCCTTGCCTACTTCAAAGAAATCTTTCTTGCAAACTGGAATGCCTTTGCCCCACTCAAACAAACCAGAGTCAGAGGCAACCACTTACCTTGGATAACCCCTGGACTTCAAGGCTAGAGATTGAGCCTGGAGCGTCATAAAGCTACCCAGCATCCTAGTAACCTGCGAACTACCACATGCTTGGAAATGCTTGCACCAGGGCTACAAGATTATCTAAGTCTGAATATTTCAAATCTGCCTTCATCACCAACATAATGCCCTTGAAAGTTCTGAAAGGTGGTCCATGCCCTATTTACCCCCTCATCTCAGCCACCCCCCCAGTACTTAAAGTAAATAGCTCATGAGTGTCTGACCCACCAGCTGTTGCTGTGGAATTTAACTCCTACTATATCTCCTGCACCACTGAGCTACTGAAATCCCTCTCCTCCTACCCATCCCCCCCCCCACCGGTGTTCCCCTTCATCACCCACCCACATCCCCTTATCTTTCACTACTGTGACCCTAAACGATGCCCTAAGTGACATCCTCATCATCAACTCCTCTAAAGGTGCCTCCCCTGACTGCCTTGACCCAAAACTCCTCTCCTTCTCTGCTTCGGCCGTTGCCTACCTCCTCTCAATAATCCTAAATTTCTCATTCTCTTTGGCCTTAGTCCCCCTTCATGAAAACATGCAGTGGTTCTCCCTCTACCCAAAAGGGGTGACCCCTCATCACATGGCAACTGTCACCCCATTTCTCTCCTCCACCAAGCTTCAAGAACACATTGCCCTCTCCCAACTCACCTCTTTTCTATTTGACACCTCCTTTTTCTCCCCTTTCCAGTCCAGTTTCAGGAAAAATCACTCAACCACCACCTCTCTTCTACTGCTCACAGACTTCATCCTAACCAGGATGGACAATGGCCAAATTACATCTGCCATTTTTTTCGACCTGGCCAAGGCCTGCAACACTGCCTCTCACTCCCTTCTCCTCGACTCACCCCTGGCAGCTGGCATATTCCCCTCTGCCACAAACTCGTACAAGGCCTACCTTATTGGCAGAACCCAATCGGTCAAGATCTTAGACACCATTTCCCCAACCCTCCCAATCAGCACTGGAGTCCTCCAGGGCTCTGTATTAGGGACCCTCCTATTCTCCATCTTCTTAAATGACCTTACCACTGTTTGCTCCCCATTCTTCGTTATACATATTTATGCCAATGATACAGTCCTGTATGTATCTGTCTCCTGTCCTGATGAGGGTACAACCACCTTACAGCAAGACTTTGACAAGATTCAGCTCTGGTTTGCTAACCATCAACTTTACCTCAACGCCAAGAAGACTGTCTCCATGACCATTGGCACATGGCAGAGACTCTCAAGGCTTCCTCCTACCCATTTTCCACACCCTTGATGGGACTTTACTTGAGGACACGTACTCCTTCAGGTACTTAGGTGTTTGGCTGGACCAACACCTAAGCTTCTCTGGACATATTGACATCATCCAAACTACTCCCCAAGCTTGGTGCCCTGTGCAGGAACTGTAGTTGCATCCCTCCTACAGCTAGGAGTGAACTTGCTCAGAAGATGATACTGTCCATTTTTGACTACCGTGACATAGTGTATGGTGCTGCCCCTAAGTCCTCCCTGGCCAGACTGGACACCCTCTTCAATTCCTTCTGCTGCTTTGCCTTGGACACTCCCCCCTCACACCCACCATTGCGATCTTTATCGTGCCTTATCCTTCCCCTCTCTTGCAAATAGGCAGCTCTCCCACTGTGTTAAATTCACCTCCAAGCACTGTTTGGGTGAGCTGCCTTCCTACCTCACCTCCTCCTTTATAACACCCCCCCACCTTCTCATTCCTTTAGATCAACCGACTCTCTCACCCTGGTGGTGCCCTGCAGACCGAACCAAATTGGCCAATCCAGTTACTCTCACTGCCTCCCAAAAATTTGGAATTCACTCCCCCCTCAAATCCAGCACTCATCCTCTGCCTACTCCATCTGCTCTGCCCTCAATAATTACCTTGCTCCTAGCTGCTTCTGCCACGTCCCTCCCTAACTCCTTTCTCTAAGCCCTGGACAAACCCTACCCCCTACCATCACCTTCATTTTACCCTGTGCACACCCACCCACATTTCTAGCTCTTCTCCCCTTCCCCCAAATTGTTGTCCATTACTGGCCTCCCTTGATCTCTCACAGAATGTAAGAGACCTCGAATGGTCTCCATTGGTCCCTCTCCTAACCCCCAAAGGGGCTTGCATCTCTCATCTACTCCCTTCCCCACTATCCTGAAGGGTCTCTCTGGGATACTTCTTTATCCCTTCTCTTTAATCCCCCAGCCCCTTGCAGAATTCCTTGCATCCTGAAGTGGTCTCCAGGACACGACTCTTCCCCTCTCCATCCAACTCACCACTGCCTCTCTTTTCCCCTTGTCTTTCATGTAAGCACTTGTTTTCTTATTAATCCAGCATTTGTTATTCTCCACTCTTTCTGCCTATCATGCTAACACTGTTGTAACACTGTTTATAACATCTGCCTTAGAACTGTATGTGAATGTTGGACTTAACCAGAATGTTTAATGTCTCATTCCTAATGTACCCTTCTCCCAGGTTGCACGGAGATGGAGCGACTTGTCACTCAGTGTGTCTTCCTGGTGAAACATTTAAATAAATAAATAAAACAGGTACAGTTCATAACACAGAAAAGATTGCACACCTTGAAACAAGAACCGCCGCAATGAAAAGTCAGGTGCAAGCAAATGGAAATTCCTGCCATGAACTACAGGCCCTGATCAGACAGCAGGAGAAAGCAATACTGGCTGTGCAAAAGAAGATAGATGACCTCAAGAATGTGGTCTGATGAAATTAATTGCAGTTTGTCAGCTTCCCTGAAAAGGTAGAACTGAGGTACACAATTTCTTTTCTCTACCATGGACTCCCACAGTGACTGAAACTGCCTGGAGACCCAAGATTTGACACTGAGTGGGCCCTTCAGTCTCTGGATCCCCAGCCCAAACAAGGTTACATTCATGACCAATAATAACCCATTTCCTTTGTTTTCAAGTGAAGGAAGAAATATTAAGGAAGGCAAAGGAACTCAGAACTCTGAACTGGCAAGGACATCAGGTGATGGTCTTTCTGGACTACTCCAAAAAACTCACCACCTTTCACAGAGTATTTCATAGAAGCCTGCCAGGCACTCCATAGAATTGGGATCTCCTTTACCTTTTGACACCCAGCTCTTCTTTGGCTTGTACATAATGGGGTCCCCATGACTTCCAATACACATGATGGGTGATGGACTTTATCCAGAGAAATTGGCCCAGGGCAGTGGCTAATACTAACCCCAGGTCGTGGCCACGGGAGGAAGAAGACATGACCCCATGATAGATAGAAGTGAACCCTTCATCTACCAACTCCCAGAACCCAGTACCTACTAATCCTGAAGATGAGGAAGATGCTTGGCTGCAGCGGTCTAACAGAAAATGATGGAATTACAATAGGAGGTAACACATTAAAGACCCCTCACAGCAGCAGGTGAGTTAATGGAGTCACAGACATAGCAAGACATTAGATGATGGGGAGGAAGGGCCTTCCACCTTGTTGGCTTTGAACAGATATGCTCCTCTTCTCTCAGTCTTCTCCTCTATGGATCTCACTAATATCGCAAGCCCTACCTACAGAGTACTGACATCTCTACCTGCATGACTCTGTTGTGCTCACTTTAACTCTATTTGAATGCTCACCTGCAGAGACAGTGTCTCAGGAACATTTCTCATTTTCTGAGCAGAATAGATAAAGGGTGCTATTGAATGAAACAAACCTGTGTTAGTGTTATTTTTGTGAACTAAACCATTTTACTGAATATACTTTTAGTTGCTGTATTTTGGTGGGAGTCCTGGTACCCACCAGAACCAGGAAGAGATGACAGTAGTTTGAGTGGGTGGTGGTGAACTATAGTTCTGAATTGCACTCATTGTAACTGATTTTAGTTATGCCGGTCATCTCCTTAGCTTGAATACTAATGTGTGACACTTACTAAGAGAGTTTTATCTTCATTTTTTAATATTGCAATTACTGACATGGATCTCTGACCCAGCATTAGACTTCTGGGTTAGCCACGCTATAAAACAAACTGGTCGGCAAGCGGAGGGGTGCACATCAGCGTGCATGGAGGCGCACACAGAGACATGTGATGCACATGTCTGGTGTGGCTCTGGTGATGCGGTGGTCTGGTGGGGAAGCTATACTCAGTAGATGTGTGCTATTGGGTGCAGCATGATTCTTCAAGTCCCATAGTAATTTAAACCATAGGCTATTTTAGTTTGGTTTATAATGGCACAGGGAAAGAGTAAGCAGGGTAAGGGCAAAAGTCATGCTCCCATCTAAAATGTATACTGAAGAGGTTGTTTGCAAGGACTTTATATGTGACAAATGTCTTTTGGTCACTGCCCTACAAGGTGTGATTGAGCAGCTGTTAAAAGGCTGGAAACCAGAAGGAGATTGAGCTATTAGAAAAATACATCAATGACATGGCCCAGGATATAAGGACTAATGAGAGGAAAATACAGAGGCCAGGGATGATAGCCGACTTCCTAATGATCTTATGAAAGGGATGGAAGCTGAACCAGGGGACAACATATAACCTTAGATAGGGACTCCAGTCAAAGACAGTCAATAGAAATGCCCTTACAACTATTTAATAAGTTTGACAGCTTAAGTATGGGCACGGATGACACAATGGGGCACCAAACAGTCAAACCAAGCAAAATAATCTACCTTGGATAAGTTTGTACATGGCCATGATAAATATGAACAAGCAATGTTTGGGGAGATTGAAAATAGGGACACAGTGGTAATCAATGATTCTATCTTTAGAGGCATATATACTGCCTTCTGTTATGGGTGTAAGGAACATACCACAGTTAGTACACTCCTGGGAGAGACTTCAAGATGTCTCAAAACTACTTGATGGGCTACTCGAAAACACGGCCAACCCTTTGGTAATTTTACATATAGGCACCAACGATGTCAATAGAAGCAAGGTAGAAGATATTCAGGCTGAATTTAGTGGGATAACTAAAAGGATTAAGGATAGGAATGGTGAAATTATAATATCTGGAATATTACCTACTCATGGTTATCAATCTCACAAAATGGGGCAATTTTAAATCTTAATAAATGGCTGAGGATATTTTGTAAAAGGGAAAATATTGGCTTCATGGACAACTCTGTCACATTCAATACAAAATGTATTTTCAGTACAGATGACCTACATTTAAACCATGCAGGCACTAGGATTCTGGGCAAAAAAGACTGGAGAAGGGCTCATGTGATCCTGCTCCACAAGAGTGGTAGCAGGGAGGAGGCAGGGAACTACAGACCAGTCAGTCTTACCTCAGTAGTGGGCAAGATTATGGAGGCACTCCTTAAGGAAAGGAGAGTGCAACACCTGGAATCCATAGGGGCACAGGATCCAAGACAGCATGGGTTTACAAAAGGAAGATCCTGTCAAACTAATCTCATAGATTTCTTTGACTGGGTAACCAGAGTGGTTGACCAAGGGGGAGCAGTTGATGTCGCCTACCTTGACTTCAGCAAAGTTTCTGACACTGTTCCACATAGAAGATTGATAAATAAGCTGGGTAGGCTCGGGGTGGGTCAGAAGTTGGTCAACTGGGTGGCAAACTGGTTGATGGGCAGAAAACAGAGAGTGGTGGTAAATGGTATACAGTCAGAAGAGATGCAAGTCACAAGTGGGGTACCTCAGGGATCAGTCCTGGGGCCAGTCCTCTTCAACATCTTCATTAGTGACCTTGCAGATGGACTAGGGGGCAAGGCTTGTCTGTTTGCAGATGACACCAAGATCTGCAACAGAGTAGATGATCCAGATGGGGTGGGCAGAATGAGAAGAGATCTGGATAAACTAGCAAAATGGTCAGAAGAGTGGCAACTGGGATTTAATGCAAGAAGTGTAAAATCATGCACATAGGGAGAGAAACCCTGAAGCCACCTATAGACTGGGAGGAGTTGCTAGCAGTCACAAAGGAAGAAAGACTTGGGCATCATCATCACTGACTACCTGAAATCATCCAAGCAGATCTCTAAAGCAGTAGGTAAGGCTGGGGGTTAGGGTGTATTAGTAGGGGTATCACAAGTTGTAAGAGGGAGGTACTAATCCCTCTTTACAAGACACTGGTTAGGCCCCATCTGGAGTACTGCATGCAGTACTGGAGGCCACACCTTCACAAGGACATTAACCAAATTGAGGCAGTCCAGAAGGGCAACCAAATGGTGCAGGGACTGCATCAGAAGACATATGAAGACAGATTAACAGAGCTCAATATGTATACCCTTGAGCAAAGGAGGAGAGGTGATATTTATTTATTTATTTAGCTTTTGTTGACCGGGTAAGTGCACTAGACAAATCCTGCCTATTTTCAGGCACGACCCAGGGGAGGACACAGATGAATGCCAACTGACCTTGAACCAGATTAAGCTGTTGATCGAAGCATTCAAACACCTTAAGGGCATTAACAATTTGAAAGAGTCTAACATGTTTAAATGTAAGAAAAATAGCAGGACAAGAGGACACAGCATGAGATTAGAGGGGGTCGATTAAGGGGAATGTGAGGAAATTCTTTTCACAGAAAGGGTGGTGGATGCATGGAATGGCTTACCACAAGAAGTGGTGGCTATGAATACAGTGCAGGGCTTCAAACAGGCATGGGATAGGCATAAGGAGCAATACAAATGACTATTAATAGATAGGCCACTGACAGAGCAAGGCCGATGGCACATTTATAAGGTAGAAAAGAAATGGGCAGACTGGATGGGCCTTGAGGTCCTTATCTGCGGTCAACTTCTATGTTTCTATGTTAAGTGATAAAGTTTCATTTAAACTGGCAAGGGGGGGATCTGGTAAACAACATCAGTAGTATCACTAATATCAATAACGCTTCTAAGGATTCCCCAGAATGGAATGGGGTGCTTATTAATGCCAGGAGTCTAGTGAATAAAATTGAAGAATTTAAAAATCTCTTACAATCACAAGAAATCCACATGGCCTTAATTACAGAAACCTGGTGGGATGACAAGGATATGTGGGAAAAAATGTTCAAGGCTATAATCTGTTTTAAAATCTAGGACTCATAGGGCGAGGTATAGCCATTTACATACATGATCTATATACATACAAACATCTGTAATTGGGTTTCAGCATGATTATAAGGTAGAAAACAAAGGGTAGCCATTAATGGGATACTATCTGACTGGGCACCAATCACTAGTGGGGTTCCTCAGGGTTCAGTCCTGGGTCCAAGTCTCTTTAACATTTATATATCTTCCCTACAAATAAATAATCCAAAAATCTGGCTCTCTAAATTTGCGGATGACTGCAGAGTGGAGACAGTAGCAAATAACAATGATGACGCTGCATCCCTATAGGGAACTATTGATGTAATACAATGGTGGACTGAAGCAAACAAACTGGTCTTGAACACTCCAAAATGCAAGGTTATGCACTTAGGCAAACACAATGGTCTTGTTTCTTATACGCTTGGGAACAATGCACTTAGTGTTACTAACGAAGAAAAAGACTTGGGAATTAAGATAAGTGCTGATCTTAGATTTGGTCCCCATTGTAGTGACCAGGTGAAAAAAGCCAACCAGAACCTAAATTGCATCTTAAGGCATATACAGTATCTAGCAGGGATGAAAAAGTACTAACTCCATTGTACGGAGCACTGGTTAGGCCCCACTTGGAGTATTGTGCCCAAGTTTGGTCTCCACATAAAAGGGAAGATATTATCAGAATAGGGGGAGTGCAGAGAATATTCACTACATCTATAAATGGTTTAAAATCCAAACCTTATCCAGATAGAATGGCATCACTTAACCTTTATTCCCTTCATTATAGGAGATTTAAAGGTGATATGTGTTTGCTATATAGGGTAATGGGAGATGTTAAGCTCTGAGCTGAGTTAGGTATCCAGTCAAAGACTAGTTGGTGTAGTGGTAGAAGACACAATAAACAACTCTTCTGGTCTAAATGGAACCATCACACAAGGAAGAGTTGGTTTAGTAAAAGAGTAGTATCTACATGGAATGAACTTCCAACTTCAGTAGTTGACAGCCCCAGTATGAATAGTTTTAATTCTAATTTTGACCAGCTCTTCAGGGATAGAACTACTATGTTCTAACTATGTGAAATGGCAAGCTGCATGGATGTAAGTCTAATAAGCTTGAGACTACCTATGAAACCTTCCAAGACTGCACTGAACTCCTCCACAAGGCCTATATCTCCCTCACCATTGGACCAGCACTCCTGCAGCCTCCTCTGTTGCAAACCAGATCCTAAAGTCTGTAGCTACCCAGAAAACGTAGGACTGCTGCACAGCCTTTTCCTCTGATGTTCCTGTTAAAGTAAAATAATAGCCACTGGTATCCTTTTTTTGGTGCACAAATGTACAATTTAAAACACTATGTACTACTTTCTGTTTGAGGAGGTGAAAAGGCTGGGTGGGGAGGGTTTGCAAATTAAACTAAATGGAAATAATGGCTTTAAAAGCAAGTAGAATTCCATAGCAACTGGGAGATATTCTTTGAGACATAGGGCAGGATTTTAAAAGTTTTAATTGCCACAGGCCCCAATGCATAATGATACGAGCGCATGGAGCTTGCGTCGATCTTACAGGATTTTCTGTTCCATGTGACAATTGCACTAAGTTACACCAACTTTTCTTTTCTAACTTGCAGCAATCCTGGGGTTGTTTTTATGGAGCTTGCACCAGATAATAGGCACCTCTTTGATAAATTTCAAGCATAATTTGAGGACTTATTTGAATTCAACTGAATTATGTACTTGTTTTGTCTAACTTGCTATTTGTTTTGTGATTGCTTAATGTTTTTTTTACTTGTGATATCGGATCTGAAAATGGGCTAGTCCCAGTATCCTTACCCTGTTAACAAATAAAAAAAATGAAAAAAAAAATAATTGATGGAAACTGTCACAGCTGTGCCTGAGATTGTAAAACTGGGTGCAGTTGTGGCGAAGGGTTTGGTACACCTCTAGAACCTAACTATCATGGTGCAGGGCTAGTTGCAAGCCCTGCGCCATGCTTTAATCCTGTCCATAGTCTCCTTTTATGCAAATATGCTGTGCAGCTTTGAGCATATGAAGTAGATGCTTAGCTTCCTCCCACAATTCATTCCTGAATTGTAGCAGATAAGGATGTTGCATAATGGAAGCCTGAGCAGTGGGGCAAACTCTGTTTTTTCTTTCTGTCCGTCTTTATTTTTAGGGACGTAGTATAGCATAGTGGTTAAGGGCACTGAACTGAAAACCTGGAGACCTGGGTTTAAATCCCATCAGCCCCCACTTCCATACTGTGTGACCTTGATCAAGTCACTTAAATTCATTGTGCTTCCAGGTCGCACCTTAAAACAAGCTCTATCTTAATGTGCCTTTCACGGTTAAACAATTTCCTCTTTCCCTTTCCTTTACTTGTTTGCATCTGGTGAACAAACCCACACCTAACGGTAATGCAGAATCATCCTGTAGGGCTGCCCCCTCTCAACTTCTACAGTAAAGCTCCCCTCAGGCTGATGTTAGTGCACACACCAGGGAGGCCTCCTCTGTACACATACATTATTTATTTCTTTCTCTCAGACATCACCACTGAGCCTGTATGGTGGCAAGAAATTTGCCATGAACAACAGCAACCCTGAATGAATAGACAGCCTATTCCAATGCATAGTCATTAGGGGATCAGGGATGAGATAGTGGGATCAGTTAAAGTTCTAGTGTGGAGGGTTAGCAGTTAAGCAACTGCACCAAACCCCAGTAGTTTCTTCTTTGTGTCTTTCTTCAGAAAGGAAACAGCAGCTTGACCTCATATTTGGCCTACTTCCAGACTCTATAAGCGACTATCACATCACCTAATTAGTCTACAAAATCCATTAGACTAAATCCCCCCCAAAAATTCTACTACAAAGGTCATACAAATCACTAAACCTCGCGTCCCTCTTGGAAAACCTAGCTCACTCAAACCTGGACTTTCTCCTTAGAAGTAATAACATGGATGAAGCCCTTACATATTTCCGAAATACCTTCCTCAGCATCTGGGATAAACATGCCCCCCTCGTTACATTAGGGTCCGAGGTCTCACCTCCTGGATCTCCCGAGCTAATTGCTTGCCAAAATGTCCTGGACAAGGCGTGGCAAATGTACAAATCTACGCTCCTCCCAGGTGACAACAACTTCTACCACACACTCCAAAACAAATGCACCAAGGCCACCCGTTTAGCCAAGGTCGAATACTTTAACAACACCCTAAACGCCAGCCTTGGTAGGCCATCTAAATTCTGGAAAGTTATCAACTCCCTTTTCTCCCCTCCATCTACAAATCCCACCCTTCATCTACTCACACAAGGGACTCTCCTCACAGATCCTCTCTCAGTCACCTCCGAGTTCAACTCCTACTTCACCACTTGTACTACAACCCTCCTTGCCTCCCTTCCAACAGTAACCTCGCCCTCGCAACAAACTGAAACCCTTAAACTGCCCAGCCAGAACTTCTTCACCTTCAAACACATTGCTCCCACAGAAACCTTAGATGCCCTACTCACCCTGAACCCCAAGAAGGGTAAATCACCTGATGGGTTAGACACCAAACTCCTCTTCCTATCTGCCCATGCCATTGCATCTCCCCTCGACGCCCTTCTAAACCTTTCATTTGTCTCTGAATCAATTCCCAAGGAGTGGAAGCATGCCACAGTTATTTCACTACCAAAAGGCTGGGACCCCACCACCACGGCAAATTTCCGACCCATCTCTCTGCTTCCCACCCTCATGAAGCTGCAGGAGCACCTCGTGCTCTCACAACTCTCTCACTTCCTCTCTGAATCAAACTTCCTCACACCTTTCCAGTCTGGAATTAGAAAAAAACACTCTGCCTCCACCTCCCTACTAAGACTCACGGATTCCATCCTCTCGGGGATGGACAGAGGCCAAATTACAT
Organism: Neoceratodus forsteri; assembly: GCA_016271365.2. NCBI lineage: Eukaryota > Metazoa > Chordata > Ceratodontiformes > Ceratodontidae > Neoceratodus > Neoceratodus forsteri. Next base: position 866,808,420 of record CM057452.1, on the reverse strand, counting down.
TAGCCATCTTCATCGATTTAACTAAAGCTTTTGACACAGTATTCCACCCTCTATTACTATCTTGTCTATCCGCTGCTGGGTTATCCGCATCGGCCACTAACTGGTCCAGAACCTACCTGCAAGATAGAACCCAGTCTGTAAAATTAGCTGATTCCACCTCACCCCCACTCCCTGTTGTCACTGGCTTTCCTCAGGGCTCAGTTCTCGGCCCTCTTCTCTTTTCCATCCTGCTAAATGGCCTGCCAAAAACTTACTCAACTACCTCTATACATATGTATGCGGATGACACTGTCCTCTTTACCTCCGGCTGGACCCAAGAGGAAGTCACTTCCACTCTCCAGGCTGACTTCAACAAGGTACAGCTCTGGTTTAACTCCCACTAACTCTCCCTCAATACCAAGAAGACAGTCTCCATGACTTTCGGCACTAGGCAGAGACTATCCAGACTCACCTCACAACCGATTTTCCACACCCTTGATGGAATAATCCTAGAGGGCGATGCCCACCTTTAGGTACCTAGAGTCTGGCTTGACTGTCACCTGTCATTCTCTGCCCATGTGAGCGTTATCCATAAAAACTACGCCCTAAGCTTGTACGCTCTATAGAAATCACAGTTGTCTCCCTACCGGTGAGGCAAATTGTTCAGAAAATGATACTACCTTCCTTTGACTACTACATACAGTCTACAGCTCGGCCCCAAAGTCTACCCTATCCAGACTGAACCCCCCTTTCAATGCTTTCTGCCATTTTGCTCTTGATACCCCCCTTCATACCCACCACTGTGAGCTTTACCACTCACTGGCCCTCCCATCCCTGAGCAACCGGCGGCTACTTCCCAGTGTTAAATTTACTTCTAACTTCTGGCTTGGTTACCTTCTTCCCTACCTTGCCTCCACCCTTTCCTCCCCACCAACCCCGTCTCATGCTCTTAGGTCTACTGACTCCTGGTTATTGGTAATCCCTCACCGGCCGACCTCTGCAGGCCAATCAGCCTTCTCCTACTATCTCCCTAAGACGTGGAATGACCTGCCGGTCCAAATCCACCACTCCTCCTCTAGACATTCTCTATCATCTGCCCTCATTAACTCATATGCTACAAACTGTTCATGCCCCTGACCCCCCCCCGCTACTACCCCCTTATCGTCTCCCCATTATCTTATGCGGCCTGACCAGCAGCTCTAGCAATCTACCTCTCACGATGGCATGAAATCTTACCAACCTTGCACTTGCCCATTACTGCACTTCTGCTCAGGTCCCAGTCAATCGATCTCCCATAGTCCATGACAGTCATCTATGGTTAGGTAGCATAATCACAATCCAAACCCATTCACCCGTTATCAATCACTCCCTTGGCAACAAGTACTAGCTGCCAGCTCTGTGTAATTCAGAATTCATTTCAGTGTAAGTTATGTAAGCACACATGTATGTATGTTTTATGTCTGTAAAGTATGCATGATATGTCACTCTTTCCTGTATGTATCTGACACTCTGTAATCCTGTATGTAAGCAATGTATGCAATCTCAACCTTAATCCAAGACCCAATGAGTAATTCAATGTAATGTATCATGTACTCTCAATGTTATGTATCACGGACTCCAGCGTGTAATTCTATGTAATGTATCATGTACTCTCCTCTGTATTGCCCCAAAAGGTCGCACCGTGAGGCGAGCATCTTGTTGCTCAGTGAGCTTTTCCTGGTGAAACGTTTCAATAAATAAAATAAAAAAAAATAAATAAAACCCAGAGCTACAGGAGAAATCTGGTGGCCTATATCACTCTGCATCCCTATATTTCTCTTTTCTTCCCCCTAGCTCTCTTCTCACCCACTATATACTGACCTCCATGTCCTTCATTCCCTTCCAGGCTAGCTGCTGAGCTCCAATGTGACTGAACCAGGTCATGCTCCTCTAGTGTATACCCCTCTGTGTATCTGAACTACCACTGTAAAGGCTGGCAGGAATCCTTCAAATTCAAGACAATGAAACTGTCCCCCAAGGGGGCCCCTGGCTTGCATCTTCCCCCTTTGAGATCCAGGACATAGGCAGTAGCCAGCAAGACTTTCTAGAAATACTTCAGTGACAGTTTAAAAGCATGAGTCAGCCACAGCCTCTTTTGCCACTGATTTGTCACCTTATCAGGATGCATGGATGCTGTCAGACTCACCTATTTCACTCAGACACCCAAGAACCTCCCCAGCCCTACCTGCCAAGCATGGCTTGTGAGTTAACCTGGTATAGAAATAGTTTGCAGGAAAGGATGTCTCATAGCTATAAAGCCTGGAAAGGGACAAACCAGCAACACTATCCTAGATCTGTATGACTCCCCTTTTCACCTTTCCAAATCTAGTCTCCCTCTTATACCCCAACACTGGGGGACCAGTGGAATGTATACCCACAGCATGTTTGTGTACCTCTCCCTCCATCATATAGATGTAGTCCCCATGTGCTATCGGAGAGGCAGCTTCCCCCACCACCGAGGGCATCTATCCCCAACACGAGAGGAAAAAGTGGGAATAGACTACTCCCCAGGCCCTGGTAGCCAGGGAAAGATCTAGCTCGATCTATGAGTATATAGGATTAGGTATGAGGAGATGGGGATTTGAGTATCTGGCCCATTGGACATAATTTGTTTTCTTAATGAAAAGATGTTACTTGTCTACTAGGCATAACTTACTACCAGCCAATCTCAGTGGACACAGAGAAGACATAGGGTGCTCATGGACACCTAGCTAATATCTCATGTTCTTTTCAAAGAACTGTACATTGCACCTCTTCAAATGATACCTCATGTTACACTATTTTTGGATTGTTCTTACCTTGTTATGTTTTATAGTTAGAAACTATCAACCTAAGTGCTTTCATTTTCATGGAATTTGGAACCTCTCATATTGCAAAGAAGATAGGATAGGCTGGGGGTTGCTGGGAGAAATGCTTCCTGAACTAATGGTCTTACTGGGATCCCATGTTTTTAACTGCTACTGCTTGCATGTCCTCAGAAATATGAGCTGTAATACATTGCCACACTCAAACCCCATGATGGCAGATCTACGTTGCCACAATTAGAATGTCAAGGCACTTAATTCCTTGATCAATGCAAGCAGGTGCTGACCCACCTTCAAAGTGTCATGTCCCAGCTGGTTCTCCTGCAAGAGACAAAGCTCAACAACGTGGAGTTTCAGAAGCTCAAGAGGGATGGATGTGACTGAAGTCCACAGCTCCACTAGCTCCAAAAAGAGGCATCTCCATTCTAGTGCTTATACTGCCCTTGTACTGGTCACTGGTGAGGCCACATCCAGAGGATAGAGGTTAGTACTGGTGCCCACACTCAAAAGTGACATTAACCTGCTGGAGAAGGTACAGAAGAGGGCTGCAAAGAGTGTTGGTAGATGGTTGCTGAAGTTTAGATTTGAAGGGGCCAAGTTTAGATTCTGCCAGAAGTTCGCCATGCAGCGAGTTGAACCAAGTGGGTGCCCGTACTCATAAGGCGTCGACCCAGGGAGCTGCAACGAAAGGGACTTTCAGTGGCTGGCTCTTACTTCCTCTGGTAATTCCAGCCTTGTTGGTGCAGCAGAGTAGACTCTAAACACCAAGTGGTGTTAGACCTAGGGTGGACTTTTTAGCCAACAGGTAGACCTGGTATTGAGTTCTACAGTGCAGATTTAACCACCCATACTGGGAATACAGATCGCAGGTGTGTTAAAGGTGTGGCGCATCTAGGACAAGCCTACGGGCTTTGTTTAGGGCCCATTTTATTCTCTTGAGAGCTGTGTCAGTTGCCACACTATAGACTATAAGCCCATAGTTAGTCATGGATAAGATAGAGCTGCACACAGTGAGTTTTAATGCTTCATCAGTTAGGCAGTGTTTATGCTTAAATAGTTGGCCAGTTTTGACATTTGCAGCCTTGGCTACAAGGGCAATGTGCTGTGAAAATGTGAGTGAACAGTCTAGAGTGACCCCAAGATGTTGCAGAGCCTCATCTTAGGGTTGAGTTCCAGAAGTGTAGAGCAAACTGTAGAGAGGAATTCCATGTTTATTTCCTCCTCTGCCCTGATGAGATGACCGCCGCTCTTCTAGACTGCTAGAATTGGCAAATGTTCTTGGCTCTTTTTTAGCTGGTTAGCCAGGAGGTGTTCTGGTTTCTCACTGGATTCCCAGAAAGTTTGCCTCAGATGAAACATGGTGTACTCTGCCTTTTGATGCAGGTATTTATTTATTTTATATCAGTGGCCAATGATGTCTGCCCTTAGACCATCAGGTGGTGAGTAAGAGCTATAGAGCTGCTTTTGGTTTCCACCTGCTTTCAGCCAGCTCCGTCTCTTTTGTTCTCTGGAGGCATGAGGTGTGACTGATACACCTGCCCCTAATGTAGACTTTTAGGAAGTCCCACCTGGTAGTGGCGGAGGTGTCCCCAGGTTTGTTGATCATTAAGAGTCCCTTAATGTCTTCCCTTAGCCCCATGCAAAACTGCTGGTTATTGAGCGTAGAGGTGCTAAATCACCATCTTCCCCTTCTGACCGGACCTGTGGCAAGGGGTAGCCAGGTGAAAGATACCAGCACATGATCTGAGATTATTACAGATCTGATGCAGGCATCTAGTACATGTGGGGTCCAGGCACCAGGTGTGAACCACATGTCTAGCCTGCGGTGGGTTTGGTGCGGGGGAGAGAAAAAAGAGTAGCCCCTTCCTGTGGGATGTACCAGCCTCCATATGTCTACCAGGTTTAGCTCCTTCACTAAGGAGTTGAATGCTAGAGGCACAGGGGAAGGTGGTTCCATGGGGGGCTTACATGTGTCCAAAAGGTCACCCATCATGATATTCTTGTATCCCCCATTATCAACTGACCTCTATGGGTCTCCTGGAGGGATTGGGAAAGCCACCTATAGAAGGTGGCATCTAGGTTGTTTGGGCCATACACATTGCACAGTGTAACTACCTGTTCCGAAAGTTCCCCCTGCACAATAACAAATCTACCATCAGGGTCAGTGGTGACTTGTGTGGCCTTAAAGGGAAACTGTTTGTGCACCAGAATAGCTACCCCCCTGCTTCTGGTGTTGTGAGATGAACTATACGCCTGGGACACCCATCCTTGCTTGAGATTCAGGGTTTCCCGTTGGGATAGATTAGTCTTCTGGAGGAAGGCCACCCCCACCCTGTCTTTTTTTATGTAGTCTAGATGTTTCCTGCATTTAACTGGGGAATGGATGCCTTTAACATTCCAGGAGATCTACTTATTACCAGTATGCACCATTTAACAAATGGGTGCATAGACCAGGGGTTAAAATTGAGTAAATGATCAGAGAAAGAACGGATATATCCTTAGGTATCCTAGAGGTCGTGATCTTTAGTTCTAGAACATAGTCCGGGGGGGCATTGAGGCCTGCCTGCCCTAGGATGTGACCTGATAGTGAAATGGGTAGGTATTGGTGTCTTTTCTAAATTCCTGGGCCAAGAGTGCAGTTGCAAGGGTGTGTCTAGCTGAAGTACCCCCTCTCCTGTCCAGGGCCCAGGCATGTTTCTTAATTCTTAGAGGGTGTGTACACCAGCAAAATATTGAAGAACCTTGAACTGGTTATCTTAAACCATGTGAACAACAGAAGGAACAAAATGAGTTATAGAAATTCATAGAAACAAGATTAATATAGACAATAGCATTGAAGTTCAACTTTGTAGTGATCTGTGAGGTATCCTGTGCGGGGTGGAATTCCCCAAAGCAGACCTCATAGACCACTGGAATGCTAGAACCAATATCCTACCTCCCATCGGTATCTGTCTCCCTCTATGTTTATCTTCCAGTCTGTAATAGATAAGGAGGGGGATGTTAGTAGGGTGCCATATGCCAGGCATATGAAAGGACAAGTGAGGAAAGCAGAGTGTATGCATAGTACTATCAATCAATCAATCAATCAAAATCTTTATTTAACGAGGTGATCACTGCAAGCTCATTTTCAAGGCAGACCTGGGTGCAACAAATACAAGATAACAAGAAAATACATGATAGTTCCAATTCACTGGCAAATCAAAAACAGGCAATTACCCCTAATTACCCCATAATCCAGCATTTCATCCACCTCTCTCCTAATGTCCTTTAGGATAGCCTTAGATACCCAGCAGGCTGTCTACCATATGGGTGCTTGCATTCCCGTGTCTACATTGTGTGTCATTAAGAGGGTTCATCCAGGCTTTCCATAAACAAAGTCCTCTAAAACCTCCCTCACTTCCTGGGACTGTTCTGGAGTCAACTGGGGTGACAACTTGATTGTTTCCACAGAGGACTTCCACTTGCTTTCTTCTAGGAAGTCCAGAAGGGGTCTTCCTCTTCCATCCAACGACCCAAGAAGTGACGATATCCCATGATATACCACACCCTGGAATGCATTATTGCTATTATGAACAGGGTCAAAGATTTCTCGCAGTAAAAAAAAAATATTTAAAACTCTTGAAAATGCATGTTTTCGGATGTTGGAGGAGTATCTTTTAACAAAATAGTTCCTGGAGGGTTCTTGGCAGCAAGTGGCGCTGTTGTAAATGGTCTGGATAATCTTTGTCAGAATGCCAGCACTACTGTGTTTGACACAGTTTTACTGTCAACTTCCTGTTGATTCTTGGTAGTTAGTTGTTGTTGGCACAGTGAATTTTTTTTTTACACAAATTCAGCATGGTTGCCAGTACTTTAGTGTGGTCTGTGGCTTTTTTTTCAGGGGGGGTTCACTTGAGTGGCAGGATTGATATGTGGCATGAGGAAGCAGGACAACATCTGTGTGTGTAAGTACCCCTTGAGAGTTAGTATTTAGCTTGGTTGTGGTAGTAGAGGAAGTAAGTACTGTAATTCTTTAAACCCTACTGCATTCGGTAAACCGGCGGCCGAGCATGTACCTCTGGAAGGAGCGAGCAAGAGAGAGATAGAGGAGATCATAAACTCTCACACAGAAGTGCTTTGTTGAAAAGAAGCTGTGTTTTAAAAGCAAGTTGAGTTGTGGCACTAAATTTTGGCAGCAGGATTACAGGGATGTAGGCATGGAAATGAAGAGATGGCAAGTGGATGTTTTTTTTTTTGAAAATGCACTCAATCATTGTTTCTGGCAGCAGCATGCATTGTACTGCTTTTTCTCCTGGGCACAGTTGTAAGGAACACTGAACTGAGAGCAAGGAGGCTGGTGGCCAGAGCTTTCTTGAAGCCATGATGATTAAGCCCAATATCATCATGGCTTCAAAGAACTCATGGCCAGTCAGATTCCTGCATTTATGATCCCTAGTTCATAATGTAATTTACATCATTGACCTGTCAGATTACCTTATTTGGTCCCACCCACTCAGCCTGCAGTTTGTCCTTCCGGACTGGAATTAGGACCATTACTTCCTGACCTGTGCTATACATGAGAGCTCTGGCTCCGTGATCGTGCCAGACTTTTTGTTTCTGCTTGGCAGCAGATAGGTTGCTTTGTGCCACCCCTTTAAGCTCATAGAAACATAGAAACATTAACTTTGATGGCAGATAAGGACCGCATGGCCCACCCAGTTTAATCATTTCCCTACCAATTAAAGAAGCTGCAGTTCTTAGTTAATCAACAGTCTACTTCCTCCTACCCCCCCACCAGAATTACCTTATGTCTGTCCCATGCATTCTTGAATTCCCTCACTGTTTGTGACCCCATGACCTCTTTTGGAAGGCTGTTCCATGACTCCACCACCCTCTCAGTGAAAAAATACTTCCTCACGTTGCCCCTGAGCCACCTCACATTATCTTCAAATTGTGCCCCCTTGTTCTTACAAATCTCTTTCTGAAATATGCTACCTTCTTGGACTTTGTTGATTCCCTTGAGGTACTTGAAAGACTCTATGATATCTCCCTTCTCCCTCCTTTCCTTGAGTGTATACATATTAAGCTCCTTTAGTCTCCCTTGATATTGCTTATGGTGCAGACCCTGCACCATTTTAGTTGCCCTTCTCTGGACTGCCTCCATCCTATATTTATGTCCATGCAGAGGTGGGGTCTCCAGAACTGCATGCAGTACTCCAGATGGGATCTCACTAACTGTCTGTACAGAAGGAAAAATATCTCCAATTTTCTACTTGTGATGCCTCTCCCTATGCATCCCAATATCCCCCAGCCCCCCTTCATGCCTTCTCACATTGCTTGCCTACCTTTAGGTCATCTGATATGACTACTCCCAGGTCCCTTTCCATTTTTGTTGTTGTTAGTACCCCCTCCGCCCATTGTGTACTCTTTCAATGGATTTTTGTTTTCCAGGTGCATTACTTTGCACTTCTTTGCATTGAATCTAAGCTGCCATACTTTTGGAGATTCCTCCAACCTTGTCAAGTCCCTTATCATCCTTTCCCCTGCCCCTTTGTGTATCAACTCAGTTGCAGATCTTTGTGTCATCTGCAAAGAAGCATACATTTCCTTCCAGTCCCTCCACAGTGTCACTTATAAAGACATTAAAGAGGACTTGTCCCAGTACTGAACCCTGTGGTACCCCACTAGTAGCCCTCTTTTTTCAGAGTCGACTCCATTTACTATTACCCTCTGTGTCGTGTTGTCCAGCCAGTTTTTTACCCATGCTACCACCCTGAGACCCACTCCCAGGCTGGCTAGCTTGTTTATTAATCTTCTGTGTGGGACTGTGTCAAATGCTTTGCTAAAGTCTAGGTAGGCCATGTCCACAGCCCCTCCCTGGTCTACTACTTTGGTCACCCAGTCAAATAAATCTAAGAGATTTGTCTGGCATGACCTTCCCACTCTAAATTCATGATGCCTTGGGTCCTGTGGCCCACTGGCCTCTAGGTACTCAGCAATATTTTCTTTCAGAAGTGATTCCATCATTTTCCCTGCCACTGAGGTCACACTAACAAGTCTGTAATTTCCTGCCTCCTTCAGCTTCTCCCTAAACTTAAGGATATACTCCACTATAGGAGTTCCCTTGGTGGTGTGCTTGCCTTTTCAGGCTTCCCTGATCAAGTCTAGGAGCCCACGCACCCTATGTTCATACAAGAGTTCAGAAGGGGAGAACTCTCTCGGCTCTTAGGGCACCTCTCTGTATGCAAATAACAGGTGGGGAAGGTATTTCTCTGAGTCCCTCCCATGATGTTCAGCAAACACTTGTAGCATCGATTTTAGGGTACCATTATACCTGTAACAAGCTCATTGGCTTGTGGGAGATAAGGTGTCATGCATCTCTGCACCACCCCACACTTCTCTCACAAACACTTAATCAGGTCTGACATGAGGGTACCCCCTTGGTCAGTGATAACCTCCTGCAGAAACCCAACACAGGAGAAAATTTCTAGCAAGGCATGTGCCACTTTGTCTGTTGTAAGTGAAGAGAGGGAGACCACCTCTGAGTATCAGGTGGTGTAACTGACCACCGTCAGGATGAAATTTTTCCCGGAGAAGCTTGGGGTACTCAAAGGTCCCACAATATTCATTTCTACCATCTGGAATGGCTCCTCCACAATGGGCAAGAGAATTAGGGCAGCTTTGGTTTTACTACCCTCCTTCCCTATCTGTTGGAACCGGTGATAAGACCTGCAATATTTCTTCATCTGCTGGGTGAAGTTGGGCCAATAGAAAATCTGGGCCAATTGCTGCATGGGGATATCATGAGCAATCTTGAGTGACCACTCACTGTATCCCTGGAGAATAACAACCAGCCTGCCCATCTCCCCTCCATCTGTCCTCATGTCCTGTGCATACAACAGTCCGTTGTCTCAAAATATCCTGTGTCGCATGTCTCCTATCCTGTCCCATCAGGTTCTTCAGAAGCCCTAAGCATCTCCAAACTAGGATCAGTCATCTGTGCATTAGCAAATTCCTCAAATTTTCCCACATTTTCCCAAGGCACGGGACTTGCCCCCCTTCATTTCCTAAACTGGAGTCCATAGCTCTAGCATCTGGGCATTCAGGGTCACTGCCATCCCTAACCTTCTGACCTCCCTCCTCAGAGTAACCTTCTGTAGCAGTCTTGTGCACAGCTACTTGAGGAAATCCTACCTCCATTTCAGGAGACACAGGCTGAGGAACCAGCCTCCCATTTTTTTCTACAGGGGCTTCTATTGGGTTTAGGGAACTACAAGTGGCCTTTGCTGTCTGACTGCAGGTAACCGCACACACCACCCCCTTCTGGAGATTGTTCCATATAATAACATTCAGGGTGAGGTTGTCTGCCACTGCCACCTTTTGCACTGTCTCTCAAGTCTCACCCCAGTCCAAGAGAACACTGGTAAGTTGCAGAGTTTTCTCCTTCCCAGTGAATCCCCTCACTATTACAAACTGATTAGGTATAAGCTGTTCAGGCCCAACCAAATTCCCTTTTACTATGTCCCTTAACCCATGGGTCTGCACCCCATTTACAGTAACAAGGTATATGTGCCCCTTCATGTTTACAGGCATGCTTTCAGGGATACACAATGCACCCAACTCTGTTTGAGCACCATTTTGTTCACTCTGTGCCTTTTTAGGACTCTGACTAGTGAGATGCCCTGGTGGTTTACAAAACCAATAGTCAACATTTCTTTTATCCAAGGAATCCCTTTTTGGTAACCTGGGGCTTCCCCCTTTCTGCAGAGGCTATGAGGGTTTTAGCTGTCCTGAAGGCACACTTTTCCCCTTTGCCCTGCCACATCTGGCCCACTTCCTTTTGGAGCAGGCCTGCTCCTGGCATAATGATCCAAGAGATATGCTGTTTTTGGATCTTGATCCTTTAGCCAGGTTTTCAACTTTGCTGGACAAGTCCAAAAGAACTGCTCTAAAAGTAAAACCTTCTCAATTTTTCCCACAGAGTTTGCTTCCACCCCCTCCCACCAACAATTTTAAAACTGACATTGCTTTCTGGCGAGTTCTTCAAAGCTCATGTCAGGGCTTTTGCGTAGTTTACAGAACTTAACCCTGTAGGACTCAGGAGTCAGTTCATACTTTTTAAACAAAGCAGCTTTAAGTTTCTCATAATCGCTACTGTCCTGATTATCCATTTGGCCTAGTACCTCACGCACTTTACCAGTAAGCAGTGGGGAGAGTTGGAAGCTCCAGGACTCCCTGAGTACCTTGGCCTGGATACAGACCTTTTCAAATGATTTCAAAAATGCATCCATATCCTCTCCCTCTTTAACTTCAGCTATTAATTTTGAATTTAACTTACACCCCATCCCTGCAGTTTCAGGTTCACCCCTGCCAATTACCTCCTCTTGCACTGATCGTTGGAGTCTTAGCTTCTTCAGTTCAAAATCCCTCCGTCAGTGCCTTTCTTTTTCCTTGGCCTTTCTCTGAAGCTGCTTTTCCTGCAAATCCAGTTCAAACTTTTTCTGTTCTCTTTCTTGCTTGGCTTTAAACTTTTGCTGCCCCAGTTCCAATTTCCTCGACTCAAACTGTAGCCTGATCCCTTCTAGCTCCAGCTCTCTGGTGACCTTCCCCTGCTATGGTGGCTCTGGGTTCCCTCTGGTCTCACTGCCCTCTTCACTGATACTGGACTCTGTGATGGACCCTGGCACTCCCACGCCAAAGGTCTGGTCCATTTCAGTCACTTGCTGTGACTCGAAGTTCAGGACAACTGTTTGCTCATCAGCTGCCATGAGAACATCCATGAGGTTCTTTTTGGTTCATCTCTCGTACCGGACCCCTCTTTCCTGACACAACTGCCTTAGGTAGTCTGCAGTGTATTCACTGTAGTTGGAAGCCATCTTCTTCTCTAACTACTTCTACTACACTAGCTTACAACTGAAAAAAAAAGAAAACAGGTAGGGAACTTTATACTGTAACCAAATTATTATTATTATTTGTTTTTTCAAATCTCTGCCTTGATTGTATGTGGATTGTTTTCAGTTTATTGATCTGATACACTGGCCTCAAATCCAATTGTTATGCCTGTGCCACCAGTATCTCTCGAATCTCACTGCTATGCTACAAAATCTCTCAGATTCAACCACTGTGCACAGATCTGTCACAAACCCACTCCTGAGGGTCAGGTTCACTGATCTCACAGTGCCCACCTTGAAGTGCAATCCATGACAGGAAGGGGGGAAAGAGGGATACCCTCCTGTGTCCTTCTAGAGTGAACACTGAAGTCATGACTGAACACCTGCCATGAGGCCCCAAGGCTCCCTCTTTACTCTGGATAAGGGACAATACCAGTCTCATGTCTTGTAGCCAAAGGAGAACCCTTTTTTGGTTGTTACACAAAGGGGAAGATCCAGGCATTACAATCTCTTCAGGGTAGCTATATAACCCTGATTTTGTCTTCTCCCATGGGCATGCAATAATCTAGTTCAAATTCCTACAGACTCTTCCTTGAGACTTTCCCTGTACAGACCCTTGTTTGATTGGCAACTTATGGTGACAACCCTTAGCAATAACAGTTTAGTCACATATTATTATTAAATGTCCCACAACCACATACAACATGAAAAATCTCACACAGGCAGGTTTCTTAAAAATGAATGTTTTACTAAAATACTTACTTAATAATCATACAGTTACAACTAAAAGTTTTAGAAAATTTGGTCATGGAATAACACAAACAAAAGTGGAAAATATACATAAAACAAAATGCACTATAAACGTTCATCTAATTTCTACATTAAGTTCATAGTGAACTGAAGTCCAGAAGAATAAGTGCAGTCTCTGGTTGTGGCAGTCTTGCTTCTTGTATGTCAGAAGAGTGTCCTTTGAAAAGTGAACCAACCAATGCTCTTTGTGGGGTCTTAAATAGAAATGGCCATCCCAGTCTGTGGCTAGCTAGTGGCCATATTTTTGTTAAGGCAGTAGATGTCACTCAGTTTCAGTTTAGAATTTATTGATGGACAAGTTAAAATTGTCATTACAATACAAAACTCAGTTATACAGATTTAATTGCACATGTCACATAATGATCAAAGTTCCTTCAAATAATTTATACATTTAAAATCAACCCTTACACAATCTACGTCAACCTATCTATTTCAATATTGCACAACCTTTCTCTAGAGTAGCTAATAATATATTTCACTGTTCTGAATCCCCCTGTATACTTCATTAGTTTCCTTATATATCTCTAAATAACATGCTTCTTTGTTTTCTCAATAGTATTGCACATCTGCTTAACTCCCTCCAGTACATCAAGACAAACAGAGTTCAATAATACATTTAGCTGATATTTTGGTTCCATATCCATATGTTCTAAAATTGACCCAAAAGAGTCTTCCTTTCTTTCTCATATATGGGATACAATAATAATAAATTAAGTTGGTCATCCTTCCCATACTGACATTTGCATAGTTGAGGAGTTTTTTGTCATAGAAGGCATTCAGTCTTTGGCCTGCATAAAAACCAAATCTAAATTTAGACATAATTCTTCTTTTAAAACTATTATTTATTATAGATGACTATTGTAAATTCTCATGTATTCATTGCTAGCCAATTACTTATCTTGCAATCTTTATGAAGCTCCAGTTCTCTTTGCATTGAAATCTCCTTAATTATTGCCTTAACTTTGGTTTTGACTAGGTCTGTTGGATTTATGAAACATTCTATTAGGCAATACAGCAAACCGTAGGGTTTTAAGATCTTATTAACTATCTCAAAGCATGGGAAGGAGAACCCTCTCTCTAGATGTCACTCTTGCTTTTTCCATAATTTAAGGAATTATTATTTATTTCCTTATTTGGCTTTTCAAATCACCACTTCCTTGCACATTAATAACATTTTCCGAATTAGTGCCTTTGATGTCCTACTGCCCTACAATATAACTCTTGTAAGACAATTCACACCAGCCTGTTAGGAAGGGCTGTTTACTAGATTGTATTTCCCAGGCATCCTGCCTTTGAAGTTGAAGAGTTTTATGATTCTAGGGGATGTTTTCTATCCCCTGACAATTTTATGACCTTCTCCCTTTGACTAGCTGACTAGGGAAATCCCATTTGAAAATGTAATTTTCAGCTTCCTGGCTAGTGGCTGTTTTCCTGGGTCATGTAGGAATATCACATCTTTTGCAAGACCTCTTCTCGCTTCTTGTGACCATTCAATAGCACTGGGCATTTTCATGTGGCAGTTAACATACACAAAATCGCATAAAAATATAACAAAATATGTCTGCAAATATGACTGGCAGTGGCTGGCTCACAACATCATTACAAAAATAGAGAAACATTGCAAAATACAATGATGTTAAAACATTCAGAAAAATATTAGTTAAAATATACAGCTTATTACTGTTAAAATAGAAGAAAAACAGTCATACAATCTTTAAGGAAGTAGGAATGACTCCATACATCCCCTTACATTTTGGAATGATCAAGGAGTAGAATTAAAAATGTGTATCACACCCTCCTTTGTTGCAAGTTAAGGGGGTAATCACCCTTAGTGTAACTGTCATCCTAGTTGCTGGGGATAAATATTTTGATTGCATTCAAGTAGTAATTTTTGTTTGTTCAGACAAATTATTTACATTTGACCATTGAAGCAAAAAAGTTAGCTATCATTTCAGATTCTTTAGTGGTGAAAGGGTGTAATAATATGAACATTACAACATAGTTAAGATCAGCATACCTAGTTAAGGTGACTCTTATCTATTTATTCCTAATATCAGTATATAAGGATCATTGGAGTGTCATATGAGAAATTGTTTCAGTAAATTCAAAATTGTACAGACAGTTGAGCTTTGAAGTTGACAATCCCAAGGCTGTATTTTTGTTAAAATAAGAATGCTTTAAGTTTTTTATACTCAACCTCTCCCAAGTTATGAGCTTTCTATGATTTAGAAAGATGGGAAGTAAAAAATAATCCTTTGATTTACGAGACATTTTATTTATTTTATACCAGGAAGTGCACTTTCGTTCCCTTATGACCTGCATATCTTTTTTTCTGGGTTGCTTGATAGAGTTTTCTTTTGAGGACAGTTCTATATTGAATAGAAATATTGATTTTCTCTGAAAATCAGTCCAGAGATGGTAGATTTTTATGCAGGGGTTCAGTTAATTCATTTTTAGTGAGAGTCAAATATTTCCATGAGTCTAAATCTAAAAGTCATTTCAATTTTTTAGAAGTTAAAATACTTCCAGACCCACAATTTGAAGTTCAAGATTCTAGTAGGGATCAATGTATGGATGTTCATACAAATATTAGTGGTAAAATACAATATCTTTCTGAAAAAATACAGCATTTCTTAACTTCTGTGCCTTCAGTTTTGGAAGCTGTTCAATTTTGGGTCTTTTTTACATTTAAGAGTCAATGGCTTCCTCCCCTTTTATTTTAGAAGTTTTTGTGTTATTTTTTGGAGTCAAATACTTCCAAATGGATTTAACTGAAGCCTCGGTTTTATATGCTTTAAGATTGAAATTAATGAAGTAAGTCATTTAGATTTTAGATTTGTCTGTGACCACTTTATTTTTTCTTGTAAGCACATGTAAGGAAGTGGATGTTGATTTTATAATCTTTAACCAATAAACAGAGAGCCTGAGTTCCACAACTGTTTTGATAGAAATTTTGCCCAACTCTGCTCTTACCATTGCAGTTGATGTGGAAAATTGGATTTAAGAAGAGATCTGTAAAAGAGTAATATGGACATTTCCAGCAGGGTTGAGTAGTATGTGTCCCGTATTTCAGTGCCATATAATAAAATAAGATTGATCTTCATTTTACCTGTGAGGAGAGCAACACCTACAGTGTTCCCTTCATAACTATTATTAAATCAAAGAGTGCTTTTGATGATTATTTAGCTTTTAAAGTCTGAAGTTTCATATTTTGAGTCCATTTAGCTTTGGAAGTAAAAGTAATCCCCAGTAAAGTACATTATTTTATTGGCTCTATTTTTTATTTATCAAGGAAAAAGGATATAGTAGCATGATTTGACCCAAAGATTATAGTTTTTTTTTCAAAATTTATATTTAGTTCTACTTTGTCACACTTTTTTTAAATGTGTTTATTTTCTTTTGCAACCTTTTCTAGATGGTGAAAATAGGACTTTGTCATCTGCATAGGCTAATAGATGGCAAGGTATCCCATTAATTTTATTTAGATCATATTAGTATTCATCTTCAAAGTCTAAGATGCTGTTAATGTAGCTGATAAATAGTAGAGGTACTAATAAGCATCTCTGTTTCATTCTGAATATTGTACATTAAAAATATATATTCTTGAGTACATTGGTTTCCTGTTTTAAGGGTGGCTATTTCCCATAGCTTTTCTGAATGCTACTGTGAAGAAAATCATTTATACTCTCATTGTTTTCTTTGTTTGTTTGTTTTTTTGCTATGAGGGTTTTTATCCTCAGCTCAGGTGGGCAGTTGCTCAGCCCCATCTCCACTTCTTGTGACTGACTACTGCCTCCCCCAGCCCCAGGAACTTGAGTCCCCATGGATTTTCCCCATGGTGGGGCCAGAAGAGAGAGGGAGAACCCACATGGAGCACAACCCAGACATGTCCCAGGGACCAAGTGGTGGTTCAGGCTAAGTGAATGTGGGTGGGGCTTCATTAAGCCCACCTGACTATCATTATTTTGTTTTTTTCCTCTTTCCATCTGCTATTGTGGCATGCTAGTACATGTGCTTTGAGGCATGCACACATTGTGGAACTGTAGTCCCCACCCTTTAAAGCCTCTCATAGCCTGCACTACCAATGGGCCTCCACGAGGTGGCAATCAAATACTGAGATGACATTGCCACCACTCCCAAGACAGCAGAGCAGAGCAGTCCCTGGAATGCTAAATCCTCTCCCGCGGTCAACCCACCACAGCCTGAGGTCGTACCTGAACCTTGGTCACTAGCATGGCAGCAGGTGAGATCCAAGCACCCCAGTCCTCCATGCCACTAGGGCAGCCAAAATAGTTTATTATTTATTTATTTAAAATTTGATAACCAAGAAAGGTACACTGAGTTGAAGCTTGCTTCCAGGTTTAACTCAGTGAAGGGTACAACATGAAGGTAAAATTACAAACCGAGCAAAAGAATAACAATGACTAGGTTTCAAATTACAAGACAGTACATCATGTAGGTGGTGAAAATTGCATTATTAAGATTACATATAGACATAAAGCCTTGCAAAGTAGTCATTGTCACATACAAATGGTTTCAACAAGAACTGGAAGAACTTGTCAAAGTAGAATATAAAATAAAGTATTATACCTAGAATAGAAGCATATGGAGGGTTGACAGGAATTTGAGCTCTGGATTTGCATTTCAGATGTGAGGTGGGGAGCTATGGAAGTGCTTTTTAAGATGTGAGGGATGGGGATTGGGATGGTTGAGGAAGAAGTGTAAAAGAGGAGGAGAGATTCAGGAAGAGGAAGAGGAAGAGCAAGTGCAGGAAGTAGGAAGGACTGGGATGGCATGTTTTAAGGTGAGAGGAGGAAAATAGCTGGGGGGCACTGGGAAGAGACTAGAAGTTTCAAATGTTGGGGAGTTAAGAGAACACAGCCTGCCCCAAGTTGGAGAGAGAGGATGGGGAAGAGTGAAAGCATGAATGTCCCTTGAGCAACATTGGTAAGAGGGAAGGGATGAGGGAAGAGGAGAGAGGAGCAATAGGGGTGAGAGTCTCAATCAATATTTAGAGATGAGTGTGGTGGCATGGAGCTGGCAGTGAAGGGAGAGGGAAGGAAGAGAGAGGGAGGAGTAAAGGGTACAGTGATAGGTGTGAAGGGGAGCATTTGTAGCATAGTGGCAAAAGGCATTGAAAATAGAGTCCAACTTTGAAAGGGAAGTAGAGGGGGCAGACTCGTAAATTACATCAGTATAGTCGAAGATGGGGAGGATGATTTTAGTGACCAGTTCATGGCAGATGGGAAAGAAGAGGGCATCCTTGTTTCTGTACATAACGCCTATCTTCAGGTGAAGTTTGAAATGGTTGTGATCTAAGTGAGTAGAAAAGTCAAGATGGCTGTTGAGCAAGAAACTCAGGTACTAATAGGTGGTGATGGACTCGAGGTGGGTGCTGTCCACGATGGAGAAGGAGGAGAGAGGGGAAAGATTGGAGAGCTTTTGAGAGGTTCCAAAAGTCATTGATACCCTTTCTTGTTAATTAACCTTGAGTTCATTATCTTGTAACCATTGTAAAACCCATAAGCAGTCACTCTGTAACTGAGTCTTGACTATGGAGGTGGATGAACTGGAGACATAGAGGATGGTATTGTGAGCATAGAGGTGAATCTAGGAGGAGGTACAGATAGAAAGGAGGTCATTTAGAAAGATGGAGAAGAGGATAGGGCCTATGATAGAGCTCTGAAGAATGCCAGCTTTGATGGAGGGGAGATGACACCACTGGTGAGGACGTGCTGTGTGCATCCAGAGAGGTAGGACATGAACCAGTTAACTGCAGGGGAGGAAAGGCCAGCAGAGCTAAGTTTAGAGAGTAGGAGGGGATGGGAGACAGAGTCGAATGCCTTAGCGAGGTCGATGTAAATGGCAGCAGTGAGGTGACTTCAGTGCATACCTGAAAGGATAGAATCAGTGACTCAAAGCAAGGAAGACACTGTAGAGTGGTTCTTATGGAAACCCAACTGATAGGGAGAGTGGAAGATAATGGAGGATAGGACGTTTATAAGACTAGTAAGGACTAGGGATTCCTGAAGCTTGGCCAGGGAAGGAAGGAGGGAAATGGGGGTGATAGTCTCCTAGCTAGGAATGATCACCACCATTGTGTAGGGAATAACCTTGGTGGTTTTTCAAGCCTTTGGGACTGTGCCGAGGGTGAAGAAGAGATTTAGCAGGTGAGCTGGGGTAGGGCTATGGCAGAAGCAGAGATTCAGAGAAGAAGGAAGTCAAGGCCCTATTCTAAGAAACTTTAGATTGCATGCCATACACTTGAGTTTAAACACCAAGGAGTGCAAGGTGATGCACATAGGTAAAATGAATCCGCATGGAATATTGGATGGGGGCAGGTTGTCCACTACAGCTGAGGAGAAGGATCTGGGAGTCATCATCAGTGACTCCCTCAACAAACAAGCTAATAAAGACAGGTCTGTATTAAGGCATCAAGGGTGCTGGGGTGCATTTGAAAGTTTTTTTTTAGAAGGAGTAGTGATACTGTCTTAACTTAAAGATAGCTGTGAGATTTATATTATTGTTTTTTTTGTCTATAGTAATTAATGTGATTGTTAATTGTTTATGATATATTGTTGCTATGTGTTTATGATACATTGTTGATATATGTATATGTGTTTATGTGTAACTTGTGCACTTTACTTGGCCTGGAACGTCATTGAAAATGACTTTTACTCAATTAAATGCATTCCATTATTCTTATGAATAAAAAATGATTTACTACTACTACTACTACTGCCAATATACAGTTATACACTACACATGGTATATTTCATAAGTAAGGATTAACCCATGACAGAATGTGGGTTTACTTGAGAATTAATCCATGCTGGGGAGAGGGGATGTTTGGGGAATAAGGACACAGCCACCCAGGCGTGTTAATTCTCATGTTAACCCATGCTCTGGAGGTTAATTACTTTACATGGCTCAACAAAAGGGTTCGCATTGTTGTACAATTCTGCAAACTGACTTTTTGTTGTTAGCCATGTTACAAAGGTGGTGGAGAAGAAACGTGCATTGTTCAGTGACACCAATGTGACAACAGTATTTGGAGATACCTGCTAAGAGGGATGTGGATGACAGGTGACTCATTTAGGCAGATGATATAATTGACAGAAAGGAGGCCAGGCAGAAGTGCAGGCATTTTAATATTCTCTCACGAGACACACAGACACACAGAAGCTCTTTCAATAGCTCTGCCACCAGGACACAACACCCCTCTGGTCCCCCTACTGCATGCTGAGTTAGCCCTGCCTTCCGTAACACAGCACAAACACCCGACTGATGGTAACTGAGGGGTGCCTTCGCTCACTCTTTCTCGCAATTCAACTACTGTTGTGTGTGTCTCTCTCTCTTTCTGTCTCACTCACGCAGCAGCAGTGATACCTGCTGTTTCTCCAAGCATCCCCCTCACCTCCAGCTACAATCTCTTTGGATCACTCTGTCTCTGAGCTGAGAGTCACAGACACACAGAAGGGCTCCCAATAGCTCTGCCCAGGACACAACACTCCTCTAGTCCTCCCCCCACTGTCTTCTGGGTTACCCCTGCCCCTCGGGACACAGCGCAAACACTCCTCCTCTCATCCAGGTCTCCACTCTTGCCAGTGGGTGTGGTGCTGCTTGCTCTGGCTTTCTGAGTCTCTTCCTGTCATTCAGTGTATCTGACTGTGTATTGTTGTGGTAAGTGCAGTAAGTGTGTGCTGATTCCACCTGCCGACTCTCGGTGATCGAGAGGCGCACTTGTTCTTTCTTGCCATTCAACTACTGTCATCTCTCTCTCTCTCTCTCTCTCTCTGCAATGTGCAGGGATGCACTGATACCCCCTCTCTCGCTCTCTCACACACACTCAGCAGCAGTGATACTGGTTTTCCTCAAGCGTCTTCTCCCTCCCCACTCCAGCAACTATGGATTAATTTCACAACCATGGATTACTTGAGAATTAATCTATGGTTAGCTGCTGTGTTTGGACCAATGAGGTGCAACACTTTCATGAACTGTGTTACAATGCTTATTAAACTTCAATGTTTAGACAATAGAAAACTAATTTGTTCAACAGGAGACTTGCAAGAAAACAGTGACAGCATTCATCACACTGTTCATCATGCCTGCATAATAAAATGATTTCATTTTACCTCAGTGTGTCTGATGCATTTCTTTATTCAGTACTAATGTAGGTCTTTAGCACCCTATACATATCAGCATGGCCTGCTATGGAAGCAGGATATATTTTCAAATTGTTTGTCCTGTCCTCTAACTAATATGTAAGTCGTCCCTTGGCAAGACTTTCAAAACCAGATTGTGCCATATTTCAAAAGTTGGTTGTATTTTGTATGCATTTCCTCATAAGGAGGAGTATAATATGCTCTACCCTCATGTAAGTGTCCACTCATCTCCTCTGTGTATTCTAGACACATAGATACAGAATTTAACTGCAGTAAAAGAACCAGTTGGCCCATCTAGTCTGCCCTATTTCCTTGTCTATTACTACTCCCGAACCCTATTTGGTCTCAGGTGTCCCGGCCTCCTCCCTGTTCTGTACTTATTATGCCAATGTGCTTATGCCATGTGCTTGAAGCCTCCACTGTCTTCGCCCCCAAACACTTCCTCTGGCAAGGTGTTCCAGGAATACACCACACCTTTCTGAGAAGATATATTTCCTTGTATTGCTTTTATGCTTCCCCCCACCTAAGCTTCTTTGCATGCCCCATGTTTTGGTGCTCCTCCTTCTCTGAAAGAGACTCCCTCCTGTACCTTTGCTTATCACTGTGATGTACTTGAGCACCATGTGTGAGAAAATGGTGGGCAGCATTAAGAGGGCCTGGGATAGGCATAAAGACATTCCATGGAACTGTGTGAGGGGTTATGAAGGAAGGCTGACAGGAGGTGGGTAGGACAATGTCATGTTAGGGGCACTGAATTATTAGTGTGCAGACTTGATAGACCAATTTGGCCTTTTCAGCTTGCTCTTTCATATGTTCATATGTATTTATAAGTCTCAATTATGTTACCTTGAGTTCTCCTCCAGGGAGTACATACTATTTATTTAATTTACTAATTTATTTATTGAAATAGTTTCACCTGAGTACTCACAGCTTATCCTCATATGGTTTCGTATGTAATCCATACACCATGGCCTTCCTCTGGCTCATTTCCACCCTGTCAATGTCCTTGAGAAGGTGTGGCCTCCAGAACTATACACAGTACTCTAGGTGGAATCTCACTGCTGCGCAATACACTGGCAATACTACCTGATTTCTCCTGCTTGAAAAAATACTTTCCTATGCATCCTAGCATCCTACTTGTTTTATCAACTGCCCTGCTGCACATTATCATTCTTAAGTGGAGTGCAGAACTTTCTAGTGTGTTTTTTTGTTTCAAATGTAAGGCAGCAGCCTCTGCTCAGCACCTTCTGTAATCATAGAAGTGCAGCACTTTTCATATAAAAGTTTGTTTATTTGCATTTGTGTCTGCAAACTGAACACTGTTAAATTCAGTGACTGTGGAACCTTAAGAACATATCCATAAACACAGCCATTTAAATCTAAGGTGCATGGACAGCAATTTCCACAATGGTATTTACTGTAAAATGAATTCTGAGAATGGAAGTGAATCAGAAGTATCCGGAGCCAGAGTGCATGACTACAACTGAAGGGATGAATAAACAGAAAGACTTTATGAAGCAAAAATTATCACATGAGCAACATTCTGAAGGAGGTGAACTCAAAGCACTTTTTCAAACACTGGAAAATCAATTGTTCATGAGCTTAATTTGACGTACAACATTATTGGTGTAGAAAATTATTTAGAAGCAAACCTTGTACCAAGAGGTTTGGTATAACTGTGACTCCATCTGGTGGTTTGGCTGAGTTTGAATACAAGACTGAATGGGAAACAGTTGCTGCCTTGTGTTCTGTTGCTCTTCTTAGATTAGTAATTCAGTCAGACACTAATAAGCTTGCAAAGTTTACTGAAGAAATAATAAAAACTAAAACAGCTCTAAAAACCTTTCTGAAACTTAAAGAGTTTGCCAACTTGGACAGCAAGCTTCACAAAAAACTTAAGGAACACAAACTAGAACCGACTGAGAGAAAAAAGAACAAATTAGACAAAGATAACAATGATTATAAGGAAGGAAGGATCCATAATTGACTCGTGAGCAGGGTTGGTCAATTTCAGTCACGTGGTAGATCCCAATCTAGATGGCAGCAGAATCAAACTGAGAGAAAGATATCTCAAACTAGTGGCAAAGAATAATAATTCATTTTCCTTTTCAGAGACTACAGACCCCATGGCATCTAACAAGTACAAACACTGGGGGGTGTTTCAAAATGGAAAATCATAGAGGACAAGGAGGGCTGGAGGGATGAGGAAGAAGTGGAAAATACATTATGATGAGTAGCAAGCAGTTCATTTTATAGACTGCACTTTGACTACAAACAGAGACATATTCTAGCCCTCGAATTTTATTTGTACCTAGTGGAATCTGGGACAATTTTCAGGTGCATGTTTAATTGGAAAAGTTTTTCAGAAAAATACTATTGAAGGATTTTTTTCTAAAGAACCAGAGACAGGAAGAACAAAGCATGAAATTTTTAAAAGACATCGGGGAACTTTGTGAACCGCCTGACCCAGATGTGGAATTGCAAGATTGTGATAAGATACAAGTAGAAGTGGAAGAATATGCAGATTTTAACACATAGGACTTGCAAAACTTATCAATCCTTGGAGCATTATATTCTGAGAATTGGGACCCATTTGTTGAAGGTAATTTGAATTTATACTTGTATTCTTCAGATGCTCCTGAACTTAAAACTCAGAGAAAATAATTGTTTAAAGTTAAATCAAGTTTTACACCTACTACATGTAATACTGTTATAAACACATATAAAGAAACAGTAATAGCAGAAGTGCAAAAATTGCTACAAGAAGATAGGAAGTATATAAATATAACTAATCAGTAGCAGATAACAGGGCACTTAAGGAATTAGAGAACCTTAAAGGAGTAATCATTAAACCAAGTGATAAAGGGGGTAACATTGTTTTAATGAAAGAAGTTGACTATGTCAGGAAAATAGAAGAAATGTTTAATACAGGGGGTAAATATGAAAAACTAAACTTGAATCCCATCTCTAGTTATAAGCTTGAATTGATGAATTTTAGATAAAGCAAGAGATAATGGCGAAATTACAAATGGTGAACACACATTTTTAACACCAAAATACCGAATGACATCAGTATTGTATTGTCTCCACAAAGTTCACAAAAACTCTGCTTACCTGCCATTCAGACCTGTTACCTCAGGTATTAATTCTCTATCACATAACTTGTGTAGTTACACTGATTTTTTCCCTAAAAAGGAGTGTTATATGTTTAAATTCCTATTTAAGAGACACAATGCACATTTTAGAGGTTTTTGAGGATTTTTCATGGGGAAATGGTTATAGCTCCTTAACTACTGATGTAGAATCAGTATACACATCAATTAAACATGGTGATGGCATTTTAGCAAATACGTATTTTCTGTTACAGGACCCATTAAGTTCAGAGATGCCCCTGAATTTTATAACAGATGGTTTGAGATTTGTTCTGAGCCAGAATTATTTTGAATTCAACAAAGAATATTTTGTAAAAAATGTGGAACAGCAATGGGTGCAAAAATGGTGCCATCATATGCCAACTTATTTCTTGGTACATGGGAAGAAAAATGCATATTTGATAAAAATAATAATTGTTTCCATGGTAAAATTACAAAATGGAAAGATTTTATTGATGATATAATATGTATTTTCAATGGTTATGAACATGAAATCAATGAAGCTGTCTCAGAATTGAACCAAAATGAACTAAATTTAAGATTCACACATCAGTCTAGCCTAGATAGCATAGACTTTCTTGATGTCAATCTGTATAAAAAAAAAGAATAAAGTCCATTCCAAAAACATTAGAAAACCAACTGCAAACAACAGCAATTTATTGGCTACAAACTCACACCCAAAGATGCTTAAAAAATCTATCCCTTTTGGACAATTCCAAAGACTAAAACGAAATTCTTCAGACAATATAGTGTATATGAAAGAAGCCAGAATGATGAAAAAAAGATTCCTTGAAAGGGGAAGAATTGCTGAATGAAGCAATAGAAAAAGTAAACCAAACTGATAGGAAACAGCTATGTAATTTTTTTATGTATTCAATCTCGGATTACAAATACCTTTGAGCACAATAGCTCTCTTACAAAGGTTCCACACCATTGGGGAGGATACAAGATTTCAAATTGGGATACATTATTTGGTGAGTCCTCAATAGATAAGAACTTTATATCTACTATAATTGATCTAGGACTTGATCAATTAATTGATGAACCTACTAGAGGGAATAACATTCTAGACCTCTTATTTACTACCCCTGATAATAGTATCTCTGATCTCATCTATCCGACCCATTGGGTAACAGTGATCATAAATCTATAATTTTCATCTACCTTATAATCAACAAGGTACTTGAACAACACTTTTTAAAAGATTATGATAAAACTGACTTTACAATCATAAATAAACATCTAAAAATTATAATTGTTATTCCCTCTAGTAGGTTCATAATGTGGGAGGACATATTGTCACCACTTACACGTGAGGAATCGTGGAACTATATGAAAAACACTATTCTTAATTTAGATGCAAAATTTGTTCCCTTAAAATATAAACATAATGTGAAAGGGCAGATACCACTTTGGCTGAATAATCAAATAAAAAAAATTAATAAGACATAAAAAGAAACTTTTTCATAAACTTAAAAATTCCCCCCATAATAATAAAAATGAATATTTAGGTCAGACGGGGGCTCACGTGATGCTGGGCGCCTGAAAGCAGCACTATTCTGGAGCTCCTGCTTATCAACCGATTAAAACCTTCTTTTTGCCCTTCATATGCCAAAGGGTACCAGCTAGACATTGATTCTAAGCTTTTTTACAATCTGGTAATTCCGTGACAGAGTTTTAGCTGATTTGCAACAACGTTATCGGCTGTATAGCAGAAATGGAAGCAGAGATGAAGCAGGCTGGTATCCGACATACCCCACCACCTACACCAGAAACATTATCTAAGAAATCAAAACAGCAAAGTTCTGGGAATACTCCAAGTCTGCTACTTGGCACATTAGTCATCCCTCTTACCAAGGACCGCTTTCTTTCAGGAATAGCTCCCATTTAAGGAAACTTTAGAGGATATCTCGGTGGAGCTCAAATCTGTTTGTGGAGATTTAAGTTCCTTATCTACTAGATTGGGTGATTCAGAAGCGAGAACCTCTTCACTGGAGAAATGGAGAGAGAAATCAGAAGCAGAAATTGTACACCTGAAACAGCAGATTAGTAAACTCCAACTGAAAATGAACAACCTGTTGATCCTGGGCCTGCCTGACTCAGAGGAGTGTTCTGACACCATAACCTTCTTACAGAAATTCCTCCTTAAAGTTGTTGGTCCCTCTCCCCTCAAGCCGCAGTATCACATTGAGCGAGCCCAACACTCCCTGAGGCCAAAACCTCCACCTGTCGCATCCCCAAGGCCTTTAATTGTGAAATTCCTAAGTTTCCTGGAAAAGCAACATGTACTCTCTAAAGCGAAAGAACTACAGGCTATATTGTGGGGCAGTTCTAAGTTGAGGATCACCCAAGATCTCCCTTATGAAACCCAACAAAGAAGATGTGCATTTCATCCCATGGTTAATAAATTAATCGCGGCAGGAATAAGATTTAAGATGCTCTACCCTGCTAAGCTGCAAGTGCCAGTTGATGGAGTGTTGTATCGTGATGATTCCCTGAGCAAGCAGCCACGGACCTTCCCAATAGACTACCTAATTTGTTTAAAGCAGGATGAGCTTTTCACTGCAGTTGCCTGAGGACAATCATTTTTTTTTGCTGTGAAGCTGTGTTTTCATTCTCTTTACCTTTTGATGTTTTCCTGTCTCTTTTCTCTTGATCCTTCGGGGAGTGGATGGGCAGGCGGAAAGGATTGTGGTGAGGCCTAGTGGGCCTGGATCTGGTTTAGCGGAATGTTCATGCAATCTGGTGTGGGGGGTTGGGTACTTTGTTTCAGGGGTGTTTTCCACAAGCTGTTATTATGTACGGACCGGTAGGTCCCTCTGGTTCATTTCTCCCCTTACATTCTCACATTGTTTGGTACAGGGCTCACCTTAAGAGTGTTAATAAGTCCAGTAATGCTTACTCAGAACACTGGGGTTTCCCATTTCCTGAGGGATGGCCTTTTGGGTTTGGTTCAAGAGCACTAGCCTGAGTTATGTCCGTCCTCGGGGGTGGGGACAGTCGGGTAGGGTTTGCAAGTGAGCAAATCGCAAGAGATTCTCAGGACTCCATTATTTTTATAGCATGCCAAGTGCAACCCTTTGGAACATTATAATGTTGGTCAGGGCTCTCGTTGGCCATCTCCAGTGGGTCAATGGGCGGGGGCTTCTGGATGGAGGTAACTTCGGGAGCTATGCATAACGCACCTTGGAAGAGGGAAGGTTGCACCTCCTGTGGGATATGGGGCTCAGAGGTGCCTTATATTAGTAAGTCTTCTTTTCTGGATTCAGTCCATGGCGCTATAGATCAGGTTGGGTTCTTGAATGTAGCCCCTTCTCATAGGAAGCAACCTTTTGAGTCTGGTTCTCATCACATGTTACAGGGACTCTGGAATCTTTCTGGCACAGAAGGGACCTTTTGTATATAGGTTGAGGGGTTTAGGGAGGAAGGGGGTTTCTGTTACTCTCTCGATCTCTTCTCTATTGATTTCATGGTCTGTTTTTATCACTAGCTGGTTAAGATGCTCTACTTTCTCAATGTCTCGACCATTTCATGAATTTCTCTGGGAAGATAACCTTTTCTTATTTTTCTTTACTACTGGGGTTGTGGGGATGGGGGTGGGACTGGAGTGTGCCTTATGGGATTGCTGGGTCAGTTAATGGTGTTTGTTCCTTTTCTCTTCTCTAAAATACTGCATGACCATGGTGCCAAGTAAGATTGCAACGTGGAATGTCAGAGGTATCAGGGAACTGCCTAAAAGATATCAGGTTCTCAAAAACTGTGCCTTCCTAAATATTAACATCCTTTTGATGCAGGAAACCCATCTCACAACCTTGGAAACAAATGGCTTGTGTTGACTGGGTTTTTCTCAAATTTTCATGTCCTGTGGGTTGTCCTCTAGTAGAGGGGTGGCAATTTAGGTTAAAAGACACATATCATTTGTGGCAGAAGAAAGTTTAACAGATCAAGAGGGGAGATTTATTATTGTCAAGGGCACATTAAACAATGTCAGGGTGGTATTAGGGGCAATATATGGTCCAGTTGGAGGATGCAGACTTTCTTATGAATCTGGCCAACAAACTGAGTGCATTTTGCCCTTTCCACTCATTCTAGGGGGTGACTGGAATATTGCTCCATCACAAGATCTAGACAGAACTCATAGGCCATTAAGACCCCTTACTCCTTCACAAATTGCCCTGAGGGATTTTATGGACTTATTGGGTCTGTGCAATCTATGGCGTCTATTTAACCCCTCTAGCCAGCTCTTCTCCTTTTACTCCCAGGTCCACCGTTCATGGTCCAGAATTGACTACATCTTAATGAGCACCACTCTTCTGGCTGGAATTCACCAGACAGGAATTGAACCAATTGTTATATCTGATCATTCAGTGGCATGGATTCGAATTTCTCCAGACCCAAACTTTCAAAAGGATACCAAATGGAAGCTAAACACACAACTTCTAAAAGAAGAACAATTAATATCCTACATTAAGTCACAAATCTCTTCCTTTTTGGAGTTTAATACGGGTTCCACATGCAGAGAGGACCTGATCTGGTGCTCCTTTAAATGTTACATTAGGGGAAGAGTTCATCAAACTAGCCTCCAAAAGGAAAAACAGAGAGAGGCCAAAGTTCTTTCATTGTTAAATCAAATAAGATTAATTGAAAATAGTCTATCCTCTTCATCTTCCCAATCTGATCTGAATACCTTTGAAGCTTAGAATGAATATGCTGACTTGCTAAGAGAAAAGCAGAATATGCCATCCTTAAAACCAAAGCTCATTATTTAGACCAAGGGGAGAAGCCAGGTAGAATGTTAGCTCTTCTACTGAGGGAAGTAGAAAGTTCAAGACTGATTCCTGCCCTATATTCTCCAGATGGCTGTATTAAAACCTCTCTCGAGATATCTCCCAGGTTTTGAAGCCTTTATAGGAACCTATACAGTAAGGGTACCTCTCTAGCTTCCCATTCTCATATTGATCATTTTCTGGAAGGCCTTAATCTCCCCTCTCTACAGGCCCAGCAATGCATGATCTTGACCTCTCCTATTACTCTAGATGAAGTAGTAGAGGCAATCAAGGGCTAACTCCTGACAAATCTCCAGGTCCAGATGGTTCCCTAATTTTACAAGGTCTTTTGTAAGGAGGTGGCCTCTTCTCTTGAAACTCTTCGATTATATGTTCACCTCAGATTCCCTGGACCCTACTCTGCTGGAAGTCATGATAGTCCTGATCCTGAAATCAGATAAACCCCAGAATGAGCCGGTCAGTTACTGTCCAATTTCATTATTAAATTATGATATTAAAATCCTAACTAAAATCCTATCTCTTAGAATTAAACAGGTTTGGTCTCATCTGTTGAGTCCTGAACAGGTGGGGTTTGTGCAAAGCAGATCTTCTGCTGACCACTTGAGAACCCTCTCACATATTTTCCAGATTGCCCAAGACTCCCCGATCCCCATGGTTTTAGTCTCATTAGATGCAGAAAAGCTTTTGACAGGGTAAACTGGGACTTTCTTTGGGCTACTCTTTTTTTTATTTAATATACTTTATTGATTTTTAGTAAGCTGGCAGTTGACAACAGAGACATCAAAACAACTCAGAATATGAAAGACATTTACACTGAGAGAAGCAAACTACAACTATTTGTTGCTTACTTAATCTCTCTCCTTCTACCCAGCCCCCACCCTTTTCCCCCTCCCAGGTCTGCCACCAATCACCATCACCGGGTTGTGATTGCTTTCATATTATCCAAATCGAACAGAAAAAAACAGTAGAGAGGTTACCAATCTTTGGCTGTCTGAAAGGGTCATTGTTGTAAGAATAAAGTTATAAGAGTAAGATATTAAATGGGAAGATGGTATGGCCTCCAAATATGGATGTAGTACACTGAGAAGAGGACTAAGCCAAATTCCTGTCTCAAAGTACTGCATCAACATATGAGATAACTGAATGTATTTAAAAATTGAAGATTTTTCCCAATTAAAGAGGGAGCAACCTTCTTGAAAGAAATCATTTTTTGATCCCTCACTAATTGCTCCACCCTCTCTATACCTATTTGTGGCCAGAAAAGCTGAGACTTAATTGACTTGCCAGCAATTAAAAAATTAGGATTACAAAACAGAGGTTGTGCTACATCCCTATACCTGTCTATTTTGAGAAGAACACTTAGTTGCTGTTGTACCTGAATTAAAGAGTTTAAAGGAGTAGTATATGGGGTTTTGAAAGCTTTTTTAGCGAGATAAAAGGTAAGGCCTTCAGGTCTAAGCCATGTTCTTCACATAGATCTTGCTCAATTCTAACCCAAGGAGGCAAATAGCCAGCACACTGTTTAGGCTGCAACCAATAACTAATTCTGGTCAAGTGGATTGCTAAATAATATATAGAAGTTTGGAGCTTGAGTCCTCCGTCAGATTTACATCTGGTTAGTTTAGATAACTTCTAGCTTTTTACCCGCTATATAAAATTACTGAGAATGCCATGGACTCAGGAAAACCATGAATACGGGAGAGCCTGGTTAAGCATTTGTAATGGGTACAGCAGATGCAGTAGCACATACATTTTAATGATGCTCATACGCCCCCATAAAGTTAGAGGTAACTTTGACTAACTCTTAAGATCTTCTGTTAAAGTATTAATGAGATCCTCTAAGTTAAGTTGCTTCACAATTCTCAATGAAGGTGGAGATAAATCCCAAGATACTTCAATCTCTTGGGATTCCATTGTATCCCATATGAGCAAACATCGGTTTTCATAGTATATTTATTAAGGGAAGAAATTCTGTTTTCATCAAATTTAATTTATAATTTGAAAAGGATTCAAATTGAGCTATAATTTGGAATACCCATGGGAGGGATTGAGCAGGATTAGCAATAAATCATCTGCATACATAGATATCTTATATTCCTGATGCCCTATTTGTATGCCCCTTACAAGTGGGGAAAGGTTAATTTTCCTAATAAGGGGTTCTAAATAAAGATTGAACAGGTAAGGAGAAAGAGGGCAACCCTGATGTGTGCCCTGTGACAGGGTGAAAGGAGTGGACAAAACACCGTTGCATTGAATTTGGGCAGACGGTGCTGTATATAATATTTTGACCCATTGTATAAATTCCTGGGGTATACGATATTTAGAAAGTAACAAAAAAGATATTCCCACAACACCCTATCAAAAGCTTTTTCTGCATCCAGGGACACCAGAGCAGCAGATAAATCTGAGTCCCTGGATGCAGAAAAAGATAGGCTAATTTCTGAGATGGTCCAGGAAAGTCTGTTTTGATAAATCCAACTTCTTCTGCACTAATTAGATGCTCCCATACATGATTAAGTCTGGAGGAAAGAAATTTTGCAAGGATTTTAAGATCAACATTAATGAGAAAAATGGGCCTATAATTGCTTATACACAATGGATCTTTATTAGGTTTCGGGAGTACCACAATAGTGGCAAGAGACAGTGAAGTGTCTGATAGCCCATTCTCAAATAAATAATAAAATGTTTCCAATAGTATAGGAGCTATGGTTTCCTTTAAGGCCTTAAAAAAATTAGTTGTAAAACCATCGGGCCCGGGAGACTTATCCGCAGATAGAGAATTAATAGCTTCATAAATCTCTGATAGAGTAATGAGACTTTTTAGTTTATCAATCTGGTATTCAGCAAGTACTGGGAGCTTTATGTCTTGGATAAACAGCTCCAATTGTTGGGAAATATGATGATTTACTGGAGCAGAATATAACTGCTGATAAAACTCCCGAAAGGCATTCACAATATCTGAGGGGGAGCTAAGAAGTTCACCTGAAGAAGAATAAACAGAGGGAATTATTCTGTCAGCTACTTGGGCACGCAATCATAAGCCTAGTAACTTCCCAGCTCTCTCACCTTGATCAAAATAGGACATTTTGGAACGGAGTAGCAGAAATTCTGCTTTTTCAACTAATAATTTATTATACTGAGCCCAGAGAGATTCAAGTTTGGACCAATCCTCCACTGAGGAGGAAGGAGAAAGAGAACCTCTAGCTCTGCTATTTGATTTAATTTTGAGGAGAGAGCGGTACTTTTTAGTTTCTTACGCTTGGTCGCTAAGCTAATTAATTCTCCTTAGTACACATTTGTGGATCCCATAGGAAGTCTTTTTGGCATTGATGGGGCATTGCTCCATATAAATGTTAATAAATTTTTGAATTAAACAGACACATTCTTCTGAATTTAGAAGCTGATTATTAAATTTCCAAATTCTGTCCAGATGTACGTTGGGTGAAAGATTTAGCTGGAGATTAACCATCCGATGGTCCAAAATAGCCTTAGATGAATAATATACTATGGAGATTCCTGAAATATGATCTGCTGACAAGAGAAAGAAATCTTTGTGGGAGAAGGTGTTATGCAGAGGGAATGAAATGAGTATTCATTGTCTTCTAGGATGCGTTTCAAGGGTCTACAAGGCCCAAGGAAGATCATTAGTCATATGGCTTTTGACCAGAAGAGAGTCTTAATCTGGATCTGCCTGATCTATCGAGTGCATTTGAAAGCACAAGATTCCAGTCTCCACCCAGCAGTATTGGCAACTTAGTCCAGGGGGCAAGTATCGTCATTAAAGAGACAAAGAATTCAGGGTCATCCAAATTAGGTCCATAGACCGACCATAGAATGACTTCCGTATGAAACAATAAACCTCTTATAATAGTAAATCTACCTTCAGGATCTGCAATTATTTGTGAAAGCCTGAATGGGACTTTATGAGCAATTAAAATAACTACACCTCTCCTCTTGGAGTCCTTACCGGCCCCATATACCTGACCCACCCAATTTCTACAGAAATAATGGATACATGTAGTCTTAAGGTGTGTCTCCTGTAAAAAGACTACATCAATTTGCAGATTTTTGAGATGAATTAAAATTTTGGTCCTCTTAGCTGGGGTTTGCACCCCTTTTATGTTCCAAGAACAATATTTAAGCAAAATCATAAACCCTAATAGGATGTGAAAGAAAGACATAACCATTGTAAATACACAACCACTAACAAATAACCATATCCAGTTTTGCCCTTACTTTCTTGGTGGCAGACTATCCCATAACCCAAGTCCCCAACCCTCCCCATTAACCACACTTTTCCAATAACCATAATATCCCACCCTATACGATTTAACCTTGACCAGAACTTAGTATCCATTAAGATGTAATTTTGCATACATTTGTCCCTAAGTAAGTACCTACCCTCACTCGCCACAGCCCTTACAACATTAAACAACATAAATGTAATAGATACATAACATCGACATGTAATCATAAAGACTATCATCAAATATTGACTATATGCTGCTGTGGCTACTCCCCATCCATCTCTGTGGAACATAATGCCCTGTTGGTTTAATCTCACCGCTAAATTTCCAACAACCAACCAACTCTTTCTTATTGAGAAATTATATATTTTGAGATTGCCAAGCCCCTCGAAAAAAAAAAAAAGGAAATGAAGATTCTTCAGAAAAAAGCCAAAATATTTTCTTATTAGTTCAGCCAGTCACTTTTGAAACCACAGAATTTGCTACCATTATACTTGAAGCATATTTAACTGAACATAATCTCGGAGACTACTATACTAAGAGACTGGTGATTATCTATATACCAAAATAAGAAAAGACCTTTTAACTGAAAATGTCCAACTGAATAGAGCAGATTTTCATTGGACTTTGTCGCCTTCTTGTGACCCTTCGGAGTATTGTTCCAGCACTCCAAGTTATCCTTCGCACATTCGTGATGCACTTCCCAGGAAGAATCAGCCAAATCTTCATAATCGAGGTAAGCCCTCTATGAACTGTAAACAGATCTGGAAGTAAGGTTTGGAGGGCTGGTAGCGCTTGTTGGGCTGACTCAAAGCTGTGCCAAGATCCGGCAATAAGGGCCAAAAAACGTGGAGGGTATTGAACCCTATATCTTATTCCTGCAGCCATCAGCTTCATAACCATAGGGTGATATTCAGCACGCTGTTGTCTAATAGAGGCAGGCAGGTCTTGAGTGAACCGGAGCTGCTGGCCTTCCCATAAAACCTGATGTGCTTCTCTCGCTTGCCCCAACACATGAATTTTGTCTGATAATTTAGGAATTTCACAATAAGTGAGCTAGGTGGCTTCCCAGCTCCTGGCTTTGGACATAAAGAGAGATGAGCTCTTTCAATTATATATGTAGTATTGTTAGGAGATGGTCCCACTATTTTTACCAATAGCTTTTGCAAGAAGGTAATTGACATTGATCCTTCAGTCTCTTCGGGGAGACCAAATATGAGTATGTTATTTCACCTACTTCGACCTTCTAAATCTTCTAATTTAGATTCCATCTTATGCTGCCTTTGTCTTAAAGCTGTCATCTCCACGTCCATGGATTGTTTCCAGCCTTCTAGTGAAGAAACTCTTGCTGCGGTGTCAGAGATAGCTCTATTAGTTTCGGCCAGGTTTCCTCTAAGAGATTTTAACTCTGATGTCAGCTCTTTTAAGGCGGATTTAAAAGGTAAAAGCTCTTCCATGAATTTTTTCTAGGAGAGAGGAACATTTGCTTGAGCCATAAATATAGCCACGGAGGACTTGGCTGAAGTGCCGGATTGGGCTTTCAGTCTTTTCAGCCCTTTTTCCAGAGTTAGCGGCGGGTATGGTTGAGGCGGTTGTCTCATTTCGCCTCCATGTCATCAGTAGGCCCGAGCCCGCACTTCGGTGTCAATTCAAATACAACCGATTTCAAAAAAAAAAAACCTACCCAGACTAATAGCAGGGCTGTAAAGCAATTGTAGACCCTGACTTTGCTTTTAGTTTTTAGAGAATTATCCTAATTTTAATAGATAAGTTAGCATTCGGAGGAGGGAGACAATCAGCAGTGCTGTCTCCACTACAGGTCCATCATGTGATCCCCTTTGGCTACTCTTAAAAAAAGGGTTTTCCGAATCCTTCATTCAATGGATTTGGACGGTATATAGGCCTATGGCTAGAATTTATTGCAATGGGGTTTTATCTTCTCAATTCCCCTGTTTACAGGCACTAGGCAAGGTTGTCCCCTGCTCCTTTTTGTTTAACTTATATTTGGAACCCTTCTAATTAGTATTAAGAATTCACCCCAGGTTACAGGATGTCTAGTATACCAGCAATCTCTGACCCTTTCTGTCTATGCAGATGATATTCTTTACATTTGGCCAATCCAGAAACCTCATTAACACATGCGTTATAAATTATTGAACAGTTTGGACAAGTTGCTAACTATAAGTTAAACTTATCCAAATCAGTTAAATTTCCATTAAATGTTCTCGTGCATCAAGGTAACTCTCTCTTTTGGTATGAAATGGTCCTTCCTCAATCAAATATTTAGGCAACCATCTCACTAGAGACCCAGAGGCTCTCAGGAAGCTCAGTCTGGATGATTTGGTGTTGAATATTCAGCAAGATCTCCAAAGATGGGCCAAACTCACTTTGTCATTATGGGGTCAAATTAGTATTATAAAATGAACATTCTACCCCATCTCTTTTACCCTTTAAATCTACTGAATATCTGGCTCCCTTTGTTTTACTTCCAACAGTTTCACTGTGCTTTTTCCAAATTTATCTGGCAGGGTAAACACCCTAGATGGGCCTTTCTAAACTCAATTTGCCAGAGGAGAGAGGTGTCTCCACCTCCCAACTTTACTTTTTATTATTGGCGAGTCATCTGTCTAAAATGGGAGATGGTTTGAGCCCACGCCTGGTGAACATTTTTCCATCTGGCTACAGTTGGAGAAGAGGCTTCTGGATATGCATAATCTCAATTCACCCATAGTCTTTATTATGCTTTTTTCGCATTACCCTCCATACAGAATTACGGTAGGATTGCTATAAAGGTTTTGACCCAGTGTTGGAACTTTTTAACATTTCATCCAAAAGGACACGGCCAAACTCCTCATTTTAAATCTTAACATCAAAATAGAAGGTTCTCCGCTTTCAGCTGACTGGCTTCCTCAGCTACAAGATATTCTTGTGGAAAACCTGTTTTCTCAGGACTCCCTTCTCTCCTCAACTGGCATAATTGCCAAACTGAATATTCATCAGAAACATATTTTTAAGGTATTTCAGTTAAGACATCTTATGGTCTCCCTATTTGGCACCACATTTACATTGTCTCAAGTCAGGCCTTTCTTAGAGCAGATTCAGGAATGTGCAAATAAGGTCCATGGAATCTCCAGGATATACTCCTTCTTATTGGATATGAAATACCCTAATGCCCTTTCAGGTTCTAAAATCTGGTCCTCTTCTGCCAGATTCCTCCCGGATCTGGAGTCAGATTTGGGTGGACATGCATAGATATCTTACTCAAGATAGGCACAGACCTACAGTACCATATTTTAAATTATCTGTACTATACCCGGTTAAATTGGCCAAATTAGGCAGATTACCTCTGGCTAATTGTACAAGGTGTGGTGCGGCTGATGGAACCTGATACATCTTCTGGTACTGTGATAAGGTGGCTCCTTTTGGAATACAATCCAAACTAATCTAGATCCCCTCCTGGGACTAGGTGACTTGTTTACCTTGGAAATATGTATTTTAGGGGTGTTCTCTAATATTAGAATTTGAAAGCGTAGATTTCACATGGCTCTAATTTCTATAGCAGTCAAAAAACTGGTTCTTAAACACTGGATGGACCAACTGATCATATCATATGCTGAATGGCTGAAAGAAATGTCACTTTTTTTAACATCAAAAGGTTAATAGTAAGCTCCCAGAATTGTATAGCTTCTTTTAATCAGAAATGGGGTAAATTGTATGCTTTATATCTGAAGCAGACTTATGTAACACATGCCTCTGACTGTTTTACTTAGTTTCAGCTTCCTTTGGATGGTTGGCTTTGCTGGATTGCTGTTTGTACACTTGTATCAATTGGTTTTCCTGTTAGTAATAAGGCACACTCCAGGGAGGTGGGAGGGTATTGGGAGGAGGGAGGGGGAGAGAGGCATTTAAATTTTAATTTATCTTATTGGGTTATACTGGATCCAATGATATCTGGTCTCATCTCACCCTTCAGCTATTTTGGTTGTTATTAATGTACGGTACACCTGTCCTGGTTATATATTCTGTGTCTAGGCATAATATCAATAAAGAAGTTGAGTTTAAAAAAAAATGAACATTTGTTATTCTACAAATCATCTGTAAAAAAAATTAAAACAGGCTATTAGATTGGCCAAACAAAATTTGGAATTTAGAATTGCTCATACAAAAAATGTAAATAAATCCCTGTATGCTTATTTGAATAATAAAAAGGGAAATACCAGACAAGTTGGACCACTAAAATCTGATAATAATTGGATTACTAATAATAAGGATATAGCTGATAAACTTAATTTATACTTTTGTTCAGTATTTTTGAAAAAGAATGATAAAATGTATCCAAAGACATTTGGCACTAAACAAGAGACAGTGACTGTAAGTATAAACAAACCGAGGAGGTGTTAAAAACACTAAATAAAAACTGTGGCCCAGGACCTGATGGCATTAGCTCAAGATTTTTATAGAAACAGCAGAAATTATTAAATGACCCTTAACTTTAATTTTCAACAAATCCTTGGAAGAATCTAATGTTTTTGTTGATTGGTTAA
Organism: Neoceratodus forsteri; assembly: GCA_016271365.2. Classification (NCBI taxonomy): domain Eukaryota; kingdom Metazoa; phylum Chordata; order Ceratodontiformes; family Ceratodontidae; genus Neoceratodus; species Neoceratodus forsteri. The sequence goes on along the minus strand of CM057452.1, from coordinate 866,771,023 downwards.
AGGCATATGTAACACCCATTTTCAAGAAAGGATGTAGAACTAACCCAGTTAATTATCATCACATTAGTTTAACCTCAGTACCATGTGAAATAGAACAAATAAGACAAATTAATGATAATACACAACATGGATTTAAACAGGGACATGCGTGTACATCCAACCTTATAGCCTTCTATAATAACATAAATCAAGGGCTAGATTCCAATATACCTATGGATGTAATTCTTCTAGACTATAGTAAAGCTTTTTGACCATGTTTCCTATAATAAATTGTTTGACAAACTTTTCATTTAGGACTCCTGCCAGCTTGATATCCTGGGTCAATAGTTGGCTGACCGACAGGACACAACAGGTTAGAATTAATGGAGTACTGTCTGATTGTGGGAGGGTGACCAGTGGTGTGCTGCAGGGCTAAGTTCTTGGGCCTACCCTGTTTAATTTATTCATTTCTGATATGGTAATTAACTCTAATAATATACTCTCTAAATTTGCCAATGACACTAAATTGGGTGGAAGAGTTGATTACATCGACAACTTCAATCAACTTTAAAATGATTTAATATGCATTGATAATTGGGATACCTTAAATGAGATGAATTTTAACATAGATAAATGTTCAGTACTTCATTTTGGTAAACATAACCCTATGCAACTTAATAAGCTTAAAGATAGAATATTAAAAGCATCAAACGGTGAAAGAGACCTTGGTATTATATTTAATAATAAACTCACCCCTACTGACCACTGTGATAAATTAGCTAGAAAGTCAAATGCATTACTGAGGAGGATAGATTGCACATTCATTTTAAAATCTGAGGAATGTTTAATTCCATTATGTAGAACTTACATTATACCTTATTCTGATTATGGCTTACCTTTCTGGAGCCCATACCTCAAAAAGGATATAACCAGAGTGGAACAAATTCAGAAAAGTGCCACTTAAATGGTCCGTCACCTAACGCATTTAGATTACCAAACTAGAATCCAGAAGCTTAGCCTACACTCCCTAGAATTGAAGCGTATTACAGGAGATTGTTTATTTCTTTACTAACTTCTAAAATCACCAACTTTAATGCAGCAATGTGGTATACATTATTCTGAAAGGAAACATGTCCCTAGACTACACTCAAGCCAGCTCAAGTTCAAAGAGTTAAACCAATCAAGGTTAAACTATTTTTCAATAAGACCTCGAAAATTGTGGAACAAACTCCCACAAAATTTGATAGATAGTGAGACATTTGAAGTATTTAAAAGGAATAGATATCTGGTTAACTCACTACAAACAATAATGTTCCACAAATTTTGTGGGGGCATTCTCGATGGGCTTATGCATATTTATGCCCCACAAAATCCAAGTAAACCAAGTAAACATAGGAGGAACTAACCAATTGAAATTACATACATAAATTGGCAGAGTATTACATCAATAGAGGAAGCATTGCTATTACAGAATAAAATCAGCATCCGCTATTATAGAAGTAAGAAAAGCATAGAACAAGCTAAGCGGAAGTAGACAGGCAGGAAGGAGTGGAGGAGAGGGGGGAAAGGTTTTAGTGACAAAGAGGTGGAACAGCAGCCAGAGGCTTTGTCAAGGGGGCTATGCAGGTGTGGGGGAGAGGTGAGAGAGCAAAGGAGAGGGGAGAGGTGGGGAGGGACAAGGGATGGGTAAAAACCTGGTGGCATTAACAGTTGGATACGTAATGTATGTTGGGAGAATGAGTGGAAACATGGAATACCATTGCATTAGGTTGTGCAGTCGCAGGAGCTTTCAGATAAGAGAAACTGTCAGAGCATCTGCTTAAATTGGCCAAGTTTGGGCAATTTAGCTAATGCACTATTCAATCCATTAAACCAGAGTGGGGCTCGATAAACACAGGAACACTGACCTTGGGTAGTTCGGCACCTATGGACTAGGAGGTGCTGGGTGGTTGAGGTGTGAGAGTGTTGGGTCCTCTGGGCTTAGCTAAGAAGGTTACCTACACCTGGAGACAGAAGCCCAAGGAGTACCTTTTTGATTAGGGGGCACGTTTGATATTTAATTGTACCACTTAACTGCAGCCATCCAGTTTGAGCATACAGCTCACAAGTGTGAGTGAGATGTGCAGCTCCTATAAGAAGTCTATGCTAAAAGTAAGATATCCTGATATAGATTAAAAAAATCTTTAGATTGAATATAACAATCTGTTGGGACAGATTGGAAATATTGTAACAAAGTTTTAGCCTATATTACAAAATGATGAACTTTCACACAGAAATAAGGAGTAGACCCAGGATATCCTTTAGTAAGGGAAGGATTCTGAAACATAGACTTACAAAAAGCCAGTATACCCCCAAAAAAATACAGGTGACAACTTTGTTACCAGAGAAACCAAAGGGGATGTTCAAATGAGGCAACTACAGTGTGTGTATACACTGCAATCAGGGTACCTTTTTCAAAGAAATGGTGAAGAACGAAAGGTAAACATTAGACAGTTTATCTCTTGTGTTTCTATGGTCATAGTGTATGTCCTCTGGTGTCCCTGCAATAAAATCTATTCAGGAAAAACAGAACGTTAAAAGGAAGGATCAAGAACACATAAGAAACATTAGAAATCTGAGATCTGAAAATCCAGTGGCATCACATTTCTTTGAAAACCACGACCATAATCCCAGTGGTTTAAAATTTATGGGGACTAATAGGTTTATGTCAATGAAAGAGGTGGTAATAGAGCAAACAGATTATTGTGTAGAGAAAGTTATTGGATATTTTCATCAGATGCATCCAACCGCATGGTTAAAATCTACAGGGATTTAAAACCATATTTAGAGAAGTAAAAAAATAAACTTGTAAAATGTTGTTTCAGGTTATTTAAATGATGTTTTGTTAAATATAAATGGTCTAAAGCTTAAAGTATTGTAAAGCTCATTCTTTCTCTTGAAACCCCTTCCCTACATCCCTTCTATTCCTCCCTTTACAAAAACTTTTCTTCCCCACCTCCCCAATCTTATGACTTTTATTTCCACTTTTATTTAAATTTAAAACATTATCTACATTAAAATGATGTCTTTAAAAAAACTTGCAACAATGTTATAATAAATTAAATGATCATTTCTATTTGGTAAAATTACCATAAAAATGTATAATAAAAAGTGATAATTCAGACCTCTGTTCCTTCTTTCCAGGCCACTGTAATGGAAAGGAAAGCACAGAAATTCCTGTTGGAAACATGGACAAAAAACTCTGAGGTCATGATGAACTCGTTGCTTGGTTTTGGCTCCTGACTATTAAAGTGTCTTTGAAATAAGAATGAATAGTGAACAATGAAAATATGAATTTCATCTCACTGATGTCTGTTTGCTATTTGTAGCAAATGTGGTTGTGTTTTCTTCTAAGGGCAGAATTTGATTACAGGCTATGTTGCTAAATCACTTTGAAGAGATTATTTTGTAACAAAATTGATCCTTAGATGGAATAAAATGTATCTAAAAAGTTTATTTGGCGCTTAAAAGTGTCTGACTATGTAAGAAAGTGATGCATAGGAGATACAGTAATTATTTCTTGTCTATGATTCATTGGTAGAATAGTTATTCCAGTATGAATTTAGTGTAAGTTAGATACACATGAGCTAGAAAAGGCAGAATAACTGTTCCGTAATAAAATATATTAGACTTTGTATTATACATATATTTTTTATTTTATAATCTTTTTTGTTGTTAAAGTAAAAAATGTACAGGACATATAAACTAGATGTGAATACCTCTTGAGTTAAGTAAATGACAGCTAATAGATAATTAATGAATGATGTAATCTATGATGTAATGTATGAGGTCAAGGTAATATGAATATAAAAACCCAGACTGCATTGTGCTCATTACTCGCTAAGGAAGCTTGAAAAGCAAAGTGCAGGAGTTATCTATGTATCACTGTGTGGAAAGAAGCATTAAAGGTATTTGAACTCTCAAATCAAAAAATCTTGATTTGCCTTTTTCCTGAGGGACTGCTTCAGTAAGTATTATCATTCTTAAGAGGAGTGCAGAGTTTAGTGTGTTTTTGTTTCAAATGTGAGGTGGCGGCTCTGCTCCAGCACCCACTGCAATCACAGAAACACAGTACTTTTCATATAAAAGTTTGCCCTGCTGCACAGCCCCGCCACATTAAGATCATCATATATGATTACGCAAATGTCCCTATCTTGGTTGGTAACTGTAAATACTTCTCCCCCATCTTATACACAGCCCCTGGGTTTCCTTGCCCCAGGTGAATGACTCTGCACTTTTTTGGCATTGAAACACTGCTGCCAGCCCCTAGACCACTCCTCTAGTTTCCACAGATCCCTTTGCATTCTCTCCACCACTTTTTGGGTGTACAACCTGTTTCAGATTTTGTGTCCTCTGCAAAGAAACACATCTTCCCTCCAGTTCTTCAGCAATATCACTTATGAAGACATTGAAGAGGACATGAACCAGTACTGATCCCTGTGGCATCTCCACTGGTCACTCCCACCCAATGAATTCTGTTTAGCACCACCCTCTGACTCCCATCCTTTAACCAGTTTGGTATCTAGTTTATCACCTTTTCCCCAACCCCCAGGTTGCTAAGTTTCTTTATTAGCCTTCTGTATAGCACAGTGTCAAAGGCATTACTGAAGTCCATACAGGCCACATCCAGTACCTTCACCTGATCCACCTCCCTAGTCACCAACTCAAAGATATCTATGAGATTTATTTGACGTGACCTCCATCATCCACCTCCTTAGTCACTAAGTCAAAGAAATCTGTGAGATTTGTTTCCCATGACCTCCCTCCTCTGAAACCATGCTGCCGGTGGTCATGCAGCCATTTGCCTCCAGGTACTCCATCAGTCTCTCCTTCAGCAGTGTCTCCAGTAATTTCCCCACCACTGATCTGAGAATGGCTGGACTGTATTTCCAGCCTCCTTCCTGCTGCTGCTGTTGTGCAGAGGGACCACATCAGCTCTCCTCTAGTCCTCTGGAACTACCCCTGTCTACAATGAGAAGCTGAATAGTGTTGCAAGAGGTACAGCTAGCATATAGTGCTCAGTTCTTTTAGTACCTTTGGGTGAATCCTGTCTGGCCCTGTTGCCTTGTTTTCCTTTAGGGCTTCCATTCCCCTTCAGAGTCTCTTCTAAGAGAATGGACTTGAGTTCACTCCTTCCTCCATTCCAGTGCCTGGTGACACAATGCTGGTGTATTACCTCCCCCCTCCAGCATGAATACTGAGCAGAAGTACTCATTTAACATTTTAGATTTTTCTTGATCTTTCTCTGCACAGCTGGCCCCGCTCTCCTGTTCCTTACTATCCCACCCCATGCTTTTCTCTTCTCACTCACATACTTGAAGAAAATCTTGTCCCCCATTTGTCCTCCTTGGTGGATCTCTCCTCTGTGCTTTAGCTGCCCTCCCCCTCCTTCCTGCCTTCCTTTGTTTACCTAGATATAAATCCATGTCCCCCTCCATCTGGATCTTCTTGTACTTTCCCTTACCACATTAGCCACCTCTTTCAAGAACCATAGTGGCCTCTTTCTCCTCCTACCTTTGCTTACTTCCTTCAAGCAGATTGCTGCTGCCTTACTTATTCCCTCCTTGATTCTTTTCCATTGTGCCTCCTCTACCCCATGCCATCCACCCTTAAGGTATTTACTGAGTCAATAATCCATTTCCTTTAAATCTGCCCTCCTGAAGTCCAGGATCCTCATCCTAGTGTTACTCACCCCTTGGCTGCACTGAAGTGGAGGCCTGGGCTAGCACAAGAAGCTTGAGAGACATCGAAGGAAGGGGTCAGGGTTCAATAGCATGTGTGCACCTCCACATGTACACGGTTACCTGCTGCCAGGGCAGGAGATCCAAGGGGAGAAAACAGAAAAATGGATAGCACAGGCTTCATGAAGCCTTGCCCGCCTACCTCCGCTCTGTACCACCACCTAGACCACTGGCCCACTTCTGGATGTGAGTCACTGGGTGGGGGAAGAATAGCCCTCTCCTTCCTGGCCCAGCCATGGAAGGGCAATCCATGGGTGACATCAGACCTTGTGGGTCTGGGGAGGTGACTTTCAGACAGGGAAGGAGGCAGGAATTAGAGCTGAGAGTTCACTTGCATCGACCACTAAGTCAAAAACTTTATGGAACAAAACAAGTGCTGCAGTATGTGTAACCTTGATACAACACACACACACACACACACTCTGTAATGGGTATACCCTAACCATTACAGGAAAACCAACAATTACAGTAAACCCAACAAGTGCAGGTAATATATTGAGAGTCTATTACCTGGGTACTAGGGAGCCAGAGGTAAGAGTCTTGAAGAGATGACGTCTGTCAAACATGTAAAATGAAATATAGGAAAGGGGTTGCAAAGGAGTCATGGTTCTTAGGCAGTAAATAGGAAGGATAGAATAGGGTAGGGTAGGGTAGGATAGGATAGGATAGGATAGGATAGGATAGGATAGACATAGAGTAATACTTATCTGATGGGGACAGAATCAGCATTCTGTCAGATCAGCTCAAGTAAAGAAAAAATAGGCTAATATGGAGAAATACAGTAGCAAGAGCAGAGACAGAGAATAGAGAAATACAAAAGGGGTATAGGACAACATAAGGGTAACAAAGGGTGTGTTAGATAAAAAAATTATAGTTAGGTTAGGGCAAAGTAGGAAGATAGAGATATAAAGAGATAAAATTAATAAACAGATAGAGAAGAGAAAGTGTTGTTTGTGGGGGTGAGGAGGCTCAGAAAAAATAATTTGCCACTTAAATTGCCTAGTTGCTAGTAACTATAAGTAGTAGCTTGGGTGGGCTAGTGGGGACTCTTTTTGGCTAGTGGCCAGTATTACTAAAATAATTTATCGTTATTGCTCCAAGGCTAGAGTTGTCCCAGGGAGATCAGAGGTTTATATAGTACTAGTGGGCTAGTTTCTGTAGTGGCCAGTGGCCAATCTATTTAATCAAATTAAGAATCCTTTCCATGGGGTCGGGGGGGTCCCTGGGCCCCCTGATATTGTTTTGGCAGGGAGAGAGGTATAGTGTGAGGAAGAGGATAGGGTGGGGCTTCTGCTGCTGGTAGCACAAGCACACCAAGAACTAACGACTTGTCACTTACCTAATTAATGTATATTTTCCTCAGATTGCGCTATTGCATAATTGCAACTCCACTGCTGCCTGACTGCCCTCTACCTACCACACTGTACCACTATTATTCTGCCTTTTCCCCTAAAACGCAAAGTAAACACCACTGCACCACCAGTTACAAACACTTTGCATTAACTTGCAGGGTAGGGGCCACAGAATGATTGCACAAATACTTTTTTGTTTAGATAGATCTCTGGCAATCTGGGACAAAGAGCCACACACGGCTATACAGCCTGAGGGGTGGGGATGAAATAGTCAGACACGGAGAGCCATAGGATTGTAACACTTCCAAATGTTTGGGATAAAGGTCTGTTTACAAATGCAGTAGGAACCAATGTCTGTGCTGTGGTATAGAGATGACTGCTTCAGCTGCAACAAAAGTCAAGTAGTAACAGAAAATTGCCAGATTCTACAGTAGCACTGCAATACTCCCCACCCCATGACCTCAAATTCACTACCGGCAAACAAACAGGATAATCATGAAAAAAGTCAGATGTATGGCAATTAAAATTTAATGCAAAGAAGTGCAAAATCATGCACCTGGTGCACAGAAAACCTGTGGAGAGTTACAGGATGAGGGGGGACTTGTTGACTGTTACCAAGGAAGAAAGGGATTTAGGGATAATCATCTCAGGTGACCTAAAGGTGTCCAAACAGTGTACCAAGGCTGCAGGGAGGGCCAGTAGCATGTTGGGGTGCATAGGAAGGGGCCTCACTAGCAGAAGAAGGGAGGTGTTGATGCTACTGTACAAAACACTGGTGAGGCCTCATCTAAAGTATGGCATACAGTTCTGGAGGCCACATTTTTGTACAGACATAGACAGGGTGGAGGTGGTTCAGAAGAGGGCAACAAAGATGGTGCAGGGCTTGCACCAGGAGACATATGAGGAGAGATTAAAAGACTTCAATATGTATACATTGGAAGAGAGGTGGGAATGGGGATATATGATAGATACCTTTAAGTATCTTAAGGGCATAAACAAAGTGCAAGTAGGCAACATCTTTCCATATAGGAGGTGTACAAGGTTAAGGGGGCATGATAGGAGATCAGAGGGAGGCAGAATAAAGGTGAATGTGAGGAATTTTTTCTTCAAAGAAAGGGTGGTAGATGCATGGAATACCTACCCCAGGAAATAGTGGGAGCTAGCACAGTGGGGGGATTCAGACATGCATAGGATAGGCACAAGGGAACCCTAGAGGTGGGTAGGAAAGGCTAAAGCCAATGACCAAGTAGGGTCAGCAACCACTGATGCAGGCAGGGAATATGGGCAGACTGGGTGGGCCTAGTGGTCCTTACCTGCCATCAAATACTAGGTTACTATGCTAGACTATGAAAGTGGTACCCAGTTTCTATTAAGTACAACTATGGTAGCTGTTAGAAAGCTTACTTTTAAAAAATGTGCTACAAATTCACTGGATAACATGTTTAGGAACAAGAACACATTATGAAATCATACCTGTGGCCAAACAACTTTATCTATTTCAACCCCACATATTTTTTAAATTTGATCTAAGTTTCCAGTTAGAATATTGTTTTTAAATAAACCTCAACATAGACACAATTAATCATCCTCCTGAAGTCTGTTTTCTTGCTCTAGGGCAGCCATCTTGATTTTTAATGAGCAGGGTAAGTCCGGTTTCTGTTGCTAGGCAACACCAAGTAAGGCCAGTCTTAGGTAAATCGAGGCATTTTGGTTCCTGCAACAGTCCTAAGACAAGGACTTAGACCAGACCACTTTTAAATTCTAAGACCACCTATTTAGACTTAACAGTAAGTCTAGTTTTTGCAACCAGCCATGAGTTAGATGCAATTCCATGAAGGAAAGAGGAAGAAAGGCAACACTACTGACCAGCTGTCTGATTGCCATACAGACCATATTCATAGCAGAATGTATGACCTTTTGGTACTGAAGAGAGGAAACCTTCCCTGTAGAGGAAACCACTGTTGATCCCAGGCCTTTGGTCCAGACTCCACCAGACTTATTATTTATTTGCAACTTATGATATGATAACTACAATATAAAGCACTGACAGTGCCCAGGACCCTATTTGAACTACAGTATGAAATAAAGATGCACTGCATGGAATAAATGATTGTGAAATGGTCTAGCCATCAACTTCATCTGTTCTGGAGTCATCACTACCACTCTTACAATGTGCCATAGAGCGCCTTCATACTGCATCACTGAAAGAACTTCTGAGGAGGAAATTCACCCTTGGGGTTCCAAAGGGACTCAGCCCATGTTGCTAATGGAACCTTGGGGATATTTCAACTGGGAATTTAATGTTAGAGATAGACAGAAGGCTGTACCAGAGGTGATAGCTTCAGGTGTTGCCTGATTGCTCCAGTTTTCTGACCCATGACTGGGACTACTACTACAGTAGTAGCCACAGACATAGTAGATTTTCAGATATTTCACAACATTTTAAACAGTTTATCTCTTGCTGCCTCTACTGTGGAAATGGAGAAAGCAGGAGATTTCTCTAGAAATATCACAGAAATTTCATGAAATATCTGACCATGTATTTGGCTGTGTCTGTACTACCCTCATCATGTACCACAGAGCTTGTTAATATGGTTAAAATAGGGACTCTCCCAGGAATGTTCCACCCTGATATTGCCTGAAGTACAGAAATGAAGCTAAAGAAACATAAGGGTAATGCAATAGATGCTTACTACCAAGGAGAGAAAAGAGTGACCACCAGTTGCAAACTGTTACAACAGGAGTTGAATAAGGTGCAACTGAAGTGGGAAGTACTTCAAGCCCTGCTCTAAAGCAAGGAAAAGCAGAGTTAATGCTAGGGCAGAAAAAGAGCAGGAACAACACCAGTGTTAGGCACAGTTCAGTAGGAAAATGCAGCAAGGAGAACACGGATAATGCAGAAAACAGCAAGAAAAGCAATGAAGCAGAAGTGCAGAAAGCTTCTAGGACTGCCAGTGTAAGTAGCAGCAACATGGGTCCTAACACAGGCAGAAGAGGAGCAGGAGACGGTAAACATAGGAACACAGAAACATAGAATTTGACAGCAGATAAAGAACACTTGGCCCACCTAATCTGCCCATTTTCCCTGTTTCATATACCACAGATCCTAAATGATCTGTGGCTTACTCTCTCTTGCCTATTGCTAGAGTTCCTTTATGTCTGCCCCATGCATTTTTGAATTCCCCTACAGCTTTTGCTCTACAACTTCTGCTGGGAGGTTGTTCCATGGATCCACCACCTTTTCTGTGGAAAAATACATTCTCACGTTACCCCTAAGTCTACCCCCTCTACTTTCATATCATAGCCCCTTGTTCTTGAACATCTTTTTTTTTTAAAGATGTAACACACTTGTACCTTATTTACACCCTTGAGGTATTTGAAAATCTCTATCATATCCCCCTCTCTCTCTCCTTTCCTCCAGGGAATAAACATAGAAACATAGAAACATAGCATTTGACGGCAGATAAGGACCACTTGGCCCACCCAGTCTGCCCATTTCCCTACCTGATGGATAAGCTGCAGATCCTAGCTAACCAGCAGCCTACTTCTTCCTACCCCAACCCCCTAGAATTGCCTTATGACTGTCCCATGCATGCTTGAATTCCACCACTGTTTTTGACTCCACAACCTCCTCTGGAAGGCCGTTCCATTCATCCACAACCCTCTCTGTGAAAAAATACTTCCTTAAATTACCTCTGAGCTGCCCCACCATCTTCAAATTGTGCCCCCTTGTTCTTGCACACCTCTTTTTTTGAAAGATGCCACCCTCTTGGACTTTGTTGATTCCCTTGAGGTACTTGAAAGTTTCTATCATGTCCCCCTCTCCCTCCTTTCCTCGAGGCTATACATATTAAGCTCCTTAAGTCTCTCTTCATATGTCTTCCAGTGCAGATCCTGCACCATTTTAGTTGCCCTCCTCTGGACAGTCCATCCTGTCTATGTCCTTTAAGTGAGATTAGGTTCCAGAAACTGCACACAGTACTCCAGATGTGGTCTCACCAGCTGTCTGTGCAGAGGGATAATAACTTCTTGTTTTCTACTGGTGATGCCTCTCCCTATGCATCCCAGTATTCCCCCAGCCCTCCTTGCTGCCCTCTCACATTGCTTGCCCACCATATTGAGACTCTCCAGTCTCCCCTCATATGACTTTTGGTGCAGCCCTTGCACCATTTTTGTTGCCCTTCTCTGAACTGCTTCTACTCTGTCTATGTCCTTCCAGAGATGTAGCCTCCTGAACTGGACAAAGTACTCTAGATGAGGTCTCAACAATGTTCTATACAGTGGCATCATTACCTCCTTCCTTCGCTGAGATACTCTCCTCTGCATGCCGACATTCCACTGTATCTCTTCACAGCCTTCTCACATTGTTTCGAACCATTAGATCATCAGATATGATTACTCCAAGGTCTCTTTCCTGTTTGGTGGCTGTCAGTACCTCCTCCACATCATGTACTCCTCCCCTGCATTTCTGTGCCCCAGGTGCATTATCTTGCACTTCTTTGCATTGAATCGTAGCTGCCACACCCTTGACCATTCCTCAAGCTTGCTTGGGTTCCTTCTCATTTACTCTACCCCTCCTGGAGTGTCAACCCTGTTACAGATCTTCATGTCATCTGCAAAGAGATACACCATCCCTTCCAGCCCCTCTGCAATGTTGCTTATGAATACATTAAAGAGGACTGGTCCAAGCACTGATTTCTGTGGGACCCTGCTGGTCACCCCCCCTTTGGATTGAACTCCATTCATCACCACCCTCTTTGTACAATTACTCAGCCAATTTTTGACCCAGTTTTCCACCCTGGGACCCACTCCCAGGCTGCCCAGCTTGTTTGCTAGCCTCTATATGGGACGATGTCAAAGGCCTTGCTGAAATCCAGGTAGGCCACATCCACCGCCTCTTCCTGATTCACCTCCCTAGTCACCCAGTCAAAGAAATCTATAAAATTTGTTTGCCAGGATCTTCCCACTGGGATTGCATGCTGCCTTGGATCCTGTGCTCATGGATGAGATATATCACAAACCTTTCTTTTAGTAGTGATTCTATCAGTTTCCCACCACTGAGGTTAGGCTGACTAGCCTGTATTTGCCAGTCTCCTCCCTGCTCCCACTTTTGTGGTGAGGGACTATATTCACCCTCCTCCAGTCCTTTGGTACTACACCTGTTTCAAGCAAACTGTTGAACAGATTTGTCAGTGGTGCTGCCAGCACCCCATGAGTTCTCTTAATACTCTGGGATGTATCCCATATGACCCCATTGCCTTGTCCACTTTCAGATTAGCGAAGACAAAGAATGCATAGTGCAGAGCTGCAGAGTCTGTTAGCAATACAGACACTGAGCATTGGTAGAGGTGCAAACCCTTTGAAGGGAGAAACACAAGAAGACTCAGATGGAGGGGGTCAGGGAAGTATAACTGGATAAACAAAGGAAGGCAGGAAGGAGGGTGAGGGCAGCAAAGGCACAAACAGAGAAGAGGATCACCAAGGAAGTAAGAATTGGGATGACTTTCTACAGGTAGTAAGTGAAAAAATAGGAAAGCAAGGGGTGAGATAGTGAGGATCAGGAGAGCAGAGTAACTGTGCAGAGGAAGATCAAGAAAAAGATAACATTTTAAATGGGTACTTCTGCTCAGTCTTCACAGTGAATGGGGAGGGGAATGGACCAACATGTATCAGCAGGCACCGGGAGGGAGTGAACACAAATCCATTTTTGGAGGCGAGAGTCCAAAAAGAGATTGGACGTGTTGATGCTTGGTTGGGGAGGTGGTCACAGCGGCAAGGACCATGAGGGAGATGACGACATTGGCAGTTGGAGATGGGAAGCAGCTGCATTTGTGGTCATTACTGGGGGGGGCAGCAGCACACCTGAAGCTGCATCAGTGGTAAGGAGCAAGGAGGCAGTGTCGGAGCTCTCACCGCAGCCATAGAGGGCCACATCGGTGGCAAAGTTAAGGCTGTACTGGAGTTCTGGTGGCTCCTGCAAGAGCCACCAATCAGGGAAGGCCATGCTAAAAGGGGTGTGAAATTTAAATCATGGATGGGCTATTTAAGGGCAGGCCCAGCCACATAACAGTAGTTTGCTTTGGTACTTTTTTTCTCCCACCACCCACCCCTCATCTCCTCCTCCTCTATTAAATAGCCCTTGTACCACTCCCAGTAGTGGTTTGAACAAATCAGGAGGGTCTGGAGGTGGAGAGTGAAGAGGAGGTGGACACCTGAGGAGCTGTGCATCAGGGGAATCTTCTGCTGGGGGAAGAGAATCAGAAGGGGGTCAGGAGGAGGAGCTCATCAGAAGGAGTGGCCCTTGGGCAAGTCTGAGATACTGTGACTCTCAATTTCTGGAGGCTTTATAACAGGGTCAGGGACACTGTGGCTGTGTCAGGAATAGGGGTACTGTTCCATTGCTGGAGGATCTGCTACAGAGCAGGGGCACTGTGACTGTTAGTTGACACATGGGGGTGTTTGAAACTGTTTAGGCTATTTATTATAAGGGGAACTCAAAGTGATTGGTAAATGACAATTGGTGGAGTATGTAACTGTTGTTCTAGTGGAAAATATAATTGTATGTACTGCATCTGAGGGGTACTCAGTATTCTACTGACTTCACAGGAAGCACTGCTGGGGACATAGGGGGAGCTTCAAATTACTGTTCCTGCATGGGAAAGGGTTGTTAAGTCTAAGGCTTTATAGGATGCAGTTCAGGGGTTTGTTAGGGACACATTAGATAAGAAAGTCTGTCTACTGGGGAGGATTATGGGAGTAAAGTGATTCTGAGGTGGGCAAATGGAGGGAACTGAGAAAGGACACACTAGGGGATGTAGTGGCACTAGTGGGGAAGGATGGGGACAATGAAGGAGGGGGCACAGAGGGCAGAAGAGGGGCCATCTGGTGTAGAAAAGTGTGTTGCAATGGTTGTGGGGCAGTAGTCTGGATGAGCATATTATGGAAGCTAGGAGGATGTTCAATCTGTCACAGGCTGAGGAGATTCGAGGAAGAAGTGCAGTGGCTTGGTAGAGAGTTGGGGAAGGTAGGAAGAGGGGGGGAAGGGAGCTGGGGCAGAGGGCAACAGGAGGACACCACGTGGGTGGAGCAACTGTATTGGGAGACGGGGGGCAGGAGCAATACAAATAGGTGGCCTAGCATGGGGGGGTAAGGGCAGGAGGAAGGAGCCCACACCCAGCATGGCAGAGAGGGAAGGTAATAGGTTTGTGATGCTGATGACATTGGAGGAGGATGGGGAGAGGGATATCTAGGAAGGGTAGGTAAGGGAAGTGGATGATGGCACAAGGGTCAGTAGTCAGGCAGAGGATGGTGGTGGGGTAAGGGAGGCACAGCTGGAAGAACGGATGAAGAGAGTAGGGGTAAATGTGACAGAAGCAATGCTAGAGCAGAGAATGGGAGGAACTTAGCAGAGGGGAAGGAGGAGACCAGGGTGGAAGGGAAGGATGGGGAGGAGTGTGAGGGAACAATAAGGGGGAGAGGGGATAGGTCTGGGGTGGAGGGGGAATCACAGGAGGTAGGGGAGCAGGGTTGCAGCTGAGGTGGACTCTAGCAGTAGATATCAAGGTAAAAGGTTGGGGGAGATGAGGACTGGAGAGGGAGGGGTATTAGTGCTGGGGAACTCCATACTTAAAAGGATTAGATGGGGCAGCAAGAGGGAATTACATAGGTGCATCTGGTTGGAGTCCATTCCTGGCTTAACTGCATGCTGGCTTGGCAGTCAATTCTAAAGTGTGCTAGGAGGGGTAGGAGGAACCTGCATCTCATGGTGCACTTGGGTATGAATGACCTGGTGGGGGAGATGGTGGAAGTAGTGAGGGAGAGGTTCGAGGATCTGAGCAGGCTGTGTGGGGATCTAGGGGAATCAGTGACCTTCTCAGAGGTGCTCCCAGTACCCTGCACTAGTACAGTGAGGAAATTAAGGATTGGGGAGTTCAACACATGGCTGAAGGAATGGTGTCAATCCAGGGGATACAGGTTTGGAGCGGGCTGGGACAGAATCTGGGACAACATGAACTTTATGCAGGGGATAGGTTACATTTGAGTGGGAAGGGGAAGTGGGTATTAAAGCAGAGGGTAGGGGAATATATAGCTACAAAGGTGGATTTAAACTAGGCGGGGGTGGTGAGTGGACAGAAGGTAGGCAGGGATCCCAGAGGGGGAGCCAAACAAGCTTCCCCCCCAGGCAAGCAGGGAGGAACTTGCAGCAGTGGCATGGGGGCATTAGGAGGGGTTAATTCAGGGAGAGGAGGGGGCAGGGACAGTTTAGAGGGCGGTCTCAATGAATGCAAGAAGCCTTGGTAACAAATCAGCAGAATTACAGGCCCTCTTGGCAATAAGGAGGGTGGACATTGTGGCTATCTTGGAAACATGGGCCACCCAGTACCAGGAAGAGGATTTGATGATCCCAGGGTATAGTATATTAGTAAAGATAGGGCTAAGGAAAAAGGGGGGGATGTGGCAACATATGTATGGGAGGGGATAAGGTGCATAAGGGAGGAGGGGAGGAAGGCAGAACAGAGGCCCCATGGATGCAGCTTCAAGACTCAAAAAGTAGGACATTGAGAATGGGAATGGTGTACAGGCTGCCAGCCCAAGGGGAGGATCTGGATAAGGATTTAGCTGAGCAAATTAGAAGGGTCTGTAGGAATGGTAACACTGTGGTGGTGGGGGACTTCAACCTACTGGGGGGTGGAGTGGAGCACCCCAACCACCACTAGTGCAAGGGAGCAGGTCTTATTAGAGGCATTTCAGGACAGCTTCATGGTGCAGTTTGTCCGTGAGCAACCTAGACTGGATAGGACTCTGGACCTGGGTCTATCAAATGGGCAGGCTGTAAGGGATCTGGAGGTGGAGGACCTCTGGCTGGCAGTGACCACCACATGATATGGTTCACAGTGCAGGGCATTAAGAATGGAGAAAAGGACTTCTTCAGGTACATCAGCGAAAGACAGAAAAATAAAGATCAGATTGTGAGGATTAGGATGGATGGGGCTGGTGGAAGAGGAAGACCAGGCAGAGGCACTGAATGATTACATCTGCTCTGTGTTCATGAAAGAAAAAGTGGAGTAGACACCACCTGGGAGAGGAGGTGGGTGGGGAGGAGGTGACTGATACAGGGATTACAGAGGATAGGGTGCTGAAAAGATTAAGGGCTCTGAGGGGATAGCACTGGGTCCAGACAGTATTCACCCTAGGATCCTTAAGGAATTAGCAGAGATCCTGGCAGGACCATTGGATGACCTTGTTAATACCTCCTTGGACACTAGCTGCATACCACAGGACTGGAGGTGACACATGTGGTACACATTCACAAAAGTGAACCTAATGATGAACCAGGCAACTACAGACAATTGAGTCTCACATCAGTTGTGGGAAAACTCATGGAGACAATCCTAAAAGAGAGGCTGGTGACCTTTTTGGAGATCAGTGGTCTCCAGGATGGTCAGCAGCATGGATTTGTCTCAGGAAGATCCTTCCAGACAAACCTGATTGAGTATTATGACTGGGTGACAAGGGAACTGGGCAAATGCCTTGCAGTGGATGTCCTGTATTTGGATTTCAGCAAGGCCTTTAATTCCATACTGCATAGGAGGCTGGGGGGAAGCTGGAATATATAGGTGGGAACAAAGATGGTAGTTTGGATCATCAATTAACTGAAGGGAAGGCAGCAAAGGGTGGTGGTGGGGGGGGAACTCTCATCACTAAGGCCATTGTTTTTTCATTTTTACCAGAAAACCCAGTAAAATTCTGGAATTAGGGCTGCCTGAACACTGGTAAAAACTAAGATTTCATGGAATCTGGCATGTTATACCAGATCAGTAAATCTGCAAAACTTGTATTTTTCTTATAATTGCTTCCTGTACTATATTCAGTTTGCTTTATTTAAAGCTCTGTATATTAAGCCTTATTTTATTCTGATTATTTATACACATACTAAAAGAATGACAGCAGAATCCCAGTAAAATCCAGAAATTAGAGTAACAATCACCAGTGCAATTCCGGAATCTGAAGTCTTGAATTTGGAATTTCATTGTTTTAATCACCATGAATCAGTGACCTTGCTCATTACCGAGGGATGTTGTGAGTGGGGTGCCACAGGGATCAATATTGGGACAGGTGTTGTTTGGGATATTCATAGCTGATATCTCCTATGGGGTCAAGAGTAAGATCAGTCTCTTCACAGATGACACAAAGATGGGAGCTGTGGTAGATGATGTCAAAGGGTGGAGGGGGCTGCAGGATGACCTGACCAAACTGCAGGAGTGGTTGGATGCATGGCAGTTGGGGTTTAATGCCAAAAAGTGCAAGGTATTGCACTTCAGGACTAACAACCAGGAGAAGAGCTATCAGCTGGGAGAGTACAGCTGGAATGGACTGAGGAGGAAAAGGAGCTGGAGGTGCTTATAATGGGGAGTATGAACAACTCAGCTCAGTGCAGGAAGGCAGCAGCAAAAGCCAACAGGATGCTGGGGTGAATAGTGAGGGAATCTCCTCCAGAAATAGGGAGGTGATCAAGCCCCTCTATAGGTCACTGGTCAGGCTGCACCTGGAATACTGCATGCAGTACTGGCACCCATTCCTGAAGAAGGACATCAGATTATTGGAGGGTGTACAGAGGAGGGGGACACAGATTATACAGAGATTAGAGGGTTGGGTGAGCTGAACATGTATTCTGTAACCCCTCACCCCGGCCTTTTTAGCAAAACGACAGGTGGCATGCTGTTGAAGCTGACAGCAGTACCTGGTGGGGACTGGGTTCGGGGAGGATGAGGTTACTCAGCACAAGGGGACCTAGATTTGGCTACTCTGGACAGGGGCACCGAAGTAAATCTTAACACAGGAAGCAATAACTGTAATGTCCAGAACCAGGAATGGGATTCTTCAGTGTGGCTTTTATTCACATCCAAGCTGAACAAACAAAGCATAGATGGACCTCATGGGCTACATTTCCTGGTAATGCAGATTAGAGACAACAGAACACTTTATCACTATTTCCAGCCCTCAGGCTCTAAACCCACCAGGCACACAGCCCGGACTTGCACGCAGCTTTGGGTACACAGCCCGACTTGTACACACTTGGGTTTTCCCCACTGGCCCGGCTCCTCCGCCGGCCACTTGATCCACAGTCCATTTGAGGAATGAACCAATTATCCTGTTGTGGCTCCCCAAACCACACTAGAGTCTGTGACTCTTAGAGAGAATTTTCCTTACAATCCTACATCTGGGTACTTCCCCCATCACTAGCCAAGTGCCTGAGGCAAAGTAGAAATCCACAGAAGAAATCCGTAGAGGTGGACCTGGTCACTAAAGATGGTGGGCCACCCACCTCCAGCTCCCACAGCCCATACCCGGCCATTTCTCTGGAAACTGAACAATTCCTGTACTGAACTTTTAAATGTAGATTAAGGGTAGACATCTGTCACATCACCTCGACATATTATTTGCATCCCAACAAACTCTGGACTTGAAACTACTTTTACTTTGCTTAGCCCATTTCTCTAGGCTTCCCAATATTTAGTAGTTCAATTCCCACATTGTCACACAAGTTCCAGGGTGAAAACATAAGCCCTTTTAGCCAGAGCAGACACTCACCCTCACGTTGCAGGTGCCCCACAGGTGACTCACAAATCTTCTTTTCTCCCAAATAAATACTGGAACAAACAGGCAGCTTTTCCTCCACACGCAGAACTAGGGGGTTGCCCCAGGAATCTGCAGGGAATCCTTCTCTGCCCCCCCTATGGAGGGAGGGGGCACTGAGACCTGAAACAGCGGTCTCCACCACTTCAGTACTCTTCTGTGTCTCTCTTTAAGGTGGAGACGCACACCCTATTACTTAAAAGTAGCCCTCTGTCAGGGCTGAGGCTCCTAGAGCCTTTACTGAGCTGCTTTAACAGCAAGCTCCCTACTTCACACACACTCACTTGAAGACAAACTGAAGCACTGACTTCAAAACTCCCAGTGTTCTATCTAACTCCCTTTGCTGCAGATTCCAATGTGGCTCATGCAGCTGTGATAGTTCTATTGGTGATGTCATCCCTCAGTCTCAGCTGAGACTGAGAACAGAGTGAGACAGTGTGAAACCCATTTAACTGGAATTTCACAAGCTGCCTTCCCTGCCTACCACTAGGTCTTACTGGGATTCTAGTAACCCTGGGTAACAAGGGGGTTACAATTCCCTGGAGGAGAGGAGGGACGGGGGGACATGATCAAAACCTTTAAATACTTAAAGGGATTAACAAGACTAGTACAGAAGGGATTTTCCAGATTTGAAGGGAGGTCATGAGGGGCACCAGATGAGATTGGGGGGAGATTCAGGAGGGAAGTCAGGAGACATTATTTCACTGAGGGGTGGTGGATAAGTGAAATACTCTGCCAGAGGAGGTAATAGCCTGTAGCCCAGTACATGGTTTTAAGAGGGATGGGACAGAGTGAGGGGATAATAATGAGGAAGGGAGGGGTGGGTGGGGCAGCTGTGAGTTGAGGGCTAGCTGTACAATTGAGCAGACTCAATAGACCATGAGGCCTGTTTCTGCTGGTGTTTTCATATGTTTGTATATTTGTATGGAAGCCCAAAAGGAAAACAAGGCAATGGGGCTAGACAGGATTCACCCATTGGTTCTAAAAGAGCTGAGCAATGTGCTAGCTGCCCCCTGGCAACACTAGTCACCACCTTATTGGAGATGGGGGTAGTTCCAAAGGACTGGAAGAGGGCCATTGTGCTCCCTCTGTACAGGAGTTGCAGCAGGGAAGAGGCTAGCAATTACAGGTGAGACAGTCTCACATCAGTAGTGGGGAAGTTAATGGAGACACTGCTGAAGGATGGGCTAATGGAGTACCTGGAGGCAATGAGTTGCAGGACCACTGACTGCACAGTTTCACAGTGAGGAGGCCTTATCAAACAAATCACATAGATTTCTTTGACTGGCTGACTTGGGAACTGGATCAGGGAAGGGCAGTGAAAGTGGCCTGTCTGGACTTCAGTAAGGCCTTTGCTATTGTGCTACATGGGAGACTAATAAAGAAACTTAGCAACCTAGGAGCTGGGGAGAAGGCAGTAAGCTGGGTATCAAACTGGTTGAAGGATAGGAGACAGAGGGTGGTAATAAATGGCAGTCACTCAGGGATGGGACAGTGACCATCGTGTGCTATCGGTATCAGTATATTGAGATCTGTCCTCTTCAATGTCTTCATACGTGACATTGCTGAGAAATTGGAGGGGAAGGTGTGTCTCTGCAGATGCCACAAAAATCTGCAACAGGTGTATACCCAGGAAGGGGTGGAGAGATTGCAAAAGGATCTAGGAAACTAGAAGAGTGGCCTAGGGTGTGGCAGCTGGGTTTCAGTGCCAAAAAGTGCAAAGTCATTCACCTGGGGTGGGGAACCTGGAGCCAGTCCTCTGGAATCCATTGCTGTTGTACCTCTGGGAGACACCTTCTGTAGAGATTGTTAAAAACATTTGAAGACCTTTCTGTTTGAGCAGGTCTTTGGGACCTGATGTAGTCACTGGGACCATCGGAATCCAGGACCTAATGTTTCAAATGAAATAACTGTTCTACATGATAATGCTCTTAGTATATTAAAAAAGTCTGATCTGCTGGCAACCATTATAGATTCTCAGAATCCATGTATATTGGGCCTGAGTGAAACTTGGCTTAATGAAAAAAATAGTACAACTGAAATGAGTGTGCCAGCTTATCAGACTTTTAGACAAGATAGAAAAGGTAAAGGGGAAGGGGTAATGTGTTTTGTTAAAAACTCATTGGGGTATGTTGAAACAATGATGGCAGGAAATGAGGGAAATATAGATTATTTAGTTATTTCTGTTGTCCATCGCAATTTAGCAGTAGCTGTGATTTATTCACCCCCCCGAACAAATTTAAAAACTATAGAGTGGGTTTTACATAAAATAAGGGATTGTATAAAAGACAAACCTATTGTTTTGATGGGGGATTTCAACTGTGATTGGGCAAATGTCTGAGGAAAACAATTAAAAGAAATCACAAATGAGATGGAACTTATTCAATTGATTAATTCATCTACAAGGTATATAAACACTACAGGAAAGGGATCTATATTAGACCTAATTTTCATTTCTCAAACTTTTCAAATAAGAAATCAGGGAATTTTGCCTCCCCACTTTAGTGACCACAATCCTGTCTGGACTGTTCTCACTACCCACCCTAAAGAGGGGTCTGGAGAACACTTGGAACAAACTTGGTCTCGTGATATGAGACATTTTTCAGAATTTCATTTTTTGGAGAGTATTAGATTAGAAAGATGAGAGAGGTGCCTATTAATACCAGAGCTGGATCTCAGTATTGAATATTTTACCTGCACTTTCCAAAAAATCTGTAACATCCATGCCCCCAAAATAATAAAAAAAACATAGTGATTTGCCTAAATTTCCATGGATAACAGATAGACTGCAAAAAATAATCAGAGTTAAAAATAGAATTTGGAGGAAAGCTAAAAGGTTAAAAAAAATTGTGATTGGAACCTATTTAAAATCAAAAGAAATGAGTGTCGAAAATTAATAAAAAAGGCAAAAACATCTTATTATCGTAGCAAATTAAATCATAATGTCAATCCTAAAAAATTTTGGACGACCTATAAAAATCTGTCAAATCCTGGAGGGCATGGAGGACAAGTAAACCTAAATTTGAAAACAAATGAAAGTTTAACAGAAGATCCAGGGGAGGTATCTAACATTTTAAATTATTATTTTGTTGATCTCCCTAATTTAGAACTATTAGGAGATACACCAATAGAAACTAACATCAAAAGTGAAGAACATTTTTCTAATCAACATCCCCCTTTTAGATTTAAAAAATTAACATTATTGGAAATTACTAAAGAATTATCAAGAATAAATCCATATAAATCTGCAGGATTAGATAATTTGGAGGGCCGTTTTCTAAAAATAGCTGTCCCATATATAGCACGTACAATCTTAGCTATATTTAATTGGAGTTTACAGGAAGGGCATTTTCCCACTTTATGGAAAACAAGGAAGATGGTACCCATTTACAAAACTGGAGACAAAACATCACATAATAATTATCACCCTATTGCTATTTTGCCAGTTTTATCCAAATGTTTGGAGAGACTGGTAAATCAGCAAATGGGAGTATATCTGGAAAAGTATGATTTGTTAACAAAATATCAGTCAGGTTTTAGGAAGGGTTTTTCAACTATGTCGGCCTTGGTCGAATTTAATGATCTGATATGTACATCTTTGAATAAAGGTAAGGATACAGCAGCAATATATATTGATTTATCAAAAGCATTTGATTTGGTGAACCATTCCATTTTATCTGAGAGGTTGGTCAGTCTGGGTTTCTCTGGGGATCCACTGATATGGTTTATGTCCATATTTGACTGACCGATCCTAGAGGAACAATTACAGTATCATCTTTCACACCCTCGAACCATCAAAAGGGGAGTTCCACAGGGGTCCATTTTGGGACCCTTGTTATTTTTGATATTTAATAATGATTTACCATCAGTGATTCAGCATACAGATATAAGGATGTATACAGATGATACGGTCTTGGTGGCCTCTGAAAATAATTTGGTGGATCTCCAGAGAAACCTACAGACTGACTTTACCAGGGTACAGGAATGGTTCACCAAGTCAAAATTAATAATGAACATAAATAAAACTAAATTAATGTTCTTTGGTATTGATAGACAACAGGAATTCTCGGATGTACAGATCACATCATTGAATCAAACCTTAATAGAACAAGTTTTTGATTATTGTTATCTAGGGGTTAATATTGATTCTTTATTAACCTTTAAGATCCATATAGAGTCTGTTATCACTAAAACACATAAAAGGTAGGAGCTTTGAAGAGAATATCTAAGTGTCTAAAGTTGCAAGATAGGAAATTGATTGCAGAACAGCTCATACTTCCAGTGATCAAATATGGAGAGGTTGTTTATAAGACTGCCACAAAACAACTTCTAAATAAATTAGATAGATGACAGTATAGGGTGGCAAGATATGTTTTATGTTGCAGTTTTAGGACCCATCATCGTGATTTGTTAACTAGGTTAAATTGGTTATCTCTTGATTTGGAATATAGGAAAAGTTGGTCTTTATTTATTCATAAATAAAGGACAATTCATTTAAACCAAAATATAGCCAAAATATTGGCAGATAAAGATTCTGCCCTCAGGAAACAGTTAGGGCTTTGTATCAAAATAGAATTGATCCAGATAAGCGTAAAAATAAATTTGGGGATAGAACATTAGCATCACAAGCATCAGTAAACTGGAACACACTCCCTCTTTCATTGCGATCTGAGAAAACTGTTAAAATTTTTTTAAAAGGATTAAAGATGTATTGTGTTTATTCATGTGTATGTGTTTGATATTGATTTTTGTTGTCTGTTTAAATAGTTTGTAATTATGTGATCATGTATTTAAATATATTTTGTATTAGACTGTCTGCAATTGGTGTGATTATGTGGAACTTGGAAAACTTGCACAGGACTGTCTTGAAAACTGGATTGTGTTATCCAAATGACATGTATTATTCCTGTATAAAAATAAAATTGTTACTACTTTTACTTTTACTATTGTTTACAAATCAGTCTGTTTTTAAATTTTTAGTGGGTTTATGAAAATTTGTATGTACTTCATGTTGATTGTCCTGCATTGTTCTTGTATGTCTGTATTTTTTTGCTGTAAATGCACCCTGAGCCTGTGGGGAAGGGTGCCCTATATAAATAAACTCTACTACTACTACTACTACTAATACTATAAGATGGTGGGAGGACTTACAGTCACCAAGCAAGAAAGGGACTTTGGAGTAATCATATGCAATCATCTCAACATGGCAGGTCAATGTGGCAAGCAGATGACAAGGCTAGTGTGATACTGAGCTGAATAGAGAGGAGTCTTTCTAGCAGGAGAAGGGGAGTGGTGTTGTCACTGTTTTGCTCATTAATGAGACCACACCAAGAGTACTGTGTTCAGTTCTGGAGTCTGCACCTCTACCAGGATATTGTCAGGATGGAAGCGGTTCAGAGAAGGGCTACTAAAATGGAGAGGGGGTTGTAAAAGAAATTATATGATGAAAGTCTGTGGTAGCTCAACATGTACTCCCTGGAGAAGAGTAGAGTGGAAGGGGGCATGATTGAGACTCATAAGTACCTCACATGGGAGAACAAGGTGCAGGTGGGGAATGTTCTTCAGAGTAAAGGAGCACCGAACACAGGGGCATGCTATGAAGGGGAGCTTAAGACAGATATAAGAAAGTGTAATGGGGGAGTTTAAGAGGGATATAAGGAAGTACTCCTTCACAGGAAGGGTGAAAGGGTGGACATTTGGAACAGATTTCCAGAAGAGGTGGTGGGGTTGAAGACTGGGGGAATTTCAAGTGTGCATGGGATAGGCATATGGGCATAGTAAGTAGAAGAAAGAGAGGAGGGAGGGACACCCATGACCAAATAGGGTCCAGGGTATAGTAATAGTTGGGGAAAAATAGGTCAGACTATATGTGCCTACGGGTCCTTTTTTGCTGACAAATTCCATGTTTCTATGTAATGTGAGAGCCGCAGAACTCCGTCCACCCAATATTTTCCTGTTGAAGTAAAGAGAAAGGAATGCAGCAGAGGTTCACTGAGGAGTGGATATGAAGCCAGTTAAAAACTAAAGAGTACTGGGCACAGAGGAACTGGCACAGAGTGGGGTCCACTGTTAAACAGAAGAGGTCAGAGTACAAAATTGAGAAGGCAAATGGCAGGCATGACCTTGAAAGAAAAATCAGCATCTGCATGGGATGTAAAGAGGTGCTCATTTATGGTTTTGGGGAGGTGCATGTGTTGCCTTCCCCTCTTGAACAACGAGGAAATGTCCCTTAAAATATAAATTTTGGTTGGTTTGTTCCTTTGTAAATGAAAGACAATTGGTTCAACAATCCCAAGTAAGACAAAAGCTTAATATACTATCTTGGAACATAGAAGGGCTCTCATTAAAGCTTTCATATAGTTCCTTCCACAGACCTTCAATATTTTATGTTTTCAAGAAACATGGAGTATAGTACCAGAAAACAATATTATACCTGGTTTTGCCTCAGTTGAAATACCGGCCCAAAAAAGTAAAAAGCTAGGTAGACCAAAAGCAGGTCTCACTACCTTTGTCAAAACCTCCTTAGATTTTACAATAACAGAAAGTAAATCCGAGGGAAATTAAATTTTGACAGCGAAACTTTGTAAACATTCTTTTACATTAATAATTTGTAATACTTACATTCCTCCAAAGATGAAAAACAAGGAGGACCCATGGCACAAATTTAAAGGGGACATGGGCACTATACTGGAGCAAAATGACCATTTTCCAATATATATTCTGGGTGATTTTAATGCCCAGATTGGGGAAAAGGAATTAGACGAAGTTTTTCATACTGATTTTATAAGTAATATAGTGGAACTTAACCCAGGACTTTTGGCACAAAGAAAACTAGAGGATTAAAAATTAAATACTAGAGGTAGACAAGTAGATACTTCTTTCAGAGAACAGAATTTTATCTTTTTTTATGGCAGAACCAAGATAGACACACTAGGAAGTTACACATTTATAGGCCCAAAAGGTCATTCAACAATAGATTTATTATGGATTAACAGAGAGGCAGCCAAGATTCTATTGGATATGGAGGTCTTGGACTGTCCAGAATTGGCGCATCTTCCTGTTCCTACAACTCTAAACACCGAAATCCCTAGTGGAAATTCATGTGAGACTCCAACATCTATGGAAAATATAAATCTTAAGAGAATTAAATGGCATAATCATTCCATACATATTTTTCAAGAATTGTTTTCCTATGGCTTCCCAGCCAACAACGGCAAGTATTACTCTCAAATATTAATTTTGACTGTATACTAGAAATTTGGGACAAATTAATAGATCATATTAAACCTCTTTGTAAGACAGCTACTACTAAGGTAACAAATCCATGATCATGGTTCAATAATAACTGTGAAAAAGCTAAATCTACTCTTAACCAGAAAATAAGGGAAGTAAAGGAAAACAAAGCTGAACAAAAGATTAAAGAACTAAATTGGGTTAGGAAATATTATAACAAACTTCTGGAACATGAAAGAAACAAACATTATAAGTTGCAGTGGGAAACGTTGCACAGCACAATACTGAAGAAGGACACTAAGGCCAGGATATTCAAGGTTTACACCCCAGTGCAATATTCAAAGGGCAGGTTACGCAGTGCAACCCCTGATGCGCTGGGGTGCATTGGTAATGTATGCGGCGCAGATGCAGGGGGCGTGCCCATGCATATGCTGCACATCCCGATATTCAGACTGGGATGTGCGGCGCATATGCTGGCACAACCCACACATGCACTGCACACTGGTGCTCAAAGCTGAGCCAAAGAAATCAGGCTCAAATGCTGGCCACCCACAGAGCAACACAACAGCCGCCAGCCATGGGTGGCCACCTGCCCAGCAGGAATACCGTCCACAAGCACCCAGACCCTCTCTGGTAGTTTAGGATCCCCCCCATACACCTGATCACAGGCTGTTGTAAATATAATGATTTACCTGGTGGACTAGTGGTTAGTGGTGGGCGAAGTGGGTTAAATTCACTCTGTGAAGTGATACGCGGAGTAACGTGGAATCCGCGAAGTGCTCCACAACGCGAAGCAGAGTACTTCACGTTATAATGAGGAACGTGAAGTCCATTGAAACAATGACTTCTATGCTACCGCTTCCCCAAACCACTTCTCCACCAATTTTAAAGGTGAAGTAACACTGAAATCAATGTACTTCGTGATC
This sequence comes from Neoceratodus forsteri, assembly GCA_016271365.2. Lineage (NCBI taxonomy): Eukaryota > Metazoa > Chordata > Ceratodontiformes > Ceratodontidae > Neoceratodus > Neoceratodus forsteri. Next base: position 866,744,116 of record CM057452.1, on the reverse strand, counting down.
ACTACTTTGTTATTGAGTTCCAAAGCGACTTTTCAGTACTCCATGGGATTGCAGGTCACATGGGCTCTAGATTGTTCTGCACAGCCTCAGTTCTGTGTAGTGTGTGTGTAGTGGAAGATAGAGACAGTATCCTCTCAGAGCTCTGCCATTCAAATCTCTAAAAGCTGTTAAAAGCCTTTTGAGCCATTTTATTTGCTCAAACTTTGGTACATCGATTGTAGGAACCCTCCTGTGCTCATATCATCGAGTTTTTATTGTTTGTGTGTGGATTTTTAATGTTAATTTAGAACAGTCAGTCTGTGTACTGTGAAGTGTGCTTTGGGGGAGGGGCACATCTGTGATATAGGTAGATTAACTGGGAGAAAAAGGCAGTCTTTCTGTTTTGGTTATATTTTTCTTGTATAACTGTGTTAATATACACACAGTAATATTTTCAGTAATTCTTCGCATTTTTTTGCTGATTGTTGTGGTGCAGCAGTGTATAATTTCAGTTTGTTTAAAAGATTTGGTTGTATTACTAAAGGTTTTCAATTTGCTATGCATTACTTGTAGTGTGTGTGTGTGTGCGTGTGTGTGAGTGTGTGTGCGATGCATGCGTGCCATTAAATCATGTACCATTTATTGTTCCACAGAGTAATTGCAGCAGTGTGAACCTGCTATCCATTGCACCTGCATGAATTTTTTGTACTGCTTGTGTTATCTTTACTGGTAGTAGTGGACTGTTACTGCCATGCACTACCACCTCCCCCCAAATGGCTAAAGGTATTCTTTTCCAAATTTGGATTTCTGGTGGTGAGCACTGGTTAGGTGTTGTAGTTGCGCATGTGTGTCTGCATCTCTTTAGTGCACAGTGCAATCTTAATCTGTCTGTGCATTTGCATCTCTTTAGGGCCCAATCTCCATCTGTTACTTAAGTCACAGTTGTTTCTTTGGTTTCCCTTCAGAATACTGGTGTGGTGCACACAATTCACAATCATGTCACAAATCACAAAATTAATGTTTTGTAGTATCTCTTCAGGCTTCACCACTGTACCCACTGATATGAGTTTTCAAGCTGGTGAGTTTTGTGAACAGCCAGGTCATCAGGAAGTACAGCCATAGGCATTTGCATTTCCAATAACTCATCAGCTCCAAGTCCGAGAAGAATAAATTCATATTTCATGATCACGAATGCAGTCACGATTCCCGATCTCATCACGAATCACAAAATACATTTTTTTTACTAGTTACTTGCATCATGTAAGCCTGTTTTGTAGTATCTCTCCAGACTTCACCACTGTACTCATTGATATGAGTTTTAAAATTGGGGAGTTTTGTGATACTGGTCATTGTCGTCGGGGAACTACAGCCATAGGCATTTGTGTTCTTGTACAGCATGTGAGTTACAGTACTTAAGCCATGTGATGTGTGGGGGCCCAGGGGCTGCCAATATTGTTTTCACTCCTCCTTACTTCAGGTTAAGGTGGAATAATAATGAGAAGTCACAGTCACAATAACAAGGCGAAGTGGGCATTTCATGCTGGCCACTCTGCGTAGTGGAGTGACAACGCAAAGTGCCCACTTCATGGGCACTTCACTGGTGGAATTTTAATTCACTGCATCCCTAAGATGGGAGACTTTGCATGTCTTGTTACACTCATTTCACTTCATCAGCAGTGGGGAATTTTCTGGACACAAGACAGAAGCATTTTGGGGATGAACATTAATTCTGGTGACTTTGTTTGACAACTGCCCTGATGACTGAGTGTGTCATTAATTCTGGGAGACATTGCATTTCTTGTTACTCTCTCATTTCACTTCGTCAGCACTGGGGAATTTTCTGGAGACAAGATGACAGTAGCATTTTGGGGATGCACATTAATTCTAGTGACTGTCTGTGTGTGTGGGGGGCTGCCAATATTGTTGTCACTCCACCTTACTTCGCCTTAAGGTGGAATGACAATGCAAAGTAATAATAACAAGGCAAAGTGGGCATTTCATAGTGGCCACTCCACGAAGTGCCCACTTTGTGTTCACTTCGCCAGTGAAATTTAAATTTTCTGCATCTCTACTAGCGGTATCCCCAACGCGCCCGATCATGGGCTGCTGTGAAAATAAAGAATTTCCTGGTGGTCTAGTGTTACCCCCCTGTGCACCCAGTCATGGGCTGTTGTAAAAATAGTGATGTACCTGGTGGCTAGCAGTACCTCCCCCCATACGCCCGATCCTGGGCTGTTGTGAAAATAAAATTGGCTGGTGGTCCAGTGGTACACCCCTCCCCACCCACCCACCCACAGAGGGCCCCTGGCCACCCAGCACCCACCCCCATCATTGGTGGATGGCAGCACCCCACCCATACTGGCCAGCATTCATTCCATGATCTGGTCTGTGTAGTACAGTATGGTCTGCAAGCCCATTGGTCCACACAGTGAACCAATAGGCATACATATCATACTGTACGCTGTCATTCGGCAGGCAGCCAGGCAGTATGCAGGAAGGGTGCTGCTGCCCGCTGATGATGATGGGGTGCTGGGTGGCTGTGGGCCCTCTGTGGGTGAGTGGGGAGGGGGATTCCACTGGACCACCATGTAATTCTTTATTTTCACAGCAGACCATGATTGGGCATATGGGGGGTACCAATAGCCACCTTGTAAATCACTATTTTACAACAGCCCACAATCGAACGTACGGGGATACCACTGAGACCACCAGGTAATTCTCTATTTTCACAGCAGCCGAGATTGGGCAGACAGGGGCTACAGCTAGACCACTAGGTAAATCATTATTTTACAGCAGCACATGATCTGGCGTCCAGGAGGGGAGGGGGTACATTCGCCCACCAGAGACCCACTCCCTATGTCACCTGCTAGTTTGGGCACCAGGTGCATTCCATGGATCCCTCCTGTGCAACACATGCAAATGGAGCCATAATGACATGCAAATTGCCCCATTTGCACCTTGCATATATTATGGCCTCATTAGCATGCCCCTGGCTGAATATCAAGGGTGATGCACCTAGCGCAACTGCACTTGCGCTGGTGAATCCCTGTGCTCCCTCTCTGTGGCTTGCACTGGCATAGTGCCACTGTGCTAGGAGCAGTATGCATGCACCATCTTGCCATATTCAACGGTGCTGAGCCATGGTGCATCACCATTGAATATCACCTGTTCCTGGCCTGGCACAGCCAGTTGCGCTGCACCCAGGCTTGCACCGTTGCCCGGCACAGTCTGAATATCTGGCCCATTATCTTTTTGGAGGCTGGTGAGCAGTAGTTATGGTCAATATTCCAACAGAATTGAGGTACCTATTATGCCAACTACATGGGAGAATATTTTGAAACTTTATACTTCTCAGAAACAGAAGCATTAGGGACTAATAATTTGATTACAGTATCATCTGAATTGTTTCCAGTACCTCTTTGTTTTAATGATAGTGAGATTTGTTCAGCAATATTATCACTTAGATCAAATAAGGCTCCAGGACCAGACAGTGTAATTGGAAAAATATACAAATAATTTATACAGTAGGGGGTCCTTCCCAGTTCTAAGAATACTTTACAATGCGATAATACAAGGCCAAGATATCCCTCACAGTTGGCTGAGAAGTATCATCTACCCAATCTTGAAGAAAGGAGACTCTTCTAATCCAAAGATGTACAGACCAATCAGTCTGATAGATGTCTCACAGAAATATTTTGCAAAATTTTGCTTCATTAACTCCAAGACTGGATAGACGAGAATGGAATTCTTAGTGAATATCAAAATGGCTTTCGAGCAGCAAGGTCCATGGTATAGCACTGCTATGTTTTAAGACATCTAATATGGAAATATGTAACGGTAAAGCATGGTGAATTATATTGCTGTTTTGTGGACCTGACTTCTGCTTTCGATAAAATCAGTAAAAATTTGTTATGGAAAAAAGCAAAACAATTGGACATAGATAGTTCTTTGTTAGATGTACAGTAATTATTAGACTTCACATAAATACTTGGATGCAGGTTCAATATAATCAATGGGGAGCACTGACATCCACCATTAAGACAAACATGGGTGTTGGACATGAGTGCATTTTGGCTCCAACCCCTGTTTAACTTACATAATACATAAATTCAATTTTGCAATATTTGAATGATACAGACTTCCATTCTCCCAAAATTGGGAAAAATAGAGTGTCTCTTTCGGCTTATGCTGATGATATTGTCTTAATCTCCACTTCTCTGTTGGGACTCCAGAGAAAACTTGATAAATTTGCTGTTTTACGTAATAAAAATAGTCTATTATTTAACAGGGATAAAACTAATGTAGTAATTTTTGCGAATCAATCCAAGAATTTACCTAAAGTATTTATAGGAAAAGCCAAAATAAACATGGTCAAAACATATGACTATTATGGGTACGCTTTTCCCAAAGTTCAACCTGAAAGGAACACCGTGCCCCTATCACATCCAAAACTAAAATTGCCTCAAATGCTTTCATGTTATTAAACTCAAAATTGGGGAGGGCCTCTATACTGGGCATCCTAAAAGTAATACATGCAAAAATTAAAGCAAGCATAATCTATGCATCTGAAGTTTGGGGAAACTCTTAGCTGGAGCATATTGAGCGTGTAATTAACAAACGTTATTGTTACTTCTTAATGGTGCCCCAATCTTTGCCAAAAGAAGTTTTACGTCTTGAATTAGGACAGTTTTCTTTGGAGTCATTAGTCCTGGAGAAACATCTTTTATTTTTATTAAAGACATTTTTGTTATCTGAACAGAGAATTCCAAGATGGTGTTTGAAGGAAGAGATTTATTATGCTTCTTCGAATTTTATAGCACCCAGCATACAACTCATTCAAAAAAAACTTTATCCCAGGGGATTAAGACATGTGTTAACAGATATACACTGTAACCACTGGAAGAAATTATATGTCTGGTTAAATTTAGAGTCAGAGATATAGCCAGAGTAAGGGATATGGAAAGAACAGCTACACTAAAAAAACTATAGATGGTACAAAATAATGAAGCAGACCCATGGCTTAGATCCCTATTTTATTAGATTAACCAATCCCCAATCTAGGCATTTGTGTACAAGATATAGAATGGAGCTATACAAGGTGAATTACAAAGAGAATAATGGATAGATCACTGGGCATTACTGGTGAGTAATACCATCGAGAGGTTCTTGTGTCCAGAACCTTGAGATGGTAGGTCATCGGTAATGGCCAGTGACTTATCCATTTTTTTTAATATATGGATACAATTTTTTATTTTTTTGTCACTTAAAGACTGTGTCAGTCCTGACCAAGCGCTGCACTGTATAGCACTCTGAATCATTTTCTCTGGCCCACCCAGCCACTCGCTCGCTCACTCACTCAGTTCACTTGCAGCACAGGCAGTCCTACCTTTTCTTGCTTTTGGGGAATGGGTAATGCAGGATCAACCAGATATCTCCATTTTAAAAAAAAAATAAAATGGGAACGTTTCTCAAGGATAACTACTCTCCTTCAAGCGAGAGACTGGCGCCATGTTTTTAAACTGTTCTGCCCACCCACACAGAGAAAGCGGCCAATGACGAGGCACTTCGGATGTGGGGGTGGAAGGTATCTTTTGAGTGCTTGCAACAATACTATTGTCACCATAAAACTATAGTATTAAAAGTGATTGACAGTACTATTAAAAGTGATTGACAGTACTATTATCACTTAACCTTTGAGGGTATTACCGGATTTTTTTTGTATGCTTTACAGACCATATTAAATTGAAGATCCATATATTAAATTTACTTTGGTCAAGGCAGAGGGAACATAGATTCCCCACTTTGTCCATGTGGGAATCGAATGGCAGATGGCCTGAAACATGTATTAGTATTATGTCCCTTTTATAATTTGAACAGGAAAAAGTGGTTGGGGAAATTCTGGCTGACACTGACCTCCCTCCCGACCAGTTGGTTCCTTTTTTCTTCAATAACTCAAATATGTTTATTTTGGAGAAATTAGCAAGTTTATTATTCACTCTTCATTTGTGATAATTTGCACATATAACAAGAATATGTATGTTCAAATATTTATTAATGTACTGTAATAGAGATTGTATACATGGATGATATTGATATTTATAAGTATTTTAGATTTTGTAAAAGCTTTTGCTGATCAATAAAATTCTTGATGATGATGAGGTAAAATGGAACTATCCACCAACTCTTTTTGTTCTTTATATGCTCAAGAACTACATTATATGCTGTACTTTGCAAAATAAAGCCACTATACTGTGTTGCTGGACTGAGACCTCTGGGCATATTTTACATGTTTGTATAAATTAGTTCTCCATCTTTAAAAATCTAGTGTGTTGTGCTTTGGTTAATCAATCCATATTTATTGCTAATAACATATTTGGATAGGTTATTGAGTCGATAATGATAAGCAGCTAGTTCTGTAAACCAAAATGATGACTCCTACACTGGTGCTGAAGTTGCAATCGATATCACTGATCATACTGACATGAGCTCCTTGCCACATTTCCAATGATGCTGAGAACTTATCTTGAAAGTGAAGTATTTTCATAAAATAAAAATTCTTAGAAAGATACTTTTGGATGGTTGCAGCATCAAAATGCAGTTAAAGTGGTGGTCATGTTGTGCAGTGGCAGAGTATTACATTGCCACCTGGATGAACAGTGCTGCAATGCAAGCCCCAGAAACAAACACTAGAACAAGCTGGGGCCCATTTCACTGCTGATGGGAGACATATGGCATCTGGGGGTTGGTGGTATAGGTGCTCAGTTTTCAATCCCTCTTCCAATGGCAAATGACTGACCAGCAGTGGCACCTGCTGTTACAAAGGCACTCAGCAGGTCAGGCCCTCTGCTCCCACAGTACCAACCTCCGAGTGCAGTAATGTGAACAGGTAACAGACAGGGTAACCCTCCTGTGTGCTTTTGGGTCTGGATCACCTTTAGTCTCAAGTGCTAGGGGGGTTCAAACTATGAATCTTATGCTAGCGTACCCAAATGCACAGACTCAGATATGTACCCTCTTCGGGGGATTGCGGTACAATCTTTCACCAGGGGCACCAAGCCAGGCTTCCAAAATGAACCCTTAAAACTCTATAAAAACCTTAGGTATATTCTTACATTTTCCCAGTTTAGTAACACCATCAAGCTTTTGAACAGTTTTTGTCAGTCTTAACCCTTTCTACATCACATGCAAAAAAATAACTGGCAGACCCAGGCAGTCCTTCAAAATAAAGCGTACTTTACTAAAAGGTGATAAAAACATGAAAAATGTAAACACAGAACAATATATCAAAGAGCATACAATCACTTAAAAGAAAAGCAAAGAAAACTACTGAACAAACTCTTACCAACATACAATTAGATCTTTTCTAATGTATTACCTCTAAGTGCTTAAGTTAGATCAGAGAGCTGTGTCTCTGGGGTCCCAAGATGGAATATATCTAAACAGTTCAGGCACAGTATAGTTTAAACTGTGTCTCTCCACACCCCTTCTGTGAGCCATCTAGCTCTTCCTTTTAGAATATAAAAAAAATACAAACAGGATGTCCTATCAGGAGGTATATTAAATAAGATGATATCAGCAAAAACTCATTTCCCAAATTATGAGTCTTTTGATCCACCAGTTCCCTTGAAGTTTTACAACCCTGCAATCCCTCACCTAAGTGTGACATAGCTAGCTGGAATCAGCTTAATGATGTCTTGTTTCTGAAGTCATAAAATGTATATTTTAGTTTCCCAGCTTCAGAGCAGCAACAGGTCATAAAATGTCCATAAATGCAGTTTCTCAAGGAAGTTAATTACATTACAAAGATCTCCTGGTCAATTATATATCCTGTAGTTTTCACTGAAACCTGGGGAAGGGGAGCACCCATGGAGCACAGGCTGTCTTATGTGAGACAATCACATACTATATTTTTATATTACAAATAGCATACCATAATCATAACCAGCTGGCCAAGCATCACACCTGCAACATAGGCAGACACCTGCTCTTCACTCCCAGCAAGTGAAAGGATTAGATCAGTGGCAGCCCTAGTTTATTTATTTATAGAATTTTGTTAACCAGGTAGGCCTACTGGAACCCAAAGTCCCTTTTTCATGGGCAACCTAGAGTTAACTATTCAGAATGCTAAACAACATAGATTTTCAGAGTTAGACAATGCATGGGGTAATAAATTAGTTTTGCTAATTCAAATACATACCATAACATGGAATAATATACACAAGGGTACAGTAGATTAGTTCACATGCAGGAACATATTACACATCAGTGCAGTAGCACTGGGCCAGCCTGGTGGTGCTGAGGGTTGAGACACTGGACACCACCTCATGCCATGCCGGTGACCTGGGTTTGGGAACAAACTTGGGTCATCAGGGGTCAGCAGGGAGGAGTAGGATTGAGAATCCAGAGGACAGCTATCCTCTCCTGGAGTAGGTGAGCTCCTCCTCATGCAGCACTGGTGACCCCTGGGATACTGGTGAGTGTTGCAGTCAATGTAGGGATGTAGCAGGGGATTGGGCGGTGTTGGGTGTCTTTCACCCAGGCATGGGAGCATGCCTGGTGTGAGCAGGATGCCAGTGCACGTCCACACCCAAGGTAACATACAAACAGGAAAAAAAAACATCCCCTGGATAGGTGACAGCATCCTCCGGTGCCCTGCTGTCACACTTCCAGTGCCAGGTTCACTTCACTGACTCTCCCGATCCCCTGTCTGCCTGGCGGGATAGGGCTGAATGTCTGACCAGGTAGGTGGGGAAGTGGCTTTTCCCGATTTCCTGGTGGGGTGGACCTCAGGAGGGATGTAGCATGGTAGGAGGCAAGTGGGGAGGATCGCCCGAGAGAGTTCCAGCGGGAATGGGTGCAGAAAAAGAGTTAACAAAAAAAAATGCAGTAGCACAGTATGAAACAAACAGTTCAGATACCCATTCAGTAAGAAGTGCGAAAAAAAAAAAAAACAGAGTACAATGGAAAGGCCTAATGCCACCAAATGTAAGACCAGATGCTATGGGGAATGGCAGCAGCTCCACATCAGCTATTGCAGGAGCACAAGCTGCATTCAAGCAAATATGCCTTTAGGCCATTTTTAAAACCTCCCAAGTGAGGTGCAGTTTAGTAGGGACACTGGAAGCATGCGCCACACAGATGGTGCTGAGCTGGCAAAGGATGTCCACCCTGCACTCGATCTTACCCAGGGTACTTCTAGTAAAGTACATCTGGTGGACCTGAGCACTCTGTGTTCTGGCTTGGGGGCAGGAAACCTCAGAGGCAGGGTGGAGAATAGCCTTTTAGGATCATATAAGTGAGACAGAGGAGGGGGTACTCTAGTTTGCCCTCCAAAGGTGGCCAGTTAAAAGAGAGGAAGACATTGTAGTGATGCATCCCAAAAGGGGCGCCCAGGGTGAATTAGTTTTGTTATACAAGACGCTGAGTTTATTAAGCTCTGTGTTTCTCACAGAGTGAAAAGCAGGGGCCCCATACTTTAAGAGAGGGAGAAAAGTACTCCTGGCAATAACTAGTCAAGATTTCTTGGTGAGATCATTTCCTAGGCAGTATAGCAAACCAATTTTTTGGTGTAGGGATTTAGTGAGATAATTAATATGTGCTCTGAAGGAGACTTCCTGATCAAGGTAAAGCCGTAGATACTTACTGTAGTAGCCTCTACCACATCTATTTGGTTACCCCCTGATGTGGACAGTTTAGCAGGTGTTGCCTGTTAGCACCTAGGTGCCTTGTTGCTGTCAGAGGACAGGAAAAAAGAATACAATATGAATTTACATATATCAGCCTCCATGCCCCCATCTGATTCTGCTTTTTCAACTGAAGTATGACTCGTGAGTTACGTAAGCTTTAGATTAGTTTTCATTGATAATCTCCTCTTTTTTCAAAGATGAGAGACTGCTTCAGGGATGACCTATCAGGGGGAAGGGGGATGACCTGGGTAGGGCAGAGGAACAGTGGGCAAAACTAAAAAGGGCCATAGTGAAGACAACAAACATCTGTGTCAAGCAAGTGAGCAAAAGCAAGAGGAAAAACAATCCACTATTGTTCTCAAAAAAGGTGGTGGATAAAGAGAGGCTAAAAGGGTAGCATTCGGATGGTATAAGGAGACACAGAGGGAGGAGGATAGGGAGGTGTATCAGGGGAAATAGAGGGAAGCAGGGAGAGCAGTTAGGAGTGTGAATGCACAAACTGAAGAGAGAACAGCCCATGTAGTAACATAGAAACATAGAAACATAGAAGTTGACGGCAGATAAGGACCGCAAGGCCCATCCAGTCTGCCCATTTCTTTTTCTACCTTATAAATGTGCCATCGGCCTTTGCTATGTCAGTGACCTATCTATTCATAGTCATTTGTATTGCTCCCTTATGCCTATCCCATGCCTGTTTGAAGCCCTGCACTGTATTCATAGCTACTACTTCTGTGGTAAGCCATTCCATGCATCTACCACCCTTTCTGTGAAAAAGAATTTCACATTCCCCTTAATCGGCCTCCTCTAATCTCATGCTGTGTCCTCTTGTCCTGCTATTTTCTTATATTTAAACATGTTAGACTCTTTCACCTTGTTTATGCCCTTAAGGTGTTTAAATGTCTCGATCATATCACCTCTCTCCCTCCTTTGCTCAAGGGTATACATATTGAGCTCCGTTAATCTGTCCTCATATGTCTTCTGATGCAGTCCCTGCACCATTTTGGTTGCCCTTCTCTGGACTGCCTCAATTTGGTTAATGTCCTTGTGAAGGTGTGGCCTCCAATACTGCACACAGTACTCCAGATGGGGCCTAACCAATGTCTTGTACAGAGGGATTATTACCTCCCTCTTACGACTTGTGATACCCCTACTAATACACCCTAACACCCCCTAGCCTTACCTACTGCTTTAGAGGTCTGCTTGGATGATTTCAGGTCATCAGTGATGATGATGCCCAAGTCTCTTTCTTCCTTTGTGACTGCTAGCAACTCCCCTCCCAGCCTATAAGTGGCTTCAGGGTTTCTCTTCCCTATGTGCATGATTTTGCACTTCTTTGCATTAAATCCCAGTTGCCACTCTTCTGACCATTCTGCTAGTTATCCAGATCTCTTCTCATTCTGCCCACCCCATCTGGATCATCTACTCTGTTGCAGATCTTGGTGTCATCTGCAAACAGACAAGCCTTACCCTCTAGTCCATCTGCTAGGTCACTAATGAAGATGTTGAATAGGACTGGCCCAGGACTGATCCCTGAGGTACCCCACTTGTGACTTGCATCTCTTCTGACTGTATACCATTTACCACCACCTCTGTTTTCTGCCAGTCAACCAGTTTGCCACCCAGTTGACCAACTTCTGACCCACCCCGAGCCTACCTAGCTTATTTATCAATCTTCTATGTGGAACAGTGTCAAAAGCTTTGCTGAAGTCAAGGTAGGCGACATCAACTGCTCCCTTGGTCCACCACTCTGGTTACCCAGTCAAAGAAATCTATGAGATTAGTTTGACAGGACCTTCCTTTGTAAACCCATGCTGTCTTGGATCCTGTGCCCTATGGATTCCAGGTGTTGCACTATCCTTTCCTTAAGGAGTGCTTCCATAATCTTGCCCACTACTGAGGTAAGACTGACCGGTCTGTAGTTCCCGCCTCCTCCTGCTACCACTCTTGTGGGTGGGATCACATGAGCCCTTCTCCAGTCTTCTGGGACCTCTCCTGTGCTCAGAGACTCACTAAACAATTCTGCTAATGGCTCTGCTAGTTCCTCCTTTAGCTCCTTAAGTACCCTGGGATGTATGCCACTCAGGTCCCATTGCCTTATCCACCCTGAGCTTAGCAAGCTCTTGTAGGACCCTTTCTTTTGTGAGAGGAGTAGTGCTCACCTCCCTCCCCCTGTGTCCATGATGCTGAGCTGGGCCCTGCCCTACCTTCTCTTCAGTGAATACTGAGCAAAAGTATCTATTTAGGATAGATGCCTTTACAGGGTCCTCCTCCTCACATGCTCCTTTTCTCCATTAAGCTTAGCATACCCCTCTGGACTTTCTCCTTTCACTAATGTATCTATAGAAAGTCTTGTCACCTTCTTTTACTGTTTGCTAGTGTTTCCTCAGTTTGGGACTTTGCCTGCCTTACTGCCTTACCTGCTTCCCTTAGGGCAGTTTGGTATGCCCCTATCTTCATCCCGCTGTGTTCCTTATATTTTCTGAAGGCCAGCCTTTTGGCTCTGACCTTTTCTGCTACTGTATTTGAGAACCAAAGTGGTTTCCTTCTTTTTGCACTTCCTTTTCTGTCTAACACAATGGGATGTTGCTTCAGTATTGTATCCTTAATGCTTGCCCACTTTGCCTGTACCTCCTCACCTGTGTTTCTTTTGCCAGGGCTAGCTTAACTCTGTTGGCCATCTTATCAAAGTCAGCTCCTCTGAAGTCCCATATTTTGCCTTGGAATGGGATGATTTAGATGTAGTAGCCAAATTGAACCATACCATGTGATGGTCACTGGCCCCAGGTGACCTTCTACCTGGAGATCTGTGATCCCTTCTTTGTTAGTCAGTACTAGATCTAGGATAGCCCTGTCTCTTGTGGGTTGCTGTACCAGTTGTTTGAGGCCCTCCCCTGCAGGGAATCCACTATGAGTCTAGTTCTGCAGATGTTCCTGCTGGTATTGACCAATCTGTATCTGGCATGTTGAAGTCTCCCATTATCAGAACCTCCCTTTAGCTGTCATGTTTTGTATATCTTCTAACAGTAATGTGTCTATGTCCTCCTCTGGTCTGGGGGCCTGTAGACAACCCCAGTTCTTATGGCTGTCCCATTTCCTGTTTCCAGGGTGACCCACAGTTCTTCTGGCTCCTTATGTGTATTCTGAATTTCTGTAGCTTTGATATTTTCTATTAACATACAGGGCCTCCTCCCCCCTTTTGCACCTCGGTCTCTTCTGAACAATACATAGCCAGGTACTGAAGTCTCCCAAGTGTGGTTACTGGTAAACCACGCCTCACTAATTGCTACTATGTCCAGTTTAGCCTCTGACATTATTGCCTGCAGGTCTGGGATCTTATTTCCCAGGCTGTGAGCATTTGTGTACATGATTTTCCATTGGCCAGATTTTGGTGTGTTAGTTGTTGGGTGAGGTTTGGCATTACCCTGTGCATCGTGTGGGAGACAAACCTTTTTCTTACCTGGTGATGCAAATGAACGGCAAACACACTGAATTCAGTTTGACCACTAGCTGAGGGGGAGGGGTGTTCTTCCCATTCAACGAAGGGTGCTGCAACTCTCCCCATTTGCTAGTTTAAATATTCTGCAAAGACGCCAAACTTCTGCCCCAATGCACTGACTCCCTCTTAGTCAGATGCAGTCCATCAAATTTAAAGAACTTTCGCTCCCCAGAACTGTTGCCAGTTCCCTACAAATCTGTGTCCTTTTTCCTGGCACCAGTCCGTGAGCCATGTGTTTAGCTCCCCATCTCCCTTCTTCTGACCTTCCGTCCATCTGCTCCCTTCTCCCAGACTGGCAGGATCTCAGAGAAGGAGATGCCGACGAAATAGATGATAGTTTGTCACCCAGCCTAGTCAGGTGTTCCTTGGTCTCTACAACTGACCCGGCTGAGATCATTAGTCCCTATGTGTACTAGGACATCAATGTTTTCTCCTGCTTTGTGAACAATTTTAGCAATGCGGTCAGTGTCTCTCCATGCTGATGTACCTGGGAGACATCTGACCATTACCCCTGGCTGGAGATGGGTATCAACTCCCCGAATCATGGAGTCTCCTATGATCAGAAGTTTTTTGGATTTCCTTTGTGCTTGTTTAGTTTTGGTTCCTGTTTTGGGTGAGTATTGTTGTGCTAGCTCCTGTGCCGCAGTGTCCTGCTCTGCAGTGTCTTCTGCCTCTTTATTTGATTTCAGAGATAGAGGCAGATACCTGTTTGTAGTGTTTATATGGTTTTGGAGGTAATGTGTTGAGAGCAGAGAGTGATGGGGCACCTGATTTGCTCCTCCTAACCACCTGCCAACCTCCTGGACCAACTACCCTCTGCAGTTGAGGTTTTTCTATTGGATGCTGGGGAAATGGCGGGTGGTTTTTATAATGTATTTCCTCTTCAATATGAAATTTGAGGCGTGCAATCTCTGCCCATGCTGCCCGGAGCTGAGACCTAAGATCTCCAAAGGCCCAGCATGTGGGACAGTGTCCTAAATCCTGTAAGAATGTCCTTCTGAAAATTGTTCCACAGTACCTGCAGTTAATGAAATCCATTCCAAATAAGTTGCTGGGTTTGTAACCTAGTCAGAGTAATTAGAAGGAAAAAAATGCAAGTAATGGTTTAATTGTGCTTTGTTTAACTTGTCATAACAAGTTAAATTACTAGTGCCCTGTAAATGAGATCACCTTGTGGAGGCCCCACTGATCCGCCCCTTCCTGCTCTGCCACAGGAAATGTCACAACTGTGGTACCCTATAAATGGAGTGTAGCGTGGGGTGGTTGGGGATGGGGGTGGGTGGCTGGGCCCTTCCCCTGCCTAAAAAGAAGAACCACGGACGAAAGAACAAGGAGGTAAGAGCAGAAACAATCAGTCAACAACAAATGCAGTAACCCTGAAAGCTTAACCTAATGTTAGATAAAACTGTAAAACCTGTAAAGCACCACCTGTAATAATTTCAGAGAAGATATACCCTGTAAGAAACACTTTGCTCCAGAGAAAAATAAAGCAGTAACAGAAGATATACCTTGCAAAAGACAATTTGAATCAGAAGATTACAGCAGTAATCTGTTAGCACACCTGTAGGCACACCTTGTAATAATGCAGAAGAAGGTATACCAGCAACAACAATTTGAATCAGAGAAAATAAAGCAATGAAATGTTAGCAACGAACACTAGAGTAAAAAATAAAAAACACCACCACACAGTAAATCTGTTAGCCAAACTAAGTCTTAATCCTTCTCCCTTGCTCTGGTAAGTTTCTCTACTCTGCCTTTCAAGCAGTCTTAGAAGGAAAGAGCTCAGGTGAAGCTAGGTGCCTTGACCAGCAAACCAAGTAACATTTTTTAGGTATGTAAGCAAAAGTAGTAAGACATAGGTGGGATTGCTGAGTTAAAAAGGAAAGGGGGTAGTGTGCAGAGGTGGACCACTAAAAGGCAGACATCCTGAACAACTACTTTTGTTAAGTGCTCACAGAAGTAGGAGAAGGGGAGGGGCCACTAAAAAGTAACAGATGCATTGGAGGGAAGGAGGTCGACACTAGTCCATTTTCAGAGGAGAGAGTCTTGAAGGGACTTGCTAATCTGAAAGTGAATAAAGTGGACAGAGCAATGGGACCAGATGGGTTGCTTTCAAGGGTATTGAGGGAGTGCAAAGAGGTACTGGCTGCACCTCTGAAAATTCAATTTAACATCTCATTGGAAACAGGAGAGGTTCCGGAGGACTGAAGAAGGGCAGATATAGTCCCACTTCACAAAAGTACTAACAGAGAAGAAGCTGGCAATTATAGGCCAGACAGCATAATATAA
The DNA here is from genome assembly GCA_016271365.2 of Neoceratodus forsteri. Taxonomy (NCBI): domain Eukaryota; kingdom Metazoa; phylum Chordata; order Ceratodontiformes; family Ceratodontidae; genus Neoceratodus; species Neoceratodus forsteri. The sequence goes on along the minus strand of CM057452.1, from coordinate 866,728,666 downwards.
GTGGTAGGAGTGTTAATGGAATCACTGCTGAAGGAAAGGATTTGGGAATGTCTTGAATCCATTGGATTACAAGACTCAAGGCAGCATGGATTCATGGGAGGGAGGAGGTCATGCCAAATGAATCTGATAGATTTCTTTGACTGGGTGATGAAGGAATCTGATTACGGTGGGACAGAGGATGTAGCCTACCTTGATTTCAATAAGACATTTGAAACGGTTCCACACAGGGTATTATTAAGCAAGCTGGTTAGCTTAGGAGTGGGTCAAAATGTGGTAAACTGGGTAAGAAAGTGGTTAGGGGATAGGTGTCAGAGGATGGTGGTAAATGGAGTTCACTCCAAAGAAGGGAGAGTGACCAGTGGGGTGCCTCATGGATCAGTGCTGGGACCAGTCTTCTTTAATGTCTTTACAAGTGACACTGCAGAGGAGCTGGAAAGGAAGATCTGCTTCTTTGCGGATGACACTAAAATCTGCAATAGGATGGACAGTCCAGGAGGAAAGAAAGGATGAGCAGAGACCTGACAAAACTCGAGAACTGGTCAAGGGTATGGCAATTGGGATTCAATATGAACAAGTGTTAAATATTGCACTTGGAGAACAGAAACCCAGTGGCAGAGTACAAAATGGGAGGAGTACAACTGATGGCCACCAAGCAGGAAAGAGTCCTGAGGCAATCATATCAGATGACCTAAAGGTGGCTTGGTAGTGCAGCAAAGCAGTTGGGAGGGCTAGTGGGATGCTGGGGTGCATAGGGAGGGATATCATCAGCTGAAAAAACAGGAGGTGGTATTGTCTCTGTGTATATCACTGGTAAGACCCCACCTAGAATACTGTGCCCAGTTCTGAAGAACCCTTCTCTGGAATGATATAAAAAGAGTGGATGCAGTCCAGAGGAGGGCAACTAAAATGGTGCAGGGTCTATATCAGAAGCCTTATGAGGAGAGACTTAATGGCCTAAATTTATACATCCTGGAAGAGAAGAGGGAGAGGGAGCATATGATAGAAACCTTTAAATATATCATGAGAGTAAATAAGGTACAGGAGGAAAGTATTTTTTCAGAAAAAAAGGTGCACAGGAACAAGGGGACATGCTGGAGGGGGTAAATTCAGGACAGATGGGAGGAAATACCTCTTCACAGAAAGAGTGATGGATTCCTGGAACAGTCTTCCAGTGGAGGTGGGCAGGGGCAGGGGGAGCGAAAACAGTGGCAAGGTTCAAGAATGCATGGGAAAAAAATTAGCAGACTAGGTGGCAAATTCTGTTTCTATGTTTCTTCCACACATATTCATTCTCCCACTCATAGGGTGATTCAACACAAAACAATTTCATTTTCATAGTAAACTGAGTTGGGTATTGCTCTGTATCCTGTGTAAGTGGACACTTTCTAGCATGTATATAGTCCTCTAAATTTCAAAGACCCACTTAATCTTATCAGATTTAGAATGAAAAAAAATATATATATATATATAATTAATTAACCTCTTTCACTTTCTCAGTGACCCTACTCTGGACATTATTTACAGCTTTTCTGATACCAGCTCTGCCTGGTAACCACTGAAACTGCACTTGATACAACAGCTAGAGTTGTTCAGATTCTCTTGCAACAGACGTGGTGAAACAGCCATGACACAGTGAGTGCAGTCATAAAGGAATAATGCACACCTCCAGTGGCTGTTGAGCATGAGGTGTAGAAAGGCATTACTACCTAAGAAGAGCATTATTCCCTTATGACTGCACACCCTGAAGTGTGCTGTATCAGTTCTAGATGGGCTGTTTTATAAAAAAAAAAAAGATAGTTCCAGTATGAAGTACAATTATAAAAGAACAATCAGTAGTTGCATGACATGTTAAAACCAGTAAGACAATAATTATTGGTGTGCCCATTTATTGACTGGACTGACATTACTTTCTAACACCGTAATGACTGGCTAGTTAGTACAGAAGGGAACCCAGTTATTATGATGTGGGTGTCAGCCAGTCAAACTGAAAGCAAAAGCCACCGCCATCTCATGCTTACATGGAAAAATAAAATGGCCATTTTTCTAACATTCAGCACTAAATCAACCAGCAATTACATAAAATAAAGAATGGAATGCTACAATGTTACAATATTTATTTTTTTGTACATCCTCATGTAATACCATGATAAACCACTCGTGCTTTGCACTCGTGGTTTATGTGGTATTATACACCTCAGTTGTGTAAAAAGAGCCATAAGTCCAACAACCCATTTTTTCTTCTCTATTTAATGACTATTTTATAAAGCTGGAGAACAGCTTCTCAGCTGGCATTATTAAGATCGCTGAACCCATAGGTCAGGTGGTGGAGAAACTTCAATTATCTTGTCAGGTTATCACATTTGATCTGATAATACATTATCTAATGATGTTCCTAACTAGACACATGATCAGATGCATTATATACAACTTAATTTGAGTACTAAATGTTTAGAATGAGAATACATTTGTGTCACATGTGTAAATACCTGTATATTCACCTGTATATTCCTGTATACTTGTATACCAATATTTACTGTTCTCTGTATTGTTATTGCACTGTACTCCTCCTCCTCCTCCTCCACCAGGTTGCATCTGGAAATGCACTATTTCAGCTCAGTATGCCTTTCCTGTGAAACTCTTCAAATAAAAAATAATAAATAAGACACTATCTGAGCATCTCTGCAGCAGTTACCTGCACAACGGGTGTTCCTCTACAAGCCAATGTGTATTCTGATAAGTTTCACTTTGTCAAGTAATCAGTATCTGTTGAAATGTATCTGGACTGTCTTGTACATCTGTACCTTATAGTGTCATCCCCGCCCCATAGTGTAAATAATGCCTTCAAACATATCTGACGACTCACTACCCAGTGTAGAATTAAATTAATGGCCTGAATCTCACCAAGGCAGAAGTTTGACATCTACATGTGACAGTTAAACTGACTGCGAGGGATGTTAAGCTTGGGGGAACCATGGTAAAGGGAGTGAAGGAGGGGAACATAGCTAGTGTTCCCCCTATACTGGGGACTAGTAGCACTAAGGTGGGTAAAAATAAGGTTGATGTTCAAGTAAAAGTAGTGGAAGAGGCAAAGGGGGGGAAGGCTCTTTGGGTCTGTAAGCAATAGGACAAAGAAAGTATGTAACGCCACAGCAGTCACTACTTTCTTTCTGACTGCTCTCAAGTGTAGTACTGTAAACTGAGCCCATCAGAAAAAAAAATGTTTACACACCTCTAGAGGTGGGTGAAGTGGCCAAAATTCACTCCATGAAGCAATTTGTGGAGTAATGTGGAACCTGCAAAGTAATCCACAAAGCATAGCAGAGTACTTCACGTCATAATGAGGAATGCGAAGTCAATTGATAACAATGACTTCATGTTGCTCCGCCTTCCCCCAACCACTTCTGCACCAATTGTAATGTAATACATACAAATCAATGTACTTTACATCACTTCATCTTGTTATTGAACTCCAAGGTGAATTTTGCAGTGATTCATGGGATTGCAGGTCACATGGGCTCTAGATTGTTCTGCACAGCCTCAGTTCTGTGTAGTGTGTGTGTAGTGATAGCTGGAGACAGTTTGCTCTCAGAACTCTGCGATTCAGACCCTCTAAAAGCTGTTAAAAATGTATTTTTGAGACATTTTTTTCCCAAAATTTAGTACATCGATTGTATGAAACTCTCCTTTGCTCATATCATCGAGTGTTTATTGTTTGTGTGTAGATTCTAAATATTAATTTAGAACATTCAGTCTATGTACTGACAGACACTTGAAGTGTGCTTTCGTGGAGGGGAGTATCTGTGGTGGGGGTAGATTACCTGGGAGAAAAAGGCAGTCTTTCTGTTTTGGTTATATTTTTCTTGTATAACTATGTTAATGTACACAGTAATATTTTCAGTAATTCTTGACATTTTTTTGCTGATTGTTGTGGTGCAGCAGTGCATAATTTCAGTTTGTTTAAAAGATTTGGTTATATTACTGAAGTTTTCAATTTGCTACACATTACTTGTAGTGTGTGTGTGAGAGTGTGTGTGCGATGCATGCCATCAAATCAGACACATTTTATTGTGCCACAGAATAACTGCAGCAGTGTGAACCTGCTATTCACAGCCCCTGCATGATTTTGTACTGCTTTGTGGTATCTTGGTTTTGGACTGTTGCTGCAGTTCACTGCACCCCCAATCAGCCAAAGGTGTTCTTTTCCATCATGGATTGTGACCTGTAAGCACTGGTTAAGGTGTTGTTGTGACTTTGCATCTGCATCTGTTCTTGATTGCGCAGTGCAATCTTAATCTGTTTGTACTTTTGCATCTGTTTAGTATCCAATCTCCATCTGCAAGCCACAGTTGTTGTTTTTTTTGGCTTCAAATCCACTGGCCCAGACTGAAAGATCAGAAATCTAAATTTGTTTAGGGTGATCCCCCAAAATGCCTCCAAAGAGACATGCAAGCAAAGCTGTTTCTGGCCATGGCACTACTGCCAGTGGCAAGATTGTCTCTGAGTATGTTAGTACGCAGACATGCATAGCTGATGTCAGTAAAGGGATTTCTCCATCAATGTTTTTTACAGCGCAATCTGTAGCATCACTTATAGTTGGAGGAGATGATGTTGTCCCAGCTGGTGGTGATAGTGCAGTTTCTGCTGGCATGAGTATTGCTGCCTCAAGTTCCACTTCTGACCAGTTAACCATTTCAAAAAAATATGTTTGACTCTAAAGCTGTGACTGACAGTGTAGATTATGTCATACTCCCCATTAACATCCCCATGGTAGCTGAACACGATTCTGATCCTGGTGACGATAACTCACAATGTCACATTTCTTCCAGCGCTGTTGAGATTATGCCTTTGCCATCCAAATATTCAAAGTGTGGCACAAAAATATTGGGTGATAATGATGATGCTGTGGTTGGAACATGTTCTCCACATGACAGCATCCAAGCTGAAAATATGGATGTGGATGATGTTGATGAATATGATGATGTCAGTGACCCCTGTTGGGAACTGGAGAAAAAGAAAGTCAAGGTGGCTGTGTCTGGGTCTGTTGGCGTTAAATCCCCCCCCCCCCCTCCAAAAAGTTGTGATTTAGTGTTTCCTGTAGATGATAATGATGATGACCCAGTAACAATCCTAGGTAGTCGTTGTGGTCAGTTGGAGTCCAAGTGTGTCCAGCCTGAAAAATCATGTAGCACATCCCCCCATTCCAGGGGTTAAAAAAATGGAGTCCAATAAGCAGCATCAGGGACATGTTAAAAGTAGGGGATCACAATCCCTTGTTTTGGATTTCTTTGTCCAAGATGCAAATGATGAGTCAGTTGCAATCTGCCAGCTTTGCCATGTGTGTGTGAGTCAAAGTAAAAAGGGGAGTCATCTGGGCATGGAGGGCCAGTGTACACATCTTAAGAACAGGCACATGGTACTGTGGACCCAGCACCAGATGACAGCTAATGCCATAGTGGGGTGTTCACCCTTGTCATCAACCTTACTGAGCATGTTATCCCTTCCATGAGTGTAAGACCAAGTAGGAACGTCTGCATTAGTGATGAAATAACACCAAAGGATTACAACAAGCATGATGAGGGGGAGGATTATGATTTAGAAATCTTGTCAAGTGGTGATCAGTGTAGCAGTGATGGTGGTGGTGGTGATTAATGCAGTGTGTCTAGTGCAAGTGGTACATCAACCCCTGTTTGTAAAATGGGGAAAATAACTTCATTTGTGGACTTGTCACCTGTGCACTCCTCTTGATCACACATCCACACCCCCACCCCAGGCCATTCACAAATCAGAGCCATTTGACACGCCCTGTGCAAAAAGTGTAAGTCAGCCCATGTTGGAGAGTGTTTTTGCCTGTAACCTCTTGCCTGCCTGCCTGAAGCACGTGACCTACACTGTGTAAGCCATGTGATATGTGTGGGCTGCCTGTGAATTCTCACTCTGCCTTACAGTGGAATAAGGCAAAATGCACAACATGAAGTCATAATCACAAAGCGAAGTGGCAAAGTGAGGGTTTAAAATGGGCACTTTGCATAGCGGAATACTAACACGTTCACTTCATGGGCAGAATTTTACTTTGCTGCATCTCTACATACCTCTCATTTTATGACTGGATTAAAAAAGACACAGGAGTCATGTGATGCCCAGGTCTGAGAAGCTACTCTTCATCTGGGCTTCCGCTCCTACAATCCAAAACTGGCAAAATATTCCTTTAACGGTAGAATATCTTGTTCAAATCCACAACCTAACTTTAGTTTTACCTTTGGACATCAGTTTTGTTCTGGCAAAATGGACTCTGAAATGAGGTAGGCGCTACCTTAGTGTACCCCTCCAACCACACAGGACAAATCTTTCAAACGATCTAAAGCCCAGGCATCTGGGATGGGTCGATCTTCTACTCCAACATAGGGGAACCTCACCATCAACTGAAAAAAGATTCTTGCTTGAATTCACCCCATATGAGGAGTTGTTGCAAGAACTCACTAAGGGACTTAAATCTTTGTGCTCTGATATAAATGATTTAGGAAGACAAGTCAGGGATATGACGGTTTGTGCACATTCAATGGAGGCATGGAGAGACAAGATAGAACCAGACCGTCATGCCCTTAGGCAGAAAGTTGCATGTATGGAAATGAAGATGGAGGACCTAAAGGGCCCGAGTTGCCAGAGAAATATTGCAATATTTGGCCTCCCCAAACATGCTGAAGGTGCTATTCCTATTATGTTTGCGCAGAAGCTTTGTGCCAAGTTTCCTGGCCCATCTCCCAGTGGTCCCTCCTACGTTATTGAATGGGATCACTGCTCTCTACGACCGATGGTACCCAAAGGCCCTCTACCACGGCCCTTCATATTTCAATTTCTTAATTTTTGGACAAACAACACCTCCTGAAAAAAACATGAATTACAAGAGGTTACCTGGGAGGTAACACAGTTGAGAATAGCACAAGACCTTCCCAGCTCTGTTTGGTAAAGGAGCAGCTTACTATTCAATGGTTTCCAAGTTGATCACGGTTGGGGTCCGTTCAAATTGCTGTATCCAGCACATCTACAGATTTTAGTCAATGTCTTCCAGAAATCTTGGGACTCAACAGACCAGGCCACCTCAGAAATAAATACGCTTCTGCCCAATTTGTTCAAGGACCACTGAGTTGCAAATTATGGTTAGGATTTGCCAGGCTGATGGTGTGAATAATAGTTTCTCTCTCCACTGTGATTTTACCATTTTTACCCATGATTTTTTCATCATTGGTACTAACCAGGATTACCTTAATACCTGCACTTTTTGGAATGTCATCTGAACTGGACTTTGAATCTTAATGGGATCCTCTATCGATCTATTATGACTTGGGGAACCCACTCGCAACTATTGTCCCCTGGCATCTTCTGCAGTTATCTCCATTTTTATAGCTTCAAGGTGTGGTAATTGGGAACCGGTGTCGGCTGCCTATTTATCCTGCAGAATGGCTCATTTTGCTCACAAGTATGTCTTATTGCTGGGGTTCCATTGGACTGAAGCCTCCTTCATACCATATTCCTCATCTGAATGAGGATGTACCAGTGTGCCCTGTGATATACAATGCTGGTCTGCATGTACAGAAATTTTTGGTAACATTAAAAACTCTGCTGGGGAGATTGAACACTATTTGTAGTGGACTGCTAATACCTATATGCTGCCCTCAGTTGTGCTTCTTTTTTGTTGCTGGTTTGGTCAATTGCAGACCCATTTTACTGCTGTGCCTTTTTTGATTCAACATTCTTCTTTGAAGCAGGTTGGCAGCTCAACAAGAATGCAACTACTTAATACATTTTGAAGACTATCTGGTCTTCTTTAACCCTAAAATTGCAGGTTAGGCTGATTGGTTCCAGATCTTTATGGCCTGTTTCCCAAAGCACCAGTTACCAGATACACCTTATATTTGCTTCTGAGTGAATCTATCATGACCTAGTAAGCCCACCCACAATTTCTCACTATCCGGAAGCTTATGTGATATTTTCTACCACATGGCTTTAATACCTCATAATTGGGAGCTGGCATTCGTGAACTTTTCCCTTTGTAGAAGAATTAAATGGGCTTATAGAACTGCTTCATTGATGGTGATCCTTGACTGGAAATCTCCTTCAATCCATATTTTCATTCGATCGAGAATGTGCTCCTGTGCCCGTGATTGGAAAAATTATTCTGCATGTAAAGAGATTCTTGGTAATTTTACAAGTATTGTTGAAGAGACCTTACTCTGCTTGCAGCGACCGGTTAATATCCATACGCTGCCATGATTTGTGCCCCTTTTTTGCAGTCAGGGTCCATCAATTTGTAAACCTGTTTTACAGCTAGGGGCTTCTCTGATTCAGGATTCTTGATCAAACTCTGTTTGTGATGCAGTAAGGATGCAGGTTGCTAACATGTTTTGAAGACCACCTAGTTCTCCCTATATTACTGTAGCGGGCTGGGTTGACTGGTTGCTGCTGCTCATGGACTGTTCTTCCAGCACCAGTTACCAGGTATTTCTTCTATCCAACACTGATTCAAGAGTTCTCTGGACTGTTTCACCAGTGTATCTGCTGTGAACTAGAATTTCATGTTGAATCTTATTTTTACTTGGCAGAGGATGTCCAAGTTTTGTTTTAGTTGAACAGACATATTATATTACCTGAGTAGTCTTACTAAGTTGATGGACATAGCCAGTGAAGTATAGAACCTGGTATCCTATGGATGGTACTTATTTAAAGACCAGTGCCTAACCTGGAACAATACTAATTAGCTCCTTCTGTGCTAGTTTGCAATTAGTGGACATAAATGTTTCCTTCCTGATCGACCTTGGCTTTTATAATGAACAAAAGTTTTGGGTGGAGGTAAACAGGGCTGATCTTTTCCATATACCTTATTGTATGACCAGTAATATTGAATGATAGTGTTAGGTTGTAATCATTCCTTATTGATTATTAACTACAGTATCCTAGAGTTAGGAAGGCATTTTTCTTTTATGGATCTTGCTATACTGTATTATGTGATTCGACACGTACATAGTGCATTTGTATTAATGTTAATTCTTTAAAAGTTCTGAAAATTAGGTTAAGGTTGTTAGATTATTTTTGTTTTTACTGGTTATTGGTCACAGCACATCACTGCTGGGTTTGGGAGGGAGGGTGGGAGCCTGGGTGGGGTATAGCTCAAAATACCTGAGGTCTATCATGCGCCAGGCACTGTGTGTGTGGTGGGGAATGGGTAGGGTTTTTCTTTTCCTGTTTATTGAATGATAGAGGGTGGGAGGGTTGGAGAGAGTGCTGTTCCAGAGAAGGTTTTTCATAGGTCTTCAGCATGATAGGCAATGTTATATTTTGGGAGGAATAGTCTACCTTTTAACATATTTTGATTTAGGATGTTGTTTCTTGGCTACCGGTTTTGTTCTTGGAATGTAAAGAGTGCCCAATCCCCAGTGAAAAAGTTCAAAAATTATGCTACATTTAAATAGACTACAAGTTGACATTGGTATGCTTCAGCTAAACACACCCACATTTTTCCCACTACATTGCTCCTGGGTGGGTCATGTTTTTGGTGCCGGCACGAATACCTGATGCCAGGGGGTGGTCATCTTGACTGCACAATGGGTCCCTTTTCGGATCTTACAATTAGTGTCTGATCCATATGGCAGATATGTGCTTCTTAGGGCCCTGCTGGGGCACAAAAAAGTTGTCTTGGGGGTTGTATATGGTCTTATGGGTAATGATTCTTGCTTCTTTGCTAATTTGTTGAATTTACTTATGCCTTGGGTATCCCTTCCCATCATACTCGCTGGTGACTGAAATATAGTTCTTAACAACAAATTAGGTTAGATCTGGTTGAAGCCTTCACGGACTGACACCATATCAGCTGATACTGCAAGAATTAATGGATTTTGTAGGGTTAGTTGACCCTTAGAGTGTTTTGAACCCAGATCTCTGGGAATACTCTTTTTACTTGATCACACATAATTCATTTTCCAGAATAATCTTTTTCCTGTTGGGGATTCTGTGGTGCCAAAGTGGTATCAGATCATCATCCAGTTATTATTCAGTTGTGTTTGTCTATTTCAACTGATTTAGAAAAATCTTGGAGACTAAATAACCAATTTTTGAAGTCGCCAAAAATTTTAGAACATGTTAATAATTTTGCTTCCTCATTCGTACAGTGTAACTCTCCCTCTGTACCTAAGCAGAACGTCTTGTGGGGAGTAATAAAATGTGCTCTTCGGGGGGGGGGATTTGGTTATCTTCTAAGCACAAAAAACAAAAAGCTCAAGTGGCTTCTATGCATTTGGAGCAGATCAGACAGCATGAGTGACAACTCTCCCCCATTTTCCCTGAAGATGTATGGGAATGTTTGGAGACTCTGTGGGATAGATATTATGAAACCATGAGTGAGTGTGCTGAGCATCTTCTGTTAAGACCTAGGGTACGCTATTTTGATCAAGGTGAGAAAGCAGTCAAACTTCTGGCCTTACTGGTAGACACAGAGAAAACATTAGAAAATTCTATTACACGGAGAGGGTGGTAGACAACTGGAACAGACTCCCAGAGGAGGTGGAGGGGACAAGAACAGTAGCAGGATTCAAAACAGCATGGGATAGGTACAAGGGTAGTATAGACCTAGGATGGGGGAGGGTTAATCTAGAGAGTTAACATCTTAGATCTGGCTTTCAGGTAGTGATATTGGACAGTCTGGGTGGGCCTGGTGATCCTTTTCTGCTGACAAATTCTATGTTTATATGTTATGTTTCTTGCACAGGGCTCAGATAGCTGATTGAATGATACTTTCTATTAAAATGGATTCCGGCATATTGATCACTTTTCCATGTGGCATTGCTGCCCAATTTCAGGCCTACTATCAAGCAATATATACCCCCTCATTAGACTCTTCCTGGTCTTCTCAGTTTGAGACCTTTTTTCGGGATCTTGATCTCTCACACCTTTCAGAAGCCCAGGTGGAATTTTTAAAATCTCCAATGATCATACAGGAACTAGAACGTGCTGTTGATTCCCTGGCCTCTGACAAGACTCCATGATTGGATGGATACACCTCTAAATTTTATAAAAAATGTAAAAGCCTTCTGGCCCCTATTTTCTTGAACTCATTTAACTATGTTTTCTCCCACAGTACTTCTGACTCGTCTTTTAACTGAGGCCCTGACAGTAGTTCTCTTAAAACCTAGAAAGATCCCCTAAAAGTTTCTAGTTATAGGCCTATCTCTCTCATTAATCTGGATTATAAAATTCTAGCCAAAGTTCTAGCAACCTGGTTAAATAATTTATGAGATTGCTTGATAAGTAGAGAGCAGGTTGGTTTTGTGCCAGGACAACTCTCGGTGGACCACTTACAATCTTACCTTATCTCCATATAGAGGGAGTCCACCACCCCTGCGGTGCTGGCCTCCCTGGATGGAGAGAAGGCATTTGATAGAGTCTCCTGGGAATATGTATTTAGAATATTTCCCTTTACCACATTCCATCTGAGTTTATTCAATGGGTTAAAGTCCCTTATTTCCAACCCTTGGCCAGGGGTCTATGTAATGGCATGAAGTCCAAGTGTGTTTACCTCTGCCAGGGCACTAGGCAGGGATGTCCCTTATCCCCATTCCTTTTTAATCTTTTCCTGGAACCTTTGATTAGGAAAATCAATGCCACCCCACAAATTCAAGGTATCCCACTAGGCTGCTATCAATACAAATTATCGGCTTACGCAGATGAGATTCTGTAACATGTTATTCACCAGGTTATGCCCCTGTCTGCTGCCCTGGAGATAATTATGCAATTTGGCTCATTCTCCAATTATAAATTAAGTATAGATAAAACTGAAATTATGTTGCTAAATGTTCAGACTCACAGAGAGAGTCTAGCCCATCTTGGCTAGTGTGGGTTAAAGACAAGCTTAAATATTTAGGCATTTATATTACCACTTACCAACTCAAAATGAGGCAGTACAATTTGGACTCATTAACAGATCAAGTTAAATGGGACTTCATCCATTAGACCCTTCTTCCTATGTCTTTTGGGGTAGGTTAAACATAGTAAAATTAATGTGTTACCTCATATATTATATCCCTTCTCAAGCTCACACAATGTATCCCATGCATTTGATTTAATGATTTGTCTATAATTATTTCTAATTCTTGAAGGGCAAGTCCCCTAAAGGGCACATCTAAAATTGACTGCTCCCAAATGTAGTGGAGGACGCAAGGTTAATAACTTTTATTTATGTCATTTAGCCATTCATAGCTCCCACTATTTTCAATGGCACCGTAACCCATTAGAGGACTCCCTAACAAATTACATCCCTCAATGGCTGGACACCGAAAGAGAGCAATGTTCCTGGTTAAAACTAAATATTACAGCTTTGCTTCATGTCCCCAAAATAAGCTTCACTGTCAATTACAAGGCTCCCTGTTGGACACTTCAGTAATGGTCCATAAACAGCTCTGCTCCTTGCTTCACTTGAACCCTATTAAGGATTTATCACAACATTTGTTAGGGAACACTAATTTTAAAATTGATGGGTGCCCCTTACATTGGCTTTTTTGCTATATTCAGAGACTAGTACTGTTGCACATTTTTTGCAAGATGGATATCTGCTAAAATTTTTGGATGCCCAGTAGAAATATCAGATACATACGAACATTCAAAGAAGCCAGCAGAAGAAGGCCATTTGGTCTATCAAGTCTGCTCATGTTGCAGGGGCCACAGCTTCAGCTACTGTCCCTGCCCCCTCTCACCACTCATCCCATCCTCCCTACCCATGACCCTTACCTCTCCCTATACCTGTCCCAGCCTCTCTTAAAGTTGCCCACTGTCTTCAATAAGATTACCTCTTCTGGCAGCGCATTCCAAATGTCCATCATCCTCTCTGTGAAGAAGTGCTTCCTGACATCCCTTTTAAAAGTCCCACCCTCCAGCTTAAGACTGTGCCCCCCCATGCTATGGTTGTCACTCAGCTTAAACAGGCTCTCCTTATCAACCTTATTTATCCCTTTCAAGTACTTGAAGGTCACAATCATGTCCCCTCTCTCTCTCCTGTCTTCCAGGGAGTACATGTTCAGTGCCCTCAACCTCTCCTTGTATGCCTTCCCCTGCTGACCAGCTATCATCTTTGTAGCCCTCCTCTGGACCTTCTCCAGCAGGTTAATGTCATTTTTGAGTTCTGGGCACCAGTACTGAACTCCACACTCTTGATGCGGCCTTATCAGTGACCTGTACAAGGGCAGTATAACCTCCTTTCTCCTACTATTGATCTCCCTAGATATGCATCCCAGCATCTTGTTTGCCTTGCTGCTGCTTTCTTGGCTGTGTGGAGAGCTTCAGGTCACTAGTGATCATCACCCCAGGTCCTTTTTCTCCTCTGATGCAGATACTCAGACTCCACCCAGGTAGTACTCTGTCCTAGGATTCTTGGCTCCAATATGCATAACTTTGCATTTCTTGGCATTTAAGCCAAGCTGCCAGATCCTGGATCACCTCCCTAGCTTTTCCAGATCTTTCTGTAGATCCTGTGTCCCTTCAGCTGTGTCCACTCTCCCACGGAGCTTGGTGTCAGATAACCAAGAATCATTCTTTTACTTTTTTTCAAATAACTCATTTGCTACTCTGATACTTTGGTGCTGGGCTTTGGCCAGATAAGTATGGGAAACAGTTATTTAGTCTAGCACCTCATGCATCGTCTCCACATGCTATTTCTCCTATATACCAAACTTTATGACTTAATGCCCAATAAAGAAACAGGAATGGTTCCTTACAGCAGAGAGCCCTCCTCTAGTGAACATATCCTATGACTGGGCCAGCTATGATCTCATACTTATAAATGCTTATGTTGGGATAGATATAGGTTTATGCAATTTCAGATACTCCATAATCTTTATTACATGCTTGTTAAACTATAGAAAATGGGTAAAATCTCTTAGGATCTTTGTTCATGATTTGGTAAAGAACAAGGCACCTTAGTTCACATATTTTGATACTGTGAAAAAGTGGTTCCTTTTTGGGATGCCATACGGTGGCATCTGGACCCTGCTGGGACTGGACTCTGCAATTCTCCCTAAAGTGTGTATTTTAGGGGTACTGATGGTGTATTTTTGAAGGCCATATGGCGTCGCCTGGACCCGCTACAGGATTGGACTCTGCAATTCTCCCTAAAGTGTGTATTTTAGGGGTATTCGATGGTGTATTGCTTGGTACTCAATGTAATCATATGGCTCTAATCTCTACTTGTGCTAAGAAAGTTATCCTACAACACTGGTGTGATCAGACTACCCCAACACTTTTGAAATGGTATACAGACATTCTTTTTGCTCTCCAAGCAGAAAAAATTATAGCGAGCTTAGCAGATCATCTTTCAGCTTACAAGAAAGTATGGGAATCATTATATACTTTATTAACCTTATGAGTTCTCCTGTATCGACTTTACTCGGTTTCAGGTAGGTCCAGATAATATTTCTGACTCCCTTTCTTTATTTCTTATGTTGCTGGTGTGCTGTGTTAACTGTCTTGATTGTGACTTTTGTTGTATATATTTGATTCCTCTTAGATAGATAATCCTTTCCCAATAATTGAAATACCTATAGAATCAATGGTTTCTTATCTTTATAATGATTCTTTCTCCGGGGATCTGGTGGTTGTTAAAAGGTGGGTGGGTATTTTTGTGTTTTCCTTTTTTATGTATTAATGTTTTCATGTTCTGTGGGCTGTTGTTCTTGTATATTTTGAAACATTGAATAAAGTATATTCAATTTAAAGAAATGATTGGATTAAAATGAACAGCAATATGCCAATCACATTTTTTTTACTGTTATTCTTATTCATTTTATTTGCTGAATCCTTCTGCAGGTGCACCTGTTATGGCTACTGATTGGATAAACAAGTAGAAGTGGTTACATATTTTGGTGGGAAAACATTTTAACATGATTGGCCAGTGCTTGTGGAGGAAAAATGAATGGAGTGTGTTTATTGGTGGTATAAATATACTATGTAGTCTGGTGTCTAAGAATTTTCCCTCCTTTTTAGGCTGGCATCCTAGATGGGAAGAATATCACTGTGATTGTTTTGAAATATACTGATTTATACATAGGAAGAAGTAATACCCGCAAGAAAATAACCTGCCTGTATAACAAATTTACAGTTGTACAGTTTTAGTCATCTATGTCACACATACAGACAATGGGGCCTATGCATGAAAGGGCAGAAAGTATGCAGCAGAGGTGTGTCCCACCTACATAGCTCCACGCCCATGGACGGGTGTGCACAGGCTGGAATTCATTTTGCTTGCCACCTGTCCATGGCCCTGCCCCCTGGGGTGCTGGATCACGGAGGCCGGACAGGGCAGAGTAGTAGATCCAGGTGGGTAGCAAATTAGATGCCTATCCTGGATCCTGGGTGGCTCTCCTGCTCTGTGGGAGCAGGGCAGTGTGGAAAGGAGGGGGTCTGGGTGCATGTATATCACACACAGGCATCAAGGGAATGCACCATTGTTCCCCATTATCTAGTGGTCCTTCCCCTGTCTGAGCTCCATCACAGTGTCACCATGCCTTGCCTGGCACACAAATGTACCCCCCTCACATCAGAGCCCCTGCCTTGGTTCCATAAGACAGTTCACCCCCACATCAGAGCCCACACCCAGTCCCATATGACAGTTCTCTCTCCCTCCCAACATTAGAGTTCCTGTGTGGCCCTATATGACAGTGCATACCCCCACATATCAGAGCCCCTGCCCAGTCCTGTAAGACAGTATGTTTGCCCTATAAATAGGCAGTGCACTCCCAGCATCAGTTGTATGAACGGTGGCCAAGGTGGTGTGTGGAGTGATGTGCCACTCGCTGTCCATCACTGTGACACCAATGTGCAGGTATGGGGGACAGGCGGTGGTGTTGTTGGTGCTGTGTGGGGTCAAGCAGTGCAATACTGGCCAGGGGCCACTGGGATGGGGCTCTAGTTGTGGGGGAGAGGGTCTCCCTGACTTGTGGGACTTGGGCGGAGGCTCTGATGTGTGGGTGTGTGTGTACTGTCTAACAGGACCTGGCAGTGGCTGTGATGTGGGGAGAGAGAGAGAGAACTGTTATACAGAACCAGGGAGGGAGTTCTGTGTGCATGGAGCTAGATGCTATGGCAGTTGCAGCAGGGTCCTCAATGCCATATCCAACACCCTCTTGTGCCCCTCTGTGCACAGCACTATTCCCCTATGTGAATGGCACATAGCATGGCCATGCCCCTGACACTCCACCCAGACTGCCCTGGCACATAGCTGCCCATATGGCTGGGGAATCAGGTGTACATCTGGCCCACATGCTGCTAGTGAATGCCATGGGACCCCCACTGCATGGCATTCACATGTACTGTTGCCTACGTTCCTCAGATATGCAATGTGTAGGCAACCTTTTTTTTTTTGCATAGACTCCATTATTAGAGATTTCATTATGTTGGCTAACATGTTAAATGTACCTATATTTGCAGGTCATTCTCTGTGTTAAATGCCATAACTAGTGTTTATTTGTTATTTTTTTGACATCATATGCAAGTAGGTAATAAGGAAAAAAGTTAGATTTTGGGGTGGTCATCAGACAAAATTCTTGTGTCATGAGCTGTTTACTGCCACAGTTAATTAACTGCAACAGTAGAACAGCTTGCAACATAAGAAACAGTAGAACAATTATTTGATCTGAACCTATTTTTGGGTCTCAAATTAAGATGTGACATTAAAATGGGTCACAATCAAAAAATTCTCAAAAATATGGCTTCAATGTCATCCAAACCTCCAGATTTTGAAACATTCAGGTGTTTAAATTCCTTTTCAACTTCCTTTACCATTATATCTCTAAATCTAAATTTAAGTCCAGAATCTATCTTATTATTTGTTTCTATGTTTCATTTAATTTTGTTTAATGAGATTTCTGATGTCTTTCTATTTAATCCAGGAATATTTAAATCAGGCAAGTCAATAAAATATGTATTAAAATAATTTGCTACCTCTTCTTGATCTTTTATTAATTTCCCCCCTCACTTAAATTAATCTTTTGAATTGGTCTTATAGGGTCCTTTAAATCTGAGATTTGCCTCCAAAATTTTTTTGGATCTTGTGCCTTGTTTAGTTGAACCAGGTAATACTGGGCTTTCACTTTTTTAATATCTTTCTTATATTTATCTCTCCAGTATCTAAATTTTTCCGAGGTCACAGATTCTTTGTACTTTCTTGCTTTTTTCCATACCCTATCCATTATTCTTATTTGTTTTTTTTAATTTATCTGTTATCTAGGGTAATTGCCTGTTTTTAACTATCCTTTTTACTTTTGGGGCATGTTGTTGAATACATAATGACTTTCTCTCATTAAATTCTTGAACTTCCAATTCTATATCTGGAATGAGAAAAACTCTTTCCCTATTTTGTTTTATTAAAGTATTCCTAAAATTTATCTAATTAAACCTAGTATAATCTCTTGTCCAATACAATGTTTCATTTGTTTTTATGCTGGTATTTAGATTAATTACACATGTTATTGGGTTATGATCACTTGAATTTAATGGTAATATCCCGACTCAAAACTTCTAAATCTTGAAACAAATGTTAAGTCCAATATAGAACATGTAGCTTGATTGTTTGTAATTCTAGTTGGATTTTATTATTTGCTCCAATCCCAATGTTGTAAAACTATTCTTAACCTTTCCCTTTAGATTGTAACCAATTTGAATTAAAATCTCCTGTTATTAAAACATGATGACTTCCTATCTTGTCCAACATAATCTCTGCCAAAGAGTCAAATGTCCTTATTTTTGTCTTAGGTGGGCATAAAACACCCCTACAATTAACTTCAAAGAACAGATTTTTATCATCAGGCCATCCACCCCCTCATGATTAATTGTTAATATGGTCTGATAAGGACAAAGATTATTTTTTATATAAAGTAAAACCCCACCACCCTTCTTTTCCCTATCTTTTCTAATTATTTTATAATCCATTAATCAAATATCATTATCCTGTATACCCTCATGAAGCATGTTTCAGAAAGTGCTATTATATCATATTCAAATTCTGTAACCCAAACCCGGTACTCATCAATTTTATTTATCAAACTTCTAACATTTTCATGTACCATAGAAATTCCTTTATTTCCATTTGGTCCTGGATTTTGTTCAATGTCTCCACTCTGTATTAATAATAATACACAGAGCAGATGACTTTTTATTTGAACTCAATTTACATGCTAAATGCCCCGTGGAAAATTGTCTCTGAGCCTGTTTCCATACATTTGTAAATTGATTACGTCTTTTTATCAATTGATGTTGCTTTAAATAGTCTGAGATCCCTATAATCAATTTATTTGCATCCTGTTTTATAATACTAACCTCTAGTTGTTCACATCTACTTAATATCCAAAACCCCCACATCATGTACCCTACAATTAAAACTTTTAACAAATAACTCATTTTAAGGCAAGGACTTTTAAAACCTTAGTAATTTAACAGACTACTAATGTTTTTCCTCTCCGAGTGGTGCTCACGCCAATCAGTATGTCGCGCATGGCGCCGAGCCTGTAAGGCATGTAGCTCAAACACACAGCTCCCATCCTTCTACATGCACCCAATCACTCAATTTACTTGACTGAAGTCCAGAGTTCTTCCCTGTATTGCAGGACTTGCCTAAAATAAAGTGCAGTTTCACAGATAAAAAGATGCAGTAGCTGACTGGAAATTAGTTTAGCATCTCCCAACTACGGCAATGTTCAGCTCTCACCTGCAGCCCTGCTGTTATTCGGGCCGATGTACCTGTGCTGTAATGATGGAAAATATGCAGGCAGTAACTTTAAACACAGGAGCCCCCGCCCCTTCTATATGCACCCAATCACTCAATTTACTTGACTGAAGTCCAGAGTTCTCCCCTGTATTACAGGACTTGCCAAAAATAAAGTGCAGTTTCTACCTCATTACCTATCTGAGCATCCGTTATGGTGGGACCCACTTCTATGAATATTAAAAGTCATTTGGAGTGGGACCCACTTCTATGAATATCAAAAGTCATTTGTGGTCAAGGCAGCAACATCCCTTAGCCATTATACCCTCAAACTCAACTAGGCAATCCTGGACACAGAGCTATTTTGTAGACACTTTGCCGGTCAGTGAGCTTACTCCTGCTGTCTCTGTGAGTCATTCAATCATTTCTTCCCCCTCTGCTCTTCACCCACTTTCAACCATAATTGTTCAGATAGACAATCTACCTCTCATGCCAATACAATGCCTAGACTAGTTCATACTATCTCTACTCCTGCAGCTCGTGTTGATCTATGTGCTGTCCAGTCAAATACTTTGGAGAAAAAGCAGTATGTAATAATTTTAATGAATCCAGCTGTCCTGTGCATGGTTGTACCTTGCTCCATGTCTGCACCTACTGCAGAGAAGCTCACGTTCACTACATTTGTCCAAAAGCTCCCAAGCGCCTTTATGACTACAGACACATCCATCTACACCCAGCAGTATTTCTGCCCTGGCTCAGCTTTTGGAACTCTGTCCTTTCCAGATATAGCTCTCCATCTCATAGCTGGCTTCACTCATGGATTCCACACTGGTATCTCAGTACTCCCATTGAATTCAATGATTTGTCCCAATCTTCATTCTGCCACCTCAGAACCATTAGTAGACACTCAGTTATCACAGACAGAACTGGACAAAGGCGTTATCATTGGACTATTCAATACTCCTCCTTTCCACACATTCAGGATCAACCCCATAGGCATAGCTACCAGAAAATTCTCCGGTAAAAAAAATGACTGATCATAGATTTCTTGGCTCCTTGTAATTCAGCTATTCCAAGCATCAACTCACTTATACCGTCAGATCACTACTCCCTGTCATAAGCAAGAATTGATGATGCCATTTCATTCATAAAACACTTTGGACCTGGTTCCTGGGTAGCTAAGGCTGACATCACCAATGCATTTAAACTTCTTCCAATTCACCCTTCATTGTGGCACTTCTATGGCATTCAATGACAGAACCAATTCTACTTCACCACCCGCCTGACCTTCAGCTGCAAAAGCAGCCCTAAACTGTTTGACATCTTCTCTGAGTTCCTCTGCTGGGCATTGTTAAATGTATGTCACCATCCATCAGTCATCCATCTCCTTGACGATGTTCTCCTCATCGATCCTCCAAATGCTCCTCTGGCTGCCGATATCACTTCCTTAGTGACTCTCTTCAATGACCTAGCTGTTCCTCTCTCTAAAGAAAAGACTCTGGGTCCCATCACCTCCATCGAATTCCTCAGCATCATTCTAGATTCATCAGCTATGGAAATTCAGCTACCATTGGACAAATTGCATCGTATATGCAAACTAGTTGACTCCTTTTCAACCAGGTACAGCTGTACTCAATGCAAACTTTTGTCCCTCCTAGGATATCTCAATTTTGCTATGCGAATTATACCCCGAGTCTGGTCCTTTATTTCTTACCTTATCACTTTGGCATATTCAGTAACTGGCCTCCATCATCACCTTACTATTTTAGCTGTTGCAAGATCAGATTTTGCCATGTGGGCTCTGTTCTTTTCTGGTTGGTCCAGATGCTCTATATTTTATCAAGCTCCTTCTCCTGATAACCAACCCAGGATCTTCACGAATGCCTCACCACTTCACGGATATGCAGCCATGTTTGGCATGGCCCTGTTCACTGCTCCATGGCCTAGAGAAGCCTCTTCTCTCCCTGACTTTTCCAGATCTTCAACTATATTTGAAATTTTCCCTATAGTTGCAGCTGCCTCTGTATGGGGTCTCACTGGTCATTTCAAACCATTTCTGTCTTCACTGACAATCTACCCATGGTAGACATTATTTTAAAAGGCAGGTCTTCATCCTCTGTCATCACATTGTTTCTATGAAGACTGACTTGGCTCTCCCTCATCCATCACTTTGTTATACAATGTTTCACATTCCAGTCATATAAATAAAGTTGCTGATGCATTATCCCACTTTCAATTTCAGAAATTCAGATGCCTTTGCCCTTCAGCAGATCTCATCATGAGTCCACCTCCATCATTCTCAGACCTCATAATTACATAGCTTACTATCTTGCTCAACCTTCCCATCTTATTTGTCGACCATGGCTCCAGCTACAAGATCATCCTATCTCACTGCTTGGAACTGCTACACTGCCTTTTGTGGCCTCTCATCATCGCTGATGCCTTCTGAAAATTTTGACTCTGTTCTTGCCTTCCTCACATTCTGTCACCAATTCCTCAAGCTCTCCTATGGAACAATAAAGGAATACCTTTCTGATATCCAGTTCTTCCTATCCCAGTTTTCACCATCTGTTCCTTCTCTATTCAGCAACCCTTCCATCAGACTTCTCATGTTGGGACTTCAAAGAACTTCAAAGCCTTCAGTTTCCCGCCACCTGCCCATTGATGGACCCCTCCTTCGAAACTTACTGGATCTCCTCAAGTCACATCCATTCGACCCTCTCAGTGTGTATGATTTCTTCTGCCATTTGTCTTGCATTTTTTGGATTCCTCTGTGACCTGGAGTTTACAGTTTCCTCAGCCTCTACTTCTGCATTTCTCAAGGTGTCTAATCTGAACAAAGTAAATGACCAATATCACCTACTCCTTCCCACATCAAAAACAAATAGACTGCATCAAGGAGTACTCATTCAATATTTTACCTCTGGTGATTCCTATGACCCCATCATTTATTTGGACTCCCTAAGAAGATTTCATCTTCACTCTCAACCTTCCTCCCCTCTCTGCCTCATCAACCAACACCATCCCATGATGACCAAATGGTTTATGAATAACATCAGGATTCTACTACAAAGATTGGGTCATGATCCCTGCTCATTCTCTGGCCATTCATTTAGAATTGGAGCAGCTACTTCAGCTTCCAGACACAACGTACCCCAGCACATCATCAAAAGACTAGGAAAATGGACATCATCAGCCTTCGAGATCTACATCCCTCATCCAGAACAAGAACTCCATTCCGCTTTAGGGTACTCTTTTCTTAGTTCACCTAGAGGATGGGCAGACCGATAGTCATGGATCCTCAGAGGTTTCCTCCATGGGGGTTCTCCTGTGCTAGAGGTCATACTCTCCATGAGTTGGTGGAGGTATCTTTTGGACCTTCTATTCCTACCACTTCCTACTTACATATCAACTACTCAAGGATGGGAATACAGTAAAGCCACAAAAGTATTACAAAGTTACATAAGCACTATCTTATCTATTCCCCAAACATTGAATGTGAGGGCTTAACCCACGATTCAATGTAGAATAGTTCTCCACAACCTCTTCTTAAGCACAGCAATACCACACCTCCCTTGCTTAGGGAGTGTTTTGCCCTCACCTTCCTCCTCCTCCTCCTTCTCCAGTGCTCTTCTCACCCTTGTTCCTGGGCCTTCTATCCCTACTACCTCCTACCTACATATCAACTACTCAAGGGTGGGAATAGAGTAAAGCAGAAAAATATTACAAAGTTTCATAAGCACTGGTAACCCACATCTATTCCCCAAACATTGAACCATCTATACCTGTCCTGTGTGCCCGAAAACCAGATGGAGATCTCTGTGTTTAACACCTGCTTGGCTGAGATTCAGGACTGGATGATGCAAATCTGGTTGCAACTCAATCCAGACAAGACAGAGGTATTGGTGATGGAGCCGGTTATTGGTGAGGAGGAGGGGTACAGGGTAGTGAGCTGGGTTTGAAACTGGGTGGCATATCCTTGATCACCGCCACTCAGGTTAAGGATCTGGGCTGTGTTCTCAATGATGGCTTGACACTTGATGCTCAGGTGTAGATCATTGTCCAAAGTAGCTTTTACCATTTGAAAACATTGCCCAGATCCATGCCCTGAGACCGTCTGGTGACCTGCCCATCCTAATACATGCTCTTGTCATGTCAAGGCTAGACTACTGCAATGCTTTATACCTGGGGCTTTCGGAGACAACCTCTGTTGTCTGCTGCTGGTGCAAGTTCTGGCGGTCAGGCTATTGATGGGTGTTCCCAGATTTGAATATATTATGCCGGTTCTCCATGGGCTGTACATTGGCTTCCGTAATGTGGAGGATTGCCTTCAATGTTGGTTTGCTGACCTGTATCACATTGCAACAGTGACGGAATAACAGTGAAGACCATCAAAGTGACATTTCGGCAGTTCACTGTGATAGTCTGCTGGTTCCCGATACTGTTGCCGCGGGGTGTTTGCCCCTCACAGACCAATTCTAACTTGCGTTGGTTATTTAAAGTCTGGGGGTGCAGGGCAGGGCCTCCCACAAGGAGTGTGGCAGACAAAGCCCCCACAGAAAACAAACATTCATTTCAGCGACGGCACAAACCAACTGACAGTGTTGTGCTGTCCACAGTTGATGGTCGGCAAATTGTGTGGCACAGCATGGTGGAACCTTTGCTGATCTACAAAGACCTACATGGTCAAGGGACCTAACTGCCTACAAGACCTCCTGGTTCCCATTGTCCAGCTCACACTCTTTGTTCCTCTGAGGGTGGCCTTGATATTTCCCAGGATGAGGTTGTGGCTGTCAGGTGACTGGGCTTTCTCAGTGGCTGTACCTGTCCTGTGGAATTCATTCCTGCTAAATCTTAGAGAGGCCCCCTCGGTGGAAACCTTTAAGAGGAGGCTTAAGACACTCCTGTTCAAATAAGCATATAGCCTGACATAATTTTTTATTTTAAGGTTGGTGATTACTACTGATATTAATTAATACTGAATTTTAGTTTATGATTTGTTGATGGGTGGGGGGTAGGAGATATGCTTTGAAATATGTCTATGAAATATGTTTTATAAATAGTCTATATGTGTGTGATATATAATATGTGTTTATTACATTGTACAGTGCTCCAAGCCCACGATTAGGGGCACCTTATAAATAAAATTTTGAGTGATTGATTGATAGTTGCAGAGACACTGGGAATGCGGTCTGCAGAGTGAGAGAGAAACACACAGTGGGAGACACCCACTGTACAGCAATGGTGCTGCAAACTGCTGTCTCTCTCTCTCTCTCTCTCTCTCTCTCTGTCTGTGTGTGTCTCTCTGCAGGAAGAGTTGTGAGCAGGAAAGAAAGACAAAAGGAACAGCATGGGTGCAGGAGACAGAGGGACAGACAGCGGCTGTCACCAGTCATTTCTCCCTGCCGTTCCCATTGGTGTTCATGGCTGTTTGTACCTCTATTTGTGCCATTCCCTGATGCAGCATTTGTCCTGTTGTTACTGGATGCAGTCCACAAGGCCTCCTGTAATCCCTGTGGTCCTCCGCCACACCCCAACACCAGTCTCCTCCGTTGTCTCATCATTGCTGGTAACCTGCAGCCCAGCTACTGACAGTAATGTGAAATATTTGGAAACAGTTTAGTGTCAGTGGCGAGCTGCATTGTGTGTTGTGAATGTGATTCCTGGGACAGGTGTGACAGTGGGTCAGACATTAACTCACAGACAGAGAGAGAGACTTTTGGGGTACAGACAGACAGTAGCAGCAACAGTCTTCTATCTCTGTGTCTGTCTTGCTCATCTTCGGTTCTACAGCCTCCCCGTGGTCATCTCACCCCCACAATCACCGGTGTCCTGTGCCTCTCATCATTCCTCTCTTAATCTGCATATACACAGAGCACTTAAACCCAGTGCTGCAGAAGTCATTTGGAACAAGTTGCATACAGAGACAGGGGACATGAGTGAGACAGGAAACAGCAGTCAGTTTGGTGATTACAGAAAGGAGAGAGACAAGTGAAACATGCATGGACTATTTTACAACTCTGCAGGATACAGTAACATTGATCTTATTTCCTATGTTATAAAACAGTTTCTGTGCATTTTATTTTTTCTTTCAAAGACCCCATGTTATAAGCGCAATAATCCACTCCATGGTATGGGGTTATTAGGGATTAATCAACATTCCGTGTGCTGTGAAGGGACTCAGACTGCAGCATAATGCCTCGCAACCCACCCATGGTGGTGATTAATCCCCACTAACCCCATACCCTGTCATGGGTTATTGCTTACTTTCTCACCTGGTGAATGTGATTATACCCACAACCTTTATAGTACTCAGAGTCCCTCCCAATGTATAGAAGACTGAGAATCTGAGGCAAACAGAACAACCGTTTACTTTCAATTTCCTGCCTAAGTAGCTAAGCCTGATGACTCAAGGTTCTCTGCTGCTTGAAGTGGTTTCTATAGACTGCTTGTTAATGTGTTAACCTACTTGAATTTCAATGAATTCTGATACTAGGTATTGAAGTAGTGTACTGTGTACTAAAAGTAGTATATCAGTAAATCTTCTCTTTATGACAACACCATTGCCTCCATGGTACATTATTTCCATTTCTCTGGCATCCTCTGCTGTTTTTCCCTTGTGGGTGTTTTTTCTCTCTGTTGTAGTTTCTGCTAGGAAAATATCTCACTGGAGTTTCCAGTCCTTGCTGGGGGATGGCCTCCGGCCAATTTGAATTTGATTGGACCTATTGGATGGATGGAGGATAACCCATTGGTGAGTAATGGTAGTTTACTCACCTGGTGAAGGTGATTAAAGGAGCACCTTTTTACAGCACTCTGAGTTACAACACATGGGGTTACCTGAGCTCTCCTCATAGGCTGATGCACAAAGAAATTCCAAAATTCAAAATCTGATCCGTCTTCTCCCTTTCCTCTTCCACAGTCCTCAGTCTGAAATCTTCCAGAGCTTGAATTGATCCTGAAAGATGATAGAAGTAGCAACAGAATGACCCTAATGGTCCCCGTAATAAAGTATCTACAATCTATGTTTGATTAACATGTTCATGTTTCTTTAATGATCTTTAAGAAAAAAATACCATACATAACTATCTCATACTGTATGCGTATCCATGTAGAAAAGTTGAGATCTGCAGAAATACTTAGCACTGATACAATTATCATGATATATACAATATCTACATATTTCTACTGTGGCATTGTCCTGTGGTAGCAACCTTTCTGTTCTCTAATTGTCCTTTCCTTCTCAGTGGATGGACCATGCAATGCTGTAAAAGGTTCTTCTGTAATCACCTTTACCAGGTGAGTAAACTATCATTATCTAGCATACATTTTTACAGCACTCCGAGTCATAACACATTTGTGATTATACAGCAGTAGAGTTCTCTTGTTGGGTGAGAGGAGGAATAGGAGTTAAAGCTGTCTTGATTACCTTCCAGCCAAAGTCTGAGTTGCTAGTTAGACCAGTATCGAGCTGGTAAAACCTGGTGAAGGTATGTGGGGATGCCCAGGTAGCTGCTTGACAGATCTCTGCTATGGATGCTGAGTTACACTCTGCACAGAATGTGGCTACTGCCCTAGTGGAATGGGCCCTGATCTGGGATGGGGCTGGGGTATCCCCTATGGTGTATGCTTTAATGAATGTTTGACATAGCAACAAAGCAACAGTCAACCTAGAAACCTGTAAACCCTGGTTTGGCCCCTGGGAAATAATGAACAGTCTGTCTGACCTTCTGAAGGTGTCTGTTCTGGCTTGGTAGGTCTTAAGTGCCTGACCCAGGTCTAGGTAGGCCAGAGTATTCCTATGGGGGTCATTCTCCTGCAGGGTGAATGTAGGTATCGATATCTCCTGCACCAAATGGAAAGTGGAGGCCATGTTGGGAATAAAGGATGGAACTGTTTGGAGAACTACTTGGTCTGGGAAAAAGATCATGAATGGCATTCTACAGGATAGGGACTGAGTCTCACTGGTTCTCTTGGCTGACAAAATTGCCACCAGAAACACCATTTTCATGATAAGGAATGTTAGGGATGCTATCTCCAGTAGCTCAAATGAGGTACTAGTTAGTGCATCCTATACCAAATTGAGATGCCATGGAACTGTAGGTGATCTATAGAGGCCACCATCAAGTCTAGTAGTTGCATTAGGTGCCACACAGTTGTTGTCTTGTGTAGCAGGATTCTCTTGTAATGCATTATTAGGGTTCTTATTTGCTCTTCTGAAGGTCTTATTGTGCCCTTTGATGTATCAAAGATCACCCTTAAATGTTCAATCATTGTCGAGGGTGACAAGTGACTTTTGTCGCAGTCGACTATCCAACCGTGCTCCTTGAGTAGATGCTGGGCTCATATGGTTGCCCTCTGTGACTTCTCCAGAGTTCATGTCCATATTAACCAGTCATCAAGGTACGGGACCACATTTATTCCCTCCATGTATAGTTGCACTGCCAGAGGTGCCATGATTTTTTTGAATACTCGGGGCTGACAACAGTCCAAAGGGGAGACACTGGTATTGGAAGTGGAGTCCTAGTAGGCAGAATCTAAGGAATCTCTGGTGGGTAGGTCTGATGGGAATGTTGAGATAGGTTTACTTCAGGTCTTTGGAGGTTAGTATGTTCCCCCTTGCAGATTGTTGCAATCATTGACCTCAGTGTCTCCATCCTGAATCTCTGATATCTCACAAATTTGTTGACAAACTTGAGATCCAGAATAGGCCTGAGGTTCCCTGGTCTTCTTTGGGACTAGAAAGAAGACTGAGTAGATGCTGGAATAATGCTCTTGTTTTGGGACTGGGATTATGGCCTTGCTGTGCAGGCCTGCTTTACTATGGCCTTGACCTGTCTTGTGGTTTCCCCTGTGATGTGCGACTGTATGAATCGATCCTGTCTGGGAGTTGCATTAAATTCTATTGCATAACCTTTCAATACTATTTCTGTGATCCATTTGTCGGATGCTGATCTGGCTCAGGTTACCTCAAACTTTTGAAGTCTTTCTCTCACAATGTCTGGTGCCACCTGGACCAGAGAATTCTCATTGTCAGAAACCTTTGTTGGAATTATTGGACTTGCATGACTGTTTGTTGTTATAGTTGTCTCCATGTCAGCGGTTGTTCTATAATGAGGCTTGCTTTTTAAAAATGTTTTGTTTGAAGCCAAATGAGTGTCTGTCCTGGTCCTGGTGGCCCTGGCCTTTCTTTTGTCTGTAACAAAAGTTGCAGAATTTGTTGGGGCAAAAAGCCGGTAACGTTGCCTGGCCTTCCTGAGAATCTATCTAGCTTCCTTTCTTCACCGCACACTCCTCTATGCTGGGGCCGAACACTTTATCACCAGAAAATGTAAGCTTTAGGACTCTGCTCTTTGATTCTTGGTCAGGGTTCCACATTTTAAGTCAGATATGTCTCCTGGCTCTGTTAATAGCCACTATCGATCTGGAGGACATCTTGAAGCTATCTATGGTGGCGTCCGCTACATAGTTAATTGCTTGTATGGCATAGTCCATGCTAGCTCCATGTACACTAGAAGTGGGGATGTCTTGTCATTTGGCTTCTAGCCATCTGAGGACTGCCCTAAAGGAGCCATGGCTACCATGGAGGCTCTCATGGCCATAGTTTTCATATCATGAACCTTATAGACAATGTCATCTACTCTTCTATCCATCGGGTCCTTTAATGCCAAAGCCATTTTGGAGGATAGGACTGTCTTTTTATTGATGGAGGATACCTCTGAGTCAACCTTAGGAGATGCTAACCACACTTTCTCCTTTTCTTGAATTAAGGGGTACCTTCTCTCAAAGGTTCCTTTTTCCCTAGTTTTGAGTGGTTCTGGTGCCTCCAATTCCTTAGTGAGAATATTGTCCAGTGCTTTGCAAACAGGGAAAAAAGTTGAGGACTGTTTCTTTTCCTGACAAGGGGATCTAATCTACTGTCAGGTTGCTCCACAGGCTCATCATTTTGTAACGTTTCACAGACCACTCTGATTAGCTCTGGAATGAGGTCAAGCGAGAACAGTCTGGCTGACATATCCTCCCTCCTCCTCCTCTGATTCTTCTACTTTCCCTGAATCAGATGAATCAGAATGTTTATCTGGTTCTGGGGCCTTTCACCCCTTAGCTATATAGGATTTGGGGCCCCTTATCTGGCATTCTGGGTCTCTTGTCCGATGCCAGAGTACCCATTACCCTCTCCAGTAGTTTTGAAATTGTTCCACCACCATGCTATGGGAAGAGCTGGATGTATTCATCCTCTGGGACCCCCAGTGAGACTAAGTTCTTGTGGATCAGAGTCCTGCATGCAGAGGAGCACAACTCCACAATTTTCTTGTCTAGGAGAATATTGGGACACTTCCTGCATACCCTCCTTGTTTTCCCCATTCTTGCCATTATGAGACTGAAAAGACCTGCAAGACACAATAGGAAGCATAGATTGAAAATATCTGTGTGTACTCTCTGCTGGTTAGATTTAGACAGAGCAGTTAGCTGCAATAATTAACAGTTGCCAACAGTATAAAGATATTATAGGGGTTGTGTGCTCTCTGCTGGCTTAATAGGACAGAGCAGTGAGTTACAGCATTTTGCAGTTGCCAGCTTAAACAGTTATTATAGGGGCTGTGCTGTCCCTCAAATGCTTTTTGTTTGGTTATTACTCTGCTCTGAATACACCCCTGTCTAAAAAGGGCATCTCTCCTTTAAAAAACTAGCAGGAGTGCAGTCTTTTTAAAAGCTCAGTGTTGGTGGCCCTTATTGCGGCCACCATCATAGTGGAGGGTTTCCATTGGCGGCCACCATCTTAGAGGAAGTAATAAAAATAAACAGAAGCCACCATCTTGGTAGAAAGTAAAATCTTACGAGGTACACGAGTTCAGAAGATCCAAGATGTGGCACTAGTCTCCGTGATGGGTACTCCTCGTGGCACTCTATTTAAAATGCTGGGAGATTGCAGGACTGAAACAGGCCCAGAGCCTGCTCTGGGGAGTGTCACTCACCTATGCTAGTGTCCTGAACTCAGGCAGGATGACCCATGCTCCGGCAGTGTCTCCAGACTCGCGATAAAAATCAGGAGGCTCCAGCAGTTGCTGACTGCCTGGCAAAGAGTAGAGAACAGTGACTGACTGGGGATGTGTGCCTTTGTTCTACACATCTGTGGCTGAACAAGGTAAGCTGCAATGTGTGAACAGTGTGGAGTGGGACCATCTGGGAGAGGTACAAAACAAAAGATAGAACTCCACAATGTGTGCTGCCAAGTGCCCTGACTGAACAAGGTAAACCAGGAGTGCAACATGCTGGACTTCACAGGAACAAAGTTTTTTCCATATACGGCCCCCCCCCACAGAAGAACGATGTGAAACTGTGGGAAGGGGGTGCCCTTGTCCTGTTATTAAATGCCAAGAGAGACAAAACCAAAAGTCATATGAAACAAATATACTGTTTACTTGGGGGGGGGACCCCAAATAATTGTCTAGACTGAAGCCTGATGCCACGGTTGCTAAACTGCCTAAACATAAATAAAGACTTAAACAATTAACAACATACCAAGCAAGGCAGATGGAGGTGTTACAGTTGTATTTAGTCCTTGATTTTTATAGAGCAAAATGTTGAAAGGGAGGTAAGGCTAATACCCTAAAGTTCTTACCTTTAAGGTTTGGCACAGAGCCAAGTAAACTGTGACCAGCCTGGTGAGATGCACAGAAAGAACAGAAAATTGTGGGAGGAAAGGGAGGAGATGGATTGGATTTCAATTTTGGAATTCCTTTGTGCATCAGCCTATGAGGAGAGCTCGGATAAACCCATGTGTTGTGACTCGGAGTGCTGTAAAAAGTTACGATAGATGATGTCTGTGTACTATAAATGTTGCAGGTATAATTGCATTTACCAGATGAGTAAATACCAGTATTCCTGACTGTGCCTCTCTATTTCTCAGTTTCATTGGTATACATCACATTCCCATCTCACAGTACCACAACATAGAAACATAGACTTTGATGGCAGATAAGGACCGCTTGGCCCACCCAGTCTGCCCATTTCCCTACCTACAGGATACGTTGCAGATCCTAGTTAACCAACAGCCTGTTTCTTCCTACCCCCACAAGAATTGCCTTATATATGTCCCATGCATTCTTGAATTCTCCTACAGTTTTAGACCCACAACCTCCTCAGGAAGGCTGTTCCATGCATCCACCACCCTCTCTGTGAAAAAATACTTCCTCACATTGCCCCTGAGCCGTCCCCCCCTCTATCTTCAAACATTTTAAATAAATATTTAATATACTCGCTGCTACCTATAACTACCAAAAGCAGGCAAAGTTACTATACAATCCCTCCCCAGAACAGCTACCAACAGAAAAATAAGTAACAGGAGAGCTGTCACTTAGTGATGCCAAAATACTGAGACAAAACAAAGAGTATCCAATGCAGCCCCCAGATGCTGCTGAAAAGAGCCTTCAAAGCATGTTAAAGTATTGCTATTTTCTTACTCACTTTCTTTCTTTGTTACATGATTTCTTTGAGCCTGCAAATGCAATATTCTTAATTACTAAAAAAAAAACCATGGAAACAAAACATAATAGTATTCCACCTCTTACCAGGTGATGTTTTTTAGCAGAGTGGGGGACTACAAATGGATCACTTTTTACAAATGGTGACAGTGAAAAAATAATCTACAAAGGTAACTAAAAAAACGTACAACTTAGATAGCCTTATAAGGAACATTGTGTTGTCAGTATATCCATGGCACTCCCACTTCCCCACCTTAAGGTTATGTACACCTGATAGGCTGCCGATGCACATGTGCCCTAGGGTCAAATTATGAACCCTCCTCCAAGCCCCTTCTGTAGCCTGCTATTCTTCAGTTTTAACTTGTGCATCTGATAGAGGCTGCTACACTGTCCCAAGCTCCAGTATTTCAACAAGGAAAAGGTAATTACCAGCATTAATTTGGAAACCAGAAATAGCTGCATGCACAGACAGTATCAATTATAGAGAGGACTAGCAATGCCAAGAAGAGTTTGTAAAAAAAAAATGAGCAATATTGAATATATCTCAGAAACTGCCTATATGGGGCAGGAATAGAGCAGTAGGATGTGAGACTGAATTGAATGCTTGAGTCATTTGCATCGTGTTTGTTTAAATCACTCAGTTTTCCTCAGAAATGCTAGCATTAGGTAGAATAGCATGAGCCAGCTGAATTTAAATGGACCACCAGAAGGACTCCTCCCTCATGAGCGAGGATATCCGGCTCACTATACTCTAGGCAATCCCTGATCCGCGACTGCCTAAGAGGGAGGCATAACACCCAAAAAGACTGAAAACCTGCTACCGAGTGGTCTCCACCTTTACAGACAGAGGGGGACCCAGCCCATCATCTCCCTTACATAGCGAGACAATGGTGCATAATGCCTCTGACCCTTGTGTATACTGCTGCCTGACTCGGGTCATTTAAAGCAAAGAAAGCCTTAAAACCCCCAGCAATATGGTCCGATTTGTGGAGCTGGCTCATGCTACTCAAAGTACTAGGGAATTTAAGTTTCTAGCTACTTGGTCCCAGATTACAACATTTTTAGGCCATGGGGCCATGCGACACACATACAAGGGGCCATAAAATAATAAGGATAGAGCTGCCTTCCTTCTCAGTTCCTTCTCTCGGCCATTTGCTCCACTACGATGCCGCGTATGCTCTGTAAGGCCTCCACACATGCACAGTAAGAATTTCCCAATCACGCATGCACAAGGCCCCTCGACGCCATATTTTAGAGGGGCACAGAGCACTCACACACTCAGGAAGTGCTCGCGCATGCGCGATAGCGATAGACATCGCAGTTTCACTCAGTGCTAAGAAATAAAGTAGAGCTCAGTAGCTCTTGCTCACAATTCCCAAGTGAGGTAATATATTCCGATGGAAGAACAGGCACAAATGCCCTTCCAAGCACAGGATAATTCCCAGGCATATAGCCACTCAGGATAGAAAGACCCTCAAGCATACAGCAGCAAAGGTCAGCCACTAGGCAAGAAAATAAGTCTTAAAGGGCCAGCCCAGTAGGATACTACTAAGCAATAGTTCACCTCCAGAATCCTTTACACTAAGAAGGAACAGAGTCTAACTCTCTCCCCAAGGGGGGGGCACGATCATTCCCCTATATATGACAAAAAACAAAATATATTACGGGGCAGTATAATCTTCTTAAAAAAAAACATTTTTCAGAAATAAACACTAACAGCTCCTTCGCTTGCTGTCTTGCAGATGTCAGCAGGAAGGGAATGCCAGTCATGCGAGGTGCCTCTGTTGCCCCAACAGAAGAGACCATTATTTCCTGCTTGCGAACTGGACAATCAGGATAATGTAAGGGATGCCCACCAACCCCAGGCGGGCACCAGTAACTCTTGGCATACTGACCCAGCAACAGTGGCACTCGAGAAGGCCACAGTGGCCATGATGGAGAGCCAGCAAAACTTCATGCTTCAAGTCTTGGAGTGGATGTCCAGCTTCAGTAGTCAAAGGTCACTACCAGGAACTGCACCTACAACAGTTACTCCAGATCATATGGGCAGACCTAAGGGTACCCAACCAAGGGGATTAACTCCCACGAGGGAGATGGGGGAGAACAATGACTACTCCATGGACGAGCTCAAAGAGGATGAGGATAACCACCCTCTTTCTAACCACGATAGTGATCAGGACTCTGAGCATGACCCAGCTTTAGAAGGGTCTGATGAACTGCTGACCCCTGAAGCCACATCCATAGCCTCAAGGCTATTCGCATCAGAGAACATCACAGACTTGGTTCTCTCAATATGCAATACATTAGGGTTCAAACAACCTACTCCCCCACCTGATAGCGAACTAGACCCAATGCTCCAGCCACCTCCCAAGATTGAACACTTCTTCCCAATATGTCCAACAATACAGGACATTATTACAAAGGAATGGGAGGCTTCAGACCCAGCTAGGTTACCAGAAATGAAATATCTGGACAAGCTATACCATCTGCAGGAGGAAAGCCTCAAGATTTGGTGCATGGCCCCAAAGATTGACCCAAAAATAGCAGAACTCAACAGGAGGACTGTCCTTCCAGCAGAGGGTACAGCCACACTAAAGGATCCAGTGGACAAAAGACTAGAGGATCTACTGAAGAAAGTACATGAAATGACAGGTCAATCGGTCAGAACAGCCACTACCGCAATGTACATGGCAAGAGCACAGATTAGGTGGTTAGACGAAATTGCAAAAGCCCTCGTGCCCAAGTCATAAGAGGCAGTACTACTAGAACAGGCTCTACAAGCAGCTAGATATATCGTAGGCATGTCCATTGATGCACTTAAAATGAGCACAAGGACAGCAGCCGTAGTGAATAAAGCAAGAAGAAACCTATGGTTACAATTGTGGAATGCAGACAATGAGTCCAAGACTAGACTGCTTAAACTACCTTTTAAGGGTGACAGAGTTTTAGGGGATGGATTACAGGAATTCCTTAGATGCAGGACCTGAGGGGCAGATACAGAGGGAGATAAAGACACAGGATACCTACCATCTAACAGGGGAAGCTTTCAATCCTTTCAGTCCCACTCAGACAGAAGGCATCATAGTGCCTTTCCTGACAGAAAGAACATGCACCACAATAGATATAATTACCAAAACAGAGGACACACCCCCTACAGAGGAAAGGGTACCACCTTTAGAGGTAGGTTTTCTAGCCAAAGAGGTAGGTCCACCAGGAGACCCACCCAATGACTACACCAGGACACCACAACCACAAGACATCCTAACTCACTATCTGGAGGCACATACACTACCAATAGGGGGAGGCTTCGACAGTTCAGTCAAGCATGGGGAGAATCAACTCAGACAGATGGGTGAACGAAGTGGTGAACCAGGGGTATGCAATAGAATTCTGGCACACACCCCATGAGAACAGACCACTAGTATCACTAGTGTCAAAGAAAAAATGCACAGCAAGACAAATCCAGAACATTTTGAGAACATTGCTCGCATCAAATGCCATACAAAGAGTAACACAAGATGAGATCAGCAAGGGGATATACTCAATCTTCTTCCTGGTTCCAAAGAAAACATGGAACTTCTGACCAGTCCTAGACAAATACATAAACAAATTCATAATCACAAAAAGATTCAAAATGGAGACAATAAAATCAACAATCAGATCAATCAGGAAGGGAGACTTCCTGACATCAATAGACCTCAAGGACATTTACCTCCACATACCCATGCATGCAATACACAGAAAATACCTCAGATTCCAAATCCTGGGACAACATTACCAATACAAGACTCTCCCATTCGGTCTGGCATCAGCACCAAGAGTATTCACAAAAGTCTCAGTGGTCCTGGCAGCAAGACTCAGAGAGGAGGGCATGCACATAGTTCCTTACCTCGATGACTGGCTCATCAGGACAAGAACCTACCAAGAATCACAAAAAACAAAAGCAACCGCAAGAACGGTACAGGTGCTGGAAGAACAGGGCTAGGTGATAAATACTGAGAAAAGTTGCTTAACCCCCTCCCAATGCATAGAGCACCTAGGAGCATGGATAGACACATGAACAGGCCTGGTGAAGCCAACACAAATGAGAATGGACAACATCAGAAAGCTGACAAATCAATTACTAAACACCGATGCGCCAAGCATGGCCCAGGTTTCCGAGCTCCTGGGATGCATGTCCTCATGCATATACTTCATTCCCTGGGAGAGATGGAACATGAGACCCCTGCAAATGTTATTGCTACAGTACGGGACCCCATCACAAAAGAACATGCAACAAAAAATAATGATGACAGAGTCAGGAAATCACTACAATGGTGGACAAACCCGCATCATTTGTCCAAAGGAGAGCCCCTGGAGATATCCCATGAGGCCACCATCGAGACAGATGCCAGTCTTTGGGGTTGGGGGACATCCATGTGCTACAAATCAGCCCAGGGCCAGTGGTCAATCAGAGAGAGAAAGATGTCAATCAATGTGCTGGAAATGAAAGCAGTATACAATGCACTGATGGCCTTCCGGACACAAATTACACAGAAGTCCGTACTGATACGGTTGGTCAACAAAGCGACAATGGCATATATCACCAAGTAAGGAGGCACCAAGAATCCAGCCCTTCAACGGGAGACAAATACCATTATGACATGTTCACAGCAGAACCTCAGCCACATCACAGCCATTCACCTAGCAGGCAAGCTGAATACAACAGCGGATTGGCTAAGCCGTGAACAAATAAACCCCAGGGAATGGCAACTTCACCCTCAAGTGTTCCAAGCAATTCAGAGAAAATGGGGCACGATAACCATGGATCTTATGGCAACCAGCAAGAACAATCATTCCCACTAATTCTACTCCAGGTTCAAGGAACCACTGTCAATGGGGGTGGATGCACTGTCGATCCCATGGACCCATGATTATGCTTATGTATTTCCATCACTACCTCTGATAACACAGGTGTTATCAAAGATCCGGAAGTCATGAAGAATCATAATACTCATAACACCCTACTGGCTGAGGAGGTCATGGTTTGCAACAGTCATAGCCATGGCCACGGACAGAATGACACTGCCAGTGCACCCAGACATACTGATTCAAGGACCAATTACCCACAACAATCCAGACAACCTCAGACTCACGGCCTGGCTCCTGAAAGGGAGAGACTGCTAGAAGCAGGCTATCATGAGACAGTCATAGACACCATTATACAATCATGTAGAGGCTCCACCACTTTGACCTATGCCAGGCAATGGTCAATATTCTCATCCTGGTACAATTTGAGGAACATTCGCCTCCAATTACCTTCAGTATCAGACATACTGATGTATTTACAACAGGGTTTGGACAAGGGTTTTGCAGTAGCAACTCTAAGAGTACAAGTATCAGCAATAGGGGCAACAACTGGACCCATAGGAGGGATCTGCCTGGGCTCACACCCAGACATTATCCACTTCCTCAAGGCAGCAGGCAACATATGCCCCAGAATCAAGGCAACCGTACTCCCATGAGACCTCACCTTGGTACTCAGTGCTTTAACAGAGACTCTGTTCGAACCAATCTTGAGCATTGAACTGTACTGGCTAGGCCTCAAGACAGCCCTACTAGTAGCAGTGTGCTCCGCCCACAGAGTTGGGGAATTGACAGCTCTGTCCTGCAAAGATCCATTCACTACATTTACACAACAAGGAGCCATAATAAAAATAGTCTCTTCCTTCATCCCAAAGGTCAACACCACATTCCACTCAGATCAGACAATAGAGCTA
This sequence comes from Neoceratodus forsteri, assembly GCA_016271365.2. NCBI lineage: Eukaryota > Metazoa > Chordata > Ceratodontiformes > Ceratodontidae > Neoceratodus > Neoceratodus forsteri. The sequence continues at coordinate 866,691,689 of CM057452.1, read as the reverse complement.
CCGACATTTTTTGAGAAGCCAGCAAATAAGTGAGCCAGAACCCTTCACAGGTTGGACATCAAGAGGACACTCCAGGCTTACATAGAAAGGACAGCCCCACTCATACACTCAGAAAGACTGTTCGTCATATCCTCGGGACACAGATAGGGTTTTCCAGTGGCAAAGAGCACTATCACTACATGGATAAAGAAGGCCATAACTGAGGCATACAAGGCAAGAGACAAGGTACCACCCATGGGAATAAAGGTTCACTCGACCAGGGCAGTAGCAACATCATGGGCCGAGAAAAATATGGCTACAGTGCAGGAAATATGGGCAGCTGCAACCTGGTCCACAATATACACCTTCACTAGACATTACAGACTGGACACAGAACATCTGCAGAACAATAGTTTGGACACAAAGTACTATTAACAGCAAGCTGGGGCAGCTCCTCCCACCCTGATTAAGACGTACTGCTTCTTACAGACCCTATGGTGAGGAAGTGGGAGTGCCACGGATATACACACAACACAATGGTAGTTTACTCACCAGGTAAAGGTGATTGTGTTACTGTATATCCATGGCACTTTGGCCCACCCAGGGGAGCAAAGGACTGACTTATGAAGAATTCCAGGACTCACATACTTACTATACAGTACTAGATAAATACAGAACTACAACTACATAGACAAGTACAGATCTGTAGGTACATATAACGTGCAGAACTGTATTCTAGTCAAGTGAATAAAGATGGATGGTTGAAACTAATAGTAGCCTCATAGACTGTCTGGAAGTATCGAAACTGAAGAATAGCAGGCTACAGAAGGGGCTTGGAGGAGAGTTCATAATTTGACCCTAGGTCACATGTGCATCGGCAGCCTATCAGGCGTACATAACCCTATGGTGAGGAAGTGGGAGTGCCATGGATATACAGTAACACAATCACCTTTACCAGGTTAGTAAACTACCATTTATAAAGGCATAATAAACCCAACATAACTTTCAAGCATTCAGAAGAACTATTTTAGCAACATTTGATCCAAAGATTTCTTAATTGTATAGATGTAAGCATGTTTGTTTTAATTATTACATTATTTGCCAAAAAATAGTACAGTAACACACTCCAAGGTGTGCATTATACTAGATTGCTACATTTCCCAGGTGGTTGAAGGCACCCTGGATATGCAGCGACCTAGCATGATGCACACCCTGTTGTGTGTTATTGCTTACATATTCAGTTATTCTGCTTCATAAAAAGTGTATCTCTGTTGGAAGCTAAGAAATTAATGCAAAATTGTTACAGGGGTGTGCCATCTGGATCTAAGCAGTGATCACTTTTCATTTTTTCTCAGTAAATATCACCCCTGGCTCCTCACAAAGTTGAATTAGATGTTTACTGTTTACTCATATATCTCATGTTATATATATGATACGTGAGTAAACAGTCCACTTGTAATTTGACATCATGTGGAGCCAGAAGTAAGACAGACACATTATCATAATCTTGTTAAGAAGCTTAACTGCTTACACGTTGAGCTTCTATATCCTTTCAGGCAGCTCAGGGTAGCTAACCACTGCTGCAGAGGGATATTTTTCTTCCATCTGATTAGGTAAATTAAAAGGGGGCAGTACTTGCATATTTTTCAGTAAGATTTTCTCACAAATATGACACACAAGCAGTTTAGAATTCGGACTATAGTCTCTGGAGAGAGATGGCAAATATTTATCCAACAATTTTACCATTAGCATGCTGACTCTAGAAATCTGCAGTGTATATAAAAGTCTATCTATTCTGCTCCATTTTTTGATAGTTTTGGTTAGGGGGTCCATATTTTTCCACCACTGACAACTTGTATGTTTTTTCCCTGACTGCAGTCTGCCCTTAACAGAAGAAAAGGGGCTAATTTGTCGTTCACGTTTTTAGATTGTTCTTGTTGCAGTTTCTATACAGAGCTGTTAGTAATCTAGATGTGATGCATCAAGATCCAGTTACTTATTTTATAACAAACAGCCAAAGTTATACAATGAGTATCTTAAAGAACAAGTACCTACTTGAGAGGCCGAACCAATGATATGCTGTTTAGCATAAATGTTGTCTAGTTTTTTCACCTGTTATTTGTCTTCAAGACATTTCGTATACATTAGCAGTAGGAGTAATAAGTTCATTTGTATGAGACTGTATGGGAGTACACCATTTAGCAGAGCCTCAGTTTTTGCAATAGTTTCCTTTGTACAGAAATCTTTGATTACAGAACAACTTGATTAAAATACAAACATTAAAGAGTGTAGGCTCCCATGGGACATGAAAGCAGTAATAAGAACAGTTTCAAGATCTGTCATATAATCAAAATATTTTCACCAGGGAAAGGTATGATTTATAAAAGGTAGTCTTTATGTAACAGAGCTAGGCAAACATACTGATAGACACATGGGTAAATTATAACAGTCAGCAAAACCTCTTGTTTGTACAGCATTGCAGGAGTAGTGTCACCACTGGCAGGGGCAAATACTGCAGCAGCGCAGCTGAGAGATTGGTTGAGAGGTGCGGTAGGATCAGCAATGGTGGGCGAATTTCATCAGGGTGACCAGGGGAATCAAAAAAGTGCAAGAAAAGTGCACCCTGTTCCTCAAGGGTGCTTGTAATATGTCTTACTTAGAGCCAGACCTTCAGAAGAAAAAAAAAGAAAATGCTTGTACGCTGGCTCAAAATTTTTATTTATTTGCAGGTAAAGAGCATAATGGCAGGCATTAGTGAAAGACCGTAGCACCCTACACAGGTCTTAATCACGTAATGAAGCCCCGTATGAAGGCGCCACGTAGGTGTGTTTTCATTGTGCCTGCCGTTGGTCTCCCTTTTATCTGCAAATAAATCAAAGTCTTTGAGCCAGTGTGTGCTGTGATTTTCTTTTTCTTCAGTTGATCAGGGGACTCAGTTGGGAGGTGGATGGGACTGTCAACAGTGGGTGAGTTTCTTTTGTGGGAACCAGCCAGGAGGCAGGTAAAACTGGCAACAACATTTGGATTTCTTTGGTGCAGCTAGGGTATTGATTGGTAGCTAAAACAGCATTACTTGAATCATGACACCTATCAACTGTTAAGCAAATGGTATAGACAACTTTGTGATCTATGACATTGCATTACAGTTGTGCTCAAGCCAGCATTATGTTGAGATTCATCCTTCATGTGCTGATCACTGAATTGTACGCCTTTCATGTTTTCTTCCATGTCCACCAGCTGCACATTATAACCAATACACTGATTTTGAGTCTTAGCACACAGATAGGCACATATTATGAGAGAGACACACACTCACACACACACACACACACACATACACACACACACACACACACATATGCACACACTCACCAGGACACAAGTGTGCTCTGAATAGATCTTGTTCTGCAATGCAGCGGGACAGTTGTCATTTATTATATGGGGATGTGAACAGAGTATGGGGGTGAGACAGCACACAGAGGAAAGCAGCAGAAGGGTTCTCATTTACTATACAGGGACAGGAAGAGAGGGTGGGAGTAGTACAGCATGCAGAGGGAAGCAATGGGAGGGTTACCTTTCACTATACTAGGACAGAATTGGAGGGTAGGGGTGGGAAAGTACACAGGGAGAGGCAGTGGCAAGGTTGTCATTCACTATACCAGGATGGGAACAAGGGCAGGGGTAGGACAGCATGCAAAGGGAGGCTGCAGGAGGATTGCTTTTACTATACTGGGATGGGAATGGAAGACAGGAGAGGAGCAGCATGCATACAGAAGCAGCAGAAGGGTGGCCATTTACTATACTGGGATAGGAATAGAGGTGGGTGTTGGACAGCACACAGTGGCAGGCAGTGGAGGGTTGTTATTCAATAAAGTAGGGTGTGTTAATGAAGGGTGGGGAGGGAAAGCATAGAGAGGAAGGCAGCCAGAGGATTGTCCTTAATTATGCTGGGATGGGAACGGAGGGTGGGGTGGGTCAGCATGCAGAAGGAGGCAGCAGGAGGGTTGTCATTTATTGTACTGGGATTGGATCAGATGGTGGAGATGAACAGCATGCAGAGGGAGACAGCATGAGCATTGTTATAATATATCAGGACAGGAATGGAGTGTGGGCTTGGGACAGCATGTAGAGGGAGGGAGCAGGAGGATTATCATTTACTATATGGGGATTGGAACAAAGGATAGTGGTGAGGAAGTGCTGAGAGGAAGGCAGTGAAGGGTTGTCATTTACTATATGGGGACAGGAATAGAGGGTGGGAGTGGGAAAACATGTTGATGGAGCAGCAGCATGGTTGCTGTGCACTATACCTGGATGGGAACGAGGGCAGGGGTGGGGCAGCATGCAGAGGAAGGCAGCAGCAGGATTGTCATTCACTATACCAGGGTGGGAATGGAGGGTGGGGTAGGACAGCATGAAGAGCAAGGCAGCAGGAGAGTTCTCATTCACTACAGCAAAATTGAAGCAGAGGGTGGGGGCGGGGGCAGCCTGAAGGCAACAGTGGGAGGTTGTCATTTCCTACAGGGACTGGAATGGAGGTGGGGTGGGACATCATACAGTAGAAGAATTGTCCTTTGCTAAACTGGGATAGGAATGGGGTGGGGTAGTACAACCTGCTGGCCGGATAGTTTTCTTTCTGTAGAAGCTTTTTGCAGAGGGGGATGGGAACAATGCCTATCAACTGTTTGCTGGGTGGCATCATATAGATGAAAACAAAAAGCCTCCTTGTGATACAGGTGACTCTTTTCTTTGAACTGCAAGAAATTTCTGATCAGCAAACACAGAAGACTGACATGATCAGCCTGACTGATCAGTGGTCTGACACTGTCGAGCCAACTGCAGCCTGCCATGCATTGCACCAACAGTGACACACCTCTCAAACCCATTATCATAGCAATATGTTCAGTTTGTGCAAGAGCAAGCAAATATAGAGAAATGAATATTGAATGTGAAAAAAAGAGTCAGCAAGGGACCCTAAAAAGGAAACAAAACAACCTAAACCAAAATTATTTCATGACAAACACAATAAATAGTTCAGCAGAGACATTAAACATATTGGGCTCAATGTTCAAAGCCCCCAATTGCTGCAACCCCGAGGTGTGCCAAAGATATGTCTCGCTTGTGGCATTCCCAGGGGGCTGTTTTTATGAAACTTGTGCCAGATATTTGGTGTAAGCTGCAGTAAAAAGTGGAAAATGTCACAACTGCACCCAAGATTTGAGAATCAGGAGCATTAAGCAAGGGGTTTGTCGCACCGCCCGAAACCTAAGTGTTGTGGTACAGTGCTTGGCACAAGCCCTGCGCCACACTTTGAAAATCAAGCCCATTCTGTATGGCCAAATTTTAAATACAGTCAAATAAAGCCAGGTTTATGCTGCCTTTAAAGCTTTGCCCTAAACACTAGATCACACTGTCTGATTTGGAGATGGGAGAATGGCCATCACATATCTTCCAAGGGCAATAAACTACATCCTACTGTAGAGGGTCATATCTTTAGGAAGCATATATTAAATATGATGGACCATATGACTGCTCACATGGTAAGGAGCAGAATGAGGATCCTGCAACAAGTTCAGTAGATGGGAGACCCAGAAATCCTCTGAGAAGAAAACCCACAGGGTACACTTCATGTGATTTTTGCAGAGGAGTCAAGTGAAATACTATGCATTTATGATAGTGGGAGCCTACAATGTTCACTCATGGATGGTTATCTTATTTTTATGTTTCACTACTGATTTTTATAAATGATTTCATGTAGCTCCCCCAACCCCATAAAAGTCAAGCAAAGAAATCAAAGCAGAACTTAGCTCTATTAATGTAAAAAAGGTGCTACAGTAGAGCATTTGGTAAACTCATTGCATCAAAATGCTATATTGTGGAGTTCAGTTACTGGTGCTCCATTATTTTCAAAAGACAAACCATAAGTATATTGCATATAAAGAGACCATTAAATGGCATGTTGTTTTGGCAGCCAGTAGAAAAAAGTTAATAATTCTGATCTGAAATTACTTCTTTAAATGTTTGGTGAAACAACCAGAGAAGCAAATCCAGCACATCTGTAACCCTTACTAATGAGGCTGAAAGAAGGCACTCACAAGGATTGCATTTCAATTAAAAATTGTCTATACTGCTTTAGGGTATATAGAACATTCTTCCTCAGTTATATATTTCATATGGAGAAGAATGATACTGATATATTTATAGTCATTTGTAATTAATGGTGAAAATGGGTGTGGGGGTGTGAATGAACTCAACTTGGAGTGAATTTAAGTTTGAGTCATTTCATGGAACAAAGTGTGGAAGGACTACTGCTGTGTCAAATGTAACCCTAAATGCCTAAAACTGACCAAATAAAGTGCGAAAGTACAGCGTTTATTGTGGAATCATTCCCCCAGCCAAGACCCAAGCAGAGATGCTTCCTACATCAAAGGAGGGGCCCCCACTAAACGTTATTGTTTCCTTATACTGGTTGGAAACAATGTTTTCATATATTGGTGCATTACAGGTTTTAGCATGCCAGACCACAAATTGCAAATCAATCTTACAGCATGCACACTGAAATCATTTGTAATATAAACTGCAGATATACAGTACATAGCTTATAACAGTTTGGGTATTAAAGCAAAAGCATTAGCTGAAAGAAAATGTTTTAAAGTATGTTTACAACTGTGTTTAAATTTAATATTTTCTAGATTGTTGTTTTCACCCTGTTTTCAGCCATTTACTTTTTTCACATTGGCAAACACTTTTGCTGACATCAGTTTTGAAAATCCCTGGCAGTCTTCTACTGACCTCACAACTGCTGTGTTTGTTACATCGCAGTCTTTTGTCTTGGCTAGTACCATGACACAATACATGCACTGTAAAGTCATATGGTCATGATGACAGTTTTTAGGACACACTTTATGGACAGGTTTACAAAAATGTATTGCAAAACTTGTGAAAAAATGGAATGTAGGAAGTGTTCTCAGATAAATTGTAATATACAGCTTTATCTGGTTCAATTTCAGTATGCATGCATCTATATCACCCTGGACCAGGCAGAAAATATGCAGTACTGCCATCCCTGCTTTCCCGCTCAACAAAAACACTAGATAAACTAAAAAAATACTCAAATGGAGTATGTTTATTACATAATATACTGAACTGTATATTTGCACTTTAACAGATCGAGCTATATGCCAATGAAGAAATCCATTATACTGTATGTAAGAACCGGTAACTAGTGGTTTATCTAGTTTTCTGGTAGCTTGCCACCTTGAATGTAGAATGCAGCTGCAATAAGCAAAGTTCTCTGTAGCAATCCAAACTTATCAAACCAAAACCTGATTGGATTGTGCTATTAAACATAATTGAAAATACAGTTTTCTGATTGGTAGCTAGTATTCTAAAAGGCAAGGAAGGAAGGAAGGAAGAAAGGAAGGATGGATGGATGGATGGATGGATGGATGGATGGATGGATGGATTGATTCTGGTGCCAATAAATTCATAATGTAGTGTGGCAAAGTGGTCAAAACATTCACTTTGCTCTACTGTCACATTTCTGACTTGTACTCTTGTGCCATACATAAAGGTGTAGCAAGCCTTTACCAGTGTCATTGCAGTGGCCATTGCAATGACACAAGGAAAGTGGCAGTACACAGCTTGCAAATGATGAACAGCTCTTTGCATAGATTCTTTCTAGCCCCCATACAACCACATATCACAGTGCCACAGTACTATGTAGAGCTGTGTGTGCAGTTCTAGAGTGGTGTAACAGGTGTGTGGAAACTCCTTGTGGACTCATCCTCAGACTAAGATTGACAAGGGACCATATTACAATAAGCTGTGTGGGGGAACATGGTTAGAGAAGGAGGTCTCACAGGACACCAGGAATAAATCATCAAACTGGTGCAGTTTTGGGGGCCACCAGACCATGAGAGATGACTGAAGAGAGATGTAAAAATTAATAAAAAAAAATTGCATCCCACAAGTAGGCTTCAATGTATGGGTGTGTGGGTGTATGGGGAGACCTCTGAGGTGGTAAAGCTTCATGCTATGATCTCTGACCTAGACAGGGTGTCATATGATTGGCAGTCTGCCATGCTCAAACCTCTGTGTGTGATACACATCAGCATTTAAGCAGGCATAAATTCCATTTGTGCCCATTAACATCTGGCAGTCACATTTGCATTGCGACTTAGCCACTGCAGGAGACATCATTACCTGCAACTAAGTCAAGGATTTGTGTATGGCCATTTTGGGGAGTGCCAGAATGGGTTCATCTGGTATCACATCATATTGATGAACCAAACCGAGCAACTCAAAAATGAATGACTCAGTTTGGTCGAAAAACTGAAAAATGAGTGTGCATGGATAGCGATGAAAGGGAACCGTGACTATACACTGATAGAATAATGAGGACGAACAACAGTGGAGCTAGGGAGGTATACGGTGATGCTAGTCAAATAGAGAGGTGAAGCCTGCTGCTGCTGAGCTGTCTGCCTGACATGTCAGATAGGGTCACTGACTACACTGGCAATGGTCCTGGGTTCTGGACTGCCTGTAGGCAAGTCTTGTTTTTTATTTGTACCAGGCTCTCTCACTGGTTCCTTTTCCATGAGTTCCTTTTTCTCAGATGCCCAGTTTCCTTTGTTGTTTTCTGAAGCTCCTACAGCCATCCTCATTTTCTGTAACTCCTTGGCTTTCTTAATTCTATTCTTATAGTTTCTACATGCTGCTTTGTACTCCTCCCTAGACTGAAGGCAACCCTTCTCTTTTTTGTAATCATTGACATTCCTTTTCTTCAGACTCAATTGTGCTAAGTCCTTGTTAAGCCTAGGTCCCCACTGTCCATTTCCCCCTTTATTCCTTACAGTGAGCAGGACTCTATGACTCCAAGTACCCTTTTTAACAAATTTCACATGTGCTCTGCATTACCAGTTTCATGCAGCTGTCATAGACACTTGGACACCAAGGTCCCAATTTTCAGTGACAGAACTGACACAGGAGCTAAGTCCACATGCACAGCTAGAGGGTATGGGGGGAAAGTCCCGCACTGCTAATATGCAATTTTCAGCATTTTCTGATCTTTTGTTTTCCATAAATTCTAATTAGCATAGCATCTGTGCAAGTATAGTTGTGCAATTGGTCATAAAATGGGAAAAAGGTTGTGAAAAGATAAGCTTTTTGAAAATTGCAGGCATGTGGCAGAAATTACTGTTGCACAATGGGCCCCTATCTTCCACAACTTTTTCTGATGCATGTACACAATTATTACAGTTTAGATTACTGTGCTCTACATTAGCTCCTTCATTGTGGCAATGTCTGGCTTTTTGAAGTTCTGGGTCCTGGTAGCTGTGTCATGGCTAGCCATTAAATCACTTAATGCTATACTGGTTAAAAAGGGGGTTTCTGTGCACTTTTAATGTAGTACCTATGTTAAAAGTGACAGCAATTTGAAGGTAGAGATTTTCACTGCATAAATTGTGCCTCAAGCAGTGAAGATGTTATCACTCATTGGAAATGACAGTGGAATGTTAAAAGAAGATAAGTAAGAACAACATTCAAATAGTTTCACACTTCCTTTCCACCTCCACATTGGTTTGGAGACAGATCTACACAGTTTATCCTCAAAGAACATTTTAAGAAATCTCACTCAGAGAACAGACAGGCAGGCACAGACTCTCACTCCAGGGAGTCGTTACGCTGAGTTACTTCCGAAAAATGTTGTCACATAAATAATTGTTGGCCTGGTCTTGGAGTTATACATCATTAGGCACTCCAACTGTCTGCAGTGACAGTTGTGAAATGTCTGACCCTTTGCATCCTGTAAGCCTGGATAAGAGGGGAATAGCTGTAGACACCACCAACTGATGCCCTGAGTTAATTGTCCTGTTAAACAATGGCACCAGTAGCAATAACATGGCCTTACAGAGAACTGCCTTTTTGGACAAGTAAAACAGCCTGAAGCATTTCAGTGATAGACCTAACATACTTTAATGTCTGCACACTGTCCAGATAATCCACAAGTTTTCTCATGAGTCCTACCTCAATAAGGGAACCTATTAGGATGAAATACAATTCTGTGATGATAACAAGGAGCCCGGTTTTGACCAGGCAAATGATCTAACTCGGCTGTTTGTTTTTGCAGAAAACTTCAAAGTGTGCCACAAACAACAAGATGGGAACAGTAAACTAGGCAAGAGAGACTCTGTGTCTGGTTTAGGCTAGCATGTTTTCTGTTCTGTCCTGAGTTACAAATAACATCCCACTGGACCATCTTAGATTCTACTTATTCCTTGCAAATTATTGCTCAAAGAGAAAGCTTTCAATACAACCTATAGACTTCCAATAAATGTTGTTTGTAATTTTGATCTAAGTGCAATTCCTCTTTCAAGTGATTTTCCAGTATCAAGTATCAGTATTAGGGATGCAGTATAGCGCAGTGGTTTAAGGCTCTGAGCTGCAAATCTGATGACATCCAGCAGACCAGACCTGGGTTTGAATCCCACAGCTTCCATTTGCATACTGTGTGATCCTGAGCAAGTCACTTAACTTCCCTGTGCTCCCAGGTCACACCTGTAAAAAAGCTTTCAGCTTAATGTGCTACTCCTGGTTAAACAACTGAATAAAAAAAACAACACAATTCAACTTATATTTAAATGATTTTCTGTATTGGACTTCCCTTGTTCTTTATTACTGAGGGCGTTTGCATGAGAACAGGATCTTGACCCCCCCTCAACTGGCTCTACTTTCCTTGCTTTACCTCTCTCCCTCCTTTCTTCCTCCCTTCTGCCCTCCTTGTTTTTCACTCCCTCCCTCCTTCTCACTTTCAAACCTCTCCTGCTGTCTCACATATCTCAGCCTTGCTATTGTGACTACCTTATCTCTCTCTCTCTTTCATAGTATATATATATATATATATATATATATATATATATATATATACACATAATATATACATATATATATATACACACTGCAAAAAACTCTGTTAATGAATCAGCTAAGGTTAAAGCAACAAAAGTAGGGAACAGCTAATATTTTTCCTAGTCAAACTATCTCTTGTTGGGAGCTGCAATACTGAACATAGGAGTTGCAAGAAAGCGAGTTGTGCTCACAACAGAGGGAGGGGAACCTTTCAATTGTCTTTGCTTTGTAGCAGATATACTGCAGGTGGAGGCTGCTTCTAACTGAAAGGTGAAATAAGGAATTTACAATTATCAGGAAAAGACAGTCTTGTTACAATTCTTAAGATTTTCAGTGCAGGAAGAGTTCAAAGCACAGCTGACTTATTTTGGGGCTGACTGCTTTCAGAGCATGAACCACCAGGCTGTTTTGGGGCTGGGGAGGTTTACCTGTGTCTGACTTGGATGTCTGGATTTTTCTCTGTTTGATTAGCAGGGATTTTCCCTGTCAAACTGTTGTGTATAGTATCTTACAGACAGGAAGGCACTCATCACAGCGGTGGGTCAGGCTCTTAGCTGATTGTTTGTGAGGGCACAGTTTAGGCCCAACCCCTTCCCACCCCTCACTCCACCCACCCCTGGAAATAGTTCCTTTATACCTGGGGTTCTGACATCATTTCCTCAAGAGTGCAAGGTGTATATCAATGTCATATCCTCTCTAGCACACAGCACTGAAAATATACGCATACACATTGTATAATATATATATATATTTCTATATAACAAACCAATCACTCACACAAGCCCACACACATACAAAAAAAAAAGTACATAGTCATTTGGGGAGTAGTGCAATGTAATGGCTGTGGGGCAGCAGTCTTCTGGGAGTCTTTCTGGAGGCTGAGATGCTGCCCTATTTGCAGACAACTCTCTGCCCTGAGTAAGGAAGTTGCCTGTCTTTAGGCCACACTGGACAGCAGTAAGAGAACCTTCCCCCAGGCCAGACTGGATGGTAGGAAGGGAACCCCCCATCCAGGCAGCACCAGAGCCACCACCACTACCTCAGAGGTTGCAAAAAGCACAGCAGTTGGATGACAGTGGGCTCAGGGAGGGTGAGGAGGGTGGAACAGAGGCACACCCAGTCAGTTGTTCCACTCACAATCCATACACCATTCTGGGGAGCACAGCTCCCCTATGGATGCACCCACGGAGGAGATTAAGGAGGCTGAGGACACCTGTCACAAGGGAGGCCCACAGGAAGGAGGAAGAGGATGCCACAAGGAAAGGAAGCAGCTCCTGGTGGGGGACTCAATTTTTAGGGGGATAGAACTGGAGGGAGCAGGGAAAACTGAAGTAAAGTGCCTGCCTGGTGCCATGGCTTGTAGGGACAGGAAGCGCATCCTCAGGATCACGAGAACAGCTGCACAGGAGTCTGAGCTGGATGTCATTGTCCACCTAGGGACAAATGACTTGGCTCAACATGAGCTTAGAGCAGTGCAGAAGGACTTTGTAGAACTGGGGAGGGGCCTAAGACAAGTAGCACACACAGTATCCTTCTCAGAGGTGCTGCCTGTAAATGGCATGAGTGAGGCAAGGGTACTTTGCACCATGCAGTTTAATGAGTGGTTGAAAAAATGGTGTGGAGCACAGGGGTTTGGCTTCATTGGGGACTGGGGTTCCACCTGGAGGGACACCAGCCTATACTGGCAGGATGGTCTGCATCTGTCCAGGAAGGGAACAAGTCTTTTGAGCAATCTGTTTAAATGCTTCATTGGCAAGCTTTTAAACTAGTCAAGGGGGGAGGCACTGATAAGCAGCAGAAAAATCCCAGCCTCTCCCTACAAAACAGGGTACTAAATGGGAAAAAGACCGAGGTAGAAAGGTCAGTGGGGATGCTGCACCAAGTAAAGCCATCAAAAATGGAAAGCAATGAGTACCAATGCACGTAGTCTGAGTAACAAGCTTCCTGAATTAGTGGCCTTGATGGAGGAGGAACATCTGGATATCATGGCAGTCACAGAAACATGGTTGCACAAAACCATGACTGGGACGTAAACATACCAGGATACACTATCTACAGGAGAGACAGAGAGGGTAAAAGAGGAGGAGGAGTAGCTCTTTACATAAGGGAAGGAATCAAAGTAACAGAACAAAGAGAAACAGGGAGGAGAAGAAGCACTGTGGGTAAATTTGGAGACCGGCAATGGCACCACAATCCCATACAGGTTGGATACAGACCCCTTCTCAGGGAGGAAAATGGACAAGGAAATGATAGAAAGTATACTTAGTATGGCAAAAAAGGAGATATTGCTGATGGGTGATCTGAATATGTGCAGATGTTAACTGGAGTGCAGTTGCCACAGCCACTTGAAGAGTGGGGTTATTCTAGATGCCCTAGGGGCATGCCTTAGACAACTAGTATTGGAGCCCACTCGAGAGGGAGCAATCTTAGACCTGGTTCTCTCAAATGGAGATGAAGAGAGGATCACAGATGTAGAAGTGGGTAGCCATCTGGGAACTAGCGACCATCAGACAATATGGTTCACAATAAACGCAGCAATGAGGTCAAGCCATACAAATGCAAAGGTACTGGATTTTTAGGAGGGCTGACTTTGCCAAAATGGGTAAGTGCCTAAGGAATGCACTAGCAAATGGGCATGAAGGAGGGTGGAAGAACAATGGGGAATGATAAAACTGCCATCACAGAGGCAACAAGCCTTTGTGTGAAGCAAATAAACAAAACTAAGCGATGTGAAACCACTATGGTTCTCAAAGGAAGTAGCAGTGAAGGTTCAAGAGAAAAAGAAAGCTTTCAGGAAGTACAAGGAATCACAGAAGGAGCAGGACAGAGAACTGTATCAGTTAAAGCAAAGGAAGCTGGGAAGGCAGTCAGAACAGCAAAGGCCCAAACCGAGGAAAGATAGCCAACTCAGTTAAGAAGGGAATAAAACCTTTATAGGTACATCAGGAGGCGAAGGAAGACCAAGGGAGGGATAGTGAGGCTTAATAAGGGGGTGGGCAGAGGAGACTGTGAAAAGGCAGAGATACTAAACAAACATTTTGCTCAGTATTTACAAAGGAAGGGGGGTACCTAGAACAAACAGTAGAAACACACTGGATACAGAAGTTGATACCAGCCCATTTACAGAAGAAAGGGTTCTGAAAGAACTCTTAAAAGTGAAGGTGGACAAAGCAATGGGGCCTGATGGGATTCATCCAGAATTCTAAAAGAACTAAGGGTAGAATTAGTGACACCACTGACTACCCTGTTTAACAAATCATGGGAGGATGCGGTGGTACCCGAGGACTGGAGGAGGCAGATGTGATTCCCCTTCACAAAAGTGGGAGCAAGGCAGAAGCAGAAAACTACAGACCTGTTAGTTTAACCTCAGTGGTAGGGAAAATGATGGAATCACTTCTGAAGGAAAGAATTGTCCAGTATCTAGAGGCCAGAGGGGCACAGGACCCAAGGCAGCATGGATTCACAGCAGGAAGGTCATGCCAGACAAATCTGATAGATTTCTTTGACTGGGTGACCAAAGTAGTAGATCAGGGAGGGGCTGTGGACATGGCCTACCTAGACTTTAGCAAGGCATTTGACACAGTCCCACACAAAAGATTAATATACAAGTTATCTAGCCTGGGGTGGGTCCCAAGATGACAGCCTGGGTAAAAAATTGGCTGGAAAATAGGACAGAGTAATAGTAAATGGAGTCCACTCTGATGAAAGGGGGTTACTAGTGGGGTACAGGAGGTTCAGTATTGGACCAGTCCTCTTCAATGTCTTTATAAGTGACATTGCAGAGGACTGGAAGGAAAATATTTCTCTTTGCAGATGACAAAAGATCTGCAACAGAGTTGATGCACAAGATGGGGTGGAAAGGATGAAAATGGACTTGGCAAGGTTAGCGGAATGGTCAAATGTATGGCAGCTTAGATTCAATGCTAAGAAGTGCAAGGTAATGCACCTGGGAAACAAAAACCCAGGGGAAGAGTACACAAATTGGGGATGAGATACTAACAACAACAAAAATGGAAAGGGACCTGGGGTAGTCATATCAGATGACCTAAAGGTGGGCAAGCAATGTGAGAGGGCAATGAGGGCTGGGGATTTGGGATGCATAGGGAGAGGCATCACCAGTAGAAAACAGGAAGTTATTATCCCTCTGTACAGACAGCTGGTCAGACCCCATCTGGAGTACTGCATGCAGTTCTGGAGACCCAGTCTTCGAAAGACATAGACAGGATGGAAGCTGTCCAGAGAGGCAGCTAAAATGGTGCAGGGTCTTCACCGGAAGACATATGAAGAGAGACTAAAGGAGCTTAATATGTATAGCCTCGAGGAAAGGAGGAGGAGGGGGACATGATAGAAACTTTTAAGTACCTCAAGGGAATCAACAAAGTCCAAGAGGGTAGCATCTTTCAAAAAAAGAGGTGTGCAAGAACAAGGGGGCACAATTTGAAGATAGAGGGCGGCTCAGAGGTAATTTAAGGAAGTATTTTTTCACAGAGAGGGTTGTGGATGCATGGAACAGCCTTCTGGAGGAGGTCGTGGAGTCAAAAACAGTGGTGGAATTCAAGCATGCATGGGACAGTCATAAGGCAATTCTAGGGGATGGGGGTAGGAAGAAGTAGGCTGCTGGTTAACTAGGATCTGCAGCTTATCCAGTAGGCAGGGAAATGGGCAGAATGGGTGGGCCAAGTGGTCCTTATCTGCCATCAAATTCTATGTTTCTATGTTTCTATGTGATGCTAGGGTTTCCAACCCTAACACCCCACCCCTACACTCCATGCACCAACAGGCATCGGGGGTGTGCCTTGTGGTCATCAGCCCTAATGCTCACCCCATTCCATAAGTAAAGAAGCTGATATGTGTACAGTATGGGAGAATGGGGTGAGCATTAGGGGTGACAACCCCAAGTCACACCCCTGATGCCTGTTGGTGAGTGAAGGGTGGGGGAAGGGTGTTAGGGTTGGAAACCCTAACATCACATTTCCTTACTTTTGTCATTTTAACCCTAACTGATGCCTTAATGGGCCCTGTGCTGCCATCCCTCCATAGATGCGTATATGTATGTAGCTCTGGGACCTACGCTTCCATTTATAGGACAACAGTGACCAAATTCTCAACATAGCCATGGTATTACCCCACCTCATGTACCCAGGACAGAACATTTTCAAATCACCTCCAAAATGTAACTATGTGTAATCAGAATGCCATTCCGCGTCACAGGTGCAAAAACACATTTTGGGCAGGGTTTGAAAAATGACAGCTCTTTATTACATGAGGTGGAGTGGTAAGAAGGCGATGCTGAACATTTGGGTAAAAATATTTAAAATATCAAGTTACAAGTGTGCATAGTGAAATTGCAACAGATGGTCACACCTCTGCCATTTTTAATAATTTTGACCCCAAATTTTCAACATACCCTTCTAATGACCCCACCTCATGAACAATATGACTGTCATTACACAAATCCTGCTGGAAAGGTGATTTCAGCAATCAGCCATGAAATCACCTTTCTGGCAGGGAGTTAAATAACAACAGCCCTGTTGTTCATGAGGTGGAGTCCCCAAACGGCTATGTTGAACATTTGATGTCAAAATCTCAAAAAATGTCAGTTATGCATAAAAGTTGAAACCCCTTTTGAAATACATTGGACTGTATTTACCTTAGTTTCCTCATATTGCAGTCACCAGTTCCAGCAGCAAGACATGTCTTCGATTGGGATAGTGGATCCTGAACCTTGGACCTCTTCAGGTGAGTGAGGGTGTTTGGGGGTGTAATGGGGGTGTGTGGAGTGGTGGGTGCTGAGTGGGAGGTGGGGGTGAGCTTATCAGCGAGAACCGTTGTCTTATGCAGGTAAAAAACAATGTTTTTATTTCAAGGACCAGACAATGATGGGGGGCACTAGACACCAGGGACATGATCGGAGAACAGGGCAGGGTGGAGAGACCATTGGAACAGCAATGAACAGTTTAAAAAAAATTTTAACAGAATATTTAAGCTTCATAACTGAACTTTAAAATTGCATATTTTTTTTTAATTGTTTACCTGACATTTTAAGCAGTCTTTTGTGAGTCCGAGGGATAAAAATGTTTACCATTTAATGAACAGGCACTTGAACTGGGCAAATGGGTTGAAAGCATTCAGCATGAGATCACTACAGCAGAGCATTGTAAACTGGAACCTTGCCCTTTCAACCATTTGCTTCTGCAGATTTGTGCATCTCTACATTTGTAAAAATCGTTGCAGACTGAATGAATTTCACCATTGCTCCTTTCCCAGCTCTCCACTGCAGTGCAGGCAGCTGTGGCATGGATTGGCGCAGGTTTTGCACAATGCTTTATGCTTGGAATTTTGACAAGATGGAGGAAGGGGAGGAAAGGGGACCCACTAGTGCCATTTTGAGATTAACAGAGCTTCTAAAGAAACAAAACAGAGTTTTGTCCTATACACAAGAGTACTGAAAACCTGTGAAACCGCAACACCAGAAAATGCTGGCACGTGAAATAAATCAAGAGAGTGCTGACAAAAGAAATCAACATGTGCTTGATCATCTTAAAATAAATATCATTAATCTTTATATACTTTAATATTCATTTTATTTTGCAAGTTCTCAGTGTTATTTTAATGGTGACCTATGCCACTGGGTGATATTATTTTTATTTCATGTATAACATTTTCTATATTTTTAAGCCTATTTTTTTGTTTGTGCAAAAGCCATAGTTTCCTGTATTTAATATGTTTGTTCTGGCACCCGTGCTTCATGCTGACCTTTTATATTAGTACAGCTACATATTTTGTTTCTAAAAATAAGACACATGCACAACGATAGCCAGGTAATGTAATGAACAGTGGACATGTCTGAAGGGCTGGGCACAAAACAGGTTACTAAGGTCAGATGAGCAGACTCAGGCTTGCATTTACTTTGTGATGCTTACCGCTATGATTAATTTATGTATAAAAGCATTGCTAACTTGCATGGTGCTCTATTAAAGTTTCCCCTTTATAACCGCCATGAATCATGCTTCAAACTTCAGAACAACTTTTTATAGTGCCGTCAAATATAGTAACTTGTTTGGATGATATTCTAGTTAGACCTAAGACTGTAACCATCTTGTACTCACCTGGGTCATGCCTGTCTAGTGCATTTACTGGGTTATCAAAATCAAACAAATAAGTAAATAAATAAATGAGACCGTACTGTAAGGGAGACATGGGGTTTGCATGCATGACAACCATAAAAAAAAAAAACATTCCTAGAAAAGTTAAGAGAGGAAGTGTCAGAGGAGCATCACACTTCCCAGTTTCCTGCTGTATCTATTCACTGACTTGGGATTTGATAGGCACAAAGTCAATGACTTTTCTGAAATAAAAACTCACTATTATCTGTCCTGCATGTCTGTGAACCTGTACTGTATCTGTGCAATGTGAACCCAAAGTTGAATATAAAGTTAAAGGACTGTCACTTCTATGTAAATCTGTCCTTTTCTTTACCATGTGTACGACCATCATGGAGCTAGGGGAGAATGTCAGGGCTTCATCATGTCATCAGCATAATTATTAGTAGCATTTGCAATACTGCAAATAGAATTGTGTTGACCCTGTTATGTGCTGCCTTCTCACAAATATAAAATTGCCCCTTCATGCAAAACAGAAGGTAAAAGTGAAAGCCAAAATGCCTTTTTGAGGTGGTTTGGTGCTTTGGAATACTGATGTCACTGCTTGTTTTGCTTTTATAAGCACAAGTCTGTTTCAGATGTATTGCTTTCTTGCAGTTACTGTATTTCTTTGGAAATCATGTATACACTATGCCATTACTGATATTTGAAGTATTGTAAGCAAAGTTGAACATCTTTTAAAATATGACTTGTGAGGGTTAAGATTCAGTTAGATTCTTTTCCTTGGGTGTGAATCTTGGGTCATTTTAAGAAAACAAATTAGTTTAGTTTCCTCTTACGTCCGAGTTCAACTTTGAAATATTAGCAGGAGTATACAAAAGAGTACCTCTCATCAACTTCATGTCAAGAAACAACATTCAGGATTTTTATTTCTAAACCAGCCTGAATTATATATGCTGGTAACTAACTCCTGGTGTTTATTTGACAGTGCTGAATCTACATTAAAGAGGAGCTGCTTATTTTGTTTAAAGAAACAGACATATAAAACAGACATATAAAAAGGTTGTGCTGCAAACTGTGGCAGAGGGAATGGTGTTTTGTGAAAAACTCAGTCTCTTTGCTACAATTTGTGGCAGAACCCCCTTTGTTTCAAGAAAATAGTGCCACAATTTGCAGCAGCAAAAACTCTGTAGATAAAATAAATGTATTTCTGCCCATCTTTTGGGCAAATTAACCCAAGAATCAGATTCCTCAGGCCCCGATTTGGTAAACACAACTGTTGCTGCTTACAATCTGTCAGAAATATTTACATTTGTTTGCCTCGCTAACCGAAAACAAGATGGCAGAATCTCAATACTACATTCTGCATCTGCGACAATAAATTCCACTTTCGTGGCAACAAAACAGTAGTTTCCCATGGCACATCTATTTTTATTAATTTATTTTATTTATTTATTTGATTACTGGGTAGGTACACTGATCCAAGGAACCATCTTCAGGTATGACCCAGGCCATATAGATGGCACAAAAGTACATGAGTTAACATTAATAGTAGAGCACATATCATAGAACATTTGTACATTTATAAAGGTAGGATATGCCAATGGGGTAGAAACACACACTATAATTAGGAGACTCAAAACATAAGTACAATTAGTTGTGATGAACCTAGAAATTGGTAATCACATTTAGAAATAATCTGGAAAGTTAGACAATCAGAACAGGGAGCAAAGACATGGGGGTTTAGTCTAGACATTTACAAAGTGCATTTAATGAAAGTAGGTCTTGGTAGTGCTTTTTGAAGGTAGTAGGTGAGGTCAGTAAATGGAGATTGTGCGTGAGGAAGTTCCAGTGCTTAGGTGCAGCAGAAGAGAAGTTCCTCTGTCCCATGTCAGTGAATATCCTCGGACACTCAAGTAAGTGGCAGGTAGAGGACCGTAGCGCATGTCTATTGACTTTAGGGTTTAGCATATCATTCAGAGGGGATCTTGTGCCTGCATGCAGAGCTTTGTACATGAAGGAGTCCAGCATTAGTTTCCTATGATATTGGGGGGAGAGCCAGGCAATAGATTGATATAGTTGGCAATGGTGGTTGCGGAAAGGAACTTGGGTGACAAATCTGCAAATGTTATTGTAGGCAGAATTCAACCAGTTTAGGAGCTGGGGAGCTGCTGCTAAGGATATTATAGAGGAACACTATTCAAGAATGGGATGTATGGTACCCCTTCCTTTAGCAAATGTAGTTTCTTGGAACAAGAGGTGTTTAAGGCATTTGCACACCCCTAGTCTCTGGTTAGCCTTTTTTACTACCAGTCCTATGTAAGTTGAGAAAGTTAATGAGGGATCAAGCGAGACACCAAGGTATTTAAAGTTTATTACTTGCTCTGGTAAGGATCCGTCTTGGGACTGAATATTGAAAGAGTTTAGTTGGGATGCAGAGAATCTAGATAGGTGCTGTTTTAATCTGAACAGCATACTCCATATTTTTTGCATTCTAAAGTAGCCTTAGTTGTGGAAACCAATGGGTCGTAGAAGAGAAATCTCTATTTAATGTATCAGATACGTTGGTGGTATTTCTTTTGCTGTGACACAGAATCAGGTCATCTGCATACATGATAGTTTTATTAGTATGCTGCTCTTTTAATAGAGGGTTGGCAAAAATAGAGTAAAGCAGTGGACCCAGTATAGATACATGTGGTACTCCTGAACAGATTTGAAGTGGGTTAGATAGAACATCCCCTATGCATACCATTTGAGTTACATGTGTTAGGTAATTTTTCACCCAATTTACTGTGTATTTTGGGAAACCAAGGGAGTTTAGTTCTTTCAGGAGAAGCCAGGAGAAACTATGTCAAAGGCTTTAGAAAGATCTGCCAATATAGCCCATGTAAGATTGCCCTTGTCAGCTTCCCGTAGTACATGGTCTGTGAATTTTGTCAGAGCAGTAGTTGTACTAAATCCTCTCCTGAATCTATATTGGTCAGGGAAGAGCAGGCCATATTCTTCAAGGTGTTTGTCTAACTGGTTATGAATGACTTCCTCCAGGATTTTCCCCATGTGGAATAATAACGACACTGGCCTATAGTTATCGGAGAGGTGTACATCTCCTGACTTAAAAATTGGGACTAGCCATGCATCCTTCCATATTTATGTAACAGTTTATGTGGTCACGGATAAATTGATAACAAATGAAGGTTGTTTGGCAATTGTGGCAGCTGGCAGTTTTTGAAATTTGGAGGACAGCCCATCACTACCAGCACTACCAGAGTTACAGGTAGGTACATCTAACTTTTCTCATAGGAAATAATGGGAAAATTAAAAGTTTAATAACTTTTAGATGGATTCATATTTTTTCACCAAAACTTCAAAAAGCACATATGTGATCCAAGACCTGTATACCCTGCAAATTTCAGTCCACAACTCTGCACATTTTCTGAGAAACAGTGTGACAAAGAAGTTACACAAGAATGGTAATTTTCTAAATTTTTGACACTCCGGGGCTGATTCAAGAGAATGTTGCAACTTGCAGGCATATCACGAGTGCGACATTCACCTATTCCAGGGACCCTGTGCCATATTCCAAGAGCAGCAGGATCCCAGCACCTAAGACCTGTGACTTGTGGCAGGCATAGGGAAGCACCATGGGCATGACACAATAGCCCTGCATGCCAAAAGTCACAGCCCACTGCAAACTGCCCACCTAAGCCCCCTGCCCCAGAACACCACCTCATGCACCACAGGGCACTGGGGAGGCTGGCCAGATGTCACTGGCATTTGGGGGGGCACAATGATAATTGGACCCTGGGGGTCCCCGACATTTGGGGGTGGGGGCATGGATGTGTTCGGGGGGCATGGGGAGCACAGTGTTATGCCTATCACAGTGCTGCAGAGTGGGCATCCATCAGATGGCACTGAAGGAGGCTCCTTAGAGCATCCCCAGGATGTTCGAACTCACTGCACCATGTGGCTCCTAGAATAGTGTAAGTGAGTTATGGTAGCGCCAGTTTGGAATAGGATGCAGTTGCTGCCGTAAACCACCCTTGTGCCATGTCATTGCAGGTTGTGGTGTAGTGGGTGGCGTATCCCATTTGGTGCAACCTGCATGGCATGGTGCAAGGCACACTGAATTGCACCAGCCTAGGGGATAGGCGCAGGTTGTGATTTATGCCCTGGGGTTTGGCGTATATTGGCTTGCACCAGCTTAAGCCATCTTGGAATTGGGCCCTCCATATTGCCGCACTCACACTTCTGACTAAAACTAAACTTGCCACATCAAAAGATCTTTGGTCCCAGACAGCACGTGCAAAATTGCAAATGAATCGATCAAATGGTAACAAAGTTCTTAAAGTGCAAAATGTGGGTTTAACATAGAAGTGACAGTTGAACCCTCAAAATATTCATTCAAAAGTTACTAAAATTTAAAGTGAAAAAAAAATATATGTCAGTCTCAAAAACACTTTTTGCTTTCTTGAACTCTCTTTTGACTGCCTCAAATGGATTTTTCACTTTTGTGCAGCTGCCATCTTGTTTTCAGTTAGCGGTAGCTAAAAACTCTGTACTTCAAAAAATACTGTCTCTTGGTAAACACCCACAGTTGTGTTTACCTAACTGGGGCCCGAGGAACATGATCCTGATATTAGTTTTTAAAAAGAATGCTCATAAATATGTTTTTTTGAATTTTTCAATTGTAAGTACCTCAACCATGATCAGCTACTGTGTCCTGCACAGCACGGGTTTAGGAGTGGCCACAGCACCATCACAACCTTGCTAGCATTTATGGGATACATCCACCATGCATTAGACCAAGGTGTCCTCGTAGAAGCCACATTCATTGACCTATCAAAGGTATCTGATATGGTGCATCATGGGCTCCTCCTCAAACAACTGGCTGACATTGGGCTCTCCTCTGAAACTTTAGGCTAGTTCACTAGCTACCTGATCAACCACCATCAGCAGGTTAGGGTCAGGAATGTGATCTCTGACAGCAGACCTGTCAGATTTGGTGTACCACAAGGATCCATATTAGGACTGCTGCTGTTCAGCTTATTCTTAAATAACCTCCTGACCTTTAGCTCATGTCAAATGCTCCTTTATGCAGATGATGCAGTTTTATTCACCAGAAATCAACACCCTGAACATCTGGAGGTGGATCTACAAAGTGGCTTTGCATCCACAGAGCAGTGGTTTAAGGACCATAGACTGGTCTTGAACAATAAAAAGACCAAGACCATGATGTTTTCCACCCTACAAAGCAAACACAGAGGCTTCCCACTTGCAATTATAAATGTTGGGGGTGTCACTCTCAAACTTGTTCGACACTTCAAATACCTAGGCATCACTATCGATTCCACCCTATCATATGCCGAGCACATCAACATTACTGCAAAGGGCACCGATACCAGAATCTTGATCCTGTATTGGCACAGGCACTGTCTCACACATCAAGCCCTGAGCACTGCCATCAATAGCTCAATCATCTCAATCATCAATTATGTGCTGGTGATCTACAGATCTGTAACAGTAACAGACATAGCCCTCCACCACATCTCAACCACAATGAATAAAGCCTTCTGTCTCCTCACAGGTGCTGCTAGAGTCACGCACACCTGTGATCTCTATACCATGGCTGGCTGGCTACAGCTCAGTGGAAGAATCTGGTACCAAACCTACCTCCTTGCCAAAAAAGCCTCCTTAAACCTTCTACCACCAGGAGTACAGAACCTACTGCCCTTTCCTGGAGCACAAAGCATACCAGAAGTGCTGCCTCTCAGGTATTCTATGTGCCAAGGTTCCGCACTACCTTGGCTCAGTGGGGTTTCTCATACCAGGCCCCCCTCTGGACAAATGCGCTACCTCAGGACATCTGTGATGCAGTAATGATTGCTCTTTTAAACACAAACTGCACCAACACCTTCTCACCATGGATACCTGTGCCTGCCCCACTAAATCTCCCTCAAGTCAGTAATCCCATTGCCATGGTCTGCACTTACTCTCTAACATTTCTTAACCCTGTCACTGTTCCAATGGGTAGCCCGACCTTGCACTTCATTGACCCACTGTTCCCTCCCATGGTGCTGCCAGGCCCCCACCTCTCTTCACTACCTACCCCTCCACCTCCTCCCCCACCCACCCCTTCCTCTTACCATTACCTCTCCATCTTCTCCCCTTCTCCTCCCTCTGTCTACTGTACTGATTTTTGTCTCTCCTTGAAATGAGCATACATTGTACAATGCCTCTGTATAGCATAACCATGAGCTTTATCTGTATTGTTGTACCACAACATGTGTTTGTATTTTTGTTACTGAACCACTCTGTATTTGAATGTTTATGCACTCTGTACTTGTTAACTGATGTGGAACCAATTAACGAGCATCCGCTCACTGGTGCAATCAAGATTTAAAAAAATAAATAAATGAAATAAAAAAAGTGTCACAAATTTGTGAAAGTACTTTTGAGAATGTTCAAATTTGCTTTCATGAAAGTTTCACAAAATTTTGAGAACTTTCACAAAATTCTAAAAGTGCAAAAAAGCAAATAAACAGGAATTTTGGACTAAAATTTGTAGGGTAGAAAGGGCTTGTCCCACAGATGTGCCTTTTGCTGGTTTGGTGATAAAATTTACATTGGTTCCATAGCTATAATATTCCCAAGTTGAGGAATTTCCCATAGGATAACATTGTGGTGGTCGCATACCTTTTGGTGCCTAAATCTCAAAAATGGTTTGAGATACAGATTTTTCACTACATGCAGCTAAGTACACCTTTAGGTGTACTAAGCATGCATGCAGATTGCCAGGCCATGATTACAACTGCGGTGGAATTTTCCCAGTGTTCCTATGGTTACTGAGACATTGCGCCATTTGCATCATAAGGGTTATTTATTGATTGATTGATTGATTTATGTTTTTGGTATCCAGGTAAGTGCACTGATCGAAAGGACCATTTTCAGTCACGACCTGGGCCACAAGGTGGTGGCACAGCGAGAACATCAGTGGAGACAATTTACATTATGGTAATCAGTCAAATGCAAACAGTGGATCCATTCACACATTGGGACTGTGTAGTACAGTACGGTCTGCACGCCCATTGGCCCATGCTGTGGACAATGGGCATACAGCTGTACTGTACACTGTCAGTCGGCAGGCGGCTGGGTGACTTGCGGATGGGAACTGCCACCACCGCTGACCGGGGGAGTGGGGTGGCAGGACTCAGTGGGCGGGTGGGGAGGGGTACCGCTGGACCACCATGGTGTTTTCATGTACGTAGCCCATGATCGGGGTTGGGAATGGGTCTGCTGGACCACCAGGGATATATTTCTTTATTCTGAGCCTGCGATCAGACAGGAGTCAGTCAACTGGACCACCAGGGATATATATCTTTATTTTGAGCCCATGATCAGGCAGGATTCAGTCCACTGGACCACCAGGGATGTTAATAATATTACATAGCCTGAGATTGGGCTGGGGATCAGGACCACTGGACCACCAGGGATATTGGACCTTAAAATGTATACCTATGCTCATGATTGGGTATTGGGGTGCTACCATGACGGATGGTGCAGTTGGAGCTCAGGTGGCCACCACAGCTGGCAGCTGCCATGTTGAGCCCTGCAATATGGCAGCTCACCTGTGGGTGGCCAGCAGTTGCTCCTTTTATTTTAGGCTCAACTGTGTGCGGCACAAGTAGGAGTTGCACCTGCATCTGCTCAGCACATCCCAGGCTGAATATCGGGATGTATGGAGTATGCATGGGCACGCACCTCCTACTTGCACCTCATACATTACTGATGTGCCCTGGTGCATCAGGATTTGTGCCACACACTTTCCCCTTTTGAATATTGTGCGGGGCGCATCAATGGGTTGCGCATGGCACAACTGTGTTGCACCATGTGTAACCCTTTTGAATATCCCGGTCATTGTATACAGACTTGGCAGAATAAAAGAACAGAGAAATACAGGGAGAAGTACAGAGGAAAAAGTAGTTAAGTATTTGCACAAACTAGACCAGGAGCAGTTGAAACCAGCAGACAAACTGACATTTGGTCTAGGGTAGATTTGCCTGTCCTGGCATCTTGCCTGAGCAGGCTGAGTTGAGAAAGCCTATCAGGTAGACTGTGTGAGTCAGAATGAGAGTCACACATGAGATGGTGCTCAGGAGAGTAAGGGTCATGGGTGGGGAAAAGAAAGGAGGGAGCATAACGGCTACAGTTAGGGGTGGTTTATGGTGGGTTTTGGGTTCCTGCGCATCCCAGCGAGCATTTGCAGTTAGACTCTTCCAGTAGCCAGGCCTTCAGGTTAGATTTAAAAGATGCATGGGGTGGAGATGTGCAAATGGATGCAGGAAGACTGTTCCAGAGGAAGGGGGCAGATACAGAGAAAGCCTTGTTGCCCATAACTGTAGAGACACAAGGAACTTCCAGGGTTGGAATGGAGGAGGCCCTGAGAGATCAAGTGGCCGCTCTATTTATGAGAAGGTGAGCATAGAGGGATAACTGTTTACTCCTGAGGGTGCTGGCCACCAGGCAGCCTGTGGCATAGTCAAAGTTTGCCTGTAGAGGGAGCCATCCTAGGGACTGGTAGAGTGTACAGTGATGAGTAAATGAGGGTGCTTTGAGAATAAAGTGACAGATAGCATTATATGTTGTGTATAGCTGGCAGTGTTGCTTCATGGACATGAGGGAATAGATAGGGTGCAGTAGTCTAAGAGAGGGAGAAGTTTGCTTTGTGCAATGGCAAGGCAAGCTTCAGGTGAGAGCAGGTGAACTGCGTGGTATGCCACACCTAGCTTCTGATTAATCTTTCTTATAGTCAGGGTTGTGTGATCATTGAAGGTGAGGGAGGAGTCGAGAGTAATGCTGAGGTATTTGAAAGAAGTGACCTGCTCAAGTGGGGGGCCTGCGGGTGTACATACGGTGAAGGAGGAGTTAGATTTGGTGGCCTTATTTAGGAAGGGCTTTGATCCAAAAAGCATGGCCTTCATCTTTTTCCCATTGACTAGGAGTTTTCTGGATGCAAACCAGCTTTCTGCCACAGCGTAGTTGCCAGTGAGGGTGGAGGAGATGGATTCCAAGGACTTAGTGCTGTGGTACAAGACTAGGTCATCTGCATAAAGGACTGCATTGCAGTTTAAACTTTCTACTGGTAGAGCATTGATAAACATGGAGAAGAGAAGGGGGCTGAGATTGTGGGATGGGAAGCTGAGGCCACTTTTCATATGAGCACAGATTGGTACCTGTTTGTGAGGTAGCTATGGAACCAGGCTGCAAGTCCAGGGGGATGGCCAAATTGTCAAAGTGTGGAGAGAAGGAGATGATGGTCTACGGTGTCAAACACCTTTGACAAGTCAACAAAAACTGTACCCGTGGCCTTTCCCATGTCCATATTTTTGAGGACATGGTTTGAAAACACAGCCAGGGCAGAGGAGGTGCCGTGATGCTACGGAAACCATGCTGGAGAGGACATAGGAGGTTGCACTTAGTGAGGTGTTCAGATAGCTGGTATGGACAACCTTCTCTAGTAATTTGCTAAGATGTGGGAGCAGGGAAATGGGTCTGTAGTTCCCAGGGGCTAGGGGTCTCCTGCCTGAAGATGGGGATCATGTTGGCATGTTTCCAGATGTCAGGCACTGTTGATGTGGACAGCGAGGTTAAAATGTGTGTTAGAGGTCTGACAAGGGCTGGGGAGATGATCCTCAGAAAAGCGGGGTAGAGACCATCACTTCCAGGGCTACCACTGGCAGGGAGGGTTTTCAGAAGTTTTATCATGGTTTTGGTACCAATAGCTCTGAAATAGAATGGGGATAGAGGCACAATTGTTTAGAGGAGTGGAGGGGCTGGTGTTGCTATTTAGGTTGGAGGAGGTTGTGGAGGAAGCTTGCTTAGGTACGGGGTCAGGTCAGTAAACATAGCATTGACGCTTGGCCAGCTGGTTATGATTATTGTATGATATTGGTATTATAAATAAATGGTCAGTGTATGAAATGTCACTCTGTGAGATTTGGCCCTTTAAATTACAAGGTGTCAGCAGCTGAAAGCACAGGATATTAACATAGAATTAAAACCAATAAGGGAACCAGTTAATTAACTACCTTCCTTCCAGTGGGCATTTTATTACCTTTTATGACATGCCTAGGCTTTTTGAAGTTGAAAACTACATGCAACTTTATAAGTCTGCCAAATGATGAGCCTAATAAACTTTTATGACGTCCTAAGAGGAACAGGTCATTTGATACCAACATGGTGTGAAAAGTTGTAAACCCTGTGGTGTTCCTTGGGAAAACAGGAACCAGCCACCAGTTCAAAGGAAATGCTTGATTAAAGACTGTCATAATTTAGGAAATATTTTTTTTCTTCTGATGTCACCTTATTTAAAATACCTCCTGGTAGGAAATCATGTTTGTAATTTTATATTTGAAAAGGAGGAGCTAGATAACTCACAGAAGGGATTTGGAGACACAGAGTTTAAACTGATACTTGTGTCTGAAATGTAGGTCATATCTTTTTGGGCTCTTAAGAAACAAAGATCTCTAATTTAACTGCACTTACAGAGGTAATACATTAGATAGAAAATATCTAAATATATTGTGGTAGGAGTTTGTTCTGCAGTTTTCCTTGTTTTTCTTTTATGTCATTGTGATGCTCTTTGATATTTGTTCTGTATTTTATCTTACTGTTTTTATCCATTTTTAGTAAACATATTCTTTAAGATTCTGCCTGGGTCTCCTCCATCATTTTTGCATGTGGAGTGCCTGTTTTTTTTTAAGTCTGACAACTGTTCAAGGGCTTGATGGTGTTACTAAGGTTGGTAAAAGGTAAGAATATACTTAAGGTCTCTTACAGAGTTTTAAGGGTTCATTTTGGATACCTGGTTAGGTGCCCTTCGGCAAAAGATATATTGCATCCCTCAAAAGAGAATATTATCTGAGCCTATACATTTGAGTACACTAGCATAAGGTTCACAGCTTGAATCCCCCCAGAACTTGAGGCTTAAGGTGATTCAGACCCAAAAGCAGACAGAAGGGTTACCCTGTCTGTTACCTGTTCACACTATTGCGCTCTGAGGTTGGCACTGTGGCAGCAGAGGGGCCTGACTTGCAGAGTGTGTTTGTGACACCCATCACTTCAGGGCTACCACTGGAATGGAGGGTTTTCAGATGTTTTATCATGGTTTTGGTACCAATAGCTATCAAGTAGAAAGGGAGGGTAGAGGCACCAGTGTTTGTAGTGGGTGAAGGGGCTGGTGTTGCTATTTAGGTTGGAGGGAGGGTGGGGGAATGCTTGCTTAGGTATGGGGTCAGGTCGGTAAACATAGCATTGAAAAACTCCACGCTGTCCACAGTGTCATCAATTGTGCCTGATGGGGATGTAAGTTGTGCTATTTGTTTGCCTTGGGATTTAGTATTGACCCAATAGATGCCCAGAAACTACAAGGATTTCCCAGGGAATTTTGCTGAAGGTTGGTGAAATATTTCTTTTTGAGTGACTTTGTCATCTGCTTACAGGCATTTTGTAGCTGTCTGTAGGCATTCCATAACTGGGAGGATGGAGATGCTTTGAAAGCTTTCCAACTAGAGTCCCTGACTTTCATTTGTAGTAAAAGTTCTTTTATTATCCAACATGTGCAGCCACCTCTAACCCTTCTGGACTTGATAGGAAAGTAGTGGTCCTGTAGTTTCTGAAGGGTGCTGGCAAATAGATTGACAGAAGAGATGTTTTCTGTCAGATATAGGAGGACCAGTTCTGAGTTCTGCATCTCTAGTCATGAGGTCATGGTTTGTGATATTAAAATTTCTGAAAGACAGTAGTTTTGGTGGGAGGCGCACTGACTTGTTGTTTACGACAATGTAGGTGGGGGCGTGGTCACTGATCACGTCGGACATGGACCCTGCTTGGAGGATTTGATCAGACCAGTTAGTTATAATCCAGTCAAGGATAGAGTGGCTTGGTGTGCACTGGTTGTGTCTGGTTGTGGTAGAGATTACTTGCTCTAGGTTATGGGATTTTAGTAGGGTTGTGTAGTCTGGGTTTGGGCTTGCTGCCCAGTTGAGATTGAAATCCCCAAGCAGGAATGCACCCCTAGATGGTGTGGTGCATGCTAGACTGGAGAGGACAGCTAGACAGGCCCTGGGTGGTAGCTGGAGGGGGGGTTGTAGCAGCAACCGACATAAAGTTTTTTTGATGCACTAATAGTTAGCTCGGTGATAATCCATTCATTTATGGAGTCGGTGGTAGAGCAGGCAACAACGGCAGCTGATATGTGGTCCTGGACATACAGTGCAACACCTCCTGCTCTCTTCCTACCTGGTCTATCCAGGTGGAGGAAGGAGTAGCCTTGGAGTTTGTACAAGGCAGATTTATGACTAGACTTTAGCCAGGTCTCAGATAGACCCAGCACGTGGAGCTTGTATATGGTCACCCAGACCTCTATCTCTGCAAATTTAGAGAGGAGGCTACAGATATTTAGGTGGAGATCATTAATCCATGATGTCCCACCCGTGTGCATCAGTGTTATCAATGTGTGTGTTTGTAGGGCCAGGGTTGGTTTCTACATCACCCAAAAACAGGGCAAGGAGAAGGAGGGACAAGAGTGGGCAGGTTAGAGGCTGCTAATGATGTTTGTGGAGTGTGATGGAGTGAAGCAGATACCCTAGCTGTTACTTGGAATGTTTCCAGGCATGCTCTGTGTCTCTATATTTATGGGTAGATGGGAGGCAGTGCCCTCATATGGATACTATTATGCAATAATGGGAGAGCAGGGCCTGTATTATGCAGTACTGGGTGCGCAGGGAGAGAAGGGTTCATTACAATGTCTGAACACTTATGGATAGATGGTGGGCACTGCACTCCCACAAATGGATACCATTATGGAGTGATGGCAGCATGATGGGAGTACAGGGTCTGGAGGACTGCACTTCCTCAGGAGATGAGGTTAATTACAATGTCTCTACAGTTATGGTTACATAGCAGCACGGGGCCCAGAGGGCTCTGCACTCCCACATGAAATTCAGACATAATTACAATATGCATGCATGAGAGCACAGGGTCCAGAGGGCCCTGTGCTCCAACAACACAATACAGACTGATGGGAGTGAAGGGCCTGGAGGGCCCTGCTCTCCCACAACCACATACAGATAAGATTACACTTTCTCAAAAAGAAGGGAAATTCATTGCAAAAAAAACTCCATTAATGCATCAGTTAGGGTTTCTATTACAGTGACAAAGTCTGGAAATTTGGTGTTAGGGTTACCAACCCTACCAACCCACCCACCCACCACTCTCCAAACACCATCTGACATCAGGGTGTGCCTTGAGGTCATTGGGCCTCTCACCACATTCTCCTACCCTGTACAATCTCAGCTTCCTTACACATGAAATGGGGTTTGAGTTAGGCCTGATGACCCCAAGGCACACACCGATGCCTGTTGGTGTGTGGAGGGTTGGGTGTTGGGGTGGTAGGGTTGGTAACCCTAACATCAAATTTCAAGACTTTTGTTGCTGTAATTGAACCCTTAAATGATGCATTAATGGAGTTTTTTGCAATGACTATATTTTACTATAGGATCTATCATGCCACAGCAACAACATAGTTGTCAATATCCAGCACAGCGACAGGCACTATGCTGAGAGTCAGCATTGTGCCATCAGGATTAAAATGTTTTTTTGTAGGGGGCTTTGCCCTCTGCATCCCCCCTTCTTTAAATAACAAACTCCAAGTCAGAATTGTGGAGTTGTTTCTTGGTGGGGATGAAACACTGGAAGAAACAATGACAGTGCAAGCGAGACCATTACAGTGACCTGGCAATATTTGTCACTATAATGGTCTTCGCTGTGATAGTTTTGCTGTGCTGATGGTATATGATATATATAATGGACTGGCATATGCAATTTATCTTTACGTGAAAGGGGTAGGACCATATCTCATGAGTGGTAGAGCCACGGTGAGTTATTAATTCCTGCCCACTCATAGTGATGATAAATTGCCTATTGGAATCAAGCTATTGTATATATATATATATATATATATATACAGTAATTTACAGTTTATTACTTTTGAATCTGCAGTTTATTTGAGGATTGTGATTTTTTTATTTAATAATTGGCTTCAGTGCTGCACTGGGCGGTGTGATGTCATCAGCATTAAAGCTGCTGCATGATTGGTTCAGTATTCCACCATGATGGTGTCTCATGAATATAAGCGATTCCATTTGGCAAAACATTTTCATCGACTCAAAGTAATGATTGCAAAATGGGCTATGTGTAGCTCATGTTAACTTCAGCAACTTTGTTTTACATAAGGATGGCTTATGCAGTATGTAGGGTTTTGTTTGTAGGGCCATTTCTGAGCTGGCTGTCTGGTTCTGTGGCTACAGTCACCATTTGTTGTGCCGATGGACCCAGGTTTGGGGCTGGTTGTTGGGAGCTCTTCTTTTTTTCACTTATTCTCTTGGGTTTAGTGATCTTATTTTTGGGGGACTTCTTTGCCTCCTGTTCTGTCCGCTTTCCCCACTTTGACCCCTTGCCCACGGGTTGCCTCCCCAACATTCTCCCACTCTCAACTTGTGTCCCTCTCCCTGAGTTGCATCCCCTTCGAGTTTCTCTCCGTCCCTGAGATACAGCCCCTAGAGTTGGTTATGATAAGTTTGGAGGGTGTGTTGGGAATCAAAAGTGACTGCAGATCACCTCCCACAAAGAAAATAAGGTGCCCATTGCTGCTTCAGGTGAGCAATGTAGTTCACATTGCCATTTTGACTTTTCAGCGATGTGCATTGGGTGTTTTGTCCGTGCTTTTATCCTCTCCATTATCACATAGAACCCACTGTGATGGCAGTAATATTACAAATATCCACTGTGACAACAGTAATAACACAATTTTTGATATATTGCTGTTACTTATGTCACTAACTAGAATACCTTTTTATCTTGTCATTTCACACTCTCATGTTGTGCATACAGCATATATATATATATTTATATACATATATATATATATATATATATATATATATATATATATACATATAGATAGATAGATCTCGTGGCACAGTACCACCACTATAGTTAGGGCTGAGTAGGCAGTTTATTGTTAAAACCCAAATTTTGTACTTTAATAACTTTGGAACCATTCAATGGCTATGTATGAAATTAGGTGTGCTGAGTTCTGTCTGATAGATCTTTTGACTTGCCAAGTTTCATTTTGATTGACTGTGCAGATTTCACTCAATGCATAGTGAAAAAAGTGTGTTTTTTAGCTTTTTTCTCTCCCATTTTTGATGATTTTTCCTCATCATGCTGTGGCCACACTGTTTGGCAGTTTGGCTTGATATTGTCAGAGTAGAAAGAGCTTGTCTGAAAGAACAAGTCAGCATTGGTTTGGTGAAAAATGTGTTTTCAGTTTTGAAATGTTAGGTTCTAAGCATGCTCAGTTCAATCTTTTGGATAGCTGCACAGCCTTGAATGAGGATTTGGCCTCATGAATGTGGATTCTGATAGCTCATGAATATGGATTCATTAAATCCCTGTTCGTATGAAAAAAAAATCCTTGTTTGCGGGCGCCATCTTGTTCTTATTTTTTGCAAAAAAACAAAATGTTTTAACTTGCTCCATGGATGTCTTCTGTGGAGATTGAGTATGGGTTTTGTTCAGGGTGGCGTCCTCTACAAACCCATTGCTTTGGTTCTGTTTACTTTCTCCAATAATGGCCACTTTTATTTTTGAAATTCCTCGTTCATGACTCCTTGCGATCCTTCCTCATGAGGTGACAAAATACCTGTTCACGGGCTGATCCTTGTTCATGAGCTGACAAAATCCTTATTCATGAGATGGCGACCAGATGGCCTATCTAACAAACAGGGATTTCTCAGGAACAAGGATTTTGACACATCATGAACAAGAATTATAAAAAAAAATCCTTGTTTCTGAGGTGTCAAATTCCTTGTTCGTGAGGTATAAAAATCCTTGTTCATGAGAAATCCTTGTTTGTGACCTGTCAAAATTCTTATTCATGAGATGATTACCAGATGGCCCTACCTCACAAATAGGGATTGGCCCACGAACAGGGATTTTGACTCCTCACAAACAGGGATTTGGCTCTCAAACAAGGATTTTGACAGCTCATGAACAGGGATGTTTAAAGGATGCTGCTTTTTGCCACTTCACTGCAAAGAATCAGAACTTTTGGCTTGAAATTTGCAGGGCAGAAAGATGGTGCCCCAGAGATGTGACTTATGTTGGTTTGTTGTACAAATCTGTATTGGTTCCATAATTATAGAATTCTAAAGTTGAGAAATTTAAATAGGATAGCATTGTGATGAACGCAGCATCTTTCCGTGCCTATATCTTGAAAACAGTTCAAGATACGATCTTTTGCTAAATGCAGCTTAGGTGTACTAAGCACTCGTGCAGGTTACCACTCCATGATTACAGCTGCAGTGGATTTTTTTCCAGCGTTGCTATGGTTACTGAGATATTGCACAATTTGCAGAACAAGGGTCACTTGGAATGTGTCTAGCCTGCACTGCATCTCTACAATTATAGGTGGTGGGCCATGTGAACCTACATATAAATACCATTATGCAGTAATGGGACTGCTGGGCAATCCATTATACAATACTGTGAGCACACAGGGACATGACAGCTCATTACAATGTCTGTGCCTTTATGGATTGATGGGAGCTCCAAAACACTGATTGCATGGGAGCACAGGGTCATTATAGGTAGATGAAGGCCCTGTGCTCCCACATATGGATACCACTGGGAATGCAGGGCCTGGAGGGACCTGTGCTACCACAGGGAGATGACAGTTCATTATGAAAAACTGATATCATGGGAGCACAAGACCCAGAGGGCCCCGCAGCCCCAAAACCATTTAGGGGTAACATTACACTTTCTCAAAAAGTAAGGAAATTCATTGCAAAGAAATGTCATTAATGCATCAGTTAGGGTTGAAGTGACAAAAGTAGGAAAATGAGGCATTAGGGTTTAGACCCTAACACCCCCCACCCTACCACCCCATCCCAATCCCACCCTCCACAGCCCAACAGGCTATGGGGTGTGACTTGGGGTCATCAGGCCTAACTCTGACCTCATTCTCCTATACTGTACCATGTCAGCTTTTTTACACATGGAATGGGATGAGAGTTAGGGCACGATCCCATATTTAGATACATACATACATATATATACTATATATACACATATATATATATATATATATATATGTATATATATATATATATACACACACATATATATATTCTAGGGTGTGGTTGTGCCCTATTGTTAGGGTTGAGTAGGTACTTCAATGTTAAACTCAAACCTTTGCACTTTAATAACTTTGCAACTGTTGAATGGATTTATATGAAATTTGGTATGTACCTTCCAATGGGGTGGATCTCTTGATCTGAGAAGTTTCATTCTGGTTGAATATGCAGTCTCTCAGTTATAGGGAGGTGAAAAAACATGTTTTTATCCATTGACTTTGCTGGGTTTTTTCTTTGAAGTTCCTTACAAACCAGAAGGTTTAATTGTTTGGCATGAAATTTGCAGGGTACAAAGGGACTAACCCACAGATGTGCCTTTTGCTAGTCTGGTATAAAAAGAGTAAGTAGTTTTTCAATTATTGCAATTTAAAAATTTGAAAAAATTGTTTCTGAACATGCTCAGTAGGCACTTCAATATAGCTGTATGAAACAAAGTTGTGGAGAAATTCCTACTCCATATGGCCACCATCTTGTTTTCAGTTTTGCTGAAAAGAAATTTTGAAACCTCCCAAAATTATATTCTTGGGAGGAACCAACACATGTAACTTGCTTAGTGAGACCCCCTTTGGTGCATTCTGCACTTTACAGGAAAAAGTATGCCCGGGAAATTGTTTATTTATTCATTTAAATCCTACTTCATATCTGTGTAATACGACTTAGGATCCAAGTTCGTATGCACGAGATATAGCCTTGGATCCTAGGTTGTGACCCGAAAATAGGAATAAAAAATGATTAAAAAAACACTTTGCTGACATGGGATGCCCAATCCCCTTGTCAGCACCAGAACCCCCCACCACCAGTGTGGGACACTGGGGAGCCCATTCCTAGTGTCCCCAACAGAAAGAATCATGGTCGAAAACATGGTGCCCAATCCCTGGTCAGCAGTAGCCCCAACAAAGATAAATCATGTCTGACAATGGTATGCCCAATCCCATGTCAGCGGTAGCCTCAGTAAAGCAGGACACTAGATGCCCACCCCAGTGTTCCCAGTTAGAGCATGCCCTTCCATGGTCAGCATTAGTGCCTGAAATAAAGAAATCAGTTCCCCAGCATCTTGTAGTAAAAACAACTGAAAACAGAAAACTGTCCTCATCATCTCCTCATGTCCTCCTCCACAATCTCAAAACTCCCTCTGTGCAGCCACCTCCCAGCACCCCTTTCCCAATACTTACCTCTGGAGGTCAGGTGCTATCATCTTCCATGGACTGGGACACATCTGCACTCTTCAAAGAACCCGAACCCCAAACTAAGGAATCAGAGGTAAGCTGTATAATGCCAGTCAGTGGTGGGGGGGTCAACTTATATTGATATCTCAGCCATTTTTTGAGATTTTAGCACCAAATTTTCATCATGGGATTTTTGGGACCCCACCTCATGAACAATATCACTGTCATCTCTTTACTCTGTCCTGAAAGGTGATTTCATGGTTGCTACATGGAATCACCTTTTGGGACAGATTAATGAAATGACGGTTGCAGTGTTCATGAGGGGAGGTCCCAAAAATCCCATGTTGAAAATTCAGTGAAAATGGGCCTGATGGGATTCATCCCAGAATTCTAAAAGAACTAAGGGTAGAACTAGTGACACCACTGACTACCCTCTTTAACAAATCATGAGAGGATGGTGTGGTACCCGAGGACTGGAGGAGGGCAGATGTGATTCCCCTTCACAAAAGTGGGAGCAAGGCAGAAGCAGGAAACTACAGACCTGTTAGTTTAACCTCAGTGATATAGAAAATGATGGAATCACTTCTGAAGGAAAGAATTTCCGAGTATCTAGAGGCCAGAGGGGCTCAGGACCCAAGGCAGCATGGATTCACAGTAGGAAGGTCATGCCAGACGAATCTGATAGATTTCTTTGACTGGGTGACCAAAGTAGTAGATCAAGGAGGGGCTGTGGACATGGCCTACCTAGACTTTAGCAAGGCATTTGACTCAGTCCCACACAAAAGATTAATATACAAGTTAGCCAGCCTGGGAGTGGGTCCCAAGATGACAGCCTGGGTAAAGAATTGACTGGAGAATAGGACACAGAGAGTAATAGTAAATTGAGTCCACTCTGAAGAAAGGGGGAGTTACTAGTGGGGTACTGCAAAGTTCAGTATTAGGACCGGTCCTCTTCAATGTCTTTATAAGTGACATTGCAGAGGGACTGGAAGGAAAAGTATGTCTCTTTGTAGATGACACAAAGATCTGCAACAGAGTTGATGCACAAGGTGGGGTGGAAAGGATGAGAAGGGACTTGGCAAGGTTAGAGGAATGGTCAAATGTATGGCAGCTTAGAATCAATGCTAAGAAGTGCAAGGTAATGCACCTGGGAAACAAAAACCCAGGGGAAGAGTATACAATGAGGGGTGAGATGCTAACAACAAAAATGGAAAGGAACCTGGGGGTAGTCATATCAGATGACCTAAAGGTGGGCAAGCAATGTGAGAGGGCAGCAAGGAGGGCTGGGGGGACACTGGGATGCATAGGGAAAGGCATCACCAGTAGAAGACAGGAAGTTATTATCCATCTGTACAGACAGCTGGTCAGACCCCATCTGGAGTACTGCGTGCAGTTCTGGAGACCCAATCTCCTCAAAGACATAGACAGGATGGAAGCTGTCCAGAGGAGGGCAACTAAAATGGTGCAGGGTCTGCACCAGAAGACATATGAAGAGAGACTAAAGGAGCTTAATATGTATAGCCTCGAGGAAAGGAGGAGGGGGACATGATAGAAACTTTAAAGTACCTCAAGGGAATCAACAAAGTCCAAGAGGTAGCATCTTTCAAAAAGAGGTGTGCAAGAACAAAGGGGCACAATTTGAAGATGGGGGGGCAGCTGAGAGGTAATTTTAGGAAATATTTTTTCACAGAGAGGGTTGTGGATGCATGGAACGGCCTTCCGGAGGAGGTTGTGGAGTCAAAAACAATGGTGGAATTCAAGCATGCATGGGACAGTCATAAGGCCATTCTACGGGGTGGGGGTAAGAAGAAGTAGGCTGCTGGTTAACTAGGATCTGCAGCTTATCCAGTAGGTAGGGAAATGGGCAGACTGGGTGGGCCAAGCAGTCCTTATCTGCCGTCAAATTGTATGTTTCTATGTCTATATAAAAACAGCCATGTTACAAGTGTGCATTGTGCAGTTTCTACGTACGCTTCTAACTTCATCAATTTTTAATATTTTCACTCCAGATTTTCAACACTGACATTTTTTCACACTTCCTCATTAACAGTACAGCTGTCATTTCTCACAACCTGCCCAAAATGTGTTTTCACTCCTCTGACACAGAAGGGTGCAGTGGTTGTGAAAATCAGCTTTGGGATGGATTAACAAAATCACAATGCCACTCTTCATGAGTGGATTTCCCAAAAACCCACATTGAAAATTTCATTAAAAATTCCTAAAATGGCCCGTTATGTACAGTGGCGTGAAAAGAAATATTTGCCCCTTCCTGATTTTCTCTATTATTGCATATTTGTCACACTGGATGTTTTCAGGTCTTTAGAAAATGTAATATTAGATAAAGGGAACCTGAGTGAACAAATAACACTTGTTTTTTTATTTCACTTATTTAATGAAAAAAAGTTAACCAACACCAACTGGCACTGTGTGAAAAAGTAATTGCCCCCTTACACTTAATAACTGGTTATGCCACATTTAGCTGCAATGACTGCAACCAAACACTTCCTATAATTCAATATCAGTCTTTCACATCGCTGTGGAGGAATTTTAACCCACTCTTCCTCGCAGAACTGCTTTAATTCAGTAACATTCGGTAGGTTTTCGAGCATGACCTGCTCGTTTCAGGTCCTGCCACAGCACCTCTATTGGGTTTAAGTCTGGACTTTGACTAGGCCACTCCAAAACTTTAATTTTACTTCTTTTTAGCCATTCTGATGTGGACTTGCTTTTGTGTTTTGGATCATTGTCTTGCTGCATGGCCCAACACGCTTCAGCTTCAGCTGCGGAAGGATGACGGACATTCTCCTTAAGAATTTTCTGGTACAGAGCAGAATTCATGGTTCCTTTAATTATGGCAAGTCATCCAGGTCCTTAGGCAGCAAAGCATCCCACACCATCACTACCACCACCATGTTTGACTGTTGGTATGGTGTTCTTACTGTGGAATGCTGTGTTTGCTTTACACGAGACATTATGGGATCCATGTCATCCAAAAAGTTCCACTTTGGACTCATCTGTCCATAGAACATTTTCCCAAAAGGCTTGTGGATCATCCAGGTGCTTCTTGGCAAATGAGAGATGAGCATTTATGTTCTTCTTGGTTAGCAGTGGTTTCCGCCTTGCTACTCTCACATGAAGCCCATTTTTGCCCAGTCTCTTTCTGATTGTGGAGTCGTGACCACTGACCTTAGCTGAGGCAAGAGAAGCCTGCAGTTCTTTGGATGTTGTTTTAGGATCCTTTGAGACTTCCTGAATGATTTTACGCTGCGCCCTTGGAGTAATTTTGGCAGGCCGCCCACTCCTGGGAAGATTCACTACTGTTCCAAGTGTTCTCCATTTGGAATTATGACTCTCACTGTGGTTCGATGGAGTCCCAGAGCCTTAGAAATAGCTTTGTAACCCTTTCCAGACTGATAAAGGGCAACAAATTTTTTCTGATCTTTTCAGGAACTTCCTTTGATCATGGCATAATGTGCTTGTTGAATCTTTGTGCTGGCAGCGTGACTCTGATGGTAAGGGTCAAAATAAGTGAGATTTATATTGAGCAGGGCTGGCTGTAATCAAGCCTGGCTGTGTTCAATCAGCTGACTCTAATTATCCCTTTAATTGGGTTGATTTAACTAGGGGCAATTACTTTTCACACAGTGCCCGTTGGTGTTGGTTAACTTTTTCATTAAATAAATGAAATAAGTAAAAAAAAAAGTGTTATTTGTTCACTCAGGTTCCCTTTATCTAATATTATATTTTGTCTAAAGACCTGAAAACATCCAGTGTGACAAATATGCAATAATAGAGAAAATCAGGAAGGGGGCAAATACTTTTTCACGCCACTGTATGTGTGTTGTGCAGATTCTACGCACACTTGTAACTTTGCCAATTTTTCATATTTTACCTCCTGATTTTCAACATTATCCTTTTCTACACCTCCCCATGAACAATGTACAGCTGTCATTTTTTACATCCTGCCCAAAACATGATTTTGCACCTGTTGCACAGAATGGCACATTCACTATGTAAATTAAACTTTTGGGACAGAGTAACAGAATGACAGTGACATTTTCATGAGGAGAGTACCCAAAAATGCCATGTTGAAAATTGGGTGAAAAACATCCAAAAAATGCCCAAGTTAGGTGTGTCCATTGAATTTTGGTGGTCACGGTGCCATTCAGCACCCATATCTTGAAAACAATTTGATATATATATATATTTTTCACTCTACGCAGCTTAGTGGACTAAGCACCCATGGAGGTTTTGAAGTCATGATTACAACTGCAGTGGAAGTTTTTCCATAGTTGCTACGGTTACTGAGATATTGCCAAATTAGTGTTACAAGGGTTACTTTTCATGACTATAAGGCTGCAGTATGTCTGTACTTATGTGTAAGTGGGAGCGTTGGGCCCAGAGGATCCACACTACCACTTATGCATATTATTATGCAACAATGGGTTACATGAGGGGCCTGTGCTCCCACAACCATATACCAGTTATGTTACACTTTCTCAAAAAGAAGGGACATTCATTGCAAAAAATTATGTTAATGCATATGTTAGGGTTTTTATTAAAATGTAAAAGGCTGGGAAATTTGACGTTAGGGTTACCAACCCTACCATCCCACCTCCCGCCCACCCACCCTCCACACACCAACAGGCATCAAGGTGTGACTTGGAGCCACTGGGCCTAATTCTCACCCCATTCTCCTGTACTGTAACATCTCATCTTATTTACACATGGAATGGGGCGAGAGTTAGGCCTGATGACCCCAAGGCACACCAGGATCCTGTTGGTGTGTGAGATTGGGGGTGGAGATTGAGTAAAACCCTAACATTGAATTTCTCATCTTTATATTTTAATAAAAACCTTAACTGATGCATTAAAGTAGTTTTTTTGCAATGAATATACATACTGTATATATCTATCTATCTATCTATCTATCTATCTATCTATCTATCTACCTATCTCTCTATCTAGTACAAAAGAACCCCAGAGCAAAATCACTGGGGCATGGATTATCCCAGAGGATATTGGCCATGCAGCCAAATGTTAAAGAATATATATGTATGTGTATATATATATGCATGCAGTGGTGATTGTGCAAAAGTATACTGTTACCATGCACTGCATGTCATTGCGCAGTAGCAGTATACATATTATTCAGTGGTACCATGCATTTGCGTGGTAGTGGTGTACCGATGCTACCAGTATACTTTGGCGTGATCACCAATGTGTATGTGTGTGTGTATATATATATATATATATTACAGAGGCATGATAGCACCTCTGTAGTTAGGGTTGAGTAGCAGTTTCTATGTTAAACCTGAACATTTGCAGTGTAATAACTTTGCAACTGATCAATGGATTTGCAAGAAATTTGGTATGTGCTGTTCTGGGGGGCAGTTCCCTTGATGTAGAAATATTCATTCCAGTCGGATGTGAAGATTCTGAGCTAGAGATAGTGATAAAAAGTGAAAAAAAATTTTTTTTAGATTTTCATCATCACCTTGCAGCCAGATGGAGTGGAATTTCTGCATGATTTTTGTAGGGTATAAATAACTTTGGTAGCAGATGAGACAGTGAAAATTTTGTGCAATAATATTAATCTGTTGCAAAGTTATTACATGTTTTAGTTACCATTATGTCCTAGTGGACTTTGCTGAACATTCCATTTCTCAAATAGAGGTCTTTTTTGTGAAGGGAGATTTTGTCTCATAAAGAAGGATTTAGTCTCACAAGAGCATTCCTTCTTCACAAGATTTAGAATCCCTCTTCATAAGAAAAAATCCTTGGTCACAAGCCACCATCATTTTTCCATTTTTTTTATCTGAAAACCCACAAAAATGAAGCTATCAAGATACACCAAGGCATGTATCCTGTTCATTGGGACTCCCTCAGAGGGATTCCTAAGTGGCTGCATGCAATACAGCCTCCCAGGGTGTTTTATTAACACTTTAGTTTCCTTTTTGCCACTAGCTAACTTCCTTTTTCCTAACGGAGGTTAGCAGTGTGGGAGCATCACCTCACCACCTTCTGGTCACTTTCCATATATTTTAGAACAATTTTGCTGATACTGAAGTGCCCAATCCCTGTGTTAGCTGTGGAACCCCTCCCTGCCACTGTGGGACACTGGGGAGCCCACTCCCAGTGTCGCAAAATATTTTGTATTGAATTAAAAGTTTTTTTACCAACATGGGGTGCCCAACCCCATTTCAGCCTTGCACCCTCCAGCACCACCAGTGTGGGACACTGGGAGCTCCTTCCAGTGTCCCCAGTTATTTTAACCCCCACTACTGATGGGTACACTGCAGAGTCCACTCCCAATGTCCCCAAACAATGCATATTCTCTGAAATAAAAAAACAGTCCCACAATGTCTTTTTAATTGTTTAACAACCTGTACAAGAGAAAATGGTCCCTCACCATCTCCCCATACCCATACCCCATCAGACCCTCCTCTGTGCACCCACCTCCCACACTCCCTGCACCCTATACAGTACTTAAAATCCAAGGTCCACGGCTGCGATCCTCTGTGGACGGGACATGTCTGCACTCTTCAAAGCCAAATCACGAAATGAAGAATGAAAGTAAGCACTGTATAATGGCTGCCAATGTCGTTTTCAACTTATGTTGATATTTCAGCCATTTTTTTGAAATTTTTATTATCCACAGTGAAATTTACAAAACCCATTTGATCTACTGGGTTCATTTTCTCACCAACCTTTTTAATACCTGTCTCAAAGAATCTTTTGTACCACCTTCTTAGCTAAAAAATGTAATTGTTCCCATACATAAGAAGGGTTCTTTTCCATCCCCTGCCAATTATAGACCCATTAGTTTATTAGACATTAGTGGTAAGATATTCAATAGAATTTTACTAAGCAAACTTCAAGTCTGGGTAGATTCGGAGTCCCCATTGTTAATTTTTCAAAGGTTTTCATCACAGATTTTTGAGCATTGACAATATATTTACTTTGGCACACATCCTTGAAAAATATAAACATTACAGGAAAATTAAACTGTATGCTTTTTTATAGACTTTTCTGCAGCTTTCGACTCTGTTGTTAGGAAAACATTGTGGGATATTCCATTGGAAAGAGGCCTCCCTTTAAATCTATTAACTCTGATATATCTGCTATACACAAATACTATCACAGCAGTAAGGTATGACAATAAGGGAAATTTATCAGAATATTTTAACACCTCACAGGGAGTGAAACATGGCTGTATTTTGGTCCCATTGTTGTTTAGTATTTATATCGACACATTTC
Source organism: Neoceratodus forsteri (assembly GCA_016271365.2). NCBI lineage: Eukaryota > Metazoa > Chordata > Ceratodontiformes > Ceratodontidae > Neoceratodus > Neoceratodus forsteri. Next base: position 866,648,018 of record CM057452.1, on the reverse strand, counting down.
TAAACTTTGATACATCTTCAGCTTTAGACTCCCCTAAGATTATGCATAATAATGTACATATTTTAGCTTACACAGAGGACTTGATTTTCCTTTTGCTTTCCATTGCTGATATTCAGCGAAAACTGAATATACTGAAAACTAAGTGTGATCAACTAGTGCTAAAAATTAAACTAAAAAAAAACAAAATTGTAGTTTTTGGATTCTTAAATATTGCTACTCCTTCCCCTTAGATATATTTAGATAATGAGCTCATAGAAGTAGTCTCTTCCTACACGTACCTAGGAGTCAGATTCATGTCTAATGGCCTATGGGCCGCTCATTGGAAAGAACAGATATCTAAAGCTAAGCTGGCAGCTAAAGTCCTGTTCCGCTTTAATTATAGGTATGGGGGACATAAAGTTTTACCAGCATTAATAGCTGCAGAAACCCAGATAAACCCTATTCTACTTTACGGGGCTGAAGCATGGGGAACCAATATATATACTCATCTAGAACTCCCCTTATCTTTTTTTGTAAATCCCTGTTACAGGTGTCTTTATCTAACTCTGTTGTTAGGAAAACATTGTGGGATATTCCGTTGGAAAGAGGCCTCCCTTTAAACCTATTAACTCTGATATATCTGCTATGCACAAATACTATCACAGCAGTAAGGTATGACAATAAGGGAAATTTATCAGAATATTTTAACACCTCACAGGGAGTGAAACATGGCTGTATTTTAGCCCCATTGTTGTTTAGTATTTATATCGACTCATTTCTTAACTTTGATACATCTTCAGCTTTAGACTCCCCTAAGATTATGCATAATAATGTACATATTTTAGCTTACACAGATGACTTGATTTTCCTTTTGCTTTCCATTGCTGATCTTCAGCGAAAACTAAATATACTGAAAACTAAATGTAATCAACTAGTGCTAAAAATTAAACTAAAAAAAAAACAAAATTGTAGTTTTTGGATCCTTAAATATTGCTACTCCTTCCTCTTAGATATATTTAGATAATGAGCTCATAGAATTAGTCTCTTCCTACACTTACCTAGGAGTCAGATTCATGTCTAATGGCCTATGGGCCTCTCATTGGAAAGAACATATATCTAAAGCTAAGCTGGCAGCTAAAGTCCTGTTCCGCTTTAATTATAGGCATGGGGGACGTAAAGTTTTACCAGCATTAATAGCTGCAGAAACCCAGATAAACCCTATTCTACTTTACGGGGCTGAAGCATGGGGAACCAATATATATACACTCATCTAGAACTCCCCTTATCTTTTTTTATAAATCCCTGTTACAGGTGTCTTTATCTACAGCTAATACGTTGGTGAGGGCTGAGTTGGGCAGACTCCCCCTTGCCACTATTGTAAATTTTGGCTAGTTTCTTACTGGCTTAAAATCAATAATAATCAGTATAATTGAATACCAAAGTTGTGTCTTGAAGAAAAAAAATCCTGGTCAGGATTGGGTTTTCACTCCCCCTGGTTAAAATGTCTAAAGAATATACTTCTACGAGTCTCTTTAACTCATCTTTGGGAAGATGCTTTGAGGGGGATTTCCATTTCACCCCTTTTCAAAGATGTACTTAAACAAAAACTTTCTGCTGAAGCCCAGATTAAACAGATAGAGCAAGTAAGAGTCCAGAAACAAGTGCCGTGGTACAGTCTGAATAAAATGGACTCTACTCTGGAAGATTATATGACTTTACCACTGGCCCCCAGTACTAGGAAGTTAATTACATGGGTCAGAGTAGGTATCCTTACTTCTAAATATGAATACTTTAATAGACAATTCACTGACAGATCAACAAATAGTTTATGCAGATGCAATAGGGGTCTCCAGAAAACCCTCTACCATAGTATAATTCAATGTCCTTTATACAATCTTGCTTGTGATCAATCAAAACATTCCTAAAAAGATATGCAAATCTGGATTATGATCCCTTATTTATTTTACTTCATCCTGTGACAAAAGCAGATGCTATACTAATTTCTACATTTTTGTCTCTAATGATAAAATCCAAAAGGATGCATTCCCCTACTGTTTTGCATATGTAATTTCTAGAACATAAATTTTCTTCAGTGCTTGACAGATGACACTGTAGCAAAGTACTACTGTATTTTATGCAAGTAAAATCAAATGCTTGCATTATGTGTTTTAATTGTATTTATGTTATTTTATTTTTTAAAACTGCTGTAATGTGCAAATATGTTTCTTAAATATTATGGAAGATCAATAAACATGATGATGATGATGACATTTTACACCAGATTTTAACATGGGGTTCTTGGGACTCCACCTCATGAACACTGGCACTGTCATTTCGTTACTCGGTCTCGAAGGTGATTTTGCGGTTTGCACAGAATCACCTTTCAGGACAGAATACACAATGACAGCACGGTGTTATGAGGTGAGGTCTAAAAACCATTGGATTGGTGAAAAAATCCAAAATGACAGCGTTATGAGCGTGCATTGTGCAGTTTCTACGCACACTGCATCTTCATCAATTTTTAAATTTTCACTCCAGATTTTCAACATTGCCATTTTTCCACCTCCTCATGAACAGTACAGCTGTCATTTTTCACATCCTGCCCAAAATATATTTTTGCACCTGTGGCACAGAATGGTGTGGTCACTGTACAAAATCAACTTTCAGGACAGATTAACAAAATCACAGTGCTAGTGTTCATGAGGTGGGGTCCCAAAAAGCCCATGTTGAAAATTTGGTGAAAAAAATCCAAAGAATTGTCACATTATGAAGATGAGTTGTGCAGTTTCTACGCACGCTCATAACTTCACCAATTTTTCATATTTTTACTCCAGATTTTCAGCATTCCCATTTTTTCACACCACCTCATGAATAGTAAAGCTGCAATTTTTCATATCCTGCCAAAAATGTTCTTCTGCACCTTTGGTGCAGAATGAGTGTTCAGTTATGCAGAATTACATTTCAACTGGGATTTGAAAGTTTTATGTACTGGGTACATTAGGTGAGGTGATAAGAAGGTTATGTTGAGCATTTGGGTGAACATTTTTAAGATGGCACAGTTGTGACTATTTGTTGCAATTTCACTACACTTGCTTGTAACTTGATACATGGAAGCTCAGGGCCAGAGGCTAGATACTTCTGTGGAGGGATGGGAGTGCATGGTCTGAAGGACCCTGCTCCCCACAGTGAAATAAAGATACTATTATACTATCTAAAAAAGTAAGGAAATAAATTGCAAAGTACTTTGTTAATGCATAAGTTATGATTAAGGTGTCAAAAGTAGGGAAATGTGGCATTAGGGTTTCTAACCCTAACAACTCACCCCCACCATGCACAGATGAAGAGGGATCAGGGGTGGCATTGGCATCTCCAGCCCAAATGCTCAACGGATTCTGTTACAAAATAAGCTGGGTGGCCACAGCATAAAAGAATGGGGTGAGCATTAGGGCTGGAGATGCCAATGCCAGCCTCCGATCCCTCTTCATCTGTGCAGGGTTGGGTGGAGTGTTAGGTTGGAAACCCTAATGCCACATGTCCCTACCTTTAACACTTTAACCCTAACTGATGCATTAACAAAGTGTTTGCTATCTATCTATCTATACATATATACATATATAGATATATATATATATATATATATATATATGTGTGTGTGTATGTATATATATATATATATATATATATATATATATATATATACTATATACAGTATACAGTATATATATATATATTATATATATATATATATATATATATATATATATATATCTTCATTGCCCAAAACTCCAAAGTTAGGGTTTCTATCACAGCAAAAAAGTTTGGAAATTTGATGTTAGGGTTATCAACCCTAACACAACCCACCGTGGCTGCTAATTCTATCAACTCTGTTTATAGCTGATGCAAAAGTGGGTTTCCTATAACCCTAACTGTAAACCTGTTGGTAATGAGATTTTTTTCCTCATTGAAAATCCTCTCACTATTACAGTTGTGTATTAGCCCGAAGCAGCTGGGTGAAGTTATGTTGTCTATCAGTGTCTGAGGGTGGAAACTTGTGGCATGTGAAATAGTGTTACAGTCTGTCTCCTTTCTATATAGGGTCATAGTCAGCTTCTTGTTCCTTTGGAGATCAGAAAGTTTAAGAATGCTATTTGATCCCAACTTACAGTTACTGTAAATGGAGCATAACTCTTAATATATGTATGAACTCATCTAGATTGGCATCACTACCTTTCTAAAACAATAAAATATTATCAATAAAGTGCAACCAACATTTTATGTTATTACTGGAAGCATTCTGCTCTTCTTGTAGAATGTACATCTTCTCAAACTTATACATATAGGCATTTGAATATCCAGGGCCAGGGGCCATGATACTTCCAATAGCTGTTCCCTTTACTTCTCCAAAGAAAGCGTTCTGATATTTAAATTATTTCTTGTGCAACCCCATGGCTGCTAGATCCTGCAACAGCCTAGTGTTTGGTCTGGACCCCTCAGGTCTGGTACAGAGTACCTCCCCATTGCTTCAACCAATTCAATATGCAGTATTGAAGTATATCATTCTTTCACATCTATTGTAGAATGACTTCCTCAAAGACAATTACATTATTTTTAGTTTCTCTGTGATCTGCACTACATGAGTGGTATCCTTGATGTAAGTAGGTATATTTTCTATGAGAGGCTGCAAGTGGAAATTAACACAAGATGATGGTTGCTCAATGACTGAATCAATGCCTGAAACTGTAGGCCTTCCAGGTGGGTTTAAAGGATCTTTGTGAATTTTTTGGTAGGGTGTAAAACTGTGGTATTCTGAGGAACTGCTTAATTAATAACCCTCCCTCCTATTCTAATAACCACACAAGAGATATCATCTCTAGGACTGCCTCCCTTATCTGGCTCTCAGTTTGATGTAGTTGATACTCATGAAGCAGAACCTAGTTCTCTCTACCGTCTAGTGGATTGAAACACATTCTATGATATTACCCATATCTTGTATCACAATCACTCTACCTTTCTAATCTGGTTTAATAATAACTGACATATTACTGGAGAGATTGTTTAATGCTGTCCGTTTTTCTTAATTAAGATTATCCCTCACTTTTGTAGGATTTTTGTGACTTTATCAATATCTTTCTGAACTAATCCAATATGTGTTTACACTGGATTGTTCATACCACTGTGGGGCATATATGATGATTTTATCCCCAGGGCTTGCTTTATTTGCCATTGGTCTTTATTACCTTCATTCTCTGGAGTTTCTGAGAGCTGTGCTTTTAACCTCAAATTAGTATAAAACCACTGCATGTCTACTTCAAGTTTAAAATTATTGAGTTGCCTGGTCATAGGAAAGGATAGGCTGAAAGAAACTGTACCTCCCATTCTGTGACTGACAGATATATTTTACTGATATTAAAAATGGCTATCTGCCCTTGTCCCCCCAGCCTCCCCCTACTGTTCTTTGATTTCTGATGTTTCCACCACCAGTTCTGCCTCCTGTTTCCTCTGGCAGATCTTCCCTGTTCCTTAGCTTGTACTGATTTGGTGGGCCAGGTTGTGCCCTCTGTCACCCCTCAGTTTGCCCCCGTGGGATCTGCTGCTGGTTCCAGTTCTCGAAAAAAGGCCTGTTGTCTCTACTCCTGTAATAGTTTCTTGAATAGCTGCCCAAATTATTTGATCCACTATCGGGATATTGTCCATTTCTGACAAATGTTTTATATGTCTGCTTTTCTCATTATTTATTAATGACCTGCCCTCTAACAAGCATTATTATATACTGATGAAGTTGTCCTTTACAGAACTGACACAGATGTAAAAGTGATATAAGCTGAAGTGAATAATGATTTTGCTGTTGTGAAAGAGTGGCTAGAGGCCAACCAACTTGTTCTGAACACAAAAAAAAAAATGAAAGTAACGCTTTCCGGGTTCCGTAAACTAGGTTCTGATAGGTCCTATTCACTCTGTATCGTCCCCACTGGGGGAGTTAAACTTGAGGTAGTGAAGAACTTTAAATATTTAGGTATCCTGCTTAATCAAGACCTGTCCTTAGGACCTCAAATGGACCATGCAGTCTGGTTGATTTCACAAAAACTTGGCCTACTCTACTGGCTCAGGTCCTGCCTCACAAAAGAGGCCCGTCTTTCAATAGCCAGCTCCCTTCTACTCCCTGCACTTAAATATGAAGCTCCTATTCTAGCCTTGCTAAAAGAAACAAAACTAAGCAAAGTCAAGTAATTCTATTACAGAATAGGCAGGTTTGCAGCTGGAGTGGATAGAAAGGAGAGCCACTGTACTATAGTCACATCTCTAAAGTGGCCTACCCTAGAAAGTAGGCTAAACTACTTTGTTTTCAGCCTCATTAAAAAGTCCTAATTGCCTCCCTACATAACCTTATTGGTATAGTGGGGAAAAAAAATGCTTACCAGAAACCTCCGATCATCCACATAGCCTCTTTTGAAGGTTTCTAAAGCCAGGGCCTCATCCAGCCAACAATCCCTCTCAAACAAGGCCTCACAATTTTGGAATGAGCTTCCAGACTCCCGACAACAAAGTCCCTCTCTTGGGATATTCAAAAATCTCTTCAAAGATAATCTTTCCATTGTAAGATCCTGCATGTGTACTTAATTTTTGCTTAATACAGAACTTCCCTCCAATGTCTATTTGTTGAAATCCTTTTTTACATCATCTTGTAAAATCCACATTGTAATTAACTAAATTGTATTGTTTTTCATAAGCCACCCTTCCTCCTGATCATCCACTGCTCTATTTCTGTCCCTTGGCTTTGCCTTTGAATGTTATCTTTAATGTAACTAACTCCAGGTCACCCCTGTAAAAGGGACATCTGTCTCAGTGGGCCTAAACAGTTAGCAAAATTCAATAAAGAAATAAATAAATAGATCTTATTGCCACAATAATTTACAGTGTCATACTGAAATTTCTTTAGGTTACTTTGTCTGACTGTTCAAATTCTTTTAACTTGTTTTTAGAGTCTTCTAACCACTGATTACATTCACTTAATTGGAGTTGGGTTTTTAATAACTCATCCTCTTTTTGAATTTCTTCTGCTAGTTTGGCTCTCTCAAGGATGATCACTTCAATTAGAGTACATGAACTCTACACTGCATTTAGTTCTTATTCCATATCATTTTTATGTTTGCTTGCACACATGTGCAAGAAACATTATCTGACAGCATAGGAGAGAAGCGAGGTTTTGGAGGTGCGGCACTGTGGCGGCCAGTGCCCCCACTGCATTTTGAGGCTTGGCTCTCTTTCCCCAATACAGTGGCACGCTGCTGTTGACACTAGTTCAGCAAGCATGCCACCACCTTGAAATGAATTTGCCGCTGCAATGAGGGAGTGACCCATCATTGCAGGGCGGTGCCTTGCCAGGGGTAACATTGCAATTAATATGGTGATGGCTGTCGCCGTCCATCTCAGAGTCCCTATGAAAGCTGACAGCAGTGCCCAATCCTCCTGTCATCATGCCATCTCCCCAGATAATTTGCCAATGGGGGAGCCCACTTCCCATCAGCATAATGTCCCACATACATTTTGTTTGCCGATGGGGGTGCCCAATCCCCCTCGGCATTATGCCTCCCCACCATTTGCTGACGGGGGGTCCAATCCCTGTCAGCTCCAGTCTTCCTCCCAAAAAAACACGCATGTGGCACACTGGGAGCCCACTCCAGCATAACAAATCTAGCTGCAAAAAAAGAAAAACCTTCCTGCAATGTTTTTTTTTTTTTTTTTTTACCTGAAAAGTAGAAAATGGTCCCACGTTGTGTCTGGTGTCCTCTCCCCAACCCACACCCACCCTCTGCGCATCCCACATCTCCGCACCCCCCCCACCCCACACTTACCTCTGGAGCCTGGCATGACAATCTTCAGTGGACCAGGAACACGTCTGCATTCTTCAAAAGCTGACCGCCAACTGAAGAAATGCTGGTAAGCTGTATAATGGCATACATTTTTTTTTTCAACTTGGGTGGATATCTCGCCCATTTTTGTGAATTTTGGCAGCAGATTTTCAACATGGGGTTCTTGGTAGTCCACTTCATGAATTCAGTCACTGTCATGTCATTATTCAGTCCGGAAAGGTGATTTTGCAGTCACTGCGTGGATTCACCTTTCAGGACTGAGTAACAAAACTAACAGTGTTACTGTTCATGAGGTGGGCTCCCAAAACGCATATGTTGCAAATTTGGTGAAATAATTCAAAAAATGACTATGTTACAAAGAGTGCATTGCACAGTTTGTACTCACGCTCATAACTCCGAGAATTTTAATATTTTCACTCCAGATTTTCAGCATTGCCATTTTCACACCTCCTTATGAACAGTACAGCTGTCATTTTTCACATCCTGCCCAAAATGTGGTTTCACATATGTGGAACACAGTGGCATGTTCACTGTGGGAAATCAGCGTTCGGGGCAGATTAACAAAATCACAGTGACACTGTTCATGAGTGGAGGTCCCAAAATGCCTATTTTGAAAATTTGGTGAGAATATTTCACAAAATGACAATTACGAGCGTGCCTTGAGCAGTTTAAATGTACACTCGTAACTTTCAGAATTTTAATATTTTCACTCCAGATTTTCAGCATTGGTATTTTTCACACCTCCTATGAACAGGACAGCTGTCATTTTTCATATCCTGCCCAAACTGTGTTTTCACACATTTGGCACAGAACGGCGCAGTCGCTGTAGCAAATCAATATTCGAGACAGATTAGCAAAATCACAGCACCACTGTTCATGAGCAGAGGTACCAAATGCTTTCATGATGTGGGGGTCACAAAAAGGCCATGTTGAAAATTTATAGTTCAAATACCAACAAACGCCCAGGGTGTTGCGGTTTCTAACCATAACATCCCACCCTGTACAGACTGACAGGCATCAGGGGTGTGCCTTGGATTGCTGGCAGTAATGCTTATTCCATTCCACCCCCATCCTGTAGCCAGTGACAGGCATTGGGGTGTGCCTTGGACTCTTCGGCCCCAGAATTCACCCCAGTCTTCTATACTGCACCCATTTCAGTGTATGTTCTTATGGAATGGGGTGACTGTAAAGCCGAACACCCCAAGGCACAACTTAACACTTGTCGGTGTCTGCAGGATAGGGTGAAATGGCTCGACATAATCGTTATGCGTGACAACCCAAAGGCATACCCCAATGCCTGTTCATCTCTGCAGGGTGGAGGTGTGGTTCGCGTGAAGTTCAATAGTTTACTGCCATTCCTATTCTGTATCTGTCTAATGCCTGCACTTCCAATGCTAATACCAGCTAGCAAACATTCGGCATTGACAAATGCTTGTTTCATTAATGTATCTGTGTGGATTCCAGTATTTGTCTCTATAACTACTCTCAATGCTTTAGGTATATGATGGTATTCCAGCACTACAGGACAAGCACGCACCCCTTATCAGAAGGAGGGTAAGGAGGTCTGCTACTAAGTGGCTCCATGGGAGCCTTCTCACCCTCATGCAGACTAGGGACAAATGCTGGGCAAACTTTAAGGCCTCAATGGACCAGGCTATATTTCAGCAGTACAGCAGGCTCAGGAATAAATGTAAGAGAGCAATCTGGACTGCCAAGAGTGAATGCTGCAAAACCACCTTGCTAAACTCAGCTAAGGACCCTAGGAACTTCTGGAGGAACATCAAAAACGTAGTAAGTGGTTCCTCCAACTGTGGGGACTCTGATAAGCTCATTAATGGATCAAACTGTAATAATCCCCTAACCGTTGCCAATGCATTTAATTCCCACTTTTCTGATTTATCTGCTTTCACCTCCCTATTCTCCACTGGTGGGAGTGAAAGTCGAGTCCTGCCTCCTTCCCCACAGTCCCTCCCCACTTCCCATCCATTATTCTGCTTTAGGGCAGTGACAGCACAGGAGACATGGAGACTTCTCTCTGGTCTCTCCCCCTACGCTAGTGCTGGCCACAATAGCATAGAACCTAGGGTCCTCCAACTTAGTGCCTCCTATGTTGCCTCCCCATGGCTCATAGTTTCAATATGTCTCTGGCCCTTGGAGTTATCCCCGACCCCTGGAAGGTGGCAAGGATTATCCCTGTTCTTAATCAAGGCAACCCCAAGATCCTTGACAATTGTCAGCCTATAGCCATCTTGTCAGCTATCAGCAAACTCCTGGAGAAAGTTGTTGCCGGGTAACTCACAGAGTATATCCAGGCCCATGAGCTGCTGTCTCTGGTGCAGCACAGCTTTTGGAGAGAGCACAGTACATCCTTTGCACTTTTTACTGTCTCCTCCAGGATTAGAGCAGCAATGGACCAGGGTAAGCTCTCTGGTGCCATCTTCATTGACCTATCTAAGGCCTTCGACCTAGTCGACTATGCCCTACTTATCTCTTGACTTTGGTTCCTTGGTCTGTCTCCCCCAAACCTAAGATGGTTTACCAGCTACCTTCAAATCAATGAACTAAATTCAGTAAGGTCCTCTCTGACACCACCCCCGTGACCTCTGGTGTCCCTCATGGGGCAGTCCTGGGGCCTCTCCACCATGTGGACCAATGGGCTTGCAAGGTATACTGTACTAGGCAGTCCCAAGTACATGAATGACTTTATTCACATATCTGGGACTGTCTGAGTACACTACCTAAGCCATATTTTCTGTCATTTGGCAGGCATCCGGGCAGTATGCCAGTGGGTTGCAGCCACCCGCTGATGACAGGGGGAACGGGCTGGGTAAGGGGTCCTGTGTGGATGGGAGTGGTGGGGGGTGCCACTGGATCACCAGGGAATTATGTTGCAGGGATATACCAGTGATTGGGGAATCGGGAGGAAGGGGGTCCACTAGATTACCAGGGATGGACTTATTTTACATTTACTGGTGATCAGGGAACTGGGACGGGGTCCACTAGACTACCACTAGACTACCAGGGATGGACTTATTTTACATTTACGATCGGGGATGGGAGGAGGTGGTCCACTAGACTACAGGGATGGACTTATTTTACATTTACGGTGATCGAATTGGGCAGAAGGGGTTCCACTAGACTACCGGGGCTTAATATTACAGTACTGTACCAGTGATCGCAGCAACAGGAGGGAGGGGTGCCACTAGATGACCAGGGGATGTGGGTGCATGTGGACGGTGTTCTGGGTGGGTGGGTGGCCACCCACGACTGGTGGCTGCTGTGTTGCACCTGATGCAGCAGCCCACCTGTGGGAGGCCAGGAGTTGTTCCAACATTTCACAGGCTCAACTTTGGGCCCCCATACAGTGCAATGCAGGGTTGTGCCAGCATATGTGCTGCACGCCCGGGCTGAATATCAGGATGTGCCGAATATTCATGGGCATGCCCCATGCACCACATACATTAACATTGTGCCCTGGCACATCGGAATTTGCACTGCACCAGGCAGCCATTTCAATATCCCACTAAGGCGCAATATGGGTTGCACCGGTGCAACTCTGTTGCACCATGCACAACCCCTTTGAATATCTGGACCATTGTCTTTGTTCAATACATTGTTTTATAATTGGTTGTCCCAATTCTAATCTAACCAAACTGGATGATGCAGCCCTTGGTAGCCCCAATAATCTTTTATAAGATTTATTCATAGTAGCCTCTAAACTATGAACTTTAATATGTCACCATATTTCTGCTCCATGTAACAATTGTGACCTCATTTTTGCGTTTTAAACTGCTAAACATCCCCTTAACAATTGCCCTCCAAATTTTTATGAGAATCTTTCTACTGCTGGGTAAAACCTCTTAATTTTTTCTTGTATATATTTTATATGCTGTTGCCAGCTTAAATTATAACTGAAAGTAATTCCCAAATAGCAGAATTGTTTTACTGTTTCTATTTTTTGATTATTGCATTTTAATGAGCTTATATTCCCCCTTTTAACCAGATATGTATTATAGGTCATATATTTGGTCTTTTCAAAGTTCATTTCCAAAGTTGCTTTCTTACAACCGTCATATAGTTTTTGTAAGCTTCTTTGAATGCCCAAGTAGCTAGTTGAAATAAGAACTATATCATCTGCATATGCCAGGTATGGGCATGGCCTGGAGCACAACCTAGGCATGTGTGGCCCAGGATCATACAGGTCTTCCAGTATACTATTCAGGAAGATATTAAACAAGATGGAGCGGGACACAGCCTTGTCTCAGACCTCGTTTAAGGAGAATTTATTAGTATAATCTCCTTCTTTATTATATCTCATTGTTGTGTAGTTGTCATCATACAACAATTTCAAGTGATTAATCAAAGTTATATCTAAATCATAGTTTTCCAGAGTTTCCCAAAGTTTTGCTCTGGACACCTTATCAAAAGCAGCATCTAGGTCTATGAAAACACAATATAATTTTTGTTTTTAATGTGTAAATATTTATAAATTAAATGAGTTAATGTGAAACATTGATCTATGGTAGAATAATTGAACATAAAGCCGCCTGAGCTTCATCTATTAGAGTGTTATTGTATATCAATCCATTTTCTTTGATGTATTAATGTTGTAAAATTTTCTGAGAGGTGTCCAGAATACTTATTGGCCTATAGTTACATGGATCAGCTCTATCATCTCTTTTATATATAGGTATAATTATATTAATTTCAAAGTTAAAGGGATAATCCCTTTTTTTAGTATGGAATTAAATACCAATTTTAAAGTTGAATACATAACTCTGGGTCATCTTTTATAATAGCTTGTGGTACTCCATCTGGGCCCGGAGCTTTATGTCACTTTAAGATTTGAATAACCTAAAAAATTTCCTTTTTGGAAAATAAGTTGATTACCGGAATCCAATCAGTGGTGTTATTATTTATATTTTGATTGTAAATACATTTTTATAATATAATTCCTATATTTTTGAGGTTAATATAATTTTCAATTTCACTTTTATAGTTTTCCCATCCATTTGTCACCAGCTTCCAGAACTTTATGTTATCTTTCTCCTTAACCGATTTTCAAATTCCACCCACAAGCCCAATCTATAGTTATTCTTTTTAAGTTCCATTGTCTTTTATATCCTTTTCTCATCTTGTTGAGGGTTTCTTCCTCCTTGATCTGGTTTCTTTTGTAAACTGGTAAATCTGTCTAGTGCACTTACAGTAAACAAAAACAAAAAAAGTCTTACTAATTTATTAATCCTTTGTTTATACCATTTACAATTTTTGTCATACTATCTACTTCCTATCCTAGGTCTGCTTACTGCAACCCTAAGTAGGTTTTAGAAATGCTATTCATTATCCTCAAATATCTTAATACACTTTTCTTCTTCTTTGATATTAAATAAGTCTTGTATGTCTTGTCTTACTCCTATGTCATATAACATTTGTATAGACTTACATTGTTCTATTAAATCCATAACCCCTTTTTACTCTTATTACTTCTAAGTTATTATTATTTTATTCATACTGTTTGTCTTTAATTAAATAAAATTTCTAGTGGGCAATGATCACTTTCAGCTCTACTCCTATTTGGAGATCTATTATCCGGGGTAAAATATTCACCCTACACCAACATTGATCTGTTATGGGCAAACCCATAGGTCCCATGTAAGTATAGGACCAACTTTGATCTCCTTTTGATTTTCCATTAATCAGTAACATATATTGATTATCCATCTCTTTTAGAAGTTGTTTCCCTCTATTACATACTTTTTTATCTGCTGATCTTCTCTCCATCTTCACCTGCATTACTTCAAGAGATGCACATGCACATGCACACATTATTTCTTCTGAAGGCTCCAGGCTGAGCCCCACCCTGGCATTCATGTCACCCATCAATATAATGCTGCATTCTGGTTTCTTTTTGATATACTATTCTATTAATTCCCCTATTTTCTTCACATCCACTGTGCCTACATAATTAGATCCTTTTCTTTTGGGGGGGGGTATGCATTTATAACATATAATATCTGATCCTTCAGTTTTGCTCTAACTACCACAATGTGCTCTGACTCTGTGTTCATTTCAGTATATTCAATATTTTCTACTATTCTATACCATGTTATCAACCCACCTGATAATCTACCATATTTCTTATTACTTCTAGCATTCTTGTGAAATGTTTTATATCCATTCATAAAGATTTCCTTATTTACCCCTGTTTCCTGAAAACAAACAAAATCAAATTTTGTAACATAGTCCAAAAACGAAGAATCAGCTAATCCTTCACAAATTCCTGTGACATTCCATAAGAGTATCTTAGACCCGTGTTCTTGCTTTATTTTTCTTCTATCTTCCTTAATTTGTCAATCATTAAGATCTTGTAACATTTGCCATTTTAACTAAGCTTATCCAATTGTTACTACTGTATTTTATTTCCTGCTCTTCATAATTTCCTGTTTCTTCCCCATCATATAGATGTCCAATTTATCTAATTTCTCTGTGTATGTTAGGATTTGTAGATAATCTTGTTCATTGGTTATCCAGATTGCTAATTGTCCTTCTTTTTCCTATCTCTTATCCTTGTAATCAATTTGTTAAAATTTTTGTCATTTAATAGATTCTGTAAAAGATCCAGGCCGGATATTCAAAGGGGTTCGTCATGCATGATATTAAAAGGGTCAGGTTACAGCGGTGCAACTCCTGATGCACTGGGGTGCATTAGTAATGTATGCAGTGCAGATGCAGGGGTGTGCCCATGCATATGTGGCACACCTGATATTCAGCCAGGATGTGCAGTGCATGTGCTGTGCAACCCCTACATGCACCACACTGGTGCCTGAAGTTGAGCCATAAATACAAGGCTCAAATGCTGGCCACCCACATGGGAGGCTGTATTGCAAGGTGCAACACAACAGCCACTAGCTGTGGGTGGCCACCCACCCAGCAGGAACACCGTCCATAAGCACCCAATCCCGCTGGTAGTCCAATGCCCCCAGCTCACATGCCCGATCGCAGGCAGTAATACAACTAAATAAACACCTATGCCTGTTTGTGGGCAGTGGTGCATATAAATAATATCCTATGCCCGATTGTGGGCAGTGGTGTGTATAAGTACATTCCTATGCCTGATCACAGACTGTAGGATTAAGATAGATAATCCTGGTGGTCTAGTAGACCCCCCTCCCTCCTCATATGCCCGATCGTGGGCTGTAGTAATCTGAGAGGCAGCAACCTGGTGGTCCAGTGGTACCTTACCACCCATCCACAGAGGCCCCTGCCACCCAGCACCCCATCATCAGTGGGCAGCAGCAGCATCCGTGACATGTACCACCTGGCTGCCCACCCAAATGACAGTGCATGTAGTTTGATCTGTATACCTGTTGGGCCACAGTGTGGACCAATGGGCTTACAGACTCATAATGTGTAACACAGGAACAGATATGTCCAATGAGCGTTCATTCACATATCTGGTCCTGTGTAATACAATATGGTCTGCAAGCCCGATGGTCACACTGTGTTAACTAAATATGAATCATATGTCTCATGTCATTCAGTGGGCGGCCAGGTGGTATGCTGGTGGTGCTGCTGCTGCCCACTGATGACAGGGGCTGCTGGGTGGTAGGGGGCCTCTGTGGGTGGGTGGGAGGGGTACCACTGGACCACCAGGTTGCTCTCTCAGATTACTACAGTCCACAATTCTAGATACCTCTTTATTTACCATCTCAATTAAGTTGTTATCAATCAAGTCATAGATGTTTTTCTTGCTTTCTATCATTCCCACTGCAGAAACTGGAGTACTATATTGCCTTAATTCAGTTGGATCATAATACTCCATACTTCTGATTTCCCCTTGTAAATCATTCTTACTTTTATTTTTATCATTGTTATCCCATACATCCTGTATAAGTGATTGGATCAATTTTATTGTGCGATGCTTTGAGATCGACTTATCCTCTATTTTATTTGTTTTATAAGTACTACTAGTTTCTGCAATTACTTGATTTAAGTCACATCTAATATGGTTTTCTTCCATAGAATGTCTATTAATTAATTAATTAACCTCTTCCTCTCCCTTTTCCTTCCTAACTTCTCTTTTTCTATATATCTGTTTCTGTGTTTTCCCTTTTTAAGTTATATCCTTATTAAGGATTGTTGAGATGCTCTTTCCACTTCTTGCCTTAATCAGCATTATAACAAATATCACAATTGTTATCTATTAAAATAAGAAAAGTGAGTCTAATCTGACATTTGAGCCTATCAGTCCAACAATCCAATATTAGGCCAAAGGCTGAGAGGCTGAAAATCTAAAAGTTAAATAGCTAATAGCTAAAAAATAGAAAAGGATGCAAATACAGGTGCAGATGCTGAAAAAATACTTTGAGCATATATATAATCACAGTTTGGGGGTCTTCAAGCTCTCTCTCTTTTCTTACTTTCCACTTTTCTTTTCAGATTGCAATAAATATGTATAAAATCAATTCAAAATTCTTCTGTGTCTACTTGAGGCTTCTTCAGTCATTTTTGAACTTCCACCCTGGATTGTTCTCTCAGTAGGAATCCAATAAAGACCACCAAAGTCCAAATAGCCAAAGTATATGGTTTTACTATGTACCAGCGGTGATATCCTTTTTGAGTTTTGTTCTTTTGATTGTGTTTCCAGTGATTATTTCCCCACTTGAGCACTATGGTCTTGACAAAGGCACTAAAATATAAACAATATACAGGGCTAAAAAAAGTCCAACATAAAATCTGAAATTTATTTTCTAAAAAATGTTTTATTGTAGAATAAAAACAAAAGCATTCATTTGTTGCCCTTAATTGTAATTTCAACTTAACAACAAAATCTCCTATAGCTCCTGTAGCTCTCATTCAGCTTTCATATAGCTTCCTTTGGTAAAATCTCAGTGTTGCTCTATAGCACTTTACTATCTATATTTAATTATTTAATTTAAATATAGTTTTGACCTTTTCCTTTTCCCCACTCAAAACCTTAATAAAGTACCTTAATAAAATCAAACAATAATAAAAAATAACAGAAAGGCTGGGAAAATCAAACAATACAAAATATCAAAAAAGTTGGAAAATAGTATATTGTCATTTAACTTACTTTTCTATAGCTAAGTTTGTTAGTTTCAGGCCCGAGCATCCATGCTACATGAGCTGCTTGAGCTACTCAAGTTATCCCAGCTTTCAAATGTAAAAGCCTTCTGTTAAACTCCCAGTCTGCCATTTAACTTAATATGAAGGCTGAGGGAAGACCAAGCAGTATTCTACTTCTTCCGGAATATCTAGACCATGGAGAGGCTTATATCAAGGGAAAAAACACTTTTTAAATATCGGTGAGTAAATATTTAAGAGCATGAAGAATCTTCTTTTGAGAGACAGTGTTGTCTCCTTCTCAAGCACTCAGCCTCTGCTGTCCTTCCTTGCTGCAGTGATCTGGATTGTACACCTAGCACATGTGCCTTTTCAAGAAATGATCACCTGACTCTCCCCAGCCAATCAGAGCAATTTTTACTCCAACCAGGAAGCAAATATTAGATTTACTTTTTAGTTATATTTTTAACAAAGTTATTGAAACAAGTTATCCTTGGTGCTCAAACACTCCAGAGTGAGACACTACCCACTCCTTTCCTGGTCACTCCGACCACTCTCCTTGCCCAATTATCTGGAGCGGAGAACAGTGAGTGTCACTTCTCTTCAACTAGTACAAACTAAATAGTAAAGTAGCAAATACAAAGTCCACAAATAACAAGATAACACATTAATCAAAATAGTCTATAAATAGAGCATAGATTAGCCAGAATAAACAGCTAGTGATGAAAAATAGGACTCAGTCTATGAAGGCAGACTGATAGGCCCCCACGGGCTTTACTGGATCTTTCCCCCAGAGCAGGTGGCTTCTTCCATCACTAAAAACTCCACTCCAGTTCAAGGCGTCCAGAGGCCGTGCCTCCACTGTTTTCACACCTTATGCCTTTTTCTTTTCTTGCAGATATGAATGCCAAAGATGATCTGGAAAGGACAGCAACTTCTCCTCCTTTATTGAGGCAACAGTGGCATACCTTTTGAAATAAAAATCAAGCTTTTTGTCATCCCTGTTGCTATCTCTCTATTTCTGTGATTCAGTGACTGTGTTCCACCATGTGAGCTGGAAACTTGCAAGGCCAAATCAATCCCCTGGCACAGCAAGGCAAATGATGCCCACTGGCCACACCTCCACCCACCATGTCACTAGGGCATTATGGAATGAGAACTGGATTCTGAACATCAGGGTGGAGGTCAGACCTCCTTCTCTGACCCTGCCATGGGCAGCAAATCTGTGAAAGGTGCCCTTGCTAATGGCACTCTGGGGAGGCATTGGACAGTGGAAGGTGGCAGTAGTCAGCAGAAGGAGCCTCCTTGCCATGGCCCCAAGGAGAATAAACAAAATATAGAAAATAAAAATAAAGGGAAAAAATGTAGAGGTTTTATACATGAGTGTGAATACAGTACACTGCTATGGTAATGGGTTTACATTCATGATAACATCAGATATTAACTGACTGTATAATTAATTTATTTAGATAAATAATGGAATGTAAATTAAGAACTGAACAAAAGGAAGTTATGTGTAAAGGAGTACTAGTATGTGAAGTATTTTGGATGTACTTTGATGCCTGAATTAATAATTATTATAATCTGTAAATATTTTGATAAACACATTTTATTTTATATTTAGAGTTCACACTAAGGTTCATAGTAAGGTAAGGAAAAGAGCTAGTAGGCCGAGGCCCATGGTGCTCTTAAACTAAGCCAATGAATAACAGGATAGTTTATAGCCAGAATTGATTAACTTATCAAGATGGTATTTGAAACAGTTCCTGGTATCGCTGATAACAACATCTAATGGGAGTTTATTCCTGGGTCCTATAGTTTGAATGGTAAAGAAATATTTCTGGCTAGTGTGTTTAAATGATTTTCCAACAAGCTGCAATGAATGACCTCTGGTATTGTGTGAAGAAGTCTTGAACTCAAGTCCTAACTCTGACATAACATAAGGATCCTGAATAGCATCGTAGAAACAGAAGGTCACCTCTAAGGCACCTAGTTGAAAGTGACATAAGCTTAAGTGTTTTTAATCTTTGTTCATAGGATACAGATTTAAGTCCAGAAATGTGTTTGGTAAATTTTCTTTGAACTTTTCTAGGGAATTGCCATCAGATTTCTTATCGAACACCACAGCTGTGAAGCATTCTCCATATGTGGTCTAGCATATGACATAAAATGAGGCATTAAAACATTGCAGTCTCTAGATTTGATGTTGCGTAGGACTGACCAAACAACTTTATTAGTTTTGCAAATTATATTTTGCAGATGTTTTTATAGGAGATGTCATTGGATATAGTAAATCCCAGGTACCTCTCATCTGTAGTAGTGCAGAGAATGGAACCATCTAATAAATATGGATGATTAAGTTTTTAGGTCCCAAGTGCATCACTTTACACTGGTTGCATTCAGTTTAATTCCCCAATTATTAACCCAGTCAGAAATGGTATCAAGGTCCTGTTGAATAATGGCTATTTGATCAGTATTGGAATAACGTCCCCAAATTTTTACATCATCTGTATATTTTGTGGTAATTGATGAACAATTACTGGTTAAATTGGCAATAAATAAGTAAAAGAGACAGGGGCCAAGGAAAGAGCCCTGGGGTACCCCGCTCAAAACCCTACCCGTGTCAGATAAAATGCCATTTATAATCACCCTTTGTGTCCTATCATGCAGCCAATTATAAATCCAATTAATTATGTATTTATTAAAATTACGTTTCTCAAGTTTGTAAATAAGGGCCCAATGAGGCATAACATCGAATGCCTTGCTAAAATTGATTAAAATTATATCATGTGGTATCCGACTATCCAAAAGAGTACTAAAAGTTCATAAAAATAAAGCAGATTTGCTAGACAGCTTCTTCCTTTTTAAAACCATGCTGTTCGGAAACTTGGGCATCAGCATGTGGTGAGATGATATACTTTAAGGAGACTTTCCAAAGTTTTACAGATTGAAGAAGTTAAACTGTTAGACCTATAATTTTCCCAATTGTGTTTGAAGCCTTTTTTTATGAATAGGTACAACTGTTGACTCTTTCCATTCAATAAAGTGTCCCAAGAAGAAGCCATACAGGTGGAACATTGGATATTTTGAATAAACATACATGTACTCAAGCAATTAGTGTTGAGCCCATTTTTGGCTCTGAGCCACCTTCAATCACCTTGAAGCCCCAAGATTCACCTAAGGATTTGCTCCTCTAAAATATTTTTCACCTGAGAATGATTGGTGATTACCCACAGGCACCAGGGAATGTCTTTTTTTATTTTCAAAAACAAACTCCAGAATCAAGTTAAATGAGTCTCGTTTAGCTAGATGTTGGTGTTTCTTTTCTCAAGGTATCATTTATAAGGGTTTTCAATTGTAAGGAAAAAAATAAAAAAAACTAGATGGAAGCCTTACAAAGATTTTTTCTCATGAAAGAAGAATTTCTGGCTCATGAAAGAAAAGTCTTATTTTGACAACCAGAAAATTCTTCTTTCTTGAGCCAGAAATTCTCTTTTTGCATCGGCTCTATAAATTAAAGCCTCTACTGAAAGGCTCAGAACTAAACTTTCAGATTGTTATAACTTGGGAACTGATTAATATTTTTTCACCAAAAAAAGGCCACTTTCTTGGGCAAGTCCTTTCTACCCTGAAATTTCAGAAAAGTCCAAACCACTTGGGTTGTAGGTGACAGCAAAAAAAAAAAGCCCTAACCCCTATTTTCCACTTTTGCACTATCCAGATCACTGAATCTGGACATCCAACTGTCATGAAACTTGCCAAATCGAGACAACTTGCCACCGCTACCACTAAACACATACACACACACACACACACACACACACACACACACAGTGTGTATGCAAAATTTCATGCATATTCCAATGAACAGGGGAGGTTATTAAGCTGCAAATTTAGGAATTTAACATTACACACCCTTCTCAACCCAAAATATAGTGGCAGTACTGTGCCCCCATAAAATATATACAGCTTTCATGCCTGTATATTAGGGTTGAGTAAGTCCTTTATTGTTAAACCCAATTTTTGCACCTTAAAACTTTGACCTTGTTCAACTGATTTACTTGGCATTTGTACTGCACAGAGATGGTGTCAGGGTTGCTGCATCCTCAAAATTTCATGGTAATCTGATCATGGGGGACAAAGTTAGAGAGGGGCACACCCCCCCCAATTACATCAATTAGGACCTGTTTTTCTAGGGTGATTTGAAACCAGAAACTTTCAGGTTTGATAAAGTATGGCCCAAGGTACTCACTTTTGTTATTTTTGTCTTACAAACTTACATATTTTTTTTTAATTCCAATTTCTGAACATACACAGTTTAAAAAATCAATGTTCTAAGGACAAGTGAATTTTTATGACAACATGATGTCATTTGGTCATATTATGGAAATCTGCTAATTTATCAGCTGGCAGGGATGGCTCCTTTTCTGTATATGCCATGCTGCTGTTTTCATTCAACATTAATGGGACTACATGTCCAAGGGATCCATATTAGGTCCCCATCTCTTTTCAATCTATATTAATTCCTTAACTAGTAATACTCTTAACAGCAAAACTACATTTTTTTGCAGCTGGTGCTGTCATTTATATCTCTAAACCATCATTAAATGAAGTCAGCATCATACTCCAAACTGAATTCAACCAATTGCAACTCAATCTCCTTAGTTCAAAACTCCTGCTAAATGTAAATAAGACCACAGTAATGTACTTCACTCCCACCTTATCTACATCTCCACCGTCAACATAGGACAGCATAAATATACCAACATTGTTAGGAGATTCACTGGAGATTGTACAAAAATGTATGTATCTTGGGATGTAGTTAGACAATCATCTTTCCTTTACCATCCGTACTGAAACACTAGTGAAAAAAACTGAGAGTTAGATTAGGATTTTTCTTTAGAAATAAATCCCTATTTCCCACAGAAGTCAGGAAATGGTTAGTTTAAGGCACATTTCTCCCTTTACTACATTATGCAGACATTCTGTCCTCCAACAGCCCAACATCTTGCCTTCATAAATTGGACATACTTTATCATCGGGCTCTACATTTTATCTTAAATGCCCCTTCAAGAACACATTATCACTTATTATATTCAGTGGTGGGATGGATGTCACTTGCCACCAGAAAGAGGATGCATAGCTGTATCTGGGTGTACAAAGTCATGCTGAATAAACTTCCCTCCTATATTTCTTCTTTATTTTATCAATCCCTTAGTTGCTACTCACTTAGGAAAAACTCCATAATCTTTATAAGACATTCCCACATTTTGCACCCATTTTTGAAAAAACACAATCAATTACACTTTATCTTCTGCTTGGAATAAACTCCAAAACACCCTCAGGCTCTCCAACTATGTCTCTGTGAATGTCATCAAATCCCATATAAGCAATTCAGTTAAGGAGGATTGTCACTGTTATGCTAACTGGCTGGGCCCCTGGTTTCTTTTGTCCACCAGTTATGACTGGGTCTAAGCACTTTACCAGCTATGGTGGGAATATTTGTATCCATTACTGTACACTTATTCTACCCCCACCCATCTGCTGGCTGGAAATTGACTGTCTTGCACTATATTTGTATTTTTGCTGCATATATCTAATTCTATCTTGTATAGTATGCTTTCTATGCCATGTTTTATCTTCCTGTACAACTTGTTCTGTAACGTATGCAATCCTGTATTTTTATTTGCCCTGATTTATGCATCATTACAGTATGTATCTATTGTTTGTGTTTTGCCTGTGGCAGGACCTCCTTGCAAATGAGCTTGCTCAATGGAGCTTTCCTGGTGAAATAAACTTGAAACTTAAACTTGAACATGTCAGTGTGTATCCCCATGCCTGCTGAGCATGCCATGCATCTGTGTTTTTCCATAAGTGGAATGTCTGCCATTAGGTGCATGACTTGCTTTTTATTTGAACTGGACACCAGGGTGCCCAATACCTGGTGCCAGTTTAATGATTATTAATGTAGTCTGACCCTGGAGTGCCCAGACCTAGTACTGGTTCATTCTCCCTTCCATTCATAATGTTCCCCCGATGCCCATAATTTCAACTTACCAAGACTGGGATGCCCAATCACTGCTGTCAGTGTAGACAACCTCTTTCCCTTCAACCCAGCAGTCTGGGACACTGGGGTGCCCACCTGTGATATCCCCAAGTGTCATGTCAACACTGGGGTGACAAGCCACAGTGTCAGACATACATTTCATAAAGAAAAAGCATCCCACAAAATCTTTTGCCTTTTTTTTACCCTCAAATAAAGAAAACAATCCCTCATTGTCTGCCATTGTCCCCATCAGGACACCCCCCACATTCAGCACCCACCACCTCACACCCCACCTTATCCTGTACTTACCCAGCTGATGACCAACACCATAATCCTCTCTGGACCAAAGACATGTCTTCAATCTTCAAGGCTAGATTGGTAATTGAGGAAAACAGATATGTGCCATATAATGTAGTTCAATGTCTTTTGAACTTTTCTTCATAACTTGGTCATTTTTAAATATTGTATGCCCAAATTCTCATCAGGGACTTTTTGGGACCCCACTTCAATAACAAGGGTGGTGAAAGTGATGTAAATATGGTCTGAAATGTAGTTTTTCAGTCACTGTGTGAAATAGTCTTTTGGGACAGATTTTAATAATTTCACCACCCTTGTTCAAGGTGGGGTGTCAAAAAAGGCCAAGATGAAAATTTGGGCAAAAAATATGTAAAAAGTAGACAAAGTTATGAGCATACATTGAAATGTTTCTATACTCATTCATAACTTTGGTAAATTCCAATATTTTGACCCCAGATTTTCAACACAGACATTTTTCACTGCACCTCCTGAGTATTACAGCTGTTGTTTTTTTAATCCTGCCCAAAAATGTGTTTTTATACCTGTGGTGCAAAAATTACATTTTGGCTGGGATTTGAAAAATTTTACCTACCAGGTTCATTAGGTGGAGTCATAAGAATAGTATATTACAAATTTGGGGTGAAACTATTAAATACCAACAAAGTTATGAAGGTATGTTGAAATTGTTCTATGCACACTCATCACTTTGGTAATTTTCAGTAGATAAATTCCAAATTTTCAACATAGCCAGTTTTACACATGTACTGAAATCCCCTCATCAGGTATTTCCATCTCACTGCCACCATGAGGTTTTATCAACAGGACCCAATAAACCTGTCTTTTTACCCTTTTCATCCTTGCTCAAGGTCACGAAAGTCAACACAGTAACTGTGGGTAGAGTGCCCCTCGGAGACAGACTGCAAACAGAGTCCAGCAGAAATAGTAAAATTACCTCTTTAAATAAAACAAGCAGTCACTGATTCTATAACAACAGAATCTTTACTAAAATACTGCAAGTATTTACACCAGGATGTATTTACAGAAAACAAAAGGGTTGCACATTTACTAAGAAGCTGAAAATAAAATCACATTAAACAGATATTGTACAGCACAGTTCTAAGCCATCCTCACCTAAACTCCTTCACCTGCCCTAGCTAAAGAAGCAATTTCCCCTCACTGTGCTATCTTACCCATCAGCTAGTCTTTGTAATGGCAGGAGCCTTCATCTTTAGCTGTTTCTGTCCAAGAGGAAGAGCCTGCTTATAGCACCACAATATATTTCTCATCTCTGTGAAGAGGGATCTCACTCACTTTGAGTGACAGTTCCATGTTGTCCCAGACCGCTTTGAGAGAGAGTGTGTGTGTGTGTGTGTGTGTGTGTGTGTCCACCCACTCTTCAGCACCTCCTTGCTACCATAATGACATCCACCTGGGTCCTTTGTTCAACATGGGAACATCTCCAGGAAGGACACCCCCACTGGGTTTATTGCTTTATTGCCTCCTCTCTGGCTTTCCTGTTAACTTTCCCATGAGAACATCAGAACTCTAACATAAGCTGTCATATACCACTTGATCATGTGATCTGGTAGCCATTTTGTACCTGAATCAGATGCATATTTAGAAAAGAATAAATGAATCAAAACAAAACATGGTTCTGGTCCCCTTTCCCATCACACACACACCACCTCATGAACATGACAGCTGCTGTTTTTCAAATTCTGGCTAACATGTAATTCAGCACCAAAAGAAAGAAACTGCTCTGAAAAAACAAGTGGAAAGCACTGCAATATTGCTGCAGAGTGATGCTGTATTAAATCAGAACACAGCAAAGCCCCAGAGCTTTGAACCCCTGCAGGTTCTTTCTCTAGGGGAATTACACTTCAGGTACTGCCTAAATAGTAGAATTCTTAAAGCTACATGCACACTTTAGCTAGTTAGTTAGTTGTTGTTAATCAGGTGGGTGCACTAGACAGAAACTGTCTTTTTTCAGGCATGACCCAGGAGGTTACAGGAGAAGGGATAAGCACAACATTATAAAACATTGGCATACAAAAGGCATAGAGATTGGAAGATGTAACAACAAGACAGTATCCCAAGTTAAGGTCACAGAAATATGTACTAGAGTGAAAACAGTAGTGGTACAACAGTAGGTGGCAAAATGTAATACAGTGTACATGTCCTATATACAGAAGTATGTTCATTTCTTAGAAGAGCAGATACACTTGGAGACAGTGAATAAGTGTTTATGGAGGGCATGTCAAAAGCCCCAGGAGTAGAGCTGTTTTGTATATCGAGAGGATGTTGTTCCATACCCTAGGCACAAAGTTCAGAAAAGCCGCAGCACTGAGGTTTGTTTTGAGTCTGGGTACAGGAAGCAGGTAGAGGTCTGTGGATCTTAAAGGATGGGGCTGATCTGTGGTTGAGGCAAGATACCAAGTAGGATGGGCTGCTTGTTATGCAGGATGATGATGGTGGTGCCTGCCAGGGCAAGGTCCTGCACAGCATTGTGAGAAGCCATTCTATCATCTCATACAGTTTGCAGAGATGTTCAAGTCTGTTAGTAGCAAGTACAAATCTGCATATATTGTTGTATGTAATGTCCCACTTCCTGAGCAAGTTTGAGGCAGACTATGCATATACAATGATGTTGTACATAAGATTTGCAAATAAGTAAATATTAAATCATATATGCTGAGTATAACATAACCACAATAAATGACTGTAGGCAACAAACAATATTCTACTTGTGACAAATGCTTGTGAAATAGTGAGAAAAAATGTATATCTATGTGACAATACACCTAAATAACAAAAATTGAACAGAAAATCAAAACAAATATATAATTTAGCAAGTAGGTACTGATGCTGCAAGCAGGGACAAATACTGTTTAACTATAAGAAAGTCCTCTCGGAGTACAAAAAGGATAAACAAAAAAGGCTATCCATGATAACAACATGTAAACCTGAAAAAGACAAAGAGGTTTCAGTAAATGCTGTTACAAAATGGCATCAACTAATGAACTCTTATTTCTTCAGATAGGGTAAAAAGTCCTGCCTGCCATTAAGAATTTCTGGATAGATGGCCCCATGGCAAAAATGAGCCTGCTTTCTTTTTGTGAAAGCATGTACATTCAGTCCCCTCCCCCCAACAAACAGGAGGTAGAATCTGCTCATCCCCATAAATTTCAATGAACCTACATCTGAGTTATGTACAAGTGTCCAATGAGACCTAGCAGGAGTATCACATCGGGCATGAGAGATGGATCTAATGTGTTCCTGGATATGTTCTTTCAAGGGACATTGGTAAGCAATATATAATTTGTTACAGAGGTACCAAAATACATAGACAACATAGAAGGCTCTACATGTAATGCATTGTCTAACTTAAAAGCATTGTTGTTGATGGGACTAATAAATGTATTGTCCTCTTGTCTTGAGCATACTGACAGATGTTGCATGCATGACATTAACCCTCCCCACCCCATTAAGTGTATTAAATGTAATAACAGTGTCAATCACATGGCTTTTGCACAAAATCTTAATTCATTTTTCCTCTGTGGTAAACCACTTTTGGGTAATCCTTCACTACTCCTTAAATTTGGATCTGGGTTTAGTACTGGACAGAACCTTTTCTTAACTCCTGAAATCCTTAGGGCTAACGTATTGTATTCTGTGATTAATTTAATTTGGCTTTAAGAATCTTCTCTGTGTTTGGATACTACGAGTTCATTCCTGTCCCTAATCCTAGCTTTAAGGTTAGCTGCAGTAAGCAGATCATTTTGGTAGCTTCAGTCCAACAATCTTCTTTGTAATTCATTTGCTTGTATCTCATAAGTTTGTGTGTTAGAAGAATTCTGCTGAATGTGGAGGAACTGGTCATAGGGGATGTTGGTAAGTGAATAGTTAGGAAGCAAACTATCGAATCTCAAGATAGTATTACTAGCAGATGGTGTTCAGTAATTTTCAGTGGTAATTCTTCCTGTGTCAGTATTTCCAAAAAGCTCAAGATCCAATGCCCCTATTCACAAAAGTTGTGGATGGGATATGCACCAGCGTAACCTGGGCGAATAGCCCACCGCCTAGCTCACGCTGCAGCCCCTCCATGTGCTATTCACATCCCTGCTATGCCCTTCATGTGGCCAGCACACTGGCTGAATGCACTGCTCTGCTTGGGGGTGGATCGGAAACTGGTGCAGGGGCATATCAGCACTTCACTCCATTCATGAAGGCGCAGGTGTCTTGCATGGAGGGTGATGGCTATGCCTTCTGGAAGGCAGCCGTAATTGATACACACTCCCTGGATGCCACCACTGGTTGTGGACGGGATGGCGAGGATCAATGGACCCTCACCGTGGCCACCCTGTCATTGGGGTGGGTTAGGAGGCCTTGGGACTGTCATCTGGGGTCCTCCACCCCTCAGTGCTGTGGGCACGTTTGTGCCTGTTGACATTATGATGCCCAATGGACACAGGGATCCAGCAAGGGTCCTGGACAGGCAGCCAATTGGCTACTTGGCTGGATCTGCAGCTTGGTGCCTGCCCAACCCCGCAAACCTGGGCACTGTGGGGCAGGACCGTGAGGGAGCTGAGCAGAGAATGGTGTTCATGAATGCGGTCCCCACGTAGATCTCCCATGGGTGCAGAGATGCGGGGGTGGATACATGCCATTCGTGCATACCCCTTCCCATGTTACTGAATAGGGCCCATTAATACTCTCTCAGATGAGTGAATGTTATAAGTGAAATTTAAATTCCATTCATTTTGATTAATCAACTAAACTAAAGATTTAGGTTCTTCTGCAGTACCATCCCAAATAATCAGTAAATCATCAATAAAGCAGCCCCAATATTTAATCCTACCAGTATAAGGATTTTGTCTTGGATCATAGAAGGCCACCTCCTCACCAACCCATAAATAGGTTGGCATAGAAGGAGTGCCAAGTACCGATCTGAGTGGGCTGGTGATAAGAGAGAGGGGACAACTAGCACCAGGGAGAATTACATTTTCTGCAGCAGGTAGGTGATCGGTGGATGGCGGGACCACTAGGCACTATGGATATTCTACATTTTGTACAGGTTGGCACTTGGAGGGGGTGCCATGGGTCACGGGAGGTGGGTGTGCTTCCTCAACAGCAAACTGGCATTACCTCCGACAGCTGATAGGGTTTCCTGGAGTAAGTCAGGGTTATGTTTGGCGGTACTTGTGTCATGCATAAGGACCATGCTAGACCTTTTTGTGTGGCGTAAAGTCATTGAATATGAGGTAGCATGGCAATTTATGGCCATTCCCCTCCCCTTGCCACCTGCATACATTATGTTTTGCACAGGTGAGAACCCTCTTTGCCTTTGCAAAAGCCTTTTCTGAATATGTGGATCTGGCTCAAACCCTGGTTTGCATGAGCAAAGATCTGTTAGTGCCTGCACAAACATTTAAATATTGAGCCTCTGGTGTATTGGTTGGCAACAAGGCGGAAGCAGTTTTTTAACAAGGGGGAGGGTGGGACCATGCAGTGCCTATTTTGCTAGCAGGCAGGTTTGGTACTTTATTTTGCTAGATAGTGGTAGCCAGTTTATTTAGGTGTACAGGGAGCAGCTCTGAGTACATGTTTTAACCTCTTACACAAATTGACAAGCCTTGTTATAGATCACCTTAATTCTGTGTCACTTGCAGCTGAGTAGATGGTGAGACCATAATCAATGAGTGACAGTATAGAGCTGGATACAATCAGACATCTAGCTTCAGCAGTGAGGTTACTGCAGTCTCTGAGGGCTCCTAGTCTCCTGTTAACCCATCAGTACCAGGTTGTCCACTTGTGGGGCAAACGTAGTATCATCTAACATTATCCCAACATATTTAAAGACATCTATCTGCTCAGATGTTAGCCCCTTGGCCTTAAATATGTTGAACGAGGGTACCTTTCCTTCATTTGTGAGCAAATGAAGAGCATGGATTTCATTTTTATTTTAGTTTTATTTATAGCTGAGGATCAATTTGTTGCCTGAGAACCAGTTTTCTACAAATTTGAGATGGTGTTGAAGGTCAGAAGTTAAGTTGCCTAGGCCAGAGTTTTAGAACAAATTATTGCATCATCAGCATACAGTAGCCCATTGGCAAACTGACAGGCTTCAGGCAGGTGGCTTATAAACAGGCTAAATAGGAGGGGACCAAGAATAGAGCCTTAGGACATTCCTATAGATACACTCCTGTCCTCAGAGGAAGAGCCCTCTATCTTGACTCACTGTGAGTGGTTTGACAGGTAGCTCTGGAACCCGACTACTGTGTATAGTGACAGACCCAGGCTACAAGGCTTGCTAAGCAATAGCTTGTGGTTAACAAGTTTAAAGGCCTTTGTCAGGTCAGTATAAATGGCCCTGACTATGTCATCACTATCAAGAGCTTCAAGAATAAAGCTGTTATATTCAATCAGTACAGTCTTAGTGCTGTGTAGTTCTCTGAAGCCATGCTGTTTGGCACACTGGATGTAATATTTTCTAAGTAGGAGATTAGCTGGTCAGACATAGCTCTCTCAAGAGCCTTAGCAGAGAGGAAAAGTTGAGATCTGCCTATAGTTTGCTAGGTTAGAGTGGTCACTACTTTTAAAAACCGTTGTGACCAGCACAGATTTCCATTTCTCAAGGAACTAAGAGTACTGCAGGAAAAACTGAGTATTTTTGTTATGGCGTAAGGAAGTTACTTAAGGGTCATAGCTGAAAGCTTCATGTCAAGTGTGTCTCCTCTCATCATGGTTTTGATAAGGATCTTTTCTAATGTAGTTTACAGTGACATGACAGAAATTAAATCTGGTGTGTCCTAGGTCCAGGTCTCTGCTGGTACATATCTATACCAGAGCCATTACCAAGCTGCTGAGCAGAGCCAGTAGGGATCAATGAGCATATGTCCATAAAGGCTACATTAAACCAATTGATAGTCTCAGCTGGGTCTAGGATCTTCCAACAATCTTAAACATTTTAGTGGACTTTTTCTTCCCTACCCAGGAGCTCAGAAACATTTACCAAAATCTTTTGCCTTTTCTCCAGTTTTGGGTTTGTTGAGTCTTGCAGAATTCAGTTTTTCCAATTTAATCCTGCTAGTGACAGTATAGCATTTGATTAAGAGCACTGAGTTGCAAACCAGGAGAAGTGTGTTTGAATCCTACAGTCACCACTTGCATACTGTGTGACCAACTTCCTGAGCTCCCAGGATGCACCTGGAAACTAGCCTTGGCTTAGTGTGTCTTTCCTGATGAAAAATAAAAAAAATAGTGCAGTTGTTTCAGATTTTCCTGTATTCTGGGAGGTGCACTGGAGACCCTGATTCTCTGGCCAGTGCCACAGATGGTCCTTCCCTTTCATGAGGGTCAGGAGTTCAGTGGAGAGCCAGCCTGTGGTAGTGTTTCTCATGTTTCATTTTTAAGGGAGGGATTTGCTGAAGACTTAATTAAATTCCATTATAAAGAATTCAAGGGCCAAATCAATGTCCTAAATGCTGCCCAGGTAGCTCCAGTCAATCTAAGTCATGTGTGACTTATAGTCAGACAACTTTCCTTTGATTAGGAAATGATTAGGGTAAACCAGAGTAGGGAGGAGCTTTGCCTGCTTAGCTGCCCACATGCATTGTACAGGTGAGTGGTCACTTGACATGTTCGAAAGTACCTTGACATTTTTGACTTTATCAGGATGGGGTTGCCACTATCCAGTCTATTCACATCTTATTGCCTATTTTATAAATATTTCTTGTGCTTTCCAAGATCATTTCTGAGTGAAATAGGCTAGCAATCATGTCTCTTTGGCCAGCACTGGTCTTGGTGGGCCATTTAATGTTAAACTTATCTATGACAAAGGTTTCCTAAATCTGATTAGCTTGTTTGTAATAGCTGGAGAAGGACTCAAGGTCATTTTGGTGTTTACCAGGTGGAATACATGTTTTGAAGACAAGAGATTTATGGCCTCTTCCCAAAATACTTTCACAGTCAGGCATTCACAGTACCCAGCTGTACCTCTAAATGCTATTTTGGAACCTTGCAGGTCAGACCTTAGGTAAATAGGCAACTCCCTACTCTCTTGCACAGGTGATACTATCTAAAGAGGTTAAATCCTGGCAGGTAGACAGCAGCAGCTGATATTTTGTTTTTAAAATAAATTATGTAATTCCATTTTAGGAAACACAATGGGATTGTGATTTCATTGAGGCATTTAAAAAATTAACATAAAATATCCAGTATATGTATGTATTAATTTTTTTATTGGCCAGGTAAGCACACTAGACAAATTCATGCTTATTTTCAGGTACAGCCCAGCAGGTTACACAGGATGCAGATTATACAGAAGTTACACTGAGGAAAAATAAACATACTGTGCAAAAACATCCATGTGTTGTAAAATTACAACTGGAAGTGCAATAGCAAGTATAGTAAAATAACAATGTGTGATGGCACGGGCTAGAAAGTAAAAGAACATAGCAACACAACAAGTCTATAGCTGTAAGATAAAGAACACAGACAAAAATCAAGTACAGTTACACCCAGAGTTACTTGTATCTGAATGAATGTGATTTAGTTGAACAATACACCCACACCATATCATTTCCCTTTTCTTTTTCTGTAACTTAAAAGTTCCTTAAACTTATAATGACTATTTCATTCTGGTATTGTCTTTTTATTAAGCTCAGTACCATTTGATTCCACTTGCATCCATGGCACCAAAGACTCCTAAAATGTCATCTAGATTTACTTTTTGTATTTAAGCATAATAACAATAATTTTATTTTATTCTGCCACTGTCTTAGCAATATTTTGTGCTGTATTTTATGTGTGGTACAAAAAATGCTGACTCTCTCACTGAGGCTGTTTGTGTACTGCAATTTTAAATATATAATAAGCTAACCAATACAGAAAACAACCTATTGTGACTATTACATTCTCTGTTGGTGGAAATATTCATATTGAAGTACATGTAACAATTGTGTAAATACATGACACTGAAGGCAACATTCTCTGTATTTCAATAATCTCATCAAATGCCTTCAGGATTTACATCACTATTTCAGTTGTTTCCTTTCATTGGAAAAAGTACTTATCTTCTGCATTTTTCCAGACCTAGTTCTCTAGTTTCGCTACTGGTATTGCTTTAAAGGCCTATGACTCAAACTCCACAGTTAAGAGTTTGTTTCAAGTGTTATTGACAGCAAGAAAGAATGTCTTATTCTAGGTCCTTCACTCACAGTGTTAGTCCCTTGTCAAGCAATTATTTTCTTCCATTAAATAGGGAAAGGAGGACCCCTGCTGTCCATACAGCCCGGAGGTCAAAGGGTGGAGTGTGAGAGAATGCTCCATGGAAGAAACCCTCCAGCTTTACCTGGGTGACAGCAGTTATGCAGAATGACAAAAGAAGCAGTTAAGTTACAAGTTGAGGACTATAATACCCTCTCCACAGTATCTGTCAGTCACCAAGCCGTGAGAAACAAACAATGGCAGACAGTATTGTAATAGTTATGTCTTTATAATGCTCAGACATTTTAAGGCTATAATGCAGACAAAGCTAGCTGTTGTCTCACTGAATTGCTCTTTGAGTGCATATGCTAGAACTCAGACTGCCCATGGCCTGTCACTCCTTAGAAACTGACCAGTGATTTGGTAAGTGTTAGACACCCTGGCTCCACAGTAAGTGCATCACAGTCCTGCTGCATTCTTTCAGACGTCACTGCTCCCAGTCTGACTTAAATAAAGAAAGTGTATTCTGTTTCTGTGTCTGCTTTAAAAGACGGAGAATTTCATTTATGAAATCACTTCTAATTTGTAGTCTGTTTTCCATCATCAGTGGTAGGGATGCTAATTCAGAGAATCTTGTTATTTGTGACATTTTCTAGTGTAAGTGATTTGGTATCAGGGCTTAATATATTCAACATGTTTTCTATTTTAGGATGTTTATATTACTGGATAAAACTGATAGTCATGTTACATTTTTTTGGTTGACAGTAGTGATATAAAGAGTGGTGTGTGTGTGTGTGTGTGTGTGTGTGTGTGTGTGCGTGTGTGTGCCTGAAAGGGTTTACAAAGGTTTAAATATATAGCTGTTTTAAATAACATAAACTTGAAGCAGTTGCTATCCCATAGTAGGTCTGTTTACGTAGACTGCCATACTTTGTTGATCATATCCATTTTTTAATGGTGGGGGGGGCAGTCTTTAAACCTAAGGCAGGCTGTCCATGTATGGGCAACCAATCATGGCTTCAGACACTTCTTGCACAAATTATAAGTATGCATCAAATCAAACTCATTTTATTATCCATATCACTGCTGAACACATCTAACACAATGTGTATTATATGGCATCCTGGATCGGTGACTTGGTTATATCATGTGTAATTGATGTCATTACTGTCCCTAGTACTTCTTTGCAAAAAAGATGCTACAGCACTTCCTAATGGGCATATCCTGAAGAACAGGATTCCAACAAATAAATAACAAAATATGAGTTTTTGTTTTCACTAGAAACAGTGTTTCAAATATGGGGAAGGGAGTGGTGGGGCAGGGGCTTAGCAACATAGTTCTGTAATTCACATAACCAGTTCACGCACAATTACAACGTTCTTATAATAGAAGGAGCTCAGTTTTAAGACAGTTTCCCGATAACTCCAAAAGTGGAAACACTGCTAGATCCTTACTTTGGATTGGAAGAGAGAAGAGATGGATTTTCAGTCCTAAAAAACGTATCTATCGATCCAACACCAAAGCAGAATGAGCCCTTTTTTTCCCCATCAGTATTTTCTGCTTCTGACTATTGACTTGTCCGATCTGTCTCAACAGCCCCATTACCCCACACCTCTGCAAAGACATTGACAGGTTGGAAGCAGTCCAGAGGAGGGTTACCTCCAGTTCATGCAGTTGTCCAGGCTGTGTGTGGGTGTTGATGTGCGATATGGCTGCCACTACACATTCAGTCACTTCACTACTAGTCTAGCATTGCTAGCAAAGTGCTTTGGGATACATTGTGTATGAAAGCACTATATAAATGCTGATTCTTCTTCTACTACCAAAATGGTATGGGGGGAGGTTACACAAGAAATCATGTGAGGACAGGCTGCAGGCATTCAAAACATACTCCATAGAGGAGAGGACCGTGACAGGGGACATGACTAAGACATACAAGCACCTCACAGTGAACAAGGTGCAGGAGAGGAGTCGCTTTCAGATGAAGAGGAGTAACAGAACATAGGAGCATGCAATGAAGTGTGATGGGGAGAAGCTTAAGAGGGATATGAGGAAGTACTTCTTCACAGAAGGTGTGGTGGATGCCTGGAAGAGCCTACCAGAAGAGTTGGAGGGGTGAAGACAATGGGGGCTTCAAGCATGTGTGGGATAGGCCTATGGGTATAATAGCTGGAGGGAAGGGAGAACAGTGGGACACCAATGTCCAAAGAGGGTCCAAGGTGTAGAAATAGGCAGAGAAAATAGGGAAGAGTGGATGGGCCTACTGGTGTGTTTTTGCAGGCAAATTCTACGTTTATATCTCTAGGACACCTGCTGTGACTTTTCCCATAGCTTATCCCTTATAGTGGAGCTGTTGGGGGTCACCAAACCCCACTCCAGAGCAGGATCTACCGTCAGAGGAACTCAGTTGCCAGTGTGGGTCCTGCAGGGGACTGGGCCATCATCCAATCATGGTTCTTCTTTCTGTTCATGGGAAAAAATTGTGTCAGCTGATAAATACTGCATGTCTGTGTTCTTTCCAGTGGATAACTGAATTGCAACCCTACCCACACACCCAAACAAAAAATGTTTATCTATTTGAACTCACTTCAACAATTCCATGTTTTGCTATATAACATAGTAACAGAAAGGCTCTGCAAATAAAAACAGATCAGCCAGGATCAATAAAAAATAAATATTTTCAGCCTAATTGTTTTTGTGTTGTTTACACGTAAGTTGCTGCATGGCTGCTAGTAGAGTCCCAATCAGCAGAACATACAAACTGCATTGCATTTTCCTACTCTTATTAGGTCTTAAATACAATTTAACTTTTACTGTTACAAACTGAGTACTGTAGTGATTCTTATTTGTGTTTTGTTTTTGGTCCTCTTATGAGGCAGAGTTGAAAAACACCAAGCAGTCTGGGTAATCGAGAGCTACTTTTGAAAGGAGTACTTGATACTGAAGTTGCACCAGGCAAAGCTACCAAATTGAATGTTTGTTAGTATAAATCCAGTTTATGTTTTTCAACTTGGCACTGTGGATGAAGACGTTCAAACAAAATGGGGGCATCAGAAGGGGCAGATGAGGACAGAAATGCATGCTGCACCAGAAACATACATAGAAACATGGGGCCCAATTCCAAGATAGCTTATGCATGGCGCAAGCCGAGTTATGCCAAACCCCATGGTGTAAATTGCAACTTGCACCATGCGTTAAGCCATTTGCTATTCCAAAAGGTGCCTTGCACCATGCCCTATGTGGGTTGTGTCAAATGTGGGTTATGCCACCCACTACGCCCACAATCTGCAATGGCATGGCGCAAGGGTGAGTCAAGGCAACAACTGCACTCTATTCCAAAAGGGCAACTGCCTGGGCTATTCTCTTTTCTGTTTGTGCCTTTGCTCTCCTTACTGCTTTCCCTGCTTCCCTTTGCTTCCCCTGATACACATCCCTGTCCTCCTCCTCCCTCTGCATCTCCTTGAATCTTTTGAAGGCAACCCCTTTGGCCTTTACTTTTTCCATCACCTGTTTTGCTAACCATAGCAGTCTCTTTTTCCTCCAGCTTTTGCTCTCTTGCTTGATGCAGAGGTTTGTTGCTTTCACTATGCCCCCTTTTCTCTTGGCCCACAGTTCCTCCACTCCCAATGTCAACACCCCCTGTCAGATCATTCCTGAGGCATTCATCCATCTTTATAAAATCTGCCCTTTTGAAGTCCAGGACCCTCATTCATGTGTGACTCAATTCTGCTGCTATCCTTATTTTGAACCACATCGTACAGTGATCACTGGTTCCTAGATGGTCTCCCACCTTGATGTCTTCAATACTGTCCCTGTTAGTGAGTACCGGGTACAGTATTGCCCCATCACAAGTGGGCTCACTGACTAGTTGCCTGAGGAATTCCTCCTGCACTGCAGGGAGTCCAGGATGTCCATGCTTCTAGCTGAAGCTGAAGCTGCAGCTGGAAGTCTCCAATCTACATCCGTCAGACTGAAGTCTCCCACCAGTAGCACCTCCTACTTTTCTGGCATTTTGTCAATGGCTTCCAACAGTACCTTATCTAACTCCTCCCCTGTGCTATAGGTCTGTAGAGGCATGCTGATGTGATTAGTGGCACCATCTCCAACTCCAGGGTGACCCACTGTACCTATGTTCTACCCTGAATTCCTTGTATTTCCATTGCTTTAATGCTTTCCTTCACATAAAATAACACACATCCTCCTTTCCTTCCTACCCTGTCCTTCAAAAACAGAGTGTAGCCTGGTACAGTATAGCCACATCATAGTCATGGTTTTCAGTACAACATGATTCAGTAATGGTCACTTTATCCAGGTCAGCCTCTGCTATGATGGCTTCTAGGTCTGGCATCTTACTTCCTGACTTCTCGCACTTTTACATGGCCATCCAGATTTTGTTAGCACTCCACTTGTTGCACCTTTTCCTTTGTGCACCCAACCTCCCCTCCTCTTTTTATTGTTTCAGTTCACCTCTCTCTCTGTTACTATCACCCTGACTCCTTTATTACTTTGCATCCTGGAGGTTCCTCTCCCTTAGTTTCCTACTGTCTACTTTGGTCTGTGGGGGGGCTGTTTCTACCTTCGATTCCTTCATTACCTCCCTCAGATTGTTTAAATGTTCATCAAAGTAACTTTTAAACCATCTACTGAGAACTGAAGTTCCCCTCCTGATTGGATGCAGGCCATCAGCTCTGTATAGATCTTCATCCTGCCACTTGGGTCCCCAGTCCCCAGTATAGCTGAACCCCTCGTCTCTCACCATTCCTTCAGCTGTGACTTGAAGGTCTTTGTGTAGAGAAACCTCTCCTCCCCCCTGCATTTGAGTCCAAGCATCCTTGCTGATTTTTCTTTCAAAAGATGTGTAAGTTTGCATCAAAATGTCATTATTTGTGGAAAAAATTGACACAAATTCAGTTTGCTTCATTTTTTGCTGCAGTTGTCTCAATTGTTACCATAGTTGCCTCTTGTCAAAGATGCAAAACTTAAAAGCAGTTCAAATATCTACTAGATCATGATTTCTTAACCTGGGGTCCCCTGGACCCCAATGAGTCAATGATGTTTCACTCAAGGGTCCCCATCAGGTAAGGCACAAAAAGCAAACACACGCTTCCTATCAAATTACTTTATAATGTTTACAAATATTGCATATGTGAGACATTTTTATTTATAATAAATACTGAATAAAGTAAAAAGGTGCTACAAATTAAACTGTGCTTGAGGAGAAAGGGTCCCTGTGCAGAGCTGGTCATGCCCAGAAGTCCTCAACCAGGTCAAGTCAAGATCAGGGGGCTTATTGTTAGAAAGGTTGAAAACCATGGGGCTGATTCTAGGACAAATGTCACAACTCGCAGGCATATGCGATTTGCGACATTCGCCATATGCGAGGGACCCTGCACTGTATTCTAAGAGCAGCAGGGTCGGCACTATGATATGTGACTTGCAACATCGTGGGCCTAATGCCACTGGCATGGCATAATAGTCCCTCATGTCGCAAGTCACAGCCATGTGCCCCGGACACCTGTGCCACCTGTCCAGCCTCCCCATGCCCCCTTGGAGCCCCCACCCTGAACACCATGGCATACACCAGAGGGCATGGGGGGCTGGACAGGTGGCACAGGTGTCCGGAGGCACATGAGAAAATGAACCCTGGGGTCCCCAACATCAGGTGGGGGCATGGATGTGTTCAAGAGGGCACGGGAGCACTGCAGGACCTTTGCCATGGCACTGCAAAGTGGGCATCCATCAATTGGCACTGAAAGATGCCCTTACAGCATCTCTGAGATGTTCTAACTTCATTCCACCATTGCGCTCCTGGAATAAGCGTAAGTGGGTTATGGCGGCTGCCATTTTGGAATAAGTGCAGTTGCTGCGTAACCCACCCTGCACCATGTGGTTGGAGTTGCGGCATAGTGAGTGGCATAACCCAAGTTTAGCATAACTTTCCGCATACAACATGGCACAAAACTTGCTTTTGGAATCACAAACAGTGCTGCTTTAGAGATAAGTTGTGATTTCGCCATGGGGTTTGGCATAAGTTGGCTTGGCCAGCTTATGCCATCTTGGAATTGGGGCCCCACTGTACTAGATGGTGTAACAGTTCTGATTGATGTCCATTTAAATACAGCTGTGGGGAGGGATCCTTTTAAAAAACTTACCTCAAATCCTTGACTTTAATCTGGACCACATTAATCTGGAAACCAAATAGTTTTGTACCCACACATTTAGCAGTATTGTTTCACTTTGTATGCTGCTGTCACGGAAATAATACCCCTCTCAACCAAAGGTGAATTTGTAAGTATTGAGTCTTGTTTTCTTGGGAAATCAATCAAAAGAATTCATTTTCCCACTTAGGAAGTCATTATATGTCTGTTCATCAAGACAGATCCAAGATCCCATCAAGACAACATTTTATTGCTAGGTAACAAAAGTTTCAAATCTTCACTGATGATGTTTTCTGATGATCTGTCCATGCCTAAATCAGAGCAACACTGTTGATGCTTTGCAAGTGATTTGCAATGATCTTTGTTGATTATATCACTTTCTTGTTACAAGCGTGTATTTTATAAGTCACATGCATTCTTCAGTGCATTAAAATATGCATAACTAATCTGCATATTTCAAAAGTATATTTTATTATGACTATAAGCAAAAACAGTTGTCATTCATGCTTTTAAAACTAATTGCAAAATGACATTAGTTTACAGCCTGGAAGGAATTGTATTCAGTACAAACCAAGTTCAGTTTAGTAATATAACATACCATAATGTAAAGAGCTTCATTTTGTATATTATAGGGGCAGGTAGTACCCTATTATAAGAGTTACAAATGCTGTTCTATGTTACACCTAAATAACAGTATACTTCTTAATAATGTGGCCATCTCAGTACAGAATAGTCTGAAATTTGGCATTACAGAATTGGTGAAAGGATTGTTAACCTTCAAAGTTTAGTAATTATAGTTTTAGCAGTTTAAAAGCTGTGAGCGGTTATAAGCGCATAAAGATCTTTTTGAAGGCATTTCTTTTTTGTTTGCTCACATATACAGTTGCTCAAAAATTGCTGAGTGTTTAGTCCCGAAACATTCAGGATTTTTATAGTTTGACCCAATGAGGGTGCTTTTGTATGTGGTTTTCCTGAAAACGGTTTCTTTTTTTAAATTATAAAGAAAATCACATGCTGTTTTTGCACATGCATGGTTTCTTTTTGCAATATTCTGTTCATAGGGTGTTTCTGCAGTAATTGCCACTTCCATTTTTGTGATCTGAAATCCATTTTTATTGAGATTTTTTTGTGACTATTAGTGGACACTCATTAAAGCAGGAAGAGAAAACTGTGTGCATCCAAATAAAAAATTCTTGGAGCTGTAATCTGAAAATGGTGTGGTTGGCAGTGTGGTATGTATAGTAAGGTTACATTTTCAAGTGCTTTTTTCTTGAAAAAAACATTTATTTTTAAATTCTTGATGACATTAGTGTGTTGTGAGTCATGTAAATTCCCTATTTTACTGTGTCAAAATCCTGTTTTTGTGACTTGTAAACTCAGTTTCATGGGATACAACTTTTGCTTTCATGACAGCCTTAAAATGAAAACAAATATATGGCTTTGCAGGATCATGTACAGTATGTTCCTGTGTGAAGCAAGTTATGACTTTCCTCCTGGTTGAGGCAGGGCCCCATGTGAAGTTAGTTAGAGTGTGCTTCCTGGTTCATCCTGGGCCTCATGGAAGCAAGTTATGCCTGGCCTTCTGATTCATGCAGCCAGCCCTTCCGTTATGACTAACTTCTTGCTTTGTGCAGAGTCAAAGGGTCCTGCTGCCTGCAATAAGATATGACTGACCTCCTGCTTCAAGCAGGGCTTCAGAGACCTGCATGAAGTGAGTAATGACTATACATTCTGAAAAGACCACTTACAAGGCAAGCTACAGGTCAAGGCAGAGAGAGTCATTATGCAGCTTCTTCAATATTGACCACAGGGCTGCTCAGAAGAAAGCTACAGGTCTGGTGCAGTGAGTTTCACTGTGCCACTGCTTTGGAGTAGCCAAAGTACAATATAATGGCTATCTATCTTAAAGCAGCAGTGCAATGGAAATGGTTTTCCAGAAAGCTTGTTGATGCTACGATTATTTAAAATGATTAGCATATCTGTAAAACCTACTTTTCTAAGTACCTCCAACATACCATGCACCATGTGCTTTCTTTATTTTCTCATTTCTATCCTTGCCAGGTCCATAATGCAATATCTAAGCCAAATATGGTGGCCAGACTTCCGGTGGCGTCACGGGCCGATAGGAGCCTAGGGTTTCTCGCTCCCAGCAAAGTCCACCGATCTAACCTCCAAAATCTAACAAAATAAAACTAGAAATGTCCATAAACACAGGAGGGAAATGACCAGAAACCTATAGAGGCAGAAACAGATCGAAGGTGAAGGAGAAGTATACGGATGGAGACCGATTACAGGACGACCCCCCTAGTAGATCTCTCTCGCCGGCAAGCTCCCATGCGGCCAGCTATGATACAGACGGAGAATCAGAGCAACTATCTAGGACAGATTCGAGACTTTACTAAAAGAAATTCGAAGTTGAGAAGTGAAAACAAACAAGAATTCAAAGCTGTCCATTCCCAACTCACTTTATTGAGTCACGCATTGGCAAAATAGAGAGAGTGGCTGAAAATGAAGAATCCTCTGTGCAGCTGGTGAAATAGTACAGGCCCTTGTGCAACAATCAGAGGAGTTGTGATCTAAATGCCTAGACCTGGAGGCGTTCGCGACGTGACAGCCTCTGTCTGTACTGGTTTGCCTGAGGGCATGGAAACAGCCCCTATGGCCCCATTTATGAAAAACCTGCTCAAGGACATTTTAGATTTACCAACATTCACTTTCCACATTGAGAGAGCACATAGGTCACTTCAAGTGAGACCATCTGATCCTCACGGCCAGACTCTGCTCCATAGTATTCAAACTGAGCTCCTTCAGTGCCAAAGAGGAGATTCTACGTCGTGCTAGGGCCAAAAGAAATAAAATATCTCACTCACAGACTATTTATGGATCATGACTACCCAGTAGAAATACAACAGCAAAGACTGAAATATCTTTCAATTTTGAGAGATCCTACGGAGAAAGCGATCCGTTTCACACCCATATCCAGCTAGGCTTTGTGTCTTCTGGGAGGATGGGACTAAGTTGTACACTACAGTGGAGGAGAGAGGAAGCCCTGTGCAAGAGGAAAATACAAATCTTGGAGACTAGGAACCGGAACCAAAAATAGAGAGACCTGACATATATGTAAGCACTTCCAAAACAGGAAGATGTCAGGAACCAAAATACTGCTGCACGAGAAGCGCAACGCAGACTGCAAAAGATGCTTGGAAAACACAAACCCGAAGGAGAAAACCTGCTTGAGCTGAAATCGCTGACAGACTTGGTCATGAGCTAAGAAGGATCATTAAAGATAAGTGTGAAGCTCCAGTCTGAGAGAAAAGGGAGGGGGAGGACGAGAGGACGATAAGTCATTATTATGTCCCACAGAGCAGTAATCTACCAAGGCTACTTTAAACTGCATCTCATTTTAACCCTCTACTGAAGAGCAAAGCGACGGGTCTATAATTGACAACCTGTTTCTTCATAACTGTGTTCACCTATAGTGAGAGCCCCCCATGTCTCTTTTATTTTATGAGTCCTTACCAAAAGGAAATGACATTGAAGCGGATTAATCTGCTGAAGAGACCCAAACGACATGCTAATAAGGAAAAGACTAATAACGAAGGGCTGTATTCATAAAGTACTTTTAATTTGAAAAATGTCCATTATACTAAAGTAACAGGCCCATTCACAACAACATAGACCTAGCTGTGCACCGTAAGAAGTGGCCTATAGATGTTACAGAACACCGCTAGTATTGGTACCCTCATGCCACCTTAGAGGAGGAGCGTTTGAAAAGTTATTATAGTAGTATGTTGGTTAGATTAAGGCACAAAGTTAGCAACATATAATATGTTTGCCTGGTAATACTCTATAGTTACAATGACACTGATAGTGACAAACCATTTATCGGTGGACTCTGCAGGAGCTTGGAGGATTTTGTGTAACCCAAAACCTAGTAAGCGTTACACTTACCTCAGCTCCTATAGTGAGGGACATAGTTCCCACTTAATAAATTCAGGAGCACAGATAACAACAGGTGCTCAGTAGGAGGACTTCCAGTAACGGAAGCACTAGTAAGCCTCCTCGTTCTTCTCATAAAGGGATAGGACAGAAGGACTGTTCTGGAAAATAGCCCCCTACCTTGGAAGTTCTAATTACGAGTTTACAAAAAGTTGTTAACAGTTGTATTAAGTTATGTTAGCTGTTCTGAGAGGTTATGTTTTTACCAGGGTAATCAAAGCAGACAAAGGTGAATTTGGGCATGTGGGCAGGGGTGGAGGGGATTGGAGGGGACCATGGGGTGCAGGAGATCAATCGATGCTGTGGGGAAGTACAGGGAAATTTATAATATATCCATGAGTAACCTATCATCCCACATGATTTGCACCTACAACGTGCATGGAATTACCAGTCCCATCAAAGAAGAAAGATTCTACAGAGTGTAAAGAGGGCTGGAGCAAACATTTTGTTATTACAAGAGACACATCTCTCCCAGTTAGAGCATGCAAAATTTGAAAGGTTAGGTTTTACATGTTGTGGCTTCCTCATATGGAAAGGGAAGAAGAAGGGGAACAGCAATATTGATTAGGCAGGGAACACAGTTTGAAATGAAAGACAGAGTAATAGATAAGGAAGGGAGATACGCCATGGTTAAAGGTTTATTGGATGGACGTTTAGTGACCTTTGCATCTATATACATCCCCCCAGCCTTGGAATATGAGGTGTATAGATCATTCTTCACTAAACTAATGGAATGGGCTGAGGGGCAAATGATTTGCGGCGGCGATCTGAACCTGAACATGGCGGAGGTTTGCTCCATCCCTCAGAACCAGGGCAAAAGAAGAAAAATCACGATCCAGGTGAAGAAGTTATTGCCAGAGCTAGGTTACCAAGATATTTGGAAACACTTCTATGGCACCTCCCGAAGGCATACGTATTATTCCCAGGCCCATGATATACACTCTTGTTTAGACTATCTTATAACCCCAAAGGAACAAATGGGAGATATTTCAAAGATTTGGGTGGGAGACTTTGTACTATCAGATCACGCCCCGATTTTTTGTCAACTTAGTCTCCAAGCTAAGAGGAAAACAACTTTCTGGCATTTGAATCTTTCTCTTTTAAGGGCCCCAAGTCCTCAAAATATAGAAGACACTATAGCTCAAGCTCTAGAACTAAATGACACCAAGCCGTGTCAGTATCGATTTATGGGATACCATAAAAGCCATCATAAGGGTAAGTTGATAAGCATATCATCTGCTAATAAAAAACTTAGGGAAGCTCTTGGGTAACCCTTGAGACTAAGATACAGGAAGCGGAGGAACTACAGATTATAGAAAATAACAAAACTAGAAGTAAGGAGCTAGCCCACCTTAAAAAGGAGCTTAACAAAATACTAGACTACTCAGTGGAGCAAAAATTAATGTATTTAAGGCATAGTTATTATGAGGGGGGCCCTCGGTCCCTCAGACTCCTAGCGCACAGACTGAGAATACAGAAAGTAAAGTCGAACATAAAAATTAGACACCCTCAATTGGGCAAAATACATAATACAACACAAGAAATAATAGAAGCATTTCTTAACTACTATACAACGCTCTACACAGCTAAAGACTCCTCATCTACCCGGGAAATAAGGGACTTTTTGGACTCGCTTAACCTTCTGACCCTCTCGCAGCAACAAAGCTCTCAATTAACTACCCCTATAACGGTGAGGGAAATAGAAGCGGCAATAAGTAATTTAAAAAATGGAAAATGTCCAGGGTCTGATGGACTCCCAGGGGAATTTTACAAATCATTCTCTAAAACTCTAACTCCCATACTCAATAGGGTCTGTGCACACATTATAACAAAGGAGGGAAACATTCCCCCCTCATGGAACGAGGCTATAATCTAACTTATTCCGAAGTCGGGGAAGGACCTCTCCTATTGCTCATCTTATCGACCCATATCCATATTAAACACGGATTATAAAATCCTTACATCTATACTAGCTAGGAGGCTTATCCAATTCTCCCCGAACAAGATCCATTTGGACCAATGTGGGTTCATTCCGGGACGTCAGGCCCAGGACAATGTAAGACGTACCATATATCTATTGGAACATTCCCAATCTAAAAATAACCAACTCTTCTATTGGGTCTAGATGCTGAAAAAGCGTTTGATATGGTATCATGGAAATTTTTGGGGGAGGTCCTTGCCCGTTTTCGTTTTCCAACCCAGTTTATAGAAACCCTACTTAAATTCTACAAACTACCTTTGGGTTACGTACGGATAAACGGACACCTCTCTGATAGATTTTCCCTTTATAGAGGAACCAGACAAGGATGTCCCTTGTCCCCTCTCCTGTTCGCCTATTATATAGAACC
This sequence comes from Neoceratodus forsteri, assembly GCA_016271365.2. Lineage (NCBI taxonomy): Eukaryota > Metazoa > Chordata > Ceratodontiformes > Ceratodontidae > Neoceratodus > Neoceratodus forsteri. Next base: position 866,603,029 of record CM057452.1, on the reverse strand, counting down.
ACTAGCGCAATATATTAGGCAATCTCCTGACATTAATGGAATCTTGTTTTCTGAGTTGAACATAAACTAGCGTTGTTGCAGACGATTTACTTCTATATTAACTAATCTGAAAACTCACTTCCCATGGTCATGCAGAAAATCCGTGATTTCTCGGGATCTCTCTGGGTACTCTTTAAACATTAGCAAGACTGAGGCCCTAAGAATACAATATGAACCATCACCTGAACTTAGAAGTAAGTTTCAGTTCAAATGGGATGCTCCCTCTTTGAAGTACTTAGGAATACGGATTCCTAACGATCTATCCCAGTTACACAGGCAGAACTATTCACCTTTAATAGACACATTGAGAAATGATATGAGAAGATGGAGTCTTCTCCCATCTTCTTTCTACACCCGTACTATGTCGTTAAAGATGAATGCAGTACCCCGTCTCCTTTATCTATTTCAATGTGTCCCCTCCACTATTAATGTGAAAGAAATCTTGTCCTGGCAGAAGCTATTTCTCGCTTTTCAGTGGAATCATAAAAAACCTCGCTTAAACTTTAGGAAACTCACGCTCCCTAAAATAATGGGCGGACTATCATTCCCCTCCCTAGCTGACTATTGGGCCGCTTCTCAAATGCGCTTAGCTCTACTGTGGGGTGCAAATCACTATCAGGCCGCATGGAAGCATATAGATCTAAACAGAGGGGATACTTTGCATCTTCCTGCAGTTCTTTTTTCTCCTCCCCTGCTTCAACGAACAATGCTTACTACATCAAAAGCTGCCTCTACTATACTTGAAGGTTGGAGGAGGGGAACAAGGAACAAACAAATATTAGTACACTTTTGAAGTATCAATGGTTTATAACAAAGGAACAGTTTTGCTCTCATGTAGTGGGGTTGTGGTATAAGTCCCAAGTGAGGAGAGGAATGGTAGCTCCTGACAAATCATGAAAGGAATGTACCTAAGACCATTGAGGAAGCCCAAGAGGAATTTTCTTGGACTGAGAGAGACAGGCTGTTCTTTATCAAATAAGGGACTACGATCTAACACAAGGTAAGCTCAGGAGAGGGATCCCTGTACTATGAGGACCACTTACCATTTCAGCAAATCTGGTCCTCAAAATCAGGAGAGAAGGCCATCTCAATAATATACAAATACCTAATTTCATTATATAAACACTCTATGGACCCAGTTAAAGAGAGCTGGGAGAAAGAATTCAATCAAGTAATAAGTGTCATGGATTGGCCTAAAATATGGAAAAATACCTGGTCGGCTACCTCCTCTCCTCAGTGGAGGGAATTCATATGGAAGGTTAGGGCGAGATTCTTTTTAGTGCCCACAGTGCTGGCCTGAAGAATCCCAGGAACATCGGAAAGTTGCTGGAGGGAATGTGGGGAAAATAGAGCCGTGTATAAACACATATTTTTTGAATGCCCAAAAATTTACACATTCTGGTCCACTATCTTGGGCCGTATAGTAAATATCCTGGGAGACCACTACCAAGTGACTGGGATCAACTTGGTACTGGGTATACTACCGGAAGGAATGAGAGATAAGCATATTATATATCTCTGGACCATTTTTATGGGGGCAGCATATAAAGCAATTACTAAAAAGTGGCTCCAGAAAACCTCCCCGACAGTGGGGGAATGGGAGGCTATAAATCAGGATATTCGGCATAATGAGCAAATGTCTTATGCCCTTCATAATAAGGTCCAACTCTACATTACAAGATGGGCCAGATGGGAATTAAACCAAAATCTGAATCAGCAGGTAAACAAGGGAATAGCTGGTAATACAAATAGAGGAGCAATAGTGACAGTACGTAGCTATGGTCTGTGGGATCCCCCCCCCCCAGGAGCTCACCATGTCCGAAAATAGATTGTGCGATAAATAAATGTATCTTGATATAGTTAGATGTCTCTGAATAAGGTCATAACTGATTAGAATAATCCTTTTTAAAGCCCATTGTCTGTCTTCATCTGGATTTTACCTGGTTCCTATTTGAATTTTAATATTAATTCACAAACATGTTTATTCTTTCTTAATACCTGTTGTTGATATAAGTCTGTGAAAAATAGCAGAGAATTGTTTGTTAAGCAGACGGAACTCTGTATATGAAAGTCAATACCTTGAACTATTGTAATTGAATTCAGTGAAAGAAAATGAAAGTAATCAGAAAATAAAGGAAGTATAAAAAAAAAAATATGGTGGCCATCTCTTTTTTCTTGAGAAAAAAATTAACAAAAACATTCATACAATACTCAAATGTCAGTAGAACTCGAAAAATTTACCACTAAATACAACTGGAAGATGCATGGAATCTTTTATAGTGAAAATAGGGTAGGGTCAAATTTTTACCAAATTCCATTGCACTGCTGCTTTTGAAAGACAGGGAATTCATTGCAAAAAAAATACATTAATGAACAAGTTTAGGTTTATTATTAAAATAACTGAAGTAAGGAAAGGCAGTTTTTTAACCATGTCCCTCACACAGAAGCTTAAGCACCCATCTCATAGTCACAGATCACTGTCCCATCAAAAAAGTCATGTTAGACTGTAAATACATGGGGGGGGTCACGTGATGGCAGCCTGAGCGTTGGTCACACTCTCCCGGAGCTCCGCCGAACAACCGCTTATTTTACCGTTTTAATAGCGGACCTATCGCAAATAAACGTCCCGACACAGACGACTGAGGTCTTTGGTATACTTCAGCTGTTTATCGCTCTTCACGATGGAGATTTACGTCAAGAAGCCATGCCCGAAGCACTCGCCTCCACAAACGCCCGAGAAGCAACAGGCCACAAAGAGAGCAAAGCAGCAGGCCACTAGCCTGTCACAGCTTCCCATCGTAGACTCCCCGCTCATGGAGGCAAAATTCTTGGAGACCATGAAACCGCTGCAAACCTCCATCTCTGTTTTAGCTGGGGATGTACAAGATATTAAAAAAGCAGTAGATTCCCTCTCGAGAAGGATTGGGGATGCAGAGGTAAACATAGCCTCTTTGGAAAACAGACAAACAGGAGTAGATTCAGAACTAGTGATGGCAAAGGAGACTTAAAGTTAGAAGATAAACTTGAGGATTTGGAGGCGTAGCAGAAGGAACAATTTAGTTGTCATTGGCATACCTGAAAAGAGGAAGGAATGCCCAATTACTTTCATGCAAAAACTCTGCTCCAAAGTCGCAGGTTCTCCCCCCGGAGGGGGTGAATATATAATAGAAAGAGCACATCGAGCCTTGCGCCCTCCTCCTGTTCAGGGGCAACCTCCCAGACCTCTGATTTTGAGATTTCTTAATTTTTTGTACAAACAACACGTCTTGGATAAAGTCAGAGGGACGAAGGAGCTCTTATGGGAGGGCAAGCAAATTTGGATTGTACAGGACCTGCCTCACTCTGTGAGGATCAGAAGACAAGAGCTACACCCTATTGTCTCCAAACTCATTGCAGCGTCGAAGCCATTTAAAGTGAAATATCCTGCCACATTAATGGTCTCTCATGATGGGAAATGGTTGTCCTTTGAGTCACAGCAGCAGGCACAACAGGAATTACAGCGGATACTACCGGATCTCTTTAAGTGAATCCTCGACTCATTCATCTGTCAGTGATGGACTTACTACTTTGGACGCTCTGGTCATAATCTTTTTGAATGTAGTATAGGAGTGTTTTTCCCTCCCCTTTTTTTTTACACTATTTTTCTTCTCCCCCCTCTGGAATGACCTGCTCAATAAATTATCTCTGCAATTTAAGGTCTTTCCAACTGCTAACTCTTCGGAGTATGGGATGGCGTAGCCTTCACTCAAGAGTATTGGATGGGGTTGCACTTAGTTTCTTCACTGTAGTTATACTGGACTTTTCCTAAGGAGACAAGGCTGGACTTCTGAATTTATACCAGATATTGGCCATGCTGACTCGTGCAAGACAATTTATCTAGCACACTCCGAGCAGCAGAAGAGATGAAATAAAAGGAAAAGCAAGAAGAATAAGAGAGAGAATGAAATTAAGCGAAGCAAAGAGCGAAAAGAAGAAATGAGGTTCCCCTTTTTTTATCCTGCTTTATTGGTGAATGTACAAGGGGACTATGGGGTTTACATAATGTAACCTGGTCTGCTGTGGTATAGTTTTCCCATGGGGCGGGTAGGGGCTCGGGTGGGGACTGGGTGATAATCAGCTCTGGGCTGTTTGGATGTATATCATGTGGCAGATTTGTTTTAGGAGTGCAGTTCTAGGGAACTGGGGTCTTGTATTAAGAGGGTGGGAGGAAATTAGGAAGGGTTGTTATAAGGGGGAGGGGAGGTTGGTTAGGTGGGTTAAGTGGAGGGAGGGGTGATGGGGATATCCATGATTCTGGGTATAGAAGGAGGTTGTCTCTCAGTCTTTTGGGTGTTTGTAATTTTCAGGCTGTTCTTTACATACAATACCCATACAACTGCTCATATAGGTCCTCATTATAATATTTGCTATCACTATGACTTTACCGTATAAATTTGTTAGTTGGAACATCAAAGGAGCCAAGGAAGGGTCAAGAGGCAGGTGGTTTTAAAGCACCTCTCTCACCTTAGGCAGCAGTGCGTTTCTTCAAGAACCCCATTTAAAAGAGCTGATCTTCACTACTTTAGAAGAATGTGGGTAGCTCAAGTCTTTGGCGCGGATCTTCATCCAAGAGAGCTGGGGTGGCTATCCTAATTGCAAGAGGGGTCGCTTTAAATTGGTGCACGAGTGTTGGGATCCAGAAGGACGTTTGGTTTTTGTGCAAGCCATCTTAGCATCTCAACCGGTGATTTTGGGCTCGATCTATGGTCCCAATAGTGACTCACCTTCATTTTTCAAGAGTCTTTTTCACAAAATAGACCTAGATGCTTATAAAGTCACCATTCTTGGAGGAGATTGGAACTTGGTACTTCAAAATGATTTGGATAGGTCTTATATTAGGCGTAGGGGCCTCTCCTCAACTCAAAGAGCCCCGAAAGACTTTATCAATAAATCAGCCTTCGTTGATATCTGGCGTATATTCAATCCTGAAAGGAGACAGTATTCTTTCTATTCTCCAGTGCATCACTCTCACTCAAGAATAGATTATATTTTAGTTAGCTCATCTGCAGTCCCCAATATGATTCAGGCAGATATTTCTGCAAGAGTAATTTCAGATCATGCTCCGGTCAGTATAATTTATAGGCCCTATCCAGAGATTCGTAGATCTACACAATGGAGATTAAATTCCCAAATTTTAAAAGAAGAATGTTCATTAAGGATCATCAAAGACTTTATTGTACATTTCCTGGTGGACAATAAAGATTCCATAAGCCAAAAGATATGATATGGGCTGCTTTAAAATGCTCATTAAGAGGGAATTAATCAAGATGGCATCTAAGGAGAAGCGGGAGCAGAGGGATAAGTTGAGTTCTGTGTTATCTTCAATTCAAAATATGGAACATAGTTTATCCCGCAGCTCAACAGATTCTGAGTGGGTTAAGTTACATCAACTACAGGCTCAGTATTCGGATTTAGTCTTTCAACAAGCAGAACTTGCTCTCACTCGAGCGAAGCTGCAATATCTAGATATAGGGGAAAAGGCTAGTAAACTCCTAGCATGGCGTGTAAAACAAATGGACTCAGCTCAACATATAGTGAGTGTTCGTGTGAGGTCAGGGGATCGGTTGCACAGACCGAGAGAAATTTCAAAATTATTTGGAATACTTCCAGAAATTATATGCACAGGAACCGGTTCTAGACCTTCCGAATCTGAACTTGCAGCATACTTAAGTGAAGCGAATTTGCCAAAACTATCAGAGGCCGAGTCCAAAATCTTAGAGGCACCAATTGTAATTTCTGAGATACACCAGGTTATTCAGCAGTTGCCCTGACAAATCTCAGGTCCGCGGTTCCCGAGTAACTTTTATAAAGCCTTTCTCCCAGATATCTCACCAATCTTGCTAGACACTTTTATGTTTTGGTCCAAATCTGGTATTTCTGACTTGGGCTTCCTGGAGGCCACAATTTCCCTGATTTTAAAACCTGGAAAGGATCCCTTTAGCTTAGACAGCTACCGGCCAATATCTCTCCTCAATACCGACATTAAAATACTAGCAAAAATTTTGGCTAATAGATTGTCTAAAGTGATGGATCGTCTTGTGTGCAGGGAACAAGTGGGTTTCATGAAAGGGAGACTATCCCATAACCATTTGAGAAAACTTATGCATCTTATCGCAGCAGCTAAAGACTCCAAAACCCCAGCAGCACTTCTATCACTCGATGCCGAAAAAGCTTTTGATCGGGTGTCCTGGCCTTTTTTATTTGCCACTCTATCTGCTTTTGGTATACCTCCAAAATTTCTAAGTTGGATTAGAATTTTATATTCTTGTCCATCGGTGAGAGTGAAGTGTAATGGTTTATTGTCACGGCTTTCAAACTGAGAGTGGTACTAGACAGGGTTGCCCTTTGTCCCCTTTATTATTTAACTTGTATTTAGAGCCATTGCTGCGTAGGCTAATGAAGAATTCTCTTATCAAAGGCATACAAATAGGGGAATCTAGTTATGTATGTTCGGCATATGCAGATGATGTGTTATTACACATAGAGAACCCGGGGACTTCGATTCCACCTATCCTAGAAGAAATTAATAGTTTCTCCAGAGTATCTTCATATAAATTGAATTGTGCTAAAACAAAAGTCTTCCCTTTAAACTGCCACACGAGGAGAGCAGATTTGCAGGATTTAGGTGTGGCATGGGAAACCAAATCTATCACATTCTTAGGTATAAACATTAATGCGAATTTCACTCAAATGCTCAGGGACAATTTAGGAACCTTAGTGCAAGAGATCTCGGAAGATCTCAAGAGATGGAGCACAGTCTCCTTATCCTTGTGGGGCAGGTTGAATCTTCTAAAAAATGATGGCTCTCCCAAGGATACTTTATCCTTTAGACATGCTAGGAGTCTACTTGCCAAAGGATTGGTTTACTAAGGTACAGAAGATATTCAATTCTTTTTTATGGCAAGGCAAAACAACCCATCATTCCTATTTTAATCTGAAAGCTCCCAAACTTAAAGGTGGTTTAGCTGCCCCCTCCCCTACATATGTATTACCTGGCCCAACATATATGTAAATTGGCCTTATGGAACAGGGACCAGGGTAGGGTAGTTTATTCACCTCTTTGGTTGGATATTGAACAGGGTCTGGTGAAGATGGCTAAATGCTCTTTATACGCATTGTTGTTTGTCCCTTTGGCCAGTCTACCTAAATCTCTCAAAAATAACCCTATGGGATGGTCAATCAGGGCTTATCACCAGTTACAACGCTATTTAGGTGTTCGCTGGTGGTTGTGTGGCTCCCAACCTATTGTAGATAATCCACAAATTAAAATCGCTGGCTCTTCTATACCTGTAGCTTTTTGGCCCCAAATAAGCAAACTGACTGCATCTGATTTTTGGGATCAAGATAGGCCGTATGCATTTGAGGTCCTGAAGAAGAACTTGGGTCTTACGGTTTTGGATTTCTTTAAATGGCTACAGCTTAGTAAAGCTTCTCCAGGTATTCTCTTTGGTTTCCTTGGTTAAGCAGGGGGGTGCAAATGTCCACACTCTCTTAAAAGGCAATACAAACAACCACACAGTAGCCAAAGTTCAGCAAACTCCTCCAAGAATGGGACCACAGGCTCCCCTCTGGTATTTGTTATTATTGGGTAGGTCTTGAATATAAGTGCCTCCTTGAAGGTCTGGAAAACACTTTGGAAGACAGCGTATAGGTATATTAAGCAAGACAGGCTAAGGTTGATACATTTCAATATTATGCATCACTTATACTTGACTCCTACCCATTTATTTAGGAGGGGAGAGCTCAGTTCACCTTATTGTGGGAAGTGTAAAAAGGAAGAAGGAATCTTATATCATTTATTATGGTTGTGCCCTGAAATTCGAAGTCTTTGGAAAATTGTGGGTACCTTGCTAGGCCCTATTCTTGGCTCATTTAGAATGGACACTGATTTGTTTACTACTTGCTTTCCTGTAACCACTCCCAAAGTTTGGAGGCACGTGTCTCTTTGGTTTCAGCTATGAAGTTGTTAATCCTGAGACATTGGGCGTCAGACAAGGTTCCAACACTGGTGGAGTGGCACAGGGAATGTACTCTGGCTATACAACTTGAAAAACACATAGCATGTATGCTGGGAAAGCGAGAGTACTTTGTATCCTTATGGGGTTCTTTGGAGCATTTTCTGATGACCTGGAAACCATCAAACTAAGAAGCTTTGGATTTTCAAGCAAACACCTCTGTTTTTTTTGTTAATTTGTACCTGACCTGTTGTATATTACAGTAGGAGTGGGGAGGGAGGGGTTATGGGTCTTGGGGTATACATTGTATGTTGTTGTTATTCCAGTAGAAAGTGCAATGCCTACTAAATCTTTATTCTAGAAACAAGATGCGGCACTTTCAGTGTAACACCATTATGATTATGTATTTGTTATATGTTGTAGTTTAAAGATTAATAAAAAATTTTAATTACAAAAAAAAAAGACTGGAAATACATACAGGCCCAGATATTCAGAAATTCACCAAAGGCTGGCGAATATCTGGTGCAGTGCAAATCCGATGTGCCATGTCTCAACAGGAGCCATATTCAGAGGTTGTGCAGGCCAAACTGCACCAGCACAACCCAGCTGAATAAGGCAGAGTTGTGCCATGGTGCAAAAAGAGATGCTACAGCGCAACTGTGGGACCAGAGCAGCAGGTAACAGAGGGGCATGGCACAGAGAACAGACCAGGGACTGAGCCTGGGAAGCACGGTGACAGCCACAGGAGGCTCCACCAGCAGGGCACACAGGGCACACACAGGCACCCAGAGACCTGACCCAGAACACAACAGTGGCACAGATAGCATGCAACAGAGGTGCCAGTGGCTAATGGAAAGCCACCAAGGGGCCCCTCCCGCAGGGCCGCTGGCCATGCCCCACCTCCCAGACCATAGCAGGCCACACCCAGGACCATGCAGCCAAGCACACAAATGCCACATGGGCACACAGAAAGCCCACACAGTAGGCACTGAACATGCTGGGAGGCAGGTAGCATGGAAGACCACATGGGACAGGCTGCGCAATGCCAAGCAGGGGCCCCAACACAGTGTGCAGCCAGTACCCTACCAATGACCATGACAGTGTGCCACCACCATGCACATACCCACCACACACCCCTGACAGCTGCCCCATAGGCACCCCAAGGCACAGCCACTGTCCAAAGGGATGGACACCACCACAGTGAGACACACCACAGCACACAGCGGTGAACCACAGAAGCACAACACGTGCCCCCTCACATGCACACCACACCGACACTGGGCCACTGCAGCATGGCTCCTCATGCCACCTGCAAAGCAGACACAGACACAGGCAGGTACATCAGAAAAATAGATATATTTTGAACAAAACTATTTACAAGAACCAGGGGCTGGGAAAGGGTAGGTATAGTGAGGAAGAGGACAGGGAACAGGGAACAGGGACTGTACAGTGGGAGGGGACTGTAGGGAGGCACAGCAAGGGAAACAGGGGAAAACAGGGCCAAACCAACAGTGGCCCCCATCTGCCGCCCTTGCACTCAGACAGAGTATTGGGCACAGAAAACAAAATGACCTTCAATACAGACAAATGTTCTGTTCTCCACTTAGGTTACAATAATCCCAAACAAACTTATACACTATATAATATTATCATTAAATCTTCAATATGTGAAAGAGACTTAGGCATCCTGATAGATGACAAATTATCCTCCTCCAATCACTGTAATCATGTAGCTAAAACCGCTAATTCACTACTTAGTGCATTAACTGTACATTTATATTTAAGACAGAGGAATGCATTATCTCATTGTTTAAAGCATACATCAAACCATATACAGATTATGGGTCACCAGTGGAGTCCATACATGGTCAGGGACATTCAAGTGTTTGAAAGAGTTCAGAGAGGGCAACAAAAATGGTACCTCATTTAGCATCACTACCATATCCAGAGAGGCTTCAAAAACAGGCCTATATTCACTGAATTAGGCGCTCAGAGAGTGATCTTCTGTTCTTATATAAAATTCTCAAATCACCCCTCTGATGGACAAATCTGGTATTGCTAAAACACAAAAGAAAATAGTACCTAGACTTCACAATCAACAGCTAATGGTGTGTAAAGCAAAAACAAACAGGAGGCTTCATTTCTGCTCTGTAAGAACATAAGGCTCTGGAACCAGCTACTACAAGAACTAGTAGACTGTAATAACAGTGGCAGCCAGGCGCACACCACCCACCAACAGCTGGAACACATGTCCAACAGATGCACCACAGTGGCATGCACCACACAGTGCAACACACACAGCTGCCATGGCACAGGCGGCCATGCCCACACCCCACTCCCCGCCACCCCCCATGTACAGTGTGAAGGACCATGACAGTGCCTAGCTGCCCTCTGCGGCCCTGCTGGTGCCAGTTTTGCTTCACCACATCTCGCTGTGGTCTGCTGTGCTGCTGTAGCCTGGGCCCTCCAATGGTTCTCAGGTCCTGGGAATGGAAAGAAGACAGGTGCACATCAGGAACCAACCACAGCAGTTGCCCCCCACCCCCACCCTTGTGCACAGGGTGTGCTCCGCCTGACACGTCCCGCATGGCTGCATCACAACACAAGCAGAAGCTGGCAATGCCATCCCACGATGTGCATGATGACAGGTACCCTCTGCAGAGGCATGCCAGGCAGCCCAGCCAACACCACAGTACAGCACCAGGGCAGACATGCCACATAGGATGACTTACCTGGCTATGGCACAGCCCTTCGCCTGGCACATGCCTGTAGCCTCCTGAGGCGCTCTGGGTCCTGCCGCATGAGGTCCCAATAGTGGTGGTGATATTGTTCTCCCATCCTGGGTGCAACCATCCTGTGTTCCAGGCTGTCTGCTATGTCCTGCCATAAGGTGCCCCTAGCCCACTGCAGGGGCACCTGCCCAAAGAGCTGGGGGTGTGGGGCTCCACAGAGGCCATTAAGTTGGCCACCATGATCTGTGATCTGTTCTATGCCCACCAATAGTGGCTCTAGCCACAAATGGTTACCAGGGCACAGCTGGGGCAAAACAGATGGCAGCCAGGGCACTGATATATTGTTACTATGGGGGAAGCTCTGCACCATATGGGGCACCAACTGGAGCACAGCATTTTTATACCGAGGCACGTGCCCTGGCGGGCCCTGGTGTAGAGCCGCCACTGATGCCCACCTGCATCTTGCATGCTCCATGGTCAGTGCAATACATTCAGTGGTGAAAATGGTGGCTGGAGGCCTATGTGTCCACACCATACACCCGCCGTGCGATGCAGGGGAGCGTGCACAGTGCATGCCCATTGCGCAGTGCCAGAGATGTGTGGAATGGGTGTGGCTACATGGGGTCACAGGGTCAGAGGTCTGACCCAGGGGTCAGGGGTCACCCGACATTGAACATGTGTGCGATGGGGCACAGCACCCCATGCACGACCATGCGTGTAGCTGGCCCATGTACAACATGCGCAATGCCACTGCATCATGCAGTCTGCGTACAGTGCATGATTGACACCATGATGCCATGGTGCGCATGCGCATTGCAGGCCAGCACACCATGCATGCATGTGCATTGCGCCATCGTGACTTGCTCTGGTGCAATCCCATTGCGCATGGTGCAATATCACGATATTCAGACACCACATGCAAATGAGCTCATCAGCCAATGCATGGCACAGTGGGTGCATTAGCATGTCATTACTGTTGTGCCCAACCTCACTTGCATGCATTGTGCCTTATAAGCACCATGGAACAGCACAGGCCATGGACCTGTATTGCAACCTTGATAGGTAAGTTGTGCATGCCACTGCAGCTCACTGGGAGCTGACAGTACTGCATGGTGGGACAGACCGGGAGATGCTGCCACTGTTACACTCTGCTGTCCATGTCCACAGGCAGCAACATGTCGGCACATGAGGAGGGTGAGGAGCGGGTGCCTGCAGGAAGTGCAGGCCCAGCTTCACAAAGACCTTGACTGATGCCCTGTTTGAGGCCTGCCTGGACAGAGCCCCTTTGAGTGGTGCCATGGGCACACCACAAGCCAGGGCTGGTGTGTGGGAGGTGGCAGCCTACATTAGCAACATGGCAGCCACCAGCGGTAGGCGCAGGAGTGCCAAAAGAAGGTGGTAATGGACAAGCGGCAGATAAAGGAGAAGGTAGTGGACATCCGGGCATCCCGTACCACCACCGGAGGAGGGCCTGCAGATGCACCCACACTAACACTGCAGGAGTTGGTGGCAGCCACCATGCACTGCACCACAGTGGAGGTGTGCCTGGAGGATTCCAGATGGGTGGCAGCCCATCACTGCATGGTAAGTATGTCAGCCATGCACAGCCACTGGCACAGAGGGTGCGTACACAGGCATGCTGGTGTGCATGCGGCTGGCATGCATGTTGTGCATGTGTGCCCACCCACACACATGCCATGCTGCAGGACACATGCAGCAGCAGCATACAGGGGGGCACATATGGGCATTCCATCACTGATACACCTTTTTTTCTTGCAGCACTAGCACGCCTCCATGCAGATGATGGGGCGCTGGCAGCGGCAGCAACCATGGACACTGGTACGGCCCCGGAGGACCAGCCATCCACCTCCACCAGCATCCTGGGGCCCAACAGGCTGCAGCTCAGCACCACGGTGCTGGTGGATGTCTTGGACCTGGGGTCAGATGAGCCCTGGATGTGTTCCTGCAGGATGCCAGCCTTGGTGTCCAATGTGCAGAGACACAGATCAGGGTGGGGTCCGACTCCAATGACAACATCACATTGATCCTGGACAGCATGGGCAATGTTGTGGGCGAGATGCCCCTGCTGGCATCTGACACAGACACCATGCCCAGTGCTCTGCCAGTGGCGGAACAGCTGCCCACCACCACTGCAGGTACAGCGGTGTGTGCTGCCCTGGCTGTGCCCTGAGGTGGTGGTGGTGGTGCAGCCGCACAATTGCTGGGTGGCATATAGCAGCTAGATGGGTAACAGCAGCAGGCTGCCGGGTGCCACTGGGCAGCCAGACACAGGGTCCACCACCAGTGCGCTTGCTGTGCCCATTCCCCCTGCAGACTCCACTGTGCAGAGTCCACCAGAGAGGGGGGCTGTGCAGCGTGGCAGGTCACCACAAGAGGATCAGCACCCCACCTGGGAGCCCCAGAACACCGACTGGCTGGCTGAGCACACCTGTCTGCTGCGAGTGTCCATTCAGCAACAGGTGCTGCTTGCCACTGGGGTGTGTGCACTGCAAGTGGAGGTGCACCAGTTAACTAAGCAGCAGGAAAGGGGCACTGTGCAGTTCCTGGCATGGATGCAGCACATGTGAGGCCATGACTGCATCCTTGGATTACATTGCCACTGCAATCACAGATGGCTTTCCTTGCTGGCTACCACATGGTGTGGCCATGCACAGGTGACCCCGCAGTGCGCTGTCCACCCCTCAAACCCAGCATTGGGCAACCAGAACACAGTCGATGCTGGTCTCTGATGTAGGCATCCCAAGACACCAGGGGCTGGCCAATTCGGGCGCCTGCACTCCTCCACATGACACAGTCATGGTCCCACAGTTCAACAGCTGGGGGCTGTTGCAAACCCTCCATGGCTGATGCGCAGCCTGTGGCTGCAATCAGCCCCAGCATGACTGCCCCCATGGCCATGGTGGCCATGGTTTCATGCAGTGGCCCTGATGTGTGGGCCACCCTACCTGCTGCCCTGTGCGCACATGGGCTATGTGTGTGTGCCTACCACTGATGTCGCACCTGTGTGTCACGCTGCATGCTGCCAGTGTACGTGCTTGCCCAGCCACTGGACCATGTGGCATGGGCATGATGAGGGCAGTCTAGCACTGGTTGCGCCTGTGCACCAGTCCAATGCATCTGATCCACACCACATACCAATGCCTGGGTGTGTGGGTGCGTGTGGGTGTGTGGGTGTGTGTGTGTTGCTGTGTGTGGCTGTGTGCCACTGGCTCCCCTACCCCTGCCTCATGCCCCTGTGTGTGCATGCCCATTGCCATGCATGCTCCTGCATGTGTGATGTACCTATTTGAGTGGATCATGCATGTGTAACACACCACCTACTTATGTGCACCATGGTGCTCCTGTGCGATGGTGTCCTGGTGGCGTTGCTTCTGCTGGAGCAGCTGGGGGTCCTTCCACCCAGGGGGTGCCTGTCCACCACCTTCCAGCCCATTGCATCTGTTGTCCCCACTGCTATCACTCTCATCAGCCTGGACAGCTATCCCTCGGTCAATGGCCATGTTGTGCAGTATGTAGCAGGCCAGAAATAGGCCACAGGCTTTTGAAGGGCTGTACTATAGGGCACTGCCTAACCTGTCTAGGCAATGGAACCGTGCTTTCAGCATGCCAAAGACATGCTTGATGATTTTTCGCATGCTGGCGTGTGCCTCATTGTACCGTTCCTCTGCTGGGGATGATGGGCGCCAGTAGGGGGTGAGCAGCCAGGGCCTCAGTGGATCCGCACTGTCACCTGTGTGTTGATTAAGGTGGTTAGCCCTCTGCTATTCTATGCTGAACCCCTTGCCTATCCCTGGTGCCATGCCACCATGTACACCCTGCCCACCCCCATCCCCAGGTCTGCTCTGCTCATCGCCCCTTGCCCATGCCATACTCACCCACTAGGTGGCCTGTGGGGATGTCCCCATGTTCAAACCTGTGGCACAGCACAAAGCTGTGCCAGATGAATGTATCATGTGCGCTCCCAGGGTCTGTGGCACAGACATTGGTGATGCACCCCGTGGCATCGCACACCACCTGGCAGTTGACACTTGGGCTCCCACTCTGGTTGATGTATGCCATGCCCTCATGGCCAGGTGGCATGTGGATGGCCATCAGGTCTGTCAATAGCCCCAATCATGCCAGGCATACGTGCCTCCCTGTGGGAGTCCTGCATGGTTGCTGTATGCTCCACCTGTGTGCTGGGGAAATGGATGAATTCTGAAGCATATGGCTACAGAGCATTGAGGAACTGTGTGAGGAGGTGGGACACGTGGCCAACTGGGTGATGCCTGTGTCATCCCCTGTTGGTCTCTGTAAAGTGCCTGTGGTCAGCAAACACTGTGGCGGTCACCTTCATCCTCACAGACATGCATGGCTCCGTCTGGTGGGTGCCTGCATCTCCTCACTGCACAGCTCACAGAGCTGCCTCAGAGTGGCCCAGTTCAAGTGGTATCAGCCCATAGTCTCAATGTCACTGTAGTTCTCAAAGGTAATTCAGTCACGATATGACCTGTGTCAGGCGTACTGCCAACGGGCCCTTCCTCGGCCATGTCGCTCTTCCTCCTGCCCCCTCACACCCCTCATTACTGCCTTCATCATGAGGGGCGCACTGTCCGTGGCCCTTGCTGTTCACTGTTCCCCTGAGTGGTTGGCTGCTGGCTGTGTGCCACCCTGGAGTACTGCTTGTGTGTGTGTGTGTGTGTGTGTGTGTGTGTGTGTCTTCTCTCTGCCTCTCTCCCTCTCCAATGCCACATCTGTCCCTCTCCTTCATGTGTGGACTTTGGTCTGTCTGTCTGTCTGTGTGTGTCTCTCTATCTGTCTGTCTTTCTCACTCACTCACTCTCACTCACACCCCTGGTGCAAGTGCTGTTTGTGTGTCTGCGCCCTGTATTTATAGGAACAAGTCTGCTCAGAACAACTTTGATTTGCTCCACACTTGCGCCATGGATTCACGGTTGAATATGCCACTGCACTGGATATTCATGGGAATGCCCCCTGCTCTTGCACCTGCATTCATTATAGTTGCGCATTGGCGCGATGGATTTTAATACACTGGCTCCCGCTGAATATGGCTTCTTGCTGGCGCAATACCGCGCGGTGCAACTCAGTTGTGCCATGTGCAACTGCTCTCAATATCTGGGCCATAAGTTTATGCTTTAATTCACTGATCTCAAGTTCTCAAGGATAGGAATCAAAGATGAAAATGTACCAGACCATTTATTTATACACAGAAATTATGTCAACTTAATGGCTTTATGACATTATCAAAAGTACACACATTCAAATGTATAAATAAGTTTATAAATACATCAATAACCCACCCAAAATAGAGTATAATAACTATTCAATTTAATCTACATACAAAGAAGGTTTACAAGCTGTGAAGGATAAATAATTAATTAAAAAACAATAAAATGCAGCATTTATTTTTCAGGAAAGTTCATTTTACTTACGTCTGTGTTTTAGTCTAGTTCATTCAGAGGTATATTTTTACCTTTATGTGTTTTATAAAGTCAGCATACTTAACATTATTCTTGTCTGCTATTTATAGTTAAGACTGATTGCATACTGGGGCATAAAATGACTGCAAAAGAAAGAACTATTAGATGTTGTTATAGATGTAGTATAGAAGTATGTAGATATTTGTTCACAGTTCTATTTTAAATACATCAATTAAATGCAATTTCTGGAGACAAACAATTAAAACAGCATAAAAAAATAATGTGATGACCCACGATAACACAAAAGGTAATGACTGTTCTCTGAAGGAAGCATAATACAGCATAGATATGGAAACATAGATACTGTCAGCAGATAAGGACCTCCTTGCCTTCCTAGTCTGGTCAATATTTTCCCTACCTATATTGGCACCGGTGACCCTACTCAGTCCCAGGGCCCCCCCCCCTTACTTCTAATATCCCTCTGTGCTTATCCCATGCATTTTTTGAATTCTGAAATTGTTTTAGCACCCGCCACTTCAACTGGGAGGCTGTTCCATGCATCCTTCACTCTCTCCTTGAAGAAGTGCTTTCTCCCATTTCCTCTGAGCTGCCCCATCTTCATAGTATAGCCCCTCATCCTGAACATCTTTTTCTCTGAAATATGCTTCCTCTTGTACCTTTTTTATATCTGAGAGATATTTTAATGTTTCTGTCATATTCCCCCTTTCCCTCCTTTCCTCCGGGGAGCACATATTTAATTTCTTTAGCCTTTTCTCATGGAACTTTTGATGCAGTCCATGCACCATGTTTGTTGCCCTCCTTCATACTGCCTCTACACTGTCTACTGTATGCTCCTGTGGAGATGGGGCTTCCAGTACTGCACACAGTACTCAAGGTGTGGTCTCACCAATGATCTATACATGGGTAGTATCACTTCCCCTCTTCCTGTTAGTGATTTCCCAACCTATGCATCCCAGCATTCTGCCTGCCTTCCTCACTGCTTTGTCATACTGCTTCGCTACCTTCAGGTCATCAAAAATGATCACCACCAGGTCCCTTTCCTGCTTTGTGCCCATTAATACCTCTCCCCCCATTTGGTATGTTGCCCCCGGGCTCCTGTGCCCCATGTGCATTACTTTGCATTTTTTATTTATTTTATTTATTTATTTTAGTCTTTGGTAAACGGATGAGGCCCACTAGGCACACGTGCCTTTTTTTCAGGGGCGACCTGGGAGCACTGGGCTGTTAAGTGACTTGCTCAGAGTCACACAGTATGCAAGTGGAGGTTGTGAGAATCACACAGTATGCAAGTGGAGGTTGTGAGAATCAAATGAGAGGCAGTATAGAGCAGTGGTTTAAGGCTCTGAGCTACAAATTTGGTGACATCCAGCAGACCAGAGCTGGGTTTGAATCCCACAGCTTCTACTTGCATGCTATGTGACCCTAAGCAAGTCACTTAACTTCCCTGTGCTCCCAGGTTGCTTCTGTAAAAAAGCTTTCAGCTTAGTGTACTACTCCTGATTAAACAACTAAAAAAAAAAAAAAAACTTAGGTCTGGTCTGCTGGATGTACCAAGCTCATTCATACCTCGTTCCTTTAACCTCTAGGCTATACTACCAGACACATTTTGTTTGCATAAATCCCAGCTGCCAAATCTTTGACCATTCCTCTAGTTTTTTATATGCATTCTCATTCTTTCCACCCCTCGGTGTGTCCGCCCTTGTTGCAGAGTTTTTGTGTCATCTGCAAACAGGCATACTTTCCCACCAAGCCCTTCTGCAATGTCACTAATAAAGACATTGAAGAGGACCAACCTAATACTTATCCTTGTGTGGTGCCCCACTGGTCATTTACCTACCTTAGAATGGATACCATTTACCACTACCCTCTGACTCCTGTTACCCAGCCAATTTGCCACCCAATTTACAATTTTAGACCCTACTCTTAGGCTCATCAGTTTGTTTAACAATCTTATATGTGGGATGGTTTTGAAGGCCTTGCTGAAATCCAGTTAGGCCACGTCCACGCTGCTCCTGATCCACCTCTCTGGTCACCCAATCAGAGAACTTCGATCAGGTTTGTCTGGCAGGACCTTCCCCCTATGAAACCATGCTGCCTCTGATTCTGCAGATTATTGGTAACAAGGTATTCCCCAATCCTTTCCTTCAACAGTGATTCCATTACCTTGCCTGCCACTGACGTCAGGCTGACCAGCCTGTAATTTCCTACCGCCTCCCTATTTCCACTCTTTTGGAGTTGGACCACATCCACCCTTCTGCAATCTAATGGAACCTACCCTGTTCTTAACGACTGGTTGAATAAGGCTGTCAGAGGTGCAGTTCCTCTGTTCCTGGGGTGCACCCATCTGGTCCCATTGCCTTCTCCACTTTTAGTGTTGATAGTTCCTTAAGCACTCTTTTTTTCTGCAAAGGGCTTCTGTCCACTTCCCATCCCCTTATACCTTTGTCCTTAATCCTTGACCTGTTTCCTACCCTCCTCCATGAATATTGAAGAAGTATTTGATCAAAATATCCACTTTTTGGTGGTTGTCTTCCACACTACCCATCCTTTCCCGCTCAGTCTTACTTTCCCTCCCTTTGCCTTTCTCTATTCGCTTATATATCTAAAAAAAAATTCTTATCCCCTTTGTCACCAATTTGGCAATCCTTTCCGCTGTTTGTGCTTTTGCCTTTCTAATTTCCTTCTCTGCCTCCATTTGTTTCTCTTGGTACTTCTCCCTATCTCTCTCCTTCTGTGTCTGTTTGTATGTTCTAAATGTTCTTTTTCACTCTAACATTTTCTGCTACCTCCTTTGAGAACCACAGAGGTCTCTTTTTTCTTTTTCCCTTGCTAACCTGCCTGACATAGAGGTTTGTAGCTTGTACAATGCCCTCTTTTATTTTTGCCTACCGTTCCTCGTCTTCCCCCAGTTCTTCTTGCTCTGCCAGGGTGCTCCTGAGGCATTCACTAATTTTCTTAAAATCAGCCCTCCTGAAGTCCAGGACCCTTGCCCTTGTGTAATTTGTCTCTGTCCCAGTTTGTATGTTAAACCACACTGTACAGTGGTCACTGGTCCCCAGGTGGTCCCCCACTGTGACCTCAGCAATGCTGTCTCCATTTGTTAGCACTAGGTCCAATAGGTTTCATAGGTTTATACAAGCTGTATAGACTTTCATCCTTTTGCTTGCCAGTATTGTTTAGTACAGTAGGTATTTGTTAGGGTAGAAACTATCTAACCTTTTTTTTGAACACTTCCATTGTTCCACTAGTAACCTCCTCTATCGAAGGCTGTTCCATAATGGCACCACTCTCTGGCTGAACCAATGCCTTCTCTTTAAAAGGTTCTATTTTCCCATAGTTAATTGGAGTCGCTGCCCCCTAGGCTCATACTTGCAGTTCTTCTGCATAGCAAAGGTCCTCCCACAGTGATTTATCCTGCATGGCTCTGTATACCATGCACATATCTCCCTAATTCTTCTATAGTGTAGTGTATACAGTTGTAACCTATCTAGTCTCTCTGTATATGCAGCCTCCTCAAGTCCTGACATTGCTCTTGTGGCCCTTCACTGTATACTCTCCAGTTTCTGAATGTCCCCTTTTTATATGGTGACCATACCTGCTCACAATACTCCAGATGAGTCTTACCAATGCCTGATATAAAGGGAGCAATACTTTGGTGTCCCTACTCCGTGTGTTGCAGGATGCAGTTTAAGGTTTGATTTCCCATTTAGCAATGATGTTACAGTGTGGGCTAAATTGTAAATCATTGCTGACCCTGACTCCCAAAGCCATTTCCTCAGTTGTTTGTGGCAAGTTGTGATTCCCCATACTATAGTTAAGTTTCATATTATGTTTCCCATTTTCATAATTACACACTTTCCCATTCAGCTCCAGCTTATACTTGACCGTCCATTGATGTATGTCATGCAGGGTCTCTTGCAGGTTATTGCTATCCTCTGTAGTATTTACAATATCCCCAATCCTGCAGTCATCAGCAAACTTCATTAACCATATATTATGATGGTTGCATTTGAGAGATGACACATATATATTAAGAGACAGAGACTTAGCACGGAGCCCTGAGGGACCCCACTTGTCACCCTTTCCCAGTCTGATAAAACCCCATTTATTGTTACTCTCTGTCTTCTTTCTCCCAACCCTGCCTCTACCCAATTAATTATATTTGTATCTAGTTTTATATCACTTAGAACTTTCACTAGTTCTTTATGGAGAGTTTATCAAAGGCCTTGGAGAAGTCCATAAAAGCCACATCAACCACATTTCCCTCATCCCAAGTATTACATGTCTTTTCATAAAATACCAACATGTTTTTCTGACATGACCTGGTTTTTGTAAAGCCATGCTGAGTTGGATCTGTTAGATTGTATGCTTCCAGATGTGCTAATATGTGATCCTTCAAAATGTCCTCCAGAATTTTGCCCATCACGGATGTCAGACTTACTGGTCTGAAATTTTCAGGCCTAGTTTTAGGGCCTTTCTTTAGTATGGGTACATCTATGGCTTTCTTCTACCCTTGAACAACTCTCCAGGTCTAGAGATTTCTGAATATGTAAGTTAATGGTGGGGCTAAGTACTCCGAGAGCTCCTTGAGTACTTTTGGATGTATATCATCTGGCCCTGGTGATTTATTTATATTAATATTCTGTAATCTTTCCTGTACATCTTTTGGATCTATTAATATTCGCCTGGGAATTGAGTTTGTTTTGTCCTCATGATTCCTGTGGTATCCACATTAAACACTGAACAGAAATAAGTATTCTGAATATCTCCCTTTCCTTGGCATCTGCTATGTTACCCTGATTGTTCTTATAGGGACCTATGTTATGTTGACCCTTTTGTTTATTATTAATATATGTATAGAAGGTTTTATAGTTGCCTTTTACTTTGGAGGCCATTTGTATCTCGTAATCAGAGTTTACCCTTTTTGGTTTGTTTTTTAATTTTTTTGACTATGTCTCTATAGACTAATTTGCCCTCAGGATCATTCCCTCTATAAACCATTTTAAATATTTTGTTCTTTTTCTTTTTCAATATTTGTAATTTTTGAATTGAACCACCCTAAGGTACTTTTCTTGTTTCCATATTTTGACACTTGATATGTGTTTGTTTACCTCTATCTTTATTTTCCTATCAGGGTCTCCCACATTTCCTCCACTGTTTATTTTCAAGTTTGGCTTTCCATTGACATTTAAGCATGTTAGCTTTGAGAGATGAGAAGTCAGCCTTACCAAAATTTAGTTTCTGTGTTGAACCTTTTTTCTCTCAATAATTTGCTCCTCTTAAATTTTAAAAAATACAGTGCAATGGTCACTGTTCCCAAGTGGGCTGTCTGTCACAATATGGCCCACATTGTCCCACATATTTGTTATAATGAGATCCAGGATATTACCTCCCATGGTCCCTGCATTCACCTTTTGTTCCATTCCAATCTGATCTAAAGTCTCTAGGTAATTCTTTTCTGCTTTGGTAGTACCCTTTAGTCCCTGCCAGTCTATTCCAGGAAAATTAAAATCACCAGTCAGAATATTTCTTTCCACTGGGTCTAAATTGGATATATGATTTGGTAACAGAGCATCGTCTGATCGTGAAATTGAGGGGGGCCTATAGATTAATCCTAAGTTGACTTTAGAAGTTGCTTTTGGTAGTATTTTAACCCTTAGCACCTCTAAGTTGCTTTGCTCTAACACTATCTGTTCACTTTTTAGAGAATCTTTTATATATATGGCTACCCCCCCCCCACCTCTCCTTAGGGATCTGGACTTAGAGAATAGGTTGTAATCCTTGATGTTCTTATCCCACAGATCTGCTTCCTCCCACCAAGTTTCAGTTACTAGTGTAATTTGAATGTCTCAGGAGTCTAACAGGTTTTGGAATTCTTCAGATTTATTTACTTGACTCCTAGCATTTAGCAAAACCCCATTCCAGTCTTTCGCTGGATCATTTATAGTATTCTTTGTTTTTCTAGCCATCATCTCTGGTGTTCCCCACCTCCCTTTCTCCAGTTTAAGTGAAATATAATTATCTCATTTATTTTCCTGCCTAAAATTCTTGTTCCAGATCTGTTGAGATGCAACCCATCCAGTTTGCATACTGCTTTGTTTTGGAAAGTAGTGGAGTTATCCATAAAGCCAATGTTATTTTCCTTACTAAAGAAGCACAACCAATTGTTTATTCTGTTTATGGCCCATTTTTTGTATTCATGAGGTCCATGTCCTGATAGTATACCTGAGACAATGATCTCACCCCTTTGTCTTTGATTCTGTTTACTATATTGCTAAAACTATCCTGAATGGTTGACATCCCTCTTCTTCCTATATCATTTATTCCTATGTGCAATTTGACCAATGGGTTGTGGGTGCCCTCCATTAGTCCATCCAATAGCCTATCTAAGTCAGATAGTTTAACTCCAGGAAGTGTGCTCACTGTTGTATGCATTTTTATACAGTTGCATTTTATTGCATCCATTCCCCTTGCTATTGAGTCCCCAATTATGAGAATATCTTTATTATTGTCATCATAGGTTATTCCCTGCCTGTAATTATCTTTATTCCCTGTATCTGTCTGCTTACTTTAATTTCATTTTGTCCAACACTGGCTGTATGTTTTTCTTCTCCTTCCCATGTGCTTTTATTGCTGTCTCTATATCATTTCCTAATATTTCTGAAGCATTCTATGTCCCTAACATAGAAACATAGAAACATAGAATTTGGTGGCAGATAAGGACCGCTTGGCCCACCTAGTCTGCCCATTTTTCTACCTAACAGATAAGCTGCAGATCCTAGTTAACCAACAGCTTACTTCCTCCTACCCCCCACTAAGACTGCCTTATGTTTGTCCATGCATTCTTGAATTCCCCCTGCTCTTGACTCCACCGACCTCCTCAGGAGGCTGTTCCAGCATCCACAACCCTCTCCATGAAATACTTCCTCACATTACCTCTGAGCTGCCCCCTCTATCTTCAAATTGTGTCCCTTGTTCTGCACATCTCTTTTTCTGAAAGATGCTACCCTCTTGAACTTTGTTGATTCCCTTGAGGTACTTGAAAGTTTCTATCATGTCCCCTCTCCCCCTTCTTTCTTCAAGGGTATACATATTAAGCTCCTTTAGTCTTTCTTCGTATGTCTTCTGGGGCAGACCTTGCACCATTTTGGTTGCCCTCCTCTGGACAGCCTCCACTCTGTCCATGTCTTTGCGGAGATGGGGTCTCCAGAACTGCACACAGTACTCCAGGTGGGGTCTCACCAACTGTCTGTACAGAGGGATAACAACTTCCTGTTTTCTGCTATTGATGCCTCTCCCTATAGTCCCTGTTGTCATACGTTGTGCAGTATTATTTAAAGTGACATATTTGTTTTGCAGTTGTAGGGGTTCACTTAGGCGCAGCTGTCCCTTTCCATGCTTGGTTGATTTGTTCATTTTTGCCTAGTGTCCCTTCCTCCACCTCCACCTCCTATGCTCCAGGTTTTATTACCAGTGTGCACAACTTGGTGTACCTGTTTTATATCTTGTCCCTGCATGGATACATTTTCCACACATAGTGTCCAGAAATTTTTCCAGCTCTCCTATATCCTTTTGAACTTCCACCTTTTCAACAGCTGCTTGATTTCTTCCTGCAATGTTTCTACCAACAGGCACTTATCACAACTAAACTACTTGCTTTTGTCTCCCTCTATTTAAATTTTACTCTGTAAGCATTGTTTAAGGTTTTTCTTTCCCTTCCCTTTACCTTGTGCCATTTCACAATGTGTTTTTAGCTTACTAATTCCGTCACACTTGTAACACTGTACTTCCAGTTGTGATGCTTGTGCTGTTCTGGTATTTGTGTTACTCTACCGGCCTGGTCCCTGGTGTCCCCAGCAGACACGTGTCTCTGCGAGCATCTCCATGCGTGGATCCATGCGCTTGCTTCCGCTCACTAGAATGAGTTGCTTTATCCTGCTGAAACCAGAAGTTGCTTCCCATCTCACTTCCAGTTTTGCAAGTACAACCACAGTTTAAAATACATTTAGAAGCAGTTAAAATATTTCATACACTCAGAACTTTGATAATTTACCTCCTTGCAATGTGCACCTGCTGTCCTGGCAACCCTGTAGTTTCAAACTGTACCTGAGTGTGAGTACCAGGAAGTGGAGGTGTTACCTAGACCTCCAACTTCCCACAATGCTCCTCAACCTGAGCTGATCTGGTGGGGGCTAGAACTCAGTGGCCTACCAATCCACCTCTTTTCCCCAGAGAGCCAAAAAAGTATATTTTAAAGCATGCAGTCACATTAGTGCAATTTCCACAGCACCACCTGCCCACTTGCCCCTCATGTGTGAGCTCCAATACAAGCTGCCTGAGGAATGCCACTTGCAGGGAGTTCAGACTGTATCTATTCCTGGCTGTAGTTGCAGTGGGGAGGCTCCAATCCATGTCTGGTAGATTGAAGTCTACCACTAGTACTACCTCTCCCTTGCTAGCCATCTTCAGGATAGCATTCATCATTTTCATGCCCACCTCTTCCCCCTGCACTGGAGATATGAAGAACACTCCTGTTTGGATAGCAGCCCCTATCTTTCTCTCCACATTGACTCACCATATCTCCTCCCCTACCTGCCCCCCCCGAATTTCTGTGGCTTTTATGTTAATCCTTCCATAAGAGCTACTCCTCCCCTTTCTACCTACCCTGTCCCTCCTTGAAAGCTGATATCCTGGTATGGCCACCTCGAAGTCCTGGTTTGCATTGCACCAGGTCTCCGCGATGGTGACTAGGTTCAGGTCTGCCTCCACCATGGTTGCCTCCAGGTCTGCAAGCTTGTTGTTCAGACTTCTTTCACTTGCTCACATGACTCTCCAGGCTATGTTGTCACCCTCCACCCTTTTCCCCTCTTGCCATCTCTTTTTTTGTCCATTATGCATAGTTGTTTCCCTTTTTCCACTGTACCCCCTTGCATTCACTGCTATTTGCTTCCTTTTGGGTTTCCTCGCCCTCCAGATACTCTTTGTTTGCCTCGTGAGCTTGTGGGGGGGGGGCAACTTTTGTTTTCCTGCCTTCTTCTGCCTCCCCCTTGGCTAGTTTAAATATTCACCAATGAAGCATCTAAACTGCTCACTAAGGACTTTGTTTCCCCCTCTGGATGGGTGCAACCTGTCACCCTTGTACAGGACCTCATCCCTCCAGGTGGGGCCCCAGTTTCCAATGAAGCCAAACCCTTCCTGGCTACACCATTCTTTCAACCATGCATTGAAATCCCTGGTGCATCATTCCCTAACCTCCCCCTTGCTGAGGACAGGTATCACCTTCAAGAAAATTACAGAGTGTGCCACCTGCCCAAGACCTCTCCCTAACTCTCTAAACTCCTCCTGCACTGTTCCTATCCTTGCCTCATCTCTTGCCAGGTCATTTGTCCCCAGATGGACAATGACATCCAGCTCCCCTTTCCTTGCTACTGCCCTAGTGATCCTCAGGATCCGCCCTCCATCCCTCAAGCACTGCCTCCAGGTAGGCACCTAACCTCCTTTCCTCCTCTCTATCTGTCCCCAGATCTATTCCTTTCATGATGAGTCCCCACCAGATTTGCTTCCTCCTCCTCCTTCTCCTCCTCTGGGGTCCCTTGCCACCTGCTTTAGGGGCTCCAATGTGGAGGACCCACTCATCCTTCCTGGTCACTACTTCAGGTGCCCCGAGGGCTCTTCCTGCTCTGCCAAGATGATGTAGGAGTTCTGTAGTTGGACCAGATGGGGGATTTTCCTCTGCCACACCTCCCTCTCCCTCCTGAAGCCCACTGCAGTCCATCCACTTCTCCTGCTATGCAACCCTTGAGGAAGCAGCAGCAGACTTGGCGGTCCCTGGGTGGGGGAGGAGGCCCCCTGAATCCAAGCCAATTTGGCCTGGAGACTAGCAACCTCTGCCCTCAACCCAGAGAGGTGCCTGCAGATGGGACAGCACTGCAGTATCCAGAAGGTCCTCCTAAAGAATGCTGCCCCACAGCCGCTGCATTGCACCACTGCCAGCATCTTCCCTCTTTAATGCTTGATTGTCTTTGCTCTGAGGCCCCCTTTTTTCTTTTTCTCCCCTTTAGTGTGTGACTGTCTTTGCTCTAACCCCCCCCTCCACTCTCTTCTTTCCTTTCCCCTTCTAAGCTGAACTTGTGGTGTTCTCTCTTATCCTCCTTCCCTGCTCGTGTCTGAATTCTTACAGTGTAACTGCTTTTTCAGCAGCTGTAGCTCCAACTACTGTGGGGCAGATCAATCCTCAAGTCTGATCAGGTGTCCTGTTTGTCCCTCCCTTCCAGTTCCTGACAGGAAGTTCTAGGTGTCTCTCAAATAGATGCCTACTTATTTCGCACTAGACAAGGGTGGGAGGGTGGAGGAGAGGGTGGGAGGGAAATATGTACCTGTGCTTCTCCTTCTCCTTCTCTTGTGCTCTGGTCCTCTAGTTAAAAAATAGAAAGAACAAAGAAACTAACAATCACCTATTAAAGCATTTCCTTTTGCTTTATGTGCTCCTGCTCTGGCTTCAGACTACTACACAAAAAAACTGCACAAGGAGACAATGAATAAACATCCAAGAAGCCTTTAGCAGTAGCTCCCTTTAGGTTCCAAACTCCCATTCTGGCGTCTGACTGTCTTCAGCAATTACAATCAAGCAGCAGTTTACCCCAATGTTGGTCCCCTGAAAAAGTAAAGGAAAGTTAGATCTTTATAAGTTTCCCTCTCTAGCCCTGCCCATTGTGCCCAAAACACTTCGTTGGTGTCCTCCGACACTCCAGCAGTCTGTAAGTCTATTTAGATTTTTACCATCAACATCAATGTGTTACACTTTCTTTTAAATATATGGGTAAACAATATTATTCACTATTTTTAAATATGTCATTTTAAAATATTAACTAAAATGAGTTTCAATTTTATGACGCAGTTCAGAAACTAGATGTTATGAAGATAACAGAAAGTTTGTGACTCATAATCCAAAAACCATTAACATGACAAAAAACCAGAAGGGAACTTCACACAGAGAAGTAGGGGGCTACTTAGACAGAGACATGTGCACAAATACCTCAGAGCCAAAAACTCACTGAGAAAAGACAAACAGTAAACTGCTTTCGAGGTCTGCATTAAGGTACCTGTGAAGAAAGAAACAGTCTCACTGTACAATTCAAAAACCTTTGCTACACATAACACATGATGTGCAGCATTAAAAAATCCTTGTGTAAACCAGGAAGTTCTCACCCATGTAGGTTGTGAAAGCCATTCCAAACGTCTCCATGATGGAGCTTGCTGCTTACAGAGAATAGTGCCTTTCTTCTTTGTAGTGTGAATTTGCTAAGTAAAGCAGTGCCAAACCCTTCAGTTTAAGGCAAAAAGGTAGCTACTACACCATAGAAACAAAGCAAAAGCAATAGAATTCAAACCGGCAGCACACATGAACGTGGTCAGCCAAACATACGGGTAGTATGTTTACGCATTGACTTCATTAGGTCATCTTCAGAGCACATTCTGTGACTCATAATCCAAAACCATTAACATGACCTAATGCCACAGTTGACATGAGAATTAGTGGTCTACAAAACCAGTGAAAAAAATAGTGTTGTCTATTAAGTCTGAAACCTATGAAAGTCTACATTTTGTCTGGCAGTATAATCTAGAAGTTAGAGTAATGAGCTGTGAATGAGCTTGGTACATCCATCAGACATGGGTTTGATTCCCACAACCTCCACTTGAATACTCTGTGACTCTGAGCAAGTCACTTAACCTCGCTAGTGCTCCAATTTCACCCATGGAAACAGGTACTTGCACCTAGTGAGCCCTTCCTGGTTACCAAAGAATAAAAAAAAACATTGTGGTGGACTGTGCTGGATGTTAGGATAATTCTTCACTGTATTTTGTTGTAAAAGACACATTACTTTTTTCAGAAATTTGGCTACGTACTGGGGTGTGAGTCATGAATGCTGTAACTCATTTCATTACTCACAATTCAGTTAATGTTTCCCATGTGGCTAGAAAGGACAATAATTCACCAGGGACAGGTGCCCAGTAACACCAATGGTGCCCCCCCTTCCTTCCTGACTCAGTTGTAATTTGACTGACTGGTGGTGGGTGCCTCAAAACAAAACCTAAGTCTGGAAATGTGGCCATTGCACATGCACACTGATTTAGTGTTGTTGTTGTTTTTGTTTTGTTTTTTCAGCTTTTCTTGTTTTACTCATGACATGGCCACTTTGGCTAAATTGTACCCAAACATTTCAATATGGATAGGACAGTGACCATTGGAGTAACACAGAGCTTGATACTGTGACCAGTCCTCTTCAATGTTTTTGTAGGGGACATCATAGAAGAAATGGAAGAGGAGGTATGCCTTTTTGCAGATAACACCAAAATCTGCAATAGGTTGGCAACTCAGGAGTGGTTGGAGAAAATTGACAGAAATTTTGGAAAACCTGGGCAGTGATAAAGAGCATGGCAGTTGGGGTTCAGTGCCAAGAAATGTAAAATCATGCACCTAGGGCACAGGACCCCCCAGTTTTGAATATAGGATGTGGGGAGGTACTGGCAGTCACTAGATGTGAAAGGGGCCCTGGGGTTATTATATTTGAGGATCTCAAGGTGGCAGGGCAGTGTGATCAGGCAGTGGGCAGGGCTAGTGGAAAGCTGGGGTGCATAGGGAGCTGTATCTCCAGCAGGAGGAAGCAGGTGGTGTCACTGTATTGCTCACTTGTGCAACCCCACCTGGAGTACTGTCTCCAGCTTTTGAGGCCACATCTCAGAAAGGACAAAGAGAAGGTGGAGGCAGTCCAGAGAGTGAAACAAAAAAGGGGCAGGGTTTGCATAAAAAGACTTATGAGGAGTGACTGAAGGATCTTATCATGTACACTTGAAAGAGAGGTGAGAGAGTGGGGACATGATCAAGACCTACAAGTACAATACCTCACAGGGGTGAACATGGTTCAGATGGGAGTCTCTTTCAAATGAGAATGAGCATAAGGACTGGGGGCATGCAATGAAGCTAGGTGGGGGAAGTTCAAGACAGATGCAAGGAAATATTTCTTCACAGAAAGGATGGTAGACACCTGGGACAGACTGCCAGTGGTAGTGGTGGAGACTAAAACAATGAGGGGCTTCAAGTATGCGTGGGATAAACATTGTGGTATTTTAGAAAAGAGGCAGAAAGGCAGGTTGGTTGCTGAAGACCAGATAGGGTATGTGGAGGCAGAATAGGCAGGAAACATCTGGGCAGACTGTGGGCCAAGTGGTCCCTTTCTGCCAACAATTTCTAAGTTTCTATCACAACCACATAAAATAACTAGCACCTTATGCATCTGACCACAAATATAATTTGGGGGTTACCCCCAAAAACAAATTTCAGGGCACATTGACAATGTGACGTTTACATGGTCATGAGGAGTCCTGGTTACAGGGTCGCCCTGAAAATCTGGGCTCAAAATGGCTAAAATTGGCCATGTTATGAGTAAATGAAGAAAAAAATATTTAAAAAGTCCACGTACATGCACAGTAAGCACATTTCAAGACATAGATTGTGAAACATGAAAAAAAAAGTCATCAAAAATAATCTAAGTCCAGCATGAATAAAATATTTAAAGATACCAATTCACCAAGCTATGTTATTTCATTCCCAATGCAAGATAACTGTTTTTGAATTACTAAAAGGACACTGCTCCCTTACTGGCCTCACCAGGATGAAAAGCTAAGTTGACTGGCTGTGCTTCTCTATACTGTAAATAATCCTAGGCATGTGTTTGCTGCACCTAGATTTATCTGCAATCTTAAGCTGAAGAGACAGAGAGAGAGAGAGAGAGAGAGAGAGAGAGCAGAGAGAGAGAGAGAGAGACTTCAGGGATGATGATTTTAAAACAGCAGAAGATTGACATATTTTTGCAGATTCACCCTAAAAGAACTACCCCATATGAACAACATGTCCACTTTGTATTGGTGCCCTGTCTGGTCAGCTGTTGGTCCCCCTATCCTGGTAACCAAAAGAGTCCAGAGTCTCAACTGAAACTAACTACAAAACAGAGAATAAAATGTAGAATAAAGTATGGGGTGGTGTGTGTATAATAGGAAGTTTACAAACATACGAGGCATTAGGTGCTACATATACAACGAGAGCGAAGCTCAAGGGGTTTGTGAAAGCATCCAACACCGAGGGTGTGTGTAAATTTTGAGTTTAAACACATTAATGCATATTTTATTTTATATAATTGCTGGGTTTGCCTTTTTTGCCACAGCAATTATATAAAACAAGCATTTGTCAATGCCGAATGTTGTCTTGCTGACATTGGCATTGGTAGCGAAGGAGTTGAACAGATGCATAATAGGAATGGCAGTGAAATATGAAAGTGACGTCAAACCCCACATCACCCTACAGAGACTGACAGGTACTGAGGTGTGCCTTTGGGCATTGGCCATAAAAGTTCATGGCATTTCAGCTCACCCTACTGCAGTGTGACAAAAAATCGCTTGTGCCTTGGGGTCTCGGGCCTTACGCTCACCCCATTCAGACATAATGCTCATGGCATTTTACCTCACCTATCCTGTAGACACCAACAAGTGCTGAGGTGTGCCTTGGGGTGTTAGCTTTACAGTCACCCCATTTCATAAGGACATCCAGTCTGTTAATTTTCTGCTCTGAAGTGAATAACTCCTCCTCCCCAGCTGTAAACACTCCCTGTCTTACAACTTTACAAACTTGGCTGTTTCTGATTTCTTCCCTTAGCTTCACCCTTGACACAGGTACACTACTGGTCAAAAGTTTTAGAACACCCCCATTTTTCCAGTTTTTATTGAAATTTACGCAGGTTAATGTCTCAATGTACTCTGAAATTAAAGCATAGAACAAATAAACAATGGAGATAAAAAAGAAATCATAGAATCATTTTGTTTAACAAAATTTAATCGAAATTTTTGATTCATCAAAGTAGCCACCTTTTGCAGATATACTGTAACCGCCGAACACACTCGTGTCATTCTTCCTACAATGGACATCTAATATTGTTAGGAAGTTCTTCCAACACTGTTGCAGAAGTTCCCACAAATGTGTTGCACTTGTAGGTTGCTTTGCTTCACCCTTCTGTCCAGTTCATCCCAAACCAGCTCGATGGGGTTTAAGTCTGGAGACTGTGCTGGCCATTCCATGATTTGAAGCCTACCGTCTTGTTCTTTTCCTCGAAGGTAGTTCTGACATAGCCTTAGAGGTATGTTTGGGTCATTATCTTGCTGTAGGATGAACTCCTGACCAACTAGGCATAGACCAGAGGGTATTGATGCGCTGTAAAATGCTGTGGTAGCCCTTTTGGTTCAGGGTGCCAGTCACTCTGTGCTGTTGTCCTGTGAGCCGCCTATCACAAGCTGTTGACTCTCAGAAACTTGTCTTCTGATTCTGTTGTGGCTTTGGGCCTGCTAGACCTCTTCCTGTCAGAGTTTCCTCCAGTTTCCAAGTGCCTTTTGATGGTGTAGGAAACTGTACTCACTGACACCTTGGCTTTCTTTGCAATTTCTCTACAGCAGTTTTTGCTAACCTAAACTTTTTTTTTAACCTCTAGCAGTTTACCGCTTACCTTTGTACCATTTCAGGTTATTCACTGGACTTGAATTGCTTAAATTTCAATACAAACTGGAAAAATGGGGGTGTTCTAAAACTTTTGGCCGGTAGTGTACCTCTGCTGCTTCGAGCAGCCGGGCAGACCCCTTCTGTCCACCGGCTGCCTTCCTCGCTGCACTGCCCGCTGATCACCAGACTGAAGGTACGCTGCAGAAACTGGACTGTCCAGAACCATCGACTCTGCCTGCTGATGGGCTGCTGCAGTTCTTTAATTCTTTGCTTCTGCTGTTTCCTCTCTGGACCTTAAGCTAATGTTATATTCTGATTGTGGTACATGTTAATTCTCTCCAAATTGTCTTGTAAATCCTAACTTAAATGCAGAACCTAAGCCTGTTTACAGCAATTTTGCACTCTAAGGGTAGTTTGAAGTGCAAGTTCATTTAGGCTGCAGGTTTGTAGATTGTAAAATATTACAGTTCTCTTTGTTTTAAGGTCCAGTGGTAAGCTACCAAGGAGAGTAAGTTTAAAGTGATACAGTTTTCTGTTTAGACCAGATTCCATTTGGGTCACAGTTGTAAGCTTTGCCCTGCAAATAATTCAATTTCTCTTTCACTTTCTGTCCTTCTGTCTCCTTGTTTGCAGATTTTTCGCCCATCCTCCCATCCCGCCCTCCAGCCTTTATTAAATACTCTCCCTCCCCTCGGCACCACCCTAGCAATGTTCATCCTCCCCTCTCTCCAATATTGCAACTCCTCTTAAAGATACACAGTGCAGCTATTAGGCCTAACACTTTGGTGACCCAAGGTGGTACCGTCCCAGCGGGAAAACTGTATCTGAGCAAGCATGGGACTCATTGAGCTCCTATCAAAGCTAGTCCTGTGCCAGCTACTCATGGGCGCACTAGCCACAATAGCCACTGTGAGCCTTACTGTCTCCTGGATCCCCTGGATCTATGGGCAGCTGACCCCCTAAAAATAGCTCCATGGTGTACATATGTCCAACCAGTGGAGTCGGATTTTACCTTCTCAAACATTATAGCAGAGGGCTCTCCCCTGACCGTGGTCCTTGGTGGTTTGCAACTAGGGTACCTTCGGAGACCCTCTCATAAGGTCAGGCATTATGACCGGAGGTCACAGAACAAGGAGAGACCCCCCCCCTTAAGGTATCTACTCTGGCTCCTGCTGATGACACTTGCGCTAGCAGGGGACATTGAACTAAACCCAAGACCGCCACCCCAGTCCATACCTTCACGGGCGGGCTGGCCAGTGGTTAAAGGGCTGAAGGTGGCCCATCTAAATGTCAGAAGCCTGCTCCCAAACCTAACGGAACTTCGTGTCTGGGTAACTCGGCACAATCCTGACATTCTTGGAATTACAGAAACCTGGCTGAAGCCTTTCCACCCCAGCTCAGCATGTGCCTTCCCTGGTTACGACCTTATCCACCGAGATCGTCCAGGAAGTAAGAGAGGTGGTGGCATCTTGGTCTACTACAGGAACCATCTAAACCTGTCCGCCCTCCCTGATCAACAGACCATGCAGTCCCCCTGTGAGGCTCTGCACACGGTACTGTTACTAGGGATGGCAAAAAAGATTCACATTGTATTTGCATACAATCCTCCAAAAGGAGGTGTAGAGGAACTGACTGGTCTCCTTGGTGCAGTTGGTGCTGCAACACGCGGAATGAGGCTAATCATTCTGGGTGACCTCAACCTAAATTGGTTGGTGGCAATGCCAAGGCCTTTGAACCCTCACTTACCAGTCTCTCTCTGACTCAACTTGTCAAGGATCCTACCAGATGCCCTACTAGTGGTGGTAAGGGCTCACTCCTGGATTGGATCCTGACAAATGAACCAGATAGGATCAGCTCATTCGGGTATCCTACGGACTCTATCTCTGATCACTCCCGGTGTACTGTGTCTGGAGGTACCACATCAAAAATTCCCATAAAATTATCCAGATCAGAGACTACTCCAAGTTTGATCTGTCCTCCTTTCAAAATGACATCAAGTACACAGATTGGGGGCAGTTTGGAATGCTAAGGACCCCGCATCCGCTGTCGGTCACTTTCTTTGCTCTCTAAGGGCCTTGCAGGAGAAACATGCCCCCCTCATCAGATGGAGGGTGAGGGGAATGGCTACTAAATGGCTTCATGGTAGCCTCCTGGCACTCCTCAACACTAGAGATAAGTGCTGGGCCAAGTTCAAGGCCACGGCTGAGCAAGCCATCTTTCTGAGATATAGACAACTCAGAAATGAATGCAAAAAGAACATTAGGATTGCCAAGAGTGAATTTTGCAAATCTGCTTTATTGAACTCGGCTAGGGATCCTAGAAGGTTCTGGAGGAACATTAAACAAGTTGTGAGTGGTACACAGAGCACTGAGTCCACTGACATGATAATCAATGGTTCGAGCTGTAACAACTCGGAAACCATCACCAACTCCTTCAACCATTATTTTGTGGATCTGTCAGAGTATACCTCGTCATTCCCAAATGATAATGGTGTCAGTGGCAATCAGCCCACAGCACCATCTTCACTCCGCCCACCTTTTCTGTTCAGGGCAGTGGTAATTCAAGAGGTGCAGAAACTGCTAGCGGGACTTTCCCCCCCTACTCAAGTGCCGGACAAGATGGCTTAGAACCCAAGCTCCTCAGTCTTGGTGCCCCCTGGCTTGCACCTCTGGTGGAACACATTTGCAATCTGTCCCTGGCAACTGGAGTTATCCCAGACATATGGAAGGTTGCCAGGGTAGTCCCAATCCTTAAACAAGGGAACCCAAAGCTGATAGAGAACTATCACCCTATATCTATCCTGTTGGCGGCTAGAAAACTACTGGAGAAAGTTGTGGCAGGGCAACTCTCAGAGTACTTACAGGCGCATGGCATAATGACTCCTGTACAGCATGGATTCAGGAAGGGGCATGGTACCTCATCAGCCCTAGCTACTGTTACATCATGGATCAGGGAGGCCATAGACTAGGGTAAACTCTTGGGGGCCCTCTTCATTGACCTCTCAAAGGCATTTGACCTGGTCGACCATGTCATGCTGTCGACTCAGCTTAGAGCAATTCATCTTTCCACTACTGCTCTTAGCTGGTTCGACGACTACCTATATGGTAGAATGCAGCGAGTCAAATTTGGCAAAGAGCTTTCGTGTCCCATCCCAGTAATGATAGGGGTCCCCCAATGCTCCGTCCTTGGACCAATGCTCTTCTCCATTTTTATAAATAACCTCCCTGAAACCACAGCCCACTGTAAACCAGTTCTTTACGCAGACGATCTGGTTATCCTGCCTCACTCCCATGAGGTGGTGGTCATCAATCAACAACTGAGTGAAGACCTTATAAACATTCAGGCATGGATCCTGAACCACAAGCTTGTCCTTAACCTAAAAAAAACCCAGGCCATGCTCTTTGGGTCCCGGGCAAAGATTAAGGCTGCCCGTGTGCCGTTCTGTGTATCCGGCAAGGGAGATGTCCCGATCCCTATCACGGACAACTTCAAATACCTGGGAGTAATGCTGGACCCACAGCTCGACCTTGGCCTTCATATTCAGAGGATATGTAAAACAGTCAACTGTAAACTGGGTCTGGCCTACAGGGCAAAAAACAACCTCACACCAGCCACGCATGCTGCCCTTGCGAGAGGGATGCTTCTCCCCTCTTTGTGTTATGGGCTCCTGCTGTTTGTTAACACCACTAAGGCCCATCTCTCCAGGTGGTCGATGGCTTATAACAATATCTGTCGCTTCACCCTATCAGCCCCCCTGGCTCACTCATCACTGTGAGCTCTACAACAAGCTACACTGGCTCTCACCTACAAAGTACATTGACTTTGTCCTTGGTTGCTTCACTGGTAAGGTCCCTCAACACGGGGCTCTCCAGGGGTGGCAAGCTTGCTGGCCCAAACTGCCCCCTCGTCATATCACCTTAGGTCTCAGGGGTCTGCCACACTCCAAGGTACCTGTGACTAGGACCAAGATGGGTGAAAGGGACTTACCGCATGTGCCCCTAAACTTTGGAATACCTTCCCAACTCAGGTCCATGCTGCCCCCTTGCAGGGCAGCCTGCGCTCTTCCCTATGGAGCCATCTTAAAAGTGCATCGGCCTGCGGATGTAAAAAACCCCCATGACATATGTTTAGCACTTGCACCCATACAAAACTGCTGGCCCTTAAAATGTAGTATTTCTGTACTGCCCCAAACTTGATGCAAGATGTGTAATCTTACCTGTAGTCTCTTGACATGTAACCTGTTCCTAATCATGGGATGTGTGATCTTACCTTGTAGTCTCATGATGTGTAACCTGTTCCTAATTATGTGATGTGTAATCTTACCTTGTAGTCTCATGATGTGTGACTTGTTCTTAATTATGTACCATGTTGTCCCAAGTGTGTAAGTATGTAATTTCCTGTAGTCTCCTGGGTCGTACCTGAAAATAGGCAAATTGCTTGTCTAGTGTACTTACCTGGTTAACAAAAGCTAAATAAATAATAAATAAATAATACTGTGAAATGGGTGAAGCATAGGAGAATGGAGTGAATTGTGCGGCTGAAGAGTCCAAGGCACACCTCGATGCCTGTCAGTGGCTTGAGGGTAGGGGGGGAATGGTATGGCATGAGCATGACAGCCAGCAATGCTAAGACACACCCCTGACACCTGTCAGTCTGTACAGGGTGGGTCGTTATGGTTAGAAACCCTAATGCTCCAGCCATTTGTTGGTATTTGCACTACAAATTTGCAACATGGCATTTTTGTGACCCCCACCTTGTGAAAGTGTTTGGGACCTCTGATCATGAATAGTGGCACTGTGATTTTGTTAATATGTCCCGAACGTTGATTTCTCACAGTGACCATGCCATTCTAAGCCAGATGTGGGAAAACACCATTTGGGCAGGATGTGAAAAATGATAGCTGTACCATTCATAGGTAGGTGTGAAGAGATGGCAGTGTTGAAAATCTTGAGTGAAAATATTAAAAATGCGCGAATTTATGAGCATACGTAGAAACTGCTCAATGCACACTTGGAACAGAGTCATTTAGTGGAATTATTTCACCAAATTTTCAACATAGGCATTTTGGGACTTCTACTCATGAACACTGTCACTATGATTTTCTTCATCTGTCCTGATCATTGATTTCCCACAGCGACCACGTCATAGTGTGCCACTTGCATGAAAACGCATTTCAGGCAGGATCTGAAAATGACAGCTATACTGTTCAAAAGGATGTATGCAAAATTGACAATGTTGAAAATATTGAGCTGAAAATATTACAAATTGTCGGGTTACGAGTGCACGTGGAAACTGCACAATGCACGCTTGTAGCATAGTCATTTTATGGATTTTGTCACCAAATTTTCAACATAGGCATTTTAGGACCTCTGCTCATGAACAGATGCTGTGATTGTCATATTCTGTCCCAAACACTGATTTGCCACAGCAACCGGGCTATTCTGCGCCAGTAGTGCAAAAACACATTTCAGACAGGATGTGAAAAATGACAGCTGCACTGTTCATAAGGAGGAGTGGAAAAATGCCAATGTTGAAAATCTGAAGTGAAAATATTACAAATGACTGAATTCACGAGGAGGGGTCCCAAAAACCCCATGCTGAAAATTTGGTGGCAAAAGTAAAAAAAAATGGCCCAGATAACCACATAAGTTGAAAAAAAAAATCATTTATGCCTTTATACAGCTTACCAGCATTTCTTCAGTTCATGGTCAGCTTTGAAGAGTGCAGGACGTATTCCCAGTCCACGAAGATCATCGCTCTGGGCTCCGGAGATAAGTATGGGGTGAGGAGGGGAGAGGTAGGTGGGCAGGTTGAGGAGGGGCTGCCAGACTCAGCAAGGATTGTTTTCTGTTTTACAAGGTAAAGAAAAAAAAATTGCAGGACATCTTTTTTTTTTTTCAGGGCATTTGGTATGCTGGGGTGGGCTCCCAGTGTGCCACCTGAGTGTTTTTAGGGGGCGAAGCCGACAGGATTGGGCACTCCCGCCCAGCCATACTAAAGTTGAAGTCGCATGAGCTGAGGGATTGGGCACCCCTCGGCACACAAGTAAGGGGTGACAGTAGTGCAATGGGGATTGGGCACCCCCATTGGCAAATTAACTTAGAAGGGCATGCTGACAGGGGGATTGGGCACCCCATCTGCTTTCAGAGGGACTGTAAAGGCAGCAGCTGTCCCTCAACTGCTGCGGAGACTGAGAAGCTGACGGGGAAGCCACCACTATGTTGCTGGACCAGACAAGGCAAGCAGTAATTATTATTACAATCAGGGATCACCCATGGTGCTCCCTGATTGCAGCAGCTTATTTCTTTCAAGGTGGTGGCACGTTTCCTAACTGCTGTCATAAACAGCATGCTATGCCATTGGCGCCACAGAGCCCGGCCTCAAAAAGAAGTGGCACCATTGGCTGCAGCAGGACCACACCTCCGAAACCCTCTTCTCCACTGAAGCAACCACAATATGCTGTCTGCACTGCATGTGCGAGACTATGCTGCCGTGGTCTGGTTAGGTTTCAGCATTCGGTCACCTTTATTTATTTATTTTAAAACATTTTTATTTATTTCTTTTGGCTGGCAGCCAAAAGTTACGTTTTTTTTCTCTTGGTAGTTGATTTTGTTTTTTGAAATCACTTACCACCCAGTCCAAGTGGCAGTTCAGTGTCCAAAGTGAAGACAAGGTGGCTGGCAGTTCGAGTGGAAGAGCTGTGGCTGGCGCATGCGCAGAGCGAAAGAAATCCAGTGAATGTTTGCCATTATAAACACTCCTTTATAATAGCAAATTATGCCACAGTTTTCTTATGGGAAAAAGGCAAACCCAGTGATTATTTAAGCAATAAGGCATGACAGGGTGTGTGCTATCGTGTAATAATGTCACTCCTGGGGTGGCTTGAAGCACGAGGCAAAGCCGAGTGCTTCCTCCACCCCAGGAGTGACTTTATTACTCATAACACATATCCCTGGAGTGCCTTATTGCAATTATACAATGGCTCGATCTTATACAAAATAAAAATATTTAAAAAAGTTTTAGTAGATTTTAGTGTATCAATAGATCTCTGTTTCTAAAAAATTAGCTCCATACAATCATCCATAAAATCAATACATTGATGTTATTGTGTAATAACATCACTGTCTCAGGCACACATTGACCAATCAGAGTCCAGGAAATGTTCTTGCCATTGTATAATAACCATTTTAAAACAGTTGAACAGACAGCACACTTTGCAGCACAGAACTGAAGGATGTCAGAAATACACAGCTGCTAAATGGTAATACAGTATGGGGAAATAGTTTCCCAGCTGACATGAACTGCTGCTTAATGTGTACCCAAGAATTTCTGCTATGCAAAGTATTTGCTGTACTACATCAGGTCTAACTGTAATATATGCATTTCTTTTTTACTGTAATGACATTTAAATACAATTATAATAAAAGAAATGTGAAGTATTATCTATGTTTAAGTATAAATGAAAACTGTATGTTAAGGTGATACACCATACATAATAACTGTACTATAAATACTTAAACATGTGTTAACAAGATGAAGTTTTACAAGATTGAAAATATAGAATTAATACAGTCAATTTTTTTTTTGCAACATCACAAATTTACAGCAGTGATCTTGAAATAGAACATCATAAAAATCATGACAAGATCATCATATTCCATCATCTGTCAGAATGAACGTCTGTGATATCCTGATTTGGTGGTCAGCCATCTATTTTTTTAAGACCGAACATTATCTTTGAGAATATTTGATAATGATTATGTATTCTACATTGATTAAGTCACTGTCACTTTAAGGGACGATGTTAAGAGATGACAGGGTGTGCTGCTGTAGGATATCGAAATACCTTCACTGCTCTGTATCCAAATGTCTAACCAATAGAAAAAGGTTGATATCCCACAGTGCCACACACTACGGAGTGCCTTCTATATTGTAATAATACAGTAACATGTCTTTCAAGAGATTGTTTGGGAGATGAATTTTGGAGAAGGTTTTGAAATAATAATAATGTTAAAATGTACTGTACTCCTCCCAGAGTTAGAAACAAAGGACATGTTCTATTGTTTTTATCGTATGTTCTTCACTTAAGCAATGAAGGCACGACAGGGTGTGTGTTACTGTGTAATAATGACACACCTCAGGTGATTGAAACATGAGGCCACAGGCTGAGTGCATTCAACACCTGAGAAGCGACAGTATATATAGGATAAAGTATGTGGTGCAGTGTGTTGAAATTTGCTTGCAGGTTGTTCGGATGTACATAAAACTGAGGGGGCAAAACCCAAGAGGTTTATGATAGCCTTCCAACAACGAGGGTAAGTTAAATTGAGTAAACACACTGCACTCATATTTTGTTGTATATAATTGAAGGGTTCCATTTTTCTTTGTTTTGAGATTTGTGACAGAAAGAAGAAAGTGGAATCTTACCTTGTATTGATGAAGTTGTTTATTTTGTAGTTGAAACAGTAAACAGAAAGTTCAGCATGTAAATTTATCTAATTAAATTATTGAAAGAAGAAAGTCTAATGAGAAATAACTGAGATGTTCGTGGCAGTTTTCTGATGTTGCAACATTCGTTTTCAAGTGCTGTAGCATTTTGAACTGCAGAGGAAAGAGAAGGCTTGAAACAGAGATTACTTAGGGATGGTGGTAAAAGTGTTTACTGTGGCAATGTACAATTCTACAGAAAATGTTATATTTAGGCAATAAAGTGCTGTGTGGTGGCTTTACTGTGTTAAGAATATCTTCATGAGAGTTGTTTGAGTCCTTGATAACTTGGATTCTTCATTGTTTCTGTGGGTGTTGGTTCGATTTGTGGATATTAACTGTTACTGGGGTATGGAAAATGCAGGCGATCCCAAACATAGCCTGCATGTTACCAGAAGCCATTTCATCATGTTGGCCAGGTAGTGAGCTGTGGAAACCTCTCTGGCTGTGGTTGAGCAGCTTTGGATTTGTTTTTTTGTCAGGAAATGCAGCGAAAAGGTAGAAAATTTAATACAGAGGAAACGTGAGTTGAGGGGAGGTGGTGGCCGAGGAAGAAACGAACATTGAGAGGCTCGAGCTGTGTTGTGTCTGGAGGGCTTTTGTATGGATAGGCTCACGCTGACTTTCTCTTTCTAGTGCTTTAGGATTGGAAGAAGCCGCATGAATGCCGTAACACCTATTCAGTTGTTATGGTATTTAACACACGTTTTTTTCTATTGAAAAAAATGGAACCCAGTAATTATTACACAATAACACACATCCCTGGAGTGACTTATTGCTATTATATAATGGCTCCATTACAAAGAAAAAAAATACTAAAAAAAAACATGTTTAAGATATGTTTTTCCTTAATTGTTGCTGTGTGTGTAGGTATGCAGTACTGTATGTTTAGGAAAACAGTCCACAGTTTCATTTTTGCCCATTATATTGTGCTGCCAGTACATACTATCTTCTGTTTCACACCCCACAAGTTTCCTTTCCGCCCCACAAACAGGTCTGTGTCTGTCCCTGTGTCTCACAGTGGCATCAGTAGCAGTATACATGCTGGCCCCTGCCCACCACTGTAACATGTATTTATTTATTTATTTTTTAATTGTGTTTTAAATGCAGCAATTTCTTACATCATGTGACCCAAGGAGCATGGCCACTGAGCTGATCCATGAGTGCAGCTATCACAGTGATGTTGTGAGGGAAAAGTTGATTAAAGGTACAGCTTTATTTGACTATACATTTATACTTATTTTAATTTGTGTTTGTTGATTATGCCAGGGCACACAGGGATGCGCGGCAACCAAGTTGTGGAGTGAGCATAGCGCTGTTGTGCATACACACTACCACCACATGTCTGCAAGATCAGGCAACTGAGAAACCACAGTTATGGCTTTCTCTAAGTTTTTTTAAGAAGTGACGAGGAGATAAGAAACTTATAGAGTTTCATCTGTGCAGCTATACAACCATGAAAACAGCTGTTTCTGAATTGTGACTAACAAGGGAATGTGAAGCCATGTCAGGTTTGGGGTAGTTGAGCAGGGGTGGATGTGCTTCACTGTACTGTGGTCATGTATGTGCCTTCCCTAGATAAAGTGATGTTTTGTCAGATAACTTCCTGTCTCTAGAACATAGAAACCAATGGTGTCAGGTGATGATGGCGCTGGAATAGGGTGAGAGCAGAATAGCGAGGGACATACAGTGCCCGACAAAGTAGTGAGTGAGACAACACAGCGTGAGTGGAATTTCTGCTCCATGGACTCACTGTCGGCTCCATGCACTGCAGCAGCGGACACTGGCTACAGCACTGGATACTGTTCCCAGTGTGTCATCCTGTTTGCAGTGTGCCATATTGTGTGTGACCCAGAGTTTGTTATATTAGTAGTGGGGGTGCAGGGTTGGGGTGAAACCCCCTGCATTACATTACGGGGTGTCTCATTATTTTTGCTTGTCGCCATGATGTACTGTTGCCTTTTTTACTCTCGCTATTTTGTTGTCACTGTAATGGTCTGCAATATTATGCAGATGCTATTATCACTTAGTACCGAGCCAATCACATTACTGAGATTAGCCTTGCCATTGTATAATGACATTTATCGAGCAGGGAAAGATGGAGAGAACTCCCCAGTACAGTAGGGCAGTGGTGTGAAGTAGTATAGAATGAGCAGACTTGAAGGACCCTTGGTCTTATTCTGCTGTCAGATTCTATGTTTTTGTGTTTCTATGACATGTCTCATCAGCCACAGCAATTTTGTACACTAGCTTAAAACTAGTTTGCATAGCTATTGTGTGATGTTACTACACCTCTGTATTGTAAACTGTGTTTCACA
Source organism: Neoceratodus forsteri (assembly GCA_016271365.2). NCBI lineage: Eukaryota > Metazoa > Chordata > Ceratodontiformes > Ceratodontidae > Neoceratodus > Neoceratodus forsteri. Next base: position 866,560,453 of record CM057452.1, on the reverse strand, counting down.
CTTTTATTTATATACTTTTTATAAAATGTCAAGAAAGAATCTAGAAACATCATTGACCAAAACACATCATCCGACAGTGGTGTAAGCTACTGTATGATATATGCACTGTAGCCAATCAGAAAAAATTGCCTAGCTGCGAGTTTTAAATCACCACCCTTACCCATCAGCTTTCAAAACCAACCAGCCTGTCCATCTCTTTCTTTTTAGTGAAGCTGTGCCCTCTTGCAGAAAGCTAAACACAACTGTGTTTGAACTCTTAAGCAACAGTAATAGTGTCAGCCAAAACCTGTCATACTGATCATAAATGGGTTACAAATGACTATTCAGTCCGTTTTTGAACTATAAATCATAAAGTCACTTATTCTATTGCTCTCATACAGCTGGTTTTTGGATGGGGGAGGTAATGGCAGTCATCAATCAGGAAAGGGACCTTGTGGTTATTATACCAGAGGACCTCAAGGTAGCAGTACAGTGTGACAAGGCTATAGGCAGTGCTAATGGGATGCTGGAGAGCATAGAGAAAGGTATCACCAGCAGGAGCAGCGAGGTGCTGCTGCTGTGTCAATCTTTGGTTTGCTCTCACTTGGAGTACTGTGTTCAGAATAAGTTCTGGAAGTGGTAGCTCAGACAGGACATAGACAGGGTGGAGGCAGACCTGAGGACAGCAACCAAAATAAAGAGGGAGTTGCAAGGAAAGCCCTACAAGGACAAACTGTGGGATCTCAACATGTACACCCTGGAAGAGAGGAGAGTGAGAGGTGTCATGATCGAGACCTACAGCTACTTGTTTATGGGGTTCCCTATTTATTAAATCCAACATTTGCACAGGTAGCACACAAGTGATTTAGATAATTTTATAAGTACAATAAACAAATTACTATACATACATAATTGCACTTTATGCTGCATACTGTATGCTTACAGTATATTCATATAGTTTCATATTTTTGGCTTAGTTTTGTTAATACAGTGCCTACAGCAGTTCATTTTATTTGTCTGCTCCTCTGTGCTTTTTGCAGTGTAGTTGAATAATGTAACCAGCTGTTGCTTTTTGTAATTTTGCCTATGCTTTTTTAACTGCATAGTTTAACTTTTTGTCCCATTTTCTCAGTAACCTCCTCCCTGGGTCACCTCGGGAAATGAGCCTTGACTCAGCATGCCTTCTCTATTCATCAATTTATAAATAAAATAAATAAAACATTTTTACATGACCATTTCAGATGAAAGCAATTATTTACCCCAAACTGGTTAATTCTTTTCTTCTTTACCTATTTTTAATGTGCTATTTTCTTCCAGCTCCACATATCTCCTTAAAATTGTTATTAATTCCAATATATTTATTTAAGAAAAATAGAATTACTTCTAGGGGTTTACACAGCAATCATAATATATTTTTATTGTCAAATGCCCAACTGTTTCTTACGTCATAACACATGTGCTACTTCACCTTTAATGACCCTGTCTCTGTTTCCAAAATCCTGAATTCCTAATTACTAGAACTACTTGTAAACTAGACTACATATTTGCAGAGTGCATAAATTGTTTTTTTTGTTTTCTTTGTTTTGTAATTATATAGATAGTTTTACTTGCATTACAAGTGTCTGATGGCCTGTAATTGTTCTCGTCCTAATGACTGATTGCTGAAACTGTGTAATTACATGACTTGTCACTTAAGATGCTATTGTGAATGAGAAGCTTTATCTTATGAGATTTTCCTGATCACATGACCTTAAATAAACAAAAGCATGTTTGTTATCTCATACTGTGTATCAGTGATTCCATCTGATAAATCTCATTTACCATGCTCCACCATTTCTCACTGGTTGGAGAGAATATTTTAATCACTTCCTGGTGATACATTTCTTTGTTGCACTAACCAGAACAGAGAATAGGTATTTTTTCAGTTGACAGTAGGCTTTATCCACAGTCTTCCAACAACGGATTCTCCTGTATTTTTTGAATTTCAATTCCTAGAGTAACTATATATTGCTGCTGGATAGCAGGGAAAGTGTTTAAGTCTCAAGAACCTGGGGTGGGGAGAAACTGTTTTGGCTGGATAAAAGGCCAAAGATTTAAAGCAACAGTTCATGTTAGGGTGGATAATTTGTACAAATACCCTTTTTATTCCATTTTGGATTACCATTTTTCTCCACGTTTCCACAAATACTTATTTGTTTTGAGTCTGTTTTCACATTTTTAAAATGTGAGATATAATGAACGTGAGATCCAATAAAATACCTTCTGATTGTTATCAATATTGACAGCTCATTTGGTCCCCTATTGTTTAGCATATTTTTTTTAGTTTAGATAAACTAGAATGCAACAGAATAGGGATGTATACAAGCCCAGAGAGAGAGACAGAGACAGAGAGAGAGAGAGAGAGAGAGTATTATGACATTCAACACTGTTTCTGAACACAAATGATACCATCATTCTGGTTTGGGTCATTTATGTGCCTCCCTCAAAAAGAAGAAATGCACTAACAGTGAATACACAGCTGAGGCATGCTACCTTGACCCTTGAATAAATGAAGCATGGGCCGTGGCCAGTTCTGCCTCCTAACCTACCACCCTCCTTTTTTATAACATAGGCCAACCCCACACGCCACCATCAAACAGAACCCCCATGCTTTTTCTATCAGACTAAAGCAGGCTAGTAGTACTGTAATGATTAAGCAATAAGGCATGACAGGGGGTGTGTTATTGTGGGTTAATGGTCTCCATGGGTGGGTTGAAGCATGAGGTGAAGCAGAGTGCTTCCACCGCCTGAGAAGGGCCTTTCCCTTACAGAAACATTGGTGTGCTGTGTACATGCAGAAAACATGCCACATGCTTAATTGTGCAATGTTTTTGTGCGGTTTGCATACACAAAGTGAACCTAAGTGAACCAGGTCTAAAAAGCAAATCAGGTTCACATGCTGCAATCTTGACATGTGCACAGCAGGTAAACTTGTGTGAACATCTTCTAAAAAATTACATCAGTTTCACTTGTTGCATGCTTGATATGAGTGCAGCAGTTAAACTGGTATGAACATAATTTAAACAGCACATCAGGCTCACATGCTGCATGCTTGCCATGTGTGCACCAGCTAAGCTGGTACAAATCTCATCTAAAAAACACATTACTTTCTATTTCTTATTCTACTGCTAGCAATTAGAGTCATTAAAATACATTTTCATTTGAATTCCCATAAAAATTAGGTAATCACATTAATTCTGATAATTTTGCAAGTTGTTTAATGGCTTTTGATTGTTGTCATTAAAGCACCATTAATTTGTAAAGTATTGTTTGCTTACTGCATTAAATGCCTAGAATATAGCCAGTCAACATCCCCCCATTCCAGATGTACGAAGAGGGGCCTCTGTGTTGTGAAGCTTATCCTTTTTGTTTTGGACCATGCAATCCCTTATGCATATTTAGTGCTACAAATATGTTTCTCCACGACTGCTTCATCTCACTTACTTTCCCTTTGCCATTCTGTATTCAGCATATACACTATGTCCATGCTCAGCACTCTTTGTGCTGAGTAGGGTCTTGGAAGCATGCATCATGCCTCACATTTTGTCACTGAAACGAGGGAGATGGACACTTAAAATGAGGATAATGAGGATACTAATCTACATGATGATCAGTGCACATCATGAAAAATGGAGATACAGTACCTCAAAACACAGTGGAAACCATTGCATTAGCACCTGAAAATGAATTTCTACCATTAAGCAGGGTTGTCATTTAGGTAGGGCAGTGGGGGACAGTTGCCCCCCCCCTCGTATCTGTGCTTAGGTTGTTCTTATGGTGTGGCAATAATGGCATTAAATTTGGATTTAATCTTTTACATAATAAGTGCCCACCTGGCCTGTGTGTGTTCATGCTGCAGGTACTCTCCAGACTCGACTGTGTCTGTACTGTGTTGTCCACTCTCTCCACCTATTAGCGGTGGTTCAATCACATGTGATGTGTATGAACTCCAGCCAAGAAAGGGCACATAAGCCTTGCAAGTGTGAAACTGTCTTTCCCACCACAGAGTAGACAGACTGCACACTACAGCTTGGAAGAGTCAGTGAGCACTGAACTCTCAATAGCAGTGTTGTGGCAGCATATTTTTGTTGTTCTACTTTTTCAATCAAACAATCAATCAATCAAACTTTATTTAACCAGGCATAAACACCATTGAGCAAGCTCATTTTCAAGGTGATCCTGGACATCAAACAATTCACAGTCAAAAATATGGTAGGCAAAGCAAAACATTGTACATGTGAAAGATAATTCAGGCCTATACATACAGAACTAACACAAATAAATACAGTTACAATTCTTTGTCAAATAAACACGAAAGGTAAAAAAAGCTTAGACCCTAAGCAGTCACAGTATATAAAGACTAGTACCTTTACTAAAATATGTAGAATGGGGGAAAAAGAGAGGGTATATAAAATAGAGGGGAGATAGTATGGTGAGGACCGGGAGAAGAGAAAGGGGGCTACTAAGTGCTGGGGACTCCCTACTGGGGATGGGAGTTGAGCAAATCTAAGTGTCAGAGGATTCGTGAGAGATACCAGAGGCTAAGGGCACATAGTCACCTAAAACAGTTGCCGGTTTCCTTCAGGTACTCAGCTATTAGTGCTTTGAATGTGAATGGACTGGGACGGGATGAGAGCTTTAGTGAGCTTTGCATGGTGTTCCATAAGGATGGGAATGAGAAATTAATTGCAGCTGAGCCATAGGATGTTGTTACTCTGGGTATTTGGAAGCAGAGTATGGAAAAGCATTTCAAACCACAAGATCCCTTGGCACGTTTGAAGAAGCTCATGATGTATGCAGAAAGCTTATCAGACAGAGCTCTGAAGAACCAGAGAAGAGCATTTCTTTTCCTTCTTGATGAGAGTGAGGACCATCCCATCTCTTGGTACAGCAGGCAGTGGTGGGTGCGAGAAGGCAGACTGAGGATGAACCTTAAGGCCCGGTGGTAAAGAGTGTCGAGCTTACTGAGCACTGTTGAGGGACAATTGTTGTAGAGGAAGTCAGCGTAGTCCAGTAAGGATAGTAATGTGGATTGCACTTGTCTCTTTCTGGCTTCTTTGCTGAGGAGATGCTTAATGCGGTAGAATATGCCTAACCACTGTCTTAATTTTTTTGAGACCTCATTCAGGTGGCACAGAAAGTTAAGCTTATTATCCAGCTGAACCCTAGGTATTTAAAGATATCCACTATTTTCAAGGGGTTCATCCAATAATGTTAGAATCTTGGGACTGTGTGTTGGTCCTGAGGCTGCCTTTGGTGAAAGGATCATGGCTTTGGTCTGTTTGGCACTGAGTAGAAGCTTGTGCTTGAAAAGGTTATATTAGAGAGAGATAAAGTATTGCTGTAAGTCCTCATGGACCAAGTCCAAGGAAGAGTTTGAGGTGTAGAGGACAGTATCATCTGCAAAAAAATGCACATTAGATGTGCGCAGATGTGAGTCAAGGTTATTGATATAGATTGCAAATAGGATTGGGCCCAAGATGGAGCCTTGGGGGAAACCTCGTGGAAGTGTTTTTAGAGGAGATAATTCTCCTGAGGCTTTAACTTGTTGTAGCCTGTTAGTAAGGTAGCTGGTGAACCATTTAATGGCAGTACTATTGAAATCGGTATTGCTCAGTGCATTAAGAATAATATTGTGATCCACAGTATTGAAAGCCTTACTAAGATCAAGGAAGAGGGCAAACACATACTTCTTAGAATCCAAAGGCAATTTTACATGATCAGTGGTTACTTTTGCAAGGGCAGAGACTGTGCTATGTTTGGCTCTAAAGCCGAACTGTGCGGCGATTAGCAATTTCTGCAAATCCAAATGCTCTCTGATTTGGGTGTTGATAATTTTTTCCAGTAGTTTTGAGAGGGTGGATAGTATGAAAATAGGCCAATAATTGTTCAGGTCACTCGGATCCCCAGACTTGAACAAGGGTATGATGTGTGCAGTTTTCCATGACACAGGTAGCTCACCCTGCATCAGGAAGGTGTTAAATAAATGGGCGATGGGGGCGGTCAAGTAGTAATGGCCTAATTTTAGGAAGTAAGGTTCAATATTGTCAGCACTGGCACTCTTTTTTGTATCCAGTGACATTAGGAGGTCCTCTACTTGTTTAAACATGACTGGATGGAAGCTGAAGGAGGAGGACTAACTTTGGCTAGGGTTGAAGTTGTAGTTAGAGTCAACAGTGGAGTCCCCTAATGGGCTGAGCTTGCTGATGGGTGAGGCGTCAAAGGCCAGCCCCGCTGTGGCAAAGTGTTCATTGAGCTGTTCTAATATAGCAGCACTGTCCATTAAGGTAGATCCATTGGACACTATTTTGGCTGGAAGGGAGGTATCAGTGGTATGACCTTCAACCTCTTTGAAGATGCTCCAGAATTTGGCAGAATTGTTTTTGTTGTCTTCCAGAGCTGTTTGGAAATATCTAGCTTTTTCAGACCTAATTAGTTTGGTACAGGTATTTCTAGAGACACAAAATGCAAGCCAATTGGCATCCGAGTGAGATTTCCTCGCTCTTTTCCACCAAAAGTCTTTGTCCTTGAGGGCTTTCTTCAGGGTAGGAGATACCCAGCTGGGAGGTCTTTTTTAAGACTTGATCAGCTTTAGGGGGGCATGTTTGTCTATTAGACCCTCTAAGAGGCTATGAAAGATATTAAATGCCTCACTGAGGGAAGGGGCTAGGTAGAAGTCCTGCTATCTGATGTTACCCAGGTCATTTAGGAAGGCATTCTGGCAAAACATTTTCAGGCATCTTTTCAGTTTGAATTTAGGAGCAGACTTTATTTGGGGAGAATGTCTGATGCAGGCAGTGGCACAGTGATCACTTAGGTCATTGAAGAACACTCCAGTGCACGAAATGTTATGAGATTTGTTAACTAACATGAGGTCCAGAAGGAAGCTTCGCTCAGGGTTTTTTCTGTTGGGTCTGGTGGCTGCAGGAGTTATTTGTGCCAGCTCACATGCATCACAAAGATCCTTGAGCTTCTTGGAGCTCTCATCAATCCAGTTTTGGTTGAGATCCCCCATTAGAATATACTCAGTGTTATCCATGTCAATTAAGCTTTGGAGGTGCAGTAGTAGGGCCATGCCACCTGAAGGCGGTTGGTAGCATGCAGTAATAAGGAGTGCCTTTTTTCTGCAGAATGATAGTTTTAGTGCCAGGCATTTAAATTCTTTTGTCTTAGAGGTGCAATCAATGACTGTGACAGAGAATTTGCTCTTAAATATATTACGACCCCACAATTGGTCTTTCACATCGGTAGGTGCTGTATCCCAGTATATTGATAGCTTTGTCTGGGGTTGAGGTCATAAGCCAGGATTCAGAAATCATAAAGAAATCAGGGGATGCATGTAGAATCCAAGTCTGAATCAGGTCAAGCTTCTTAAGTAAACTACAGACATTCACATGAAGGAAGCTGATGCCCTTGTATTGTGGGAGGTCTGCAGGGGTGTTCAGAGAAGCAGTTGGGCCTGGGTTAAGTTCGACGTTTCCAGAACAGAGTAGGAGAAGCAGTAGTAGTTTCTTGAGGTAATATCTTAACCTGCTGAGTATTCGCTTGTTACTCCATTTGGCATGGGTAAATTTAGTGGTGGTTTAGATATGGCCACAAGCATAATTTGTTAGGAATAAGACATAAATGACTGTTTTAACCAACAGGTTCAGAGGAGCTCTCACATATTCTCTGGTCAATGCCTGATGAGAAGGTAGGCAGGACCATAGGGAAGTCATCCCTAATGTGTGTTGCCATAGTCTATTAGCAGAGGAAGAACTTGGTAGCCATCAAGGAGGAGCTTTGGCCTTGGTGCAGTTAGGGAACCAGAATTTGGTCTGGTGCATAGGTTAGCAGGATGAGGCAGCTAAACAGGAAAATATCCTTGCATGGCATTTTTACTGAGGAGTTATATCCTAGTAAAAGGTAGCATGTGCAAGGTTGACAGGACCAATCAGTAAGAAGCTACTATAAGGAGTCAGAACTAGCTGGGGATGGGATCTAATAGTTAGGCGTGACTAACTGTACTTGGTCCAATAGGAGTGCAAGGGGTTGGCCTAGCTCTCAAGGGAAGAACATTTAATAGAGGCCAGAGTTGGGGTGGGTGGTATGAGACAAAAAATACAGTAGTGGCTTGTTCAGAGTGAGCGGAGGTACCCAGAGTGAGAGAAAGGGTGGAAAAAAGCTACAGAGAGCAGAAATCTCCAGGCGGCAAATCACAGGAAAAGCTGTACAGCAACAGCCAATCGGCAGGATTTCCAGAGTGTCTTTGACCAACTGAGGCTCCAAATCTGTTCCCCGAGGCTGTCAGCTAGCTTACCAGGCTTGTAGGGCTCTGAGATGGGCAGGTGACGGGCATGTGATCGGCTGGCTTTTCCAGCCACAGCTGCAGGAGCGTGGAGGTGATAGCCCGATCAAGGGGTCCCAGAGCTGGCTTGTAGGGCTCTGAGGTGGGCAAGTGAAGGGTGCATGGCTGGCTGCCTTCTCTAGCTGTGGCCACAGGAGGCGGAGGCACAGTCCAGTCAAAGGGCGCCCAAAGCGGCTTGTAGGGCTCCAAGGTGGGCAGGTGAAGGTATGTGGCCTGCTGGCTTCTCCAGCCATGTCCACAAGAGCATGGATGTGATAGCCCCTTAGAGTCTCCATCTCCCCTGGTGGCTGAAGGGGCAGAGGGTGTGCTAGAAGCTGACTCAAGACTAGGCTACCTAGTTACTCTATTAGGCTCGCCTTGCAAGCAAAACAGCACAGACTCCCTCAGCAGCAAGCTAGGCTTAGCAGCAGTAGTGACAGCAGTGTGGGTGGGCTTCATAGGCCTTGATAAGTGCAGTACAGCAGCAGCCACAGCAGCAACATAGCAAGAAGCAAACAACCCAGGATGGGTGGGTTTGTATGGTGAGATGACCTGGTGATGGACCACGTTGGGGACCTGTGATGATCAGTTCTAGTAGTGCATCCAGCCTGGTGGGAGAGGAGGGGAGCGGACTGAAAACTGGCAGGTGGCACACTATGCCAGGCTGCAGGTTCTGGTCATATGGCCAGGTAAGGTGAAAATAAATAATTGTTTTACAGGGGAATTGGAAAGGAAGAAGGAAGGACTGAATTATTGATGTGTTTTTCATATTTCTTCACCTTCGAGCTGCTTCATGATCCATAGGGGATGGGTATTGAATTGAATGGAGTCGGGGAGAAAAATAGGGACAATGTTCTTTTTGGGGTTGGGGGGCAGAACTTCAGCCAGGAAAAAAAATGGTTAGTAACTGGGTGGGTTTAAGCCCAAATCTTTTTTTTTGTAATTCAAACTTTATTAAAGGCTTTACAGTACAGCAAATAGATCCATAACATATATGATATAATAAATTAGTGTACCGTGAGGATAAAAGATCTATCCTCCCCCTTCCACCCACCCCCAGTACCCAACCATCCTACACACCTAGCACAGAGCAAGATATTAGAACATCAGCAAGTAGAGAATGAAATATCACTGTCCAGAGGCTACAGTGAGTGAAGGGTTTGCAAAGGGTCCCATATCCTATTGAATTTTTTCGATCTATTGAGAAGACTGGCAATGGTCCTCTCAGTTCTAAGATTTGCCAAAAACTCCTGCAACCATTCAGTGTAACACATTTCTAAACTATCTTTCCAGTGCCTTAGGACCACTTTTTTAACAGACATAGAAATCAGGGCTATATGGTATTTATTGTTATGTACTGGGACAGAAGAAAAGTCCCCCAATAGACATATGTCAGCAGAAAATAAATCAGACAAGCCTAGGAGGGGTTCCACCCTTTGCTTGATCAAGGTCCATAATGGGGCCACTTTTGGACAGGACCAGAAAACATGGAACAGATTGCCCTCCTCTTCCAGATATCAAGTACAAGTGGAGGAAGCTGCAATACCCAGTTTAGCTAATTTTTGAGGGAATAATAAAGGTCATGCAGAATTTGATATTGCATAAGCACAAAGTCTGTCTTGAGAGATAAACTTGTGACAATTTTGCCATAGGAGAGCCAGTTTGGACCTCATCCAGAAATAAGGAGGCCCAGAAAGCTGGGAATTGAAACTATATGGACAGATCCAGTCATAGAAAATGCCATACATTTTAGATATTGCTTGTGGGAAACCTGCTAAGGACCTAACTCTACCTGGAAGAAGAACTTTGAGGGCTGTGGGGGACTGACCCCTATGACCTTGGTTAGAAGATGAAATAATTGAAAGACTTTAAAAAACATGGTTTTAAGTATGTTTGCTTTGTTCATAATTTCAGAAGAGGAGAGCCAAGTCCAAGCCTCCATAGCAAAATATGAGCTGACAGTCTCCAGGCTGCGGGAGCTATCCCGCAGGAAAAGACTTACCCTCTATCTTGATGTTAGGGTTACTCCTCAAAGTTTGAGCTAGGCCCTTTGTGTGATTATATTTTAGAAAAGAAAATAGCTTGGAGTGGACCCTAATAGAAGCTGCAATCAGAGGAACTTTTAATTGAGTGGGCAGGGAGCTTAGTTTCATGTATAAAAGTGTTGACGGAAAATCCCTGCTCTTTTATTAGAGGTTTAAGCCCCAATCTGATGCACTGCTCTGGGGTATATACAGATGAATCTTATACATTTGAATTTTCCTGATTTGCATATCACTTTTCAGTCAAACCAAATAAGTTGCACCTTTTAGAGATGCTACAGACATTCTAGAGCTGTTCCTTGCATTCACTGACAGTTGAACAGTATGGTATGCACAGACTATTGGATCCCACTACACTCAGGCACATTATGACAAAGGGCAAAGGGCAAAGGAGACTGCAGGGCTGTACACCATTGAAATGGATGGGGTGTTTTTTAATTACTATTTTATACACATTATTGCTGGAGAGCTGGAAGTTAATGAGAGGCCACTGCTCAACAACAAGGGCCTTGTTAGTAGACAGTGGCCTTCATTATTCTCAACCTCATCATCATAACATATAAAATAGTAACAGAAAATAACTCCATTCATTTCAAGGGAATCTTAACACTCTTATCCATGGACATCATCTCTTAAAGACTTCTGACTCTGGCTCCCTAGTACTCAAGTAAGAGACTTTTTACTTATATCTATACTTGGTGGGTTACTTGTAGCAGCATGGCGATACCCGCTACAGTGTGTGTGCATGGGGGGTGGGGACTGGCCGTGTGTGTGTGTGTGTGTGTGTGTGTGTGTGTTGTTGAGTTATTGCTACTTTTATGTTTGCACCTTAAAATCTGTTTGTGTGGAAGCATTCAAAACTAAGGAGAGAAATAGTAGGAGTGCAGGCCACACAGAAGTAATTAAGTAGTTTTCTGGGTAGGTTTGTGTATTGGGGTGGGAAAAAAACACATGTGTTTCCATTGGTATGTGCTACAATTCAATTGTGAAAATGAGATGAGGAGAGAAGAAAACTGAAAAGCATAACAGTGGCTACAAATATGCTGCATGTGTGTAGATGTGTTCAGATACAGTATGTATTGAAGTACAAGTGAGCCATATGTATGCAGACAGTGCAGCTTAGTAGTTAAAGGCACTGAACTGCAAGCCAGGAGATTTGGAGTCATAAAGACCTGGGTTTGAATCTCATCAATCTCTACTTGTGTGTGATGTGATCAAGCAAGTCACTAACGTTTACATGTGCAGTTATCAGTGACCAATTGTTTTTTTACATGCATGCAGTTTTTCTCAATTTAACATATAAATCATGGTTTCCACACTTGTTTGCTGCGCACATGCCATATGCATGCAATATGTTCCAAATTAACATTTAAATCATACTTGCAGCACACATATCACTTGCATAGTTTTATGTGTGCAGCATGAAAACATTTCATATAATTATTACTGTAAGGGTCAGCCCACCATAATGCACCACCTGGAGTACCACCCTATTGTGATTAAGAAATGGTTCCATCAGTTTTAATAAATAACATTTTCTTAAAAAAACTGTTTCTGTGATTTAAATTGTTAACAAAATTTAAAAAAAAAAGCAAAAAAGAAAAGTAGTCCTTTTGTCCTGTGGTGTTTGCAGTTTGCCAGTAGGTGGCCCCTATGCTGCATGACTGCAGCATATATGGGTAAAAGACTGGAACAGCTTCATGATCACAACAGGCTGTATTAGAAGCCTAAAGGGGCAGCAGCTGCATTTGTCCTTTCTAGATAAGCAGTTTTTCTGAAGCCTGTTGGGGACATTTAAGAAATCCTTCAATTACCTTAGCCACTGAGTGCAGAATCATAGTAATGTCTTTCTCTCTCATTCAGCTCCCACTGTGCCACAAGCTTCCACCTGCTTCAACTCTGCTCACTCTCCCTTTGCTCTGCTGTCACAGATAGGCAGTTTTTCTGAAGCCTGCTGGGACACTTTAAGAAACCCTGCAATTGGTGGGAATTTGGGTGACAGAAAGTGTTCCAGTGACATGGAGTTAGGGGAGAGAGCAAGCGGTTGGTGAGCAGACTTTGTAATGGCAGTACCTTGCATAGCTCAACAGGAGCTGAATCAGAGTGAAAGCCATTACTTTTGAACTCTGTTCAGTGGCTATGGTAATTAAACTTAAAAAAAAGTGTAATTTCTGTGTATCACAGACAGTCCCCAGGTGCCCATTTGAGTTCCGAAGTGTACTGGGGCTGCCATGTTTGTTATAGGCATTTTGTCCTGAGTAAAAGGCAGATTAGTTTTATAAGACTGCAGGGTCCTGACTGTTTGGGGGCTACTTTCAGCAGGGCTGTTATGCCTGGATAATAGCCTGGCTGAAAGTAGCTCTTGACCAATAAGGAGCCAGCAGTCTTTCTACTCATTTCATAATGAGGTGGAAGGCTAGGTTGCTGGCCAAGGCACCTAGCTTCACCTGAGCTCTTTCCTTCTAGCTTGCTTGAAAGGACAGAACTAAGAACCTTACCAGAGTAAGGAAAGGATTAAGACTTTGTAGAGCAGATTTACTGTGTGTTGTTGTTTTATTTTGTACTCACAGGATTGTTACTGTTTATTTGCCAACATTTTATTACTTTATTTTCTCTGACTCAAATTGCTGTTGCTGGGTATACCCTCTGCTGCATTATTACAAGGTGTGCCTACAGGTGTGTGCTAACAGATTACTGCTGTAATCTTCTGATTCAAATTGTCTTTTGTAAGGTATATCTTCTGTTACTGCTTTATTTTTCTCTGTAGCAAAGTGTTTCTTATGGTATATCCTCTGTGAAATTATTACAGGTGGTGCTTAAATTTTGTGACTTTTATCATTAGGCTAACAAATTACTGTTTTCCCTATTTTATTTTTTATTTTTTTGCTGAAAAGGTTTTTTTGTCTCAGAGGTGTTGCAGTCTCCTTCTCACATTGAAGGACTAATTGCTTCCTCCACAGCTCTTCAGGGGATTAGGTATGTATCTGGGGGTGGAGCAGTTCCAACAGAAAGAAGGGTTAAAAGATCAGATTAGTTTGTATCTTGGAGGTGGATAGCTGGGTTGCAGGCCAAGGCACCTAGCTTCACCTGAGCCCTTTCCTTCTAGCTTGCTTGAAAGCACAGAACTAAGAACCTTACCAGAGTAAGGGAAAGGATTAAGACTTTTGGCTAGGCAGATTTGCTGTGTGTTGTTGTTTTTATTTTGTACTCACAGGGATTGTTACTGTTTGTTGCTAACATTTTATTACTTTATTTTCTGTGATTAAAATTGCTGTTGCAGGGTATACCTTCTGCTGCATTATTACAAGGTGTGCCTACAGGTGTGTGCTAACAGATTGCTGCTGTAATCTTCTGATTCAAATTGTCTTTTGCAAGGTATATCTTCTGTTACTGCATTATTTTTCTCTGTAGCAAAGTGTTTCTTACATGGTATATCTTCTGTGACATTATTGAAGGTGGTGCTTACATTTTTGTGACTTTTTATCATTAGGCTAAGCAAAATTACTGTTTGCCCCTATTTTATTTATTTATTTTTTGCTGAAAAGCTTTTTTTTGTCTCAGAGGTGTTGCAGTCTCCTTCTCACATTGAAGACAGGAAGAGTGAGAAAGCAGCCACAGCTTTCTTGAATCAAGGAGGTTATTTTCTGGACTACACTGAAATGAATTATTACTTTTTGGACCTGTGTAAGTAACTAGTATTGATTCTGTTTTTGGGTGAACTTTTCTTAGTTTTAACTTTAATTTGCCTGGGAGGAACTGTAGCTGGGAGATATTTGCAGTCAGTTGTGACTAGACCTGTTACTTAGCCTTTGTGAAATAGGTGTCTGAAATGAAGGAAGGCACTCCCCGGGGTGGAGGGTAAGAGTTGTAGGTGATTGCTTCTAGACAGCATAGATTTACTCCTTCCCACCAACCCCTCACCCCACCTCCCCAAGCACATAACTTCCCTTTATAGCAGGGGCTCTGACATCACTTCCTCAAACAGCTAACAACATACACCTGTTCATATCCTTAAAAGCACAGCACACTGAATAGGGGTAGACACTACAAGCTTGCACACACTAAAACAAGAATAAAAACAAAAAGCATCTGTAACTGGAAGGACACAGAAATGTGGGGAGTGGTGCAATGCACTGGCTGTGGAGCAGTAGTCTTCTAGGAGACATTCTGGAAACTGAGGTTGCCTATTTGCAGGCACCTCTCTGGTCTGAGGAGGAGGTTGTTCGTCTCCACGCTGACCTGGCAAGGATTCAGAAAACCTGCTCCCCCACCCAGAGACCACCCAGACCACAGCCACTACCTCAGAGGTTGCCAAGAAAGAGGAGTGGTTGGACCATGGTGGGCTCAGGGAGGGTGAGGGTGGTAGAACAGAGGTATATCCCTCCAGTTGTGCCTCTCCACAGTTCATTTGCCACTCTGGTGAAGCATGTATGGAGGCACCTGCAGTGAAGACCAAGGAGGATGCTGGGAACCTCCACAATGGAGACCCACAGGAGGGTGGCCCATGACCCCACAGGGGAAGGAAACAACTCCTAGTGGGGGAAGCAATTGTTAGGGGGTAGAACTGGGGAAGGGAGGGAGAGGAAAGGGAGGTAAGGTGCCTGCCTAGCGCTAAGGCTTGGAGGGACAAGAAATGAATCCTCAGGATCGTGGGAGCAGCGGCAAGGGGGAGGGAGCTGGATGTCATTATCCACCTAGGGATGAATGACCTGGCTGAGAATGGGATCAGAGCAGTGCAACAGGAGTTTGTGGAGTAGGGGAGGGGTCTTAGACAAGTAGCACACATGGTAACTTTCTCGGGACTGCTACCTGTCTATGGCATGGATGAGGCTAGGGCATTGTGCAACATGGGATTCAATGACTTGTTGAAAAGCTGGTGCAGAGCTCAGAGATTTGGCTTCATTGGGGACTGGGGCTGCATGTGGAGGGATACAGGCCAATACAGGCATGATGGTCTCCATCTATCCTGGAGGTGAACCAGGATCCTATGTGATAGTTTTAAATGCTTCTGTGGCAAGCATTTAAACTAGCCATAGGGGGAGGCACTGAAGAGGAGAAGAGAAATCCTAGCCTCCCCAAAGAATCAGGGTAATTAGTGAGGTAAACACCAAAATAGAGCAGTCGATAGGGAGAAGGGCAGAGGTAAATGGAGAAAAAAGACAAAGTCAGTAGGGACAGGGATGGGGCAAAAAGAAATAAAGCCATTAAAAAATGGAGGGTAATGAGTACCAATGCCTGTAGTCTAGGTAAAAAGCTCCCTGAAATGGTGGCCTTGATGGAAGAGGGATGCCTGGATATTGTGGCAGTCACAGAAACATGGTACACAGAGAACCATGACTGGGATGTCAAAATACCAGGGTACACAATCTACAGGAGGGACAGGGAGGGAAGAAGAATAGGAGGAGTAGCTCTCTATGTAAGGGAAGGGATCAAAGCAACAGAACTAAAGGGTAAACAGGGAGGATAGGAGGCACTGTGGGTCACCCTGGTGACTGGAAATGGCTCCACAATCGGCACAGGGGTTGTATACAGACCTCCATCTCAGGGGGAGGAAATGGACAAGGAAATGATAGAAGGCATTCTTGGGATGGCAGAGAAAGGGGAGATATTGCTGATGGGGGACCTGAATATGCCAGATGTTGACTGGAGCACCTTTGCTGCAGCCACATCCATGAGCAGGGCCATTTTTCGATGCCCTACAGAGGGCATGCCTCAGACAGCTAGTTTTGGAACCCACTCGGGAGAGAGCAATCTTGGACCTGATGCTTTCAAATGGGGATGGAGAGAGGATCTCTGATCTTGAAGTGGGTAGCCATCTGGGAACAAGCGACCACCAAATAGTGTAGTTCATGATAAACTTAGCTGTAGAGTCAAGCCACAGAAAAGTGAAGGTATTGGACTTCAGGAGGGCTGATTTTGTCAAAATGGGAGAGTGCCTCAAAAAAGCACTAGCAAACAGGCAAGAAGGTGGGGTGGAGCAACAATGGGGAAACATCAAAACCACCATCACAGAGGCAACAAGTCTTTGTGTGAAGCAAATAAACAAATCAAAATGAAAGAAAAACCACTATGGTTCTCAAAAGAAGTGGTGGGAAGGTAAGGAAAAAGATAGCATTCAGGAAATATAAGAAACACAAAAGGAGCAGGACAGAGAACTGTACCAGTTGAAGCAGAAAGGACGGGTAGGCAGTCAGAAAAGCAAAGGCCCAAACCGAGGAAAAGATAGCCAACTCAGTTACTGAAGGGGGATAAAACCTTTTATAGGTACATTAGGGAGCAAAGAAAGACTAAAGCAGGGATACTGAGGCTGAACAAAGAGGAAGGTGGTTGGGCAGAGGCGACAATGAAAAGCAGGATATTGAGCGAATACTTCTGCTCAGTATTCACAATGGAAAAACAGGGAAATACCTAATCCAGTCAATAGAAGCACTCTGGATGGGGGTTGATATTAGTCCTTTCACAGAAGAAAGGGCTCTGAAAGAACTCTTAAAACTGAAGGTGGATAAAGCAATGGGGCCTGATGGGATTCACCCCAGAATTTTAAAAGAACTAAGGAAGAACTAGTAACACCACCCTTTTAATAAATTATGGGAGGATGGGGTGGTACCTGAGGACTGGAGGAGGGCAGATGTGATTCCCTTCACAAAGTGGGAGCAAGACAGAGGCAGGAAACTACAGACTTGTCAGTTTGACCTCAGTGGTAGAAAATGATGGAAACACTTCTGAAGGAAAGAATTGCTGAGTACCTAGAGGCCAGTGGGTCACAGGCCCCAAGGCAGCATGGATTCACAGCAGGCAGGTCATGTCAGACAAATCTAATTGATATCTTTGACTGGGTGACCAAAGCAGTAGACCAGGAAGGGGCTGTGGACATGGCCTACCTAGACTTTAGCAAGGCATTTGACACAGTCCCACACAAAACATTAATAAACAAATTAGCCAGCCTGGGAGTGGGTCCTAGGGTGGTAGCCTGGGTAAAACACTGGTTGGACAACAGGACACAGCGGGTAATAGTAAATGGAGTCCATAGTGAAGACAGGAGGGTTACTAGTGGGGTACCGCAGGGTTCAGTACTGGGGCCGGTCCTTTTTAATGTCTTTATAAGAGACATTGCAGAGGGACTGGAAGGGAAAGTATGTCTCTTTGCAGATGACACAAAGATCTGCAACAGGGTTGATACACAAGGTGGGGTGGACAGGATGAAAAGGGACTTGGCAAGGTTGGAGAAATGGTCAAATGTATGGCAGCTTACATTCAGTACAAAAAAGTGCAAAGTAATGCACCTGGGAAACAAATACCCAGGGGAATAGTACACAATGGAGGGTGAGATACTGACAACAACAAAAATGGAAAGGGACCTGGGGGTAGTCATATCAGATGACCTAAAGATGGGCCAGCAATGTGAGAAGGCAGTAAGGAGGGCTGGGGGGATACTGGGATGCATAGGGAGAGGCTTCACCAGTAGAAAACAGGAAGTTGTTGGCCCTCTGGACAGACAGTTGGTAAGACCACATCTGGAGTACTGTGTACAGTTCTGGAGACCCCATCTCCACAAAGACATAGACAAAGTGGAGGCTGTCTGGAGGAGGGCAACCAAAATGATGCAGGGTCTGCATCAGAAGATATATGAAGAAAGATGAAAGGAACTAAAGATGTATAGCCTTGAGGAAAGGAGGGAGAGGGGGGACATTATAGAAACTTTGAAATACCTCAAAGGAATCAACAAAGTCCAAGAGGTAAGCATCTTTCAGAAAAAGAGATGCGCAAAAACAAGGGGGCACAATTTGAAGATAGAGGGGGGACATCTCAGAGGTAATGTGAGGAAGTATTTCTTCACAGAGAGGGTTGTGGATACATTGAACAGCCTTCCTGAGGAGGTCGTAGAGTCAAAAACAGTGGGGGAATTCAAGAATGCATGGGACAGACATAAGCAATTCTAGTGGGGGGTAGGAGAAAGTAGGCTGTTGGTTAACTAGGATCTGCAGCTTATCCGTTAGGTAGGGAAATGGCAGACTAGCTGGGCCAAGCGGTCCTCATCTGCCATCAAATTCTATGTTTCTATGTTTCTATGTCTCTTAATGAAGCCCTCACTGGCCCTTAATCAGTAATTGAGGGCATGATCTACAATTTGGATGGGATTTATTTTTATTATTTTTAAAGTCTGAGTATGTTTATAGGACACCTATGTAATGACCACTAATATAAACACAAAGAAGAGCAGAGAATACACATAATACAAAGCATGGATATACACAGTGAGTATAATACAAATGGAACTTCATTATAGTGGTAAAAAGGCATTAGTCTGAGACTATCGCTGAGTAAAGGAGTCAAGAAGATCCAAGAAGGGGAAGTGCCATAAAATAGGAGGATATCCCAAAGGAGGTAATGTCAGGGAATATATGGGACTAGCAGGATACACATGTTCTACAGTTCACCGATTAATATTCCTTGCATCAAGTCTAACTCAGTGATCTTAGTTTAGTGCTGTTCAGTGCTCTGTATCAGACATAAGTCACTCTGACCTGTAACTGCTGCTGAGCATTAAGAAGCACACGAGCTCAGAAGTCCTGATCTGATGCTGTTAAAGGTTGTGCAGCAGACGTTGTCCCTCTGATTTGTTATGGCTGTATAGCATTAAATAGTACCATGATCAGCAGTCCCAGTCTGGTGCTGGGCTGTCCAATACTGTGCAGCAGACAAAGGCCCTTTGACCCATGACTGCTGCAGTGCATTGAGCAGAATCAGACCAGAATGCCACAGTTTATAGATGCCTGGGATATTTACTACATAGGAATATAGAATTTATCTGCAGAAAAGTATTGCTTGTCTGCCCAGATGATCACTGCCTAGTCTGTCTAGGCAGAAAATAACTGGTCTCCAGCAACCCTCACTACTCTCTCTGGGTCACACCTGAAAGTAGGCTATCAGCCTAGTGTGTTCTGCCTGATTATCAAAACCTAAATAAACACGTACATACATACATAACTAGAGGTGTGTGAGGTTTTTTCCGCCTCAGCGGAACCCCACAAATTTTGCAACCTTCATGGAAATGTCCAAACTCCTCGTGTGATAAATTGGGAAACTCCCAAAGGTTTTGATGAAATTTTGCCCAGTTCCACTTGCCTATAGGTGGAAGAAAAAACAGTTACCTGGTGTCCAGTGCACCTTCCCCAACCGTGCCAAAATAAAATAATAAATCTCCAGTGGCTAGCAGTCTGTATACTGCTAGAATAGTGAAGAAAGACAGTGAAGCCACAACATTGACAGCTGAATAATGGGCGCAGTCAGCAATAGGGAGTTTATGCTGACAGGTGCATTTCACTGACAGGGAGGGTAACAGGGAGGTGGGTGGGATGTGCAGTGGTTGGGTGGGTTTTCATTGTACTGGATTGGGCATGACTGCAGAAGCATCAGGGAGGTGGGTGGAATGTTCAGTGGGTGGGATTTTGCTTGTACTGGATCCAGCATGGTTGTCAAGTGGTTGCACATCTGGGTGAACTGCCATTTTCTACACTGTCTGTGCTCTGTGAAATTGGTTATTTTTAGTTTGGGGGGTGCATGAGGCAGAGCCCTCCATGTGACGGGTGCGGGGGGCACAGCCCCCCGCATTGCTCAGTCTGTATTGCTCTTTGTTGGTGTGGTGGTTTGTCGCCCTTGTATCATGTTGTTGTGTCAGGCATCACTGTGGTGCTGTCGATGTGGTGGATTTTGATGTATTTTCTATCACTGCGGCAGTGGGGAACCTAGCAGTCCCTCCCCTGAACCGATCACCTGCCCCATTTAAAAAAATTCTGGAATCCCTTGTGGCTAGTGGTCCCTCCCCAACATGATAACTCCACCCAACCAGTCCAGGACATCATGCCCTGGTGTCCAGTGTAACCCTCTATCCCAATCTCCTGCCATATAGTAACAAAAATATTTCTCCCTGGTGGTCTAGTGACCCCCATCCCTCTCTCAATCCCTGGTCCATGAATTAAAATGTTATTCCTGTTGTTTTAGTGCACCTCCCTCCCCCACCCCTGCAGGCAATATCCACTACCTCACTTCCCCTCCCAAACCTGAACAGATGACTGGCATAGCACTTCACTCTCCTTCATGGCTGGTAGCCCACTGAGCTTTCAATGAATGAGTGCATGCTGTACAAGTACACACTCATTCATTGAAAGCTCAGTGGGCTGCCGGCTATGCAGAGAGGAGAGCCCGTGCCAGTTGCTCATAGGTTTAGAAATGGGGAGGCGGGTGGTGGGACATTGCCTGCAGGGTGGGGATGGTGGTGACTAGACCACCAGGAACAAAATTTTAGTTCATGGACTAGGTATTGGGGAAAGGGAGAGAAGGTCACTAGGCCACCAGGAGAATTTGTTTTTACTATACAACACAGGATCGGGATGGGGGGTTACACTGGACAACAGAGCATGATCTCCTAGACTGGTCAGGTTGGCAATCGATGGGGTAGGGACTGCTAGCCACCAGGGATTCCAGGGATTTTATTTTTAAATATGGGTGGGTGATCTGGTGGGGAGGGACCAGCTACCAGGGAATTAAATTTATAATACATCGGCAGGGATTGTGACTGGTGACCTGTGGGGAGGGGGAGGGGAAATTTTAGACACCTTAGTGTAGCTGATCGGGTGGGGAACTTGATCAATATCCACCAGAGAATTATTCTGTAAATTTTGTATTAAATAGTACATCCAACATCAGACAATGATGCAGGGCATGTGGAACTTCCATGAAGGTTTGGAAATGGATTTCCAAACTTTCGCATAAGTGAAAATCTGACTTTCACTTCAGTTCCACCAGTGGAAGTTTCTTTTCACACACCTCTATATATAGCTATTTACTAACATTCCCCTATGTCCATCCATGCATGCTGGAAGCCCCTACTGTTTTCATCTCCATTGCTTCCACTGGCAGTCTGTTTCAGACATTCACCACTCCTTCAGTGAAGTAGTACTTCCTCAGATTCCTCTTTAACTTCACTTCAATCCAGCTTCATCATATGCCTTCTGGTCCTAGTGATGTTATTCATTTGAAACTCCCTCCTGCACTATTCTCCCTATGAGACTTGTAGATTACTATATGTCCCCATGCTCTCCTCTCTTCCAGGATGTACATAATTAGATCTCTTGGTCTATCCTCATAGGACTTTTGATGCAACCCCTGCACAATTTTTTTTGCTTTTTATTTATAGATATTTCAGTATACTCAGTCATATATATTGACAGTATAGTTACATAATTACATTACTCCAAAACGTAGACCAACTAATTACAGGGGCTACAAGAGATAATAATCTACTGGATTTTATATTTGCAAATACTAGTGAGGGTATACAGACTATTAAAAGATTACCACCTTTAGGTGAAAGTGATCACAGAATGGTACAGAGTAAGTACAATACTATTAAAACTAATACAAAAGGAAAAACTACTGTGATGGACTACAATATGGCAGATCATCACAGCATTAAACAATATATGAGGACATGGGATTGAGACAATGACCTAGCTCAACAAAACCTTGAGATAGTATGGAGCAAAATTAACAAATAAATCACCTGTTGCATTAAAAAATGGGTACCAACAAGAAATAAATATAAAAATTATAGACGCATCCCACCTTGATGGAAAAATAATATTAGAAAACAAATCAACAAAAAAATAAACTATATAGGAAACATTAAAAGAATCCATCACCAAACAGCTGGTTGAAATTTAAGCAAAACATCAAAACAATCTAAAACATGATAAGAAAAGCTAAAGCAAGACTTGAAATGAACCTAGTATCTCAAGTAAAAGACAATAAAAACAAATTTATAATTATGTTGGTTCTTTAAAGGGCAAACAAATGGTAACTGGTGCACTTAAAACTATTAGGAGCATTATATCAGATGAAAAGGATATTGCAACTATACTTAATACATTTTTCTTAAGTGTCTATAGACGAAAGAATAAATCATGTCCTCCACCTGGAAATAGTAAAGCCAATACTCCTGTCTTCACTACAGATGAAGTTGATAAAATCATAAAATCTCTTAAAACCAATAGTTCTCCAGGCCCTGATGGCATTAACCCCAAATTCCTTAAATAACTTAAAAATGAACTTGTGGGACCCTTAACATGTCTACTCAACATCTCAATACAGGAGGGAAAACAATGCTGGAATGGAGAGAAGCTATAGTTGTGCCAATACACAAAAGTAGCACATTGGCAGACACCAGCAATTATGGACCAATAAGCCTGACATCAGTGATTGGGAAAATAATAGAAAGGCTGCTTCAGAGTCACATAATTGACCACTTAAATAACCTGGGATTAGTAGATCTAACACAATGTGGATTCACTTCAGGTAGATCTTGTCTCACAAACCTTATATAATTTTTTAAAACCAGTTAGTGCGGCCCTGGATAAAAGTATCCCATGGATATAATTTTCCTAGATTTCTAAAGCCTTCAATAAGGTGTCATCAAACAATACTAGAACAGCTCTGCAAAATTCAACTGCACCCTAACATAATCAATTGGTTATACTCTTGGTTAGACTGCCGATGACAAAAAGTAACAATTAAGGGATATCTCTCCAAATGGGCACAGGTTACAAGTGGAGTACCTCAGGGGTTGGTGTTTGGTCCCACACTGTTCAATATAATGGCTTCTACCCTCCAAACAACAGGTGACACTTGGCTTTGCTAATATTCAGATGATTGCAAGCTTGGAGGACTTGTTTGGAATGTAGCCAATGGGAAACATCTGCAGGATAATTTAGATCAAATAGCAAAATGGGTAAAAAAATAATAAAATGCAATTTAATGAAAAGGAGAGCAAAGTAATGCATCTTGGGACAAAAAATCCACAAAATCAATACAATTTAAACAAAATCATACTGGAAAACACAACAGAAGAAAAGGATCTGGGGTTGATCATAGATGACCTATCTTTCGATAAATATACCATGGTTACTGTCAAAAAATGCCAGAGAATAATGGGTTGTATTCTAAGTAACATCAACAGTAGAAAGAAAGTCATGATCATGCCATTGTATACCAGTCTGGTGCGCCCTCACCTGGAGTACTGCTCACAGTTCTCGGCACCCCATACCAAAAGAAGTACCAAACTGATAGAGGAAATACAGAGAAATGTCACAAAAAAAAAATAAACAACTTGCAAGATTGGAGCTCAGGGATTTGGCTTCATTAGGGACTGGGGAGCCACCTGGAGGGATGCAGGTTTATACTGGTGCGATGGTCTGCATCTGTCAAGGGGGGAATCAGGATCCTAAGTGACCAGGTTTAAATGCTTCATTGTGGCTTGATTTAAACTAGCAGGAGGCACTGAAAGGGCAGGGAAATCCCAGCCTACCCACACAAAACATAGTAGTTAGAGAGGTAAACACCAAGGTAGAGAAATCAGTAGGGAGCAGGACAGGGATAAATGCAGAAAAAGGTGGTAAGGACAGGGATGGGGCTAAAAGGGGTAAGGCTATAAAAAATAAATGGAAGGTGATGAGTACCAATGCCCACAGCCTGTGCAACAAGCTCCCTGAACTAGTGGCCTTGATGGAAGAGGGATGCCTGGATAATGTGGCAGTCACTGAAACATGGTACACAGAGGACCATGACTGGGATGTCAACATACCAGGATACACAGTCTACAGGAAGCACAGGGTGGGCAAAAGAGGAGGAGGAGTAGCTCTCTATATAAAGGAAGAGATTAAAGCAACAGAACTAAAGAGTAAACAGGAAGTTGATGAGTCACTATGGGTCATCCTGGAGACAGGAAATGGCATCACAATCCGCATGGGGATTGTGTCCAGACCCCCATCTCAGGGGGAGGAAATGGACAAAGAAATGATAGAAGGCATCCTTAAAATTGCAGAAAAAGGGGAGATATTGTTAATGGGGACCTGAATATGCCAGATGTTAACTGGAGAACCTTTGCTGCAGGCACATCCAAAACAGGTCATTCTTTATGCCCTACAGGGGCATGCCTCAGACAGCTAGTGTGGAACCCACTGGGAGGGAGCAGTCTTAGACCTGGTACTCTCAAAGGGAAAGGAGAAAGCATCTCAGATTTAGAAGTGGGTAGCCATCTGGGAACAAGTGACCACCAAACAGTGTGGTCTACAATAAACACAGCCATAGAGGCATCATACAAAAACAAGAGTATTGGACTCTAGGAAGGCTGACTTTGGGAAAATGAAAGAGTGCCTCTGAAAAGCACTAGCAAATGGGCAAAAAGGAGGGGTGGAGGAACAATGGGGAATAATCAAAACAGCCATTGCAGGGGCAACAAGCCTTTGTATGAAGCAAATCAACAAAACAAAATGAAGGAAAAAACCACTATGGTTCTCAAAAGAGGTGGCAGGGATGGTTAAGGAGAAAAGGATAGCATTCAGGAAATATAAGGAAACACAGAAGGAGCAGGACAGAGAACTTTTATCAATTAAAGCAGAAGGAGGCAGGGAAGGCAGTCAGAATAGCAAAGGCACAAACTGAGGAAAAGATATCCAACTCTGTTAAGAAGGGGGATAAAACCTTTAATAGGTACATTAGGGAGTGAAGAAAGACCAAGGGAGGGATACAGAGACTTAATAAAGGGGAGGGAATGTGGGCAGAGGGTGACAGTGAAAAAGTAGGGATACTGAAAGAATATTTCTGCTCAGTATTCACAATGGAAGAGGAGGAAGATAAATAAACCAAACAAGGGAGAAACTCTGAATGAGGGGTGATACCAGTCCGTTCACAGAAGAAAGGGTTTTGAAAGAACTCTTGAAACTGAGGGTGGACAAAGCAATGAGACCTGATGGGATTCACCCAAGAATTCTAAAAGAACTAAGGGTAGAACCAGTAACACCACTGACTACTCTCTTTAACAAATCATGGGAGGATGGGTGGTACCTTGAGGACTGGAGGAGGACAAATGTGATTCCACTTCACAAAAGTGGGAGCAGGGCAGAGGCAGTAAACTACAGACCTGTTAGTTTGACTTCAGTGGTAGGGAAAATGATGGAATCACTTCTGAAGAAAAGAAATGTTGAGTTCCTAGAGGCCAGTGGGGCACAGGACCCAAGGCAGCATGGTTTCACAGCAGAAAGGTCATGTCAGACAAACCTAATAGATTTCTTTGACTAGGTGACCAAAGTAGTAGACCAGAGAGGGGCTGTGGATATGGCCTACCTGGATTTTAGCAAGGCATTTGGCACAGTCTCACACAAAAGATTAATATATAACTTAGCCAGCCTTGGAGTGGGTCCCAAGGTGGTAGCCTGGATAAAAAATTGGCTGGACAACAGGACTCAAAGGGTAATAGTAAATGGAGTCCACAGTGAAGAAAGGAGGGTAACTAGTGGGGTACAGCAGGGTTCGGTACTGGGACCAGTCCTCTTTAATGTCTTTATAAGTGACATTGGAGAGCACCTGGAAGGAAAGGTATGTCTCTTTGCAGATGACACAAAAATCTGCAACAGGGTTGATGCAGAGGTGGGGTGGAAAGAATGAAAAGGGACTTGGCAAGGTTGGAGGAATGGTCAAACATGTGGCAGCTCAGATTCAATGCAAAGAAGTGCAAGGTAATGCATCTAGGAAACAAATCCAGGGAAAGAGTACACAATGAGTTAATAACAACAACAAAATGAAAAGAGACTTAGGAGTAATTATATAAGATGACCTAAAGGTGGGCAAGCAATGTGAGAAGGCAGTAAGGAGGGCTGGGAGGATATTGGGATGCACAGAGAGTAGCATAAACAGTAGAAAACAGGACATTGTTATCCCTCTGTTCAGACAGTTAGTGAGACCCCATCTGGAGTACTGTGTGCAGTTCTGGAGACCCCATCTCGCAAAGACATGGACAGAATGGAGACTGTCCAGAGGAGGGCAGCCAAAATGGTGCAGGGTCTGCACCAGAAGACATATAAAGAAAGGCTAAAGGAAGTAAAGATGTATAGCCTCAAGGAAAGGAGGGAGAGGGAGGACATGATAGAAACTTTCAAGTATCTCAACGGAATTAACGAAGTACAAGAGGGTAGTATCTTTCAGAAGAAGAGATGTGCAACAACAAGGAGGCACAATTTGCAGATAGAGGGGGACGGCTGAGACGTAATGTTAGAAAGTATTTTTTCATAGAGAGGGTTGTGGATGCATGGAACAGCCTTCCTGAGGAGGTTGTGGAGTCAGGAACAGTGGAAGAATTCAAGAATGCATGAGACAGGCATAATGCAATTCTAGTGGGGGGTAGGAGGAAGTAAGCTGTTGATTAACTAGAATCTGCAGTTTATCTATCAGGTAGGGAAATGAGCAGACTAGGTGGGCCAAGCGGTCCTTATCTGCGTCAAATTCTGTGTTTCTATGTTTCTATAGTTATAAGACAAGATTACATAACCTGGGCCTCTACTCAGCAAAATCTAAACAAAATAAGAGGGACCTCTGTCTAACCTTTAAAGCATTTAAAGACCAGCTTATGATGGAAACAATAGGGCTTTGTAGTACATAACATCAATATATCTACTAGATCTCATGCTTATAAACTAATCAAGAAAGAAATATAACCAAAACAAGTAGTACATTTTTCACACAAAGAATGATAACGATCTGGAACACTTTGCCATATCATATAGTAGAGAGTAACATCTTAACAATTTTCAAGAAAAGTCTAGACCAGTATATGGAGACAAAAATTACATTTTCACCTATGATTAACATAGATGTCGAGTTCACCAAAAGGCTTAACTGCCCACTGAATTCATACTTTACTATGAAACTATAATGTCTAGTTAAATATACATACTATTTCATTACAAAAATAATTAACTAAATTACTTCCTGAAACAAGCATTTGGTTAATGTTATGGACCAGGGAAAAGTCCCTAAAACTGGTGGTGGAGAGAGGTAATTCTGTCAAAGATTTCTTAAATAAAATATATTAGCATACAGTAACTATACTTTTAACAGAAGAGGAGCAAAAACAAAAACAAAACAAAAATACAACAATTCAACTGGCATAGTAAAATAGCAAGAACATTCTTTCATTATACCACTGTGCCTCAATGCAAAGGATATTTGTTTTAACACACTATGATTAATTATATATATATATATATATATATATATATATATATATATGTGCTTTCACATCACCCTAAAGTTATACTAACAAATGATATGTTATTCATCATTAATCATTCTAACAAAAAAAGAGATTTATCCAAAATATAGTAAAGTTTGTGTCAGAGGTAAGACGGTAAAGTCCTTCAAATGTAACCATTTCAACAATATGCACAGTCATATACATTTGATTATTTAAGCATGTTTAGTTTACTTATTTTTTTTTAAGATTTTCTTTTTTTTCTTTTAAGATTTAAGTCTGAGGAAAGGAATGGAGTTTCTAAAAGAAATACAATACTCCTGTGATATCCTTCACGCCAGGAGTATAAGCATATACAAATAAAGGACTATTCAGAAGCATTTGCAGAATCCATAAGCCTATAAAGAAAATGACAGATAGTAATACAATTAATAATATGACAGCCAAATATTCCTTAATGTCTTTCAGTTCAATTTTAAGGAATCTCAACACTCCTTAACTCATAGTTCCAAATTTCCACCTGTTTTTCATATTTTGGCTTTAAAACTCATCACAGTTGACAACTATGAAATAACAGTTGTGTGCAAATCATCCACAGACTTACTTCAGTCAGATGTCTCATCATCCTGATGGCTTTTCTAAGATTGTCTCTTCAAAACTGTGGCTAGTTTATCCGAATCTAGAATAAATATTTGTTTCCCTCAATGATTACTCTGGCCTTGCAAGGATAAAGTAATAAAAAATTGGCACCCAACTCAGCAGTCTCAGAATGAAACTAAAAACCTCCTGCAGCCTGGGTCTGGGGGCATACATTGGGATAAAAATATACTTTAGTATCTTTTAAAGTAATTACACCTTTAAGTCTTGCCTTTTTGATGATATACTCATGGTCATTCTCCATGGCAAACTGTACTGTAATCATTGATGGTTTAAAGGGGAAGGTAACAATGCTGGGCCCCTCAGATTCTGAAAGTCCTTGGAAAGGCTTTTGTTTGAGGTACAGTGCTTACCTGTAGCTGTTGGCAGTCCTGAGATATAGACATCTAAATCAGCAGTCAATTAAAACATGGGAGCAGCCATTTCATGGAATCTTAAAACAGAAAATGATGTCACTGAGGGGCAAGTCTATGTTGTTAATTATAGTTTGCCCTCAGTGACATCACTTTCTGTGTCAAGATTCCATGAAATGGCTGCTCTCCTGCTTTTACTGGTAGTTGATTAAGTTGTTTATATCTCAGGACTGCCAACAGCTACAGGTAAACCCAGTACCTTATTTAAAAGCTCTTTCCATGGATTTCCAGAACCTGAGGAACCCGTCATTGTTACCTTTCCCTTTAAAGAGCAGCTTATGTCTTTGGGAAATCTTTGGAAAATATCATATTTAGACACAAGTTAGCTTGCATTTCATTTACCTTGTAAATATTTCTCCTCTCCATTATTTATTACTGAAGAATTTCCACAAAACAAGATATTAATCCCTTTAGAGTTCATCTGTCTCTATAGCTTGTGAGTAAGGAGGCAGTTTACTGTAGTGGTTAAGAGCACTGACCTGCAAACCTGGAGACCTGGGTTTGAATCCCATCAGTCCCCACTTGCATACTGTGTGACCCTGAGCAAGTCACTTAATGTCCTTGTGCTCCCAGGTCACACCTGGAAACAAGTTCTGGCTTATGTGCTTTTCCTGGTTAAACACCCCCAGTTCCCTATTTGAAATTATAATGCCCTATTGTGATATCATAGTATGTTGCTGTAGGAATAACTGTGATGCCACAAGCAAAATATTATGATATGAGGTTGGGAAGAAGCAAAAGGAGCTGATGAATCCTCAAAAAACAACTCTCCAGTTTTTGAAGTAAATTACCTCAGTAGTAAATAATGGGGATATGAAATAATGAGCTAATAAGAAATAAAGGCAGTTTCCTGTCCAGATATTATGATTTTGAAACTTCTTCTTAAGGCATTGGTGCTCTTTAAGGTTTTTGGACACTACATTTATTGCAGTGGCCTCAGAAGTAGTAGTCACATCAGACACAGGTATTGGTTCTTATTGTTTAAACCTGGGATCAGATTTTCAAAGCGTGGCACAGGGCTTGCACCAAGCCCTGTGCCACTCCACTTTATCCCTGCAGCTGCACCATTCCCATTTGCTGCAACCGTGACTGATTTTACAATCTCAGGCACAGCTGCAACTATTTACCTGCTTTACGGCAGCTTGCTCCAAAGCTGTAGAACAAGCACCATGACAATGATCCCAGAATTGGTGCAAGCTGGACCACAAAAAGATGATATGGCTTGTGTCAATTGCCTCAAGGGATAGAAATCCCTTTTGATTGCAGCAATCCCAGTGCACCATTTTTTGACACAGCTGGGGCTTGCAGCAATCTCAAGCATATGAAAATCCAGCCTCTGGAGGGAAGACAGAATACCCCTCTGGAGGGAAGATGGAATACCTTTGTAAAAGGTGGCAAAGATTCTGTATCAAAGTCAAAAGCAGCAATGAAGAATTTTTGCACCAAGTCCCAAATGATTTTTTTCATCAATTTCCAACAAGAGCTAGATTTTCAAGTTTGCAAGTTTGTGTGATACTGTCCTGCAAAACTGAAGTAATGAGGGTTGTATCTGAGTCTGTTTTGTTTGCAGTTATACATTGATCTTGGTATCTTGGTGCTTAAGACAAAAAAAGGCTGAAGCCCATCATGATTGTCTCCCACTATTCAGTGGGTTATTGTGTTATTCTAGACTGAATAATAAATTTATCAAGTTCCCTTTTAAAAGAGTCTAATGACTGAAGGCCAATTAGGAATGCAAGTAAAGAGTTCCATGTGCGAACTGCTATCTTTGGAAATTTTTGAAAGCTTTTCATTCTGTTTCATTTACTCTTGGACCATTTTAGTTGCCCTAAGCTCTGCCTCCACCCTGTCTATGTCCTTCCTGAGATGTGGCTAGCAGAAATGGACATAATACTCCAGATGGGGTCTCAGCAGCATGCAATATAGTGGCAACATCACCTCCCTCACCTTACAGGAGATACCTCTTCCTATGCATCCCAGCATCCCACTGGCCCTACCCACTGCTTTCTTCTCAAATTAATGTCCTAAATGTGTAAAATAAATAAATGCAGAAACCAGGATATTTGATAGAAGACTCAAATGCACATTCTTTTCGCCAGCGGAATTTAATTTCGCTGAATCTCTACTCCTGCCACAGGGAGCATTCCTCCAGCTGTTACCATCTGCCCCTATCTTGAAATTAGGATTATGACACAGCAGTTGAGAGATATCCTTGGGGTAATCATTCTCGAGGGTCCTACAAAACTGGGCATGAACCTTTAAAGAAATAAAAATAACTGAGGTCGAAGGGATGATGCTAATTCCTTAGGAGCGATAAAAAGAAGGCTATCTGGGGAACTAGTTGACTCAGTTTTAGCATGGCGTTCAATCTGTAACAAAATGGAAGGTAAGTGAGTTCCTCTAAAGGAAGAGGTGCATTTGCCCATCTAAAGTATTTAGCCATATGACTGGCTAGGCAGTAATGACAGAAATTGGGTAACTTAAGGCCGCCATATTATTTTGGGGCTCCCATCCGAGTATAGGAGTGCCTTTGGGTGTTCTTGGTTTCAAGATATTCTATCAACCTTTCCTTTAATGAGGTTTCCATTAATTTCACCACCAATGATGTGAGACTAACTGGCCTACAGTTGCTAGCCTCCTCCATGCTGCTACTGCTGCTGTTATGGTGAGGGACCACATTTATTCTCTTCCAGTCCTTCAGAACCCCACCTGTTTCCGGTGAGCTCTTTTTACTCAGGAGGACATTTCTAGCTTGGTATCTGCAAAAATCATATGTTTGGCAACTTACTAAGCATATAAGAAATACTTTAAAACACTGGTTATCAGCATCGATGTTCTTCTGTTTTTACATTCCAGACCCAACAGTTTCCTTTTATTTTGGTCTCTTCAGTGGATGAACTTTGTCATAGTAATCCAAAAAAACCTTTGTTGAGTACATTATACAACTAACGCATCTCACATAATTTCTTAGTATCTTTATCAAGAAAAAACATTAGCATACCATGGTTTATGTTTCTTGCCTGGTATTTGAGGTTCTGCTTGCTTTTTCTATTTTTGGCTATCTGTAAAAATCATTACATTTTACATTTTATTATTGTTTCTGTTTGTTTTATAAATCACATTAGTACAATTTATGAGAACCACCACCATAATGTAGTATATACAAGTATATATCTTAATTGCATGAGTTTGTGCGTAGCACATTTGGCCAACTTCACACAGACTCCAGAATTTCAGGTAATTCTGTGAACCCTATGGGTTTCTGGTTACTTATTTTTATTATCTCACTCTCCCATTTCTATGAAAGCAATACAGATCTATTTTAGAACTGTATTTGTTGGGAGTCACATGATGCTCGGTTCTGCTTAGCTGCGCTTTTCCTCAGCTTCTGGCTACCCCATCTGAAATTTGGCTTTAAATATATTACAGCTGCTGGATACCTTACTAAAAATATATTTAGAGCCTGTATTTTTCTTCTGAAAATCAGGAAAGTGCTTTCTTTGTGCCAGAATAGATTCAGAAATGAGAACAGCACCTCCAAAGCACACCCCATCGCCTACTCCCGATAAATCATCGAAACATATCAAGGTCCAAACACCTTCAGTGGGCTAGTCAACTACTACCACGGTGGTGACATCGCCATTATCGGAAGAGCACTTTTTATAGGAGTTTATCCCCTTCAAAGAGTCTTTGCAGGAACTCAACTTGGAAATTGAAACTCTCTGGGTCTCAGCTGATGATCTAAATTGGCTTTTGGGGATATTGAAGCTGGGGCACACTCTTTGGAAACCTGGAGAATGAAAGTGGGCCCTGACTTTGTAGCATTAAGACAAACAAGCATTTGTCAATGCAATGTTGTCTCGCTGGCATTGGCATTGGTAGTGCTGGAGTTAGAGACGACATAATAGGAATGGCAGTGAAGTATTGAAGTGATGACAACCCCACCCCACCCTGTAGAGACAGACAGACAGGCATTGGGGTGTGCCTTTGGGTGGTCAGCTGTAATGCTCATGCCATTGTACTCACCTCATCCTGTAGACACTGAGAGTGTCATGGTGTGCTTTGGGGTCTTTGGGCATTATATTTACCCCATTCCATAAGGAAATACGCTGAGGTGGGTGCAGTATAGGAGAATGGGGTGACCTTTGACGGAACAGTGTAAGGCACACCACAATGCCTGTTACTGGCTGCAGGGTGGGGGTGGAATGGCATGAGCATTACAGCCAATGATCCCAAGTCACACCCCTGACGCCTGTCAGTCTCTACAGGGTGGGGTGCTACAGTTGGAAACCCTAACACTGTAGATGTGTGTTGGTATTTTCACTCCAAATTTTCAACATGGCCTTTTTATGAGGCCACCTGATAAAAAGCAGCATAATCAGTTTGTTAGCTGAAAGGTTGTTTTGCACAGCGGCTATGCCATTTGGCGACACAGGGATGAAAACACATTTTGAGCAGGATGTGGAAAATAACAACTGTATTGTTCATGAGGAGGCATAAAAAATGGCAGCGCTGAAAATCTGGAGTGAAAATATGAAAAATTTATGAAGTCATAAGCATGCATAGAAGCTGCGCAACACACGTCCGTAACCCAATTATTTTTGGGAGTTTGTTAGCCACATTTTTAACATAGGCATTTTGGGACCTCCCCTCATGAACAGTGGTGCTGTGATTTTGTTAATCTGTCCCAAAAGTTGATTTCCCACAGTGACCATGCCATTATGCACCACAGGTGCAGAAACACATTTTGGGCAGGTTGTGAAAAATGACAGCTGTACTGTTCATAAGGAGGTGTGAAAAAATGCCAGTGTTGAAAATCTGGCATGGAAATATTGCAAATTTGCGAAGTTACAAGGGTGCGTGGGAACTGCACAATGCACGCTTGCAACACAGTCATTTTATGGACGTTTGGCACCAAATTTTCAACACAGGCATTTTAGGACCTCTGTTCATGAACAGTGTCACCGTCATTTCCTCAAACTGTCCTGAAAACTGATTGTGCACAGCGATGGCGCTATTCTGCGCTGGACATGCAAAAACACATTTTGGCCAAGATACGTAAAATGACAGTTGTACTGTTCATCAGGAAGTGTGGAAAAATGCCAATTTTGAAAATCTGGAGTGAAACTATTACAAATTCATGAAGTTATGAGCGTGCGTGGAAACAGCACAAAGCGCGCTCATAAAACAACTCATTTTGGGATTTTTTCACCAAATTTCAACATAGGCTTTTTGATAGCCCCCCACGTGAATATTTGCACTGTTGTTTCAGTACTCGGTCCCAAAAGGTGATTCCACGCAGTGACCTTTCGGGTTGAATAATGCAATGACAGTGACTGAATTCATGACAAGGGGTCCCAATAACCCCACATTGAAAATTTTTTGGCAAAAATTCCAAAAAATGCCTGAGATATGCACCAAAGTTGAAAAAAAACTATTTATGCCATTATACAGCTTACCAGCATTTCTTCATTTCGCGGTCAGCTTTGAAGAGTGCAGACATGTTCCCAAACCACAAGATCATCACACCAGACTCCAGAGGAAAGTATAGAGTGAGGGAGGTGTGGGAGGCTGGGTGCACAGAGGGTGGGTGCGGGTTGTGGAGGGGGCAGGGAGACCACGAGGGATTGTTTTCTTTTTTTACAGGTTACAAAAAAAAAAAATAGATTGTGGGATGGTTTTTATTTTTATGGGGATTTGACATGCTGGGGTGGGCTCCCAGCGTGCCACCTAAGTGTTTTGGGGGATGCTGTAGCTGATGGGGGATTGGGCACCCCAAAGTCAACATTATGGCAGGGAGTGTGCTGCCATGTTACAGTTTTTTTCTCACCAGGGAAAGCACATCAGGAGGTCCGCTGCATATTACGAGCTTTGCTCACATTGCAGCAGACCTTTCCTTGGATGTGCTCACCACATTATGTATGCATGGTGTGGCACCAGCATGCAGACTTATTGGGGAATGAGGGACACACCTACTGATGCATGCCCTACATTCGCTCAACAGTGTCCACGCCTCCAAATCTGCTACTACCACAATATGTTGGCTGTGCATGCGTGAGCCAACATAAAAATGACTTGCCTGGAAACCAGAATGGAGGATTTAGAGGGAAGGAGCTGTAGGAACAATGTCATCATTTTTGGGCTCCCAGAATGAGTTGAAGGCTCAAATCTAATATTGCCATTGTCTGATCTGCCTAACGGAAGAGATATCACACACAGGATAGGTTTGTTTATGCTATCTACTACTCCAGATCCTGATCTCACAGCCTGGATACCTGACTGAATTAGTTCTGGTACTGATTGGCATCCATAAGTGGTTCTCCTTAAGCCGGGTTTTGCATTGATAATCGCTCCTGGACTCCCTTTCATCTATTGTTGATTAGCCAGGATGTTCTATTGGAGAACACGTCCATAGCTGCTAGCCCTTTCTTGAGTCTTTCCGGTTGGTTCATTAAATAACTTTTAGACTGGCTACCCTGTCACTTCTTATTTCTACCTGGGTCAGCTGTAAACACCTTTTCTCAAAAACTTCAGATTTCATCTCAGAAGACTCAGTCATCAGGGTGGATGTAGCTTCCTAGATTACAGACAATCTCTCAGTTCCAACAGGTGCATGGTCTACTTCAGCTATATTGGACATCTTTGTTATTTCCAGGTTTGAACAATCAATTTTATTTTTACATGATGAGTTCTGGCATCAAATCATTGACATCTTTACCTCACCTCTACTTTATTTGCCACTTGCAGGCATAGACATCAGCTCAATCACACGGCTGAGTTATAGGCTTGTTTCTGCATTTCAGTATCAAAGAAGGGTGGAGCACAAGGTGAGTGGTGCAACTTAATGAAAAGTAGGATATCTGATGGAACAGTCAAATGCACACATCATCCACTCAATCAGCAAATACTAAACTGTTGTTCTTCAAATCATTAAAAGTTTATTACCAGTACATCAACAAAGGCAGCAGCGTGTGTACACTGCATAGTACAACTTACATTTCACCCTGCTTCCAGGACTTCCTCAGATCGTATGAGCATTTGACTCTTCTATCAGATATCCTGGTTTCTGCATTTGTTTATTTGACACATTTTGGGACATTTTCATTACAACTATTATATGGCTGGTTAACCGTTCTCTTTGTTGTCTCATAACCGATTTATGAGTCCTTTTAGCTAACCAGTATGCCTGTTGCTCAGCTTATATTTGCTTTGTCCCACCTGTTAGTGCTGGCTGTAACATAGTCTCATGTTATGTTATACTTTTATAACAATCTGAAGTATGATGGGCAACAGTAATAGCTTTCCTTTTCTAGATCTTAAAGTGGATAACATTACTGTTCAGAGGGTTTTTGGGATGGGGGGTCATGGGAGGTGCAGATTAGCAAAACTGGAGGCAATCATGCTTCAGATAGTATGTGTGTGGTGTGGGGGGTTACTTGAGCTGGGACTCTATTTGCTTGTAGTTGTTGGGGTTTTGGTGTTGCCTAGTTTATAGGTGTCAGGTTAGGGAAAGAGGTGTTGTTCTCTGATCTTTAATCTGTATTGTGCTACCTTTTATAATGACACTGTCTGGGGGTGGGGATGGGGATGGGTGGGTGGGAAGAGAGGGAAGAAAGTAACTTTCCATGCTGGTTTGAATAATATGGGCCTTCAAGGATGGGTGAGTTATTACTTCAGAGAGGGCCACCTTATTTTTCTTGAATGGGACCTCTAATATCTTAATCTTATGGGAAGATTGTTTTAGGTTTCATTATGAAGCAATAGTTTAAAATGTCTCAAGGATATTGTTTCTGTTCATGGAATGTTAAAGGTGCTCAATCCCAGTTAAACGCACAAGCTCCTGCTTCACTTAAATAGATTAAAAGCTGATATTGTAATATTCCAAGAGACTCACTTACTTCCTGCTCAACTTTCCCTATTATTCAGATACTGAGTGGGCCAGGTCTTTGGTGCGGGGACAGATACTTACAAGTTGGGAGTGGCTATCCAGGTTTCATGGAGAGTTCCCATCCGTCTATTGCAGGAGGTGTCTGACCCCCATGGAATCTTGCTTAGGCCTCTGCTGGGGCACAGGGAAATCATTCTGTGATCTGTATATGGACCCAAGGCTGAGGATCCCAGTTTTTTGTCACTTTAATGAACATATTGTCACCCTGGGTGACTCTCCCTATTCTCCTCATGGGAGACTGGAATATAGTTGCCTGCAATGAGTTGGACAGGTCTGGACCACGACGGTTGGGTCTGACACCAGGCCAGCAAGCACTATGGGAGTTAATGGACTCTACAGGGCTTGTAGATCCATGGAGGGTACTGAACCCTTCTCAACAGGAATATTCTTTTCATTCAGTGCTACACAATTGCTTTTCCTAAATAGACTTCTTCTTACTGGGAACTGAACAGCTCTCTGGAATCCAATTATGTTATTATGGTGCAAAGATTATATCAGATCATCATCCTGTTATTATTCAGTTGAGTTTTCGCGGTCCAGAGACTGCTAAGAACTCTGAGGAATGTGAAGGCTAGAGAAAAGGGGAGAGTAAGGAGAGAAAGATATGATAACTAGCACCTAAGAGGGGCTAGGTCAGTAGAGACAGTAAAGTCAATAGAGGCATTAGGTAAATTTCAAAGGAGGATGAACTCTAAGGAGCAAGACAAAGGAAATCAAATCAGGTCATGACAGGAACAGTTAAGTGCAAGATAGTTGGAGGGCAATGTGGACGGAATAGAGGAGGAGGAGTGTCAGATTTGGGGAGGTAGAGGTTCCATATTCTTGGGAAATGGTGAGGCAGGCAGGAGAGGGTGGAGCAGCGGGTACAACTAGTGTGCGAGTGTCAGTAGATCTGAGGAGTAGGAAGGAGGAGGGGTGTTATAAATGAGGGGAGAGGTAGGAAGGAGTTCATCCAGCCAGTGTTTAGCAGTGAATTTAGCACAGTGTGAGAAGCATCTATTTGTAAGGGAGGGGAAGGAAAGGTCTCAGTAGAGGTAATGGTGGTGGATGCAAGAGGAGCATCAAGAGCAAAGTGGCAGAAGTAGTTGAAGAGAGTGTCCAATCTGGTCAGGGAGGACATAGGAGCAGCATCATAGACTACATCACAGTAGTAAAAGATGGGAGAATCATCTTCTGGACAAGCTCATGCCTAGCCACAGGAGGATGCAGCTGCAGTTTCTGAACAAGGCACTGAAATTGGGGCACAATTTTTCTGGATGGCATCAATGTGTTCAGAAAGTTGAGGTGTTGGTCTAACCAAACCCCAAGGTATCTGATGGATGAGGTGTCCTCAAGTAAAGTTCTGTCAAGAGTGCAGAAAGTGGGCAGGAGGGAGCTCAGAGAGTCTCTGCCTTGTGCCAAAGGTCATGGAGACTGTCTTCTTGGAGTTGAGGAATAATTGATGGTTTGCAAACCAGAGCTGGAACTTGTTGAAGTTGTGCTGCAAGCTGGATGTAACCTCAGCTGGGCATGAGCCAGATGCATACAGGACAGTATCATCAGTGTACATGTGTATGGTGGAGGAGGGGGAGCAGACAGATGGCAGAACATTAAGGAAGATGGAAAACAGAAGGGGACCAAGCATGGAGCCCTGAGGGATGCTAGTGCAGATCAGTAGGGGTGGCAAAATGGCATCTGCGATCTTAACTGATTGGGTTCTACCAGTAAGGTAGGCCTTAAACCAGTTAGTGGCAGAAGGGGTTTGACCAGCAGACGAGAGGGAACCAAGGAGAAGGGAGTGAGAAACAGTGTCAGAAGCCTTGGCAAGGTCAACAAATATGACTGAGGTGATTTGGCCATTGTTCATCCCAGAGAGGATGGAGTCAGTGAGCTGAAGTAAGGAGGTGGTGGTAGAGTGTTTTTCCTGAAACCAGATTGGAATGGGGTGAAGAAGGAGGTATCAAATAGAAAGGAGGTGAGTTGAGTGAGGACTAGATGTTCTTGTAGTTTGGCTAGGGTAGGGAGTATTGAGATGGGGTGATAGTTGCCAGGGGATGAGAGTCGTTACCTTTATAAAGGGGATTACCACTGCATGCTTCCATGTGGTAGGGACAGCGGAGGTTGAGAAAAGGATATTTAAGGTTAAGGAGGGGGGCGTCAATGGCTGGGGCTGAGAGAGAGTGGAGTTTAGGGTCAAGGTCATCTGGGGAAGATCCTTTTGAGGGGCTGATGGTGAGGAGGGCATTTAGAGTAT
Source organism: Neoceratodus forsteri (assembly GCA_016271365.2). NCBI lineage: Eukaryota > Metazoa > Chordata > Ceratodontiformes > Ceratodontidae > Neoceratodus > Neoceratodus forsteri. Next base: position 866,521,733 of record CM057452.1, on the reverse strand, counting down.
CAGTGGGGAAGACTGAAGAGAATGAGAAGGAGGGGTGTGGGGAAATAGGGAGTAGAGCATTTTGGAGGGATAGAGAGGCAGCTGTAACATTTGAGGGAGGAGGAGGAGGGGATTAGGAGGCACTTCCAGCAGTTCAGTTGCACAGGAGGTATTAGGAGTTAAATTCCACAGCTATGGTATGGGAGTTGGCTACAAGATTGCCATTACCTTTAGCACTGGGGAAGGAGGACGGGATTGAGGGGTAAAGAGAGCATGAGCCACCTTCCAAAACTTGGAAGGGGAATTTATGTTAGTGAGGAAAGCATTTTTGAAGTATTGGAACTTGGCTAGCCTTATTGCCCTGGTACAGGCATTTTGGAGCTTAAGGTAGTCCGTGAGGAAGCTGGGTGGATTTGTGGCACTTCCAGGCATGATCTCTGGCTCTAATCAGGCTAAGAGTTTTGGAGTAATCCATGGTAGGTGGTTACCCCTAACCCTGGTTAGTTTGAGAGGGGCAAAGGTGTTCCAATTTGCAAGCAATATTTCTTTGAAGTAGGCTAGAGCCTTATCAACTAAGAGAGAGGAGACTAAGGGAGACCAGTCAGAGAGAGAGAGATAGGTTGTGCAGGAGAGATTCAAGGTCTAGGGATTTGAAGGAGCAAAGTTGCAAGATTTTATGTGGAGATTTTGGCCTGTGGATTTTCCTGACAAATATTGGGTTGTGGTCACTGAGAGCATCTGGGAGGATGCCAGAGCTAATTACTCTGTGGGGGTGGGTGGTAAGAGCCCAGCTGATCAGGGAGTAATTTTGTGTCTTGTGGTTAGGTGAGTGGGTTCCAAGATCAATTGCGAGAGGTTCAAGGCTCCAAGATCATTACATATTTGGATGTCTTTGGAGACAGCCAGTTTAAGTTAAGGTCACCTAAGATGTATAGTTCATGAGAGTGAGAAAAGGCTGCAATGGAGGTTATGAGGTCAAGAAGCACAGAGGGCTGGACATTTGGGCGACAGTAAATGCCGGCTATAAAGATGGGGAGTGTGAAGAGCAGAGTTAAATGAATAGCCAGTACTCGTGGGACACTGGGCTAGTGGATGAATAAATAATAGAATATTGGAGGGAGGTAAGAACGCACTTGATGATGCCACCACCTCTACTTGCTCAGTCTTGCCTCAGGAGAGAGTAGCCAGGAATGGAGACCGAGAGATTTGGGATTGTGCTTTTTAGCCAAGTTTCCATGATGATCAGTATGTCAGGTTTTAGAGTGGCCACCATAGTTTGTAGAAGGTTAATTATTTGCAACAACCTATGTGTATTTAGATGAAAGATCTTGAAATCCTCTGGGAGGACAGTGGGCGCAATAGAAGGGGCTGCGGTAGATAATGGAGCATTCAGGGCATGAGACACAGACAGACCAGGGTTGGAGTGGATATCTCTGCAGGAGAGCAAAAGTAGAGCTAAAATAAGGAAGTGAAGCTTGGGGCATTTAGAGTTAGATGTTGAGGAACCAGTGAAACTGGCAGGGTAGTCTGCATGAGAGTAGGGGAGCAGGAGACGAAAAGCAGCAAAGAAGGGGATAGTTAGTAATGAAGCATTAGGAATAGAGGAAGAATATGACCATAGTTCAAAGGGTGGGGAGGGAGTGATAGTGAGGATGTAAGTAGGGAGTTGGAGATAGGAGGGTGTATCAGGTGAGTTATTCGGCATTTGTGACCAATCGGAGAGGTTAGGGACAGTACTAGGAGTAGAGAAAGGGGAAGAGAGGAGAGAAGGAGTTTCATGTTGCAGGGCATGATATGTGTATCAATATGATCTCTATATGAGAGCAGCAATTCAGCAAGTAGCGGTAAGAAAAAAGAAAAAAGATGGGAGGAGCAAGGCGAGGGGTACTAGGTCTAATTGTCTTTATTTAACAGATGCTTAAAAAGATCAAAGGAGAGGTATCTATATGAACAACAGGCAGGAATCACTTTAGATAAAGACTGTGTCCCTCTAGTGGCAGTACAGTATAACATATTAATGGAAAATGGACACTTTTGTGTTCCCAGCATTAAGATCAAGTTAAAAAAACTGAGGCAGTTGTTACAGCTGAAAGCAGAGCTACATAGAAGGAGAGAAGTCAGCCCAATCAGTCAGCAGAGATAATGTTTAGTGTCCAATGAAGGGCTGTCTTCTGCCAGAGTGCACCAATCAATTGTGCAGCTTAGGATCTGAGCACCCAGCTGAAGCAGTTACCTGGACAGAGTTCTGGCAGGCAGGCAGAGGGTGACTGTGGCCAGCCAGTAGGAATGCCTGGGCCACAGCCGTGGCAGCGATGCCTGCTCAGGGCAGTCCTGGACAGAGTTTGGGGCAGGTGGGTAGTGATGGTGACTGTGGTCAGCCAGTAGGAATGCCAGAGCCACAGCCATAGCTGCAATGCCCACTCAGGGCAGTCCTGGACAGATTGGGGCAAGCAGGCAGAGATGGTAACTGTGGCCCTGCTGGTAAGAAAGCCGAAGCCACAGCCGTAGCAGTGATGCCCATTCAGGGCAGTCCTGGAAGAGAGAGAGGAGGGATCTGAGGTACTATGAACAGATCCGAGAGCTTGAACACTGTCTCTCACCCTCCTCTCCTGTGAATGTTTGGGAGCGACTAGAATCTTTAAGGGATAAATACAATGATCTTCTGAGTGAGGAAGCAGGGCACCTACTCCTTAGAGCCAGAACTAGCTATTTGGATCAAGGGAGATCTGCTTGCTTTGCATTTAAAGACCCAGGTAGTGGATAAAATCATTTCTCTATCCAACGAGTTTCCGGCCAGCTGGTAACTATGCGGAAGACATAGCAACCCAGTTCCGCACTTATTATCAGTCTCTATATACCCCCAATTTGGTAGTCCCGTCTAACTCATAATTCAAAGAATTGTTTCAACTAATTGAATTGCCGCAATTAGCAAAGGTCCAGGTTGAGTATCTGAAATCCCCACTATCTTTACAGGAAGTCTTGGAAGCCATCAATTCCCTTCCACTGGACAAGGCACCGGGACCAGATGGCTATACACCCAACTTTTATAAGAAATTCAAAAACCTTTTGGCCCTTGCACTATTGGATACATTTAATATATATGTATTCTCATGGTACCTCAGATCCCTCATTAATGGAAGCCCTTATTGTGGTTTTGTTAAAACCAGGTAAGGACCCTAAAAAAATTAGCAGTTACAGGCCTATCTCCTTATCAACCTCGACTATAAAATACTCTAAAATATTGGCAATCTGCTTAAATAAAGTGTGTGGTTCCTTAATCAGCAGAGAGCAAGTTGGCTTCATCCCAGGGCAACTATCAACAGACCACCTTCAGAAGTTACACACCTTCTCTCCACATCCAGGGAATCCTCTACCCCAGTGGCATTGGTTTCCCTGGATGAGGAGAAAGCATTTGACCAGGTCTCATGGGACTATCTGTTTATGGTTTTGCCCAAGTTTAATATCCTAGTAGAATTTATTAAATGGGTTCAAGTCCTTTATTCACACCACTCAGCTCGGGGCTTGTGTAATGGGGTTCAATCAGAAGTGATTAACCTCAAGCAGGGCACCAGACAGGGATGCCCTTTGTCTTCCTTTCTAGTCAACCTCTTTTTTGAACCTCTGATTTGGAAAATCAGCATTATGCCACTGATCTAGGGCATTCTTGTCTGGCCACAGCAGTATAAACTGTCTGTTTATGCAGACAATATCCTATTATATTTAATCCACCCTGCTACATCCCTGTTTGCAACCTTGGAGGTAGTTAAGCAATTCGGAAAACTCTAATTACAAATTAAACATGGGCAAAACAGAAGTTATGCCTTTAAACACATTGACATCTAGGGCTGAGTTGGCTCACTTGAGGTTGGTGTACATAAAGGATAAACTTAAATATCTAGGTATAAATGTAAGTGTCTCCCCCATAAAAATGAAATAATATAATTTGGATTTGCTGATTGAACAAATTAAGCATGATTTGGACTGCTGGGCCTTGCTATTTCTCTCTAGGGGCAGGGTAACATAGTAAAGATGAATATACTTCCCTGAGTTCTCTACCCCCTCACCATGCTTAATCAAGTTATTCTGCAGTCCTGGTTTATTGGGCTGCAAGAGTTTTAACAAATTCATTTGGGAGAAACGCCCAGATGGGCATTTGCTAAGTTCACTGCTCCTAAGACATCGGGGAACTCCACCTCCCTAACTCTACCTATATTATTTGGCAATACATAGTACTCTATTTCCAGTAGTACAGGGACCCTATTGATGACTCTCTGTCTGAATATGCACCCCAATGGTAAGAAATTTGAATAGTTTCAGTGTGACCAACTGAAACTTAATATTACTGCTCTGCTACATGTTCCACTCAGTTGTCTCCCTTGTGTCCTCCATGACATACTTTTAGCTATATCAGTGCATGCTCACAAACAATTATGCTTACTTCTCTGTTTAGATCCCACAAAAGATATTTCACAACCCATATTGAGAAACCCGAATTTAAAAATAGCAGGGCAGCCTATTAATTCCTCTTTTTGGCCTTATGCGGGGATCAGGCTGGTGGACCAGCTCACTAGCAATGGAACCCTTTTAAAGTTTCTGGCCTTACAGCAAAACATCAGTTTTCCACTAAGCACTGCTTCAAATATCTGCAACTCTCCCATTCTCTGCTCCACCATTTTGGTTCGGGGCTTTGGTCTAATGTATACAGGCAAAATTACTTAACCCGGCTCCCAGAGCGTCCTCTCAATATGCCATATTCTTTTACTCAATTTATGATTTATTTCAACTAAAGGGGGAACTGATGTTTATTGGGATCATTTCATTTTCATTTTTTATTTTTAACCAGGAAGTGGACTGGCACAGCCTTATTCAGGGATGCCTGACACTAAACAGAAAACAAGACTTACAACCAGATGTATAAAAATACAAGGCTATCCCTAACTCTGGTGTACCATATGACTGGCCCCGGATATGGGAAAAACTTGTATAAATACCTTAAATGGGACACGTAACATTATATGCAGTTTCATTTGTTACATAATCTTTATTATACCCTTGTCAAATTGTTCAAAATGGGTTAAGTGCTATCTAATCTGTGTACTTGTTGTGGTAAAGGAACTGGCACCTTGTTACATATTTTGAGGAAATATGAGAAAATCATGCCTTTTTGGGATGCCGAACGTTGACATCTTGACCGTCTTTTGGGGTTGGAATTTTCTTTTTTCCCAGAAGTCTGCCTCCTGTGGCCATATAAGGATGTTTTGATTGGCAGATAGTGTAATCGTACTGCTCTGATATGGGCCTGTGCCAAGAAAATGATTGTACGTCACTGGTGTGATCAGGCCATTCCTACATACTTGGAATGGTACAAGGAAAGTTCGCTTTACAAGCAGGAAAAATAATTGCAAGCATGGCAGACAGTTTGTCAGCATATAAGGAGATATGGAAACCATTACATACGCTACTCTTATTACATGCTGATTAGCTTGCACCCCTTGTTTTGCTAGTTTGGTCAGGTGTCTTGTATGGGGTCCCTCCTACTTGTTTCAGCTTGTATTATTCCAACATGAAACTACTTTTTGTTATGTCTAGAAACATGGAAACATAGACTTTGACAGCAGATAAGGACCGCTTGTCACCCAATCTGTCCATTTCCTACCTATTGGTTAAGCTGCAGATCCTAGTTAACTAATAGCCTACTTCTTCCTAACCCCCACCAGAATTGCCTTATGTCTGTCCCATGCATTTTTGAATTCCCCCACTATTTTTGACCCCATGACTTCCTCAGGAAGGCCGTTCAATGCACCCACCACCCTCTCCATGAAAAATACTTCCTCACATTGCCCATGAGCCGTCCCCTCTCTATCTTCAAATTGTGCCCCTCTGTTCTTGCACATCTTTTTTTCTGAAAGATGCTACCCTCTTGGACTTTGTTGATTCCCTAGAGGTACTTGAAAGTTTCTATCATGTCCCCCCTCACCCTCCTTTTCTCAAGAGTATACATATTAAGCTCCTTTTGTCTCTCTTCGTATGGCTTCTGTTGCAGACCCTGCGCCATCTTAGTTGCCCTCCTCTGGACTGCCGCCATCCTGTCTATGTCCTTGTGGAGATGGGGTCTCCAGAACTGCATGCAGTACTCCAGATGGGGTCTCAACAACTGTCTGTACAGAGGGATGACAACTTCCTGTTTTCCTCTAGTGATGTCTCTCCCTATACATCCCAGTATCCCCAGCCCTCCTTACTGCCTTCTCATTGCTTGCTTACCTTTAGGTCATCTGATATGACTAACCTCAGGTCCCTTTCCATTTTGTTGTTGTTACTACCCCCATTGTGTACTCTTCCCTGGGTTTTGTTTCTCAGGTGCATTACTTTGCACTGCTTGCACTGAATCTAAGCTGCCATACATTTGACCATTCTACCAACCTTGCCAAGTCCCTTCTCATCCTTTCCACCCCCCCTTGTGTATCAACCCTGTTGCAGTTATTTGTGTCGTCTGCAGAGAGGCATACTTTTCCTTCCAGTCCCTCTGCAATGTCACTTATTAAGACATTAAAAACGATGAGTCCCAGTATTGAACCCTGCAGTACCCCAATAGTAATCCACCTTTTTTTGGAGTGGACTTTGTTTATTATTACTCTCTGTGTCCTGTTGTCCAGCTAAATTTTTAACCAGGCTACCATCCTGGGACCCTTTCCCAGGCTGTCTAACTTGTTTATTAATCTTTTGTGTGGGACTGTGTCAAATGCCTTGCTAAAGTCTAGGTAGGCCTTGTCCACAGTCCATCCCTGGTCTACTACGTTGATCACACAGTTAAAGAAATCGATTAGATTTGTCTGACATGACCTTCTCACTGTGAATCCATGCGGCCTTGGGTCCTGTGCCCTGCTGGCCTCTAGGTACTTAACAGTTCTTTCTTTCAGAAGTGATTCTTTCATGTTCCCTACCACTGAGCTCAAACTAACAGGTCTGTAGTTTCCTGCCTCTGCTTTGCTCCAACTTTTGTGAAGGGGAATCACATCCCCTCTTCTCCAGTCCACAGATACCACACCATCCTCCCATGATTTGTTAAAAAGGGTAGTCAGTGTTGTCACTAGTTCTCCCCTTTGTTCTTTTAGAATTCTGGGATCAATATGATATCCAAAAAGGTAACCAGGGTGGTGAGATCAGCCAAGGTGAGGATGGAGCAGAGGTTGGCACTGGGGATCAGAAGACAGGGAAAAGGGTTCTTTAGTTATATCAGGTAAAGAGGGAAAGGGAAGGGGCAGACTAGCAGACTGAGATCAGGGAGTGGGTGGGTCAAGGAGGCCGGGGAGCTTGTGGAGGTACTTAACAAATACTTTGCCTCAGTCTTCACTAGAGATGATGGAGGGTCAACACCTTACAGGGCAGATGGGCTAGGAATGAGAAAAGGGGAGTTATGAATGTTGAAATTCCTGTTGGTAGGGTGAGGGAAGCCTTAAGTCCCTGAAAATGGATAAGGCACCAGGTTTGGATAGCCTTCATCCCAGGGTGCTAAAGGAGGTGGCAGATGTCCTTGCTGCACCTCTGCAGGACTTTTTCAAGTCCTCCCATTAGATGGGGTGGCTGCCTCAGGATTGGAGGATGGCTCATGTCATGCCTATCCACAAAAGCAGCTCATGGGAGGAGCTGGGTAACTACAGGCCTGTCAGCCTGACGTTGGTGGTAGGCAAAATGATGGAGGCCATATTGAAAGACAGGCTGGAGATGAGACATGGTGCCATCTGGATGATCACCAACATGGCTTCACTGAGGGCAGATCATGTCAGACTAACCTTGTGGAGTTCTACAATTGGGTGACAAAGACACTTGACCAGGGCAGGCCAGTGGATGTCCTCTTTCTAGACTTCAGCAAGGTGTTTGATTCTATGCCACACCCTGGGTTGCTGGACAAGCTGGGGGGGAATGGGGGTGGGGAATGGATGGTTAGGTGGATAGGAAACTGGCTAACTGGGCGGTTTCAGAAGGTAGTGGTTGGGGGGAGGTATCATCTCCTAGGAGGGTCATTAGTGGGGTCTCACAAGGGTCAGTGCTGGGTCCACTCCAGTTTAATGCTTACATCTCGGACATCAGGGATGGTACCAGGAGTAAGATGAGCCTCTTTGCTGATGACTTGAAGCTGGGGGTGGTGGTGGATGGGGAGGATAGCAGAAGAACCCTTCAGGGGGGACCTGGAGACTCTGGAGAGGTGGTCATGCACCTGGAAACTGAAGTTTAAAGCCAAGAAATGCAGTGTTGCCTATTTGGGGCATAGAAACCAAGCTCATGAGTACTTTTAGGTGGGGAGAAACTACAGGTTTCAGAAGAGGAAAAGGGTCTTGGGGTGGTTGTGGATACCAAAATGAATAACTCTGAGCAGTGTAGGAGGGCTGCACCTAAACAAATTAAATTCTTAGGTGTATCACCAGGGGATAACCTCGAGGCGGGAGGTGCTTCTCCCTCTGTATAACAGCCCGTCAGACTGCACCTAGAGTACTGCATGCAGTTTTGTGCCTGTACTTGAAAAAGGATATTGCACTTCTTGAGAGGGTCCAGAGGAGGGTGACCAGGATTATACAGGGTCTGGGGGAAAGATCCTATGAGGAGAGACTTGTGGAGCTCAACTTGTAGTCCCTGGAGAAGAGGAGGGATAGAGGGGATATGATCGAGGTCTTTAAATATCTAAAGGGAGTAAATTATGTGAGCCTAAATAGGGTGTTTGGCTAATGGAGGAGAGGGCCACAAGGGGCCACTCCATGAGGCTGGTTCATGGGAGGCTCAGATTGAAGACTAGAAGACATTACTTCACCAAGAGGGTGGTGGACCCCTGAAATGCACAGCCTGCTGACCTAGTGGCTGTTAATACAGTGGAGGGATTCAAGAGGGGTTGGGACAGATATAAGGGGAAAGTAATACTGAGTAATGTCAGACCTGGAGGTGTAACTCTGATGGGGGATGGGGGATGGGGGATTTATGAGGGAGGTAGGGAGGGCAGCACTGGTGTCCTGACCAGGTGCTGATTTTCGAGCAGACTCAGTAGATCATTAGACCTACTCTGCTGGCATCTTAGTATGTTACTTTGAATCCCGTCAGGTCCCATTGCTTTGTCCACCTTCAGTTTTAGGAGTTCTTTCAGAACCCTTTCTTCTGTTAATGGACAGGTACTGACCCCCTATCCAGAGTGCTTCTATTGATGTCTAATATCCTTCCCATTTCTCTTCTCTTCTCTTCTCTTCTCTTCTCTTCTCTTCTCTTCTCTTCTCTTCTCTTCTCTTCTCTTCTCTTCTCTTCTCTTCTCTTCTCTTCTCTTCTCTTCATATACCTACAGCTCCATAAGCCTGTATTAAACCCTTCACAGGTGGTTCTCCTCCGGAGTATGACGGTGGGGTGGGGGACAGCATGGGGAGGTTGCTGGGGTTTATATTTTGTGTTTTAATGTCTTGGTTTTTGTTCTTGTGTGTTTTAGTTAACTATTCATTGAATTGTTATTTCTCATTCTAAAAAATCTTAATAAAGCTTATTCAATCAAAAAAAGAATTTGTATTTGTTTTTCTTTTCAAAGGTTTCTTTACTATTTTTCTAACTACAATCATTGTCAGCTAAACTTTAATGCTGTTGTCCAATTGTGTGATTTGAAGTCACAATTTTGGGCATTTCCACAATGTGCATTCCTTGTTCTTCAGCATTTGTTTCATCCAGTATGCTACTGCTATTTCCAATTTTATTTTACTCTTTGGATTTAAAGGCCAAAGCTGTTAACATGCATCTGTTACCTGGATATTTTTTGCCACCCAATAAAACCACATTTTGCCCTTTATAGCATTTGTACAGTAGTTTGTTTTACCCAGGTAGAACCATCCAATCCCTCAAAAAACACACATGACACGTCAATTACATTTTTGGCAGAAAAGGCAGAAGTTTACTCGACTTGATTATCAAAACAGAAACATCAAATTACATCATCAGAATTTGTTTACAATACAGACTTATCACATACAGTCCAATTTACCAATAAAGTATTCCCCTGGAGCAGCAGACGCGTTTGGTCACAAATACCACTTATCTTAATAATCAGCCAGCCTTAGGCCAAAGAAGGCCCAGTAAACTCCCACAGGGCTGACCAGCCCATTGACAGGCAAGGCTTGATGGAATAAGGACTGCTAGGCCAGAGCCATGCCTTGCTGCCCTCGCTGGGCCTCAAGTGCCTGAACATTTCCCCCCATGGTCCCCTGTCCTGTCCCACATTGTGCAAATCTCTGGAGTGCGCCCTCACCAGGCAGCTCCCTCTCCCATTATTGAGTGTGCACTCACCGGGCCACCCCCTATACTTCAAAAATGATTACATACTTTTCTATGTCCCTGAATCATCTGCCTGCCATCCCATCATTCTCTCTCAATTTTCTGCCCAAACCCAATACACCATATCACTGCCTCGCTTTTGGGGAGGTGGGAGGGACTTGCTGCTGCTCGATACTTATCCGGGCAGAAAGAGGCAGATCCTCCTACCTGGACACTAAGGGCCTGATTCAGAAGGGGCGCGGGGCTTGATGCAAGCCCTGCGTCCATCTGCCAAACCACAAATGTGTCAATGTTCCTGGATGCAACCCTGTGCGATTCCAGAAGGTGTTGATGCAGTTTGCGACACTTGTGCCACTTTATGGCAGCTTCCCAATTGTGGGAGACCCCCCCCATGGATACAACGTTAGACCATCCGGGAGATGGTCTAGTGGTTGCATCATCGGGGACCTGCGGCATCGGCTTCTGGAATCGGGTGCCTGACGCAAGTCTGGACTTGTGTCAGACACCATGCCACAAGTCACCTGCATCGGATGGAACATGTCAGAGAATTGGGCCTTAAGTATCCTGGCCTTTTCCCCTCCTTGCTCCAGGCTATTCGTAGCCCACACCACTTCATGACAAATGCCATTGGTCACTACCCTCCCGGTCACTGGACCTGGGAAGATAGTGACCAGGGATTGGCTCCTGGTCACTGGGCAGTCGACCTCCCAGAAATTCCAGGAGGAACTGCTCAGATAGAACCATCCCAATCCCTCAAATAACACACAATTCAATTTACCAATAAAGTATTCCCCTGAGGCAGCAGATGCATTCAGTCACATATTCCACTTATCTTAATAATCAGCCAGCCCTAGGCCAAAGAAGGCCTCGTAAGCCCCCACTGGGCTGACCAGCCCCTTGACAAGCAAGGTTTGATGGAATAAGGACCACTAGGCCACAGCCATGCCTTGCCTGCCCTCACTGGGCCTCAAGTGTGTGACCATTGCACCCCGTTGTCCCCCATTCCATCGCATGTTGTTCAAATCTTGGGAGTGCTGCCTCACCAGGCCACTCCATCTCCATTATTTGGTGTGCCCTCACCAGGCCACACCCTATACTTCCACAAGCAGTGACATATTTTTCATATCCTAGACTCAATACTAGATCTGTAGCACAGTTACAAATCTCCAAAATGCCCCAGGTGAATACTCTATAACCATGATTTTAAACATTTTGCATACTATTATTGAAAAGTGCCTGCCCCACCTATGACAGTTGCAACCCATCTGAATCATAACCTCCCCATGAACAGGCAATACGTCTTGGTGACCAATTACCTAGATTCCATGGGGAAGGCAGAAACAAGACACCTCCTGATTCACCTCCCTGTGGACCTTCCACAACAGCCTGGCCACTGACCCTTTCCTTCATATTTGCCGAGGCACTGCCTTAGACCATGCCAACGTAGTGCCCGGCATGTATCGGCTAATCCAACTAAGATCGATCATAATACCCCGTATTACATTAATGGAGGACAAGGTACACAAATCAATCCCTCCTAAGTGTATGACCAAGCCATGTGGGGGAGCACTGACCAACTCTAAATTCCTTAATGTAGGTATCAAATCTATCCATTTCATGCCACCAGTTCCACACCAGTGAACTCTCACCTTTTCCAGTGGTATGCCCAGCTGGTTTCCTTGACCCTGTCAGGCCACTGAACTGCGTGCTCTCCTGATAAAGGAATGGCCAATCACATAGAAGGTTTTGACTGCAGGAAGTGCACCTGTAAGATAAATCATAAACATCATCAATCAGAACTCCCCTGAGTGCCATGGACTGCTGCTTTCCCATTGTCCTTGGACCTCACATACCTTTTATAGGCCTTTGATTGTCATCTTCCAATAGCCTGAATCTGTAGTTCATGGCAATTTAGCCTAGCCGCCTCAGTAGCCGAACCTATCCTGAAGGAATGGATGTTAAAATACTTCAGGTCCCTGTCTGTAGCGATAATCCCCTTCCTTAGAACTGCTGAAAACTGATACCTTGTCATTGGTTTTCCACTAGCATGTGAGAAAAATGTGCCCTGCCTCATTTTCTTCTGATCCATGTATTTCCTGATGAGAGCCCAAGGGCAGAGCCCATGCCCTCGGGCCCTATGTAACGTGATTAATTTGGGGGACCCAATTGCGCTGTCTTCGACTGGCTCAATAGTATTACAATGCTATCCCTTTTAACTGAGACATCCTCCCATTAGATGTTGTGACCTGCCACCAGTGTGGGATCCTCCAGCATTTCTGACACCTGAAATGCCCCCAAAAAAGCACAAATAAGCCCCTAAACAGTCTTGCTTCATGAGCCGACGAGCAAACCTGTGGTGAGGTGTCCAATGTTTCTTTCAATAACATGTAGTCTATTGGCTTTCTCAAGTCCCTCTTGGTCCCTCACATCTTGTTTCAACCCTCAATCATTTTTCTTATAATAAATGACCCAGTTACATCTTGAAGCTCATGCATCCTAGCTATAAAGGTGATGCCTGACAGGCGGCAGCATACGTACGTGGGAACCCTGCCTTCTTCAGTCAGGTAGTGAACAAACTGCTGGATCAACGTGGGTTGCTGCAGCAACTCATAACCTCACCTACCATCACAACAAAACTCCCAAAAAGATTTCGGGTGTGCTTGATACTTATGCCATGTTCCTGGAATCAAAGTATGTTGTATCAGTTTGGCTGTTCTCAGATCGTTGCTTGCCACAAGAATGCTGGCACTTGTGCTGGGGCTTTTTAGGCTGCAGGTGGCAACTGCCGAAAGTGCTGGAACTACAATCATGACAGCGCATCCACGATTACATTCAAAGCTCCAGGAACGTGTGTTGCTCTAAATGTAAGATGAGCTGCAAGCATCTAAGTACAAATATCTGTAACAGCTTCATGATTTCTTTTGAGTTGGAAGACTGTGTGTTCAAAATATCCACTATATCCATATTATCTGATTGGAAAAGTACTTTTTTTGTTCTGCAGTCTGTCCCCCCATACAAATATGGCTGCCAGAATGGGGAAGAATTCCATCATAGTCAAATTTTTTGTGAGACCTACCTCCTTCCAGCTATCATCCAAGGGAGACTGCAAACCAGAAGATCTGAAAGTATGACCCATACTCAATACTCCCTGCAACATCGGTAACCATCTGGCAGTCTTGTTTGAACATTAACCCAGATTGCCATATAGACACCCCATTGGAATGATGGAGGAAACTGTCCCAAACAGAAAGGTCTGCTCTCAAGTCTTACCTTGATGTGATGGTGCTGTGGTAGGAACCCCTAGTTGCCCATGCCAAGCATTTTATAAAAGGCCTCCTGACGATACTGCTTTACAAGCAAAATTCAAGTGTCCAGTCATTGACTGGAGCATCTTCAGAGTGACCTTCTTGGCAGAACAGGTTTCTGCCACCAACTGGCCTAGTCATTCCACTTTGTCAGCTGGCAGTATTGACAGCATTTCTCCTGTGTCTAGCTCGATACTGAGGTAAGTTAGCCTTGTAACTGGCCCCTCTGTCTTATTATGCACCAGCGGCACCCCAATCTAACCCATGAGCTGCCTAAAGGAAGTAAGTGTGCCTTCACATTCAGGTGTATCCAGGGCCACAATGAACAGGAACTCATCCAAGTAGTGTGTTATCCTGTTGTTGCCACTGTGCTGCCTAGTGGCCTATTCCAGGAAGTAGTCGAAAGCTTCAAAAGTTGAGCATGAGACTGCACAGCCTATTGGCGTAGCCATATCATAATAGAAACACCCTTCAAAAGGAAAATCCAACAGGTCAAAATCCCATGGACTGACCAGTATCAAGTGAAATGCCGACTTTACGTCACTCTTCACCAGGTAAGCCCCTTGTCAGCTTGTTGAATGGCTGAGCGACCACTTGCTTCTTGTCAGTCTGCTGACCATCTCCCTTTTGAAACTGCCTCCCCTTGGCAGGTGCTGGCTTTCTGTCTTTTCCCACAGCTACTGCCTCATACCTAAATTTGCAGTAGTCTCAAAACATTCCCTGTATTGTACTGCCTGCATGTGCCTACCTCTTTTGCACAGTCCAAGGTGTCTACACACCATGTGACCACTTGCTGTGAAGGCTACATTTGCTGGCTTCACCCTAGTCATGTGCTTTCACCACAAATCATGATCAATTTTGTCCCAACGCATCTCCAGGTACCTGACTAGCCGCATTCAAAACAGCTTATCATATCGCAACCACGCATTACTTACGTATGCTACATACGCAGTCTTGATAGTGTCCCTATATTTTAAGAGCTGTCCTATCTTCTGCAGGAATTTGTTGCAGTAGATGGAGATAAAAATATTGAATGCAGCCACCAAATCTTGAATGTGGGTGGCACCTTTGGCCTCCGCAGCTTTCCCTGTTTCACCTTGTCCTTGTCCCCTGCATCTGGGAGTTCCCTATGCAACAGCTCAAAATTTCAATGTACTCCCTTTCCATATTTTTCCCTCATAGTGGAGGTCAAATGGATGTCCAGCTGGTCATCTACCCCACATAATCCCAATTGTCTAGCAGTGGGCACTGCCTGGGGCGCACTGGTACCAGATGACCCTGTGTTATTGCCAGAGTCAGCAGGTCCCTGCGTTGGCTGCTGTTCAACACGCCAGCTGCTGGCAGTGCCGCTGTTGTGGCCAACCTCCAGACCTACCTCACCACTTGTCAAACTGTGCTTGGTTTGGGCTTCATTTTGCTGGGTACTCTAAGTCCTCCTACTAACTGGTGCTAGAAGCTGCTCTGGGGGCTGCCCTACTGTCCACCTGGCCTACCCCAGTGGATCTCTGAGCCACAAGCTGTATCAGTGGTGGAGCTGGCCCATGTGACACTGCAATATTGTTCTCAATGTTGCCCCCCAAAAAATCTGCTGCCCTCCCCATGGGGCCTATGGCCATGCCTGGATTGCTGTTTGCAGTGGGCATGCTCCCACCCCTCCTGTTTCCAGATGCCACTGGGCCCCCTCCCCAGGTGCCGAACCTGGCAGATACGAAGGGAACCATGGGACTAGCATCGGACATGTGCCTTGTACCATGGATGCACCTTCACCTGTCCCCCTTCTTTGGCAGGGTGACTCTTCCCTTGCTGGCTTTCCCTGACCCCCAGCTGCCAAATAGGGTGCTGACCAATACTTGCCCCTCCAATAACTCACGCTCCAAAGACATAACTGCTGTTGTCATGCTAGGTCCCTCCATCTCCATGGTAGCATTGACCTCCTCTTCCTGGCCACCCATCTGCTGCTCCTCAGGCATCGCATCTTCATCAGCAACTGATGCCTCCGTCGGTTCCCCTTGGTTCCTCGCTGCTGTGGCCTTCCTCTGCCCTGTCCTGGTCATCACGCCTCAATCATTCTCATGGAAGGCCTCCTAGCTCTCTTCAGCACTCTCGATGTACTAAGACCCCCTGACTGCTGTCTTGGCAACTCCTGCATTGCTACTTGCAACCAGTTGGGGCCACCCAGTTCCATCAGGTGCTGAAGCACCTCCTTAAGCTCTTGCATGGGTGAACTGTTTGAGCTGGGGTTCAGTGAAGCCTGAGCCTCCTTGCGCCCCTGCCCTGCCAACTTGCCCTTGTTGCTCATGCTCATAGCTCTCTTCTTGTGCATTTAGAATCCTTGCAAACCTGGGGAGAAAAACAGAGAAAACTCTGACTTTATTTCTATGAGAGAGCACCAGCCTCATGTGCATCTCTGCTGGTCTTTGGGGTGGGTGGTGGTTGCGGAGTAACCTTACCAGCCATGACCTGTGTGCATCCATATAATTATTTATTTAAATCTGGCTTCATTGTGAGTTTGTTTCACTTTAAATGATGTAATATTATGTAAACAGAATTAATAACAACATTATTATCCCTCTTTTATTTTTTTTTCTTATTTTTTGACTGTGGTGTGCAGCAGTACACCTGTCTGATCCCCTTCCCACTTTGAAGGTACCTGTCCCCTTCTGAAGACTGTGGCTCCCTGCCCTTATCTTTTGCTACTGTATATAGCCCCTGTCCTTTCACTATCTCTCCCTTCCCCATCTTCCTTAGCTTATGTGTGCTCAGTAATGAATATCTCATGTTATAGATATATTTTTCTTTTTTTTTTGCTACCCCCCACCGAACAGCACTGCACTCCAGTGGGATGTCCGATATACAGGTGCCCCACAGTGGTGCCCAGTGTGCCTGCACAGATAGAGAGATGCATTTTCACATGAGGCCCAGAAATCCTGGCATAACTGATCTAAGGTTTATAATTATCATATCCTTTGTTATTATGTTTTTTTTTTAATACTATCTGTGCCGGCTGTGCCCCCAGCCCCGCCACCCTCTCCAGCCCTTGTCACCATGCTCATCTGTGTACTCCCATTTGCCGACCAGTTGACCTGCAGAAGATGGCCACCGCTTCTAACACAAGATGGTGGCAGGTTCCACATACATGTTAGCGAGCCACGCGGTCCCCAGTCTTGCGATGTCCCCGTT
This sequence comes from Neoceratodus forsteri, assembly GCA_016271365.2. Lineage (NCBI taxonomy): Eukaryota > Metazoa > Chordata > Ceratodontiformes > Ceratodontidae > Neoceratodus > Neoceratodus forsteri. The sequence continues at coordinate 866,504,976 of CM057452.1, read as the reverse complement.
CCACAAGATCACATGCCCGTGATTTGAAATGGAGCCCGGGAGCTGCCGAGACACCAGAGGATGCAACTGCCTACCCACAGCCCCTCGCTATCTCATTCTGCTAACTCCTGCTGTGTCCAGCCTGCCCTACCTCCGCATCCACGGTGATGGCCACTCAGCCCCACTCTATATTGTAGCCATGGCATGGACCTCAACTTGGCCCAGACAGCTTTCCTCCTTGTCCCTAGTGACCAACCTCCTCCACTGCCAAGCTCTCTCACTGAAAGCTGAAACACCATTATGAGCCTAGCTGGGCCTCCCAATGCACAGGTAAGCATTACCTGGCCAGATTTTCAACTGCTTAAGCAATCCGCTGCTATTCCCACAACAACCAGGACAGCAACTCCAAAATTAAAAGTTTTTCTTTTAAACTTGGCCCCGTTTGCATTGACCGGTGTGCTGAGCAGGAGTCCCGTAATGTATCTTTAGAAAACGGGGGCTGGGTAGATTATCCTAGCATTTCCCAGGCTAGCATGGATGAATGGGTGATGCTGGACTCACCAGTCCTGGTGGCAATCTGCACTGACTGCCCTGCTCCTCCCAACCCCAGGCTGAAAAGCCTAAGCTTGTCTTTCCTCTTAGCTGAATCCAAGACCCATCCATTTTTGCCAACCCATACTGGCTGGTATTCAAGCCCCCTGGCCCTGCAGACCCCCTTGTACCCTTAGGCCTTATCTGGAATACTTCCTTGTGGGTTTTGTCTTACTGCTGCTATGATGCTTGTCTGGGCAGAAAGAGGCAGATCCTCTGCTGCCCGGACACTAACTATCCTGGTCTTTGCCCCTCTCTGCTCCAGGCTACTCCTAGCCTACACCACTTCAGGGCAAAGGCCATTGGTCACAAACCTCCCGGTCACTGGCCCTAGAAAGGTAGTGACCAGGGATTGGTTCCTGGCCACTGGGCAATGACCTCTGAGAAATTCCAGGAGGAACTATTTCTTTTGTTTGCTTGCTTTTGCTCTCAATCATATGCCTTCTCTCTGTCACTGGCATTCATCGGAACACTGTGTGCTTAGTTAAACACTTCTTTCAAATTTTTCCTTCGATAGGTTTGTGCCTTCAATTGTGTGATTTTTAGATGTTTTGCACTTGGTGAATTACTGTTCTGTTAGCTTGATTATATTTGACTGTGCATGTATTTAATATAAATCTTTTTTACCTCTAGTGTCTTTTCTCTTTTCTTTTCCTGGAGTAATGCAGGCAGAATTGCAGGCTGGAAGACCCTTCCTATACCCAAAGCAGCCGTTAATCAGTTGTCATCATGAATGATGTCTCCTAGTACTGGTACATTCCGGGAGGCACATACTGGTAGTTTTTTTTTTCTGTTTCTATTCTTTTCCTCCTTTGACCTGGTAGGTATTCTGGACAGACCAGATGGATCAAGAGGTCCCATTCTGCTGGCAAATTCTTATGTTCTTATATTCTTCCAGCCTCCTTCAGTCCTCCACCCCACCCAGTCCCATCAGCCACCATTGCTGGGACTTATCTCACTTCATGTCCCCCTGTTGATGACCCCCCCATGGGAAGGGATGCCCAGGGGCCACCTTCTTTTAACCCCCAGGCAGAGTTTAGGTTTAATGAGAAGTGAAAGCCCAGTCAATGGTGTGGGACCAGCATGGGAATGGAGGATGGCACCCTGCACAGGCAAGGGTTTTTCCACTTTGCTGCTGCACCACCCTTGAGCATCAGAAAAATGATGCAGTTTGATACATTGATATCATAGGTGCAATGCTCCCCTCACTGATAATGACTGCAGCTGTACTGCCACCTTGGTCACCCAGGTGGGAGGGAACAACAGGACCAGAGCCCTCCCTACCCCTGAGGAGGCGAGCAGCCATGGGATGCTCAACTATCCTTCCTGACTGGCCCTCCAGTGACCCAGGTTCATTCCAAACCCAGGTTGCTGGCATCACAAGTGGTAGCACTACAACTGCACCATCAGGCCAGGTTCCACATACTGTTAGTCTACTAAGCCACCATTCACTAACACTGGATTGGGGGACGTAATCTCAGAGGCAGCCCAAAATCCTTACAGATAGGGTTAAGTTCACCTGATAGGATACTGACGCACATTTGACTTCAAAGGTGAAATCTGACCCACCTTACACCCTGCCCTTTTGCTGGGAGCTCAGTTTCATACCCACATCTGTCCAGGCTGCAGCACACAATCACAGCTCCTACCAATCATCATTTTTGTTTGTACCAGCAGAGATATTTCAATCAAGAACCTAAGGAAAATGTTTCTAATGGCTTGTGACTAACTTCACTGAAAAGATATAGGCTTTTATTCAATATTTTCACTAACTCCTATTCCTTTAGACTCCTATCCCTGTCATGGGCTGATGTCCCACTCTGCTCAGGCCAAGAAATGCATTTAGAGTGTCGAGTTTAGGCAGGATACCTTAAAAAGGCAGTAGAGCCCTTTAAATGTCTACTCTCCATATTTCATGCACGCTGTACATTTAATTTCAAAATGAGCACCTCAGCTGTGCTTTGTATGGCCATGCCTGGCATCTGGTCTTTAGCATGCTCTGTGCACAAGTGTGACCCTGAATCTAGTGGTCACACACTGTGCAACACATCCATTAGCAGTGAAGCACTCCTCTGGAAGTGGAGTGCTTACTGCATCTAAGGAACACACAGAGCGACACCCTGGAGCCCCTGTTTGCAGCTCTGGGGTCAATTATTCTAATCTCCACCCTGCAAATGCTCAGAGGGACATGGTAGAGGTACTGGAGAAGAAATGCTGAGAGACATGCAAGTACAATGGGAGAGAGAAAGGGTCTGAAGGATTTGGCACTCATGAAAATCCTTGGCATCTCTGGATGCCATTTTTAACACTGGCACTGCTCTACCCCCCCCCCATAGCCTCTGTTGTTGTCCTGTTCTATCTGTGTATGTGCATGGTTGGGGGATGCAGTGTCAACATCATAGATGTGATGACATCCCACCATGATGTGCACTGCAATCCACCCATTGATGCATGCCAACTGACTGGTTACAATCCATACAACTAATTCGCTCTGCAGCTGTGGGCCCCTTTTCTCACAGCAGACCCTGATGCTAGAATGTCTTACTATAACAAAGGCTGTGATGGGCAATGTTCTCTCAGCTCTGCCAGAAGTCAACTGGGGCACCCAATACCTGCCCCAGCTGCAAGTGACCTGAACCACATCACTTACAACTGTGGTAATCTTTCAAATCTCTGCCCTCCTCTGGGGCAGGCTAGACAAGCCTTAAGTGATCTGAATCATGTCAGTTCTGGCATCCACATTGGAAATCCAATCTGATCCAATTACACAAAATTGAAAAGTCTTTCAGCCACCAGAAGTGATGTGATTCATGCTACATCAAGCAGCCATCTCAGAAGTCGACATTCCAGCTTTCAGACCAGTTCCTAATGCAAGTCTTGCTAACTTTAATATGACCTTGCTCACGTCTTCTCATGTGTGTAATAAGTTTAACAGGCAAATTTGCATGGGGTTATCATCATGCAACCCTCCCAATATCTTGCTCATCATTACAGTATGTATGTTTTGAAAGGGGTAATACAACGTACTCAGAATTGTTTCCTATTTGTCTCCTTACTGCAGGCATCATAGTGAAGGCTAAGAAGTGCCATACTTGCAATGTTTCCATGCTACCCTTCCAGGCTGGACTGCTATGCCTCATCTGCTCAGGTAACTACTAAGATGTGTTGCACCAAACAAATTCCCACCCTAGTACACAATATGAAGACAACAGCTGGGTTCAAGGCACCTCCATTCCACACAGAATCAGTTGCAAAAGGCCTCAGCAAGGGTATGTTCTCATCATTGATAAGAGTACTGCTAAAAGCTGTTGGAGAAGCACATGGATAGGGAAGAAAAGACAGCTCTAGGTGCTCACCCTGATGTGCCAGTGTTCCTAAAGACTGCCACTAGCAGAGGACCACAAACCAAACAGGTCACTACTCATTTGGAACCTCAGCTAGTCCTCAAGGCTGTGATGGTAGCCCTGTTCGAGACTCTAGCTTCTGTTGAGCTGAAATTAATTATTTATTTGAATTTTGGCAACTGGGTGAGCCCACTGAGACAGTACAGTCCCTTTTTCAGGGGCAGTCTGGCAAATGCAGTACAATGACAATGACATGACAGGTACAATGGTTACATTGACATCATTTACAATTACAATTGCATCATTTACAGTTACAGTACATTTACACATTACATATACATATACACAAGAAGTGCAGACAGAGTGAATACCAATACATGATGTTGGAAATGTAGAGTCCTGAGTCTTCGGAAGCAGGAACACTGTGAAGAGGCAGAGAGGTGGAGTAATAGGGAGGATTGGAATTGAGGGAGAAAAGAGCAGGACAAAGTAGGATGTGGTAAGAAGTTCCAGCAAGACACTGCAGAGAAAGCAAATGATCTCCTGCCCACAGTTTTTATTTATTTATTTTATTTATGACTTTGGTAACTAGGCAGGTGCGCTGATTCTAGGGACCATTTTCAGGCACGACCAGGGTCACCTACTGTGGCACAGGAACTAATGTAACAAACAACAAAGCATGGAACAGTTGACAAAAAATAAAAAAAAACGAAACAAGATAAAGGTTACAATATTGCATGGGATTAACAAATAGAAGAGCAACAAAAAATATAGGATTCCATAAACCATACATCAGTTAAGCATTACAATAAGTAAGGTTATGCATAAATGTACAGTTTTATCAGCAGCAGTTACAACAGGAGACAAACAAGGGAGTCTAAGTATAAGTAAAAAGAGGGATAAGGCATAGCAAAGTATAGGGGTGAGGAGGGAAGGGATGGGGTGGAGGGTGGAGGCAGGATTAACAAACATAGGTACTAAAACTCAAGTGCACAAGCAGGCCAGCTTAATTGATTCGCCCTGACCTAATATACATCAATTCCCTGGTGGGTGCAGTCGGAAAGTGAGTGAACTACCCATGCAAGCAGTGGCAGCAGGAAATCGTCAGGAGACAGTCTTTGAGGTAGGTTTTGAATGGGCAGTGGGTGTCGAGGGAGGCGGGAGCTTGGCAGGCAGTTCATTCCACAGTGTGAGGGCTGTCACCAGACAGGCTCTGCTGCCCATGTTGGGAAATACCCTGGGGATATTCAGGGGGGATACTGTTTGAGCGGAGGCTATGGTGCAATGTTTGTACAGCAAGGAAGGGAGCAAGGGGAGATACCTGGTCAATACGGATCAATACGGATGGCGGAATCCACCATGGAGCACAGGGCTAGGTCAAAATGGCCTTGCAGCGGGAGCCATCCTAGAGAGTTGTAGAGGACACAGTGATGAGTGGTAAAAGGGGCCAGCAAGGTGAAATGACAGGCACTATTATAGGCAGAGGAGAGCTTGGCCATGAGGGTAGTGAATGTCCTGGCATAGATAGTGGAGCAGTAGTCCAGGATAGGGAATAGATTTCCCTGTACGATGGCAAGTCAGGCTTCCAGAGAGAAGTATTGTTGAATCTGTAGGCAGCACCTAATTTTTGGTGAAACCTTGAACTACTGAATAGATGTGTTCAGAAAAGGAGAGGAGGGTCAAGTAAAACTCTAGGTATTTGAAAGTACACACGTCTTCAAGGGCTTGGCCATCAGTGGACACGATGTTGAGAGGGGGGTGAGTTTTGTGTTTAGCTAGGAAGGGCTTTGATCTGAATAGCATAGATTTTGTTTTTTGGCATTAACCAGAAGGAGGTTATTTGTGAACCAGTTATATCCAGCAGAATAGTTTCGGAAGAGAATGGAGGAAATATTGTCTGAGGATTTATCACTGTGGAAGAGCACAAGGTCATCAGCACAGAGGAGAGAGTGACAACTGAGAGAGTCCAAGGGTGAGGGAGTTTATAAATAAAGAGAATAGCAGGGGGCCAGTATGGAGCCGTGGAGGACACCTGTAGAGAAAGGCAGGATGGAGGAGGGAGCAGGGCCAATGCACACAAGTTGGGAGGCGGGCAGTGAGGTAGCTCTTGAACCAGGTAGTAATCTCTTGAGAGCAGCCAAGGCTATGTAGTTTGGAGGAGGAGAAGGTCATGGTTTACCATGTTGAAAGCCTTGAGAGGTCAATGAAGGCTGCTCTGGTCATTACCATGGTCCATATTAATGAGGATGTGGTTGGTCAGAAGAGCGAGGGCAGAGGCTGTGGAGTGTTTTTTTCGAAATCCATGCTGTTGGCTGCACAGGAGGTTGTGTTTGCTTATGAAGTCAGCAAATTGATGGTGGACAGCTTTCTTGAGTAGTTTACTTAGGTGGGGGAGGATGGAGATCGGACGATAGTTGTCCATAGATAGAGGGTCCCCTGCTTTAGAAATGGGAATCACCTTTTCAGGCATGGAGGAGGAGGAGAGGGCAAGGTTAAAGATACAAGTGAGTGATTCAATGATGGATGGGAAGATGAGCCTAAGGAAGACTGGGGATAGACCATCAGCACCAGGGGAGCCATAGTTTGGAAGGCTTTTGAGGAGCTTAGCTGTGTCAGCTCTCGAGAGAGATTTGAAGAAGAAAGTGGGAATCTGGCATTAGGAGGTTGGCCCATTGGAGGTAAGTGGATGGAGTTGGATGGAGGACCAAGTTATTTTGTTGGCCCTTAAGTAGTTTACTTTGATACATGGATAGGTCAGAGAACTTGTTGTTAAAAGCCCTAGCCACTTCCAGAGTATCCGTAATAAGGCCATTTGGGGAGTTAAGTTGCAGGGCAGCCTTGTTGGAGTCGGGGTTAAGTAGACAGCCGATGGATGCCCAGAATTTCCTCGGGTCTCCAAGGTTAGCCTGTTGGAGATTACAGAAGTGGATCAGCTTGAGGGATTTCACCAGATGTTTGCATAGATTCCTCCGGCGCCTGTAGTCATCACATAGGGTGGGGAAGGGGGATGCTTTGTATGTGAACCAAGCACGATCCCTATCCTTTATAAGGGTAAGAAGGTCTTTCATGACCCAGCGTGCGTTAACCAGGGTTTGAGCATAACAAGAAGGGGGAAGGAGGCAGACCTTAGAGCATGCGGGGGAGGGGCAGAGCTGAATAAGTTCACCAAGGTGGGGGGGTAACAGTGGATCAGTTTGTATACAAGGCTCAAAGTAGCATACTGGAGTTTTCATTCATAAGATAGCCTGCTCAGGGAAGAGAGGACATCGCAGTGGTAGTGATGGGCATTTGCCACTAAGGCAAACCTTCCCACCCTATGATAAGCTTGTTTGAGGCAGAGAGGATGGTTGAGTTGGTTGTGAGTAGTGAGGGGTGCCATAAGTAAGAAGGGGAGGAGGGTGGTGGCAGCACCTATGGCAAGAAGCCAAAGAGAGAAAGTACATAGGTGATAAAGCATGACCAGCTTCTGGTTTAGTGCCTTAGTTAGAGGGTGACATGGGTGTCCAGGGAAAGAGAGGTGCCTAAGGTGACACCCATATATTTAAAAGATTGGATGGATTCAAGGGCATGGCTATTATGGTACAGTATCACAAGAGAGGGGTAGGAATAAGGTGTGGAGGAGGGATTGAAGAACAGCATGCATTTGTTTTTTTTTAGTCTTGAGGATTAGTTGATTTTCTGGGAACCAGCCCTCAAGAGTTTGGAAGTCTGATGCAAGTATACTGTTGAGCCAGCCAATGTCTGATGAATTTGGTGTTGATATGTTACATATTTCCCAAACAAAATGGCTTACAGTGCCTTTTGTTGTGCAAAAAATGGTTATTTCGACTAGTATAGAAAAACACTTGCTTATTATTAAATGCTGATCACCCATGGGAATGTAATTTTGTTGATGAACAACTTTGCCACTCATACTTTGTGTGTAGCACTTATGGTTCATGAGGCATTTGCATTTGTTTGTGGCATGCTGATTATGGATTGATTTTGCTTAGAAAGGCCCATGATGCAGTATTAAGAGTATACAGGAGACAAGCAGTGGAACTTTCAAAGAGCTCCTGTGGAGTAAATGAGTTAAGGATACAGTTCTACATCTGCATAAGCCACTATACAAACAGAACAAATTACCCAGAAAAATACAGTCAGTCACTGTTTGCTGATAATATGCAGACACTAAGCAATATCCTTTTAGCAGTGGAAACGGAGCTCTGTGGAGTCCTCTGTACTTTGTTACTTGGAGCTAGTTACAGGCTGCAATGAATACAGTGCAGGGCTTCAAACAGCATGGGATAGGCATAAGAGAGCAATACAGATGAGTATGAATAGATAGGCCATTGACAGAGCAAAGGCCGATGGCACATTTATAAGGTAGAAAAAGAAATGGGGAGACTGGATGGGCCTTGCGGGCCTTGCGGTCCTTATCTGCCGCCAACTTCTATGTTTCTATGTTTCTATGTTAGGAAGGGGGAGAGTGTGCTCCTCTACAGTGTCTGGCATTGCATTGAAAGTGTAGCCTGTGGAAACAAATGTAAGAGGATTAAGAGGTCAGCACAGGGACAATGGTAGGATCAAAACAGGAAGGGAGCAAGGCAACAGAGGGGAAGGGGAAGGGGCAATGGCAGCTCAAACCACGACCCAGGAATGGCATCCTGAATTGAACCCAGTGTCTACTCACAAGCTCAGTAAATATGCAGCAGTCTACTCACAAGCTCAGTAAATCCACCAGCAAACAGTACAATCAGTCACTGTTTGCCGATAATATGCAGACACTAAGCAATATCCTTTTAACAGTGAAAACGGAGCTCTGTGAAGTTATCTGTACCTTGTTACTTGGAGCTGGTTACTGGCTGTGGGGAGGGGGGAGTGTGCTCCTCAACGGTGTCTGGCATTGGATTGAAAGTGCGGCCTTGTTAGTCAGAGCTGGTTACCGGCTGCAGGGAGGGAGGGGGAAGTGTGCCCTCGGCGGCATCTGGCATTGGACTGAAAGTGCAGCCTTGTTACTCAGAGCTGGTTACCAGCTACAGGAGGGAGGGAGGGTGTGCTCCTCGGTGGTATCTGGCATTTGATTGAGAAGAGGAGCCTTGTTACTCAGAGTTGGTTTCGGCTGCAGAGGAAGGGGGGAGTGTGCTCCTCGGCGATATCAGGCGTCAGATTGAAAGTACAGTCATGTTACTAGGAGATGGTTACCAGCTGCAGGGAGGAAGGGGGAGTGCGCTTCTCAGTGGTGTCTGGCATTGGACTGAAAGTGTAGCCTTTTTACTTGGAGCTGGTTACTGGCTGAAGGAAGGGGGTGCGCTCCTCAGCAGTGTCTGGCGTTGGTCTGAAAGTGTAGCTTTTTTACATGGAGCTGGTTACTGGCTGAAGGGAGTGTGCTCTCGGCAGTGTCTGGCATCGGATTGAAAGTGCAGCCCTGTTACTTGGAGCTGGTTACCGGCAGCAGGAAGGAAGGGGGGGCAGTGTGCTCCTCAGTGGTGTCTGGCATCAGAAATGGCTGAAATTCAAAACAATGTTCCTAGTGGCAGTTTGCTCAGCCAGGAGAATATTTGAACTTCATGCTCTGTCATATAAGGAACCATCCCTAGTATTTCATGAAAACCTTGTCACCTTGAGACAAATTCCATAATTCATTACTAATATAGCCTCAGATTTCCACACTAGTCAAGGAATCAGACTACCAGCATCACCACAAAGTTGGAAGGCACAAACAATATAGCATTACACACTCTGGGAATGCAAAGAGTCTTAAGCTACTTACATTAACAGAACAAAAGACTTCAGAAGGTGTGATTGAATATTACGTTATAGTAGAAGGATGAAAAAGGCACTCCAGTATTCAAATCCACAACAGCTGCATGGCTAAAGAGAGCTTTTTTTTTAACTCAGGTCAGTACCTTTCATCTGTGCTTCCTTCTCATCTCCGCCCACCATCCAGTCTGCCCAGGCTTCCTGTAGGGGCCTCGCCTCTCCCCCATGGCTTATTCCCCATGGCGGGTGGCAGGGAGCTCCCATCTCACCCGCCAAGTCCAGATCCAGTTCTGGTGATGCCTCTGAAGCTGGGGTGTCCATGGGACAGCCAACAAGCCGCTGCGACCAAGGATGCCATTTTTCCATTTTTCTCCCTATTGTTTGTGGGACACGGCATGCAATGATGCCTATGACATGGTCGTGCATGTTCCCACATGCGCCACCTCAAGCATCTTGCCATGCTCCCACCCCCTGAAGTTTTGGGACTATTTCACTGACTCCCAGCCTCCACTAGGGGTCAGGCCTGCAGCAGTCACAGGTACCCTCCCTCCCCGGAGATGGAAAGCAGTCCATTGAATGCTCAATCTATCTCCTCCCCTCTGACCCACGGTGACCCATGCTTGCTCCTGAACACAGGTCGCCGGTGTGGCTCAAGGTGTGGCATCCAGTGCCTCAATCCTCAGCACCACCAGGCCGACAAAGAGAGCTTTACAAGAAGCCTACAAGGCAAGGTCCATGACCCCGCCAGCAGGCTTTATAGCACATTCTACTAGGAAAGTGGTCACTTCTTGGGCTGACAGAAACCTGGCCATTGTGAATGAGATTTGTATGGCCTCCACCTGGTCTTTATTACATAATTTTACAAGACATTAAAGACTGAATGTGTTGTCCAAATCAACAGTCAATTTTGGCTGATCACTCCAAAATGAAGCAATCTCTTCAAAGCCCAATCACAACCAATTTCTCCACCCAATCTCTAACATGTACTGCTACTTAGTACCCTGCCTCAGAGATTACGTCCCATAATGGTAGTTTACTCATCTGGTAAAGGTGATTGTGGGAGCATATCTCTGAGGTCCTCCAGGCCCACCCAGATAGCAGACTGCTCATGAACAGGTGCAAGAGTGAGCAAACTTCTCATGCTTGACAATCTTATCTTTGGCATGCATTATAGGCCAGCAAATTTAGTCTGTATATGGTAGACAATAAATTGAACACTATACACTGTCCTCAGGTTTATTTAATAGTCACTCGCCTATTGCGTTAGATACGTTTTCCCAGGCTACTTGTTATCTAAGCTTTAGAAAACATCGAAACTGAACCTCCCTGGGTTGGGCAGGGCATAAGCTGGGGTCAGAGTTCAATGTTGATGTCACATGTGCATCAGCAGCCTATCAGGTGAACATAACCCTATCTGTAAGGATTTTGGAGTGCCTCAGATATAATCCCACAATCACATTTACCAGATCAGTAAACTACCATTCCCGACTCCACATAAGAAATTTGGGCAGACAGTGTTATAATGTGCTGCAGGTATGTCCTGTAATACCCCTTGGGGGACAGAAGCACCATAGTATACAACCTAATCTGCTGGATCTTTTTTAATTTTTTTACACTTTTTAATCTTGATGGCTAGATCTCAGTTTACCAATTCCTCACTAATTTTAGCTGCCTTTCATTTACATAGACATTGTGAGGCAAACCTGATTGTCTGTTCTTCTGCAGTGTGTGGAAGGTTCACTAAAAAGGTGACCTACTTTCTTTCTAACCTAGTTAACATAGAAAATTAAATATACAAAATGGTGATTGGGAGGATAAAATAAAGAAACTGGGACATACTGTATGTTAGTCCTATAATGTACTCAACAAATGTTTTTATTGCTTACTTTGACAGAATTCTTTCCCTGAAGTGGTTAAAAGAGGCAACACATTGGGGCTGGACTACAAAAATCTAACAAAAATGGGTGGGGAGAAATAAGGTGCATCTGGTAAAGATTTTTGTGGTGTGCTAAACTATTTTATTCCTATGCTGATTTTTTTTGTGTATTTGGAAAGGAATGTTGAGAGTAAGCTTGGGAGGAATAAGTGTTTAATTTTACAGCTTCCAACCTTTTTAAACACAGTTATGTTGCAGATCATGGGGTGTTGGGTTTACTGTATTTTCAAATTTAAATTTGGTATTGTGTGTATTCATTCTTTGTTCTTGCATATTAATCATAAATATAGTTTCCAATTTGCTTCCTCATTCATGCCCCAACGTTTATCCAGCATTCCCAGCTTATACATCCATTTCATTTCTGTTCTATCAAGCATCTTATTAAACTCCCCACCACTTGTGGATGGCTTTGTTTTAGGCCCAAAAATAAAAGTGATGCTCCATTATGAGACAGCAAGTCAGCTCCTGACTGAGACCTGTAAGTGCCATGGGGGGGGGCTTATGAACAAAGTGCAGGAGAGGAGTCTATTTCATAGAAGGAGGAGAACCAGAACACAGGGGCATGATATGAAACTTGAGGGGGGAGTTTAGTAGGGATGTGAGGAAATACTTCTTCACAGAAGAGTGGTGGACACCTGGAACAACCTGCCAGAAGAGATGGTGGAGAACTTTAAACATGCATAGGATGAAAATGTGGGTATAATAAACAGGGATAAGGAGGACAGTGGGACAACTGTGACCAAGTAGGGTCCAGGGTGAGTGCTAGGCCATGAAAATACAGCAGACTAGATGGGCCTACTGGTCCATTTCTGCTGACACATTCTATGTGTTTCTATGTTTATGGCTTATGTCTTTGAAATGCAGGGCTACACTGGATCCTGCATCATGTCTTCTCATAGAACTTTTATGTGCTATATTATGGGTTTTCAATGCTTGTGTTGATTTTTAACATAGATATGATCACATGGGCACTGGAGTACATATTTAACATCTGACTTAGTGTAGTCTGGGGGTTTCAGCAGGGAGGACCACAGGACACAGGCCATGCTGGTTATGGCAGGAGATAAGTGAAATTAAGGGAGGGTAGGAAGTACACTGTAGGGGGTTGAAAGGATGATACAGCTGAATCCTAGCTAGGGTGAGCCTACACTTGAACTGTGCATTTAGGAAGGGGGGGTTGAGAGTACAGTGTAGGTAGTGGAAGGGGAATGTAGCTGATCCCAGTCTAGGGTCAGCTTACACTTGTACTAAGCATTAAGGAGGCAACAGGAGTTGCAGTAGAAAGTTATGTGGATGAGGTACAAAGTTAACCAGGGTGGAGGGAGTGCTGTTAGATGGGGGAACAGCTGATACCTTAGGTGGGGAAGGAGTGGGGAAGGAAGGAAGGATGGGAAACACATTTGCAGGGGACAGAAGTGTGGTAATCCTTGGGGACTCCATAATTAATGGTATTCACTGGGGAAAGAAGGGGGACTCTAATGCAAGATAGAGGGTGGTTTGCATGCCAGGGATGAGAGCGGGGAAGGTATTCCCAACAATTAGGGAAACTGTAAGGGAGGTTGCATGGAAACTAAACTTAGTTATACATATGGAACCAATAAGTTAGCTGGCGAGGAGGTGGAGTTAGTTCAAGGCGGGTTTAGGGAGTTAGTGAAGACCTGCAGGGAGGTAGCAAGCTGTCTGGCTTTTTCAGAGGTGATACCAGTTCGAAGAGCTACCACAGTCAGGAAAAATAAGATCGATGACTTTAGTGACTGGCTAAGGAACTGGTGCAAGGAGGAAGGGTTCACTTGTATTGAGGACTGCATAAGCTCTAGTTTAATAAAACACTCCTTTTAATGGATAGGCTACACCTCAGTAGGGAGGGCTCAAGAGTACTCAGAGACAAACTGGGGGAATACATAACCAATAAGGTGGCTTTAAACTACTGAACAGGGCCAGCTGGCCAGATGGACCAAAGACTCCAGGAGGAGGAGGACGTTAACCGATGTCCCCCACACACACACACACACACATACATACACCGGTAGAAGTGGGCTGGAGGGTGGATGTGAAGATGGAGTGGAACAGTTTGTAAGGGGGGTGGGATGGAGATCACGGGGGGAGGAATGAAATGAAAAGGGGAGAGTGAAGGGAAGGAGGCTCAGAGTCTAAGTGGAGGGTGGTGTTGCTGAACACTCAAAGTCTTGAGAACAAGATGGAATATCTGCAGGCCCTATTAGGAGAAGGGAAGGTGGACATAGCAGCAGTAACCAAGACTTGAACCAAACAACACCATGACTGGGACCTCTCGATCCCTGGATATATACTATACAGGATGGACAGGGTGGTAGGGAAAGGGAGTGGCAGTTTATATCAGGGAGGGTATAACATGCAGGAGGGAAAAGTTGGAGGAAGGAAAGGTGGAAACCTTGTGGGTTCAGTTAGGGTCCAAGGAAAAAGGTGAGTTTGGAGGTGGTCTACAGATCATCCAACCAGAAAGAGGACTGGAACAAGGAACTCAGCTAGCAAATACTGGAAGTTGCCGGGAAGGGAAAGGTGATAACAGTGTGGGACTTCAATCTGCCCAAAGTAGACTGAAGCATACCATCCACAACATGTGCCAGGAGTCAAGTGATCCTAGAAGGGTTTTAGAGTGGGTTCCTGACTCAGGGTGACACAGAACCCACCAGGAAAGGGGCAATCCTTTATCTAGTGCTCACAAATGGGGAGCACATGCAAGAAATAATGGTCAAGGAGCCCCTGGGTGGTAGTGACCATTGCACAGTGTGGTTTTGGTTGGATATGGACAGGAAAAAACATCTCCACTAAGACCAAAATCTCAGATTTTAGGATGGCAGACTTCAGGAAGATAGGCAATATGCTAAAGAGACACCAGGCACGCATCAGAGTGGATATGGAGGTGGAGCAAAAATGGTCCATCATTAAGGAAGGAAAAATGGATGCTACAGAGGAATGTGTTAGGCTCAAGGGGAAGAACCCAAGGGCCTAAACAAACAGCTGGTTCAGTTCTGAGGTCACCCAGGCAGTAAAACTACCAGAATAGAAGGCGGTGTACTCTGCTGGGGTCTTTCTTCATTTACAGCTTCATTTTCAATTGTTCTAGAGTTTTATTTGGAATGGCAGCATAGTGGTTATTTTTCAGTACGTCTCCTTTTCTTTTTTTCCTTTTTTTTTTTGCAAATAACTGTATTTTATTGAAAAACATACAATACATAGTATACGCACAATATACAATACATTGCAGACAAGTGTTTAACCCATAATATAACTAAAAGCACATTAATAAAGCAAAGAACCCCCTACCCCCCAACACCCCCACAGCTATCCTGATGGTTAACTGTTAATCCATAGCATAGAATTTAAAATGGTATGTATTAATACTGTTTGCTAACACCCTACACTTAGAGGAGAAGAAGACACAAGGAAAAAGAAAAACCAAGTTCGTCAGGCTGCAAGTGCCAATGAAGTGCAGAAGGAAAGGAAGACAAAAATATTAAGAAAAGGAGGCGGTAAAAGACAAGATAAAGGAAATAATACCAAAAGAAAATAATAGAAGGAAGGAAGGAATCAGAAACAAATAGTGAAGAAAACCAAGAAGGGTACCTTCCATTAATAACTGTATTTATCCTTAAGGCTCTGAGCAAAACCACCCCAACATTTATAGAACCTGGCCGGCGCATTAAAAGTGAAAAAGCTAGCCTTTCTGCGTTTAATGGTTCCATCATCCACCATTCTCTAAATGAAGGTCAAGTCATCTAGCCAATGTGAAATTAATAACTTGGTAACTGATGCAACCAATGCCATTTGGTACTTTTGAATGTTGTGTGGGATGTGGGCATACATCCCAAATATGCAAACTTCTACAGATTAAAGAAAGCCGATCAAGTCACAATATGGACTTATCCAATGTTTAACCGAGCTCCATAACCCATATATTTTAGGGCAAGACTAGATTTTATGGAAAGTAGTTGCTAAGGGTCATTACAATCACTTGCATACAGGAGACACAGGCAATTTAATGATGTGTTTTGCTGGAAGATACAGGTTATGTAACACTTTAAATTGAATATCTCTTAACCTGTCTTGCTTAACATAAAAGTAAATATCAGTCCAAATTTTCTCCTACACCATCTCTGACCAATCCAGGGACCTATTAATTTTCCAGTAAGAGGGAACCGGAGATAGGGTAGGACCTAGTCTTACTAAGATAAATTTATAGATTTTTGGAGCGCCTTGCGGATAAACTAAGTTCACACAACTTACTGAATAAAACCCCTGCCCCTTCAGAACATTTGCCTTTGCTCAGGAAAGACCTGATGCTGCTTGAATTTGAATCATTAAGTAGTGGCAAACTGAGATTTGACCCCAAATTTTACAGACAAGGCCGATAGTGGAAGCATGGAGCTACCTGAATAAAAATCCACAATCTGAATCTTGAAGGGAGGGTTGGAAAAAATCTTGTAATGGGTTGATTGCCGATTAAAAAATTAGGATTCCTTAATAAGGGTTGAGATAAATCATAAGATTGGGATATTTTTAATCTCGAGTAAAGTTGGTGCATAGCTTTAATGTCCCATCCTAGTAGGTATTTCTGGCCACCTTGGGAACCTTGGCCCATGAAATGTATAAAGGGATTCCAAATCCAGTTTAAGTTTCTTGGAGAAGGCTCGATCTAGCGCAAGTCGAGGAGAGAGACTTCAGTGTCACAAACCCACAGAGCTGCTCTAAGCGCATGAACGCTAAATAATATGTATAAAATCGGGACTGAAGCCTCCTGATTTCATTGTGTAACAAAGTTTGGGATAGGCTCTACGTGGAGTGTTGCCTCCACAAAAATCAGAACAATGTTTATAGAAGGGATTGAAAAAGGATTTAGGAGGTATATATTCAAATTCAAGAGAGGTAGAAGATTTTTGGTAGAATCACCATTTTAATCGTATTATTCTCCCTAAAAGTCAGCGTAGTTTCGACCCATCTTCCAAATCTTCCTTAAATAGACTTAAGTAAGGGTTAAAATTTAAATAGGCCAATTCCTCCAAGTTCTTTGAGATTTGGATACCCAGATATAATAAAGACTTTGTTTGCCACTGCAGTCCCAAGGAAGGACACCAACTCTTCTGGAGATAGGGGAGAAAGTACACACCATTGTTTCAGCCATGTTTAAATTATATCCTGAAAATTCACTGAAATTGGCAATTAGTTTTAACAATTGTGGGAGGCGAGATGTATTATTTAGGACATACAATAATAATCATCTGCAATACCCGACAATTTATAATCGAGTCACCTATACAAATCCCTTGGATTAATTGGTCCATCTTAATAGTTCTTATTAGAGGTTCAATGTACAAAATTAAATAAGGTGATAGAGGACAACCTTGACGGTTCCTCTCAGCAAGGAAAGGCAGCTGAAATTAAATTATTGCACTGAATTCTAGCAGTTGGACATGAATAAAGAATCAATCAAGTATATAAATCTGTCAGGGATCCCAAATTTGGCTATGGTTGCAACATTAAAGTCCATTTGACTCGATCAATGCTTTTTCTGCGTCTAATGCAACCAGGATGCTTCATACCTGGATTCACAGACATGAAATTAAGTAAAACAATTTCCTGAATGGTGGCGCAAGAACGCCCTCCTCAAAGCTCAGCCTGTTCCGGGCTTAGCAATTCAAGCCACACCAGTTTTTAGCCTATAGGCCAAGATCTTGGCAAAGATTTTACGCCAAGGTTTAGTAAAGATATTGGCCTAAAATGTTCCATCAATTTGGATTTACCAGGTTTGGGCAATAAAATTATCCTAGCTTCAAAAGCGCTTGTCTTTTAATCCCTTTACCAAACCAAAAGGTAAAAGTTGATTCAACAATGGTACAACATTCTGTTTAAACAGCTTGAAAAGAGAGGTGTGAATCCATCTGGGCCGGTGCTTTGTCTATTTTGAACGAAGTCAATAGCTTTCCCTATTTCTTCATCAGAAATGGGAGCTATTAACCTCTGTCCAGAATCTTTCTGATAATTGAGGAAAGGAGATGTTAGCTAAGAACTCTCGCATTTTTCATTCCTTCGCAGGGAAAGCAGTTAACTTCGAGTACAAGTTTTTGTAAAAATCAACAAAATCCCCAGTATACCTTCAGGGGTCTGTAATCAACTTATCTGATACAGGTGCCTTAGAACTGCCACCCATTTAGCAGAGGTTTTTGTTTTAATTGCCAATAGCAATTTCCCAGCTTTACTACCCTGACCTAGGTATAAAGCCTTAATTCTGGAGGCTGAATTCACTACTCTCTCTCTCAACGTACTAGCGTGCCATGCCCTTAATGTAATTAATCTTGTTCTTGATTCTCCGATCTTAAGTTCTCGTGTACAGCTTCCAACGCCCTAATTTTCTTTAGGCAATTGGCTAAAAGTTGAGTATTTTTCGCCTTACTTATGGTTGCTATCCGTATTAATTCCCCTCTCCATACTGATTTAAGTGCTGCCCATGTTTGATCTTGGCCTTAATAGAACCCCAGTTAGCTTCAATTGGAGTTAACCAAAAACCCCAAGAGAGTTAAAATCTGAGAATCTTTTATATATTATTGTTTAACGACCATGAGTAAGACCTCAAGGGAGTAGACGAGAAACCAACAAATTTTATAGGGAGTGGTCAGAAATTACTCTAGGTAAGGATACTGCCTCTAGAACACCAGATAAACATTGTTGGCTCATTAAAAAATAGTCGATCCTCGAATATGTTTTATGGACCGGTGAGAAAAAGGTATAATCTCGAGTGTTGGGGTTATATATCCTCCATGGATCTACCAATCCTAATGATGATATAAATTCCACCAATGCATTTTGGGCCAGAGAAAATTGCTCTCCTCTATACCAGGAACGGTCCAACCTGTTAGACTGAACTAAATTCCAGTCTCCTCCCAATATTATTGGCACATCCTTAAAGGAGGCCAAAACCATTGCCAGATGGACAAAAAAAGATGGTGTCTTCAAATTAGGACCATATACTGATCCCAACACTAAATTCAACCCTGCAAGTCTGCCCAAAACAAAAATATACCTACCATTCGGATCAGAAATTATTTCCGAGTGAGTAAACGGGACCCCCCACGCTATCAGAATGGCCACCCTGACTACTCAAGGAGAACCCAGCTCAAAGACCTGACTACCACTTTCTTAAGTGAGATAAACGATCAGGAGGACATGGGTTTCTTGCAAGAAAACTATTGCCGGTTGTAGTGGGTCAAATGATTTAGTATAACAAATTTTTACAGTTGTCTTTTCCCCTTTGATATTCCAAGAAAAATATTCAGTCCGTTAGCCATACACAATAAATCCTCTTGTAAGAGAGTTTGGATAGCTGCCCCCTCTTACCGATACCTAATGAAACTAATAAAGTAATCCATGTACCCCCATCTAGAAGAAAAACACCCTCCTAAAACCCTCCTAAAACCAGCCCCCAGGCCCGAGCCAACTCACAACCACTGGTTCATGATGCCATAGAGGTGGGGCACCCCTCATACCAAAAGAGAAAACATACATAATCATAAATCGAACCTGCAAAAACTAGCTACTGTAAATAAGGAATAGAAAGGCAATATATAGAATTAAATTGCTATACTTGTAGCCAAATATTGAATTTCCAGAAGGAAAGGAGGCGAGAAGAAGTCACTTGGCTAGTAATCAGAAATAGGCTAAGTAACCAACCATGGTGCTATATGCAGCCCCTGATAAAACAAAACCCAAAAACATCTGAGGAGAATGAGGTATAAGAGACACAAACATATAACCACTCCTACAAAACAACTTCTCCCGTCCCAAAGTGGAGGGAAGGGGCTATGCCTGGGGTGCAGATAAAACCTATATAAACACGATAACAATAGAGGCATGAGTAAAATCGGGATGCCAAAGAAAAAGAAAAAGGAAAATCATACACTACCTAACACCCCTTTCATGTAACACATCGATGACTAAGAGCTAGCTTCTTTACAGTATACAAACTATGCCACCAATAGGACTACACTGAGCCAACACTCTAAACCTTATAACAGTTAAGACTACTAACATACGCAGGTCTAGCAAACTAAAATATGCTGGGGCATCTTACTAATAATATAATTAAATTGTGCAAGATTGACTAAAGTATATAAACTGAAAGCTCCCTCTTGTGGACAGCTTCAGTAATCTGCACCCCATCTGTCGCCGGTGAGGCCTAAGCCAAATAAAATGAAAAGACCAGAAAGAATAATTAACAGTCATTTTGTTGGTTCCAAAAATCCTTAAGGTAAAGTTCTAAAATTAGCATCCAGATAAAACTAATAATAGTAAGGTCCAGAAAAGAATACTGTGTCCTTTCTCACAAAGAACTGCCCCGTTAACCTCAGCAGTTGCATAACCCAATATGCAACAGTTCTTAAAGTTTTCATCCTTTAGAAAATAAATAGGGTAATAAGGCCTTAGCGATGTCAAAACCTCTTCAGCTGAATCGAGCGCTTAATTCCATCTTTAAAGTGTGATCTCAGTCTCGCGGATAAAGCATGCGGTGACAGATCCCGTCGCCCAAAGCTTTTGAAGTAATGGGCGAAGCTTGCTCGAGCCTGCCTCATTTTCCAAGGTTAGGTCTGGGACTAAAGTCACGACCTCTTGCCTTCCCATTGAAAAACAGCTAGCTTTTAATCTCCCTTCAAAATATGCTCACGGTCAGGTAATTTAGCAACTTGAAAATTATGGGCCTTGGCAGATCAGAGGAGGAGGTTTGGCTCTAAGGGCTCGGTGGCCCCTCTTGATAATATATTCAGGCCCATTTGTGAGGGGCCTGTGACTTCTTTAAAAGCTTTGTAGGAGGAAACTGTGTTAGGTCCCTCTTCTCCTTCGGAGACCTAATAAAAACCAGGTTGTTACGTCTACTTCTCCCTTCTAAATGGATTGAGGGCGATCTTCCAACTCCCTGACCATCTTTTGCACTCATTAATAGCAGGCCACTTTTCCATTGGTTGCTCGATTGAAGAGGTTCTGGCTTCAGTGTCCGTCACCCGGCGGGCACTACTGGAGTCATGCCTTGGCTTAATTCCGCCCTCGTCTATCAATTTGAATAGGGGCCTCCTTAATGGATTGTCCAGATGGATTTGTAAATCTTTGAAGGTAATTTCCTCTTCCGCGATCGATGGCGATGAGCTCAAAGCGTGGCCGCTTGGCCTCCAGTTCTTGGTCGAAACTTGCATCGCGGAGTTGACGGTCGGGTCAACCTTATTACTCCGCTAATTGTCACCAGCCTTTAGTCAAATCGATGGGGACAAAAAAAGCAGTGGTAGCGATTTGACTGCAGGTTCTATTCTACGAGGAGAGGGAGACCCGAAAAGCTGCAGCTACTCCTCCATGCGCGTCACGTGACCCCCACGTCTCCTTTTCTTAGAAAGTGGATTCTGGTTGTGTGACTTGACAGGTTTTGCATGAAAATCATTAAGGTGCCTCACAGATTGTTGGGACTCTCTGATCAAAGCTTTGGGACTGCTTGTAGCTCCCTACCAGACCAACTGCAAGTCAGCAGCTACCATACATGGTACAGGTAGTTCAGCAAGGTGCTTGCAGGTACTGCACCAGGGAGAGGATAAGCTGCAGTGATATTACGCAGTCGCTATTATCCTGCAAGACACAACTTGAGATGGCTTTGGCAGGCTACAGTTTAGGCCACAAGCATCAACTCAAACTGTTAAGTGAAACTGATTCCAGAAATGTCAGTGAAGAGGGACAGGTTAGTGTCTGATACATTGATAAATAGACAATAACTGCAGAAAAAGGCATGTGGGCTCACCAGTCTGCCCACCTTACCTAGCTACACTGCACTCTCCTTAGTGGCCATCCATCCCCTTTGTTTCTGATCCTCCCCTCCCCATCTCGCTAAAAATACCACCAACAGCTTAATCTGGTTCAATGTCAGTTGGCATTCATCTGTATCCCCCTCCCCGGGATGAGGCTGAAAATAGGCAGAATTGTCTAGTCCTTCTTTCCTGGTAAACAAAAACTAAATAACTAAATAAAATACAAGAGGTCAGCCTATAGGAGATTCAGAAAGACCGTGAAGAAAGTGGATAGGGAAAATTACCTAAGGTTGGCCAGTGTGGCAAGCAAGGTAGTCCAGCGGGCTAAGGCACAAAAAGAACTGCAGATTGCTGAGGGAATTAAGAAGGGGGAGAAGGCCTTCTTTCACTATATAAGTGAGAAAAGGGACAGGAAGGATGGGATTGTCAGGCTTCAGAAGGGGGAAGAGTGGGTAAAGGATAATGGGGAAAGTCTTCAACAGGGAAAAAGACAGAGCAGTGCCTACAGGGGGAAGAAGAGGAGCAGGGGGGAAGGTAAGCACAGATGTAGTGATAGAGGAAGAGGAGGAGGAGAGAGTGAGGGAGGGGTTGCTGGCACTTAAGGTGGACAGATCACCAGGCAGACTGGATGGGCCTTGCGGTCCTTATCTGCCGTCAACTTCTATGTTTCTATGTTTCTATGCCCAGATGACATACACCCAAGGGTACTGAGGAAGCTGGCTGGGGAGCTTGTGGGGCCACTGGAGGGCCTGTCCAATAGTTCACTGGAGTTGGACATGGTACCCTAGGACTAGAGAACAGCAAATGTGGTGCCCCTCCATAAGAGTGGTCCCAAAGAAGACCCAGGTAATCACAGATCAGTCAGTCTGACCTCAATCATGTGCAAGCTCATGGAGTCCATACTTAGGGAAAGGTTGGTAAAGTATCTAGAGAAGAATGGTCTCCAGGATGTGAGGCTGCACAGGTTTATGGGAGGGAGATTGTATCAAACAGATCTGATTGGCTTGCTTTGACTGAGTTGCTAAGGCGGTAAGACAGGGGCAAGTGAATTCAGACATCCTTTATCTGGACTACAATAAGGCCTTTGACTCCTAACTTCCTTACAAAAGGTTCATCAGGAAGTTGGCAAATCTGAGGTTGGGGAGAAATGACCAGGTGGGTAGGAAACTGGCTGAGGAACAGGATTCAGAGGATGGTGGTGGGGGACAGTTATCCAGGGAAGTCACCAGTAGGGTCCTGCAGGACTTAGTGCTGGGGCTGGTGTTGTTCAATGTCTTCATCAATGACATTTGGGATGGCATTAAGGGCAAATTGTGCCTATTCGTAGATGACACCGGAGAGTGGACACAGCTGAAGGAATTCAGGACCTGCAGGATAATCTGAGAAAGCTTGAGAGGTGGTCAGGATTTAGCAGCTTGGCTTCAGTGCAAGAAAAGCAAAGTTATGCACATATGGCTTTGAACCATGACAGAGTGATTACCTGGGTGTGGTCTGGGTAACAGCAACAGGAAGAGGAAAGACCTGGGAGCATGATGATCACTAGCAACGAGGCACTCCACATTGCAATGAAAGCATGTTGAGGCTAACACGATGGTGGATGCATACAGTAGCCAGAGGAATCAGCAGTAGGTGGGAGGGGTTATACTGCCTTTGTACAGGAGTCCTGGTGAGGCCAAATCTAGAGTATGGAGTATGGTACTATTTACACACCTTAAAAAGTATATCAACCCGCTGGAGACAATCCAGAGAAGGGCAACAAAGATGACTGTGACTCAGCAGAGTAAGGCATATGAAGAGAGGTTGGGGCCCCGAATATGTTCTCGTTGGAGGAGAGGAGGGGGAGAGGGGACATAATTGAGACCTTCAAGTACTTAAAAGGAAAAATAGGGTGGATATGGAGGGTTTCTATAAGCTTAATGGCAACTGAAACACAAGGGGACATAGCCTTAAGTTGGGGGGGACAGAGTTTTAGCAGAGAGGTTCGGAAGCACTTTTTCTTGGAGATGGTGGTGGCCAGTTGGAATGTGCTGCTAGAAGAGGGGGTCTCGAAGAAGACAGTGGACAGCTTCAAGAGAGGCTGGGATAGACATAAGGGGAAAGTAAGGGTCATGATAGGGCAGATGGAAAGGATGGGAGGACGGGGGGGTAGAGTCAACAGCATAAACTGAGGACCATGCAATATGAGCAGACTGGAGAGACAACATGGCCTTATTCTGCTGGCTTCTTCATATGTTTTTATGTTTATATTATTCCAATTATACAAAGGCTTGTGAATTAAAAAGAAAAAAGATGAAAAGGTACAGTTTAAAGTAGAGTTTTTGCTATATTTAATGGGTAGGTTTACTTAAAAAATAGTGCTGATTTATTGTTTTAACCAGTAGGTGGAGCTGCTGTGCTGTAACTGTGGCACCGCACCCAAGTCCCACGCTCAACCTTTGTGTTGTTTTTCTGTGCTCTTTATCTCCATGGTATACTGTGTTAAGCCCAGGTTTTGCCAGTGATTAATATTTTCTCATTTTATTTCTCTCTTCCTCTCCCTCACCTTCATGCTCACACCACCTGAGGTGTGAAGTTGCCCCCAGCTGCAGCTCTGACAGTCATGTCTGTTGGAGACTTCACCCCATATTGACTATAGGTGGTTTGTGTGCCTTCTCCCAGAAGTGGGTTTTATCAGGAGAACTGACCAAAGCCAGAAATGGGAATCGGATAAGTCACTGAAGCATGGTATTTTACGTACTCAGTATGTTTCTGTCATCTTGCCAGTGTGTGGACTGCGAGGAGCCTGGGAGGGACTGCCATGAAGCTGATCATATTGACAGCTTTTTCTTTTGTGAATGGGAAGTGTCAGAAGAGTGAAAGGCAGTGCTAGCTTGTAAAGTCAATCTGACAGCTTTTAGTTTCAGTTACAACATTCTTTTACTGTAAATAAACAAAAGCATTAAGCATGTTCGGAGTTAGGATGTTCACCAAGTAGGAACTGCCAGTACAACAGGGGACTGATGTGAAGCAGACTGCAAACTCAGCTTTCAAGTTTCTCATTTTTTTCTGTTTTTTGGAAATAAGAAAACAAAAATGATAACAGGGATTTGGGGGACTGTGAGGGTTCTAGGTTTCCTTTTTATATATTCAATGTGACAAGCAGTTTGAGGTTTGACTGATAGAAGCTTTAATGAGTGTTATTTATTGTTATGTTCTATTTATTTGTGTTATACATTTTTGTATATACCTTTGCTGTTTGTCTTTTTTATACTCTGTAAGGGCACCCAGAGCCTTTGGGGAAGAGCACCCAACATAAATAAAATCTACTACGACTACATTTTGGTGGTTTGTGTGGTGTGGGGGGGAGGGATTTACATTTTTAACAGTTTAAGTACTAGCAAAATGAGAGTCGAATGCCAGTGCCAAAGTGGGAAACTTGGTCATGGCATGTGCGTTGATTTTCTCTTAGTCGCTTGTCATTTGGTTGTGTGTGGTGGGACTAGGTCCATGATGTTGTGTTGGATAACATCACGAGGCTAGCTCCTGGACTCCAATCAGAGTTCAGGATTTTCTTGACATTATTATATATTATATTTTTCATTTGTGTGTGGAGGTTCATACTGTAGACAACGTTTCTTGAAGTGTGACTACACACACACACACACACACACACACACATTATAGTGGCTACAGTGATGCCTCCCCAGTCTTAATGGACCTAGTAGCAATTGTGCCTCTAGGGGTATATCATAGTCGTGTTACACAGAAACATAGAAGTTGTCAGCAGATGGTGACCGTGTGATCCATCAAGTCTGCCCTTGGTTTCCAACCCCCCTTACTTAGCTGACTGCTTGAGTATCCCACATTGTCTCGTCCCATGCCCACTTGCATTCCCCCATCTTGGCTCCTGCCCATTCTCTCCTCCTGCAGGCTATTCCATGGTTCCACAATGCTCTGTGAAGAAGAAGAATTTCCTCATATTGCTCTTGAACTTCCTCCCCTTAAGTCTAAGGTCATGACCTCTAGTCCTGTTGTAGTCTTTTAATTGAAGAGGTTCTACATATGCACCCTATTTGTTGCCTTTAAGGTATTTTAAATGTTTTAGCTCATGTCCCCATGATTCCTGAGCTGCTCTAGGGAGAGGTCTGAGGTCACATAGCTTGAAAGGGTTTAAGGCTCTGAGCTGCAAATCTGGTGACATCCAGCAGACCAGACCAGGGTTTAAATCCTACAGCCCACAGTTGCATACTGTGTGACCCTGAGCAAGTCACTTAACTTCCTTGTGCTCCCAGGTTGCACCTGGAAACAAGCTTCGGCTTAGTGTACCTTTCCTGGTTAAGCAATTTCCCCTTTCCCTCTTGCCTTGTACAGTTTCTGATGCAAGCCCCACACCATTTTTGTTACTCTTCTGTGTACCGTCTCCAGCCTATGTCCTTCCTGAGGTGTGGCCTCCAGAACTGGACACAGTACTCCAAGTGAGACCTTACTAGGGATTGATACAGGGCATGATTACTTCATGCCTTCTGCTTGTGATGCCCCATGCCTATGCATCCCAGGATGCCACTAGCTTTTAGTGCTGCCTTTTCACATTGTTTACTGACCATGAGGTCATCTGATATGATCACCCCCAGGTCTCGCTCCAGCCTAGTAGCCACCAGCTGCTCTCCTCCCATTAAGTACAGTTTCTCTGAGTTACATTTTCCCAGGTGCATGACCCTGTATTTTTTGGCATTGAATTTCAATTGTCAGATCCTGGACCACTCCTCCAATTTTCGGAGATCAGCTTCCATGCTATGCTGTCCCTCTCATATGTCCACCCTGTTGCCGATTTTGGTGTCATCTACAAACAGGAACACCTTTCCATTCAGTCCATCTGCAATGTCACTGATGAATATGTTGAAGAGGATCATTTAGAACCAAGCCATGCAGAACCCACTAGTCACCTTCCCTCTTCTAACAAGTTGCCCATTCACTAATACTCTCTGAGTTCTTACGTAACCAGTTCATTACCTCGGCTTTAACTCCCATGTTCTACTCCAGTTTTGACTAGTCTCTGTATGGAACAGAATCAAAAGCTTTGCTGAAATTCAGGCAAGCCACAGCCGCTGCCCCACCTGATCCACTGTTTGGTAGTGAAAAATCAATCATGTTTGTCTGTGGGACCTCCCTGCAGTGAGGCAAATGTTGATTTTGTTGAAACTGACCAGTTTGCTCCAAAAGCTACAAAAATTCTTTCCTTTGGGACTCCATCATTTTTGTATGATGATAGACTATCTGGATAGTAGTTTCCCTGGCTGTTTCCACTTCAATCTTGTGGAGTGGTACACTACTGTTGCTAAGCACAATCTTCCGGCACCTCCCCATTCCTCAACAATTTGTTGAAGAGCATTACTAAGGGGGCTACCAGTTCTCTCCCAAGTTATTTAAGTATTCTTGGGTGTATCTCATCTGGCCCCATAGCTTTATCTACCTTTAACTTGTCTATTTCCTCTAGGACCCTTTCCTGTTTGAAGGGACCCGTGTCTATTCCTACAATTGGACGCTTCTTTGTGCCTTGTGTTGGTCTGTTTCTGTCTGCTTCCTGTGTGAAGACTGAGCAGAAGTGCTCGTTAGTGCCTCTACCTTCTCCCATCTTGCTCTGTGAGTTTGTCTGTCCCTTTTTATGTTGGCCTTGCGGCAGTGGGAGGTTTAAGGTGGTGGCTGTTGGGTGAATACAGGGCATGCATCAGTAAGTGTGTCCCTCATTCCCCAATCAGCCTGCATGCCAACTTTGTTATGGGGTGAAGTTTTTGGTTGTGGGTGGTGTTGTTGCTTAAAGTGTGTAAAGGAACAAGTGTAGTATTTTGTTGCAGGGAGAGGGAGTAAATTGTCGTAGGGGTGATTTGCTCCATAGCAGTGATGTTTCTTTCTATTTTTATTTAGGATATTATAGAAATATAGAATTGATGTAGATAGTGATTTGTTTAGTTTGGTTATTTTTACTGATGGATCAGGTAGATTCTAGTTAATTAGTAGTTTGCTTTTTTACTTTTACTTTTAGAATTGTTTTATGATTGTTCTATGTATGTTTCTATTATATATTGTTTTGGATTTACAATTTCTTTTGAGTGTGTTTATATTTGTTTGCATTTTTGTGAAATATTTTTAAATGGCTTTTGAGTTGCTTTCTATTTTCAAATAGTTTTTGTTTCTGGTGGCATTTTTGAAAGATGTATTTTCTTGGATTTTTGTTGATTTTTATGTACTTTTGAAAGTTGTTATGTCTTTCTTTGTTTATATATAAGTTTTGGTGTTCTTTTATAGGTTTTCTGGGTGTGCAGACTTCCTGTACTATTTTTAGTTGTTTTCTTCTGGATGTAGCTTCCATTCTGTCTATGTCTTTGTGGAGATTGGGTCTCCAGAACTGCACGCAGTAGTCCAGATGTGGTCTCACCAGCTGTCTGTACAGAGGGATAATAACTTCCTGTTTTCTACTGTGATTCCTCTCCCTATGCATCCCAGTAATCCCCAGCCCTCCTTGCTGCCTCTCACATTGCTTGCCCACCTTTAGGTCATCTGATATGACTACCCCCAGGTCCCTTTCCATTTTTGTTGTTGTTAGTATCTCGCTTCTATTGTGTACTCTTTCCCTGGTTTTTGTTTCCCAGGTGCATTACCTGCACTTCTTAGCATTGAATCTAAGCTGCCATACATTTGACCATTCCTCTAACCTTGCCAAGTCCCTTCTCATCCTTTCCACCCACCCTGTGCATCAACTCTGTTGCAGATCTTTGTGTCATCTGCAAAGAGACATACTTTTCTTCCAGTCCCTCTGCAATGTCGCTTATAAAGACACTGAAGAGGACCGGTCCTAATACTGAACCCTGCAGTACCCCACTACTAACCCCCCTTTTTTCAGAGTGGACTCCATTTACTATTACTCTCTGTGTCCTATTCTCCAGCCAATTCTTTACTCAGGCTGTCATCTTGGGACCCACTCCCAGGCTGGCTAATTTGCATATTAATCTTTTGTGTGGGACTGTGTCAAATGCCTTGCTAAAGTCTAGGTAGGCCATGTCCACAGCCCCTTCCTGATCAACTACTTGTAGTACAGTAATCTTTGTAGTACAGTGATCTTTTTGCTGTATTCTTCAGCAGGGTGCTTGCGACATAATACCAAAGAAAACCCACAGAAAACAAGCTTATCCTGCTTAGGTTCCCAACTGCTATCTGGTTTAAATGGCAGATTTATTTTCTATTAACTTGCCTTTAAGTCACCTTATGGTTTACTACTGAACTCTTTTCTTTTTATCTTTTTTCCATATGTGTGTGTGTGTGTCTCTGTGTCCACACACACACACACACACACACACACACACACACCCTATTCAGGGCCACTCTACCAGGGGCATGGTCACTTTGGTTGCCTGCTTCAGGGGCGTCACAGCAGTAGAGATTTGAGCTGCTGCCACTTGGGAGTACTGTCCACTCTTCACTAAGCACTACAGTCTGGATTGTTGCTCTAAACGAACCAGTTTGGGCTTGGCAGTGTTGCAGGGCCTTCTCTCCTAGCTTACCGTCTTCTAGTCTGTACTGCAATACTGCTTGGGACTCGCTCCTAAGGTGTGACTTGCTGAAGGAGATATCCTCGAAAAAGAACAGTTACTACCCAGTTTATTGGACCCTACTTAAGAACCTGCCAGCTCATTCACCCCTGCTGTCTTTCCCTCCCCATACACACAGTTTTGCTTTTCAACTTCTATTCTTAATCTGTCTATCATCATGTTTTCTCCTAGATTCACACACCTATTTTCCTTCCTTACATATATATCCCGTCTCATATCTTACCTCTCCACTAACTTTGCCTAATTATCTCTTTAAAATTATTCCTGAAGACCTATGATCAAAATGCAGATTCTAACTCTATTTTCTATTTTAACATGCATACCACTTTTCTGTTTTGTCAACAGTAAGTCAAGTAATAGTTAAAGAGCCATGGATGCCTCAAGAAGAACTTTGCAAAACATAATATTTGGACACAAAGCAGTTTCAAATTTCTCATTAACTTTGTATTTTTATCCCCATTATTTATTACTGAGGTCATATGCATGAAAACAGGATTGTTGTTTCTTGAGGGCTCATCAGCTCCTATTGCTTCTTCCCAATGTGATGTCATAATATTGATTGTGACATCACAGTTATTTCCATGGCAACAGACTGTGATGTCACAACAGAGATTATGATTTCAAGCAGGAGTAAGCTATAGAGGCAGATGAACTCTAAGGGATACAGATCTCGTTTTGTGGGAATTTCTTCACTAATAAATAAGAGGAGAAATATATAGAAAATATATGAAATAACATCTGAACTGTGTCTGAACATTGTTTTTTTAAGTTTTCCTTAAGGCGCAGCTGTTCTTTAAGTATTTTATTCATATCACTTACCGTGGAGTCCCACAAAGAAAGTAAGAACAACACTTTTAAAAAGCTAGTACACTGTCTGAAATTAATATGAACTTTTAGAAGAAATGATTTCTTATGTTCTATTCTCCTTCACCATCAGTAGTTTGATCTCATTGACTGTGACACTATAGCTGACCAAGACAAGACACTCACCCACTGCCAGACTGGTCACTGGTGTTGTCAAAATGAGTGAGGTCACAATGAATGCTGATTAATAAAGTATGACCAGGAACTAAACTAGCTATGTCAGCTTCCAAAAGAAGTGCTGTTCTTCACATCACATTTAATACTATCAAGTACAAAACCATCCAATGGATAAAAGAAAAAAATACTTCATAAATGAAAAGTAACAACTGGCTACTTTTAGACACTATTAACAATTATGTCTGCTGTATACTGTGCTACAGAGCTTTGAAAGCTTGGCATCACAGGGTTTCCCCAGAGATGTCATACAAGATATGAGAATTTCTGTTCAAAAGTCAAGATATATAGAGGCTCATGCCCCCCCTCCCCTGAAGATTTGTGGGAAAAATAAACACCAGATGGTACATCCTGACATCAGGTTTTAATAGCACCATGTTGGAATAAACATGCAGAACCACAGGTTCACATAAAAAAGTCCAGAGAGAACCAATACAGAGGGTTTCAGCAAAATCAAAGAGAATGGAAAGTAGGGAGAAAAGGCAAACAGAGGGGGTAACAGCAATCTACTCTCCTGGGCAGACTGCAACAGAGGAGACAGCACAGTTGAAGGTAATTAATTTGTCTGATTATTACCTATCACCATTGAAAGAATACATTTTGAATTTCCTTTGTACCAATTATCCCTATCAATAAGTTTCAAAAATATACTGACTTGAAGATGGCTTGCAGATATCTGAGTCTTACACCATTTTTCAATAATAAAAAACAAAAGCTGAGATGTGTCACAAACGCACTCTGCAGGTCAGGCCTCTACTCCCACAGTGCCAACCTCAGAGCACAACAGTGTGAACAGGTAGCAGACAGGGTAACCCTCGTCTGATTTTGGGTCTGATTCACATTTAGTCTCAAGTTCTGGGGGGATTCAAACTGTGAACCTTATACTAGCATACCCAATGCACAGGCTCAGCCAGTACCATCTTCCGGAATTGTGTACAATTTTCCTAAGGGCACCAAGCCAGGCTTCAAAATAAACCTTAAAACTCTATGAGAGATCTTAGGTATATTCTTACCTTTTACTCAAGCTCAGTAACACCGTCAAGCCTTTTAAACCATTGTCAGACTTAACCATCTATATGTCACATGCAAAAAAAAAGAACTGGCAGACACCCAGGCAGTCTTTCAAAAAAAAGTATTTTACTTAAAGATGATAAAAATATGAAAAATGTAAACACAGAACAATATATCAAAGAGCTCACAATCACATAAAAGAACAACGGCAAAGTGCAAAACAAAAATACCTACCACCATACAGTTAGATGTTTTCTATCTAATGTAGTACCTCTGTAAGTGCCTTTAAGTGAGTTTCTCTCGGAGACCCAAAATAATATGTCATATTCCCCAGTTACAAGGATACATTTCAACTCCATCTCCTCACCCCCTTGGTGAGTCCTCTAGCTTCTCCTTTATAGAATTAAAAATTCCAGACATGATTTTGTAGCAGGAGGTATGTTAAATAATGTCATATCAGCAAAAATTCCACATCTTAAATAAGACTCCTTAATTAAAAAAAATTTCTTTGATCTTGTGTGGTTCTTATTCCCAATGCATAACAAAGGGTTTTACAACTTTTAACACCATGTTGGTATCAAATGTTCTTCCTATAGGAATCATAAAACTTTACGAGCCCTACATCCTGGCAGCTGGGTCAGTTCTAATTAGGACAAAAAAACAGGAGACCTTTAATCAGGTCTCTGGTCTTTTTAATTACTTCCTGGTTTCAGGTCACTTGTCACTGCTAACACCTTGATGTATGCCAATATTCACATCCTCTGGTCAGTTAAATAACCTGTAGCTTCACTGAAACCTGGGGGGGGGCACCCATGGAAACACAAAGCACAGGCTGTCTTATGTGAGACAGTCACATACTATATTTTATATTACAAATATCATACAATAATCATAACCGGCTGGCCAGGCGTCACACTTCTCCCCACCTAAACTGAATTTGGGGGCTCTATTCCCTGTATGGGATGAGCTCCACAAGTCAGTTCACTCCTCATACAGATGCGACAAGCCATCTGTGTTCTGATTGGTCGCTCCAGCCCTATGTAAGATTGTCATGTCATACCCTTGCAAGGCAAGACTCTATCTTAATAGTCTACCATTAGTTTTTCCCATTTGTGTCAGCCAAACCAGGGGGTTGTGGTCAGTTTGCACCTCAAAATGCTGCCCATATAAGAATGGTTCTAACTTCTTTAGGGCCCACACTATGACAAGACACAGTGGAGTGACCCTGCTCCCTGGGAAGTAACTTTTTACTCAGGTACACTACAGGGTGATCTTTCCCTTGGTTGGATGTCTGACTCAGTACTGCCCCAATACCCACATCTGAGGCATCAGTCTGGATTATAAAGGGTCTGCTATGTCAGGACTTGCCAATACAGGAGCACTGCACAGTGCCTCCTTCAGTCTGGTAAAGGCTTTTTTCACAGGCTGGTTTCCAAGTAATTTTCTTAGGCATCCTTTTCTTTACCAGGTCAGATAGGGCAGCAGCCAGGGCACTGTAATTGGGTACTGCAGTTGTGATTACATTTGGATCCCAATACCAAATATGATCCCAGCCTCTAACTCCTCTCCCACTCCTACACAAACTCTCAAGCCAGCAGACATACAGAGAAATGATTCAGATGGTGCTTTTAAAATGAGATCCAACTTCCTTCCACTACCCAGTGCGGCCAGTTTAACTTTCCAAACTCTACGTGAAAAGGACTTAGTGGAACTTTTTGAAAATCCTCTGTAGCTGCACTATTAAAACCTGATGACAGCAGAAAGAGAAACCCTAAACAAGTTGCAGCAACTCAAGCAAGCAACTATAAAACCTGCCAATAATGGCAGAAGCACTATTTTATTGAACACTTGTGATTATGTACAGAAGATAAACAGATAACTGCCTAACAGAGATGTCTATAGAAAATAAGAGTATGATCCAACACGTAAAGTATGTACTATAACTGATAAAGCAGTTAAATCAGAATACAGTAAAAAAAAATGTCAGCACTAGAGATTATTTTTAACCTCACCCCCACACACACATATGACTAGGCCTACACTATACATTGTATAGGCAGTAGAGTGCAGTGGTCTAAGGCTCTGAACTACAAACCTGGAGACCTGGGTTTGAATCCCACAGCTCCCACTTGCATACTGTGCGACCCTGAGCAAGTCACTTAACTTCCTTGTGCTCCCAGGTCGCACCTGTAAACAAGCTGTCAGCTTAGTGTGTCTCTCCTGGTAAAAAAAATAAATACATTGTTCTGAAGGTGCACAATACATTAGTTAATCCCCATGGAGACCTACTGTAAGCAGAATGGGGTCAATAATGGAGTCTTTGTAAACATATGTCAACTATTTACATCAGACCTTTTGTGATGCCATTAAGTTTATATGCTAAAGATATAGGGGACATACTGAAGAGTTTATAGAGGACATGGAACTGGAGGAAGGTATACAGTATACTTAGATATCCTAGATGTAAAGACACTTTACACAAACATACCCAAAGAGGGGGCATTGGATACCTAGCCTATTGCCTCAACCTCCAACAGCATGACGTCTTACCCCACCCCCACAAAGAATTCCTGTTGTAGTTGTCAGTTTGTCCTCAAGTTCCATGCATTTATCTTTTTAGAGAGTTTTCTTCTTAGAGGTAAAAGGTACAGTCATGGGGGTCACTTTTGGCCCCAGCTGGCTAACTTGTACCTAGGTTTACAGTAACAATATGTCATCAATCCAGACAATAACTCATTCTTTCACAGACTACTGCTATACTGATGCTGTGGTTGCCATTTGTTTTTATTTAATCATTTGTTAACTGGGTAGGGACACAGGACAAAAAGCCCTTTTTCAGATCCAACCTGGATAGTCACAATACAAAATTACATGACATCAAATAATACCACAGTTACTTAATACATTTACAAATTTTTTATTTATTTATTTTTATTTTAAGAGACAAGATATAGAGGACTGTAAATACATTCCATCACGTTATTACATAAGCCAAGTGTTTTATACAAGTAAATACTGCCCATTATGATTACATTATTATAAAATATTTATTGTACAGCATGAAAGAATTTGCAGTTTCCATTTAATTCAATCTAGTCTTTGACAATTCTAGGCAAGCGGCTGGGTGACTCCTCAATTATTTTCATCAACACCCCTCCCCATGGAACAAATCCTGGGTTTGAGAGGACATGCAGTACCCATCTGCCCATTTTAATTCAAAGGGGCAATTTATTTTGAAATTTTGCAATTAAATATTCTGATTGTAGATCTCTAGAATAATCGCGCCAATCCCCTAATGAAGGAGTTAAAGGTGTCATCCATCTCGGGTTATCGCTTTTCTGGCTACAAGTACATAAACTGCGAGTAGAGTATGGTCCCATCTTGGTCTGTGGGGAGGAGATAAACTGAGAGGACCACTATTTCTGGTGTCAATTCAATGTTATCTCCCAAAGAGTCTCCCCATTCCAACTGTAGTAAACACCAAAATGGGGTCAATCTGGGACAAAACCAACAAATATGGCCCAAATCAGCTAATGCACAGTTACATCCCCCTCCAGTGGGCGCCATAAGACTCCGGAAGATATTTTGTTAATAATGCTGGGGATTGAAAATATCTTGATCGGGATTTCCATGCAAACTCCCTCCAAATATTGAAAGAAGTTATCTTAATAGCTTTCAAAGTTGCCTGCTGCCATACCAAGAAGGGGAACCTGTAAATCTAGGTCTCTATTCCAGGCCTCCAGGATCGATAATGAAGAATCCCCCTATTAAGCCCTAAGTATTTTGTATAAATGACCAATTAACTTTCCCCATAAGTCACTCTCCAGGGTATCTTTTAATAAAATCCAAAAAGATGGAGAAGAAGAAGGTGGAGGAGGACGGATCAAAATCTCCCTCTGCCGTAAAATATAGTTTCTCACCTGCGTGTATCTAAATACGTTCTCTATCGGGTAGAGAAAAAGCATTCTGAAGATTTGGAAAGGGACAAACACCATTGGTATCAAGGAACTGGTAAAAATAATTGAGGCCCAATCTTCTCCAAGAGTGAAAAGTAGTGTCCAAACTAGCAGGGAGAAAGTTCTCATCAGCCGATATCAAGGTGTAAAAAAGGATGTTTGTTTTAATGTTTTATGCTGTCTTGACTCTGTACCATATCCTCAAAATCTGTGCAGTGAATACTCGTAATCTCTCAAAGAAGGAGCGCCTCCTTGAGGCAGAAACTACTTTCGATATCATGTAGGTCATTAATCACAAATTCAGTGTCCTTCCAGATTCAGAAGTTGTGATGAACCATATTAGTATAATTTTAAGAGAAGCTGCTGTTGCATATAGACTTGGTTTGGGAGGTTAACTCCTCCTGATCCACTGAGGAGCAAAGCAGTAAGAACCGTACCCTAGGTCTCTGACCCTTCCAAACAAAGTCAGAAATAATTTTGTACCAAGATTTCAAGTAATAATTAGCTAGGAAGATTGGGACATTCTGAAAAAGATATAATATCTCAGGAGGATATTTAGGCATATCGTTTCTATACACTGGAAAAAAGTTAGTCTATATCTTCCCCATTTTTTAGGTCCTCCTGAATCTGTACTGAAATCAGCTCAGTTCACCAATTCCAAATGGAGCAAATTAATTGGGATGTGTATTCCAAGATATTTGATTTTAGTGCCTCTCCATTTCAAGGGGAGATCATTTTTCAAAATATTAGAGGGTTGGAAATTAAACATTAAGGCTTCAGTTTTGGAGATATTTAATTTGAAATTGGCCAGTCTTTCATATTTCTGAAGCAAGTCCAATGCTGCTGGTATAGAAGTTTCTGGGGAGAGAAGGGTAAGAAGAACGTCATTGGCAAACAACGCTACCTTATAGCTTTTTTGACAGAGGGGAATTCCCTCAATACGTGGATCAGACCGTAAGGCCATTGCTAAGGGCTCAATACAAAGAGCAAATAGGGCCCGGGAGAGGGGACTTCCCTGTCTGGTGCCTTGGAGCAGGAAAATAGGGGAATAAAGGGCCCCATTAATCCCAATGTAAGCTTTCGAGTGGTCGTAAAGACACTGAAGTAAAAGAAGGAAAGAAAGGGGAAAAGACACGGACCCAAGGACATCCCAAAGGAAACTCCCAGAGACCCTGTCAAAAGCTCCTTCAGCGTCCAGACTTAGTAAAGCTATAGGTATTTGTCTGTTGTGGGTATGTTCGAGTAATAGTATAGTACACCTAATATTATCTGATGTACTTCTAGCTTTAATGAAGCCAGACTGGTTGGGGTGGATAAGGTCCGGAAGAATGGTCTCTAATCTTGTGGCCCATATGGCCATAACAACTTTATAGTCTTCGTTCAGGAGAGAGACCGGAAGGTAAGAAAAAATATTTGTTGGCTCCTTATCTGGCTCAAAGATTGGAGTTATAGTAGCATATCCCCAAGAGGGAGGTGGAGCTCCCCCTCCTGGACAGCTCTATAGGTCAAAAGGAAAGGGGGTAAAAGAAACCCTGAGAGTTTCTGATTCCATTCTGCGGCAAATCCATCCTCCCCAAGGCACTTATTAGTCTGAAGGGCTTTTATTTGGGCGAGAACCTCGTCTGCGCCTATAGAAGCTTCCAAAGAATATCTTTGGGATTCTGAAAGGGTAGAGCGAAAAAGGCCTTCCTGTCTTCTGAAGATGGTGGGTCCAAGGGAGGGTCATAGAGGGATTGATAGTAAGAAAAAAAAAAAAGAAGAACGAATATGATCGTCCAAATGTGATATTCTCTTAGTTATCGGGTGTTTAACTTTTAGAATAGTTGCCGCACATCTGCGAGCACGGAGTTTGCGTGCCAACATGTGGGACCTACTGACTTCCTCCCTCATAATTGGATTGTTTTAAATAAGTAAGGGCTTGCATCACTCGTGCATCCATTATTTTTTGAATCTCCCGTTTGTTTCGTTTAATCTTTCTCTGTAGAACCACCCTGTCCCCATCTCGATATAAGAGCTGATAGGACTGTAACTGTTCTACCAAATAATTATAGGATGCCTCCAATTTCCTCCTCTTCCTAGAAGAGTATTCTATGGTCTTCCCTCTAATTACTGCATTGAGGGTATCCTATATAAGTGGGTCCGAGGTTTCTCCTGTATTGTTTTCCCATAGTATTTGAGGTATTCTGTTGTTTAAATATTCCATTTATTCTGCGTCCCTTAGTAGGGATGTGTTCAAACACCATGTTTTTTAAGCGTGGGGCCTTACCCAGTAAAATTTTAAGAGTCAAAAGGTGGTGGTCTGAAAGAATTCGGGATCCTAGGGTTAAATCCTGAATGAGAGAAAAATGTTCACAGGTAACAAAAAAAGTAGTCCAAATGGGAATTTGTATGGTATCAGGGAGAAAAAAAATTAAAGCCTGAGCTTGTATGGAAAAGCTTCCTCCAGACATCCTCCACCCCAAAGTGTGAGAAAGTTCCCCTAGGATATTTACGAACACTCGAAGATAATACATTTACAAATTGATTTCATTAATAAAAATTGTTTAAACAAAGTCTTAAAACATGCAATAGAATTAGTCATGCATATAGACACTAGTAAAGAATTCCAGAATCACTTAGAATCTGAGGCGCAAAGAGGGCCGACCAAGAAATAGCTCCTTTAGGATAAGGTGTAGTAATTCTTGTTTCAACCAGTAGTTATACATTTATCTAAGTTTCTTTTAAAATGTTATCTGCTTGTACTTATTATAACTTTCTCCAGGAGTCTGTTTCACAAGTTAGCTGAACATTGTAATAGTATTTTCTTTCGTTTGTTCTAAAGTGATCAAATTTTACTTGCAATGGGTGGCCTCTAACAGCTAAATTATCTGTTTTATATTCAGTATTAAGTTCTGTCATTAAAAATAGATCATTCATTATAATAGAAGAGCATATCTCCTCTTTGCCTTCTTAATTTCAAACTGTATAAACCTAACTTATTTATCCTCTCATTAGAAGTGGAGTCTTTCAGGGTTTTGATTGTTTTGGTGAATCTACACTGAACTTTTTCCAATTTATTAGTCTCTATCCTGGTATGTGGACTCCACAACTGGCTACCATAATCCAACTGTGGCCTAACATACGACAGGTATAAAGGCATTAACACTGCTGTAGTTCTACTTTTAATATTTCTTGTTATTGCCATTAGTGTTCTATTTGCTTTGGCTACTACAGTGGTACAATGCAGTTTGAATTCTGATGTATTATCAATTGTAATGCCCAGATCCTTTTCTGCTGGTTTTTTTAATTACTTGAGTCAGAATTGTGGTGCAGAAATAGAAAAAGCACAAGACCCAAGTTTTTGCTTACAAATAAAAACTTCACGTAACTAGCCATTAGCTGACCTCAGCATGGATGGAACCTTACAAACTGAAATCAAATCTGACAAAGAAAACAATGGACTTAACGAAATCGACTTAAAAATCAAACATCCAAAGAAACATTCTATTCTTCAACTAAAGGACATTCAACCTAACTAAGAATACAAGTCGCAATGATGTGTAAGGTAAGAAACAGATAAAACAAAATGACAAATATTGTTATAGGTTACAGATAAAGTATTCGGCTCCTTGGTACCTGACTTATAATATAGACTGGCAGCATAATCAAGATGAGGAAGGAGGGACCCTATAGCTATAGATTTCCTTGTTTCAAAGGTAAAATAAGTCTTAAACTTAAATAGAAGGTCCAATTTCCGATTTACCATTCTGCTACTAAAATAACTTGCAAGAAAAAAAATTTATAGTAATAGTCCAGGGAGGGGCTGTGGATAGGGCCTACCTAGACTTTAGCAAGGCATTTGACACAGTCCCGAACAAGACATACAGATACTTAAACTGTTGCACTTGCTCAATGGTTGCCTCAGTCATATCTTGAAACAGTAAATTAGGATTACCCTTTAACATAAAATGTGTACCAAATAACATTGATTTTGTTTTATTTCAGTTTAATACCCTGGAGTTATTTGTAAACCAATTACAAACAACACTAAAATCCTGTTGGATAAAGGGAACAACAGCAGAAATAAAATTTGCTTGATAAAACAGAATCAGATCATCAGTGTAAAGAATGGTTTCACAAACTGAACATTGAGATGGTAACTGATTTACAAACAAAGAAAATAGCAAGGAGCCCAAAATGGACCCCTGCAGAACCCCACAACTAATAGAGGATTCATGAGACTCAACAGAACCAACATAAACCACCTGAGAATGCTTGGACAAATAATCCCTGACCCAAGCAACAGAAACATCGGAGAAACCTAAATCCTGCAACACAAGGCAAGCCAAATCATGCGTGATAATGTCAAATGCCTTGGTCAGGTCCACAAACACCACATCTGTCATTAAATCACTTTCAAACCTTCTAAGAATGGTATTTGTGAACCTGACCAAGGCTGTACCAGTGCCATAATTCCTTCAGAACCCATGCTGTTGTGAACATAATACACCATAGTCTTCAAGATATTCATTGATCTGACCGGCTACAATTTTTTCCATCATTTTACTTAAAGGGTTAAGAACTGAAATGGGGTAGGCCCGGTGGTGCGAAGGGTTGAGGCACTGGACACCACCTCGTGCCATGCTGGCGACTCGGAGTTTGGGAGTGAGTCAGGCGCCGGGGTCAGCAGGGATGGGATGAGGACTGAGCGCCCACAGGGCTGCTCTCCTCTCCTGGGGAGGTTGGATCTTGGACGGCATAGCAGCGCCTCCCAGTGGAGATCAGTGGTGCTGCAGTATGCAGGTAGCACATCTACAGCGTGGCTGACACAAGGCAGGGCTGCCCTGAGTCACTGCATGAGCAGTGTGCCACGCAATGGGGGGGAAGGCACCAGGAAAATGGAAAAGCCCAGTTCCGCCAGGGGTAGGTGGCGACACCTGACCCCCATGCCCACCGCCAGATCCACCTTGCCTGGCCTTCCAGTTCCTGTGCCTGGGCCCTCACCTACAGCTGGAGCCTATGTATGTAACAGCTCCCAAAGAGTAAGGGTGGCCCCAACCTGGAGGGGTTAAGCTGGGGGTGCTGGCTGTGGAAGGAGGTGGGAAAGACAGAGAGGCTCAGGGTGAAGGGACCTCAGGCAGGCAGGAATAGGCAGGTGCCTGAGAGAGACTCCATGGGCCATGACGGAGGGAAAAAACAGTTAAAAAAAAAAGAACTGAATGGGTCGAATATCCTCCAATAGTTCAGCAGGAGGTTTCTTTGGGATAGGTGCAGCTCTTGCACATTTCCAGTTGGAGGAGAACTGTGAAATTAGAGATAAATTAAAAATATAGCACAGAGGGTCAACAATATAAGGAGTAGCTAATTTAAGAAAATGCCTATCCAGTCCACCCCAAAATCACTAAACTAGGTATTGTATGCAAGAGTTTGTACACCACTTCTTTCCACCCTTTTAAAATAAAACTTGGGTATATCTACCTGTGAAGAGACAGAACAAGAATCAGCAACATTATCTCAGTAATGAAGTCCTTCTATAATTGGACAAATTAGTAAACTTTTCATATAAGAGATCAAGAATCACAGTTGTATCAGTTACTGCCTGATCACCTATTTTCCAATTTCTGTATAGAATTTCTCAATTTGGGAGACAATAGAGAATTAACATTATCCCAACATTTTCTAGAGTTCGACAAGTTAAGACTCAAACTGATCAGGAAAACATTTCTTTTTTGGCAGTTCTTACCATACTGGAGACTTGATTTCAAAAATAATAGTAAGTATTTAACGATGATGTCGTTAAACATTTCTTATACATTTCCCAAGCTAAATTCTTCTGCTTAATCATTTGTTTTATATCAACTGAAAACCGTTTATTAGGGACACCTCTGAGTCTTAAAGTATGCAAAGGACAACAAACATTTTGCACAGGAAGCAATAAATCAAAGAAAAAATCAAAGACCAAATTTACATCCGAAATACATTTCAGGTATGATCAATCAATTAAAGACAAGCGGGTAAATAATGCAGCTAGGTTTACTCTTTTGAAATTCTGAACTTAGCCTGTCTGAGGAGTTTAGTGTGCTTAAATTTCACAGCGTAGCCATATGGTTACTCACAGATTCTGGCAATACTCCTGAAGAACCAAGTATGTTTTCCTGTTAATGATAATACAGTCCAAAATTGAATGATTGGAGGTTTGCAAATTTAAATGTGTAGGTTTATTAATGATCTGAATCAGACCATATGAATATAACAAGGATTCAAAACCCAAGTTGTCTTTCTGCAACCAATTAAGATTTATATCACCTACAAGTAAGGAATCATGACCTTCTATCAAGGAGGCTATTACTTCCACATAATCTTTCAGCCCATCAAGCCCACAATAAGGAGGTTATATAAACAACCCAGCATGATGTGTTTCTTCCACCCAAAAGAAACAAAGTAGTCACCTGTCAGTATCAGAGTTGATCTCAGTGCTTGTTTTTAAAATAGTTAACTGCAATTACTCTTTAAAATAAACAGCTATCCTGCCACTTCTTTTTTTCCCCCTTTCCGGTCAGCTCTGAGAACATTATGACCAGTTGTTTTACAGGAACTATCTGGTAGTACCTGGTAAGCCTTAACAGAACTGCAAGTGTTTGTGATATTCTGCAGACTACAAATCAAGTTTGCCTGCACTGCGGACTGCAACAGCATCAATTTTTGGGATATCATGATCAGTAGGGGTATGAATGGCAACGTAGATACAGATATTTACCATAAGCCCAATGATGACAATACCCTTTTGCTGGCTTCAAGTTTTCACCCTCATTGCACGGTCACCAACATCCCAAAAGGTCAGTTCCTCATGCTACACGGAAACTGTAGCACTGAGGAGAGAGGTGTAAAATGTACAAAAGAGCTCAGCAATAGATTCAAGGAAAAAGGGTACAGTAATATCTACACTGAACAAGTGGCAGGTTTTGTTGAAACACAAGACAAACTCACATTGATAGAAGGCTCTAACGGAGCCTCACGGGACCCTAATCATTTTAACTTTGTCACCACCAACTCTGCACATGCATGCATGGTAGGAAAGATAAAATTCCACTAGCATGTCCTTGGAAGTGATAGAAGCCTAGAAAGTCAAGCCAAGATACCATCTGCAATGGCTTATATTAGACCCTCTACACCAAATAACATGACCTAGAGGCCAGTGGGGCTGGGACCCAAAGCAGCATGGATTTACAGCGGAAGGTCATGTCAGGCAGATGAATTGATTTCTTTGACTGGGTGACCAAAGTAATAGACCAGGGAGGGGCTGTGGAAAAGGCTTACCTAGACTTTAGCAAGGCATTTGACACAGTCCCGCTTAAAAGACTAATAATCAAGTTAGCCAACCTGGGAGTGGGTCCCAGGGTGGTAGCCTGGGTAGCAAACTGGCTGCACAACAGGACACAGAATGGGACAGACATAAGGCAATTGTAGTGGGGTGTTGCAGGAAGCAGGCTGTTGATTAACCAGAATCTGCAGCTTATCCAATAGGAAGGGAAATGGGCAGACTGGGTGGGCCAAGTGGTCCTTATCTGCCGTCAAAGTCTATGTTTCTATGTTTCTAAGGTAGTCCACAGCAGACAGAGAAGACAGCGTAACCCAACTTGGTTACAATCTGTGAGGGTCGTTACTCCTGTTGATGTTCGATGTGTATAGTGATCTCACCAGGGGATACCTTTTCAAACCAACACAATGGATGAGAATTCCAAATGAGAAAATTCATCACATGTGACAACACAGGGGAGGTGAGTATACTTAGCTATGTGTGCCTGAGGGTCATTCTATGGGGGCAAAATGACTAGGAGGTTGAAAGACAGAATGGGGGAACACCGCAGAACCATAAGCAACAAAAAGATGGCTTACACCTCAACACCTGGGGATTTTGATGTACTG
Source organism: Neoceratodus forsteri (assembly GCA_016271365.2). Lineage (NCBI taxonomy): Eukaryota > Metazoa > Chordata > Ceratodontiformes > Ceratodontidae > Neoceratodus > Neoceratodus forsteri. The sequence continues at coordinate 866,462,076 of CM057452.1, read as the reverse complement.
GTCATTGGGGAGGTATTTTTAATTTAGGGGCCATTAGAGAGTCAGGACTGAGAAGATCTGATTGGATTCCATTTCTAACATAAGAATGTGCAAAATGAACTGTAAAGTTAACATGTTTTCTCTGTTTCCTTACTAGAATTCACAATTGGACTCCAGTGGAACAAAGGATATTGGAGCTGTGCTACTAGAGGAGCTATAAATCACAATTCTCCTAAATGGATGTATTAGGACACACTTATACTCAGTAGGATGTTTAAATAATGTTAAATTTAAACTTGTGAATCAAATACAAAATAATTTACTTTTAGTGCACATAAGGCAAGAAAATGTTTTCAAAGCCTTTTTTGTTTTCAATCAATCAAAATCTTTATTTATCCAGGCGAACATCATTGAGCAAGCTCATTTACAAGATGGACCTGGTTAGCCCAGGTCAAATGGTACAATGCATACAGAGATATTTACAATAGAGCCAAATAACACAAGTAAAAAACAATTAATGCAAGTAAGTACTCAATGTTACATCAGTCATATCAGTTCAGAGTGCTTCTGTAATATTTAAGGAGGACATAAGATGAGGCTTAGTAGGAACTTCAGTAGGGAGAAGTGATCGCCGCTCATGTAGGGAGCTCACTCAAGCACAGAATTTTAAAAGTAGTGTAATCACACAGCATCCAGCGTAACACTCTAAACAGAAGGATAAAGTTGTATATTTCTATGGTTTTTATTCACAATAGCACTTTCTATAACTGAGTTTGTAGCACTCTAACACTAGTGGGTCTTTAAGGTATGTCATTAATAAGTACGCACTTTGTTTCTGTGACATTTTTTATGTACATGCATTTTGGCTGCAACATGAGTTCAGTAAAACTTTCAAAAACACAATATTTTCATACATCTTCTATAGATTTATCCTTTCCATTATTTATTACTGGCAAAATTTCCACAAACTAAAATCTTTATCCCCTTGGTGCTCATCTGCCTCTCTATAAGCACAGCGTTATCAGCGCTTCTGAAAGCGCATAAGTAATGTGAGCACATAAGCATTAACAGCATAAACAATGTAAGCGTAACTTAGAAAAACTCTTCAGTTCACTACGGTTCTTCGGTTTGCTAAAACAGCCGGATAAGCATTAACAGCTTTGGTTCATCACTCATTACAACTCTTAAAACAGCAGGATGCCAAAAGCAATTCCTGTAAAACTCTCAAACTGTTCAGTTCTGCTAATCCAAACTATAAAATGGCTCTTTCCTGTTCTGTTCAGCTGATCAGTTCATCCAAATAATAATAGGAATCTTTATTTAATTCAAAGCTAAAATCCAAAATTAAAAGCAATAGCAATAGCTCCATATCTCCATTGTATTGTGTGTGATGACATCAGTGCGCCCCAGTCCTTTCTTCATTCTTTATTGACAAAAGTCAAAATGAGCAACTGAATACATTTCTAAACTTGAAGCTGGAAATTATAAGCTAAACCACGGAGATAGTCAGAGTCGGAAACAGTACCGCAACCTTCGACGACAGCTGTATTTTAACTGTATCTCGATACTCCCTTCGTTGTACAGGTGGTTCGAGACCAGACAGGTACTGTTCCATATTTATTTCATTAACACTCTGCTCAACTTTAAGAGCTGTTATCAGCTTCCAGATCGTCGGGTAGCTTGCCCCCAACATGCTATTGAAGCTTCTGTGCCACCCTTCGACGGAATTGTTTGTCCATGGAATGTCTTCTTTGACTGCATCATAACAATTCAAAAATTCAACCGCGAAGTGCAGTCTGCGATGGTCATGACAACCAACAGGTCTCCCAATCCATGTGTCCTCGAAATAATCGAGCAATGGAGCCAGTTGGTCATCGTGTGCTATATAAAATTCAGCCGACCTCAAATTATCAAACACAGAAACAAAATCTTGTGGGGGAACATACGCTAGGGCAGCTAACATTCTGACTTGCAGGGCATACTCCTCATCAACTGTATATTGCTTGAGTACATCCGAGTGCTCCTGTATCTTTCTCCAGATAGACTGACATAAGTGATAGAAACATTCCTTGTTCTTGCCATGGGAAACTCTGTATTAAATGCTTTCACAGTGGCAAGTGGCAAGCATCTTTCAGAAAAAGAGACCTTCAAGAACAAGGGGACACAATTAAAAGATAGAAGGAGGGCGGTTCAGGGGCAATGTGAAAGTATTATTTCACAGAGAGGTAGTGGATGCATGGAACAGCCTTCCTGAGGAAGTTGTGGGGTCTAAAACTGTGGGAGAATTCAAGAATGCATGTGACAGACATAGCAATTCTTGTGGGGGGCAGGAAGATATAGGCTGTTGGTTAACTAGGATCTGCGGCCTATCCTGTAGGTAGGGAAATGGGCAGACTAGATGGGCCTAGCGGTCCTTATCTGCCGTCAAAGTCTATGTTTCTAAGTTCAAAATCAGTCATCAGTGATGTTGGTGCAAAGGTTTTTTATTTCAGTAAGCACTCTGACATAGCTAGGATAATTTCTTGAAGACATGAGAACGAACACACTAGGAATGACAGCTGAGTAAGATATACCATGAATACTGTACAATTGAGTGAATAGAGGTGGACTGGCTTTAAAAGTCCCATCGGTGAACCAATGCTTTGTTGACCGCATGTACTGCAGATTTCTCTAAGTGGTAAATATGAAGAACCTTTCTGAATCTTCTTTACCACTGTCATACATCATGAATTGATCTCCGCGGTCTGTCACTGTGTATTCAGGTGGGAGCTGAAGTTCTGATAATGTAGAGGGCTGTATTGTAGCTACAGAATATATCTGTCTAGCACGCTGAGTGGTACGCTTAAGACTGTGAAAGGAAGGTAGTTTATCTCCAGTGGCTTGACAAATGTTCTTAGTGGCACCTGCCACTACAAGATGAGTTGACTCTTGCGAGCTCACAGCCCTTTCTTTAATTTGATTTATCACTTTCCTGACTTCAGTAGCACCAGCGACAGGAACATGGCTGTGCTCCCCCAGAAATGTCACCATTTTATTGGCTTCAGTGTGACACCATGCCTTGCATTTGAACGCGTCGTACTGTAGGCATTTCCAGTACGTCCGAGAAGCATATACTCTTTCTCGCCTATACAAGTACCCCTGGTGTGAAAGCAGTTGCTGCCCTTTGGTGCTCAGTGCAAAATTAAGAGGCATTGCTGCAAACAGAATGCACAATGGATGTAGTGTACTTAAGTTAATTGGATATAGTTAATTGAGTCATGTTACTACAGTAACCAGACTCAATTAGCTATTCCGAGTTATACATGAGTTAATTACATAATTGAACTTGTCTGAGTAAAGAATGAACAAAGTGTTATGCGCTATTAGGCACCATGCTGAAAACTTCATACGCATAGAATAGATATGCTGAATTAACCACGATAATATTTACTGCACCGAATTTGTATGCATGGAAAAGCCGTGAAATTGAGTAGAGCTAATGAGAAACGTAAGCTGCTTTGTATCCAAATATTATGTTTTCCAAAGCTCTCATCAAGAAGAAACTATATATGTATATATATATATCTATGAGGACACTGTGCTCCCATAGTACTAGTTTTAACAAAGCCTCATGGGAGGTGAAACATGTCAGGTGACATGCCTTGAATCCTGTTTTCAACCCTGAGCATGAAATAAAGGTATGAGTCTGCACTATTAATTTTGTACAATTATTTTGTTGTTGTGAGTGCCGAACTCTAGACCTCTTTTTTTTTGTCAGAGGGCTAGATAGGGTACTGGGAGGAAGGATTAAGTAAGGAGTAAATGATCTTCCAGAATCTGGATGGTTGCTCAGGTTATTTAGTAGGTTGGAAGAAAAATATTCCGATTTAGCCAATGTGGTAGCTTTTGGGCAAGCATTTCAAACATGCTTATACAAGAGCTAGTACTCCAGAGAGCTAAAGGCCTTATGAAGATACCAAGCAGAAATAAAATCTTTTAAAATAAAAGAACACATTATTACAAAGGTGCTCTCAGAGTATACTGCAGACATGATTTTTCCCCAAGGGTTAGTATTTAACATATTTTACATGTACAACACAGGGCTTGGCAGCAGACTGCTTCAGTGCAGTTGGTCATGGGCCAGTGGCTAGCAGAGCTCCAGCACAAGGTAAGAAAGTTTAATGATAATTTTTTACCCTGCTGATCTGCAGTGGTCATTCAACTGTGCTCTGAAACAGAGAACTAATCTATGGATTTAAATATTTTTAATTATTAAAAAAAGTCATAGCATATTCTGTTCTAGAACACGCTCTAAGTAACCCAGATACAGTACTACAGCAATAGGAGAGCCACAGATCAACTACACACTGCAGTATATGTTGAAGGTAGAATAAACAGCCAGACTAGATGGGCCAGGCAATCCTTATCTGCCGACAAATTCTATGTATACATGCATCTATAATAGGCAAAGGTCTGTAGGAAGCAACTCTTAACAAAAAGTAAAATGTCAGTCACAAGCTGTTGCGGTTTTGTAGTCAACAACTTTTTTTAAGTCAAACTTTCTTGTTGTACCTTTAGAAAACAAAATTTGCTCTCTCAAGCCCACAATCGTAAGGGTGGACCTGGAATGCTTCAAGATAACAGATGGCAGTGATACAAACCACAGTAGAAAGCATACTTTGAATTGTAGATAAGAAAAAAACTGAGTCAGGTACATCAGTACCCTTCCTTCAAAATAATTCTGTTTTCTACAGTACCCTAGACTAGAAAGAAATCCCCAACCACCACCATACATACGGTATAGTACATGTTCAAAAAGAATTGCCTCACGTAGTTAAAAATCATAGATGGGTTGCAGAAGGGATATGTAACGTGGTAGAAGAAAAAAACATATACAATAAAGAAGCTTTACATTTTCAGATTTTTGTGTACTTTGAGCCCTCTGATTACACAGTGGCAGTATGTGGTGGGGGAGCTGAGAAACCCATATAGTTGCAATGTGACTCTCTCAGCTGCCTTGAACTCCCTAGCACCCCTCTGTGTCCATCCACCAATCTCTTGCTCAAACTCACTGTGGTGTTACTGTGAGATAAGGCAGTTGGAGGCAAATGGGGGCTGGAGCATTCTCACAGGTAGTCACAGACTATGGAGGACAAACTATATCTGTGAACTAATTGCAATGAAGTATCACAGGGCAGTCACCCTAAAACAAGATGTCATATCATGGGAGACTGCCTGAGGTAAGAATCGCCCAGCTCAACTCTTCTGCTTTGTGGGCAGGTTACTTCATCCTCCTTGTAAGAGTACTTTCCACAGAAAAAAGCTAAGGGTTCTGCAATTTCTTCCCAAACAGGGTGTTGCCCATTAGGTCCAGTGTTTCTCAAAGTGGCATTTCAGGGACTTCAGTGAAAGGGGCAGGGTTACAATAAATAACCATGCCTTGGTGCCACTGCAGCACGGTACTGGGTGTGGTGACATACGCCAGGAGCTTCTCACAATCCCAAGCCTTTCCATACCTTGTTTACTTACTATCTGGCTTACTATCTGGCCTACCAATTTGTACTGGAGCAATGTCACATGAGCTCATTTTGCACTACCCCCAACTGCATTTGGGAATCCAGCCTTCCATTCCTTTTGTTTTTCTTTTTGTTTGTTTTTTAAACGTCAAGTTTATTGAAGATAGTGTGAAGCCTTACATGCAGAAAGTAATATATAGTAGACCAATATTTCAAATACATCTGCGTAAAAACATTTGTTTTTCCTAGATTTTCAGGACACTCGATAAAGACTTTGAAATTCAAGCTGTGAGGCTTCACACTGTTGCATCCAAAAGTGACAATACATTTTCCAGCCTAAGAACAGTTTAACAATAAACCAAAACTGAGTAGACACTATGTTTCTGTGTTACTGCTGATGTTTTCCTGTGATGCGGACCGTGCTGAACCAGTCGTCCATTCCTAATTCTTCTTAGATAAATGTGGGGGCAACTATTTTACAGTAAGTATAATGGGCAACATTCAGATTATACTGCTCTTAACCAGATTCTACCCAAACCCACAGCACCTAAGTGCAGAAAACCCAATGTAGGATAGCAATCAAACAGCATGAATAGGGAGACATGGGTACTGGAACAGAGTTAGTGCAAGGGTTATATCGCAGGAGAGTTCAGGGAGAGGAATGCTTTGAGAGGGATCTGATGGGGATAAGTTTATCCAGCCAGACCTCTGAGGCTGGCACCTGTGCAGCCGACCAAGGGTTCCAGGAGGCCGGGAGAAGCAGACAGAAAGAAGGCGCAGCCCTCGAGGTCCAGGGAGCGGAGGGGCTCCGAGCGCCAGCGGGTCGGCGGCACCTGTGCAGCCGACCAAGGGTTCCAGGAGGCCGGAGAAGCAGGCAGAAAGAAGGTGCAAGCCCTCGGGGTCAGGGAGGCGGAGGGGCTCCGAGGCCATGGCCAGATCGGCGGCACCTGTGCAGCCAACCAAGGGTTCAGGAGGCGGGAGAAGCAGGCAGAAGAAGGCGCAGCCCTCGAGGTCCAAGGGAGGCGGAGGGGCTCCGAGCATGCCAGTGGTCGGCACCTGTGCAGCCGACCAAAGGGTTCCAGGAGGCGGAGAAGCAGGCAGAAAGGTACGCAGCCGCAAACCAATCGGAAAGCGACCGCAGTCTGTGCCTTGCTTCCCATTGCGTCGCGCTTCCCCATAGACTTAAACTGGGGTTTGCTGCACTATTCTGGCCGGATTTCTGCTTTTCTTTAAATTATTTGGAATTCCTCATAAAAGTGCTGTTTCTCTTACTTTGTTGCCTGATTTATGGGCTGTTTTCTGTATTTTAAAATAAGTGTTACAGTCTTTTGAAATGCTGTGTGGGCTAGGCAGCAGAAGCTAACCCCCATACCCTCCCAGTCTATTGTTGTGCAAATCTTAAGTTTTAGCACCTTATTGCAGATTACTGCAATAAAGGTACCCTACTGACTGCCTTCTCCTCTGTCCCCCACCTTGTAGAAGGGCGCAGCCCTCGAGGTCAGGAGCAGAGGGCTCGAGCCACCAGGCCAATTAGAGGCACCTGTGCAGCAAAGGGTTCAGGAGGCCGGGAGAAGCAGGCAGAAAGTGCAGGCAAAGCCATAAAATTTTTATCCGCCCCCCTCCCCTCCTGGTTGATTCCTTCTATACACTTTCTCCGCCATTTCTTATTCCCGCCCACATCCCTTTCCCTTCCTCCCTTAACCCATACCTAACCTCCACAATGCTAATTTGCTTCCTTTTGCTCCTGAGCCTCGCATCTCACCCAGTCCCTTATGATATTAATGTTATGCCCAGTGTCCAAGATAAATAACTCAGTTAATATGACCTGCCCACTTCTGCCATCCACAATGGCCAACCACAGATTCCTTATTCACCCCAAACCACGTTTACAATGCAACCTCTGGGATATCCCACATAAGGCCACCCTAACAATTCAGCACAGCCCTGGCACCTTACTTGTATCATGGCTTTTTATTAACCCACTATGCCTGTCCATTAAATTATTATGCTATGATAAAATTCGCACTTATATCCCAGGACCATCACTCATCTCACAGCAGGCACCCAGGATTAGGAGGAAACGCTCTGACCACTCACTATCCCTGTCCCTTGGTGCCCTCCTCAAATTAATCTTCTACCTTCTGATCTGTTTTGGTACCACTGAAATAAATCCTGGCCCCATTGAAAGTTTATTTTCCTCTGCTGATCTATCCTCTATAAATGGCCTAAGCTTCCTACACTTCAATGCCTGCAGCCTCTTAAAAAAATTCTCCGTAATACAGGCCTGGGTGGCACATACCCTGCCTGACTTTCTGGTCATCTCTGAATCTTGGCTCAGACCTTCAACCAAAGACAGTGTTGTAAACCTTACCAACTATCAGCTCTTCAGAGCAGATCGCCTTCCAGGGTGGTGGGGTGGCCATATACATTAAGGACACCATCTCTGCTACCTGCCTCATCAACACATCCGAACCAAAGGAATTTGAATGTTTGTCAATCAAAATATCCCTTCCTAACTTGTCTTCATTTAAATTGATTGGCTGCTATAGGCCCCCTCAGCAGGCCTCAAATTACTATCTCACCTGGGGTCAATAACCAATCTAGGCCCTGAAGATACCATCATCCTTGGTGATTTGAATTTAAACTGGCTATCTAATGCATCTGCACCACTGGTAACCTTTTGTGACACCTATGGCTTTACACAGCTAATTAAAGACCCAACCAGGGTTAACCTAAAAAATTCTAGCAACAGCTCACTCCTGGATATTATGTTGGTAAACAAGCCTCACTTATATACGCATCCAGGAGTACTACCGAATGATGTAAGTGACCATTGTCCCATAGCTGGCATAAGATCTTCACTCAAACCACCCAACCCTGCTGAATTTGTCCTCAAAAGGTCAAAAAAGTTCAACATACCAGGATACCTCCATGACCTGAGTAACACAATATATTGGCAAGATTTCTACCTTACAACCTCAGTGGAAACAGCTCTCCAGATCTTAAAGGACATTATCACTAATGCTCTCAATATTCATGCACCATTCACCAATATCAGAACTAAAGCAAGGTCCTGCCCTGGTTCACCACTGATCTTAAAACAGCCTTGCTAGCCAGAGACAAACTGTGGAAAAAGGCAAGAAAAACTAAGGATTCCAGAGACTGGCTAAATTTCAGAAAAGCAAGAAATTCATGTACAACACAAATGAGATCTGCCAAAGCTGCCTATTATAGAGCTGAATTGCATGCCTCCTATAATAACCCAACCAGGCTCTAGGGAACTATAAAGGGTATCTTGGGCCAAAACTCTACTCCTGCCTTAACCTGCAAACTGCTACTAAATAACACAGAAATTACGGACAAACAAGAAATCCTAAATACCTTCAATGACCACTTCACCACAGCTGGACTAGCATTTGACTCTTCACCTGCAAATCTCCTGAGATCTTCCTTGAACCTTCAAGCCACCGTGGGTCAAAAGGCTACATCAACCTTCTCCTTCAACCCAATATCCTTGAAAGAAGTGGAAGATCTCCTCTCAATTTAGATACTTCAAAAGTGCAGGTACAGACTCCCTGGACCCCTACTTCCTCAAGATTGCATCTCAAGTCTTATCTGCCCCCTCACTCATCTCTTCAATCTTTCCTCACCACTGGATCCATTCCTCCACTTGGAAAACAGCTTCAAGTAGTTCCTTTACTCAAATCTGGTGATCCCATGGACCTCAATAATTACAGGCCCATTTCCATCCTATCAGTTCTATCCAAGATGCTCGAAAAGTTAGTAAACTCACAATTAAGGGACTACCTGGATAACAATAACCTCCTAAATACAGCACAATCAGGATTTAGATCAAGGCATAGCACCATTTACGCCCTAGCCAAAGTAACCAACGACTGACAGATTGCTATGGATAAGAAGAACAGTACCTGTGCTGTGTTCCTGGATTTGAGCAAAGCATTTGACACAGTGGATCATGAATCATTAATCACCTCCCTTGGCTCACTAGGGTTGGATTCCCCTTCACTCAATTGGTTCAAGTGCTATCTATCAGATAGGTCACGACTGGTAAAAAATGGAAACTACCTATCCACCTTAAAACCACTGTTAAGAGGTGTACCGCAAGGCTCTATTCTTGGCCCCATCCTCTTTGCCATCTATATTAATAATATTGATGCCAACCTCACTCAATCCAACATCCATCTGTTTGCTGATGATACTGTATTATATGTTAGCAATCCTTCATTATCTAAAGCCTGTGAACTGCTACAATCTGAATTTTCCATCCTACAACACAACCTACTAGATAAAAACTACTTTAAATGCCAAAAAACAAAAGCTATGTTCTTTACCTCAAAGAGTTGCTCTGCCACTCCCCACCATCCACCACCCTACAACTAACCACCTTACTTGGAGAAGCTGAATCGTTGATAACTTCAAATACCTTGAGTCTGGATTGATAACAAGCTTGACTATTCTGTCCATATTGATGAGCTACTAAAGAAACTGAGACAAGGCTTGGTTTTTAGAATAAAGCACTACCTCAACAGAGACTCCAAAAAGATTAATCCAGGCTTCATTCCTATCCCTCATTGACTATGCTGACTTTCTGTACGGACATTGTTCACTCCCCCTCTTAAATAAACTGGACACCCTATACCACAGGTCCATCAGATTCATTACTGACCTTCCCTTCAGCACCCATCATTGCTCCCTTTATAAGGCAGTTAACTGGACATCATTACAACACAGAAGAAATAGGAATGCTGCAATTTGGATATTCAAAGCCTTATCAGGCAAGCTACCTACCTATATCTCAGACTGTTTACTCAAATTACTTCTAGGCCATACAACCTAAGGATCAGCAAAATTATCATTCTTAAGGTCCCCAATGTCTGCACCCAGTTTGGGAGGGCTGCTATCAGCTACTCACTAGCAATTGCTTGGAATTCACTCCAAAAACCATGAAGCTAAATAACCTCCTACCCTTAATATCCTTCAAAGATTATTCACCACCCTATTCCCAGAACTCTGCAACTGCTTCCACAAGGCCTAAACCCGCTACCTACCCCCCCTTTCTTTTTCGTGTTCCTATATGCTGATAAAACTCCTGTTTCCAGTCCCAAGATTCAACCTTAAAATGCCTGCTAGGTCCTATAATCTACATATTACTCCTGATGTGCCCATTGCCTTCTGTCTACAGATTAATAGTTTTAATGTGCCGTGTACATATGTATATTGTTATATATTAGCACTTATCTCATTGTATTACTGTTTATGTTACCACTGTCATTGTATTACTGTTTATGCTACCCTTGTCAATGTATTAACACTTGCACTTCTTGACCACTCAGGTCCATCTTGTAAATGAGCTATGCTCAATGATGTTCCCTGATTAAATAAAGATTTTGATTGATTGATTGACTGGTGGTTGTCAGTTTATATCAATGACTATGAGGAAAGTGGGTGGGACACAGGAGGTTTAGTGTGATCCAAACCTGGGCTTAGTTAACTTAGCCCTGATTCGAGTTGAAGTTATTGAGTTAGTTATTTATGTAGGCTTTTATTCTTGAATACTGCATAACTTCTCAGGATTTAGAGAGACTCAATTTCCAAATGTTTATTAAAAATGGATTACTAATTATACATGGTAGGTAGCATTATGGTGTAGTAACTCGGATAAATATAAAATCCAGCAAAAGCTGGAATTAATTTTTCGTTGTATGACTTGGCAATGCAGATGGACTTTTCTTGGCAAAATCTGTCTGTGAATTTGCTGTATCCTGTTTATGGAATAAAGCTGAGTTGAAAAACCAAAATACAGCATCAGCAGTGTGACCAAATTACACAAAACCCTTTATAAATGGCACTTGTGAGTGAGGGTGGTTTTTACATGGCATCTCTGAGTAAAATGCTGTGATTTTGCATTCCTGATATCTTCTGAGAAGTGCTGTAATAGGAGAAAAAGTAACATGAAAAGATACTGTTGTGTTTTTTTTTCCTGATCACTGAACCCTGTCCTGCTGTCTGCCCCAATGATAAATTTCATGCGAATATCCTCAGCAGCACATCCCCACTGCTGTGTATGCCTTTCAAAAAACACATTTTTGAACTACAGTTTTACCTTGACACCAGTGACCCTACACATCTGACAGTCAGAAATGTAAATTCCTGCACCAATGAATGAGCTAGAACTTAACCTTGGCAGACCAACACAGTGAGATTCTGCATTGCTGGAGGAGAAGGGAAGAGTGGGAAACTGACATTTTGAGTCTTTATTACCTAGCTGCAAGCCTTGCTGCTGCTGCAGCTGCTGTTCAGGAGCTGGCATGATCACGCATCAGCTTGGAACATACAATGCTCCCTTTTATTCATTTTAGGTATCCTACCTTCGGAGGTTTTCCAGCTTTTCCAAAGTTCATCTATGGTGATATGTTGGTCTTCTCTGTGCAACTTGCTGTGTCGGTTGGTAGAATCTTTGTATTTCAGGTCTTCTCTGATGAACTAGGAAATAAAAACAGGAATTAAAGCCCTTAGTTTAGTTTCCTTTTTACTCCAAAACCATCAGGGGCACATAATGGTAGATCTCCTCGAATACAGAGCAATGAAAATAACTATGATGTCTACGTCTTGTTTTTGTGGTTTATTTTTTTTTTTGGGGGGGTGATATTTTTCAGGAAAGTAGACCTGAGAAACTGGCTGACATCTCCTTTTTGTGCACTATCTTTTAACAGCTGGCAAACCCAAGATAAAGAGTCAAGCCCACCATGACACAGTGCAATCCATCTTGATAGTGTCGCAATTTATTTCTTAAATGAATATTGCCTATGAGGCAGCACTGCCTCAGAGGAAGACTTAATCCCATGCTCCACTGAGTCTCATTGGTTAATACCTTTTGAAGGACAGTAACTGAGGTTGCCGACTCTTGCTGCTGATTGGTTACACATGCCGCTGCCTCAGAGGAAGACTACTTAATCCCGCCCTCTGTTGTGTCTCATTGGTTAATACTTTATGAAGGACAGTAACTCAGGTTGCCGCCTGTTGCTACTGACTGGTTATACATGCCGCTCCCTCAGAGGCAGACCATGTAATCCTGCCCTCTGCTGTGTCTCATTGGTTAATACCTTCTGAAGGCTGTAACTGCCAAGAATCACCACTCACATGAAAATCTGACGAAAGAGAACTGAGGGGACCTTGTGTGGATTCAAACTCTCAACCTCTTGTTTATCAGGCTCTAGACCTTGCCACTATACCACCAAGCTGGCACAGCAGTGAAGCTCAGGTCTTTAGCTATAACAGTTAAAGTCCTGTCTGGTAAGCAGCCCTATCCATTCCTGCCTCAAAGGCAGGGCTGCCTCAGAGGCAGATCTGCCTTGGAGACCAATTCCATTTCAAAAAACTTGTCTTTAAAAAAGGTGCTTTCTGTATGTCAACCAATCAGGGCAAGCTAGAACTATCCAATCAGAGCAAGAAAAAAACATGTGGGAGGTCCATTTAGACACCAGATAAATAATCAGTCAGCAGCAACAGGCAGCAACCTCAGTTACTGCCTTCAGAAGGTATTAATCAATGAGACACAGCAGAGGGTGGGATTAAGTGGTCTGCCTCCAAGGCAGCAGGTGTAACCAATCGGCAGCAAGAGGCAGGCAAACTCAGTTACTGTCCTTCAAAAGATATTAACAAATGAGACACAGCGGAGGGTGGGATTAAGTCAGCTACCTCAGAGGCAATATTCATTTAAGAAAAGTGTCTCTTGCATGTGTTTTACCTTAGCAGTTGGGAGGCAGTGGTTTAAGGCTCTGAGCTGCAAATCTGGAGACCTGGGTTTGAATCCCACAGCCCCCACCTGCATACTGAGTGACCCTGAGAAAGTCACTTAACTTCCCTGTGCTCCCAGGTCGCACCTGTAAACAAGATTTCAGCTTAGCAAGTCTCTCCTGGTTAAACAATTGAAGGAAAAAAAAGAATGAAGATTAATATGGTTTGCAATCCTGCTTTCCTCCAGCTAGGAGACAGTGCACCTGAGGACTTGGACATAGCAGGGATAACATAAAGTGACCAACATAAATATGAGGCACTCACAGGCACAAGACAAACCAAAGCATCATTTATTCATCTGATTTTTTCAGTGTTGTGCCACCACTATAAGACCAAAATCAGCCACTGTGATGCACTTCCTGTACAGAGTATCCAAAGCTAGAAGGAAATATGAGGGATTAGGAAAAAACCAAAAGAAAAATAGGATTAACGAATGTGGATGAAACGAGATGACAGAGTCAGCCTACTAAAGAAAGCTAACTGCAAACTAGAATAGTAGAATAATATAGCCATCACTGTGTTGTTCCATTTAATGTGGCACTTACGCAGTGGGTATTGCTACACTGCTATCATAGCACTAGCACTTTTGATTGCAATGTCAATCCGATTTTTCAATAAATAAATAAAATAAATTGGGATGCCAGCGACCTGTGCTCGGGAATGAGCTTGGGTTACCAGGGGTTGGCCAGGAGAAAGAGGATTGAGTGTCAGCTCCCCATCTTCAGGGAAGGGAGAATAGCATGCTCTGTAATTCACCTGTGACGTAGTGCAGACCTGGTGGTAGCACAGCTGGAGACACTCATAGGGAAGAGGGACATTACAGGACGCCGAGCGAATCATGCTTGCAAGCCCACAGGGAGAAAATGGAGGACACATCCTAGGCAGGGAGAATGATGCCAGCACCCCAGAAGGCTCCACACTAATTTGTCGGGGCAAGTGGTGGGTAAATCACAGAGAAATCAGGTATTTGGGCTGGGAGTGGCACAGACAGGGCACACTTGGAGACACAGCAGCAGAAACATAGGCCTTGTTCAGACTATGGTGTTCAAAATGGTTTAAGGAGCTTAAATCATTTCAAAGTGCCATAGCATGGTTAGTGTCTGCACCTAACACACCTTGTAGTCCATTTTAAAAACTTGCTTAAAACCTGATAAGACCTAGGCTTAAACACAGCTTTTAAAACATTTCAGGAGATAAATCAGATTTACCAGTAGGGTGGATGGTTGGCACGGTACTTCATCATGTAGCACGATGTCAGCATATCGGAACAGGTTGCTAGTTAATTCGGTCCAGAGGCATTAGTGCAGATGCTGTAAACTGTTTTAAGAACAGTTTACAATGTGCCGGCGGTAGTGCAGACACTACAGCATGGACTCTATGACATGGCAATAAATCCATTTTTAAAAATGTTTTAGCTACCATGCTGTAGTCTGAACAGGGCCATAGGATATAAAAAAGGAAACCCTGTAGGTGATGTGATAACAACCTCCTTTGGGGATTTGTTGAGCAACCTTCACCTGTACTTTCTATCTAACCTGACCAACTGACATTTTCAGGATTATAACCTCTTGCTACCCACAACTGCTACAACTTGGCTGAATGGATTTCTTTCAGTTTTGGGTGAATAATTACTCAGAATATAATGAAACCCAAATAAACAGAAGCGAGAAAGTAGTAAGTGCCTTAGCTAGGATATGAAATCCCAACTAAGACACTTAATTCTTTCTCTCTTCTGTTGTTTGGGTTCCATATGTGTGCACACCACACACTGTGAATAAAAATGTAATTATTTGTACAGCACCAGGTTGTGCATTAGAGAACCAGTAAGGTGCTTCTGGGATTCCCAGGTTTCCAGTTGCCTTTGGTAGTGCAGCTGGTAGCACAACAAGAACAATATTCTGGGAGGCCTGGGTTCAAATCCAAGCTAAGGTATTTCTCTCTCTATTCTATTTGGGTTCCTGTGTACACCACACCCTTGTACGTAAAAATGTAATTATCTGTGCAGCACCAGGTCGTGCATTACAGAAAGAGTAAGGTGCTTCTGGGATTCCCAAGTACCCAGTTGCCTTGGTGGCACAGCTGCTGGCAGAATAACGGAAACAATATTCTGGGCAGGCAGGTTTCAAATCCCAGCTAAGGTACTTTTTTCTCTCTTCTGTTTATTTGGGTTCCATATAAGTGCACACTGTATCCTTGTGTATGAACTCATAACACAATGGTCCGTCGATTAGATTTCGGTCGGTATCCAATGAAAGATTACTGCCTGGAAGTCATTAGTTGCGTTTACGCGGCGATAGCGCTGCAAATACAAAACACGCAATAAGCGTGGCCCTGACCACTCGCCATCTGCAGTTTGTCTGTATACATGGACCCTCTCTGCACTGCTGCAATCTGTGCAGGTGAGGGGCCGTACATCGTAGGGGGCCGGACATCTGCTGTTTACTGTGGCACAGACAGTCACACTGCCACTTAAGCCGCTGTGAGTCACTCGCTCCTCATGGCATCTCCAGCTTGCCAGAGAATCTGGCAGCATCTTAGCGAGCAGCTTACCCTGATCAGCTCACGTGTCTTCACACAGAAACACAGACTTTGGCAGCAGATAAGGACTGCTTGGCCCACCAGTCTACCCATTTCCCTACCTATTGGATAAGCTGCAGATCCTAGTTAACCAACAATCCACTTCTTCCTAACCCCACCAGAATTGCCTTATGTCTGTCCCATGCATTCTTGAATTCCCCACTGTTTTTGACCCTCGACCTCCTCAGGTAGGCTGTTCCATGCATCTATCACCCTCTCTGTGAAAAATACTTCCTCACATTCCCCAGAGCCGTCCCCACTCTATTTTCAAATTGTCTCCCCTTGTTCTTGTAAATCTCTTTTCCTGAAAGATGCTACCCTCTTGGACTTTGTTGATTCCCCTGAGGTACTTGAAAGTTTCTATCATGTCCCCCTCTCCCTCCTTTCCTCAAGGGTATACATAGTAAGCTCCTTCTCTCTTCGTATGGCTTCTGTTGCAGACCCTGCATCATTTTAGTTGCCCTCCTCTGGACTGACTCCATCCTGTATATGACCTTGCAGAGATGGCGTCTCCACTACTGCATGCAGTACTCCAGATAGGGTCTCAACAACTGTCTGTACAGAGGGATAACAACTTCCTGTTTTCTACTAGTGATGCTTCTCCCTATACATCCCAGTATCCCACCCCAGCCATCCCTACTGTCTTCTCACATTGTTTGTTTACCTTTAGGTCATCTGATATGTCTACCCCCAGGTCCCTTTCCATTTTTGTTGTTGTTAATACCTCCCCCCCTACTGTGTACTGTTCCCCTAAGTTTTTGTTTCCCAGGTGCATTACTTTCCACTTCTTTGCATTGAATCTAAGCTGCCATACTTCTGACCATTCCTCCAACCTTGCCAAGTCCTTTCTCATCCTTTCCACCCCCACTTATGTATCAATCCTGTTACAGATCTTTGTGTCTGCAAGAGGCATCATTTTCCTTCCAGTCCCTCTGCAATGTCACTTATAAAGACATTAAAAAGGACCGGAAACAGTACTGAACCCTGTGGTACCCGCTAGTAACCCCCCCTTTCTTGAGTGGACTCTGTTTACTATTACCCTCTGTGTCCTGTTGTCCATACAATTTTTCCAGGCTATAACCCTGGGACCCACTCCCACGCTGGCTAATTTGTTTATTAATCTTTGTGTGGGACTGTGTCAACGCTGCTAAAGACTAGGTAGGCTATGTCCACAGCCCTTCCTGGTCTACTACTTTGTTCATCAAGTCAAAGAAATCTATTAGATTTGTCTGACATGACCTTCCCGCTGTGGATCCATGTTACCTTGCGTCCTGTGCCCGCGTGACCTCTAGGTACTCAACAATTCTTTCTTTCAAGTGATTCCATAATTTTCCTACCACTGAGGTCAAGCTAACAGGTTTGTAGTTTCCTGCCTTTGCTTTGCTCCCACTTTTGTGAAGAGAATCACATCTGCTCTCCTCCAGTCCTTGGGTACCACACCATCCTCCCATGATTTGGTAAAAAAGGTAGTCAGTGGTATCATTAGTTCTCCCCTTAGTTCTTTTAGAATTCTGGAATGAATCCAGTCAGGCCCCATTGCTTTGTCCACCTTCAGTTTAAGGAGTTCTTTCAGAACCCTTTCTTCTGTGAAAGGACTGGTATCAACCACCCTATCCAGAGTGCTTCTATTGACTGGATTAGGTACCACCCCCTCCTCTTCTTTTATGAATACTGAGCAGAAGTATTCGTTCAGTATCCCTGCTTTTTCACTGTCCCTCTCTGCCTGCCCACTCTCCCCTTTATTAAGCCTCACTATCCCTCACTTGGTCTTTCCTCGCTCCCTAGTGTACCTATAAAAGGTTTTATCCCCCTTCCTAACCGAGTTGGCTATCTTTTCCTCGGTTTAGGCCTTTACTATTCTGACTGCCTTCCCCGCTTCCTTCTGCTTTAACTGGTACAGTTCTTTGTCCTGCTTCTTCTAGGTTTCCTTATACTTCCTGAATGCTATTTTGTTCTCCCTAACCTTCCCCGCCAACTCTTTTGAGAATCATAGTGTTTTTTTCTTTCATTTTGATTTATTTGCTTCACACAAAGGCTTGCTGCCTCTGTGATGGCAGTTTTGATGTTTTCCCATAGTTCCTCCACACCTCCTCCTTGCTTATTTGCTAGTGCTTTCTGAGGCACCCTCCCATTTTGACAAAGTCAGCCCCCTAAAGTCCAGTATCCTCACTTTGTATGGCTTGATGCTGTGTTTATCATGAACCACACTGTTTGGTGGTCACTTGTTCCCAGATGGCTACCTACTTCTAGATCTGAGAACCTCTCTATATCCCTGTTTGAGAGTACCAGGTCTAAGACTGCTCCCTCCTAAGTGGGTTCCAAAACTAGCTGTCTGAGCCATACACAGTTTTTACTGCACTGGAGTAACCAGGCGCATGTGTTACTCCAGTGCATATATGTGCCCGATGTAAAACATGGCTATTGTTGTTTCTTGTTTCTATACATTTTGCTGTCACTGCTAAATTCTGGGATTTACTGCACTCCATGGAGAGAATAATAAAGACTGCTGACTGAATTATCATGTCCTATACCTCATCTTGTTGATTACACTGACAATGGATCATTTTTTTTTATAAGAAAATAGAAAATGCTTGACCCCCAAAAAAAACACACACACACAGAACAAGGGGTCATTATCCTTTTCACCTCCCGCTGGCCAGGCAGCTGCAGCAGTCACCATCAAGTGAAACAGCTGTACCCCTTGCTTCACAGAAAGTACTACCATTTTATGGATGTCATCATTTTAGCAATATGAAGAGAATTCCTACCCCCTCAAGTGGCAGAAAAGTCTGTTAATACAAGGCCAAGTCATCCTGCACCCCCCAGCCTACTAAATCAGCTATAAATGAAGCTTGAATGCTCCTTTGACCTTCCCCCTGAATTAAATGCTATACCCAGTAACATTATCCTCCATGAAGAACTGATCCAACTTAAGTTTAAAACTGCCTTTGGGAGCGTGTCCAATAGATTTGTCACTCTCTGGATGAAAAAATGCTTCCTCACATTACTGACCATACTGTCCCCCTTTAAATCATCAGTCCAGTATCCAGGAAAAAATACAGTAGACACAACTGAACTAATAGTTTATTATAGCTTATTAGGTGTATGTATTTATCTCCCCTCATTCTTGACTTTTGATTGACCATACAGAACAGCCTTCATTTCTAGGACATTTATGTGGAGGGTGCTCTCCACTGTTGTCCATGTTCCCTGTGTCTGACGAGGCCCTAGATTTGCCACCGCACCAGCCCATCCCCAAGGCATGAGTAGTGAAGATCGGATGAGGGGAGGGGATCAGGAAGGAACCCCCTTCAGCAAATGGTTGGGTTCCATCCACCACTGAAGCACCTTTTGGATTAGAGGGGTTACCAAAACCTTCGGCTCTAGGCTGTGGGTGCTCTGGTCCCATCGGACTCTTAATGTTCACTGGGGATCCTCACTATGCAGTCTGGCCAAAGCTACCATAACAATGGCTGCTGCCAACAGGTCCAACAGTCTCAGGAATGTCCTGCCTGTGACATACCTGTTATTTGTACACACCATCTGGGCCTGTGCAATCAGGCGTTTGGCCCTGTCCCGGGGAAGGAAGGCTAAGCCTTAGACTGTGTCCAAGACTGCCCCTGTGTACTGTAGGCACTGACAGGGGGTTAGGACCAATTTTGGCACATTGACCATGGTCCCCAGGGCATCGAACAGCTGCTTGGTGCATGCTACAGTCTGATAAAGCTGTTCTTTGGAGTGGGCTTTGAGCAGCCAGTCATCCAGGTAGGGGAAAACATACAGCTCTTCTCTCCTGAGGGCTGCCGCCACTACTGCTAACATTTGGTAAAGACCTGTGATGCAGGTAAGTCAACAGACAATATGCTGAACTGATAGTGTTCCCCTGGGAAAGGAAATGGAGGAATTTCCTGTGAGGGGTGCAGATCTTGAGATGCAGGTAGGCATCTTGCATGTCCAGGGAAGAGATCCAGTCCCCTACCTGCAGTAGTGGTAGCAAGCCTTGTAGAGTGACCATCATGAACATCTTGCATTGAATAAGGAGGTTCAGATCCCTGAGGTCTAGAATGGGCCTCAGATCTCCTGTACATTTTGGGACTAGGAAGTAGCGAGAATAGAACCCCTAGGTTCCCTTGTTCTATAGCCTTTTTCTGGGTCAGGGTATTTACCTCCTCTTGCAGCACCGGTATGTGTTCTGGGGGATAGGAAGAAGGTGGATGGTGTGGAAGTAACTCCAGAAGCTCTACAGCATGCCTCTGCTCTGTTATTTGCAGGACACAAGCATGTGATGTAACCTTCCTCCACTGGTTCAGGTGGAGGGAAAGGCGACCCCCAATGACCACCCCTGAAGTTATTGGTGGGTGGAGGTCTGGGAAGGAGTCATGCAGATGCAGATCCTGCAGCTACAGTTGCAGCGGCAGATGCACCCCCACCTCTAGGGGCCTTTGAATGGGCACCTGGGGTGGGTCCCAGGGCAGGCAAAGCCAGTCCTCCTCCACTTTTACTTTGTCATCTGGCCACTGAATGATGTTGGTTACTGGCCGGACGAAAGGGCAAGCTCTGCCTACTTCTTGGTTTGTGTGGTAGAGGGAATGTACAGATTTTAGAGTCCTGTCAGAGATCTGTAGATCTGAGAGGATATCCTAAACATCTGCTCTGAACAGCCTGTATGCCTTTACAGCCTTTAAATGAGGCATTTCTGGATTGCTGCATATCACTGGCAAATCTTGCCACCCTCAACCAAAAATGTCATCTCAGATAAACCCCAGAAGCTGCTACTCTGGCAGAGGCATCAGATATGTCATAGGTAGGGCAAAAAAGATGCTTACCTATATTTGCCCCTGCCTGAAGGGCCTTTAATAGTTTCTGCTTAGGAGTATCCTCTGGTAGTGCTTGGGCCACTGCCTTGGCCTTCCTCCAGAGGATAGTCTGGTATTTTACCATATGGGCCTAATAATTTGCAGTCCTTAGGCCCAATGTTGCAGAAGCAAAGGTCCTCTTCCCCAGAACATCTAGTCTCCTGGACTCCTTGTCAAGAGGAAGATAACTCGGACATATAGGCACTTTAGACCCGTCATGGGCTGCATTTGTTATGACTGAATCAGCCTCAAGTTGGCCTACAAAGAAAGGGCTTACCAGAGGGGGCCTGATAAAGCTTATCTGCCTTCCTGGGTAAGGCAGGCATCATATTTGGTCTGTGCCAGGCAGCCAGGGTGGCATCCTCCAGGGCAGGCAATAAAGGGGGAATAATTGGTGGAGAGCCAGGCAGTTCTAGGAACTCCACCAAGTTCCTCTTGGTTATGTCCTGCTCTTCAGTCTCGAGACTCCATGGCAAACTGTTATTGCTGCATTATGGAGATGAATGAAGGGTTTTGGGAGGGACCTAGGGGTGTATATACCATGGAGTCCTCACTCCCTGTGGAGATGGTGGAGCTGGACCTATCATAAGAGCTCTCCACATACGCCTCCTTCTCCTCTTCCTCATGCTTAATGAGGTCACGGTTATATTCTTGATACTCGTTGACAGCTTCTGTAGGCCTCAAAGAAACAGTAGAAGAGGTTGTCGATGCCCTGGAAGGCAATGGGTAAGCTGACCTGACAGACGTCGGTGCTGGGGCTTGCCAGAGGGGCTCTGTCGATGCCTCTCCTGTTGCAGGAAGATAAGGTAGCAGGTGCCGCAGCATGTCCCTGAAGGATGAAAGCACCACTTGCACGTCAGCACTTCTTTGAACTGCAGGTGCACTTTGTGATGTCGATGGAGGAGACATCGTCCCGACGTCGATGGCACCTCACCAGCTGTGATAGGTCTGGCAGTGCTCACAGCCTGTCCTGACCTGGAGGGGTCAACAGTCTGGGTGGCTGGCAGTGTCATTGCTGGGGCTGTCGACAGTGCAGAAGTGGTCACACTGGAATGAAGAGAAGACCTACAGCGTACCAGAGAGAATTTCTCTTTACTCCTCTCCTTCTCGCAGTGCTTACGCTTATGCTGCCTAGAGGTCTTCTCCCAGGATTTAGATGAATGAAAGCCTGGGAAGCAGTCTGACAATGTGGTAGAGCTCTTTTCCTGGAGCTCCTTCTCCATCCTGGCAGCCTGTTTTTTTTTTTTTTAAATCACAATATTTTTGCCACCCCCGTGGACCTGGCAGGGACTCCGACCTTCCCCTCAGATGGGTACGTTCTCTGGCCCTTCAGGGCCATCATGGATCCCTGATGGGTCCGGTATTTTCCTCTGGATCTCTCCCTTTTACGCATATGCAATGGACGCAGCAAGTTGTCTCCACCTCTGCGGAGGCATCAAGCACCCTGAGTGTGGGCAGGACCCCTCTTGTGCTGATGCACGCAGCACAAACCCCCCTCCCCAAGGAAGGAGAGCAGTCCTCTGGACGCTCAATCCTTATCTCTCCCGGTCGACCCCTGAGCGACCCGAGTCCATTCCCAAACCTGTGTCACCGGCGTGGCGCAAGGTGTGGCATCCAGCACCTCAACACTCAGTGCCACTGGGCTGATGGCTACCTGTTGTTTTAAAATATAAGTCTCCATGGTGTTCTTTCTGTGTTGCCGGGTAGCTGTGTTAAACTTACAGCAAGTCTGGCAGGCCTTAACGTTATGGGTCGCGCAGAGGCATCACATGCAAACATCATGCGAGTCACCAGAGTAAGTCTTTTCACCACATTCACAGTATCTAAAGATCTTCGTGGGTTCTTCAGACATCACACATGATGTCCAGCATCACTTTGAAACATTATAGCAAACTAGGGAGAGAAAAACATTGACTACTGGTCAACTATAGCAGCATGTAGGGTCCAGTGAGTATGGTCGACAGCAGGAAAAGAACTGAGGAAGGAAGAGGCCACACACGTTTATATGGGAAGTGCCAATGTAGGATGTTGTTGTGGGCAGTCTGCTAGCAGACTGCTTACAAAATGTTTTTGTGTGGTCCTAGTGCCTGGCGGCTATAGTTCCATAGGTGTGGCCTGATGAAAGAGATATCCTCAAAGAAGATCTCAATCTTTGTGAAAAATTAAACAAGGAAGCTCATACCCTAGAGCCTGCAGCTCTGAAATTCGAGCAGGAGTAATTGCAAATAAAAATAATGTTTTCCATGACAGAAAATATGGGCCACAACTCGTAGTCGACTCAAATGGAGCCAACGTCAGTTTCTCGTGCACAAAATTCAAGTTCCAGGGAGGGACTGGATTACAAATAGGTTTTTATATGCTGAATATCTTTCAAAAAAGTATGGAACACCTCCAGTTATGCAGCCATATGTCCACCAATAAGGACATGAAGAGCTGACATAGCAGCCAAATGCACCTTACAGGAGGAATACTGTAGGTCAGAATCTGATAGTGACAGCAAGTTCTAGCACTGCATTTGCATGACATGTGAATGGATCCAAATTCTTGGAAGCAACCCACAAAGTGAACCGCTTCTACTTCAGAGAATAAGTATGTCTGGTAAAAGACTTTCGAGCCACAACCAGAACATCAGTAACTTTAGGGATTACTTCAAAATGTGCTATGGTTATGTTTCCAGGTGCCATGCATGGAGATGTAGAGACTTCAGATCTGGATGGACTAGGGACCCTTTGTCCTGTGACAACAGACCTGGACACAATGGTAAAGGAATTGGGAAGCTTCACCACCAACAATTGTAGGAGTGGAAACTATATCTGGTGAGGCCATAATGGGGCCTCGAGGATGAAGGTAGCATCTTCCATTCACAGTTTAAGGAGGAATCTGTGTATTAGAGGAAATGGGGGAAATGCATACAGGAATTTCCCTCTCTAAAAGAGGGACAACGCATCTTGTCAGAAAACTCCCGACCCTGGACCAAGTGAGCAGCAATGCTGCAGTTTTTCACTGCATGGGGATGCAAAAAGGTCCAACTCTGGATGGCTCCATGTTGTGAAGAGGTCATCTACCATGGAGTTCATCAGTTCCCATTCATGCATTTGGGACTGTGGCCTGCTTACCACCCTGTCTGCTAAGATGTTTTGGGTACCTGGGAGATTAACAGCTGACAGTTGTAGACCATGGGACAGAGCCCAGTACCATACTCCGATTGCTTCCATGCACAGGGGGATAGGAATGAGTGCCCCCTTGTTTGCTGATGTAATGCATCACACTGGCATTGTCCCATGTGGATTAACAATGGACCCGAGTTAAATGCTGCCAAAATACCTGGAGGCTGTATAGGACAGCTCTCATTTCCAGGACGCTGATGTGAAATTTGACCTCCACTTGGGACCATAACCCTTGTGTCTGGTAGGGACCCAGATGCCACCCCACCAAGAACCTGATTCATCCATGGTGAGGATCTGAGTAGGAGTTGGGACAAGGAATGGAACACCCAATAAAACACTGGTATAATCCATCCACCATAAGAGTGCCCTGTGCAGCGGGTATGACAAGGACCCTTTGGTCCAGCTCATCTGTGAGCTGATACTACTGGACCCTTAATGTCACTGTGGGATTCCATGTGCAAGCATGCCAGTGGCAGCATCACAATGGCCGAACATGAGTTCTAGAAGCTGTAACATGGCCCGTGCAGAAACACTGTTACTTCTGTATATCAACTGTGCTTGGGCAATCAGGCTGTCCACACACCTGTCCTGCGGCAGGAAAGCTCATCTCTCCTCTATCCAAGACTGCTCCTACGTACTGCAGTCTTTGTCAAGAGGTCAAGAAGACTTGGGTACATTCATTGTGATACCCAAGTCATCGAATAATTGCCTTGTTCTCGACAGGGTGTGTAGTAAAGCCTCTGGAGCTGGTCTTCAGAAGCCAGTCATGCTGACAGAGGAACACATACAGAAATTCCCCATGAAGGACTGCTGCCACTACTGCCAAGCATTTGGTAAAGACCCATGGTGCAGAGCACACGCCAAAGTGCAATACTCGGAACTGGTAATGCTCCCCCTCCAGCATAAAATGAATACACTACCTGTGGTTTTTTTCTGATTATGATATGAAAGTATGCATCCTTCAATTCTAGGAGCATAGCTAGTCCCTTTTGCAGAAAGGGAATCAGGCATGCAGGGATACCATATGAAACTTCTATTTATTGTAAGCTGAGATCCCTGAGATATAGTACAGAACACAGATTCCCTTGTTCATGCCGGGAGCAGGAAATACTTGGACTAGAACTCCTTTGTTTCTCTGGGTCAGAGGAACTGGCCCTACAGTCCGGTTTTGGAATAATGACTGCACTTTTTCCTTCAAAAAGGAAAAATGGCCCAGAAGATAACTGGAAGGAGGCAGAGGATGGACAGGAGGGGTAGCTAATAGCTCCAAAGCATGCCACCTTGCAAGTGTCTCCAGAACCCATTCATCTGTTGCAATCTCCCACCACTGTTTTGGGTGCAAGGAGATCCTGCTTCCCACAACCACTCCTGGAGGGCACACTGTAGGTATAGTTATGGTCCAAAAGGAGTCAGACAGATCCAATGGGGGCAGAACCACCAGCATCAACTGCTTTGGGTGCTTCTGAATGGGCACCTAGGAGGAGGGGTCCTGGCAATGGGCCATCTCCTCTAATTCTGCCTTGTTGATGGTGGGCATGGCCACTTCTTGCAACAGGCTGAAGAATGTAGCCCCTCCCACAGCCCCTAGAAGGAGCGAGGTAAAGGGACATAACAGATCTGTGGGAAATTCTGGATTTCTGAAGACTCCTAAGCATCAATTCAATATCATAACCAAACAGTTTTCCCCCTGAAATGAGGCATTCAAAACTGCCTACTGCACATCTTTAGCAAAACCAGCAACTCTAAGCCAAGAATACTGTTTCATACATATGCCTGAACCAGCAGCCCTAGCAGAAGCATCCGAGACATCAAAGGCAGACCTTAGCAAATGTTTGCCAACCTCAGTGCCAAAAGGTAAAGAAAGTTTTAATTAACTCATTCTTGGCAAAGCCTAGGCTGCAGCCTTAGCAGTTTACTACAGTCTAGTCTGGTATTTGATCATATGGGTCTGACAGTTTGCAATCCTAAGGCCCAAAGAGGCAGAGGCATAAGTACACTTTCCAATCACATCCAGCCTCCTAGATTCCTTGTCAGCAGGCAGAATACTCAGGTGCCTTGGACCTATCATGAGCAGCCAAAAGTTGTTATAGTAACTTACCGTAACAGCAGACATTTGAGAGGAGTTCTTGCAGCAGGTAATACCATTAGGACTAAGGCTGCAAGCATTAGGACCCTCAGAAAACTTTCTAGCCAGCAGTCCGCCCGGGGGACCCGCCCATCAGGCCTTGGTATAAAGGGGCGATCCCCAGCGCCATATCAGTTCCCGCCAGGGACTCGACTGGTAAATAATGGGGAACCAAAGAGACTCTCACTATAGAGAGAAACAATTAGAGGTACAAACTGACCTGGGGATGGAGGGTGGGAAAGCCACCTGCTGCAAGAGCTCCTCGAAGATCTACTGTTACGGTAAGTTCCTACTAACTATACTATCTGACTTCAAGGTGGAGCTCTTGCAGACGATAATAACGATTAGGACTGAGTCCCAAGCAGTACTCAAAAAGAGGCCCAGATCAGAAGGAGGAGGAATGACTGTGAGGAGCAGACCAGATCACTCTCTTATGAGAGCAGTCCCTGAAGAACAGCCAACCCAAAACCTGCTCTCCTAGAGGCTATGTCCAGACTGTAGTGCAGAATGAAGGTATGGACAGTGCTCCAGGTAGCTGCGGCACAAAGGTCTGCCGCTCACACATTCCTTAGAGAGGCAAAAGAGGTAGCAAAGGCCCTGGTGGAATGGCCCTTAACCGAGCCCGGTAAGGGTTTCCTATGGTGCTGATAACAGAAAGAAATGCAATTCACTAACCACTTGAATAGTGTTTGCTTAGTGACAGGATCCCCTGTCTTATGTTTAGCAAATGCCACGAACAACTGGTCCATGGTCTGGACAGAATAAGTCCGGGCCAAATAATAACAAAGGATTCTGTGAACTTCCAGAGTTGAAGAAATTGCAGTTACATAAGAACTTACTGTAACAGTAGATCTTAAAGAGAGGTTTCTGCAGTAGGTCTTCACATATGGGACTACACCCCTGGTGTCAGGTTTGAATAGCAAACTTGGTAACTAGCAATCATCAGCGGGACCTCCCAACGTCAGGTGACATGGCGTCAGCCCGACTATAAAAGGGGCAGTCCCTCGCCCGCTCTCCAGTTCTTTTCCACCTGAGACCTAAAGAAAGGTAAGTAAAAGCTAGGAGTAAAAAAAAAAAACTCCTAGGACCCTGATTCCTCTCTAGACCCAAGAACTAGGTAGGATGGAAAATAAAGGAAAAAAACATCCAGGAGCTGGGGGAAGGTGGGAGGGAAACTAGACCTACTGCAGGAACCTCTCTCGAACATCTACTGTTTCGGTAAGTTCTTACGTAACTGCAATATTTTACTTCGAGAGGGTTCCTGCAGTAGGTCTTCACATATAGGACTGAATACCAGGCAGTCCCCCAAATAACTCATGCTGAGGTGCATCCGGGAGGAGGAGAAGTTGCCATAGGGAATCATGACAGGAGGCCTTGCAAAACTGCAAGACCAAAGCCTGTTCTGCATTAGAGACAATGTCCAGACTCTAATGCTTAGTGAAAGTGTGAACAGACGACCACGTGGTCACTGCACAGATCTCTGCAGTGGACACATTCCTAAAAAAGGCAGTAGAGGTAGCCACACTGCAGGTGGAATGACCTTTAACTGCCCCGGAAGGACTGCCCATATTTGTAAGAAAAATGGATGCAGTTGGCTAACCATCTAGAGATGGTTTTTGGAGATAGCCTTGCCCTGGCACTGAGGAGCAAAGGCTACAAAAGTTGGTTGGATTTTCAAACCTCTTTACTCCAGTTTGTGTAGTACCTCAGAATCCGGAGCACATCTAGGGTGTGCAGAAGGAATTCCCCCCTGTTGGAATGCTGGGGATAGTATACTGGTAATTCCACACTCTGATTCAGAGTGGTTTCTGAGACCACTTTGGGGAGAAAGGAAGAGTTAGTCCGAAGGACTACTCTGTCCCAATGAAAAATTAAATAGGGTTCTTTACAAACAAAAGCCTGGAGCTCAGAGACCCTTCTGGCGGAAGTCTGCGACTAAAATAAAGTCTTCCAGGAGAGGAGCGTAAGTCACAAGTAGAAGCTGGTTCAACCAGGGGTAAAGTCAGCTTCTCGAGCATGAAATTCAGGTCCGGGGACAGGTTCGGATCGGAGGTTTCAAGTGAAGGATGCCTTTAAAAGGTTTGGCAACCTCCAACTGAGCCAAGGCTTTTTGTGGTAGGCCGGCACCGCAGAGAGATGGACCTTAATGGAGGAGTAGCTAAGGCCTGTCTCAGATACAGTAAATGTTGCAGGTACTCCAACACCTGGGCCGCTGAGCATGAAAGGGAGCCCAGCTCCTTGCTAGGGCCCAGATCGAAAATCTTCTCCACTTCATGGCGTAAGTGTATCTAGTAGAGGCTTTTCTGGCTTCTACTAAGATATGTGCCACCTGCGAGGAGACAGCATAGCAGGAAACCGCAATGTCCACAGGTGCCACGCATGAAGGTGGAGAGACTGAAGGCTCAGGTGCACCAGGTGCCCTGCTCCTGTGTCAGAAGGTCATGGGAAACGGCAGAGGGACCGGAGGTTCCAGTGCCAGTTGCTGCAAAAGAGGATACCAAATCTGGCTTGGCCACAGAGGAGCCGATAAGAATCTATAAGCTTCCCTCTTGCCAGTTTCACCAGAACCTTCTGAATGAGAGAAAGGAGGAAATGCATAGAGAAACCTCCTGTCCAAGAGAGAGACAGTGCATCTCGCCAAAAAGCACCATGCCGGAACGAGCGAGCAAAAGTTGGGTAGTTTTGCATTGAATGGGGAGGTGAACAGATCTAAGTCGGGATGACCCCATCAAGAAAGTTATTTTACCACCCTGACTTTAGCTCCCACTCGTGGGCCCTGGCCACTGATCGACTGAGACTATCCGCCAGGACACTGCTTATGCCTGGGGACGTGGACTGCTGTCAAGTAAAGGCTGTGCTGGATCGCCCAGTACCAGACCCTCATTGCTTCTCTGCAGAGAGGTGCAACAAGTTCCTCCCTGTTTGCTGATGTACCAGACTGTGGACATATTGTACATCTGGACCAGAAGTGATCCCGGTACCAGAAGGGACTGGAACGCCTGGAGAGCGTAAAGAACTGCCCTGGTCTCCAGAACGTTGATGTGCAGCATGAGCTTCTGGTCGGACCAAGACCCCTGTGTCTTGTGTACCTCAGATGGGCTCCCCAGCCCAAGTCTGAGGCATCCGTGGTGAGGATTTGGGTTGGGACTGGGGAAAGAAAAGGTGTTCCCCTTGAAAGGTTGGAAAGAGATCCTGCCACCAGCGAAGATCTCTCTGAAGGCAGCTGGAGATCATGACTTTTTGGTTCATGTCGTCCGTCCTCTGATCTCATTGGACTCAGAGAGACCAATGGGAGATCCTCATGTGAAGTCAGGCCAAGGGTACTGTAGAAATGGCTGCTGCAATCAGTCCCAAAAGACGGAGCACAGCATGTGCTGGGATTCAATGAGCCTGGGCCATGAGAGTAGCCTGAGCAACTCAAGTCTCAGCTCAATTCGATGGCAGAAAAGCCCTGCTCTGAAATGTATCTAGTATGGCTCCAATGAATTGGAGTCATTGAGATGGTACTAGTTGGGACTTGGGGAAGTTGACCGTGATCCCCAAAAGTGAGAACAAGTTCAGAGTAAAGAGAGGGACTCTTTCAGGCTGGTAGGAAAGGGTGCTGCGAGGAGCCAGTAGTCCAGGTACGGGAAGACATAGATGCCCTGGCGGCGTAAGAACGTCGCCACCATTGCTAGACATTTCGTGAACACCCGGTGGGGCCGAGGTAAGGCCAAATGGGAGCACCCAAAACTGGAAGTGGTCCTCCATAAAAACAAAATGGAAGAAGCGGCAGTGGGCCGGGATGATAGGGATGTGCAGGTAGGCATCCTGCATATCCACTGAGCACAACTAGGAGTTGGGATGGAGCAGGAGGAGGCCCTGAAGAGTCAACATCTGAAATTTCTTGTACTTGACAAAGATGTGTAGTGTGCTGAGGTCAGGATCGGTCTCAGGTCACCCGTTTTCTTTGGAACTAGGAAGAAGGGTAAAATCCTTTCCTATCTGGTTTGGAGGGACAGGTTCTATCGCCTCCTTTAGAAGAAGTGCCTGGATCTCTTGAGAGACAAAGGGGACGTGATCCGTGGATAGAAATACTGTCCTGGTGGCAGAGGGGCTGGGATCTTGAGGAACTTGACCGAGTGACCCTGCTGGATCAGCTGAAGCACCAAAGACTCTGCAGTGATGAACCTCCAACCCTCCAGATGGAGGCCGAACCTCCCTCCGACCGCTTCCTCCTGATTTAAGGGAGGCAGCGGAAGAAGAAGAAAGGAGTCAGGACGCCAAGGGGAAGGAAGCTTTAGCCCCAGAGGCTGGTTTGAGGAACTTAGCCTGTGGGGTTTGGGATCCTGAGCCAGGGGTGCATCTTTTTCCCCCAACGTTTGCCTGGATCTTGTTCCTTCTTTGGTGGCGAAAGGGCTGCTTTTTCTGACCTATCTTGTACATAGGCGTCGTCTCTTAAGGAGCATCCACTCTCTTGTAGTCCTGTTATGATATCTTTGGCATTGCCACCAAAAGCACGGAACCCCTAAAGGCGTCAAAAGGAAGACTGTACATCCTGTGCCAGGCCAGCTATCCGAGCCAGGAGAGCCGGCGGAGACAGATCCCGTGGCTGCGCTCTAGCCACTGAATCCACAGAATCGTACCTCACTTGGGTGCGTGGCGACATGAGGACTTGCCCATCCTGACCTTGTCCAGGAGTCTTCCTAAGGTTTTTGTCCTGAACCTCAAGGAGGTCCCTTTACAGCTCTGAAATAGTAGCTGTTTGGAAAGCAACCATGTGTAAGACACAGTTGAGTGATCTAATGGCACAGGAGGAAGAAGAATACATCTTTCGCCTGAACTGGTCTAACTGACGAGAGTCCTTGTCTGCCAGTGAGGAACTCAGGTGTTTCGGTTGGACTGACTAGTCATGAGCAGCAGTAATTACCATGGAGTCAGCCTTTGGATGGGAGTTAAGATGCTGAATCCCTTCCGGGGGATAATAAGTCTGGTCTGCCTTCCTGGAGACCGCTGATATGGAGGACGGTTGTTGCCATATTGTGGTCACCAAGTCCTCATGGGGTCCCATCCATGGGGGGGTGGGGATAGGATCAGATGTAGCAAGATCCAGGTGCTCCAACAGTCTTTTTCATTGCAGATCCACCTCTTTCGTGGGCCAGCCTCCAGCTGCTTGTATGGAATGAAAGAGGTCTCTGAAAGATGAGTCCTCTGGGGGAGACTTGGGTGACTCCTTGGGAGGAACTTCAACAGGAGATCTGGGGTCCGAAGGTTCGGAGTCAGACTCAGGTCGGAGGTGCTCGGAGCTACTGGGAATGGGGTTCAATCCCAGTAGCTACCGCAGCTAGAGAACCTGAGGCTCTGCCGGAAGGAGGCAGCAGAGGGGTGGCCCCTGGGCTGGGGAGCTTCCCCCACAGACTGCCTAAGCTCCAACAGCAGCTGGGTTCTGGTCTCCTGCCACCATTGGGGGCAATCTCTGATGCCAGGGGTGGCCGAGGAGGAGGCTGGAAGTTAGGCTAGCCTGGGTACTGAGGCCAAGAAGGGTAGTGAAAGCCCATCTGAGGATAGTAAGAGTACCCAGGGTATCCTGGCGTCGGGTATCCCAGTGCCGGGGGCACATGGCCTGGCATCGGACACTGTGGAGTCAATGGTGGGCCACCTGGAGGTGAGACAATGGGTTCTGGACCCAGAAACCTGCCCGGAGGATCTGGTTCTGCCGGGGGAAGTGCCATGGGTGCCTCTAAGAGGTGTGGGATCTGTGAGGGCCCCCGAAGGTCCTGAGGGAGGAGGTTCCATGGAAAGATCCCTAGCCAGTGGCAGAATAATGTCCGGGGATGGTGGTAGACCTGGCAAGGGGGGAAGGTCCAGAAGGAGCCCCGATGGCAGGTCTGAAGGCAATCCTGCTGGTAGAAAAATCAGAGGATAGGGTGGCGAGTCCCTGGGATGGATAACCCGGGGAGATGATGGGTCACTCTGCTACTCACTCTGTCTGTCATCGGGGGCCAAACTGGAGCCAGAGTGGAGAGATCCGGGCGGGCGACGGAGGAGCCGTCGTCTGACTGAATGGACCGCGCCGGGCTAGTGAAAGTCTGGAGACCGCCACTAGGCTGACTGGCAGGAGCCATGCACCCTTCAACGTGGTTGAGGGGTGTCTTATCGGCTAGGCAAGGCAACTTAACAGATACCTCCAGAGAGGCTACCCCCGGCTGCCTGCTCACCTCGGCAGGAGGGGGAGGAGGTACGTGGCCTAAAGAAGCAGACAGGGCACTGGCTGAAGTACTCACAGTTTCGGAGGGCCTCCCATGTGGCAACGGACTCCGGTCCCAGCGCTTCTCCTTGCTTTTCTTCTTTTTAGGGGCCGGCGATGATGATCTATCCCATAGTTCCTGGAGCTCCTTTTCTATCAACACCAGTTGTCGAGTCAGGAGATGGGCCTCGAGGGTCCGCTTGCACCTGGTTCAAGTCACCTGGTTGAAGGCCTGGCAGATGGAGCACTTCTGGGTATTGTGCTTGGAACCAAGGCAGAAGAGACAGCGCGAATTGTCATCCCCATGCAGGATTTGGGCACCGCACTTTGAGCACTTCTTCTGTCTAGAAGACATCAAATAGTAGGAAAAACAAAGAGAAAATTTCTATGAGGTGAAGAAAACTTCGACCAAAATGGTGGACGTATGATCGCTGTTCTATCGTGTGACGAACGTACTGAGGTGACAGCGGAAAAGAACTGGAGAGTGGGCATGCGATCGTCCCTTTTATAGTCAGGCTGATGTAATTTTGCCTGACGTCGAGGGCGGTCACTGCTGATGATTGCTATCTAGAAGTTTGCCGTTCAGACCCAACGCCAGGGGGCACAGCCCTATATGTAAAGACCTACTACAGGAACCCTCTCGAAGCAAGATCTTTGGATAGTAGACCAGAAGTTGGACTTCCTGGTTCAGAGTCATGGCAGACACCACTTCGGCAGAAATTTGGGATTTGTATGAAGCTGCACTATCCCTATGAAAAACAAGGTAAGGATCCTTGCACATCAGGGCCTGAAGCTCAGAAATCCTCGGGCTGAAGTAATGGCAACTAAAAATAACAAACAGAAGGTCCCATGGGGGACTGGATCCCTCCTGGGGTCTAATATGCAAGACTTCCCTGGGAAGGTCTTACAGAAGTCAACCTGTGCCAGAGTTCTTTCTCCAACCGCATCATATGCTGAGACTGCACAAAGATGCACCTTGATAGAGGAATAGCTAAGGCCTAGGTCAAGGAGGTGGAGTAGGTACTCTGGAGCTAACTTGACAGAGCACTGGAGAGGATCCAGGGATCTGGCTGCCACCCAGAGACAGAATAGTTTCCACTTCATGGCATAAGTGGCCCTGGTAGAGGGTTTTATTGCTGCCTCTAAAATCTCCGCCACTCTCTGAGAAACTCCCAGTCTCTCCTTACTAAGACTGCAGGAGCCATGCACGTAGGTGAAGGGATCGCAGAGGCAGGGTGGACCAGCGTCCTTCATCCTGGGAGAGCAAGCGGGTAGAGAGAGGCAGTGGTGAGGGGAATCCTGTGGCCAGCTGCTCAAGATGCAGAAACCAAATCTGACAAGGCCAGAAAGGTGCTACCAAGATCATCCTGGCACCTTCAGACTGCAGTTTGAACAGCACTCTCTGAACTAGAGGAAGGCATAAAGAAACCTCCTGTCCAGGAGAGGGACAATCGTCTTGCCAGAAAACACCAGGCTCTGGATCTAGCAAGCAGAAATTTGGCAGTTTGGCATTGTGCCGGAGCCATAAGCGTTCAAGCTTGGGACAACCCATCTTGCAAACAAGTCGTCTGCTACATTCTCCACAATTCCCACTTGTGGTTCAGAGAACAAGAACGGCTTAGACTGTTGCAAGAACGTTCTGAATGCCTGGCATGTGGACTGTGACTAAGAACAGATCACATTTATTGCCCAGTCCCAGATTCTCATGGCCTCTCTGCAAAGAGGATATGATCCTGTTCCTCCTTGCTTGTTCAGGTAAAAGACTACGGGGTATTGTCTGACTGGATTATCAGAGGGCCGGGAGCTGATCCTGAAAGGCCTGAAGGGCATAAAACTGCCTCATCTCCAGTACGTTGATGTGGAGAGATCTTTCTGTGGCAGACTCGTTCCTCTTGTCTGATGCTCACACAAGTGAGCACCTTCAGTCAAAGGCGTCGTTGTAGCAGCTTATGTTGGACTTTGCCTCTGGAAAGGGACACCCTGTTTTGGGTGAGCTGGAACTTGCCACCAGTGAAGGGAATGTCAGACTGCCTCCGAAATTCGGATGGGTCAGTCCATCTTGTCTAAACTCTGGTCCCATTGGACCCTGAGGTGTCTCTGAAGAATTCTCATGTTGAGACGTGAGAAGGGTACCGTGGCTATGACTGTTGCCATGTGGCCCAACAGCTGCAAGACTACTCTGGCAGGTACCTGATCTGCTGACTGGATTCTGTGGGCTAGAGCCGAAAGGCGCAGAGCTCTGTCCACAGGGAGAAAGGCCCTGCCTTGCAGAGTGTCAGTACTGCTCCAATGTTGAAGCCATTGGGAGGGGCCAGGGTTGGGATTTTGGCCAGTTCAGGGTGACTCGAGAGACTGGAAAAGATGTTCTGTTTCCCATAAAGTGACTAGGAGCTGTTGTTCTGTGGGTACAGAGATGAGCCAATCATCAAGGTAGGGGCAGAAGAAGTGGCCCTTCTCCTCAGTGTGGCTGCAACTACTGACAGGCATTTTGTAAAGACCCTTGGGGCTGACGAAGGCTGAAGGGCAAGATCCTGAATTGGTAATGCTCATCCTGGAACCAGGAGGCAGGAACTTCATCTAAGAAGGCAGGATCTTTATGTGCATATAGGCATCCTGCATGTCCAGGAGCATAGCCAGTCCCTTGGTGAAGGAGAAACAGGCTCGCCAGGGTGAGCATCCGAAATCTTTGTACAAGCACAAATTCATTCAGGTGGCTGAGGTCTAGAATGGGCGGAAGTCTCCCGTTTTCTTAGGCACCAAGAAAAGTGGGAGTAAAAGCCCTTGCCTTGCTGGGATCTTGGGACTGGCTGGATGGCCTTCTTTTGGAGGAGAGAAAGAATATCTTGTTCCAGAAGAAGGCATGTGCTGTTGAGCAGTGGGATGCTACAGGAGGATTGTCTGAAGTGCGCTGATGAATCGATGGCATAACCCCTTCTTATTGTCTGCAGCACCCACTGGTTGGATGTAATGGTGGACCATTCTGGCAGGCAGAGGGGGAACTTCCCCCCTACTTGCTCTCCCCTCACAGAGTGATGACTGGGTGAGGATATTGAGAGTCATGCAGTCCCTTGCAGGGTGGCGGCTGGATGTCTGGGGGCTTTAGGCTGTTTGGAGCTTGGCCTCCCACTTGCGTGGGTTGGTTACGGCATTTAAAGCCTTTTCCTTGGTAGGGGCAGCCTCCTTGCTGACTCTGTTTACGAAAAGGATGCTTACAGTGTGCTGAGGCTCAGATTTGTACAGTTTGTGTATATCCTCAACTTTCTTGCCCGAATCCTGGAGGCCTTTTATAATTCTCTCCACTTCTTGCCCAAACAGGACTGGTCCCTGCAAGGAGGCATCCAGAATAGCATCCTGGAGGTCCTGCCGAAAGGACATCGCTCGTAACTAGGCGTGCCTGCGGAGACAGACACCCGATGCTGCCGCTCGAGCAGTCATATCAGCCGAGTCATATGAGCACCTCAGGACGTGTTTGTCAACATCGAGCCTGGATTGGGCGTAGGCCAGCAACTCATTCTTTGAGTCAGAATCTGGCTGAAACTTGACAAGCTCTACAGTCTTTTCCTAAAGAGATTTCTGATATGTGACCATATGGGCCAAGATGTTCCAAAGACCTGATGGCCCCGTTGCCGAGTACACCTTCCATCCCAAGTGGTCCAACTTTTTGACTCTGGGTCTGGGGCTGTGTACTGAGGTGCCTCGGTTCGGACTGTCTGCTATGTGCTGCAGTCAAGGCGGGAAGTCCGTCTTCGGCTGTTCCACCAGAAATGGTTCCTCTTTGGGCAGTTTATAGGCGTGGAACTCCTGGTGTGGACAAGGTCTCTTCCAGACCAGTTTTGCCCGTCCTGGAAGAGAGACTCCACCGGCGGGGGATAGCGGAGGTTTGGGTCTTTCGCCCCCAAGAACTTCGCCCGACGCTTCCTTTCTGGGTCGAGTTCTTCAGTGTCCCATTGATACAAGGTTTGTATGTGTCTCACAATATCAAGGAACGTGGGATCATCTGGAGGTGATCTGGGGGTGTCCTTTGAATCTGGTGATGGAGGCCTAAAGTCCTCGTCATCTGAGGAATCTGGTGTGGACTCTCCTGCTTCATTCTCAGAAGTGAGGGTGGAGTGGGCACTGGAGTCGGGGGCTGGGGAAGATTTTCTCTTATTTTTGTCTTTGGTTTGATGATCCCTCTCCTGCCCACATCTGGAGTGGGGGAGAAGGAGGTGGAGGTGTGGGAACCGTATCAGGAGGCCTGTACAAGAGGTCACCTTTGATAGTGTTCCACCATGAATTAAATAGTACTCAGACATCTGCTAAAGGGATGACTGGGAAGGCGTGGCAGAGCTGATGGATCGGGCATGGGGGGCATCGGTACTGTGATCTCCACTGGGAGGCCACCCTGCTGTATCTGGCTGAGGATTGGCTCCTGGGAGGCGGTCATCCGATCGGACGTCCGGAGTGGTGTTTACCCGATCTGGCGACCAGTCGCCCTGGTGGCGTCAGACAGTTGGTCATCCTCTGCAGACCACCTGTCAGGCAACTGCTCCTTCTGGGGTGAACGCCTGCTGT
Organism: Neoceratodus forsteri; assembly: GCA_016271365.2. NCBI lineage: Eukaryota > Metazoa > Chordata > Ceratodontiformes > Ceratodontidae > Neoceratodus > Neoceratodus forsteri. Next base: position 866,425,279 of record CM057452.1, on the reverse strand, counting down.
CTGATGCGGGTGTCTCAGCTGAGGGACATCTGTCCTTTTTAGAACTGGTCCCCGAGGCTGGTAGTGAAGGCGTCCGCTGGCAAACGACCTCCTGTCGCCAGTGGGAATAGTCTGATTTCTTGTGTCTGTCAGAGGATTCCATTGAGCTGTGACCTTCTTTGGGCCTAACAATAGGCGACTGTCCTTCCTGGCACCATGCCCTGTGAAGACTTATGGGGCTAGTGAACCATGGGTACTAGAGCTTGCCGTGTCTAGGATGAAGGCTGGTCCTTGGGCTTGGAAGGCGATGATCTGTGAGCACTAGTTCCCTGTGAAGAAGAGAACAGACCCCACCTCCGCCGGAGGATGGAGCATGCCCAGAGGAGACTTGTGGTGGAATTCTGACCGGGGCCTGTCCTTGTCCTTGGAGTGTTTCCCTGGGACTTCTCTCATGGGAGACTCCTGGTGGGTGAAGACGAACTGGGACCCAATGGAGACTTATGCATGGTGGTTACTTTCTGCTCGAGGAGGTAAGTCTTTAAAGCCACAGCCCTACGGATCCTGGTCTTGTTGTTGAACTTTTGGCAGTGATGGCAGTCGTCGGGTCTGTGTTTGGGGCCTAGACAAATCAAGCAGGCCTTGTGGCTGTCCTTAGCCAGGATCTGATTGCCACTATGGCACTTCGACTTCCGCCGAGGAGGTGAAGGAGAAGACATGCACGGACTCTTGTCAAGAAAATCGAGAAAAAGAAAAAAAGAACTATATATCTGAAGACTACTTATCTGTGGTCGACTGCTAAGCGAGACGTCCGAGGAGCCAAACAACGTGGGTCAACGGCGGGAAACTGAGATGGTACTGGGGGACATCCCCCTTTATACCATGTCTGACGTCGGGCGTGCCCAACATCAGGGTTGGTCCCCTGCTGCAGACTGCAGGCTAGAAAGTTTTCGGGTGGTCCCTAGCCCTGTGGCCTCAGTCCTAATGATATTACCTGCTGCAGAGCTCCACCTCGAAGTCAGATCTGCTGAGTCAGTTTCTGGCTGGGTAGCATAATAAGACTTAGCAGATTGATTTATTTATTTGCTTTTGGTAACCAGGTAAGTGCACTAGGCAAAGACCTGCCTATTTTCAGGTACAACCCGGGTGAGTACAGATTAAAAAAACCACAATAGAACAGTAGTAAGAAGTAATACAGAACTATTCACACAGGGATATGCAACACTGATATCAAATGTGCAGAGCAGAGTTGTAGGATACTACCATGGAGAACACAGGTAAAAGACAAATTCAAGGCAGATTTCTATAAGGCATATAAGTAAGATATCAAATGCAGTTGCAAGTGTCAAAGTGCATTTGGCGAATGGAACAGGATACTGCTTATCAGCCTTTCTGGGAACTGCAGGCATTGAGTTTGGTCTGTATCATGCAGCAAAGGCAGCATCTTCCAATGCAGGATATACAGGTGGAATTATAATGGAGGATTAGCAAGGAACCTCCAAAATTTTCATTAAAGTCTTCTTAGCGGAATCATCCTCTTTCTCAGCAAATCCCAAGGCAGTTTGTATTTGCGGCATCATGGCGAAAACTAAGATCCTCAGAAGGAGATCTCAGGGTACACACCACTGAGTCCTCAATGCAGGATGAGAGGATAGAACTAGAGCGAGGTGCCACATACTATTCTATCTCATATTCCTCATCTAATACCATGAGGCCAGGATTATATTCCACCTCATCGTTGACCTTCCTGTTGATGACAGGAGGCGTGAAAGTGACTAGAAATAATGGCAGCGGCTGAGGAGGAGGAATTTGCTTAATGCTGGAAGTAGTGGTCAATGGAGAGCCAAGTGCCTGTTGGCCCCATCGACAGAATAATAGCCTGCATAGGTAAGCCAGGCAGAACGCGTTGTAAGTCCTGAAGGTCCTTATCTGCCAACAATTTCTGTTTCTATCATCTTGGAAAATTATGCCAGTATAGCCTGAGAGTCGACGACACCCTGGCCAGGGGCTCTGACTACTTGTACTGACAATGGGCTTCAGCAATGGTCGTGGGGGGGGAGCTGTTGTCAAAGCTCCTAGTGTGGGCAATGACACTGATGGATGACCTTGTCTCAACAGTGATTGGGATCTCACCAGGTACTGTTCCCTGTCCCAGTCCTTCATCAGTGTCAGTGGCTCAGCAGGTTGCACACTTGCTTCTGAGGCCAGGAGATCAGAAGGCTGTGGGTTCTATCCACACCAGGCACTTACATAATATAACAATGATGACACTGCAGTGCAGCATGAGGGGGGTGCTGTGCTCCTGAGATGCCATCTTTGAATGAGACATTAAACCAAGGTCCCATCTGCCTGTTCTGGTGGATGTTAAAGATCCCATGGCACTTCTCGAAAAGAGTAGGAGAATTTCCCGGTGTCCTGGCAGATCCCCCATTCATTAAAAATACCACCAACAGCTTAATCTGGTTCAAGATCATAGAAACATAGACTTTGATGGCCCACCTAATCTACCTATTTCCCTACCTACTGGATAAGCTGCAGATCCTAGTTAACCAACAGCCTATTTCTTTCCTAACCCCACAAGAATTGCCTTATGTCTGTCCATGCATTCTTGAATTCTCCACAGTTTTAGACCTACAACCTCCTCAGGAGCGGTTCCATCAGTCCACCACCCTCTCTGTGAAAAAATAGTTCCTCACATTGCCCCTGAGTTGTCCCCCCTCTATCTTCAAATTGTGTTCCCTTGTTCTTGCACATCTCTTTTTCTGAAAGATGCTACCCTCTTGGACTTTGTTGATTCCACTGAGGTACTTAAAAGTTTTAATCATGTCCCCCCTCTCCCTCCTTTCCTCAAGGGTATACATATTAAGCTCCTTTAGTCTCCCCTTGAATGGCTTCCCTTGCAGACCCTGCACCATTTTAGTTGCCCGCCTCTGGACTGCCTCCATTCTGTCTATGTCCTTGCGGAGATGGAGTCCACAGAACCGGTTGCAGTACTCCAGATGGGGTCTCACCAACTGTCTGTACAGAGGGATAACAACTTCCTGTTTTCTGCTGGTGATGCCTCTCCTTGTACAACCCAGTATCCCCCAGCCCTCCCTACTACCTTCTCACATTGCTTGCTAACCTTAAGGCCATCTAATATGATTTCCTCCAGGTCCCTTTCCATTTTTGTTGTTGTTACTACTCCCCCCATTGTGTACTCTTCACCTGGGTTTTTATTTCCCAGGTGCATTATTTTGCACTTCTTTGCATGGAATCCAAGCTGCCATACTTCTGACCATTCCTCCAACCTTGCCAAATCCCTTCTCAGCCTTTCCACACACCCTCCTTGTGTATCAACCCTGTTGCAGATCTCTGTGCCATCTGCAAAGAGGCATACCTTTCCTTCCAGTCCCTCTGCAATGTCACTTATAAAGACTTTAAAGAAGACTGGACCTAGGACTGAGCCCTGCGGTTACCCACTAGTAACCCCTTTCTTAGAGTGGACTCCGTTTATATTACCTTCTGTGTCCTGTTGTCCAGCCAGTGTTTACCCAGGCTACCACCTGGGACCACTCTCAGGCTGGCTAATTTATTTATTAATCTTTTGTGTGGGACTATGTCAGATGCCTTGCTAAAGTCTAGGCAGGCCACATCCACAGCCCCTCCCTGGTCTACTATTTTGGTCAGCCAGTCAAAGAAATCAATTAGATTCGTCTGACATGACCTTCCCACTGTGAATCCATGCTGCCTTGGGCCTTGTGCCCCACTGGCATCTAGGTACTCAACAATTATTTCCTTCACAAGTGATTCCATCATTTTCCCTACCAGTGAGGTCAAACTGACAGGTCTGTAGTTTCCTGCCTCTGTCTTGATCCAACTTTTGTGAAGGGGAATCACATCTGCCCTCCTCCAGTCCTCAGGTACCACACCATCCTTCCATGATTTGTTAAAAAGGGTAGTCAGTGGTGTCACTAATTCTCCCCTTAATTCTTTTAGAATTCTGGGGTGAATTCCATCAGGCCCCATTGCTTTGTCCACCTTCAGTTTTAGGACTTTTTTCAGAACCCTTTCTTCTGTGAAAGGACTGGGATCGACGCCCCCTATCCAGAGTGCTTCTGTTAATTGGATTAGGTACCTCCCACTCCTCCTGTTTTGCGAATACTGAGCAGAAGTATTTGATCAGTATCCCTTGTCAGTTGACATTCATCTGTACCTCCCCCCCCCCGGGTCATGCCTGAAAATAGGCAGAATTTGTCTAGTGCACTTACCCGGTCAACAAAAACTAAATACTGTAATAACAACATCAGCAGCTGTATCTCATACAACGTGGTCAGTGACTGCAATTTTGGGCCTTGAGCCTTCTCCACAGCCGCTAATTATTTTTGGAGAAGGAACTTTTCCAGAGCTTTCTTACTTGTTGCTTGGTTGAAACCCTGACAGATATCAAGTCCTCATACCTGTGAGATCATTAAATAGCACAAACAAACTGTGTGTGAATCTCCTTTACAAATTGTATCTCCATACTTAATACTGAAATAGCACAGCTGCAGATTTCCACAGCATGCAGAGATGACGTAAAAATACTGAGGTAAGACAGAAAAGAGTAAACAACAATGGCTTGTCAATGGCATTTCCCAGCAGGTCCAACAAGAGTGATCAGTGGCGAGAAAAGTTCTGGGATTGATGAGGCCGCCCATGCATATCAGACGCTGACACTGACATCATCGTGAATGGCCTCTGGCTAGCAAAAGTTCCATGGGGCCCCAGTGCCTGATGGCTGTAGTTCCAGAGCTGTGGCCTAATGGAAGAAATATCCTGAGAAGGTCCTCACTTCCTTGGTGGCTGAAGTGAGGAGGAGGAGCTTCACGATTATCCATCAAGCTAGGCAGAACAGCTCATTAATCAATGATGCAGACTATCCCACCCACCAGCTGCATGCACTACCCATTTATACAGTCAGAAAATATATACAGTTTAATGGGAAGCGCACACTATGGGTTAAGGAGAGGGGATGCCTTAGTTGGGCTTGGAATTTAAAATGCCAGTGGCACCCCAAATCATGGATTGGGGGGTCAGGTTGGGGCGAATCTAGAGACATGGCCATTTGAGACAGGCAAAAGAGAAGGGATTTTTTTTTTAAATGGAGTCAAACACTGGAAAACACACAACTTTCCTCAGACACTACAGAAATGCTCAATTAGTGCTTTCAGACAGTAACAACTATTTTAATGATTTAAAACAGCTAACCTCAACTTCTTTCTCTGCTTGCTGGCAGCAACTATCTCATGAGCAGCAGTGAGCTTCCTGAGCTCACGTTATGCTAATATGTCTGTTTGACCACTGCTATTGGTTGGCAGGACATATTAGCATAAAGTGAGCTCAGGAAGCTCACTGTTACTCATGAGATGGTGGTTGCCAGCAATAGAAAGTGAAAATCGACGGCCACTGTTTAAATCACTAAAAGGCAATCAGAGGTAATTAAAAAAAAAAATGTTATTGTCTGAAAGCACTAATCAGGCATTTTTGTAGTGCCTGGGTAAAACTGTGCCTTTCCAGTGTTTCCCAGCTAGGCAGACAGATGCTTTATTTAAACAAAAGTTGGCTACAGCCAACTATGGCTGCTTTGGCTTGGCATTAGTTTTAAGATTTAAGGTTATACTGCATTTGTGGTTTGCTGTAATACAATCCAACCTTTCAAATTAAGGTATGTAACAAAGAAGCAGCCATTACAGTCTCTCGGAGGCTACAGCAGTGTGAGCAGCCTTGAATGCTGTGAGCTCTCACCACCAAACATCAAAATACATGTATACACACACACACACACACACACACAGTGCCTTTGGATATCAGTTGAAAGAAGGAATGGCAACACACGCTCTTCAATTCTCCATCTCAGCTGGCCACATCTGTATGAATGGGAGGCAACATAGGTCATGGTATTCCGCTGATTACTATGAGCATGCATTCTCATTCATTCAGGCAGCAGTCATCTGAGTTGTGAGAGGAGGGTCTGTGTCAGCTGCCCTCCCTTTCCTCTGAAGGATATCCTTTTCCCTAGGATGGCACAGGGGTGATGGATGGATGGGAGGGAGGAAGGGAGGGTGTATAAACTGCCAAGGCATTTGTTGGAGGAGACAGCTGGGGCAGGGTGCTGCGAGTGGATTAAAGGGAAGGCAAGGATTTTTTCTTGCCAGTGCTGGGGGAGTGCAGGGTAGTAGTGATGTTGCCGGCAAATGGAAGTACTAATATATATATATAATACACCAGGTAGCGCTCGGTGAGGGGAAGGAGCATGGTATGAGGTGCTTCCAAAGGGTGGGAGGAAGGAAGCTTTTTTTAGAACAACAAAATAAAAATGAAACAAAATAGAGGGAACTTTATTATATAAACTGCAAGAGCACCACACAGTGCAAATTTTGGAACTTCAACAACATCCAGACACCAGTTTGGAATCGCACACCCCCAGCCTGCCACTAGTTTAGTGCCAATTGCCCAACCACAAACACACATCCTTACACCAGCTTGGAACGCTGTACCTCCACCTACCTGATACAAATTTGGAGTCCACTGTTCACCTCTCCCAAACACAGACAGAAAGAGACAGAGAGAGAGAGACACACACACAGATGATATCAGTTTGGGTCCCTCCCAACCCATCCCAAATAAAATCCTGATGTTAGTTTTGATCCCTCCCTCCACCTCTTATTCTGACAGTAGGAAGGCAACCCCAGATTTATTGATTCATTTAGTAGGATAGTATTATTCAGAACAGCTCATTTACAATGGTGTTCTCCAGGAACATTGCTTATATAAAGTTTCTCACAATAATAAATACGATTAACAATACATAGCACGCTATCTTGTTAACAAAGATATTTTAAGGTAACTATGGGAGGCAGTATAGCGCAGATGGTTAACAGCACTGGGATGCAAACCTGAGAGCTGTATTTGAATCCCACAGCCCACACTTGCATACTGTGGGACCATGAGCGAGTAACTTAACCCTGTGCTCCCAGGATGCACCTGGAAATAAGTCTCAGCTTAGTGCATCTTTCCTGGCCAAAATTGTAAAAAAAAAAAAAAATACAAACTTCACAAAGTCTATGTATCACTTTCTAAACCAGCACAACATAGAGAATACTGGATGAGCAACTTCAGCACAACCAGTGTGTTCTCTTCTGGCGTGGTTCTGATTTCCTCTGACCTTGAGAGTGAAGCTTGAGAGCCCATGGGAATCAGAACCCAAGTGGCAGAACACACTGGCTGTGCATAAAGTTGCTCATCCTGTACTTTTATAGGGTACAGTATTATGAAATGTCACACAACAGTTCTTTGGCTTTCAGAATGAAACTGACTTGTGCAGTCTCTAGAGGGTCCAGAATACTATTGTACCACATAAGGGTACAATAAAAGGGATACTCCTCCCTGTACTTGACTGCCACTGCAAACCCGCCTCCTGCTTATTGCATTACCTCTAATTAAATGGCTCCACTGACAACTATTTTTGTCCTCAGCTGCATCCTACTCCTCCCTTATGACCTCAATGTTAAACGTATGGAGAATACCACCCAGCAAGATATGCCCAAGTACCAAGAGCTATATAGAACGGTGCTAGCTCACTATCTGTCCTACATCAAAGGTACCGACCTCCATACATTCACTGTATCTCCTCCTCAGCCCAGATCTACCATCCATACTCATTTATCTTTCCTCCTCCCAGTTAGAATGGCGATCTATGCCCTGCCTATCTCTCGTTGTATTGCTAACCCCGGCAATGCATTCCGTAAAAACCTGTATACCAAGCGTCGAAATAAACTCATCTTGAAAACTATTATGAGCTGCCTTAGGAAACTATTAGTTCTTCTCTTACTCTGTTCACGAGTGTGGAATTAAACCCAGTCCACCTTTTTATAGATGCACCCTCGGACCTCCCTCAGCAAAGGGTCTTAGCTTTCTACATATGAATGTCTGCAGCTTGCCTAAAAAATTTGACATGGTCCAAGCCTGGGTTCTACATATGGCTCCAGATATCACTTGTTACAGATCCCCCTCTGATGGGTTTGGCATACTTAGAAACATAGAATTTGATGGCAGGTAAGGACTGCTTGGCCCATCCAGTCTGTCCATTTCCCTACCAAATGGATAAGCTGCAGATCCTAGTTAACCAACAGCCTACTTCTTCCTACCCCCAACCCCTAGAATTGCCTTATGACTGTCCCATGCATTCTTGAATTCCACCACTGTTTTTGACTCCACAACCTCCTCAGGAAGACTGTTCCATGCATCCACAATCCTCTCTGTGAAAAACAAAAACCTCACACTACCTCTGAACCGTCTCCCTTCTATCTTCAAATTGTGCCCCCTTGTTCTTACACACCTCTTTTTTCTGAAAGATGCTACCTTCTTGGACTTTGTTGATTCCCTCAAGGTACTTCAAAGTTTCTATCATGTCCCCCCCTCTCTCTCCTTTCCTTGAGGCTATACATATTAAGCTCCTTAAGATCTCTCTCTTCCATATGTCTTCTGGTGCAGATCCTGCACCATTTAGATGCCCTCCTCTGGACTACCTCCATCCTGTCTATGTCTTTGTGGAGACTGGGTCTCCAGAACTGCACGCAGTACTCCAGATGGGGTCTCACCAGCTGTCTGTACAGAGGGATAACAACTTCCTGTTTTCTACTGGTGATGCCTCTCCCTATGCATCCAGGTAATAATCCTACCAGTTAATTTTTTAGGCAAGCTACAGACATTCATATGTAGAAACTGGGTCACCTTCGCTCCCCGGTTGGAAAAAAAACAAACTCAGAATGCATAATTATGGGGGACTTTAATCTTAACTGGAATGATGCCTGTTCCAACAAATTTAAAGAGTTCTGCGATAAGAGTGGGCTAACTCAGATTACCCCTGAGAATACCTGTCCTAACAAGAAATCCCCTGACCATAGCTCACAACTAGATCTTACGCTGGTTAACAAGCCACACAATATCTCCCACACATGGGTATTCCACAGTGACTTGAGTGATCACTGTGCTACCGCCTGTATTAGAAGCTCCCCTTACCGGTCTCCTACCTCCACTTTTAAACTAAAATAAAGTCTAAAACACTTCTGCCAACCCGCCTTCCTGGCAGAACTAGGGAATATTAACTAGCAGGATTATTACCTGGCACCCTCTGTCACAGAAGTCTGTAATATCTTCCAAAACCTGGTATTGAAGGTGATTGATAAACACGCTTTGAAAATCAAATCCACGAAAAGGTCTCCCGACTGGTTTACACCTGCACTAAAGAAAGCTCTCAGGTATAGGGCTGTACTGTGGAAAAGGGCAAAGAACACGAAATTGGACTCTTATTGGCTGGCCTTTCTGGCAGCCAGGAACGCCTGCACCAGACTTGTTAGAACAGAAAAATCATGTTATTTCCAGTCCGCTCTCGAAGAAAATAAAAGTTGCTCCACTAAATTCTGGAAAGTTCTTAGAGAGGTAGAAGGTCACTCGCTAGCCTCACCCTTGCCTGCCAAGATTTTGGTAGGAGACGTTTCCTACACAGACAGGGTGGACATCCTAGAACAGCTAAACAGCCACTTTGCCACTGCAGGCCTTGCGTTTATTGCCTCACCCGCCAGTAAAGAGAGTGTCTGCAGTGATGCCAATGACGGCCTTAGCCCTGGCACCACAGTTAGTCTGGGGCGTTCCTCCTTTAGCTTCCATCCAGTAACCTTTAAACAGGTGGAGGACCTCCTACTGGCCTTGGACACAAAAAAGAGTGCTGGCGCTGACCTCTTGGAACCGCTCTTCTTGAAACAGGGCTGCTATCACCTGACAGCTCCAACTGCTCACCTTTTCAATAGTTCCTTGACTCATGGAGAGTTGCCACCACTTTGGAAAACAGTGCACAAAATTCCTCTTTTCAAGTCTGGAGACCCAACCGACCTGAACAATTACCGCCCGATTTCCCTTCTCCCAATCCTCTCAGAGATCCTGGAGAAAATTGTTAACTCACAACTTAGGGAGTTCCTTGACACCGAAAACATCCTTAACCCCACACAATCGGGATTTAGACCCAAGCACAGTACTGTATCTGCCCTTGCCAAAGTGTCCAATGAATAGTAAACTGCCCTGGATACTAAGCAGTACATCTATGCCCTCTTCCTAGATCTTAGCAAGGCCTTCAACACAGTGGATCATCATATTCTGCTTAACGTCTTCGACAGTATCGGTCTAAACAACACTGCTTTGAATGTTATCTCACCAACCGAATGCAACAAATTAAAGATCAAGGGGAGCTGTCTCAGCTAAAGAATCTGCCACATGGTGTGCCGCAGGGTTCCATCTTGGGCCCTATTCTCTTTGCAATTTATGTAAACCACATAGATTCTCACATACACACAAGTAACGTTCATCTATTCGCTGATGATACCGTGCTCTAAACACCTCCCTAGACATAGCCCACAAGGAGCATCAGTTAGACTTTGACATCCTTCAACACAACCTAATAAAGCTCAAGCTTCTGCTTAATGCCAAAAATGCCAAAAAGACCAAAGCTATGATTATTTTGCCATAGGCTTCCCACAGCACAGGACCACCTCCGAGCCTTCAGATTTATACCTTGCTTGGCAAAGCCTTGGAACTAGTGAAAAAATTCAAGTACCTGGGTGTCTGGCTGGATAACAGACTCAACTTCATGGCTCACCTCAATGAGCTATCAAAAAAGCTAAGGCAAGACTAGGCATATTTTAATCGGATAAGGCACCTCCTTACACTTGAAGCAAGGAAACGACTTGTTCAAACTACTGCTGCTTGATTATGCTGACTTTCTTTATAGCCATTATCCTAACCAGGCGCAATGTAAACTTGACACCCTCTACCACCGCGCGCTGAGATTTATCCTAAACAAGCCACTATGTACCCACCACTGCTTGCTCTATCAGGCAGTAGACTGGCCCTCCCTCACTCTGAAGAGGCAAAAAAATGCCCTCATGTGGATTTACAGGGCTCTAACCGATAAGCTACCAACCCACATTTCTACTCTTTTTGAGTGTACCAAGGATACGTATGGCCTAAGGAGTTTGTCTCTCATCTCCCTTAAAGTACCCAAAATAAGGACACGACATGGTTCAGCTGCTATCATCTTTCCTCTGCCCTCCCTTTAGAATGCCATGCAAACAACCCTCAGACTCTCCTCCCTCCCGGGGCCTCACGCTCTCAATCTGAAAGTCCTGCGTGCATGCTGCAGATGACCTCTTCCACCCATCTACTGTGACTCCCCAAACACTAGGCACTTACGTGTATTCCCCTAGCACTTCTCTAGTTCATGCCTACTTTCAGAGTAAGATGCCCAACTCCCCCCCCCGTTTGTTACGACTATACCTGTAATCACCCTCTCACCTACCCTCCTATTTTTCCCCGCCTATAAGCCTTCGTGTGTTGTATTCCCACTTACCCTCCCTGGTATCCCTTTCTTTATTGTAACGTTGTGGTATTTGGTTGTAAAAGCCCCCACCATTAGGGATTTCTTTGCATGCACAGTCAATTATCAATCCACGGATAGTTGTGCATTGTATGTACTCCCCAGCCCTGATCTTTCTGTTATACTGTAAGAACAGGTTACTCACCTGTAACAGTAGTTCTAGGAGTGGTATACGTTGTTCATCCACACTGTCTGGCATTGTCCCTTTCCCCTTTAAATCTTGCTGGAAGTCTTCAAGCTGGCTCCCCCACCCACTCGGGTGGTAAATACCACAGCTCCGCCCCATGGCCAGATCTAGCCGGCTGGAAGCCAGGTTGTGCGCCTAAAGCCGGGAGGTCGGGTGGGTGGGTAATGGATGAACAACATATACCACTCCTAGAACTACTGTTACAGGTGAGTAACCTGTTTTCAAGGAGCGGATATGTTGTTCATCCACACTGTCTGGCAGACTCCAAGCAGTTCTCCGGGAGGAGGGAGGCAAGGCACAAACCCCTACTTAGGGAATAGAGATTGGAGAACCGAGGCCCCAAAACCAGCATCCCGACGTGACTCTAGGTCAATGTGGTAATGGGTAATAAAGGTGCTTGCTGACTTCCAGGTAGCGGCCCGACAGATTTCCTGGATAGGGATGTCCCTGGAAGCAGCCACCGAAGCAGCAGTATGACGGGTAGAATGAGCCCTTAGCCGTTTGGGAGGCTCCTTACCCGCCAATTCATAGCACAGACCTATGCATGATGTGATCCATCTCGCAGTAGTCCGCTTGGCTGCAGGTCTGCCAGAAGCGGCTTCAGCGTAGGTGACAAACAGCTGGCGAACCTCTCCCCGAATTTCCGCCGTCCTCTCCTTATAATAGGAGAGAGCACGTCTGAGGTCCAGAGTATGGAGCCTATACTCGGCGTCCGAGGTGTAATTAGGGTAATATACTGGCAGGGTCAACACCTGGTTAAGGTGAAACTCTGACACCACCTTCGGAAGGAATTTCGGGTGGGGGCGCAGGACAACTTTGTCCCTGTGAAAGACCAGATAGGGGAGTCCACTGAAAGCGCCTGGAGCTCCCCGTCCTTCTGGCTGACGTGATAGCCACCAAGAAGGCCGTCTTCCACGACAAGTGCGAAAGTGCAGACTTGTGCATGGGTTCGAATGGCTTGCCCATGAGCTTTGCCAAAACCAGCAAAAGATCCCACGGAGGTGGAGGTTCACGCACTGGAGGGATATGGGTCAGGCCTTTGAAAAGCGCCCGACCACCTTTCCTGAATAACGTCGGCTGACCGACCCGCGCCCGGTAAGCCGATATGGCTGCTAGGTGCACCCTAAGGGTCGATGACCGAAGACCCCCTTTGGAGAGGGACCAAAGGTAGTCTAGAATGTTAGCCACCGAGCAGGATAAGGGGTCCAGACCTTTACCCTGACACCAAATGGAAAATCTCTTCCACTTGAAGGCATAACATTTCCTGGTCGATTCTTTTCGAGATGCCTCCAACACGGTGTAGACATCCTCAGAAAGACCCAAAGCCTGGAACTCTAGCCGCTCAGGAACCAGGCTGTGAGGTGCAGGGATTGAAGGTCCGGATGAAGGACCTTCCCCTGGTTCAGAGATATCAGGTCCGGGCGTATACTGAGCCGCTCCGGGGTCCTGCAGCTGAGGCTGTGGAGAGCTGGATACCAGAACTGGCGTGGCCAATCTGGGGCTACCAGGATCACCTTCGCCTTGTCCTTCCTCACCTTGAGTAACACCTTGTGGATCAAGGGAAATGGAGGAAAGGCGTAAAAGAGCCTGGGGTCCACGGCCTCGAGAAGGCATCCTGCAGCGAGCCCTGCTGAGGCGGGAGTGATACGGACAGGCGGAAGCAGTAGCAGAGGCGGCCCCCGCAGGAGGACCCAGAGCTGAAGTGGCGGAGTGCATGGGAGGACAACTCGCCGCTCACTGGGCAGGCTTAGAGGAGGAGGGGCACCTGGACCAGCGCCCGGCCTCCCTGCGGGCTGCTGGGGACCTTGCTTGGGCCTAGGCGCCAAGCCTGAGCCTGCTGCTGTTGTTGACCCCCCTGGAAGGGTGGTTGTCTGACCGCAGGGGAAGAATGACAAAAAGGCTTCTTCCTGCGCTTCTGCTGGTTCTTACCTGAAGAACCCTTAGCGGATGTAGCATCTAAGGTGGCATTAGATTGCTCGATACGCTGCAGGTGACCTGCTACTCCTGGCCCGAAGAGGTCGGTGCCAAGGAAGGGCACATCAGCTAGCTTGTGCTGAGTATCCACGGGAAAGGAGGATAACCTCAGCCAAACCCTGCGGCGAGTGGATACCGCTGCAGCTAGTGAACGGGCACAGGAATCACCCATGTCCAGAGCAGTCTGGAGTTGTTGTTTAGCAACAGCTCTGCCCTGGTCCCTGACCTGCTTGACCGTGGTCTGCATGTCAGCTGGGAGGTGGGGGAGAACTTCGTCCAGCGACCCCAAGAGGGCATGAGAGAAGTGTGCCATAATCACCGCTGAGCTTGCCTGACGAAGGCCCAAAGATGATGCAGCATACACCTTCCAGGCTGAGTGGTCCATAAGTTTGGACTCTTTGTCTGGAGGGCGGTCAGTATCGGCTGAGCTGCCCGTCCGCCTGAATACTGAGGCAGTCACAAGGCTTTCCGCCGAGGGGTGCTCAGTAAACCCCGCCAAAGACCCTGTGGGCACCGCGTACTTGCGTGCCATGCGGGCAGATGGAGCTGGGCAGGAGGCTGGACGCTGCCAGAGTTCCAAGGCCGGACCAATAATGGCTCCGGCGACTGGAAATGCCTCCGTAGGGGTATCCCCCCTCTTAAGAATATCCGTAAGGGGATATTCCGCCTTTTTCTGGATAGGCTGTAGGGCCATCCCCGTCGATTCGGAAATGAGCCGGAGGATGCCCTGGAAGGAGGAAGGCCCTTCTTCCAAGCCTGACGCCGAAAGCTCATCGAGAGAATGAAGGCCAGTGTTATCAGAATCGGAGGAGTCCCGATATAAAGGCTGCCCACCTAAGTCCCCCTCGATACGCCTAGGGCGATCAGGGTGACCGTAACTGACAGTCTGTGGGGAGACCCGAGACTGTCGTGCCTCCTTGAGGACCCCGAGGGGCAGCTAGGTGGAGGTTCCACCAAATTGGTAGGAACCTGAAACCGTTGCGTCGGAAGACGCACGGAGCCAAGAGACCGGCACCGAGCAATCGGTGTCTGAGGGCAAGAGGCTGAGGCCAAAGATAGCCGGGACCACAGAGGGAGCCGCTTCACCTGCTAGCAGGAATTGCTGCACATGAGATCCTCGCAGCGGCGACGAATTTTTCGTCGAAGCCTCTCCTCGTCCGAGGAGGAAGGGGAACGGTGGCGGCGCCTCTTGCGGGAGTGCTTGTGTCCTTTTTTGGGTCGATCGACCGAAGAGGACTTGCTCCCTGATCGAGACCGACGGTGTCGGCTTTGTCGATCGGGAGAGACTGGGCTCGGTGAAAACCGAGGCTCCGGTTCTGTCCCTCGATCGGGAGGCCCGCGGGGCGGGTCTCCTCGTCGGGGAAGGAGAGAATCGGTGTTCTCTCCAAAGAATCATCGACAGGAGTCGGTGATAACGGCTCGATCGGGTCGAGAATAATCTCGGCCGGATCAGCCGACTCCTCAGCTTCTGCGCCCGGTACAGACGGAAGGTCTGAAAACCCAGCGGCTGAGGAGGCAATTTCGACCGAAGTCGAGACATCGGACCGCTCCTGATCCCAGGAGCGTCTTCTTCGACTCGAAGAAGATTTAGGATCCTTTTTCTTAGAACGGGATGAGTGCGAGCCCGAGGGGGCCTCACCCTTGGTAGGGAGAGACTGGCACAAATCCCTAAAGGAACCTGAAAAGGAAGAGCCCAGATTGAGCGGCACGAAGAAACCTCGGCTAGCCGAAGCTTGGGCGGCTTCTTCCTCGAAGGCTGCCATGCACTCGAGCTGCTCGGCGGATCCCGCAGTCGCTGAAACCGCCCACCTGGCCTCCTTGGATTTTACCGGTGGGTTGCAGAGCTCCGGTCTACCCAGCTTCAGGCACGCCTGACGATCTTCCAGGATGTTGGGGTGGAAGGAAGCGCAAATGGAGCACTGCGAGGTATCGTGAATAGAACCGAGGCAGTAGACGCACGCAAGGTGGGGATCGGTGCGCGACATTTTCTGTCCGCAAGGACACCGGCGAAACCCGGGGGACGACTTGTCATCCATGTCCGAATCAGAGTCATAAACTCTAACGAGTTTCAGAGCGAGAAGATGCGGTGAAAACCGTCGAAACGAATCCAGGGCCTCAACACTACAGAAAGCACGAGGGAACCTGAATCTTCCAGCGGAAAGGAAGATCTGGCGTCATGGGGCGGAGCCGAGGTATTTACCACCCGGGTGGGTGGGAGGAGCCAGCTTGAAGACTTCCGGCAAGATTTAAAGGGGAAAGGGACAATGCCAGACAGTGTGGATGAACAACATATCCACGCTCCTAGAACTGTCATTTATTTGCTCATTGTATGTACTCTGAAATTCCAATAATATGCTGTAGCTGTATGTGTCCTACTGTCCAGGAACATCTTGTAAATAAGCTTGCTCAAGGATGTTTTTGCCTGGTTAAATAAAGTTTGATTGATTGATTAGTATAATCATATTCCATGACCTTTGAACTGTGGTACAACAGCATTTTGAAAGGGATGGAATTCTATGCAGAACATAGAGGATAATGGATAGGAACCAGTTAATAACAACGGTGTGTTCTCATCGCGAGGTCATCATAACAACATAGTAAATCTCGAGAGTGAAGCACAAAATGTTTACATGTGGAATGACGCCCTCGAGATGAACATGTACAGTTATTAACCGGTGCCCATCCATTGTGTGTATGGGCACCAGTTAAAACAAACTCAAACTTTCTTTTTCGTCGCGCCACTCTACCTCTGGGTCAGCTCTCACTGCCGCAGCCATTGGTCCAAAGCCCCATGATAGGGACTATCACGATTATCTTGTTAGTAAGGGCACCAGTTAAAACAAATTTGAGCTTATCTTTCCTTTTTTTCATCATGCCACTCTCCCTCTGGGCCAGCTCTCACCGCCACAGCCGTTGATCCAAATCCCCATGTTCAATTGATGGGCATCTGCAGTGCTAACTGCATTATTTTGGTATCGTTGTGACATAGTCAAGAGGGGTTAACAACCTCTTGAAGTTACAACGATACCATGACAACGTTGTAAACTCAGGGCTGGATTAAGGCATAGGCAACAAAGGCGGTGTCTAGGGCCCCTGCCTGCTAGGAGGCCCCCAGCAATCCCCAAAATATATTTACCACATACCCTTTTCTTTCTGCCTAAGCTTCTTTTTGTGTAAAGGACTCAGCTTCTGAGTAATCTGAGTAAGGCAGGGGCTGAACTGTGATAGGATTCTCACCTCCTTGATTAGTTATTAAGTACGACTGACAGCTTCAGGGGTCCCTGGCCAGGCTGACCTTTAAGGTGTAAACAGGCTCATTTCCTTTGCTTTGTCTCCCACCCCCTGAAATACCACATGGGAAGAAATGGCTAGAAAGATCCCTGCCCCCCCCCCTGGTGTGATAGGGAGAGTGACTGATATGGAGCTTAAATGAGGCCCACTGAGGCTGTTTGTCCACTACTTGGCTCATCTTGTGTATTTGAGGGGGGCCCTATCATTCATATCAGAAGGATTAGAGAGCCAGCACAGTCTGCTTATTGAAGAACCTGTTCCATGTTCCAGGTTTTTTCTGGAGCTGGAAGGACACTACTTTCTTCAACTGCGAGCTGTGTGAGAAATTCTGTATTGCACTTGATATCTGCAACAAATGTGCACTTTTGCTTAATTCTGTGGGAGATGAAACTAACCACCCTTAGTAATTGCTTTTATTCACATTTATTTAGTGTTTAACCAAGAAGGGGCTTGTAAACTCTGTTTATCTTGTTGGTAACTTCAGAAGGATTTAAATACTGCATTTGGGTAGGTCCTTGGAGGTAGCTAGATTGTCTACTAGGATTTGCTGACAGTTAAACTATTTTTAAATGAATTACAGTTGGCTGATTAGTTGAAAAAGAAACTTGCAAACTCTGCTTATCTTGGAAGTAACTTCATAAGTGTTTGAATACTGCATTCTGGTTGTCCCTTGGGGGTAGCCGGATTGACTACTAGGATTTTGGGACAGAAACTATTTTTAAATAATTTACTGATGCGTAGGAGTTTGTGATAGTTAAACTCTTTTTAACAGAGTTACTGGGGTTAAGGGTGGTCACAGAAAAACCTGCAGTGTGAAACAGGAAAAGACAGTCTTTCAAGCAACAGAGGGTGGTGGATCTAGGTTTACGTTTGTTTGTTACAATTCTTAAGATTTTCAGTGCAGGAAGAGTTTAAAGCACAGCTGACTTATTTTGGAGCTGACAGCTCTCGGAGCACAAACCACCAGGCCTGTTTTGGGGCTGGGAAGGTTTACTGTGTCTGACTTGATGTGTGGATTTTCTCTGTTTGATTAGCAGGGTATTTCTCTATCAAATTGTTGTGTAGGGCATCTTGCTGACAGGAAGGCACTCATTGCAGCAGTGGGTCAGAGCTTTTAGCTGATTGTTTTGCGAGGGCACAGTTTAGGCCCAACCCTACCCCGGAAATAGTTCCTTTATACCTGGGGTTCTGACATCATTTCCTCAAGAGTGCAAGGTGCATGTCACTGTCATATCCTCTCTAGCACACTGCACTGACAGTATAAGCATACACGTGTATATTATAAATATATATTTCTATATTACAAACCAATCACACACACACACAAAAAAAAAAACAAAAAAAACAAATGTTGGGAGTGGTGCAATGTAATGGCTGTGGGGCAGCAGTCTTCCGGGAGTCTTTCTGGAGGCTGAGATGCTGCCCTATTTGCAGACAACTCTCTGCCCTGAGGGAGGAAGTTGCCCATCTTCAGGCCACACTGGACAGCAGTGCGGGACCTTCCCCAAGCCACACTGGACAGTAGGAAGGGAACCTCCCCCATCCAGGGAGCACCACAGCCACCACCACTACCTCAGAGATTGCAAACAAAACACAGCAGTTGGACCACAGTGGGCTCAGGAAGGGTGAGGATGGTGGAATGGAGGCACACCCAGTCAGTTGTTCCACTCCACAATCCATACACCATTCTGGGGGAGCATAGCTCCCCTATGGATGCACCCACAGAGGAGACTAAGGAGGCTGAGGACAGCTGTCACAAGGGAGGCCCATAGGAAGGAGGCAGAGGACACCACAAGGAAAGGAAGCAGCTCCTGGTGGGAAACTCAATTATTAGGGGGATAGAACTGGGAGGAGCTGGGAAAACTGAAGTAAGGTGCCTGCCTGGTGCCATGGCTTGGAGGGACAGGAAGCACATCCTCAGGATCACAACAGCTGCAAGGGATTCTGAGCTGGACGTAATTGTCCACCAAGGGACAAATGACTTGGCTCATCATGAGGTTAGAGCAGTGCAGGAGAACATTGCAGAGTTGGGGAGAGGCCTAAGACAAGTAGCACACACAGTATCCTTCTCAGAGGTGCTGCCTGTCAAAGGCATGGGTGAGGCGAGGGTAATTGGCACCATGCAGTTTAATGAATGGTTGAAAAAATGGTGCGGATCACAGGGGTTTGGCTTCATTGGGGACTGGGGTTCCACCTGGAGGAACAACAGCCTATACTGGCAGGATGGTCTGCATCTGTCCAGGAAGGGAACAAGTCTTTTGAGCAATCGGTTTAAATGCTTCATTGGCAAGCTTTTAAACTAGTCAAAGGGGGAGGCACTGACAAGCAGCAGAAAAATCCCAGCCTCTCCCTACAAAATAGGGTACTAAATGAGAAAAAGACCAAGGTAGAACGGTCAGTGGGGGATGCTGCAACAGAAGGTAAAGCCATCAAAAATGGAGAGCAATGAGTACCAATGCCGTAGTCTAGGTAACAAGCTTCCTAAATTAGTGGCCTTGATGGAGGAGGAACATCTGGATATCGTGGCAGTCACAGAAACATGGTACACACAAAACCATGACTGGGACGTAAACATACCAGGGATACACTATCTACAGGAGGGACAGGAGGGTAAGAGGAGGAGGAGTAGTTCTTTATAAAGGAAGGAATAAAAGCAACAGAACAAAAGGGTAAACAGGGAGGAGAAGAAGCACTGTGGGTAAATTTGGAGAAAGGCAATGGCACCACAATCCGCACAGGGGTTGTATACAGACCCCCTTCTCAGGGGGAGGAAATGGACAAGGAAATAATAGAAAGTATACTTAGAATGGCAGAGAAAGGGGAGATACTGCTGATGGGTGATCTGAATATGCCAGATGTTAACTGGAGTGCAGTTGCAGCTGCCACTTCGAAGAGTGCAGTTATTCTAGATGCCCTACAGGGGGCATACCTTAGACAACCAGTACTGGAGCCCACTCGAGAGGGAGCAATATTAGACTTGATACTCTCAAATGGAGATGGAGAGAGGATCACAGATGTAGAAGTGGGTAGCCATCTGGGAACTAGCGGCCATCAAACAGTATGGTTCACAATAAACACAGTAATAGAGTCAAGCCATACAAAGACAAAAGTACTGGACTTTAGGAGGGCTGACTTTGCCATAATGGTGAGTGCCTAAGGAATGCACTAGCAAATGGGCAGGAAGGAGGGTGGAAGAACAATGGGAATAATAAAACTGCCATCACACAGGTAACAAGCCTTTGTGTGAAGCAAATAAACAAAACAAGACGATGTAAGAAACCACTATGGTTCTCAAAGGAAGTGGCAGTGAAGGTTCAAGAGAAAAGAAAGCATTCAGGAAGTACAAGGAATGCATGAAGGAGCAGGACAGAGAACTGTATCAGTTAAAGCAAAGGAGGCTGGGAAGGCAGTCAGAACAGCAAAGGCCCAAACTGAGGAAAAGATAGCCAACTCAGTTAAGAAGGGGATAAAACCTTTTATAGGTACATCAGGGAGCGAAGGAAGACCAAGGGAGGATAGTGAAGCTTAATAAAGGGAGGGAGGGTGGGCAGAGGAGACTGTGAAAAGGCAGAGATACTAAACAAATATTTTTGCTCAGTATTTACGAAGGAAAGGGGAGATACATAAAACAAACAGTAGTAACACTCTGGATACAGAAGTTGATACCGGCCCATTTACAGAAGAAGGGTTCTGAAAGAACTCTTAAAACTGAAGGCGGACAAAGCAAGGGGCCTGATGGGATTCATCCCAGAATTCTAAAAGAACTAAGGGTAGAACTAGTGACACCACTGACTACCCTTTTAACAAATCATGGGAGGATGGGGTGGTACCCGAGGACTGGAGGAGGGCAGATGTGATTCCCCTTCACAAAAGTGGGAGCAAGGCAGAAGCAGGAAACTATAGACCTGTTAGTTTAACCTCAGTGATAGGAAAATGATGGAATCACTTCTAAAGGAAAGAACTGTCGGTATCTAGAGGCCAGAGGGGCACAGGACCCTAGGCAGCATGGATTCCAGGCGGAAGGTCATGCCAGGCAGAATCTGATAGATTTCTTTGACTGGGTGACCAAAGTAGTAGATCAGGGAGGGGCTGTGGACATGGCCTACCTAGACTTTAGCAAGGCATTTGACACAGTCCACACAAAAGATTAATATACAAGTTAGCCAGCCTGGGAGTGGGTCCCAAGATGACAGCCTGGATAAAGAATTGGCTGGAGAATAGGACACAGAGAGTTATAGTAAATGGAGTCCACTCAGAAGAAAGGAGGGTTACTAGTGGGGTGCCGCATGAGGTTCAGTATGGACCGGTCCTCTTCAATGTCTTTATAAGCAACATTGCAGAAGGACTGGAAGGAAAAGTATCTCTTTGCAGATGACACTAAGACTGCAACAGAGTTGATGCACAGAGGTGGGGTGGAAAAGGATGAGAAGGACTTGGCAAGGTTAGAGGAATGGTCAAATGTATGGCAGCTTAGATTCAATGCTAAGAAGTGCAAGGTAATGCACCTGGGAAACAAAAACCCAGGGGAAGAGTACACAATGGGGGGTGAGATACTAACAACAACAAGAATGGAAAGGGACCTGGGGGTAGTCATATCAGATGACCTAAAGATGGGCAAGCAATGTGAGAGGGCAGCAAGGAGGGCTGGGGGGATACTGGGATGCATAGGGAGAGGCATCGCCAGTAGAAAACAGGAAGTTATTATCCCTCTGTACAGACAGCTGGTGAGACCCCATCTGGAGTACTGTGTGCAGTTCTGGAGACCCAATCTCCACAAAGACATAGACAGGATAGAAGCTGTCCAGAGGAGGGCAACTAAAATGGTGCAGGGTCTGCACGGAAGTCATATGAAGAGAGACCTAAGGAGCTTAATATGTATAGCCTCGAGGAAAGGCGGAGAGGGGGACATGATAGAAACTTTCAAGTACCTCAAGGAATCAACAAAGTCCAAGAGGGCAGCATCTTTCAAAAATGAGGTGTGCAAGAACAAGAGGGCACAATTTGAAGATTGGGGCGGCTCAGAGGTAATTTAAGGAAGTATTTCTTCACAGAGAGGGTTGTGGATGCATGGAACGGCCTTCCGGAGGAGGTTGTGGAGTCAAAATCAGTGGGGGAATTCAAGCATGCATGGGATAGTCAAAAGGCAATTCTGGGGGGGTGGGGGTAGGAAGAAGTAGGCTGCTGGTTAACTAGGATCTGCAGCTTATCCAGTAGGTAGGGAAATGGGCAGACTGGGTGGGCCAAGCGGTCCTTATCTGCCGTCAAATTCTATGTTTCTATGTGACTCATTAGCACAGGGATGCTATCTGACTTGCTTGGCCCTGTATCACATAGTATGCAGGTAAAAGTTGTGGTTCACAAATCCAAGTGTTCTGAGCCTACATGTTTTCAGTTTCTTGACTCGAAGCTCTAGCTATTAGGCAATACTATCTAATGTATTACTTACTGTTGTCACTCCTTTACTTGAAGTGGCTTATCATTGTTGAATGCGATTCTCCTCTCAGGGAAAATTAATAGGGGGTCCTGGTTGAGTTTGGGTAGAGGCGACGAGTGTCATGAAAATTATCTTCAAAGTTATGAATAAAACAAAAAAAAGTGCAATACTACATTGCAATTTGCAAACAGTATGGCTAAGCCTGATCTTTTACACCACCTACAAAACCAAATGGGTGACTGCCCACGGTGCCTCAGGGATCAGTGATGGGACCAGTCCTCTTTAATGTGGAAGAGAAGGCCTGCCTCTTTGCAGATGACACCAAAATCTGTAACAGGGTGGGCATTCCGGGGATAATCAGAGACTTGAGAAAACTTGAGGAGTAGTCAAGTGTATGACAACCAGGCTTCTATGGGAAAAAGTACAAAATAATGCACTTAAGGCACAGAAACCTGAGATTGGAGTACGAAATGGGTGGCATGATATCGATAACTATCAACCAGGATAGAGACCTGGAGGTAATCATACTGGATGACATAAAAATGACCAGGCAGTGCGACAAGGCATTTTGAGGGCAAGTGAGATGCTGGGATGCATAGGGAGGGGTGTCAGCAGCAGAAAGGGGAGGTGGTGTTGTCCCTGTATAGGTCATAGATAAAACCCCACCTTCAGTACTGTGTGCAGTTCTGAGACAACATCTCTGAAGGAATGTGGATAAGAGTGGAAGTGGTCCAGAGGAGAACAACTAAAATGGTGCATGATCTGCATCAAAAGCAGTATGAGGAAAGCCTAAAGGACCTCAATATGTACGCCCTGGAAGAGAGGAGGGAGAGGGGGTATATAATAATGACCGTTAAATGCATCACAAGGGTAAATAAGGTACAAAAGGGAAGTATTTTTCCAGACAAAAAGGAGCTCAAGAACAAGGTGACATGCATGAAGCTAGAGGGGGTTAGATTCAGGAGAGATGTGAAGAAGTACTTCTGGTGGATTCCTTGAACAGCCATCCAGTGGAGGTGGTGGGGTGAAGACGGTAGTGGGATTCAAGAATGCATGGGATATGCATTAAGGAGTCTTAGTGAAAGGAAGGGGGGGGATAAAGAGCTGCAGATCAGGTACAGTCTGCAGTAATGGTGTAGGCAGGGAGAAATTAGCCGACTGGATGGGAAAAGTGGTCCTTATCTGCCATCAAATTCTATGTTCCTATCACACTAATCTCTGTGGCAGGGAAGACAATGAGAAGGCGGTTAGGGAGATGCAGAGAGACTTGCAGAAGCCAGAGAGGTGGTCTGTGGTGATACTGTAGGTAGGGAAAAATGGCCAGACAAGGTGGCCAAGCAGTCCTCATCTGCCGTCAAATTCTATGTTTCCATTCTGTTTAACAAACTGTATCCTAACTTGGGGTACTGTTTGTATGTAAAAGGATTCCCAAGGTGCCTAAGAGGGTCCCTTCACAGTAAGGGAGCCCGGATTTCTCTTGGGTCAGGGCCCCAGGCTTCCTTAATTTGGCCCTCTGTAAACTTTGAGATTGAAGGTAATAATAAGGGCTCCTCATACATTATAATGTTCTGCTATACACTATAAGGTGGTTTATAAACAAAGATGCAACAACGCTTTTTGTGTGTGTGTGTGTGTGTGGTGGTGGGGGGGGAGTTTTGCATTAAGGAATCAACAACACAGGAGGCAAAGAATTTCAGTGGGCTGGACAAAAGTAACCAAACAAACTGCCAAGGGTTCCTGTACAAAACGTTCCTTTATTAAAAACCTTACAGTGCAACTTATAATGATTACAAATTGCAACTCAGTTTCTTGCATTAATGACTTCAAGGCTGTCAGGCCACTTAAGAGAGTTGGAATTCACTAATCCAGAGGGAAAGAAAACCTGATTAAATAATTACTTTAGAGTTAACACCATTCAATGCAGAAAATGTCCATAATCCATGTTTTCATCAATTGGATTAAATGGGTAAATCAATCCCTCGAGACCCCTAAATGTTTTTGTTGGACACAACAGAAAGTTGAACTCTCATCAACAATCCCCTCTAAAAGAGGTTTGTCTAGTTTATTTTTTCATTCACAGATATTTACTTACAAAAAACCATCAACACTTTCTGTCATTTGTACTGAACAATAGTTTGACATGACCAATACTTGAAATAATGGTTGTTTTTTTAAAATCTTGCATTAAAAACAGCTGGTGCCTTGGGGGAAGCAGGACCAGATTAACGCACAGGCTAGGGGACACAGGCCCAGAGGCCAAGGAAAATTAGAGCCCACCACTCAGCCCAGGCAGCAGGTACTGGAAATGCTGGGAGCCAGAGTAGAGAGGAGATGAGGCCCCTTTAAGTAATGGGCTCCGAGTGATTGGCTGCTGCTGTGCTGTGCAGTTGTCAACACTGACTAACTCAGTTGTTCAGCCAGGTCGCGGTGGGGTCGGTTGGCAAGCCGGAGGTGTTAATGAGATGGACAGGGGTGGGTCTCACTAGAGAGCCAGCATGGAAATTGCCGCAGGTTTTCCCGGCACAGTGCGACCATCGACTGACCAAGGATTATATTGCCAGCAGCACAACAGTCACAGCCTCTTCTGTATCACTGTACGAGTGTGCAAGCTCTCTCTCGGCTATCCAGTCGGGCTTGTTGTTAGGCTTAGGGGTTAGGGCCAGGCCAGTCTGGCAGTGGCACCAGGTGGCGGCACACTATAGGCAGGACAGGCTGGCAGCAGTCAAAGAGAAGCAAGTCAAGTGTGCAGCAAAGAAAAAGACTTCAACGTCCAGGATCAAGAGTAAGGTGTAAGCCACAGCACTGACAGCAGCCAGCAGCACACACACAATGAGTGATATATACAGCTTCACCCAAACTTGTCTTGAGCGCTGGTGGAGTGGTGTACTGGGGAGGAGATCGACCCCCAAAATGCTATGCTTATCCTGGACATCCCCCTGGGTATCAATACGGACACTGTGCAGGGAGTACTTTCCAAGGTGGAAGGTTTACAAAACCCTGTGGTGGTGGGTCGGCATGCTAATCTGCTCACCCACACTTTCCTGGCCCTAGTAGAGTTTAAGGATCCCATAGATAGCTCCAAAGTGCCACAGACCATTACCCCAGAGGGAGCCCTCACTGCTTGGAGAGTGATAACTAAGGACAGTAAAGACCCGTGGGGGAATCAGCCCCCACCACTATCTGAAACTTTTGAGGAGAAATTTGCTGAATGGTTGCTGGGAGAAGGAAAACTGTGGAGGACTTGAAGAAACTATTCTTGCCACCTGGGGTGTTCCTCCCCAACACCTCCTGCTCCAGTGCCGTAATGGTGGCTGAACCAATGCAGACTCCTATTTCTGCACCTGCCATTAGTCACGACTCTTACGAAGGTTGAGGATCTTCTCTGGCACCTCCCACCCCCAAGGGAGGATGACTGGGAGACCTGGATAGACTATGTTGCCCCCAAGTGCTAGAATGGCAATGCTCGGAAGCAGGGCTAAAGAGGGTTAGTGAGAGCCTCCGAGGTCCTGCCCTGGCTACCATCCGCACAACGGGCCAGTAACCCTGAAGCGACTGCACAGGCCTATCTTGAGGCCTTGGAGAATGTGTATGGGAGCCCAGATTCTGATGAGGACCTATGGTGGAGAGTAAGAAATGCACAACAGTACCAAGGGAGTTGTTGTCTGTGTATGTCTCTCGGCTGGAAAAATTGTTGCAAGAATGCCTCAGAAAGGGTAGTTTGCCAGCGATTGAACTGGACCGAACCAGACTGGACAGAATCCTTAAGTCTGCCCCTTCTCAGAACTGCTGTTGCTTCAGTTACGCCTGGCAAATCGACTGGAATCCCACCCTCCTATGATGAGTTAATGAGAGAATTCGAGGAGTTGAGAAAAGGCGACCTCGGGAGGGACCTGCACCAACAGCTGTGGCTACGACCCGGTGACTGAGGTGACCCATCAAGTGAAGTTCAGGGCAGAGGTTGACAGTCAATGAGTGCTCTGACAAGGAAAAGATATGTCACAATGGGGCGAACTGTTGAGAGAGATCCGGAATTCAAAACAGTCCTTTATGAAGGCCACGCCTGCAAGTACGGGCCCTGACCTATATCCGACTCGCATTCATAGGGGTGGGGTACCCACCCATGTATCTCCTGCTGATAACAGCTCCAACCTCGATTCCTTGACCATGGAAGTGGAGAAACTGACGAGATGTCTCCAAATGCTTATCACGCCACAGACAGAGATGGCACCAAGGTTTCCAGTTAGTAATACCCCGCCCTGGCTCCCAGTGTGGCGCCCGCCAGCTCAAACTCCAGAAAGTATGTTTTGCTATAATTGTGGGAAAGATGGGCACATGAAAGGGAATGCCGTCCCCAAAAGACACTGACAAAGTTGCATATAGGCTACAAGGAGAGCTTGGAGAACAAATCAGTGGTTAAGAGGTGCACGAAATGATCCCAGTGAGGGCACCAAAAATGCTAATTCACGTCCTTTGTGGCAAGGTCAGTTGCCCAGGCCCCTACACGCCTCTCCAGACTGGTCCAGAATAGTGGGTCCCTCCATGGAGACCACTGTAAAGGTGAATGGAGTGTCTACAAGAGCTGTATTAGACAGTGGCTCCCAAGTGACAATTATGTTCCAGGATTGGTATCAGAAGCATTTGTCAGGACGTACCCTTACAACCATTAGAAGGACTGCATGTATGGGGTTAAGTGGAGAAGGCCTACCCCTATTCGGGTATATCCGATTTGGCTGTCTTTCCCCACCTCCGGTGGCTGGAGTGGCCGAACAAGTAGAGACCCTAGCCTTAGTGTGTCCCCCACTGGACTGTATGATGGTGTCCCTTTGTTGATTGGAACAAATGCTCATATGTTCGGAAGGCTGGCACAGTTGTGTTATGAAAACAGGGTCAAGGACTAGTAGAGCTTTAAGAGTCCGCTTTAATTAAGAAGGCCTATGAGGCACAGAGAGATGCTGAAAAACAGAACCAGAGGAACCGGTCGGAATTGTATGGAAGAAGGATCCTGAGTCTCTGATCCTGGCGCCAAATGCCCAGTGTACCTTACAGGAGAGGTCCGTATCAGAAAGGATGTTAAGAATAAAATATTAATGTTGGATGCACCAGGCGATGGAAAATTGCCAGAGGGACTGCTGGTCAAGCTTAGTATTTTGCCCGCTAGAGCCCATGCTTATGCCAGAAGGGTAATGGTCCAAGTTCATAATGTGTCTGAAAGAGACATTCGAGTAAACAGAGGTTGCATCCTGGCTAATGTGCATTGTGCAGACACTGCAGTGCTACCCAGCAGCAAGAGTTCAAGGAAGAATGACAGAGTAACGCCTGACTTGTTTGATTTCGCGACTTCCCCTGCCAGCTGAATG
Organism: Neoceratodus forsteri; assembly: GCA_016271365.2. Lineage (NCBI taxonomy): Eukaryota > Metazoa > Chordata > Ceratodontiformes > Ceratodontidae > Neoceratodus > Neoceratodus forsteri. The sequence continues at coordinate 866,397,611 of CM057452.1, read as the reverse complement.
GAAAGTGAGGATCAGTGAGAAGCTTGCCCAGAGAGACCAGGTGTTTTCTTTAAAGGAATGGGATGTAGGATGCGTCAAGGAGCTGAGCACAATATCCGCTGCATGACGAGAAGACCATTTCGTGAGAGGTCTCGACGCCTGGCACCTGCTGACATAGATGATGTGAGACGGCATCTGCAAGAGATGTTAGCTGCTGGTGTAATACAAGAATCCAGAACCTCTTATGCTTCCCATTGTGGTAGTGAGGAAAAGAATGGAACAGTAAGGATGTGTGTGGATTATCGACCTTAAACCGCGGACTATCCTGATCAGTACACAATGCCCCGCATTCAGGATGCTTTGGACTGCCTAAACGGGAGCAAGTGGTTCTCTGTGCTGGATCTCCGCAGTGGGTACTACCAGATCCCGATGGCCCCAGAGGACCGTGAGAAGACAGCCTTTATCTGTCCGCTTGGCTTCTATGAATTCATGAGGATGCCTCAAGGTTTCAGGTGCCCCAGCCACTTTTCAACGATTGATGGAGCGTGCAGTGGGGGACATGAACTTACTAGAGTGCCTGGTATACCTAGATGATGTTATTGTGTTTGGCAGCTCACTGGAGGAACATGAGAGCAGATTATTTAAGGTATTGGACCGACTGGAGGACTTTGGCCTTAAACTGTCCATTGATAAGTGTCAATTCTTCCAAACATCAGTAAAGTATGTGGGACACATAGTATCCACCGAGGGAATAGAGACCGACCCAAGTAAAGTTGAGGCCTTGACCACCTGGCCACAGCCCAAAAATCTAAAAGAACTGCAAAGATTCCTGGGATTCTGTGGTTATTATCGGCGCTTCATCAAGGACTATTCAAGAGTGATCCGCCTTTACTTAACCTTACTCAAGGGTATCCCCAACCCACAAAAAATACCAAAAGTCAGCGCCCTCAAGACTGAAAGAGTGTATTTTCATCCGAGTGAAGTATTTGGGGCCGCTGGACTCCTGATTGTGAGACTGCTTTTCATGAGATCATATATCAACTTACCCATGCTCCAGTGCTGGCCTATGCCGATCCAAGAAAACCTTAGTCCTGCACACTGATGCTAGCTTGCAAGGGTTGGGGCTGTGTTGTACCAAGAGCACGAGAATGGCCTGAGTCCAGTGGCCTTTGCCAGTAGAAGCCTGACCCCATCCGAAAAGAACTATCCTGTACATAAGTTAGAGTTCCTAGCTTTGAAGTGGGCTATTGTTGACCAATTCCATGAGTACTTGTATGGGGCTAAAATACTAGTAAAAACTGACAATAATCCTTTGACCTATGTGCAGACCTCAGCTAAGTTGGATGCCACTGGCCATAGGTGGCTTTCTGCATTATCTACATATGACTTGCTCTGAATACCGAGCAGGTCTGAACCACATAGATGCTGATGCTCTCTCCGGAGGCCTGTTCCCCAGAATGATTGAGTCCGATTGGCAGAACCTGACATTCGGGCACTCTGCCGGAAGTTTGACAGGGAGGAACAATGTCCACGGACGCAGTGGACTGCATGGTGGATTGTTTGGGACCTCTGAGAATTGCATACCTGCTGCTTATTGCCACTTTTCTGCAATAGACATTGGTGCACTGCCTCAGCTGGACAATGACAGTATTCGGCGGGCTCAATCCTCGATCCCATGATCAAAGCAGCTTTAGAAGCCTCTATGCAGGAAAAGATGTGTCCAAATTACGCCCACTGATTTGAGAACTGCACTGTTATACAAAGAAGGTCCTAAGTTGAAACTGATCAATAAACTGTTATACAGAGAAACAGTAGACAGAGGGGACAAGTAGACAAACAACAACTAGTGCTGCCCACTGCCTTTCGAGACTCAGTACTGAGGTCCTTGCACAACCACATGGGGCACCTTGGTATAGACAGAACACTTGACTTGGTGAGATCCAGATTCTATTGGCCTAAGATGGGGCTGATGTGGAGCAACACATTCGAACTTGTAGTCGCTGCTTACAGAGGAAAGCTTTTCCAGAGGGCTGCCCCCTTGTTAACATCACCACCAGTGCACCCATGGAGCTGGTCTGTATTGATTTTCTGAGTTTGGAGTCAGATCAAAGAAATATCAGTAATGTGCTGGTGGTCACTGACCATTTCACGAGATATGCCCAAGCTTTCCCCACCAAAGACCAGAAAGCATCCACTGTGGCCAAAGTACTTGTAGAAAACTTTTTGTTCACTATGGGCTCCACAAAGAATCCATTCTGATCAAGGGAGAGACTTTGAGAGTCGTCTGATCAAAGAGATGCTTTCTGTGGGAGTGCGAAAGTCCAGAACCACTCCTTACCACCCCAGGGGGACCCACAGCCTGAACGTTTCAACCAGACTTTGCTAGATATGCTAGGCACCCTGCACCCAAAGGACAAGCCTAGATGGAGCCAACAAATTAGCACCCTGGTACATGCTTATAACTGCACCAAAGTGATGCCACTGGATTCTCCCCACCGCCTGATGTTTGGAAGAGAAGCTCGACTACCAGTAGATGTGTGTTTTGGGGTCTCTCCTGATGGGGTTCAAGCTGACAACTATTTACAGTATGTGCAAAAGTTAAAGGCCCAGCTAACTCATGCGCACTAACTGGCTCAAACCATGGCTGCCAAAAGAAATCTGGCCAACAAAGAAAGGTATGATAAAAGGTGAAAGCACAGGAACTCCAGGAGGGAGATCGGTATTGCTAAGAAATCTGGGACTGCATGGCAAGCACAAGATTGCTGACAGATGGCACCATCTCCCTCACATTGTAGTGGGCAAACTAGATGATCTGCCAGTGTACAAAGTAAGGCCTGAGAATAATTCAAAAGATGTAAAACAATGCATAGAAATCATTTACTGCCCATTGACAAATCTTGATTGAGTCTGAGCCCCAGAAGATGCCCCTCTGACCAGTGACTAGAGCTGCTGCTAAGAAAAGATCAAGGAAGTCTGCACCTACAGAAGCAGAGTTAAAGTGTTCCCTGCACAAGTCCCAGTTGAGCATGACTGTCAGTCCATATCAGAAGAAAGTGAGAGTGACTTTGAATACTATCCTTCTTACGAACTGAGTCAATTGTTTCGGGCAATCCCTAGTCAATACTGGAGACAAAGCTGGGCCTTCTGGACTGTCTAAGCCCCCAGCTTCATCCCTGGAGCCAATGCTCCCAGAAAGTGCAAAGCATCAGATCAGATGAAATGGAATCATTGTGCATGGTTGAACTGTTTGAGTTTTAGGGAGGAAATGATAGATTGGGGCAGACTGGTGATACACCCAACAAGAAGAGTATTTTGAGTGCCCTGACAGTCCACTGCCAGTGTCCGAAAGCTCTCCATGCGAGCCAAATGTTGTGGACTCAGAAACTGTAACTCCTGGAGCTGAAAGTGCCCCAAGTTCTAGCCTCTACCCCCAGGAGACTCCCTGATAAGTGAGGACAATGCTGAAAATGAGGCTCAGAGTGCAGAGACTGTAACAGTTCCCCTAGAAAGACTGGTCGAGCTGTAAAGCCTGTGGTGCACCTCAGTTATGATTCCCTTGGGAGGCCTGTGGATTTGCCTCTCAATGTTGTCCATAAAGGAGTGTATGTGTCCCAGCTCATTGCCCAAACTGAGCATCAGTGCTAACTCCAAGTTACTTGTGTTGCCCCTAGTATGGTGCCCTTGCCCCGTCCAGCCCCAAGGTAACTGATAGGAAGGGCCCCTCTTCAGGTTTCATGTACAAGAGGTAATAACTTGAGTTATGGTACAATGTGTATGTAATACTGTGTAAAGAGTGACGTACTGCAATGTTTCAGAAATGTGTTCTTGGTAAAATGATATATTGACTGATGATTACATGTGCGAGCCTAATGCAAATGTATATGGTTGCAGTTGAAACTTATGAGTACTTGCTTGACGCTGACGCCAAGCTTTCCCAGGTCAGGAAGGTGTAACCCCTGCAAATGGGGTTCCCAAAAGACTTCCAGGAGCTTGCTTGAATGCTCCAAGCCTGAATGGTGTTTGGCATTTAAGCCATTTATCAGTGAGTGTTTTAGAACCTCTGGTACTGTCTTTAAGAGCTGTCTGCTTGCAGACATAATTAGTTTGTATGGGGACTGTGTGTTTCTTTGATTGAGTACCACCTCGCTGCTGCCAATTCACTCCATTTTTGCAGTCACTAGGAGTGCAAAGGGAACCTATGTGAAAGATGTAACTGTTTGCCAGAAATTATTTAGAGTAATAATGAAATTACAGTTTGTCTAACCTGCTTTTCTTTGCAGTCAGAACAGTGTCTGCCTGGTTCCCCATTCTGGTTTTGAACTGCTGAACTGGACCAATCAGTGTGGGGTGCTTCTAAAATGGTGCCTTGACGAATCAGAACTTGGACTCATAATCTGAGCCAGCCACAAGAGGATTGTATGAGCAGTGACTCTGGGAGATGTAGTTTAGACTTCAGCACCTTTTGGACCAACAGCAGCAGTCTATTGTGAGTGACAGCCAATCCAGTCAAGAACTGGGAGGAACTCAAAGGAAGTGCCCGTTTTGTCGGTTGGAGTCAGTTGAGCTTGGCAGTGAAGAAGGAAGGAGCCCTGTGCTTTTTCAGTGTGCAGTTTTAGTCAAAAACGGTGTAAGGCCCAGAGTTCCGGTCTGCAGCTTGTGTAACAGCTTGTTAGGACTGAATCTGTCCTGTGAAAAGAATCAAAGGATCTCTGAAGAGTAGAAACCAGGCTCACCCTGTAGAAGACTGGAGGAATTGCTGAAAATTGCACTCTGTCTGTCAGGAACTGAATCTGCTGTGTGTTCTCCGGTATTGTGCAGTAATTGCGATCGGGATACAGATGCAGCCTGCCTGGTATAGTGCTTATATGGATGTGTGAAGAGGTTTGTGTACCTCAAGTGAGCCCTGCTGACATTGAAGGACCCTATCTTATTTGGAGGTCGTGAGTACTAATTCAGGTCGCTCCTGTTGAATTGCCACATTAAATCCAAATGGAATTACTGTACTGCTGACTGTTTAATTCTCCTTTCTCTGTGTGAAAGGGCCCCTACCAGCTGCCACGGTTTGACTAGCCACTAGGGCTTGGGTACCCAGGACAGTAACTGATAGGGATAGGCCTGTGCACAGAGACATAGGTAGATTATTAGAGTGATAAGCTAATTAACCTGATTTCCCTGTCCTTGTTATATCCCCTAAATAAATCAGAGCTGCTTGTTTCAGTAAAGTTATACTGCCTGAGGTATTTGTCTATGTTAAAGTACTGTACTGTGATTGTTGCACTGTATCTCATTTCACAGGAGGTCCCAGTGCCGGAACCAGTCCTGGGGTAAGTGTATACTGTGAAGGTAATTCTGATATATTGTGTGGGCCACTAGTGGGAAGAAAGGGGTTGCAGTGTCCCAGAGGGCTGTGACCAAGTTAGTTTAACTATTGCAAACCCTGACCTCTGGGTGGAGGCACCCGCCATTGGATCCAGGCCCCTCAACCTGTTAGTGGCAAATCAGGCAGGGGTAGTAGCCCCTGGGATAGCGCCATCTAGGGGTTACATATGTTTTATTGGGACTTGAGAAAAAATCTGTTTCCATTTCTGTATTAAGCTGATTAAATGTATTACCAATCTAGAAAATCAAACGGCTTATACAATTGGTACTTGAAAAATGATTTTGAAATATGAATGTAGAATGTTTTAGTAATCTTTATTGAGGCCTGATAACACTATTGGATTTGTTAAATAAAAAAGTAGCAGTTTTGATTAGAAGTATTTTAAGATGTATAGCCATTTTCAATTTAACTTGTAGAGCTCTTTAAGTTAAAAATGAATGCCACAAGCTTAAATTATATACCTAGCTACCCTTGGAGTTTGTATAATTAAGTGGCAGGGTATCTGCTTTTAGTAATGAATTTCAATTGTTTGTGGTGAAATGGTGAATAGTAATATATCATATGGTGAAAGGTACAACATATAGGGCCAGATATTCAAACCTTTGCGCCTAGCGCACATTCGTAGTGCTGGAATAGGGCTGGATTTGCACCAGGCTGCAATATTCAGAAGCCCTAATAGCGCCGATGCTGTGTGATAGCCCCAACACTAAAAGTAAATGTATGCAGGGGCAGGAGTTAGGGGAGTGGTCAGGAATGCCGGCTGCACAGCATATTCAGAATTATAGCGCCACACTGCAGGCATTAGCGTGACCTGTAGCATGGCGCTAAATACCGCCAAGAAAAAGCTGGAGGTAATGCAGCGGTGCCCCCCCACACACATAATTCCCGACCTCCAGTAGTCCCCTAAATCAAAGAAGGACCTGGTGGTCTAGTGGTCCCCCAGCATAATCCGGACCCCGGTAGCCCCATACATCAAAGAAGGACCAGGAGCGGTATAGTGGTCCCCTCACCCCCAGCATATTCCCCAACCCCAGTAGCCCCTTACATCAAAGAAGGATCTGGTGGTCTAGTGGTCCCCACACACCTGCACAATCTCCTGCCCCAGCAGCCCCAAAAGCATAAAGAAATACCTGGTGATCAAGTGGTCCCCACACACCTGGAAGTCGCTGCCTGCTAATAAGTAATCAGCATCTGTATGGCGATGGTGACCGGCTCAGTCCTCCTCTCACCACCACAGTCAGTCGCTAATCTGCGGTAGCGCATGAGCGCTACTGAACATTTTGGTAGCGCCTATGCATACCGCAGTCGGTGGCTGGTCGTGGTGGTGAGAGGAGGGCTGAGCCAGCCGCCGACAGATGCTGATTATTTGCTAGCAGGCGGCACACTGGGGTACTAGATCACCAGGTATTTCTTTGCGCTTTGGAGCTACCAGGGATCGAGGATTGTGCTGGGAGGGTGGGGGACCACTAGACTACTGGGGAAAATAATGTTTATAGATGTGAACCGGGTCGGGATTCATGCTGGGGAGTGGGGGGACCTCTAGACTGCCAGGGAAAATACTGTTTATACTGATGTGAACCAGGTCAGGATTCATGCTGGGAGGTGGGAGGACCACTAGACTACCAGGGAAGATACTGTTTACATTGATGTGAACCAGGATGGGATTCGTGCTGAGGGGTGGGGGGACCACTAGACTACCAGGAAATACTGTTTATATTAATGTGAACCAGGTTGGGATTTGTGCTGGGGGTGGGGGACCACTAAACTACCAGGGAAAACCTACCTTTATTTGCATGTATGTAAGGGGTTGGGATTCGTGCTGGGGGAGGGACACTAGCCTACCAGGGTAGGGTGTGCTTGAGGGACCGTGACAGTAGGAAGGACTGTCCGGCCAGCCAGTCTGCCCTGTTCCCTATCTAATGGATATGCTGCATATCCTAGTGAACCTGCAGCCTATGGCCTCCCACCCCACTAGGTTTGCCTTATGCCTGTCCTGTTTATTGAGTCCCCCATTGTGTTTCTTCCACTACTGCAGTGGGGTACCTATGTTGTTTGGGGGGGGAAGGTGGACCTCCAGGGCATGCATGGCCACGGGCAGTGTGTCTGTGTGTAGTTATCGATCTGTATATATATATATATAGGTCCTGCTTGCACAGATGCATGGATGTGTTGTATGCACTGACTGTGCCTGCCACCACACAGTTCCTGCTGCCCCCAGCTTGTGTTACTATTCCAACCCACAGGGGATGCTGTGGGCAAGCCTTGGCCTGCAGCATCAAGCCTGTACTTCCATTCCGACCAAAAGGGGGAGCTTTGTACTCCATGCAGTAGCACCGGGCAAACTGCATGGTACTGTATGCTAAGCATCACTTAATGAGATGCAAATGTGCCTGTTTGCCCACAGATTACCTAAGTAGGCTCATTTGCATGGGGGCTTTGAATATAGCTCCCGTTTGCCCCGGGCTAACCAGTTTGCACTGGGCTAATGTGTTGGCACTGTGCAGTCAGGTTAACCCCGGGCAAACCTCACTTCAGCATAGCACAGTTCTGCAGTGTGTGGCTTACATTGTTGTTTGCAGTAGATGTGAGACATCTCTGTGCAATCACACACAATGTTCTCCACCTGCAACACTGGCTTTCTCCAGGGTCTAATGAGCTGCAGTTGCAGTGTGCACTTCCCTGTTGCTATATTCAGTGCTGTCTTATTCCCGGCTATTTTTGCCCTGTACTCCCAGCCCAGTTTGCCCGGATGCCTGTGCTTGCTATATTCAGCTGGTTTTGCACCTGGCTTTTCCTTTGAATATAGCTTGTTTTTGCTCTGGGCTAAGTTTACACCATTGGCAGTGCTAATTTAGCCTAAGGCAAAGTTTTCAGTATCTGGCCTATACTGTATAAACTTGCAAGAATTTAAATGACAAAAAGTGTGAAGTATTATGTAATAAGCTAGCAATACCGACAGGGTGGACAGTATTGGGCAATAAGCCCCTGGAAAGGGCGTATTGCCCATACTGTCCACCCTGGAGGGTATAACTGTGCGTAGAAAATGGGCTACCTGTGACACTTTTTTGTGTTCTTTTTTAAACAAATAATTAGAAAAGTATAGCAGCAATACATTTTAACTCTTCTGCTTGTAAAGTAGTCCCTTGATTTCTGTGCTATTCTATATTGTGTTGCTACCCGCCCCCACAGAGAGCCATTCTGTTGTATTTATCCCCTCCTGCCATCTCCATTACAGGAGATTGAGTATTTAAGCCCCTGCCCCCAGCAGTCTGCAAGAAAGACAAAAAAAAAGTTCTGCCCTGCTTAAAGGAGTCTTTTTTTTTTTTTTTTTATTCCTTATAACTTGTGGCTGCTAGGTACGTGACCTTAGTTGACCCTGTCTCATAAAACCAGGAAGTGCAAGGCAAGACATATGATGTGACAGGGCAGCACTGTAAATGTTTTTTTTTTTTACACGTTTTAAATTTAAGCCGATGACAGCATGCAATATTAGCAGCCCATTCACAGCTTCACGCTAACTTGTGTACCGCTTCTGTGTCTCGAGGTGGATCGGTATCGAGGATTTGTTTAAACGCAGTGGAGTTTTGCTGTGAAAGACATGAAGGAAAATGTGTGGTGAATGTTCACAAACTACCAGGTTTTATATATTTTATTTATTTTTTGCATTAAACTAAAGTTACAGTGAGTCGGGTAGGGGAGTTATTGTTCGCTTCTACAGCTGGTCCACTAAGCTAGACTGAAACAAATGGTGGCACATCAAGTCTACTTAACATTAGGATGCCAGTGATGGGGTTGGTACTAGCACCTCACTGGACTCTAACTGAAGTTAATGTACCTCGTATACATGGCAGCCTATCAGGATTTTAGATTTTTTTAGCCCATTTTCTAACTCAGAATATCAGCTCATGCACAAAACACAAATTTGAAAAACTACTTTAAGTTACTATGTTAGAGTTAGTAAACATGAAATCATTTACGTAGTAAAAACATTATGGTACAAATTCGCAAAACTTTCCTGAATGATTACTAAATAAACCATTTAAGTAGTGGACCAGTGTGGTGTGTGTGGTGGCCAGAGGAAGTTAATGTGCTAATCCTAACCAGTGCAAGCTGCAAGAGCAGAGTAGGGAGAGAAGAGAAAACAGGAGTGTCATTAGATTTTATTTTTTTTATTTTATTTATTTCAATCTAGGATTACAATACTTTTGAGCTGAGGCTCTTTTACAAAGGTTCCACGTCAATGTGTGCAACAGTCATCATTTTTAGTTACAAACAAATAATCTTTGACTTACAGACATGTAATAACCAGTACAAAGACTTGAGCTATGAGCAAGACAAGGGAAGGAGGAGGGTGATAAGTGGGGGAAGGGAAGTGAGGGTAGGAGATCTGAGGGGGCAGGAGGTGCAGGGGTAAGGGAGTACGAGAGGTGGTTGGGGGGCAGGGGCAGGAGGAGATATGGGGAGGTGGGCGGGCGGGAGACAGTGCAGCCAGGGGCCTGTTGAGGAATATGACAGGTAAGGTGCTAGGGGTGCAAAGACTGATTGTAAGTGCTGGGTGCTGGGGCATGTGCAGCTGGAATGGTGGAAATGTTAAGATGGGCAATCGCAGGATACAAGCAGTGAGAGGCGCAGCTTGGACTTGAAGAGGCCGAGTGTTGGAGTGGTCGCTATGTCGCTGCCAAGAGAGTTGAGCCAGTTGGATGCCCAATAGGTGAATGATCTTTGTCCTTGGGTTGTGCGATTTTGTGGTATGTGGTAGATGGGAATTGGATCTCCTTGTAGTGACGTTCCTATGTCTAGGCTTAAGGAGGGCACAGAAACCAGGTGGGGCAAACCCCATTATAATTTTCTTGGCCGTGATGCAGGTTTGGTATTTTATACATTTGTTCAGTTGAAGCCATCCAGATTGGGAATAAAGGTCACGTGTGGGTATGGCAATGTGAGCCACTGATGAGATGACAGGCCTTATTCAGGGAGGTCACGATACGTTTGAAAGCAGTGGTAGTTGCAGACCCATATATGATAAGACCATAGTTTATGATGATGAATGGTGAGTGAGGATGAGAGACGAACAGGTAGAGGAAGATCTTTTCAGAGAGTAGGAAAGGGCACAGAAAGAGGAGAACTGACCAGCTGCAAATATCAGCACAATCTGTGGTCTCGCCTGTTGCCTCTGGTGAAGAAACTTCTTTAGGGGGTACAAAGGATTTAAACAAGAATTATACAAATAAGCAGGAAAACATAATGTTACATACATCAGTAGTTGCATACAAGGTACATAAGGTAGGCGTAAACATACTTAGACCCCGTCCACACTGCACCACTCAGACCCCGTAACAGATAGAAACTGTTACAACCAGGGAGCGGTGCAATGTGTCCACACTGCTGCGACATCTGTTATGGGACTGGCACCGCTGGTCCACACTTCGGGAGCCGGGCTACCGTTACCGTGGCACCCGAGCCCACAATGCAGCTTGCACTGCGCTAGGGGACCAGTGCCACGCATCCACACTATGCCTAGTAATGTTACTGAGGCGTAACCGGTTTCATAACCGTTGTTGAAACCACCTCATATGTGGTTTCAACAACGGTTATGAAAACGCCTTCTGTAACATTACAGGTGTAAACGCAAACCGTTGCGGTAATGGTTTGGGTACTCTGTAATGTTACAGAGGGGTAGTGTGACAGGGCATTAGCTAACATTAGAAGTGCGATAGAGGAGGTAACAGGGAGGCAGAATAAACAAATTACAAATGTATGCATAAAATAAAGTAGGGCAGTTAGGAACAGTCGGACTAGAATATCAACAACATATAATAACAGTGAATCAACCATATGACAGAGAACAGAGGGTAACAAGACAAGCGTAAACAAAAGCAAAGACAGAACAAGTGCGAGGCGGGGGGAGGGTCGAGTGTGTATGTGGGGGGGGGGATTAAGTGCTGAGACTGTATTTGTGAAAGCCAGTGGGAAGGAAGATTTTAGGAAGGAAGGAGAGAAATGCCAGAACCAGATTCTCCTTTCAGGATACCTTGTCTGAAGACGGACCTGATTGAACTTGCAGTACCTTACCAGAGGAGCTGCAGCAAAGGGTGTATGACCTGACCTTCCATTTGAAGGTTGCATCCTGTTCAGCCCTGGCACTGAGTCCTTCTTTCAGAAGGCAAAAGAAGTTAAGGTGAATATTAAATCGTTGACAGACTCCTCAAAGCAGCCTATCTTCCAAGCTGGAAAGGGATGACGGCTTTTTTCATTGCCACTTGTGCCCCCATGGATCTAGACAATATCGAACAAGCCCTTACTTTGGTAACCATGGCAATGGATGTGGCAAGGCTCCTATCTTTTCTTAAAGGAGAACTGCGAGGAATCTAGAAGTCACTTTTTCCAGTAGAAGCTGTCTTTTAAATACTGGTTTAAATTATGTTACTGATATAGCTATCCAGGCCTTTTAGCTACCATAATGGGTGTTTTTGATTTACATGCTGCTGGTAATAACCATTTTAGAACTGCATGATGTAGTTTAAGTCCCTGTTCTACTCTTCTGTTGTTGGAACATTGCATCCATGTTCTGCTATAGAAATATGTGGCTGACAGGAACATAAACTACATCATACAGTTCTAAAGTGACACTTGCCATTACACTGTAAAGCAAAAATACCTACTGAGGTTACTGAAAGACCTTTCTAGACGTAACAATAACAGAATTTTACCCAGTACTTAAAAAACTACTTTTATTGAGAAAATGATTTACAGGTTTAGCACAGTTCTCTTTTAAACTACCTCCAGACTGCTAGGAGAACAACAGAATGGACTCATTACTTACCAGCCTCAGATTCCCTCAGGCCTTCTAGTGGGAGGCAGTATCTCCCACTACTACCCCAAACAGACTCTCCATCACCAAAGACAGATGTGTTCTTGAGATTGCCAGGGACAGTTTGACTCTAAAATTTATATCACTGCTTTCAGACAGTAATTCTATAAACTACAAGAAATTTTTAATTTGTAGGAGGATTGTTAAAAACTCATTAAGTCCACTGCAGCCATGTTGAATAAAGCTGAGCATTGACTGTTTTAACTTGCATATGTGCTGCAGGATTACACTTATTCACAGAAAGAGTGGTAAATGCCTGGAACAGCCTCCCGGCAGAGGTGGTGGGGGCAAAAAATATAATGGGATTCAAGAAGGCATGGGATAAGCATAAGGGAACCTTAGCGGTAAAAAAGTGGGGTCTGTGGTGTTACAGTAGGTAGGTAAAATGGGCACACTAGGCAGGCCAAGTGGTCCTTATTTGCCTTCAAACTCTTATGTTTCTATGTATGTTAATGAAAGAATCTCAGAGTCTTATGCTCAACAAGGCTATGGAGGAGGTTCCAGAGACAGAGTGAGGAAGTTATTCCTTTCCCAGTATTTTTTCTGGTTTCCTTAAAGTCAGAAGGGTGGCAACCCATCTTGGATCGCAGAGGCTTGAAGAGATTCCTACAAGAAGGTGCTTGGTTCTACTCCCTAAATCTGTAGGATGTATGTTTTCAAAATGCAATCAAATCATTGTATAAGAAATACAGTATCTTCAGTCTAGCTTGGAAGGCAGAACGTTACCAGTACATAATCTTGCCATCTGGACTCTCCTTCCCAGGTTTCACCCAAGTGCCGTCAGTAGTAGTAGCCTAACTCTGCAGATGAGCAGTGATAGTATATCCATACTTGAATGACACTTATCAAAGCTGGATTGCCCAAGGTATCTGTGAAAGCCCAAGATCTCCTAGTGGACACATTTCAAATGTTATGTTCCTCCTGAATTTAGAGAAGTCCATACTGACACCAGCTCAAAATATCACATTCATTTGAGGCAGAATTAGATTGTTCCCCAGCCAAGGCTCTTCTACCCCCTAGGTCAAGACTCAGACCCAGTGACCTTTGCTAGGTATTTTCAGGCTAGTCAGCAGTGCACAGCCAAGGAGTTCCCTTGACTCCTTGGCCTGATGACTTCAACCACCTTTTTAGTTCATTAGGCATGGCTTCAGATGAGGATAGTTCATTGGTATGTTGCTCAGGGAATGGTTGTCTTAGAGAGGGGACCACATTGATTGCAAAGGAGAGGCAACCTTGAAACTGGTGAAGGCCTTATATATTAGGTTGAATAGAAACTCATGTCCAGCACTCCAGCTAACCACAGATGCCTCATGGAAAGAATGGGGAGCCCACATCAGTCAAAAGGTAGTTAACAGGAATCCTCTTTGCACATCAGTGTCCTGAGCAAGGAGTGATTTGTGTGGCATTTCAGACATTAGCTCCACGTGCAGTGGATCAAATGGTTCAGGTGAACAAACACAACCCTGCAGTTTTCTGCCTACACAAGCCAGGGGTTGCTAGGTCATCCAGACTATGGCTGGAAGCTCTGAGCCTTTGGACACTATCATTTTACTCTCATACCTCGTGGTACATCTGGCAGGCAAGCTGAACTGTCTAGTTCACCAAATTCATAGTCTCAGCAGCATGAAGGCTGTAATTCACAAATGGACTCTGACTTAGGAGATCCTGGACAGCATCTTTGAAAAGTGGGGGTCTCCCCAGATCGATCTGTTGAGCTTCTGGGAAAGCAGGAAACTTCTGACTAATGGCACAGAAGCTGGTCGTTTTGTGTCTCACTCTGTAAATCCTAAGAAGTAAGAAAAGTCTAAAGAATTAGTAGGAGGCCAGAAAAGCTGAATATTTTCTGAAGGATGGTCTCTCAGCAGCAGAAGCAACTGCCGTGACTTGAGCTATATTTTATATAAAAACAGAAACCACGTGGCTCATATGAAGTGGCACTTTGCCACAAAACATCGGCAGATATCACTGGTCTAAATAAAGTCCTGCATTATGAATTGAAAGTGGAATGAGCCTCCAACTCTTTGTTTGCATTTGACTGTTCATTGTAATTGTGGAAGGGCTCCTTACATTACCGTAGGACAAGGACTCCTACTAAGGAGTTGGGTAGCCTGGAACAACACCTTTGACTTAAAGCAGAAAAATTCCACTGTTCTGCATGAGGACACTAGAAACAAGATCCATGTGGTGAAAGCTCACCTTCAACTGAAAAAGGAAGGTTCCTGTATACTTTACGTCTCTTCCCACTTCCATGAAGGGTCATCCTCAGAGTTCACCAAGAGTGACCTTGGGTGACCCAGATGGCTCAGGACTGGGCTTAACAGGTCTGGTACTCTGATAATGTGGGAGCCACTTCTTGGCCGTTTTCCCTTATCGCTTAAGGAGATGCAGACCTCTGCTGTTTTGAGCACCTCCTTTAATGAACCCTTCAAGTGCTCAGGTGAGCCACTGGCCCACTAGGCTCAAAAAGAACCCGACTTGATACCAGATTGCCTCTCCATAAATATTGACTAGATGGGTTCATAATAAGGGAAGGGACAGGGGGTTTTTAGGGGTGAGGTAGGGAGAGTGCTTAGAGTGATTGAGCAGTGGAACAAGTTCACTGAATCCGAAGGAATGTTTGAAACTGAATTGAACTGTATCTTGAATACCCCTGCTATTCGGTATTTGAATGGGAGTTTACTTCTCTACCTGGAGGCCTTAGCATGGGAGGGTTTAGTGGGTTTCTGTGGGGTGGGGATGGGGCTTGTGGGTAGCCTGGCTGATGGAACCTGTGGTGGTAGGGGCAGCAGAAAAACAGTAATTAACAAAGGGGGCAAATATACCTTGAAAGTGAAAAGGAAATACCTTTTTATATTGCTAATGATCTAACAGGCAACACTTGCCCACTTGACTTCCAGTATTATTATATTAAAAAAAAACACAGCGGTACGGACACCGAGCTGGTCTACATGCTGCCACATGCTGTTAAATTATTCATTGCTTGATAGAAAGCTATTAAATATTCTTTTATTTGTATTTTTGACCTTTAGTCACACTGTTACACACACATGTTCAATTATGACCAGTGTTTCACAGCAGTAAGCCTAAATTCTTTTTTTTTTTCCTCCTTCTCCTTCTTCGCTTTATGACTAATAAAAAAATAACCCCATTTTCATGCCAGAACTGAGAGAGGAGGGTACATAAAACTATAAGTCAAATTAGCTTGGCCTAACATGGAATATACCTGAGTTCTTGTGGCAGCTGGAATCTACATTCAGTGACTTTTAACAGCTGATATTCGATACTGTTTAAAACTGCTGATACCAAGTGACTGGTATTTGTGTAGCCCTACAGCAGCCTTGGCAGATTTGCATTCCTCTTATTAGTCCATAAAGTCTGTAACCTCAGGCAGGCATATTGCAGAATAGAGTGCTCTTCAGCTCCCCTAATGCGTGTTTCTCAGACAGGAGCCTTAGGAATATTTTCAGAGGGTATATGACTCTTGAGCTTTGACGTTTTGGAGTGAACAAGATTGCTAAAGTTTTGCATTTTACACGATAACTTATGCTAATTTCACTGTTCAGTGTTCGGTGGCATGGGTTCCCAGTTGTCATGTGACCTTCATGGATATCCTTCCTCATGCTGCAGAAATAGATATTAACCTCTGCAATAAGGAAAAGTCCAGGTTGACAGGAGACCTCGGGAGCATAAAGACTAATGTCTTTTTCTTCAACTGTTTCAGTGCATTAGGACTCAGATCTTAAGTAGCACGTGAGAAAATCCCAGCATTTGTGTTTTTGCTACAGTAATAGTTCAAACCAATACAGTTTCATTGTGGTCATTTTTTGTTTTAATAATTTAAAAGACATGTTCACATCCCAATGGCCTCAAACACTCATGGGAAATTATTTCTTTTAAATATTTGTCCCAGAGGGCACACTGAGCTGATGTCAGTTTTTTTTTCGTGTATCTTGGTGGAAAGGGAATAGGATACATACTAAACAATAGTACAATACGGAACATATTTATACAGTTATCAATACATATGATGACATAACGACAGAGCAATAAGATTTCTAGAATTTTTAACAATTTAAGGAATAAATACAGGATCCTGAGGTAAATGCCATGCGCAGAGAAGGATGGTAGTCGGGGAGGGGTGTTGGAGGGAAGGGGAGGGAGGAGGGAGTTTATTTAGGGGTCAACATCTGGGTGAGCGGGTAATTCTTTCAGGGAGAGATGAATGTGGACCAGAGGAAAGGAGAAGGGCAATAGGTGAAAGAGGGTGTCGGTTAGAAGCAGAGCAGGCATGAGTAATGTATTCATGGAGAATTTTAGAATGGTAGAGAAGAGTGAGGGAGGAAGGGAGGCGTTATCAGATAGAGAACTTCTAGAGAAGGCAGCCTGCCTACTTAAGGTGAAGTGAACAAAGAGACAGTGAGAGAGTCTCATACCTCTGAACTGCTATGAATTTCACATAGTACTATGATTTTTACACTCAAATTTACCATTGCTAAACAAAGATTTGCTGATGTTCTTAATACATGTTAGAGCTATTTCTGGACACGCAAGCTATTAAATCATCGAACTAACTTGATAGAAACATTCCTTAACACTAAATAAATTGGGCCTACTATTTTTGATATATTATTTTTTTAAATAAGTGCTACACGTGCTGGCCATTTGCTATGAATTTTGAAGGTCAGTGCTGTGCATTTCAGTGCTAAGAGGTAAGAGGCTGTTTCAAAGAGCATAGGAAAAAGGAAGAACACAGTTTAGTAAAGAGTTGAGATAGCAGGGAGGAGCCAAGCCAGAGTTGAGAGATAAGGGGTACATTGGGAGAAAGCTATCTGCCTTTCAGGTTGGGAAGAGAGAGGGAGACTGTAGACATCAGTGATGGGTGTGGGAGCAGTCTAGAGGAAAGTGACAGTACAAGTGGTAGAAGGGGTTCAGTCAGACTAGGTGGGGTTTAGAAGCAGCACTAAAAATCACATTCCTGTAGTCAAAAGTTGGGATGATCATTTTCATAACTCTGTCCCAGGAAGCAGACAGTATATGCCAGGTTTTGTTCAGATACAGTATGCTGAATTTTGGGAATAATGTTGTGAGGAGTAGTTTTAACCACACTGACCCACTTTGAAAGCTGTCTGAGTTTCAGCAGATGCATGGGCTAAGGGTACATATCCTTATAACAGTTGACGCCTATATCCAGAGATTATATCTCAGTTCACTGACTGATAATTGGTGTAACCCTCTGAGAAGCTGCAGCTGCCCACCTCCCTTGTGGAATAGCTTCTCTCGTTTGGTGTGCATCAGCAACTTGGACAATAACGATACCAGTTTAACATGGCGACCAGTGACAGCGCTGGGGGGTTTAAAACATGGGTCGAATTGGACCCACTGGTGTAAAAAATCTGGGTCTAAAAAGGAACCTAGTGGGTCAAAACATAATCGGTGGCAGATTTTGAATAGTTCTTGTTCCCTTCCTTTATATATTGTTATAGAGTAGGTGCATCAATTTGGACCCACTGGCAAAGGAAAAAGGGGTCAGTTTTGGAAAGGATGCAACTTTTGCCCTTTTGGTGCATGTTAGCGCTGTCACTGATGGCGACACAGGTTTATTACCAGTTTCAGTTCCTGTGGGATAAAGGAGCAGCACAAACAAAAAAAATCTCATTAATTGCTGCCATTTAGTCAAACCTCACATGGTATAACAGTATTAATCGCCACAAAATACCTTTTCTACATAAACCTCTGGTAGCAGATTAAATGATGCAGTCTTGGGGAGCTCCATTATGATAGTCTCTAGGTACTGCCTGTTAAGACGTTGTAGGCACATTGATGTAATGGTGGGTTGGCCAGTGGTTGTGCAATAAATATATATAAAATTGGTTGTAGCTACTCAACCCCACAGGCCATGCAGTTGCTTAAATAGCCTTCCCCACCTCTAACGTGGAGGTATTTGTAATCCAGGTATTGTTATAAACGCTATTGGTGTGTAGGGTAAAACATATGTAGCAGTGTGAACCCCAAATTGTGACCCCATGGGAAAATAATTTGTACTATTCTCCCTCTCCACTCAGTACTCATGGTCACCCTCACAGCTCTCGAGGGCTGCTCAGGCTGCTCTTCCAGAGTTAGTTCAGGACAGGACCTCTTTGGCCTCATTAGATGGCTCCAACAATAGTGTCGACAGAACTGCACACTTCAGTGCTCGAGACTCAAATCCTCCACTGAGGACAATGCACTGAATCTTTTGCTGTCATCTCTGTCATGCATCTTCCACTTGAGCACCATTCATCCAGGCCCAAGGCCTAGGAGTGATGCGCTTAACTCTGCAGCTGTGCACTATGTCTGCTTGCTTTGGGATCCCACACATATTTGTTGTTCTCTGAGATGTCCCCTTTTTATGGCTGCAATGGTGGAGCTCTGCAAATGTCTTACAATCAGTAAAGTAAAAATGATTCACCTGATTTCAACCGATGAACAAAATTTGGAGTTGATGCACAATCAGTCAGTGGTATGTGAATTGGTCCACTGTTTTCATTGACTACAATAGTCCCACGTTGCTATTTTGTGTATGTGGGGAGCAGTATTGTTGGCTATCACTTCTGCATGGCAATGCGCATATGCAACAGAGCTCACTGTGCCAAGATATCCACTGTGAGCTCTGTGCACATGTGTGCGTATACACGAAACAGCCCACTGTGCCCAAGATGGCTGGCGGTCGTTCTGTGCACATGCCCGCTTATCGCAGCCGCAGTGCGCAATCATCCACATCGTGCACAACTGCAGCCATCGTGGCTCTAGCCAGAGTTTGTTACACAGGGCTGTGACCCAAAGCTCTCATTGTTCATCTGAAGAATGTTGTAGCTCCGTGCTCAGAAGAGCAAAGTGCTCTGTTACAGGTCACAACCAAACTTAGAGAGGTAAACACCAAGGCAGAGAAGTCAGTAGGGAGCAGGACAGGGATAAATGCAGAAAAAGGCGTTAAGGACAGGGATGGGGCTAAAAGGGGTAAGGCCATAAAAAATAAATGGAAGGTGATGAGTACCAATGCCCACAGTCTGTGCAACAAGCTCCCTGAACTAGTGGCCTTGATGGAAGAGGGGTGCCTGGATATTGTGGCAGTCATTGAAACATGGTACACAGAGAACCATGAGTGGGAAGTCGGCATACCAGGATACACAGTCTACAGGAGGGGCAGGGTGGGTAAAAGAGGAGGAGGAGGAGTAGCTCTCTATATGAGGGAAGGGATTAAAGCAACAGAACTAAAGAGTAAACAGGAAGTTGATGAGTCGCTATGAGTCACCCTGGAGACAGGAAATGGCACCACAATCCGCATGGGGGCTGTGTACAGATCCCCATCTCGGGAGGAAATGGACAAGGAAATGATAGAAGGCATCCTTAAATGGCAGAAAAAGGGGAGATATTGTTGATGGGGGACCTGAATATGCCAGATGTTAACTGGAGTACCTTTGATGCAGGCACATCCAAGAGCAGGGTAATTCTTGATGCCCTACTGGGAGCATGCCTCAGACAGCTAGTGTTGAAACCCACTCGAGAGGGAGCAATTTTGGACCTGGTACTCTCAAATGGGAAAGGAGAAAGGATCTCAGATTTAGAAGTGGGTAGCCATCTGGGAACAAGTAACCACCAAACAGTGTGGTTCACAATAAACACAGCCATAGAGTTAAGCCATACAAAAACAAGAGTACTGGACTTTAGGAGGGCTGACTTTGGGAAAATGAGAGAGTGCCTTAGAAAAGCACTAGCAAATGGGCAAGAAGGAGGGGTGGAGGAACAATGGGGAATAATCAAAACAGCCATTGCAGAGGCAACAAGCCTTTGTGTGAAGCAAATCAATAAAACAAAACAAAGGAAAAACCCACTATGGTTCACAAAAGAGGTGGCAGGGATGGTTAAGGAGAAAAGGATAGCATTCAGGAAATATAAGGAAACCCAGAAGGAGCAGGACAGAGAACGTTATCAGTTAAAGCAGAAGGAATCAGGGAAGGCGGTCAGAATAACAAAGGCACAAACTGAAGAAAAGATAGCCAGCTCTGTTAAGAAGGGGGATAAAACCTTTTGTAGGTACATTAGGGAGCGAAGAAAGACCAAGGGAGGGATACAGAGACTTAATAAAGCAGAGGAAATGTGGGCAGAGGGTGACAGTGAAAAAGCAGGGATACTGAATGAATATTTCTGCTCAGTATTCCCAACAGATGAGATGGGGGAGGTGCCTAAACCAAACAAGGGAGAAACTCTGAATAGGGGAGTTGATACCAGTCCATTCACAGAAGAAAGGCTTTTGGAAAAACTCTTGAAACTAAGGGTGGACAAAGCAATGGGGCCTGATGGGATTCACCCAAGAATACTAAAAGAACTAAGGGTAGAACTAGTAACACCACTGACTACTCTCTTTAACAAATCATGGGAGGATGGAGTGGTACCTGAGGACTGGAGGAGGGCAAATGTGATTCCACTTCACAAAAGTGGGAGCAGTGCAGAGGCAGGAAACTACAGACCAGTTAGTTTGACTTCAGTGGTAGGGAAAATGATGGAATCACTTCTGAAGGAAAGAATTGTTGAGTACCTAGAGGCCAGTGGGGCACAGGACCCAAGGCAGCATGGTTTCACAGCAGGAAGGTCATGTCAGACTGAACCTAATAGATTTCTTTGACTGGGTGACCAAAGTAGTAGACCAGGGAGGGGCTGTGGATATGGCCTACCTAGATTTTAGCAAGGCATTTGACACAGTCTCACACAAAAGATTAATATACAAGTTAGCCAACCTTGGAGTGGGTCCCAAGGTGGTAGCCTGGATAAAAAACTGGCTGGACAACAGGATACAAAGGGTAATAGTACACGGAGTCCACAGTGAAGAAAGGAGGGTAACTAGTGTGGTACTGCAGGGTTGGTACTGGGATCGGTCCACTTTAATATCTTTATGAGTGACATTGAGAGCACCTGGAAGGAAAGGTTTGCCTCTTTGCAGATGACACAAAGATCTGCAACAGGGTTGATACACAAGGTGGTGTGGAAAGAATGAAAGGGACTTGCATGGTTGGAGGAATGGTCAAACACGTGGCAGCTCAGATTCAGTGCAAAGAAGTGCAAGGTAATGCATCTGGAAACAAAACCAAGGGAAGAGTACACAATGGGGGGTGAGTTAATAACAACAACAAAAATCTAAAGAGACCTAGGAGTAATTATATCAGATGACCTAAAGGTGGGCAAGCAATGTGAGAAGGCAGTAAGGAGGGCTGGGGGGATACTGGGATGTATAGGGAGAGGCATCAACAGTAGAAAACAGGAAGTTGTTATCCCTCTCTACAGACAGTTAGTGAGACCCCATATGGAGTACTACGTGCAATTCTGGAGACCCCATCTCCTCAGACATAGACAGAGTAGAGGCTGTTCAGAGGAGGGCAACCAAAATGGTGCAAGGTCTACACCACAAGACATACGAGGAGAGGAGAGACTAAAGCAGCTTAATATGTATACCGTTGAGGAAAGGAGGGAGAGGGGGGGACATGATAGAAACTTTCAAGTATCTCAAGGGAATTAACAAGGTACAAGAGGGTAGTATCTTTCAGAAGAGATGTGCAACAAGGGGCACAATTTGAAGATAGAGGGCACGGCTCAGAGGTAATGTTAGAAAGTATTTTTCACAGAGAGAGCTGTGGATGCATGGAATAGCCTTTCTGAGGAGGCTGTGAGTCAGAAACTGTGGAGAATTCAAGAATGCATGGAACAGACATAAGGCAATTCTAGTGGGGGCAAGAGGAAGTAAGCTGTTGGTTAACTAGGATCTGCAGCTTATCCATCAGGTAGGAAATGAGCAGACTGGGTGGGCCAAATAGTCCTTATCTGCTGTCAAATTCTGTGTTTCTATGTAAACTGAAATAAACTGCAGCCAGTGCAAACTTCTCCTGAAATGGGACAAGCACGGCACACAAATCTCTTTTAATAACATAGTAACTTTTAGTTATAATGCAAGTCTGCAGTTGTAAACCTTATTCATGTTCACAAATTAGGTAATTTTTCAGAGGTAGTTCATTTCAGCAGCAATTTTATAGTCATTTTAACATTTGTGTGTTTGCAAGTCCATAACTTAATGTTTGTTATATTTGACTGACCTGATATTCAGATGGCTGTTGGTTTCTAAAGTGCTGCTGCTTGCAGGTGGTGAGCTCCGCTTTCAGACAATCTTCCTCATTGACTCGCTGTGCAGGTGCTTGCTCTGGGGATTCTATTGTTTTAAAGGAAGATCCTCTCAACCCATTTTCTGTATACTTATGTAGTTTGTAGGCATGAACAATGAGTCCCTTTTCCTGCATCCTCAATGTCATCCTAATTTAAAAATAAATGAGGTTACTTCACTCTGTTTTGCCCTAGTGTGAAAAGCTGTTTGTCTACATTCCAGAGGTTATGACCTCACTCATGCACGGCACTATAGGTGTTGATGATGCGTGCACAAGCCAGCAGAAGTTATATTCTCATTCAGTTCTGTTGCATGCCTTGTGAAGTCCCTGTAATCTCTAAAAACATTATTTTCTAACTCGGATACACTTTAAACTACAGAAAACAGGGCACTTACTGTGCCTTGAAAAGTTTCTTGGCCAGCATAAGACACAAACATAGGGACTACAGGGGGCAGCAGCAGCACTGAATTATACAGAATATACAGTGTAATTACTGCAGGGTTTAGCACCGAAACATCATAAAATTCCAGGATGCCTTACATGATTCAGGTCATTACCTTTGCAGTGGAGTCAAGCAGCTGTTCACACCAGACTTAAGTACCTTCATTTACATTTCAAGCCTAATGAAATTAGGAGGGTGCAATAGAGGCAGTCAGTGTGCATGTCTACGAACAACTCCGAACAGAATAAAAGGCTGAGGGGACTTTCCCTTTAAAACTCCCTCTTGGCGTCCTGTTGCCTGTGATTTTGCTACCTGGTGCCAGAAGTCAGGGAGACTTTTTTACATTGAGGAGAATTGTGTTGTTAAGTCATGCTGGTGTTGTACTTCCAGTTCATGGGCAGAGGATCTGTATGCATAAGGAACAAGTGTTATCTGCACACATGTAATGTTCAGGGAGATACAGGCTTTGACAGAGTGGAGGTGCGAGTCCCCTTTATGATAGACATTTGGTGGTGAGTGGTGGCACATGATTGGCAGCATCAGCTCTGTATATCAAGTAGCTGGCATCAATAAGTTGCAGTTCATGTTTTTTTTTTTTTTTAAGTATGCCTTTTAAAGGGACGGTCCCCTCAGCCTTTTATTCTGTTTACCTGTGTAGTTGGTCGGCATGAACAGTGATTGCTTCTATTATGCCCTCCTAATTGCATCAGGATATAAATGTACGTGAAGTTACTTGAGTCTGGTGTGAAAATCTGTTTGACTCCATTGCAAGGGTCATGACCCAGCTCATGTAAGGCATCCTGGTATCTTATATATTTTATTGCTAAGGCCTGCAGTAGTTACACTGTGTCAGTCATTGCTGTTGTTTTTCTGTGTAGTCCCTATGTTTTTGTCTTACACTGGCCTTGAAACCTTTCAAGCTATAGTAACTGCCCTGCTGTTTTCTATAGTTTAAAGTATATCTGAGTTAGAAAAAATGCTTTTAGAGAATACAGGGACTTGTCAAGACATGTAACAGAACTGAGATCATTTATAACTTCTGCTGATTTTTGCAGGTATGAATCATCTTATGATGTGCTGCATGAGTGGTATCATGACCTTTACTTTGGAGTAAAACAGGTTTTCACACCAGGGCAGAACAGAGTGAAGCAACCTCATTTGTATTTAAATTAGAATGAAACTAGGGGGATGCAAGAGAGGAAATCATTTTTCAAGCCTACAAACTAAACAGGTATACAGAAAGTAGGTTGATGGGACTTTCCCTTACAAACAGATTTTAGCATCTGTTTGTGCCAGGGGAAGAAGTGTAGGTATGAGGAGTGAGAGATGATGCAAGCAGCCAGAGTGAGTGGTGATGGGATGTGGGGGAAGGGAAGCAAAGTGACATTTATTAAAAATGCTGATCAGTAATTATTAAAAAAACAAATGAGTGATTGTGTATACACCAGAAATAAACCAGAATTTTACACACATCTTCAATTGTTTATAAACCCCTTGAGCTTGTGTCTTGGGGTTTAAGTAGCATACAACACTGTGGATGTGTAAAATTTGCTATACCACCCACC
Organism: Neoceratodus forsteri; assembly: GCA_016271365.2. Taxonomy (NCBI): domain Eukaryota; kingdom Metazoa; phylum Chordata; order Ceratodontiformes; family Ceratodontidae; genus Neoceratodus; species Neoceratodus forsteri. The sequence continues at coordinate 866,373,187 of CM057452.1, read as the reverse complement.
CACATATTCTATATTATAGATTGCATATCCGCTCTGGAGTGGTATCAAATCACCTAAATTATGCACTTTGGTAGGTGTGTGTGTGTGTTTAAAATTGGCAAGAAATGAATTTGACCAAGTAAAAAAAAAATGTTTGGTAGAGGCTGGTTGATCTAGTGGTTACAGCACTGGCTCAGAAACCAGAAGATCACAGATTTGAACCCACTAAGCAAAATACTCACTGTGTGACCTTGGTGCAAGTCTATTAACCTGACAGTGCTCCAGTCCACCCAGCTGTAGAAGCAGGACCCCACTAACACTGAGAATTAGGGCTGTGCACAGACCAAATATTATTTCAAATACCACATAATAATGGGCTGTCCGAATATTTGGAATCGAACAGCCCACTGTTAAGTGGTATTTGTTATTCTGCCGGGGTTGTTTAAAAGTTTAAAAGCATTTCCTCCTGGTCAACATTAAAATACTTTTTATGATCCCAACGATCCTCGTGTCTAGTGGTCCCACCCAATCGCCGCCCAATATGAAGAATTCCACCCATCCTGATAAGATTCATACCTGTCCAGAAATGTAATTAAAAATAAATAAACTGTCCCTGGTGTATAGTGGTCCTGCCCGCCCCGGTCGATTACTGGCCCAATATGAAGAATGACCCCTCCCCACGAGATTCATACCCCATCTCCCATTGTCCAGTGCCACTGTCCACAGTTCCACACATTTAATAAATGAAAAACTTTCCTTAGTGTCTCTTAGTGGACCCCTCACTTTGCCTCCCATCCACAAATCAAGATTAAATACTGGCACAGCCCTCCATTCACCTCCACAGTCGCTGACTGAGCACTTTCAGTAAAAGAGCTTGAAAGTGCTCAGTCGGTCCCATTCATTGAAAGCGCCAGTCGGGCTGCCAGCTGTGGAGGTGAGGAGGAGTATACTAGTGGCCCGATGGGGTCGTGGATGGGGGGCAGGTGGGGGTCACTACCAGACAGGTTAGGTGTCCACTAGACACCAGGGAAAGGTTTTTGTGTTTTTATTTTAGTTAAATGTGTGGAACTGTGGACAACAGCACTGGACAATGGGGACTGGGTGTGGATCTCAGCAGGGTGGGGGAAGTTGTCTTCATATTGGGCTGGTGATTGGCCAGGAGGTGGTACCACCAGACACCAGGGACATTCTTATTTATTTTAATTCAATTTCTGGACGGAGGACAGATCTGAATCTCGGTGGGGTGAGGGGTCTTCATATTGGGCCAGCATCAGTCGGGGGGGGGGAGTGGGACCACTGGACACCAGGGATTGATGTATGTTTTTAATATTGGTCGGGGGGAAGCTGAAAAGGCTTATTTTGTTTATTTTTTAAACAACCCCCTTGACACCATGAATAACGAATATTTCAGCACTGAATAACGAATATTCGGCTGACAATTCGGAAAAAGGTATTCACACAGCCCTACTGAGAATGGGGAGGTTGATGGCTCACAATTAGCTTTTCCTTGGTAAATAAATAGTAAGATAAATGAAATAAAAAAAAAGTGAGTTCTTGAAAAGTAGAAAAGGTAAGCATGTTACAGTGTTGGAAGAACTATAACAACATCCATAATCAACGTGATTTTGGAGAGGGATAAAAGGTTTGAGAAGGGAGCTGGGATTATCTCTATGCGAAGTGAAAAAAATTCACAATTCATCTAGCATGGAGCATATTACCGCAGTTTGCATAGAAAAATTTGCACAGTTGCACACATTTTACTATGTGAATTGCTGCATTACACAGTTGCGGCAAATTTTAGTACATGAATTGACACATTCGCTGTAAAGTTCACTGCAAAGTATAAATTTCATCAATTCACATAGTAAACATTTGTGCAGTTGCTGTGAATTGCATAGTGAGCATTATGCAAATACTATGAATATCAGGTGAATTTGCTGCAAATTGCATACAAATTTTAAATTTGCAACATGCCTAATGGGGATTGGACTTGTTAAACAAAGTAAGCCTCAGTCCACTGTACACAAAATATTTTTTGGCGGGGTGGTGGGGAAACACCAAGATGACTCACTTATGTGTTTGTGTACTGGCAGCTTTTTAGCTCCCTACAATTCCGACAAACTACACAGACTGAAAAGGTTGATACGAGACCAGTACAACCTGCAAGTAGGATGAGGAATATGAAGGGCTGGGGAAATAAACAACATCAAGGTTTGAAGAGCCGAATAAGTGGGACTAGGATTAGAACTCGCCCATCTCCCTTGTCTCAGGTTATGGTAATGGTACTGTAGCACATAAGGACTCAACATTTTAGTGGCACAGCTGTGTGGTTGTTATAAACTTTGCATCAGACCAGCTAATGAGCTGGGTCAGACACAGATCACATGTGTCTACAACACCTATTCCTCTCTGTCCCCTGTTGTTCCTTTTTGACTTCTAGGTCTGATCTCACAACTGTAGGATTATGCTTGACTTCCCTTTTGACATGGGCACCCCATGTCCCCTTTCTGTTTCAGATGATTCCTCTGCTGCTTTTGGGTCTGGTCCTGAGTGACCTCTGTAGGTTTCTTTTAGGTTTGGCCTTGGCCCATGCTCTGGTCATTGGTACATTGGAGTCTTTGTGTTAATAGAATCTGAACACCAATATTTACTGATTTGTACAGAATACAAACACCCTTGTTCCTTTAAACTTTTCTATAGTTCATGTGTATATAAAGCAACAACCCTCAGCACTGCAGCTATCGTCCCCTTAGCTGCCCTCACTTGTTATAATGAACTTTCATGTACTGCTAGTGGCTTTTATTTGTGTATCCTTGTGAAACTAGCACTAGTGTATCCTGCTATACTGCACTACAAAGTAAGAACTTTTGGTATCCTGCTATACCAAGGGATCATCACGTAAGCAAGATATTGGATCTCCCACCATCTACAGTATTTGATGCAAATGTTAAGGGTAGAAATAATCAGCATTTTAACTCCTATTATAGCATCATGCATTTATGGCATATCTTATACATTAAATGCCACAAAGCCTATAGGTTTTCATTGAGTGTGATTAACTCTGAATTTAAGATACAGAGGCCTTTACATACAGTAAGAGTAATTAAGAGCAAACTTCTTTCAGCACCATTAAAGATTAATTGCAGTGCTTTTAAAATGCTTTTGAAGTATTTTATTTGCTCATCATGAGAACAACCACTCCATATATATTGCAAGTAATGTTCCGGAATGGTCATTTCTAATGTTCAGATGCTAGTTTACTGCCTGTCTTTTTTTGAAGCTTTCACAGAAAATCCCTCAAGTCATTTTTAGGCCAGCTGGTAGAATTTTGAGTGATTGCTGATTCCATTCAAGCAACAGTGACATCGTTTTCCTCAAGTTCCTGGTACTGAGCTGCCGGACCTTGAGGAAAATGATGTCATTGTTGCTTGAATGGAATGAATGGAATGAGCACTCACACAAGGTTCCGCCAGCTCGGCTGCAGCAAGAGAGCTGACTCGCATGCCAGGTGTTGGACTGAGAGGTAGCCAGGTAAGATTCTGTGTTATTGATCATTAGATTCTAGCTTGGATTTCAGCAGAAAAAGGACTGCAAGGCTCCATCCACACTAGCTGCTCAACTTAAAAATGTTTTTAAAAACTGTTTCACTTACCGAGTTTAAGCACGGATTTTGGAGTGTCCAGACTGCACTCTGACACCATGGTTGCCTAAACAAGTTCCCAGACACTAGCCATGTTGGTCTAAAATTGAGGTGTGGTCTACATCCAAGCAGGATTTGAGCATGGTTTTAGAGCATAAATTATAGCACGGTTTTTACCATGCTGTGGTCTGGACACAAACCTTTTGAACTGTTTTAAGAGAGCTAAAACAGTTTCTAACTCCTAGTGTGGATGGGGCTTGAAAGAATATGTTTAAAACAGCACAACAGATTTGGTTGTTTTTAGGATCAGTGTACAGCAAGTGGGTCTTTGGAGGGGCAGTCTGCTAGTGCCCACTACTGGGCGGCAATCTTTGCGTTAGAAAAAATAAATTAGAATAAAAAGTTTTGTTACAGGAGAATTATGTTTTGTTTGTCAGGCTTAGCTGTGCAAGTTTGGGAGTAGAATATAGGGTGGGTGCAGGGTGGGAGCCTGGGAAGTGGGAAGCAGTGGGTGTAAGCTGGCAGCCTTCCCATGCCCAGTACGAGCTGACACTTTAGTTTTGCAAATAAATTTTCTCATTCACATAAATTGGTATGGCAGCAGTGTGTGTGTGTGTGTGTGTGTGTGTGTGTGTGTGTGTGTGTGTGTGTGTGTGGTTCAGCTATGCAACCCCCCTAAAGGCTTTGGTGTAAAATACAGGAAGGGAGCCTGGGCAGTGGGCAGCAGGTGAGTTAGGGCTAGCAGTGTGCTGTAGTCAAGCAGCACTGGAATAGCAGAGAGGAGATGGTGACATGCACTCATCCAAAGCACTACACGGGTTGGAACTTGAGCCAAAACAGCTGCAAAAAAATGACAGCAAGGCACAGGCAGGGGAAATGGAGGGAGAATATGATACTGATTTAGGGGAGCCTGAGTACAGAGACACTAATCGTGAGTGTAGTATGTACCTTAGAGAAGTGGTAGCAGCAGTGCTAGAGAGAAGTAGGGTGAAACGGTGGGGCTTAAGGCATGTAGGAGATCGAAAAAAGAAGGCAAAGGCTGAGAGTTATTTTCTGAAGAATAAAGTCCCCCAAAAAGCAAGGCAAAGCACAACTCCCTAAATGACTGCAGGGACGGGGAAGGAAATAAGTACTTCAGAAGATGCTGCTGTGGCAGAGGAACTGACTCATGAACCTATAATTTTGCTAGATAGAATGGTGACGGTGGATTTGGAAGAAGGCCATGGCAACTGGACATTTCAACAAAGATTGCTAGTTGGCAAGACCAAACCAATGAAATCCATTGTGTAGGATTTCTTTGAAAAACCTAACAATTTGTGCAAAAGATTTGGCTTGTTTTCAGTCACTACATGTGTTTGATTTCTGAATTGCTAAGCCTGATTTTTAACTTCAATTTACATATGTAAATAAGCTTTTCTCACTGTAGATTTGTTGAAGGCTTTCTTCCTTTGGGACAAGTGAGTGCTGCTTCCTCTGCCTTTTATATTATGTAAAAATACCACAAATTAATACTTTTTTCTTGCTTACAGATAATGAAAAAAAAACCTTGATAAAAACCTGAAACTTTCAGGTTTGTTAGACATTGACCGACAGTAGGTCCTTTAATGTTTTTCACAATGAGAAAAAAAGGACAGATTAAAAAGTTGTATGTGTTTTGTTTTTAAACACAAAGTGCATGCGTGCAAACAAATAAAAAGTCGTAAAAATGTATAAAACACAAACCTCTTGTTTTCATTTCGTGATTGACTAAACAGGAAGTCAGTCATGAATAAAAAGAAAAGGCTTATGTTTGTCCTGAGCCTTGCTGCTGGACTCCACTTGCATTTTCTGACACCAGGGCTGGATATTCAAACTGCGCCCAGAATGTACGTAATAGCAGGAGCAAGCACAAGTCCATTGTGCACATGCACATAGATGCAATATTCAAACATGGAGCAAGCCAAATTGGCAACCAGCCAATGTCTGAATATCGCACAACCCGCGCCCATAGCGCAACCAGGAAGGGGAAGCTGAGCAGAGATGATGCGCTATAGCGCAACATGGGCAGCCCAGCTGAGCAGTCCAGAGGCGCCATAACGCAAGCAGGGAGCCCCCCAGCAGCAGAGCAATGGAACTGCACAACCAGGGAGGTAGGCAGGGGCCCACCACCCATGCCACAGATGGGCACAGGAACACACTGCAGAACTGACAATGCACCCCCACACCAAAAGCACAGCATAACTGGGGGAGGGATGGGATATCCACCGGCCCATGGGGACAAGCAAACAAAGCACAGTCGGGCCATGTTGCCCCAGCACACCCACCAGCAAGCTGAGACTACCACACAAGGGGGGGCGGACCACCCCAGTGTACAGCAGCCCCCCCCCATGCACAGCACACCCTGCACTGTGACCCCAAGACACCCCCCATGAGCAGTGACCATCACTGCAGGAATCTCATGCATCCCCCGTCACACTGCAACCCTGTGCACCACAGAACCATACAAGCCAGACCCACCAGGAGCACCCAGCAGTGGGTGGCAGCACGGCAAAGCAACAATGGCAGACACAGTGCCAACACGCACAACCCCCCGAGGCACAGCTGAGACACCAAACATGTGTCGCCACAAGTGGTACCTCAGATGGGAAAGGGCGTGCCCCTGACACCACTGTCATTGACACAGCACCCTGCACAGTAGACAGGTGTCACAGCACTACTCACCACGAGCCACAGCAGCCAGCACAGACACCCACAGTGGTGTGTGGAAGCATGCATCGCACCGATGCAACACACGTGCAGGGGCAAACACACCCATACCGGGGACACCAAAACAGGGACGCAGTAGTGTGGCAACCCAGCCACCAGTGTGTGCACATAAAAACTGTGCACACACAGCCTGCAGTCCACCATGGCACAGAGGTGACACCCACCCTGTGCATGTACTGTGGCCCTATATGCCACCAGCATACGCCTGAAGCACAAGTCATAGACAGTGCTGCAGTGCCCCTGCAACACACACAAGACACAGCATGGAGATGGGTCAGCAACTGTGGACGCCACAGTGTCACCCGAGGCAAACATGCACCCCACCGGTGACAGGTGGCAACCCAGTATCGTGACGGTCACAGTGGATGACCTGCAGGGACAGCACCCACTGATGAGGCAGCAGACCTGGCAGGCCGCAGACATGCAAGGTTGTCAGCTGCACAGGCCAAGGGCAGCTTGACAGGGGCACAATGGACACAGAGCAGGCACCATGGAACACTGCACACAGCAATGCAATGCACAGGGAATAACACACACCACAGATACCAACTGAAAGCCACTCCCACACCAGAGACACCTCCCCACGCACACACACACATACCCATGACTATACTACCCCAGATGCCATGCACACCATTGCAACTGAGCACCTATAGCCAACTGCAAATCAGAGACCACCACAGTATTCTTTTTTTTTTTTTTTTTGGTTTTTTTTTTAGTTAGTTATTTAACCAGGTATAGCACACTAAGCTGAAAGCTTTTTTACGGGAGCGACCTGGGAGCACAAGGAGGTTAAGTGACTTGCTCAAGGTCACACAGTATGCAAGTGGAAGCTGTGGGATTCAAACCCAGGTCTGGTCTGCTGGATTTCACCATATTTGCAGCTCAGAGCCTTAGACCACTGCGCTATACTGCCTCCTCAACCCATTATTCATATCAAAATATCTGTATTACAAAAATAACAATAATAAGAAGAACAACAACAAGAACTATTTACAAATTTACAAAACAGGGTGGGGTACGGGTACAAGGTAGGTGGGTAAGGGCAGGTGAACAACTGGGAGAGGGAAGGCAGGGTGTGAGGGATAGGTAAAGGGGGGGTGGAGATGGGCAGCTACTGTCTGCCAGCCTGCTCCCCTGCTGCCTTTTGCTGGACCCGGGGCCCCCTTTTCCGTCGCATACCATGCTGGTGTAGGTCCAGCAGGATGGCGAGTGAGTCCATTGCCACCTGCAACAGCTGCTGCATGGACCTCTCTGTTCGGTGCAGTATCCGGACACCTAGGACAAGGGATCAGAGTCATTGGGTGTGACTGTCCATATCCCTGAAGCCTACCCATCATGCATGGCATACAGCCAAGTGCTTCGCTCCTGTGATGGACTGCACCCACCCACAGTGACCGTGTGCACAAGACATGCCCAACCAGGCAGCAACAGCCATGTGTACCACTGCACACACACACCGCCAATTCCAGCACAGCACAACCAAGGCTGTACAGTAACGTGGATACGGTGGGCAGGCAGTGCCACTGCCTTGCCCAGTGCACGATGGACCACCATTGACGACTCCCAGACATGCAGTGCCACTGGACAGTGCTGACTGTCACATGTTGTGTGTATGGCAGTGGTGTCCATGGATGGTGGCCATGCTCTGCCCCCACCCTGTCACACAGCATGCTATGGCAGTCATGATGTCATGGCACTCACCCTCATCGGGCTGCTGCTGTCGTAGTTCACCACCACAACCACGCTTGGCCACCGCTGGCACCACTCCTGCACTTCAGCCCTGGCCCTCCTCCGCTCCGCCATGCCTGTGGGAAACAAAAGGTGAGGAACACATCAGTGCAATCCCAAATCATTTTCCCCTTGCCCCAATGAGTGTGCCCGCCCACCCAGCCAAACATCACATATCCTGTTAACACCGCCACAGCCAACCCTAGACCAACCCTCCCCCATGTGCTGGACCCAATAGACAGTGTTACCCATATGGACCATACAGGTGCATAGACGGGTCACCCACCTGGCCGAGGCACTACGCCCCTCCTGGCACGCGACCGCAGACGTGCCAGTAGCGCCGGCTCCCTCCTCTGCAGGTCCCCATACCGGTGCCTGCACTGTTCCGTGGACCTCTGTTGGCCAGTGGCCTCCTCTTGCTCAGTGGCCACCTGTTGCCACACTTGTATTCTGGCCCTGTCTAGGGGATCCTCCCCAAATAGTGGGCCATAGTAAGGCTCCACTACGGCCACCAAGTTCGCCAGCTCGAGGGCACTCCACTGGGTGGCTCTTCTGCGTGCCATCCCTGGATGTATAGTAGGCAATATGACACTCCGCAGTGCGGCAACCCCATGTTGAATTGTTGTGCAATACAACGCTGCTATTCCCTATCGTGCTGTCGGTACAGCGCCGCCAGTCCCTATCACGCTGTCACCGAACAGCGCGATAGAGCTGCAGACATGCCATAAGTAGAGTGCCAAGGGGGCAAAGGTTGGGCACAGGGTCATGGGTCTCTGGTGCATGGCCACGCCCAGCGCCATCGGACGTCTAGGCGTCCAGCGCGATTGGCCGCCTGTGTGCCATCGCCACAGCGGACTATTACGCAGTTGTGCCACAGCGCCATGTAGTGACCGTTGCTGTAGCGCCACTGGCACAATGGTGGCCGTGTCTGAATTGCCTACCGCACAGCACGCCATCAGCACGGCAGACGCCCGCGCGTGCTACCTGCCGCATGCGCAGGCGGTGTACTACGGAGTCACAGAACTGCACCATTGGCTCAACCTGCTCAACCAGATTGCACAAAGCGCAAAAGCGCGTATTCAATAGTCATATGCAGATCATCCGATCAGCCATTCAAAGGCGCAGCAGTGATTTGCATCTCATTAAAGTTGCTCCACACCTAATTTGCATGGATTGGCGCTTATAAAAATGCGACGCTGTTCTGCAGTGGATAGGTGAGTTGCATGCTGTGTGATGTTCTGGACTATGGTCTTAGGGAATTGCTGTGTACTGCACAGTCACAGTGACCACTCTCACCCATACAGGCTATGATATGACCGAGTGAGGGATGGGTGAGAAGGATGATGATGGGTGGAAGAGGAGGCCCAATTTTACAAAGCTGAGACAGAAGCACTCTTCGAGGCCTACCTGGATGAAGAGCCATTTCTCAGTGGACAGCGGGGCACCCCTCAGGCCCGTGCTGCTGCGTGGGAGGGGGTGGCATGTGCCGTCAACCTGCACGGCAGCCACCAGCGCTCTGTGCAGGAATGTAAAAAGAAGATGGGGACCGACAGGAGGGGGGTGAAGGAGAAGGTGGTAGCCATCAGGGAGGCACGTGCTGCAACAGGCGGGGGCCAGCCGTAGGTGGTGCAGCTGACTCCGGCAGAGGACCAGCTCACTATAAGCATGCAGTGCAGTGCCATTGAGGGCGTTCCTGGAGGTGGCTTCCAGACAGGTGGTAGCCCATCACTGCATGGTATGTCATGGTCGGGGGGGGGGAGGAGGTAGATCACATGCACTAACGTGTTCTCACTTTCTGTTACAGATCCTGTGCGTCTGCAGGGGTCATTGATGGAGGGCCTGTCCATTGCGGACACCTATCCGGAGTTGGAGGAGGGACCATCCACCTTCGCAGGTAGCCAGCGTGCATTGCACCAGTGTGCACGCCTGGCTGCCATCTCTGATGTTGGTGAGACAGGTGTGGGGGGTGCCCTTCCTGTGTCTCAGCGGTCTGGCATGCAGGCATGCCAGCACGCTGTGGCTGTGTCACAGACCTGCACCATTGATGATGCAATGACCACAATGGGCATTGACATGTGTGTGTCACAGAATGGACACACAGCAGGACAGCTCACACCCATGGACCTAGCTGGTTCCGACGTGTGTGCCAGCAGGTCAGCACAGTCCCAGGCTGTGCCTGTCAGCACCAGTGGGGCAGCACCTGTGGCTGTACAGGTCACTGGCACCGTTGAAGCCACAGCAGCGAACAACTGGAGCCCTTGGGCAACAGCAGGCGGAGGGCAGCAGCAGCAGTCACCCATCAGGACTGGGGGTACAGGGTTCAGCGGCGCGTATGTGCACTGCCTGAGGACTTGCCCATACCTGGTCCTGGTGTGAGCAGCGCCCACCGAGGGGTGCTGAACATCAGGCCCTTCCATACCCTGAGGGACAGGTTGCCGATGTGGCAGACGACCCTTTGACGTTAGCACACCCACCTGCTGCAGGCATCAGTACAGCAGCAGATGCGGTTGCAACGTCCGTGGAGGCACTGTGTATGGCTCTGGAGCGGCGTAGCAAGGACAACGAGAGGATCCTGTCATGGATTGACCATTTGCGGATGGATGTGACCGCTGCCATTGACAGGCAGATACAGGCATTGGTCGCTGTCATGGCCACATTGGGCACACAGTCAGGTGCCCCTGTGCCACTCACACCGCGCAGTACGCTATCCACTCCCCGTTCCCGGCGTCGTGCGACACCCAACCTGTCGATGCCGGGTTCAGCTGTGGGTATCCCGGCACCCTGGTGCAGGTATGTTCGTGTGCTGCGGACCCTGTGCGGGCAAGGTCGCGTTCACGCGAGTGGAACCCTGGTGGTCCATCGGTGCCACCCCATGAGACCCGTGCTCAGCTTGCCAGTGCTGCTGGGTTTCGGCGGGGCCGCCCATGCATCCAAGGCGGCCATGGCACTGTGCCGCAAGACTGAGCTGTCTCCCAGTGCAGGCCCTGTCTAATGCTGCCCTGTGTGCAATGTGTGTTTTGGTGGGCAGTGCACCGGTGGGTGCCCAGCCCTACACGCAGACACACGGACCACCTGCACACCCTCCCGACTGCCGTCCACAGGTGCATGTGCATGATGATGCCTGCATTGCGCTGTACACCAAAGTGTGAAGGTGCCCAGCATCTGACACACGTACATGGACAGTCAATGGATGTGGTGGTCTATGGACATGTATGTTTTTAGTGTCTGTGTTCCGGCTCTGTTGTGCAGCTGACCCCTGTGCACTTTGTGCTTATTGTGTGTGTGTGTGTGTCCATCCATGTGGCATGTTACTTTTCACCCCTTCCTGGTTGTATGTGTTTGCTTCTGTGCCCTGCCACTTCCCTTGCCGTCATGCACCCCTGGTGTGTTTCCCTGTGTGTATATGGGTTGTGCCCTAGCCACTGTTGGTTGCACATGGCCCCATGACTTACCTGTGTTGGGTGAAGTGCTCCTCTGTGATGGTGTCCCGGTGCAGCTGGGCCAGCCGGATCAGTCGGGGGTCACGTCGTCCAAGGGGGGACTGCCCATCCCCATCATCACCGGCGTTACCGTGGGTCCCCATCGCTGTCCCCTCTTCGACCTGTCGGCTATCCCACAGTCTTTGGCCATGTTGTGCAGGATACAACAGGCCAGGAATATCCCACAGGGCTTTGAGGGGCTATACTGTAGGGCACCGCGAGGTGGTCTAGACAATGGAAGTGCGCCTTCAGCATCCCAAACATCCGCTCAATGATGTTGCGGTGATACTGCGCCTCATTGAGCGCTACAGCCTCCTTGCACGGGTCAGGCTGCCAGTAGGGTGTGAGCAGCCAGGGATGGAGTGGGTATCCACTGTCACCTGTGTGGAGATAGTGGAGGTTAGTATCTTGTTCAGGCTCATATTGCCCCTAACCCTGTGTGCCACACCCATGGTACCTGTGGCTTACCCACCCTTGGCACCGATTTGTCAGTCCTACATGCATACTCACCCACTAGATGTCCTGTGGGGATGTCCCCACTCTCGAATCGATGGCACAGTGCTGACTGGTACCATATAAAGGAATCGTGTGCTCCCCCAGGGTGCGTGGCACAGACATTGATGATGCGCCCACTGGCATCACACACCACCTGGCAGTTGACACTGGCATAACCCTTCCGATTCATATAGGTGGCCACATTGGGGCCAAGTGGCGTGCGAGTGGCCATATGGGTGCAGTCTATCGCCCCTAGCACGCCAGGCATATGTGCTACCCTGTGGAACTCCTGTATGTTTGCTGTGCGCTCTGCCATGGTGCTGGGGAATGGATGTACCCGAGCATGTAGCAGCAGTGCGCTGAGGAATTGGGTGAGGATGCGTGACGTGGCCGACTGTGTTATGCCTGTGGTGTCCCCTGTTAGTCTCTGGAAGGTACCCGTGGTGAGCAAGCACATGCAGGCTGTTAACTTTGTCTCCACTGACAGAGCGTAACTCCAACGTGAGGGTGCCTGCATCACATCACTGCACAGCTCACAGAGCTGCCTCAGTATTGCCCTATTCAGGCGGTACCGGCCCACAATCTCGACATCTGAGTAGAGCTCAAAGATGGTGCGGGCCCGGTACTGCCTGTTGGTGGCAGTACCACCGACGGGCCCTTCCATGGCCACGTCCCCCCGCAGCATGCCTTCTCACCCCTCATTACAGCTTCCATGTGGAAGCTGGCACTGTCCATGTCCCTGGCTTGTGTTCCCCCCCAGCTGTTGTTGCTCTGTTCCCCCGCTGTCCTGACTGCTACCTCCACTGCACTGGGTACACCTACTGGCCTCTGCACTCTGTGGCCCCACACACCTTCCCTTGCCCCTATTCTGTCCTCTGCTCTCCCTGGCCTGCACTCTTTCTCCCTCTGGCCTTGTCTGTCTCCCTGCCTCATGTGGCTTCCTGTAGCGTTTTGCACCTCTTCCTTGAGCCTTTTATTTTGGCTCATTTCCGCTATGGTGCAACTTCAGCCTGATCCACTGTTGTGCATTGCGCAGCCTTGAATATCGCATTACAGACTTATGCATGGTTCCACCCCTCGGGTTGTGCATGCCTAATTAGCATTGCGCTGTTGCTCAGCATGTTTTCAGTGGCGAACTGCCTCCTGCTGAATATTGCAGAATGACGATTTTCAGACTTGCGCTGATAAGAATCCTTATTGGCATTGCTAACCCTTTGAATATCCCACCTGCAGTTGCCTAACTCCAGTGTTGGCTGCTTATTATTATTTTATTTATTTTTGTTTTTGCTGCCACCTGGTACCTACTCTGATGGCTTGTTATTTACTTCCCACCCATAATGCCAACATAGGGTGCCCAGTGCCAGTGTCAGACATAGGGAAGTCAAGCCCAGTGCTAGACATAGAAACACAGTACCCCTTCCCCCTATGCACTGTGGAAAGGTACCCACTCCATCTTCCTCCCACCCAGCCCATTACATTTATCTTCCACCTCTGTCACCTATCTCTCCCCCCCGACCACCCTAATACTTGCATAATATTTGGGCACACAATGGGCAACTTACAGCCCTCCCTCTACCTCTGTCAGCTGCTGCCTTCCTCCAGTGTGTTTGCTGGCCTACAGTAACAACAAAATAAAAGCTGAGACAAAGAAAAGTCTAAAAAACACCATTGTGCATGTGCAAGGACACAAAAAACAAAGTCCCCAAAAAGTGAATTCTGAATTAAAGTAATACCAGAAAACTGGAAAGTGGGAGTGGTTGCTCCGTTACACAAGAAAGGCTCAGTGTTACTTCCAGAAAATTACCGACCTAGAACTCTTTTAAATATAAGTCTTAAGATCATCTCATGAATAATTTTAAATAGAGTTCAGTACTGGATGGAAGACAAGATTCTCTCTAAATACCAGGCAGGTTTCCGTAATGGTCACTCAACAATTGAACAGATATTTATATTAAATATATTATTGATACATACCCAAATCAAAATGGGAAAAAATATATGCTGCATTTTTGATGTCAAATCCACATTTGATTCTGTGAATCAAAATACACTGTGGGAAATTTTTGAAAAAGGTATGGAAGAAAATTTGTTGGCCAGTATAAATGACTACATAAGGGAACAAAGCTGGTTGTTAAACATGGCAAAGATGGTGCAGTACCTGATGAAATAAATGTAAGATCTGGCAAAAGCAAGTATGTTTATTAACTCCTAGTATGTTTTATATATATTTATATATGAAATAGCTGATGACTTAAAGATTGAATCCTTTCCACTAAAGATAAATGGATACCAATAAAGCTTTTATTATAAGCTGACGATGCGATGTTGTTATCCCAAACCCCACTGGGGTAAAAAGAGCTAAAAATGACAATGGAAACACTGAAAATGTGTCATTAAACTTGGAAAAAACAAAATTGTAGTTTTCGGAGAGAAAAGGCAGAGATATACAGAATGGGAACCAGGATCCTAGGTGATAGGTTTAAATGCTTCATTGGCAAGCTTTTAAACTAGCCAAGGGGAGGCACTGGAAAGGAGCAGGAAAATCTCAGCCTCCAAATAATCACGGTAGTAAGTGGCAAACACCAACATAGAGGTGTCGATAGGGAGAAGGGCAGGGTAAATGGAGAAAGGACAAAGGCAAGAAGGACAGGGATGGGGCAAAAGGAGTAGGGCCATCAGGAAATGGAGGGAATGAGTACCAATGCTCCGTAGTCTGGGCAACAAGCCCTGAGCTGATGGCCTTAGTGGAAGAGGGATGCCTGGATATCATAGCAGTCATAGAAGCATGGTACAGAGAAACGTGACTGGGATGTTAACATACCAGGGTACATAACCTACAGGAGAGACAGGCAGGGAGAAGAGGGAGGAGTAGCTCTCATGTAAAGGAAGGGATAAAAGCAACTGAACAAAAGAGTAAACAGGAGGAGAGGAGGCACTGTGGGTCACCTTGGAGACTGGAAGGGCACCACAGTCCACACAGGGTTGTGTACAGACCCCCATGTCAGGGGAAGGAATGGACAAGGATATGATAGAAGGCATTCTTAGAATGGCAGAGAAAGGAGATACTGTTGATGGGAGACCTGAATATGCCAGATGTTAACTGGAGCACATTTGCTGCAGCCACATCCAAGACAGGGCCATTCTTGATGCCCTACAGGTGGCAGGCATTAGACAGCTAGTTTCGGAACCCATTCGTGAGGGAGCAATCTTAGACCTCGTACTCTGAAACGGGGGCAGTGAGAGGATCTCAGATATAGAAGTGGGTTGCCATCTGGGAACAAGTGACCATCAAACAGTGTGGTTCACGTTAAACTCAGCTACAGAATCAAGCCATACAAAAGTGAGAGTACTGGACTTTAGGAGGACTGACTTTGGCAAGATGGGAGAGTGCCTCAGAAAAGCACTAGCAAACAGGCTAGAAGGAGGTGTGGAGCAACAATGGGGAATTTTCAAAACTGCCATCACAGAGGCAACAAGCCTTTGTGTGAAGCAAATGAACAAATCAAAACGAAAGAAAAAGCCACTGTGGTTCTTAAAAGAGATGGCTGTGAAAGTCAGGAAGGAAAAGATAGCATTCCGGAAGTATAAGGAAACACAGAAGGAGCAGGACAGAGAGCTGTACCAGTTAAGGCAGAAGGAAGCAGGGAAGGAAGTCAGAATAGCAAGGCCCAAACTGAGGAAAGATTGCCAACTCAGTTAAGAAGGGGATAAAACCTTTATAGGTACATCAGCAAGCGTGAGAAAGACAAAGGGAGGATAGTGAGGCTGAATAGAATGAACAGTGGGTGAGCAGAGGGGACAGTGAAAAGCAGGAATACTGAACGAATATTTCTGCTCAGTATTCACAAAAGTGGAGGGGAAGTGCCTCAATCCAATTAACAGAAGCACTCTTGATAGGAAGTCGATCCCAGTCCTTTCACTGAAGAAAGGGTTCTGCAAGAACTCCTAAAACTGAAGGTGGACAAAGCAATGGGTCCTGATGGAATTCACCCAGAATTCTAAAAAGAATTAAGGAGGAACTAGTGAAACCACTGGCTACTCTTTTTAATAAATCATGGGAGGATGGTGTGGTACCCGAGGACTGGAGGAAGGCGGATGTGATTCCCCTTCACAAAAGTGGGTCCAAGACAGAGGCTGGAAACTACAGACTTGTCAGTCTGACCTCTGTGGTAGGGAAAGTGATGGAGTCACTTCTGAAGGAAAGAATAGTCGAGTACCTAGAGGCCATTGGAGCACAGGACCCAAGGCAGCATGGGTTCACAGCGGGAAGGTCATGTCAGATGAATCTAATAGATTTCTTTGACTGGGTGACCAAAGTAGTAGACCAGGAGGGCTGTGGACATGGCCTACCTAGACTTTAGCATGGCATTTGACACAGTCCCACACACAAGATTAATAGTCAAATTAACCAGCGGGAGTGGACCCAGGGTGGTAGCCTGGGTAAAACATTGGCTGGACAACAGGACACAGAAGGTAATTGTAAATGGAGTCCATTCTGAAGAAAGGGGTTACTAGTGGGTACCGAGGGTTCAGATTGGTCCAGTCCTTTTAATGTCTTCATCAGTGACATTGCAGAGGGACTGGAAGGAAAGTATGCCTTTTGCAGATGACACAAAAATCTGCAACAGGGTTGATACACAAGGAGGCGTGGAAAGGATGAAAAGGGACTTGGCAAGGTTGGAGGAATGGTCAGAAGTATGGCAGCTAAGATTCAATGCAAAGAAGTGCAAATAATGCACCTGGGAAACAAGAACCCAGGGAAGAATACACAATGGGTGGGGAGGTAGTAACAACAACAAAAAGGAAAGGGACCTGGGGTAATCATATCAGATGACCTTAAGGTTAGCAAGCAATGGAGAAGGCAGTAGAGGGCTGGGGGTATACTGGGATGTATAGGGAGAGGCATCAGCAGCAGAAAACAGGAAGTTGTTATCCCTCTGTACAGACAGTTGGTGAGACCCCATCTGGAGTACTGTGTCCAGTTCTGGAGACCCCATCTCCGCAAGGACATAGACGGGATAGAGGCAGTCCAGAGGAGGGCAACTAAAATGGTGCAGGGTCTGCAAGAGAAGCCGATGAGGAGAGACTAAAGGAGCTTAATATGTATACCCTTGAGGAAAGAAGGGAGAAGGGGGACATGATAGAAACTTTTAAGTACCTCAGTGGAATCAACAAAGTCCAAGAGGGCAGCATTTTCAGAAAAAGAGACTTGCAAGAACAAGGGACACAATTTAAAGATAGAAGGAGGGCGGTTCAGGGCAATGTGAGGAAGTATTATTTCACAGAGAGGGTAGTGGATGCATGGAACAGCCTTCCTGAGGAGGTTGTGGGGTCTAAAACTGTGGAGAATTCAAGAATGCATGGGACAGACATAAGGCAATTCTTGTAGGGGGTAGGAAGAAATAGGCTGTTGGTTAACTAGGATATGCGGCCTATCCTTTAGGTAGGGAAATGGGCAGACTAGATGGGCCTAGCGGTCCTTATCTGCCGTCAAAGTCTCTGTTTCTAATGGAAAATTAGTGGAGTAAATATAAATGAAGTGATTTCCAATATCTAGGGGTTACTTCTAGTAATAATTTAAAATGAAATAAACAAATGGAAGAAATAAAGGAAAATGCCACCAAAACATTAAACGATATAAATAATTTTACACGTGTAATGGCCAAAATTCATATACTGCACAGTATCGTTGCTTAGCTGCTAAAGTAAATACCCAACTTTCCTATGGGGCAGAAATATCGAGACTCTTCTGTAACTTTAAGGAGGTGGAAGTGATACAAAATCAGTACCTGAAAAATGTACTAGGGGTACTAAGTACGACTTCAAATGCAGCAGTACATGCTGAAACAGGCACAATTTCGCTTTATTCCTCGGTTATGAAAATATATATTACATATTGGGGATAACTGAGGTTAGCTGTAACGAACAGTATAATAGATAATTGATGGGCATAAGTGGCTCAAAAACAGGATCATAGTGCCTTGACATGGTTTGGAAAATTAAATTACGAGTTGAATCAATGTGGGATACTGTATAACTCTATTTTTAATGGTGCACTGAACCCAGATACTTTTATGTTCAAGCAAAACAAAGGGTTCTGGACAATGCAGTGCGAAAAGACATGGAACTAATGGGCAATGCATGGAACTGTAGTAGTTTGAAGCTCATTAAAATACATTTAAAGTTTAAAAATATTTGTTAATATGTGAAAATGCTAAACATAGGAAGGCACTAATTTGTCTAACATTTGGGCAGTACACAAAATGAGGAAATATGGAATATTTAAAAAATAAATCAAATATGCTGTGGATGTAATGCATTAATGAGCATAACGATCTAACTTGGAATGTCCAATGTTCCAGGAAGAAAGGAAAACTTTAATTTGTGATATGTTTAAAAATATGGCTGGTTTAGGAAAGAATGAAGAAATGAGAACCATTTTAACTCAGAAATCCCTGCCCAGATATTTGCACTGGTTTGTTTTGCACACTGGTTAGCAGTAAAATTAAAATGGCAGTTATAAACTTGGTGTACGAAAAGAAACAAATGTAAGGCTGGCCCATAAAAGGATATTTGTAAATGTTTTTATCTGATGTCTTGCAGTTAAGTTTCAGATTTGTATTAAAAGTGAAGTTTGTGATTTTTATGAAATATTGTGTATGTAACAAATGATCTATAATAACTGGTTACTGCTTTTTCCATAGGGAAACCGGGTTGTTATTCTAACGCTATAACCAGCTGGTTATAATGACATTCAAGCACCCGGTTTCCCCTTCTACTGGGCATGCGTCACCTCGCGCTCTTCCTTTCCTTTCTACGGCTGCCACTCCGCTCATACTGGACAGTCCACGACTCGACATAGCAAGCGAGCTAATAAATATATTCTTCACCTTTCTACAGTCCTGCTTCCCAAAACCCCAAAAAGTTAAATGTTTCTACAAATACCATTTTAGCCTTCCGTCATACTCCTCAGAGCTCTACACTTCACGAAATGACCAAAGTACGAGTAAGTTTGTTTTTGCTTTCTAACAAAATGTCTGGGTACAAATCTTTGGTTTTGCTTCCAAATTTGTAAACAAAAAGGCATAAACACTACTTTGTCAGGGCGAGACACCACAGACCTCTTTGAAACCCCAGCTGCGGCTCGGCTCCATGGCTACATTTATTTTGTATAATTGCTGCGGCGAAAAAATGATCCCCAGCAATTATACAAAATAAAAGATGGGTAGCTAGTTAAAACTCTGATTTTACACACCCCCTCAGGGTGGGATACCTTCATAAATCCCTCGAGCTTTGCTTTTGGGGTTTATCTCCAGCTCTGCTTCTCCTCGGTTGAGAATTGGCTCACAAAGCACAAACTGATCCTTAATAAAAAAAAAAAAAAAACCAAAGGCCATGATCTTCAGCAGCTCCCATAATAAACATAAGCACTTCCAACTCTCCGTAATCACCAGACAAGGTACCGCACTGGAACAGGTCAACAACTTTAAATACCTGGGATCACCCTTGGCCCTCACACCTCTCACCACTGCCCACATTGGCCATATCACCAGCTGCTAACTCCCGGCCAGGCCTGCTATTCTGTTACAGGAAACACCTGACACCAAGCCTCGCTGTCGCTGTCCAGAGCTCCATCTTATCCATCATTGATTATGGCATTATCATTTACGGCTCTGCTACAACCACCGCACTCAACGTGTATCCACCACCTCAACAAGGCCTGTCGACTTGTCACTGGCCTCAACGCCTAACTCACACCTGTAGCCTCTATTCTCAAACTGGGTGGTTGAATCTGCCAATCGAATAAACACCAAACTTGTATTACTACTAAGAAAATCTTGCTGGGCCTTGCCCCCACCCCACCCCCACTCCTGGAGTCTGTGCCTCATACAACCGGAGAATCCACACCCAACATACCAGGGATCGAACTCAGCTTCTGCAATCCTGCATTGTCAGCACAACACAAGGCCAAAGATCCTTACTTACCGGCCACTAGTTGGTACAACAATCTTCCCAGCATATCTCATCCTCATTATCGCCAGCACTTTTAAGACTGCTCCCTAACACTCACTGCTCCAAGCTCTGTGACTGTTGTGGTTAAACATGTCTTTTGGTTCCATACCTGAAGATGCCCTTTTTGGATCCACATCTACTCCTGCACTTTGCCAGCACCCCACCCCCCCACCATCTTGACCTCCCCTACTGGCCCATGACAAATGCCACCCGGCTGCACTACCTCTATTCTTATCCGCTTCCACCTCTCCTCTCTCTCTGTCCCCCAATCTCTCCCTTCTCTCCCATCTGCTTAGTCTCCTGATTTCACCCTCCTCCTTTCCCTTCCCCTCCCCAAAGTTTCACCTTATTGTTCTTTTTTCATCGACAAGACTATGTGTTTTTTTTTTTATTTTTATTTTATAAACTGTTATCTTTGCTTATGATTGTCTCAATTGTACCAATGACGTGGAACATTTGTAAATAATCCTCGGCTCAAAGGTATTTGTAATCCTAGAACAAATAAATAAAAATAAATGTGGCATCCCACCCCTTGGGTGTATAAAATCCTCGTTATAACTAGCTACCCATCCATTATTCTCTATTTTATACATACTGAAATTAAATAAAATTGATCCTGAACCTGGAATTGCAAATTAATTGGTACTTTTTTTTAGTCACCCATTACACCAACTTTAACATTTTAAGCCCGAATTTTAGGGATGAGCTACTTGCCCCGCCCTTATGACCACCCAAGTGGTAACTTTCAGGGCCATGTGTTTACCATGCTACATATATGGCACCATTCCCTATAGGTCAGCTAATTCCTGTAGGGGCCCACAAGGCACTGCACCCTCCCAAAAATCTGTAGGTCTGCTGCCGTTCCTGACAGGTCTGCTGCTTACTGCTACTGTTCTCACCATGTGCCCAGTGGGTCTGCTGCTTTGCATAGGCCCTCCTTGAAGCAAGTTCCAGGTGTAGCCCCTTGCCTAATGGGTCTGTTGCTTTGTGTAGGGCTGGCAGGGCTCTACCAGAAGCAAGCTACAGGTGTGGCTCCCTGACAGGTGTGCTGCTTCATGTGGGGCCACAGAGCTCAGGATGATGCAGGCTACAGGTTTGGCATGGTGCTCAACAAGTCTGCTTCTGCATGGATTTGTGTGAAGAAAGCACTGTCACACTACAAGATGACTGCACTATTGAAAGCCTTCATTCCTCCCCACACAAACTCTCTCTCTTACAATACTGATAAAAATGATAAAACATTTTTAAATGAAAGTCTGACCTGTACTATACATATCTTTACATACAGAACATCAAAAGCAGACTGTGATGAATGGACCATAGCGTGTGCTGCCACAAAAGGTTTAAAATCACAGCAGAGACCTGCTACTCCATTATGCGTTTTAAACAAGATGTAATAAAAAAAAAAACAAAATCAGCACAGACCCACGGTCACTTCAGATGCGTTGCAGATCATCTTCCCTTTGAAAGATGTGCTGCAAGGGAAAGATGCTTTGCAGTATGGTGGCTCAAGAGGGACAGGCTCGTTCCCTATGGAACCACTGTTATCAGTTTAACAAACACAGAATTTCAAGCACATACAGTCTGTGTGTGGTTGACTGAGTAGAGGGACCTAACCTGAGCAGTGTGTGTATGTGTGTGAGAGAGAGAGAGAGAGTGTGTGGGGTCCTCTACTGGCAACCAAGTTAAATACATGGTACTGTGTAGGACAGTACATAGAGGAACTATTTATCTTCATCAAGGGTATCTCGTAGAACAGGCCACACCTAAAGGACTTAGCTGCCAGGCATTAGGACCACACAGAAACTTTTTTAGCTAGCAGTCTACCAGGGGGCCGGCCACGGCAACGTCACTCACTGACGACATACCTCTTCTGTAAACATGGGCGGTCCCCCATCCTCCTCAGTCTTTTTCCACCGTCGACCTGCACACGTTGGAACCTACAGAGCTACCACCATTTCAGTTGACGGGCAAAATCTGTACTTACTTCAATTTTTAGTTTTCTCTCCTTAGTTCGTTTATCATGCTACTTTAAAGTGATTCATACATTTTTATGTTTGCTTGCACGCATGCGCAAGAAACATAGTGCCATCATCCGAGTTTTCGGAGGTGTGGCAGCCCTCTTCCAATTCAGGCAGTGCGTTTGCAGGCACGGACGGAGTTCTCCAATGCCTGCTTGAGCTGTCTATGACCAGACCAAAATGCAGTGGCGTACAGTTGAAAGGGGGAGCTACGTTTCAGTGAGCAGCGATAAGATATTGCCTGCTCATGCGCGCTCCCCACACACACACACGCATGCATACTGCGTGCTCGCCCCCCCACACACACACGCGCTGTGCTGCACCCCTCCACCCAAAAACAGAGTTCTATATGCCACGCTGGGTGTCCATCCCAGCGTGGTTACACATCAGTATAGCCGACGGGTGCCCAATCCCCCATTGGCCCCACTGGTTCCTGCACCCCGAAGTACAGGGTGCCACGCCAGAGCCCACCCCAGCATGGCAACACATGTTGTCGCCGACCGGGGTGCCCAATCCCACGCCAGCTCGATGCCCCCCACCAGCCGTCCTTGTGCCATGCTGGGAGCCCACCCCAGCGTGGCAAAGCGTCCGTGTGCGTCATTTAAAAACACCTGAAACTAAAAAATGGTCCTCGGTGTCTCTGTCCCCACCCATGCCCACCCACTGCGCACCCTGCCTCCCCACACGCCCCCACCCCATACTTATGTCCAGATCCGCGCGACGCATCTTCGTGGACCGGGAACACATCTGCACTCTTCAAAGCCGATCGCGAACTGAGGAAATGCCGTAAGCTTGTATAATGGGATAGATAGGGGTTTTTCAACTTTGTCGCATATCTCAGGCATATTTTGGAATTTTTGCACCAAATTTTCAACATGGGGTTTTTGGGACCTCTTCTCATGATTGATCTCACTGTCATGGCGTTAATTGGCCCCGAAGGATGATTTCACAGTCACTGTGTGAAATCACCTTTCCGGACTGAGTAACGAAACGACACTGCCACTGTTTATAAGGTGGGCTCTCAAAAAGCCTGTGTTGAAAATTTGGTGCAAAAATTCCTAAAAATGACTGTTTTACTAGCGTGCGTTGCGCAGTTACTACGCACACTCCTAAGTTCGCGAATTTTCAATATTTTCACTCCAGATTTTCAGCATTGCCATTTTACCACACCTCCTTATGAGCAGTACAGCTGTCATTTTTCACATCTTGCCCAAAACGTGTTTCCGTCCAGGTAGCTTACAATGGCGCAGTTGGTGTGCAAAATCAATGTATGGGACACATTAAGAAAATCACAGTGACACTGTTAATGAGCAGAGGTCTTAAAATGGCTATGTTGAAAATTTGGTGAAAAAATTCCTAAAAATGACTGTATTACGAGCGTACATTGCGCAGTACCTACGCACGCTCGTAAGTTTGCGAATTTTCTATATTTTCACTCCAGATTTTACACATTGCCATTTTATTACACTTCCTTATAAACAGTACAGCTGCCATTTTTCACATGTCGCCCAAAATGTGTTTCCGCACATGTAGTGCACAATGGAGCAGTCGGTGTGTGAAAGCAATGTTTGGGACAGATTAAGAAAATCACAGTTACACTGTTTATGAGCAGAGGTCTTAAAATGGCTATGTTGAAAATTTGGTGACAAAAGTCCATAAAATGACTGTCTTATGAGTGAGCATTGCACAGTTTCCACTCACCATCGTAAGTTCATGACTTTGTAATATTTTCAGTCCAGATTTTCACCAGTGGCATTTTTCCACACTTCCTTATGAACAGTGCAGCTGTCATTTTCACAACATGGCGAAATGTGTTTTCACACTTTCAGCGCAGAGATGCGTGGTTCGCTGTGGGAAATCATTGTTCGACAGATAAGAAAATCACAGTGACACTGTTCATGATCGGAGGTCCCAAAATGCCTGTGTTGACAATCTGCTGTAAAAAATCCCCAAACTAATTACATTACGGGTTTGCATTGCACAGTTTCTATGCACGCTCGTGACTTCACCAGTTTTTTTTTATATTTTTACTGCAGATTTGCAACATTGCCATTTTTTACACCTCCCCATGAACAGTATAGCTGTCATTTTTCACATCCTGTTCGGAATGTGTTTTTGCACCTGTGGTGCTAAATGCCATAGTTGCTGTGCATAAGCAGCTTTTGGCTAACAAACTGATATTGCCACAGTTCATGAGGTGAGGGTCGCAAAAAAAACATGTTCAAAATTTGGAGTGAAAATACCAACGAATGCCTGAGGTGTTAGGGTTTCCAACCATAACACCCCACCCTGTAGAGAATGACAGGCATCAGGGTGTGACTTGAGATTCTTGCCTGTAATGCTCATACCATTCCATACCCTGCAGCCAGTGAGAGGCATGCAGGTATGCCTTGGACTCTTCGCTCTAAAGTTCACCCCATTCTCCCATACTGCACCCATCTCACTGTATTTCCTGATGTTATGGGTGCATAAGACCAAAGACCCAACACCGTGACACTTGTCAGTGTCTGCAGGGTGGGTTGTGGTGAAATGGCGGCGTATGCCTGACGACTCCAAAGGCACACCCCAATGCCTGTCATTCTCTGCAGGGTGGTGGTGGGTTGGCTTCAGTTCAATAATTCACTGCCATTTCTGTTATGCAGCTCTGTAATTCTACTCACCAATGCCAATGCCAGCAAGCAAACATTCGGCATTGACAAATGCTTGTTTTATATTCCAAAGCAGCAGATCCAGAGAAGCTTTTTTCGCCTTTGGCGCCTGTGGGGAAAAAGATCTCGAAAAGGAAGATCATGACCCCTGCATCCACTACTTAGGCTTGGGCCATGACATACAGGCCTGTGACATCTGTTGCAGCTTCAACCAGGAGCAGCCGCCAGAAGGCTCTCCAGAACTTCCTTCTGGTGCAGAAATTGGCCAACATGGAGAAGGAGCTGCAAGCCAGGAGCTCCTCCACTTCCCTGGCCCCTGGACTCCTCTTCCTCTAAGGCCCGGGACAACTCAGCCAGATAGCACACACATCGGAAGAAAGACTGGACCAAGGACAAGTCGTTGCCCCCCCCCCCGACTTGCTCACCATCCCTTCTTCGGCAACCGACCCCTTTGCCACCCATGACTTAACTTCCTCTGGGCTGCCTGTGATAGTGCCCCTGCTGGTCCTGCCCTGACTGGGAGCAGGCTCTTTGGCCCAGCTGACACTTCAGTCCCTTCTGTTCCAGCCTCTGTTCTCTACAGGCCCTCAAGAGTGCTCTGCCAACCCAGTCATGATCGGGATCGGTATGGCATCAGTGGGGACTCATCTCAGTCCCCTGGCACTGACTTCAACAACTTCTTCTGCAGCCAAGAGATCCAAGTCCCCTTCGACATTGCCTCCACATCATCCCCTACTCTTTCCATGCAGACCTTCCAGGCTGTAGGGTGAAGTCTGGGGCCTCAGCCCACCCCGATGCCTTCTCCAGTCCTGCTACTGATGCTGGCACCTCAGACTTCTCTGGCACCACCCACTGCTCTCATACAGCCTGTCTTGACCTACAGGCTATGTGGTTTTCTCTCTGGGAGTTCATGTGAAGCATGACTCCCCTCCCAGGCTGATGCGCAGAGCTCTACGGGCGCAGTGAACTCCCGGCCCTGTGTTTGGAC
The DNA here is from genome assembly GCA_016271365.2 of Neoceratodus forsteri. Taxonomy (NCBI): domain Eukaryota; kingdom Metazoa; phylum Chordata; order Ceratodontiformes; family Ceratodontidae; genus Neoceratodus; species Neoceratodus forsteri. The sequence goes on along the minus strand of CM057452.1, from coordinate 866,347,448 downwards.
ACTGCCAGGCCTATATCTGAACATGGGGAGGAGGATGAGTACCACTCCAAGCTCATCACCCCAGATGAGAGAATGAGGAGGGTAGCAGTGGCTACGAGGATGATGGAGCTTCAAGGCCTCTCACTCCCACTCTGTAGTCTCCTCTGGGGTGAGAACACAGGCACTTCACTCCCTGGTCCCCCAGATAACCCCTTTATTGGTATCATGAGGCAACTTCATGCAGCCATGGAGTTAGAGGCTGAAGAGCAGAACCCTGCTAGGAGACATCTGACCCATTATCTGGACCTGCCAGTCTCCTTCCCTCGTCATCCCTCCTGTAATGGAGCCTTTTGAGGATGCCACTGTGGCTGCCTGGTATAGGACCAGTTTGGTCCCATCTATGCCCAGGAAGTCAGACAAGCTGTACCAGGCCCCTGTATGGAAGCCCTACTTTGCTAAACAACCATAAGTGGACTCTATGGTAATAAATGCTGCACAAGACAGATCTAAGCAGCCTAAGCACCTTAGCTCACTTCCCCTTGACAAGGAGTCCAGAAGGCTGGACCAGATGGATAAATAGGCATTTGCTTCTGCCTTCCTTAGCATCCTTAATTACATTGCCCACATGGTGATGCTCCAGAGTCAACTCTGGAGACAGGTCCAGGTGGTTGCCCAAGCCCTTCTAGAGGACCCCCCCAGGCTCTTCTCCAAGCCATTCATTCAGGGTCAGATATGGGCAAGCACATTCTGCGGTCCGCTTATGATGGTGCTGACACCTCTGCCAGGGCAGTTGCCATTGGCATCTGCCTCCAATACCACTCATGACTTAGGATGCTGGGATTTGCCTGGGATGTACAACAGTCCATCCTAAATGCCCCCTTTAGAGAGTATAAACTTTTCAGGGCAGATGTGCAGTACATACTCTCTATCCTGCAGGCCTGTGGCTGGACACTATGGTCAGTCCTTTCTATGTGTCACAGTCTGCCAAAGAGTGGTCACAGGATGCCATTTCATCGTGCTTCCCAGAAGCCCAAGCAGGGTACCAGACCTCCTAGTAAGCGTAGAGCAGCCGCTGCACTGTCTGCCCCCAACTCCACCACAGGAAAGGTTCCCCAAGGTGTTGGTGCAGCCCCGGCTGCAGGGGCTCTTCAGTATGACTCCTTGCTTGACCCCCCTCCCTCCCGCTCAACAGGAGGTGGTGGTAGGGGGGCGGTTCTCCCTTCACCTCGACAGGTGGCAGGAGATCACTTCAGATGCCTGGGTCTCGCACTCATAGAGCTAGGTCACTCTCTAGAATTTATGAAGTGCCCCCCGAGACCCCTCCTAGTACTGTCCTTTAACCCCCTGACCACATCCCAGTGCTTGAGGGAGTCGGACATTGCTGCGCAAATGGACCATAGTGCCAGTTCCAGAGACTCAAAGAAGCCAAGGGTTTATTCTCACTTCTTTCTGGTTCCCAAATACATGAGAGATTTGTGTCCGTTCTGGACTTAAGCGCCTAAATTCCCTACATTCAGTACAAAAATTCAGGATGGTGACACTGCAGGGCCTGCTGCCCTCCTGCACCAAGGAGATTGGATATGATCCCTTGATGCAGGACGTCTATCTGCATATCTAGGTGTATGCCCCACAGGCAGTGTCTCAGATTCGGGTTAGAGAAGACCAGCGCTGCAATTGAGTCTGGGGGGAGGGTGCCTCAGTTGAGGTTGCAAGTCTCTACTGACACAGAGTTTACAGTGGCACACTCCAACAAACAAGGCAAAACGGCAAGATTTGCAGGTAAAAAGATTTGCCATTTATTTTGCAAAAAAAAAAACAGACTGCTGTCTAAAACAGAAACCCCTGCGCTTCGACTGTTAGGTCTTCCTAAGGGTGCAGTTTCTGATAATGAATGCATTGCTTAAATAGCCCCAAACAAGATGATGTCACAGGTCCCATGACCAATGTGCACAAATAAAGCAATTAATTTTGCTATTTCTTAAATCTTGTAAGATTAGGAAAAAGTTTGAAAGCAATAAACATTCAGAATAAGCAAAACCAAGGGATATATGGCACCATGGTCAAATTCCATCATAATAGCTTAACATCTACTAGAGGCATACATAAACTGCAAGGTTGGTTACACTATAATCAGCCCTTAAATAGTCACTACTAAATTCAATTATAATGACCCATGTGATTACAACCATCTACAGGCCAAATATCAAAACATACAACACAAATTTGCCAGAAAACCATTTATCATGATGGTGGATCACAGTCTTTGACTAAAAATATTCAGGGGGTAGGGGTAGGATGGGGCTCAAATGTACAGGGTGTGATGTCTTTTCCAGAATATTAAAAATTAGATCAGTTCTGCAAATATCTAGTATCAATAACCTTGCTGCAACCATAAATAACTAGAAGAAAGAAACAATGTAACCTGAAGTTGAAATGTATAGAGCTAAATCCTTATAATATGATTCATTACAAAGAAGCAGGATATTAGCCTGTGCTCACATAACACATATCAGTAACTGGGAAGAGAAATGAGGATAATAAAATGTTGTTTAATTAATTAGATTTATACATTTTTGCTGTGAAAATTCACAGGTATGGTGTCATATCAGTTTCATTGTTCAAACCTTCTGGATTCAAATTGTGTAAGCTAAAAATACAAACTGTTTCGTGTTGTAGTAGTTTAAGTCTGTTACCCCCTCTGTTTCCTAGGCTCACTTGTTCAATACCCAAGAAGTGGAAACTTGCAGGACTACCACTATGACACTCCCAGAAATGTTCTGCTACAGTATTAGATAAATCCATGTTGTTGATGCCCCTAATGTGTTCTTGAATTCTTTGTTTAAGAAATCTAATGGTGCGTCCAACATGTAGTTTATTGCAACCACACCATATGACATAAACAACGTATGTAGAAACACAAGAAATGAATTTTATTGTGACAGCTTTGGAACTGCTCAGTAGTGAAAATTGGTATGTTGTATACAGTATTTGCAAATATTGCAATTGCCACAACGATACATACCAGATGGCAACCATGTAGTCCTGTGTCCTTAGGGTCTGTGTAGTAGCTATTAACAAGTTTGTCCCTAAGTGTTTATCCTCTTTTAAAGGTTATTCTTGTGTGTCACCAATGGCTCCTGCAGATTTGACATAATTTTCAGAATGGGCAGTACTTCTTTAGTACATTTGTGATCTGACCAGATACCTGAAGTAAACTCAGTGCTGAATGAGATGGCCTGCTATCAACAAGACCTAGGTTTTGGCTCAGGCAAGTCGGAGCACTGTAAAGATGTTGCTCTGTTCAGTGCCTGATCCAGAACTGTAGTATTATAGCCTCTTGCCAAAATCTCTCATACATTTCTAGATTTGTTATTTATTTATTTATTAGGATCTAGGATTAAACATGTTTGAGTTGAGAGCTCTTTATAAAGGTTCCACATCAATGGGAGGAAGACAGCATTACAAGGGTTCAAGCAACATAGAGTATAAAACATGTGCAATAATTACAATGGATTATTCAAGCAGGTTAATATTAACAAAAACTATAGAGTAAGACACCCATAGGGTTGTGTTAACAGCATGATAGGAGAGGATAGTTGGAGTAGTAGAAGGTTGGAATCAGTTCACTGAGGCAGTAGTTAGTGGAGAGAAGTAGGCTGTAGGGAAGAGGGTGTCTAAGAGATGATGGGAGGGGGGTAGGGTGGAAGTGGAGTTGCTTGCTGCAGTCATAAACCTTGTCAAGAGAGACGTGAGGGGTGGATGCATGAGGCGGGTGGCTAAGCAGGGTTTTGAGCCACCAAGTGGAGGTAGGGAGGGAGTGTAGGGAGTGGTAGAGATGGTCTGGGCATGCCATGGTGGGAGCTGCGATAGGTGGGTCAGAGCCCTGAGGCAGAGGGACTAGTGGTAACAGTCACAGGTGCTGGATGCAGAAAGCTGCTGGTGTACTAGTCTCTTGAAGGGACCTAGAGTGGGTTGAGCAGAGATGTCCTGGCTGAGGGCATGAAACCAGAGGGGTGCTCTGTAGGCAAAAGAGCATTGACCCTGCATCGTTCAAAGGTGAGGAACATGGTAGAGGTGAGTGCTAGCACTTCTTGTCCGTTGTGTGTTGCTGCTGTGCAGCTAAAGTAGGTTTGCTGTGCCATGGGGGAGAATTCCTAGTACCGCCTTTTTTGCCAGCAGGCAGGTTTGGTAGTGTAATTTCTCACTAAGTGGGAGACAGCCCGCTTGCGCATAGAGGTCACAGGTATGGGTGAGACACTCAACTCCAGTGAGCAGTCTGCAGGTCTTGTTCAGTGCTACCGATATTCTGAGGAGGGCGGTGGGACTAGCAGCACCATAGATGACCAAACCGTAGTCTATGACAGAGAGAATGGAGCTGTTGATCGCTTGTCTAAGAGTGTCTGAGGTGAGATGGTGCTTGTGCCTTTGGAGGAGACCGATTTTGTAGTTGACAGTCCTAGCAACATTGCCGATGTGCTGGTCGTGACCGGGCTGGTGTCAAGTGTGACCCCAAGATATGTAAAGTGCTGGGTATGTTTGAGCAGAGTTCCAGATCGTGTACTAATGTTGAGAGCGATGACTTGTATTTGCTTGAGTACTGCAGAACATCATGGTTTTGGTTTTTTACTGTTTGGGATAAGTTTGTGGTCCTGGAACCATTTCTCAGCAATCCCAAAGCTATGTTGCTGCTTGCACTCAAGATTCTCTGGGTCTGGGCAGTTTGAGAAAATTACTACATCATCTGCATAGAGTAGCATCTGCTGTGGGCAGCGGCGCGGTAGGTTGTTGAGAAAGATGTTGAAAAGGACCGGTCCTAATATGGAGCTTTGTGGGACCCCAGATTTTACAGGCAGATAATCGGAGAGGACATTGTTTATTTTCACTCTTTGTGTACGTTGTCCTAGATAGCTTTTGAACCAGAGGGTTGATTTTGCAGAGAGGCCAGTGGAGGTTAATTGCCATCCTGGCAGACAGACTCAGCCAGTCACAGTCTTGGATGCATGAGTGGGAGCTGCTGACCTCAGTTGTAGAAGACCTGTTCGACAGGTGGAGTTGGATTTTATGCCCCCATTCAGTGCAAAACTGCCACGCTTTTTGCTCGCTTGTTCCAGGGCCTGGAGTTTTCTGGTGAGATGTGTTGTCCTTCTCTTGGAAACAGAGGTTCCTCTATGCGGTTCCTTCCTGTCCATTAATACAGAGGGTACCGATCAAGCTTCAGATGGAAGGGCCCACCTCAATCCTCATTGCCCCCCTTCTAGCCTCGTCAGATCTGGTTCTTCTTACTACAGCAGCTGGTGGTGGAACCTCCAGTGCCCCTTCCCCTGTGCACAGGCTTGCTGTGCCAGGAACAGGACACTCTGATCCGTCCAGACTTCAGGTCTCTTCACCTTCATGCTTGGCTTCTGAAGACATAGTCAGTGCAAGGTTTGGAGTGTCTCCTAAGGTGGGTGAGGTACTGGTGGCCGCTAGGAAACCCTCCACCAGGGCCACCTACTCCACGAAGTGGAAACACTTTGCTCTGTGGGCATCCTCCCATCTCTTGGACCCGTTCACCTGTCCGGTGAGTCGGGTCTTAGAATACTTGCTGACCCTTTTGGACTCTGGCCTATCTTATACTCCTGAGGGCCGTATGGTGGCACAACTTGAAGTGTCCCATACTTTTTTGAGAGGAGTTCTTCAACTGACGCCCTATTCACACTTCAGACCTTCATAGGACTTGAATTTTGTGATAGAGAAACTTACTTTGGTCCATTTGAGCCTGCCTCAACATGCAAGCTATGCTTTATGTCATGGAAGGCATTATTTTAGTTGCTGTTACTTCTGCTCGATGGATTTCCGAGCTTCAGGCCTGATATGTGAGCCATCTTATCTGGTTATTCATAAAGACTGGGTTTCTTTACCTACAAACCCTAAGTTTCTTCCTAAGGTATTATTTGAGTTTACCTGAAATCAAACCATCTACCTCCCTGTTTATTATCCAGAGCATACCAATTCAGGGGAAGCATTGCTCCATACTCTTGAAGTTCAAAGAATTCTGCATCATTATACTCATCGTACAAGAGACTGCAGGAGGTCCTCTCAACTGTTTGTAGTCCTTTATCCCTAGGAAAGAGGGCATACCTATTTCCAAACTGTGCCTGTCCAAATGGTTGGCTAACTGTATTATTTTATGTTACAGGAAGTACGGGATGGAACTTCCTGGTGTTGTCCATGGCCACCAACCAGAGATGTGGCTGCTTCAGTGGCCTGCTTTAGGAATGTTTCAGCTGCAGAGATCTGTGTCGCTGCTACTTGAGTTCTGTCCACAGTTTCACTGAACACAACAGTCTGGACATTGCCTCACACAGAAGGGCAAGCATCGGCTTGACTGTAGCTTCAGGGTCTCCTTTCTTGGGCCTGTAACCTCCAGCCACCAAGACTGGTTCATCCATCAGAACTGCTTGGATACCATAATGAAAATAGTACAGTTACATAAGAATTTACTGTAACAATAGAGCTGTGAGAGGATCTCTTGCAGCAGGCCATGCCATTCCATTCTCCATCCCCTGGCCTCTTAGCTGCTCTGCTGTTGTCTCTTCTCCATGATGATTCGACTTCTGTTTCGCCTTCCTTGCCATGGTGGGCACCACGGCCTTCCTTGGTTCCCCAGCAAGAGATTTGCTGTTTGCAGTTTCCAGCGGAGAACTGAGGAGGGCGCCAGGCCACCCACATTTATAGAAGAGGTACAACATCAATTAATGACATCGCCATGGGCAGCCCCCAGAGGACTGCTAGCTAGAAAGTTTCCATCTTATCCTAGTACCTGGCAACTAAGTCCTATAGGTATGGCCTGCTGCAAGAGATCCTCTTAAAGATCTACTGTTATGGTAAGTTGTTACGTAACTGTACTCTACTGTCATAATTGAAAACTATTTTTTCCCTTTTTTTCCCATTTTGGCAGCCTTTACTTTTTTAATTTTTATTTTCTACTTGGGGCCCATTTTTAAATGCAATAAGACACTCCTGAGGTGTGCTTATGGCCTGATAAGAGCACTTTTCAGGTGCTAAGGGCATCTGCAAGTGCCTTATGCCAACTAAGGCACCTAAGGCATGCTCTTATCAGGTCATAACCCACACCCCATCTTGTCTTATTGCTCACTTAATGCATTTGTTTAGTTTAGTTTAGTTTATTGTTCTAGGAATTATTACCTTTGAGCCAATGGCTCTTTTACAAAGGTTCCACATCATCAATGTACAAACAAAACAAGACATGTTACATAGAATGGTCAGCAAATTATAAAGGTTTCAATAAGCCAGTATAATACAGTACATCACAGGAAAAAAGCAAAATATTGAAGGAATGGTCAAGATGGGAAGGGTAGGAGGAGATATGGGGAGGGGAGCAGCCTTAGAGTAGTTAGAGGTACTCAGATGCCTTTGTCAAGAAAGGAGCAGAGGAGGAGGAGGAGGGTGAAAAACAGTAAAACAGCCATGAGGGAAGAATCATTAGTCAAGGCAGTCACAGGAGCTAGAGGCTGAGAGGTGAGAGTAAAGCATAGATTTAAAAGCTCCTAGTGACGTGGAGGATGTAATGAGCGGCTCAGGGCATTGTACCAACTGGGGCACATAGGCAAAAGATCTTGGCCCTGTGTGGTCCGGCATCTGGGGACCTGGAGAGGCTGGTGTTCTGAACTTCTGGTGGGATGGATGCTGGTATTCGGCAAAGTAGGTCTTGGATACAGCGGAGTGCGCCCAAGATGGATTTTTTTGCCATCAAGCATGTGAGGTACCTTATGCAATTTGAGAGTTGCAACCATCCTGTTTCAGTGTAGCACTCTACATAAGGAGTACCGCCTTTATGCCTAGTGAGCAACATGACTGGCTCTTGTTTAGGGTGGTTGTGATGCCTTAGTGCGGTGGTAGTGGCAGAGCCATAGATAATTAAGCCATAGTCTATGATTGAGATGACATAGCTTTTGGATAGCAATCCTCAGCGCAGCTTGGGTAAGGAATTGCCGGTTTTGGAACAGGATACCAATGCACTGGTTCACCGTTTACATAGAAACATAGAAGTTGACGGCAGATGAGGACCTAAGGCCCATCCAGTCTGCCCATTTTTTTTCTACCTTATAAATGTGCCATCGGCCTTTGCTCTGTCAGTGGCCTATCTATTCATAGTCATTTGTATGCTCCTTATGCCTATCACATGCCTGTTTGAAGCCCTGCACTGTATTGATAGCCACCACTTCTGTGGTAAGCCATTCCATGCATCCACCACCCTTTCTGTGAAAAAGAATTTCCTCACATTCCCCTTAATCGGCCTCCCTCTAATCTCATGCTGTGTCCTCTTGTCCTGCTATTTTTCTTATATTTAAACGTTAGACTCTTTCACCTTGTTTATGCCCTTAAGGTGTTTGAATATTTCGATCATATCACCTCTCTCCCTCCTTTGCTCAAGGGTATACATATTGAGCTCCGTTAATCTGTCCTCATATGTCTTCTGATGCAGTCCCTGCACCATTTTGGTTGCCCTTCTCTGGACTGCCTCAATCTGGTTAATTTCCTGTGAAGGTGTGGCTCCAATACTGCACGCAGTACTCCAGATGGGGCCTAACCAGTGTCTTGTACAGAGGGATTATTACCTCCTCTACGACTTGTGATACTCTACTAATACACCCTAACACCCCCTAGCCTTACCTACTGCTTTAGAGGTCTGCTTGGATGATTTTAGATCATCAGTGATGATGATGCCCAAGTCTCTTTCTTCCTTTGTGACTGCTAGCAACTCCTCCCAGCCTATAGGTGGCTTCAGGGTTTCTCTTCCTATGTGCATGATTTTGCACTTCTTTGCATTAAATCCTAGTTGCCACTCTTCTGACCATTCTGCTAGTTTATCCAGATCTCTTCTCATTCTGCCCACCCCATCTGGATCATCTACTCTGTTGTAGATCTTGGTGTCATCTGCAAACAGACAAGCCTTACCTCTAGTCCATCTGCAAGGTCACTAATGAAGATGTTGAAGAGGACTGGCCCCAGGACTGATCCCTGAGGTACCCCACTTGTGACTTGCATCTCTTCTGACTGTATACCATTTACCACCACTCTCTGTTTTCTGCCCGTCAACCAGTTTGCCACCCAGTTGACCAACTTCTGACCCACCCTGAGCCTACCCAGCTTATTTATCAATCTTCTATGTGGAACAGTGTCAAAAGCTTTGCTGAAGTCAAGGTAGGCGACATCAACTGCTCCCCCTTGGTCCACCACTCTGGTTACCCAGTCAAAGAAATCTATGAGAGTTTCGCTGTTTTATCAATATGGGTCGCAAAGGTAAGACCTTGATCAAAGGTGATTCCAAGGTATTTAAATGTTGACACTTGTTCAAGGGTATTTCCTGGGTATGTTTTGATAGTAAGTGGAATTTGTCTTTTTCTGTTTTGTGGACTGGAGAAAAGCATGGATTTTGTTTTTTTGTGATTTAGGACCAGCTTGTGATCTAGGAACCACTTTTCAACTTTGGAGAAAGCAAGTTGCAGGCTCTGGAGTAAGGGTTTCGGGTCCTTATGAGAGGAGAGAATCACGGCATCATCAGCATAAAGGATTATGTGTTCCGACAGAATTTGGGGAGAGAGTTTAGGAAAAGGCTGAAAGGAGGGGCCTAGGATTGACCCCTGTGGAACACCTGAGAGGACCAGTTTTGAGGCTTAGAGAACTTCTGAGACTTTTACTGATTGAGAGCAGCTAATAGGTAACTTTTAACCCAGGCACCTGGTCCTTCCGAGAGCCCGAGACTGTGTAGTTGTGTGATAAGTAAGCCATGGTGAACAGTATCAAACGCCTTTGTTAGGTCAATGAAAACAGCTCCAGTTTGATATCCTTTGCCCAAGGCAGTGTGAATTTCTCCTGAGAATTCCAGTAGGGCAGTCGATTGTGTCCTTTCCTAAATCCATGTTGCTGCAAGCAGAGTATGTTATACTTATGCAGGTGGTCTGAGAGTTGGTCAGCCATAATGCGCTTGAGGGCCTTGGAGATGGGTGAAGTATAGATATAGTACGATAGTTTCCGGTAGGGACTTGTCGCCACTTTTGAACATTGTGTGACTATAGCAGACTTCCATTTGCTGGGAAATTGACTAAGGCAGAGGGAGAGATTGAAAATTTTGGTGAGTGGGTGCACCACCTCTTCCAGGATAAGGGACAGACTTTTAAGATCAATAGTATCACTGCTTGCTCTGGATTTAGAGATAGCCTTTTATATATTTGTAGACTTCATGCTTTAACTATTTTGAAGTGGAAAAGCGGTTGGTCAGGTGAGGCAGTAGGAGATGTTGGTTTTGGCAAGTCCTGTCAGAGAAGAAGTCCGTGCGGAGGACCCCACCGAGGTCAGTCAAAGTTTTAATTAAGGCCTTTGCCATGACCATTGGGTCTAGGGTATTGGTTCCATGGACAGTCATTATAGTGGGAGAGGATTTGGACTGCTTACCCATGATATTTCTGATGTTGTCCCAGAATAATCTCCTGTCACCCCAGGAGTTTGTGAGGGCATTTTTGACATAGGAGTTCTTCATTAGTCGGATTTGTTTGGTACATTGGTTTCGTGCCTGTTTATACTTCTGGATATCCGTCAAGGAGCCTGTGGTTCTGGCTATGGCCCAGAGGTGGTCCCGAGCTTTGAGTTGGGCCAGTAGTTTGGCCGTGAGCCAGGGATTTGAGAGCGCTTTGATTTTACGCTTTTTTACTGGTGTGTAGGTGTCTCAGGCAGTGTTGAAAGTTGTGATAAAATAATCTAGGGCTGCGTCAACATCTAGAGTATTGTATATTGGGGACCAGTCTTGCTGTAAAAGACAGGTCTTGAGCTTAGTAAGGTTTCCATGGGGTAGCACTCTGCTTGAGATGGTTTTTGGAGGTGGTTTTTGGAACTTATTTGTCCAGGTACAGAGATCACAGGGAGTGGTCACTGAGAGAGTCTGGGAGAACAACTGTGTTTTTATGTGGGCTGGGTGGCTAGCAAGGATCCAGTCAATGAGAGTGCAAGTTCCAGTTTTGTAGTTTTTTCTAGTGGGGGAGCTCACCATCTGCGTTAGGTTAGCTGCTAGGATAGCATCCTTGAGGGCCCCAACGTCTGATGCGAGCCAATTTATATTAAAGTCACCAAGGAGAAGGAGCTCGGTGTCAGGTGGTTGCGATCTTACAAATACAAGAACAGTCTGGAGGCCGGACTCTGGATCTCTAGGAGGGATATGACAGCGGCCACAGTAAGCACTTTATTTTGGGCATCAAGTAGTGGCTTGACAGGGAGAAATTATGCACAGAGGAGTTTGTGGTGGAAAAGCAGACCGGGTGGCTAGAGAGGTTGTCCTTAATGTAAATAGCACCCCCAGTCCTGTCCAGTCTGAAAATATTGTAGCCTTGTAGTGAGATGGCATGGTCCGAGTGCTTGGTGTCAGCCAGGTTTCAACAATGGCTAGTATGTCGAGATTGTGTTGACTGGCAAAGACTTGAAGGGATGCCAGTTTCAGAAGGAGGCTACAGATATTTAAGGTGATGATGGTGAGACCCCTCTCCGCTTTTGCTAGATTTGTTACCCTGGTAGAAACAGGGCCAGGGTTTGGATGGACACTTTCTGACATCAGAAGGAGGAGGAGCAGGAGTTTAAGGGACATCTGCCGCAGCTCATAGTATGACACATCGCCTCTGTTTCTTGTTAGTTTGAGTACAGTGTAGTCATTTAGGGTCCCAGCATAGGGTAATGGCTAGGAGCAGGTGTCATTTGTCAACTTTCCAGCGTGAGCTGTCATTGCACCCAGTCCTTTGTAGGAGGGTGCCACAAGTGAGGGTAGGGAGGATCTGCCATGGTGCCAGGTTGCTGGTATCAAGCTTGAATGGTTAGTGTGAGAGGTAGAGGAGACTGTAAATGTTTACTGTAGCAAGGGTGAGTGTTCCTGAGTGACTCATGGTGAGCTACTGTGGACCAGAAAACTGATTGTTACTGTAGATCAAAGACCCAGAAAGTGTTAAATTCCTGAAGGTGACAAACATTAGCCTAGGGCATATGCAGGGTGTAAAAATACTTTGTTAGAATCTTCCTTTGTTCTACAAAACAGTTGTGAATAGACCTCAAAGACAGGCACACATCCTTTAAGAAAGTCAGAGAAATGTGGATTCAATGCAGCACTCCACAACCCAGAAACTTGTATAAAATTTACTGACCTCACATTTGCTTTTGATGTCTTCCAAACAAGTTGATTTATGATGAGAATGCCTATACCTGGTGGTGATGTTTTGTAGTTTCTTAGTCCAGGAAATGTTCATAGATGTTATGTCCAAGAATGGTCCAGTTCCTCCAAGTAGAAACACATGAAAACCACAAAACTAAACTACTGACAAGAGACTAACAGAAACAGCCAGCCACACTGATGTTACCCTCTCCCACTCATTTTTGTTAGGGTTAAACAGCCAGAAAAGTATGGAAATGCAGAGTTAGGGTTTTCAACCCTAATTCCCACTCCTCTCCCCATCCCTACACTCTTGACCCAAGGTCTAGCTACAGGTCTGGAGCTGTGTCACACAAATCTGCTACCCTTGTGCAAAGCAGACTATATGTCAGGTGCCCTGCGCAAGTGTGCTGTGTCACATAAATTGTGCAGGGCCCTGTGTCAAGTAAGCTACAAGTCCAGAGCCATGCACCAAGGGTATGGTACTGTATACGGGACCCTCAGGACCCTTTGTGAAGCAAGCTATAGGTTTGGGGCCCTGAACCATGGCCTACTACTTAGGCGAGCTATATGTCTGGAGCCATACACCATGGGTATTCTGCTTCATGTAGGGATCACAGGGCCCCAGGCAAAACAAGCTACAAGTCTGTGGCTGTGCTTCTCCGAATCTGTAGAAAACCCCCTTATTCCACATATCCATGCTTTTGTGGCTCTTTAGTCTGAACAAGTGCATAATATATGTATACAATATATATGTGCCAATAAAAAGGAAGATAAAAAATGTTATCATGACCCAACATAGCAAGGCAATATTATCTTGCAAAGTTGGGTATGTCTCAATGCTAACCTAAAAGAGCAATATAATATTACATTGCAATGTTGGGTATGTCACAGTGTATATTGATTGAATCAATCAGAAAACAGCTTTCACAATGCTGATGACTTCAGAATAGCTGTTTGCAACACTGAAGTCAGCAGTTGAAATTAGAGAAACTGATAAATATTCATACAAACAGAATATTTAAAAAACTGTAACTGGTAAACTTATGTTGTATAAACTGAATTTGCAATGGCCTGAATCAAAGTTTGCAGTTTATCATCACTTGTGAATGGGCAGGACTTGAATTATGGCTCTGTCCCCTAAAATACCAATGGACCACCAGCCGTATCCCCCCCCCCCCCCCCCCCCAAAAAAAAGGGGGAAGGTGGGTGAGGGCAGCTAAAGCACTAACAGAGGAGATGATAGTTGAACTGCCAACAGAATTAGAACATATTGGAGTTTTGGTCTGATATATCAGTCTGTGGCCCTGTAAGGGTTAAGGTGGTCCAAAAAAGGGAAGAAAACCTGCTTCAGGTGTGGGAGAAAAGAGGAAGTATAGTGAGAAGGAGGAGGAGTGCAGGGGGACTGTGCAGAAGAAGGCAAAGATAAAGCGGAAATACTTAACCATTACTTCTGTTCGGTCTTCATGGTAGAGAGTGTGGTGGATGGACCAGCATGTTGCAGTAAGCAACAGGGAGAAGTGGACACAAGTCCATTCTTGGTAGAGAGGGTTTGGAAGGGATTGGAAGCCTTAGAGGAGAATAAGGCGATGGGGCTGGATGAGATTCATCTGAGGGTCCTAAAGGAACTGAGCATGGTGCCGGCCACCCCTCTGGCAGCACTTTTTAGCACCTCACTAGAGATGGGAAAAGTTCCAGAGGACTGTAGGAGGGCTGATGTGGTCCCTCTGCACAAAAGCGGCAGTAGGGAGGATGTTTTTATTTTTAATTTTATTTTAACATCAGTTTAACAACCTTTGAGCAGAGGCTCATTTACAAAGTACCTCGTCAAGAAGGAGACAAGACATGCATATAATAGACAAATGCACATATAGCAGCAAAAGGCACAGGAACAGGTACATGTAAGGCGAAGCAGTCAGCAACACAGTTCAGCAATATGAAATCCGTTTTTTTTTGAGGTAGGAGGTAGGGCAGAAGAGTTGGAAGGAGGCCCAGCGGGGGAGCTGGGATAAGGAGGAATGCAGCTCAGCAAGCTTAGTCTAGGGGTGGAGGTGGGGGTAGGGCAATGGCAGGAGTGAGAAGTGAGCAGGTGAGTTTCAGGTTTTCATGTTAACAACTACAGGCCAGTCAGTCTCACATCCGTGGTGCGGAAGTTAATGGAGACACTACTGAAGGAGAGGTTCGTGGAGCCCTGAGGCAAAAAGGGCTGTAGGATCACCAGCAGCATGGTATCACAGGACAGAGGTCATGTCAAACTAATCTTATAGATTTCTTTCACTGGGTTACCTGGGGGGTGGATCAAGCAGTGGATGTGACCTATCTAGACTTCAGTAAGACTTTAGATACTGTGCCTCACAGGAGACTATTTTTTTTATCACAATATTGTTTATCACCACCTCCATGGACCTGGTAGGGCCTACGATCCCCACCTTGGAGGGGTATGTTATCTGCCATCAGGACCATCACGGTCCTGCGGGTCCCGTGTTTTTCCTCTTGTTTTTTTCTCCCCCACACCTGTGCAATGGGCGTAGCAGCTGTTTCCACCTCCTTCGAGGCAGTCAAGCACCCTGGGCACGGGCCGAACCCCTCTTGTTGCCCTGATGTATGCAGCATAAGCCCCCCCTTCCCGAGGAAGAAGTGTAGTCCACAGGATGCTCAATCCTTACCCTCCCTGGCTAACCCCTGAACGAACCGAGTCCGTTCCCAAACCCAGGTTGCCAGCGTGGCGCGAGGTATGGCGTCCAGCGCCTCAACCCTCAGTGCCACCAGGCCGGCCCACAGGAGACTAGTTAAGAAACTAAGCAGCCTGGAGATGGGAGAGAAAATGACAAACTAGATATCAAACTGGTTAAGGAATGAGGCAAAGAGTGGTAGTAAATGGTAGCTACTCAGCCAGAAGCAGAGTGACTAGTGGGGTGCCTCAGGATTTGGTGCTGAGATCGGTCCACTTCAATGTCTTCATAAATAACATTGCTGAGGAGCTTGAGGATAAGTCGTATCTTTTTGTGGATGATACAAAAATCTGCAACAGGGTTGACACTCAGGAAGGAGTTGAGAGAATGCAAAGGGATCTGAGGAAACTAGAGGAATAGTCTAGGAGTGGCAGCTGGGTTTCAATGCTAAAAGTGCAAAATTATGCACTTAGGGCAGCAGAACCCAGGGTCTGTGTAGACAAGACGGGGAGAGAGAAGCTTACAGTCACCAGGCAAGAAAGAGACTTGGGGTCACTGGCATCCATGACCTCAGGGTGGCTGGGCAATGTGACAAAGCAGTGGGAGACTAGCAGGATGCAGGATGCTGGGGTGCATTGAGAGAGAGATTTCTAGCAGGAGGAGCGAGGTATTGCTGCTGTTATATCATTCACTGGTGTGAGGCCCACCTGGGAGTGTGCGCAGTTCTGGAGGCCACACCTTCACAAGGACATTGAAAGAGTAGAAGCGGTACAGAGAAGAGCAACCAAAATGGTGAGGGGTTGCATGAGCAGCCATACGAGAAAAAGGCTTCAGAACTCTACATATACTTCTGGAAGAGAGGATAGGGAGAGGGAACATGAGTGAAACATACAGTACTCTCACAGGAGTGAACAAGGTGCAAGTGGAGGGTCTATTTCAGAGCAAGGAAGGCAACAGAACAAGGGGGCATGCAATGAAGCTATGAGGGGGAAGTTTAGGAGTGATGTGAGGAAATAACTTCTTCATGGAAAGGGTGGTGGATGACTGGAACAGCCTGCCAGAACAGGTAGTGGGGGTGTGTGTTGTTGAGCAGCCTACCGGCAAGAAGCACATAGCAACAGCTCTGCATCTACATGGTAATCAAACTTAAACAACTAAAATATAAAGCAAGAATCGTCTCTCAATCCTTCGGATCTCGACAGTCGACAACAAAAGAGTCGACTGATACCAAACACTGCTATGGGTCGTGAATCAAAAGGCGAGTGGTAGCGGCTCTAAACAACTTTCGGCAGTGGATTTACAGGCCTCTGTCAACCCACCGATATCCACTGGCATGGAGCCCCCATGGAGAGCGCTACAAATCTGGATGCAGGCAATAGACCAGAAAGTGGAATCAATTCTACAGCGTTTTACGGAGCAAGATGTAAAATTGGAGGTGGCAACTCAGACTGCTACATCAGTGGAGAAGACCGCTACCCAAGCTATGGCTACTACCTCTAAGCTGGTACAACAAAATGCACAATGAAAATACAGACTTGAGGCCTTGGAAAACTCGAGTAGAGCCTCTCGCATACTAATCACAGGCTTGCCAGAAGGAAGCGAAGAAGGGGAACTATTATCTTTTTTGCAGAAATGGTTGGTTGAGGTGTTGGATTTGCCAAAGGATACAGCTAATTATTTATGTAAGGCTTACCGAATAACTCCTCGAGCAGCAGGCCCTCGTGCTGAAGCCCCGAGAGTTATCCTCCTGGTGACCATGAGTTCCTCCATCGGATTTACCCTTCACGCAGCCAGATCAGCGGATGGCCTAAGCTTTAATGGAGCTACAGTTCATTTATTCCTGATTTATCACACGAACCAGGATGAGGAGGAAGAAGTTTGATCGGTCCGGCAAGACTCATAGCTTGGGGATAACACATTTACTGCTAATGCCTGCCCGACTTCGCATTTATTATGGGGGGCATGTGTACCAATTCAATGACCCTGAGGAAGCCGGCCAAAAGGTGGAATCCATTAGCCGAGAGTTTCAAGCGCCTGAGAGTCAGGACATCCCTGAATCAGATGAGGAGACTTGAACAGTTTAACCGATCTTGGGGGATAAGTAAAATATAAAACTGCCAATTTAATAGTTTAATAGTTATTTTCTTTTTTTGATTATACGGGTCAGCTAGGTGCAGAGCAATGAGGGAAGTTGCAAGGACTGTAGACTATAGTTTAAAATATTAAGTTTGAACAGTATCACAGTAGATGTATCTGTTGATAATGTGATATAGATGTTTGGATCTCCTATTTTGAAGTGGGACATATCAACTTTGTTGGTTGAGTAATACAAAATTGTCGGGACTTCAGAATTAAGGATTGGTTTCCCAAAAGCCTTGGTGGACTGTAGCTTTAATGGACTATCACTTAAAGGGACACTCTAATTCTTGTTTCCCCTTCCTAAAATAGTTCTGTATAGGCTACCAATCCTAACTATACATTGGATGTATCTGTACTGCCTATGTGATGTCTGACAGAAGAATGTACAATATCTATTGTTTTTTACGACAAAATCAATAAATAAAAAGTAAAAAAAAAAAAAAAAGAACAGGTAGTGGGGTAAGACTGTGGGGAGCTTCAAGCATGGGTGGGATAGGCACAGGGCATATTAGGTAGAGGAACAGGGGAAGGAGTGACACCTATGACCACCTAGGGTCTGTGGTGATGGAATAGGCAGGGACAGGGGCAGACTGGATGGCCTAAAAGTCCTTTTCTGCCAACAAAATCGATGTTTCTGTGAACCATTCTCAAAGCAACCAAACAATGCGTGAGAACAGTTACCAATGGTAATAGGCACAAAAGACTAATCTAGTGCTCTTAAAAGGTCAGGTTGGCAGTAAGAGCCAAAAGATCCTTTGGGTTCAAGGAGAAATGGGGATAAAAATGGAGCAAATGCAAGGTAAAGTTGAAGGAGGCTGAGAATGCAGTCAGGAACGCAAATCAGACACAGAGCTGTATATTGTGGAGAGGTCAAGGGAGAGGAAAACAGTTCTTCGGTGCCTCCCAGAAAAGAAAGATGAGAGGGAATTACTAGATTAACAGAGGAGGGACAGGATAGTAGAGGAGGATGAGAAGAAGGCAGTCGTTTTAAATGACTACTTCTGCCTAGTATTCACAGTGGAGGATAGCAGGCATCTGTGGAAAGCCACATAAAAACTGCTGCAGGAGGAACCCAGAAATGGCACAGGTGGTAATTACAGGAGAAAGGGTAAGAAAAGGCTTGCAGCCCTGGAAGTAGACAAGACTCAAGGGTCAAATGGGATGCATCCGATGGTGCTCAGGGAATTGGCATCAGAACTGACCGAAACCATGGCAGGGCTGTTCAGTAGCTCACTACAGTCAGGGGTGGTTCCAAGAGATTGGAAGATAACAGATGTGTGCCGCTGCCCATGGGGACTGGGGGTGGGGGTGGGGGCTTGGAGGAACCTAGAAATTACTGGCCCATCATCTTACCTCCATTGTAGGTGAACAGATGGTGACACTAGTTAAAGATAACTTAGTGGACTACTTGAAGAGAAATGGGCTTCAGGATAGTAAGCAGCATGGGTTTGTGGCAGGGAGGTCTTGTCAGACCAACCGGATAGTATTCTTTGACTGGGTAACAGGGTGGTGTGTAAGGGACAAGCAGTAGATTTACTCTTATTTTAACATCAGCAAGGCATTTGTCTCGTGCCACACAGAAGGCTGTTGAAGAAACTGGAAAATCTGGAAGCAGTAAAGCACCTAGTTAAGTGGGTGGGAAACTGGTAGGGGAGACAGCAGAGGGTGAAAGTAAACAGGGTCCAGTCGGGAAGGGAGGTCACAGGTGGGGTACCGTGGAGGTCATTCCTTGGACCAGTCCTTTGTTCATAATTTATTGATTTATTTATCTGAAAAGTTTCACCAGGAAGGCATACTGAGCTAAAAATAGCTTGTTTCCAGATGCGTCTTGGGGGAAGGGGTACGGGGTAATTACATACAATTGATTTTTACAACAAAAAAAAGCTTCACAAAATAAAAACAAAGCAAAGCTTTACAACATAAAACTTCACGCAGTGATTAAAATAACAGTGAAACAGCTATGCACAATAGGAAAATATGTGTACTAGACAAAACGCATAGGGAATAGATATTGCAACACTGCTTATTGCATGAGCAACATAGGAGAAGGAATACTAGGCAAGATTTGTCTCTTCACAGATGACACTTAGGCCTGTAGCAGGGTAGACAGTGAGGAGGATAAAGGAGCTGCAGGGGGGACCTGCAAACATAGAAACATAGAATTTGACTTCGAAGGAGCTCTTGCAGCAGGCTACTGAAGCAGTAGGACTGAAGCCGCCAGGTGCCAGGACTACATGAAAACTTCTAGCTAGCAGTCTAACATGGGGACTGCCCCGCCGATGTCGGCACGCTGGACGCCCACCTATCCTATAAAGGGGCAGTCCCCACACCTACCTTGGTTCTTTCCTGCCGTCGACCAGCTCACAACGGACCTTCACAGATGCCGGCAACAGTCGACCGCCATTTTCTCTCACCGCACTTTTTTATTTTTCGTTCATTAGTGATTAAAACATCGAATTTTTGCTGTATTTTCGCTTAATTTTTTGTCTTCTCCTCCAGCTTCTTCTTCCAGTCACCCAACAAAGTGTGCCTACGACAAACAGATAACTGCAAAGGACAGCCATTCTGTGTGCCTGCTCTGCCTGGGCTCCAGCCACAACACAGAGGTTTGCCAGGACTTCAACCAGGCCACTCGAAACATCGCTTGAAGACCTTGAGAGCCATCAACTCAAGCATAAGCTGACTGTGATAGAGAAACATAGAATTTGATGGCAGATAAGGACCACTTGGCCCATCCAGCCTGCCCATTTCTTCCTACCTGTATTAATACAGCAGACTGTGCCTGATCTACAGCTCTTTCTCCCCTTCCTTTCCAGTATGATTCGTTTGTGCTTATCCCATGCATTCTTGAACCTCACCACTGTTTTCACCCCACCACCTCTGCTGGAAAGTTTAGAGAGGTGCTCCAGGGTTTGAAATTCAACGTCAAAAAGTACAAGTTGATGCACATAGGAATAAGAACATCAGGAAGGAATACTGGATGGGAAGTTTAAGCTGGCCATTACTTCTGAGGAAAGGGACTAGGACTCATCATAATCAACTCCTAAAACAAACTAGCCAATGTAACAAGGCCTACGGCAAGGCAACCGAATGCTGGTAGGGAGAAGGTATTGAAGGGTTTTGATAGCAGGAGGAAAGAGGCAATACTACATCTTACTTTGAGTCACTCTTGCAGCAGGTAACAGCTTTAGAACTGAAGCTAGCAGGCACCAGGACCCCAGGGAAACTTTCTAGCTAGCAGTACCCAGCAGGGGACTGCCCCCCAACGTAGGCCTGCACCCAATGTCATGCATGGTATAAAAGGGGTGGTCTCCAAGCCTATCCCCAGTTCTGTTCCCACCGTCAACCGGACAAGTCAGACCTCCGTGGATGCCTTCAGCTAGTCAACTGGCATCTTTACCGCATTTTCAATGCCCTTTTTATTTTATTTTTTATAGTATTTTGAACAATTTTGTGCATGTCGTCGTCTTCTCCAACATCATCGATTGAGAAGCGCCCTTCCAAGTGGATGTGCAGCAAGTAAATCCCGCATAAAGGTGGACATTCAGCCTGCCTTTTCTGCTTGGGCCCATATCACATCAAGGCCTGCCAGCATTGCCGCGATTTCATCCAACGCACACGGCTTTGGCACCAGAGGACCCTCAAAGCATTTCTGCTCAAGAGACAGCTGTCTGCCATGAAGAAGGAACTTCACTGCAAGAGCTCTTCTTCTTCTTCTTCATCTTCTCATAAAAAGAAGACATTGAGTGGTAAACACAAGCACCGGGAGAGGCATAAGGAGAAATCCCGGGCAGAAGACAGCCATCCGTCCCCGAAGAAATTGTTAACCCCTCCTCCTCCAGGCTTGCCTCCGGGCTCCTGGTCTCTAAGCCTTCCTCCCTCATCTCAGTTATGGGAGAAGGCTCTTTGGGGTGCAGGAAGTCCTCCTGCATCTTTCAGCCACTTAAGCTTAAGCCCATCACCAATGGGGACTCTAAACTTAATGGCTTGGCCGGTGGTTCTTTGCGCAGCAGGCAACTGTCTGTTGCCCTCCTGGCCATGGTGTCTGCCGAGTCTGCCCTGATATCTGGAGCCGACACTAGCAGGCGGCACCTGGGACAGTTGCCCTCTTCCATCGGGAGCAATGGGTGTACGTCTTAATCAGGAGCGACACCTCCTTGCAGGCAACTCTGCCTAGGCATCTGCCGGCTAGTTCTCCAACCTGGCCTCCACCTACGCCAGTCACCTCTACACTGGCCTCCCCGACACCCCCCCAAGGAAAGCCCAGCACCTCTGCGCTCTGGCCAGATGCTAGTTGACTCCGGTGCACCTAGTAGGCCAACGCTGAGGACCTGACGCCAGACGTCGGATCCAACGCCAGGGAGTACTTCTTTGGTCCCAATGCTGGATGACAAGGACCAGACCACCTCAATGCTGGGGTTACCTCAGCCAGACAACCGGAGCCATCTACGTCCTCCCCCGAGGCCAGATACTCCAGCTCTGCTGCACAACCCCCTGCAGGGTCTTAATGAGCTGTTTGCTGTGTGGTGGGCTTGCTTCAAAGATAAAGAGGCCTCCATGACTCCTGCTAAGCCAGGTCCCCAAGGGCCTCCTCCAGATGTGCCCTTGGGCCGCCCTCCTACTCTGCCTCCCAAGAGGTGACGCCTGACAGATATCTTCCCTCTCCCAGGGAATGACCACATAGGCCCCCAAGGTCGCCTTCCCCCTCTCAGGATTTGGAGGACTCAGATGTGAATTCCTACTCCTCCTCCAGCCGTGGGGACTCAGAACCTCTGTCCGACCCTAACATCAGCAAAGACGCCCCGCGCTCCCTGCCTGACGACCCTTCGTTTAAGGATGTGATGCATCACATCTAAGAATTGAATGGATGGCCGGCCCGGTGGCGCTGAGGGTTGAGGCGCTGGACGCCACACCTCGTGACACGCCGGCGACCCGTGTTCGGGAACGGGCACGGTTGCCGGGTCGAAGGGCGAGATGATTGAGCATCTGAGACTTCGTCATCTCCGGGTGGGATTTGGTCGGCCGGTGCTTGTCTGACTAAGCGGAGGCTGGGGGACTGACAACACGTAGCCGCAAGACTAGGGAGGCGGGCGTGGCTGGCTTGACTAGTGCGGCGTGCGGGAGGCGTCGCGCGCACTCAGCCGCCACGCCATTGCACGCCAGGCGGCCCGCCGGGAGGAACAAGAAAAAAATGGCCCGCAGCACGACGCTCCTGGTGCCATTCCTGGAGGACGCCTCCTGGCATGGATCCGCTGTGGTGGGTCGAGTCGCCTCCTCACCACCCTGCCGCCAAGGGTAAGTCGCTGGGTGCGAAAGGGAGGGGTCTCATGTCCGGAATGGCACTCGGGAACGGCGGGGGGGTTTGCCGGAGCTCCGAGAAAATAACACCCTAAAAAAAAAAGAATTGAATGGATGGGACTCTGAACACTCAACTGGAACAAAAGAGGTTGGCTGCCATTCTTTGGAAGAAGGACACTCTACCCATGGTTGTCCCCGATGGTGATTCCTACAAGGATGCAAACAAGCTGGCATGGAACCATCCTTTCACGACCCCAGCAGTGCCCAAAAGTTGGACCAGTTGCATACTGTCCCCTCGGATGACCCTTTTATGGGTAACAACCTAAGGTAGACTCAGTGGTGCTGAATGCTGCGACGACAGGTCCAGACACCCTCGGCACCTCAGTATTCAACCCCAGATAAGTACTCTAAGCAGTTTGATCGTTTGCCAGGAAAGCTTTTTCCTCCATTACTTGTGCCATCCAGTCGCAGAATTTCCTTGCCCACATGGTCCAGTGCCAAATGCTCTGTGGGACAAGGCACTAAAAATTGTACAAGCTATGCCAGACTCCTGGATTGGCAGAGATCATGGCCATCGTGAAGTCCAGCTTAGACGTTGGTAACCATGTCCTGTGCGCCTCATATGATACTGTGGATTCGGCGGGCAGAGCCACGGCTTCCGCGTCTGTATCCGCCAATACTCTTAGCTGAGAGTCTCCGGGTTCGCCCAGGACATACAGTCCGAAATTACGGACGCCCCCTTCAGAGGGCTGGTTCTATTCGGGGAAGATACGCAGAATATCATTACCCATTTGCAAGAGACTGGGAAAGCAGTTGGGTCAGTGCATACTATGTACAGATCCAAGCAGCAACCTGAAGAGTCCTTCCATAAGACTGGATGGCAGCAATTTCGAGATCACAGTAGCAGTAGCAACGGGCAGGCTTCAAATGTAAGGACTCCACCCCTGCCACCGAAGGTTCTGCCCCAAGGGCTCCCAGAACCTCTCAGCTTGTGCTTCCCCTCCCAGCTCCTCTGCCTGACTTGCTGCCCACCCCCCTCCACCAGCAGAGGCCACATGGGAGGCGGTGGGGGGGGGTCGGTTCTTATTGTACACCGAAAGGTGGTATTAGATAACATTGGACCGCTGGGCGCTGCAGCTCATCGAGAGAGGGCACACTTTCAAATTCATGGTGGTTTCTCCAGACAACCCTACAGTACAGTTTCACTACTCTCAGGCCCACAGCACCCTCATAGCAGAGGAAATCCAACCTGTCATTCAAAAGAAAGCCATAGAACCTGTAGAATAGGGTTCTGCTCCCACTTATTCATTGTGCCAAAGAAGATGGGGATCTTCATTCCATCTTGGATCTAAGCCACCTGAACCAGTAAATAGAGTACAAAAAGTTCAGGATGGTTACCCTGATAAGCCTGCTTCCCCTGCTCCACTGTGGGGATTTGCAGTGCTCCCTGGACATGCAGGACGCATACCTCCATATTCTGATTTTTCCAGCCACACAGGAGGCTCCTGCACTTCTGCTTTCAGGGACACCATTACCAGTTCAGAGCCTTGTCCTTCAGCCTATCCTCGGCACCAAGGGTATTTACCAATTGCCTTGCCATGGTAGCCACCAAGTCTCAGGAGGCAGGGGCATTATGTCTTCCCCTACCTCGATGATTGGCTTCTAACTGCTCCCTCTTGGGACCAGCGGCTTCAATTCATAAGGGCAATCCTGGACACGGCACAAAGCAAGGCCTTCCTCTCCCAGAACAGAGCAGAGCACCTTCAGTCCCATGCTCAGCAGTTACTTTCAGTTTGCCAAGTTCTGGCCAGGACAGTACTCAGACTGTTAGGCCATATGGCAGCAGCCATTGCCACGGTTCCTATGGCCCGACTTTACATGAGGGTGATCCAGTGGAATCTCAGGGTTCAGTGGGACCAGTGGTCAGACAACTTGGACCAACCAGTCCTGGAATCCAGCCCAGTCAAGCAATTTCTGACATGGTGGCTAGATGTTTCCAGACTTTCCAGAGGGGTTTTATTTCCGGAAGGACTCTCCCACCCAGATCCTGACCACAAATGCCAGTTGAGGAGCTCATCTGGGCTGTCACCAGACTCAAGGATCCCGGACTCAGCAAGAGCTTCATCTCCACATAAATATTCTTGAGATGAGGGCAGTCCTGTACACCTTCCAAGTCTTCCAGACAGTCCTCCTGCCTGGCCCCCTGCTGATACAAACTGACATATCAGTGATGTTTTGCATCAACAAGTGGGGGCACACATTTATCCTCTTTGCAGGGAAGCCATTCGAGTGTGGACCTGGGCAGTGAACCATCAACTGGAGCTCTCGACAGTCCACGTCCCGGGCATTCACAACACTCTGGCCAACAGCCTCAGTTGGACTCAGTCCAGGGCCCATGAGTGAGAGCTGCTTCTCCCAGTGGCAAAATATCTTTTTGCCAGATGGAGTCGCCCAGAACTCTTATCTATTTGCCTTCCCATCCAGCACAAAACTACCCAATTTTTGCTCGCTAGATCCCGGGCCTGGTGTTTTCTAACAAGACACGTTGTCCCTCTCCTGGGCTGGGAGTTTTTTTACGCATTCCCTTCCTTTCCTCTTCTGCAATGGGTACGCATCAAGTTGAAGTCTGAGGGTACAGAAATGATTCTGGTGGCCCGTTCTGGCCTCGTCAGATCTGGCTCCCACTATTACAGCAACTGGCGGTGGAACCTCCAGTGCCCCTACCCCTTTGGTCAGACTTGCTCTTCCAGGAGCAGGGCTCCCTGGTCCATCCAGATTGCAGATCTCTGAATCTACATGTGTGGCTCCTGCAGACTTAGTCATCTCTAGATTTGGGGTTTCCCCAAGGGTAGCAGACATCCTAGTGGCAGCCTGGAAACCCTCCACTGGGGCTACCTACGTTATGAAATGGAAGCGGTTCTGTGTTTGGGCTACCGCTAGATGCTTGGATCCATTCACCTGCCCAGTTAACTCGGTATGGGAGTACCTTCTCTCTCTTTTAAATGCAGGACTCAGCTACTCTTCGCTAAAAGTGCACTTGTATGCTGTTTCCACATATATGTGCCTACTGAGGGCAAGTACGTTGCCCATCTGGACATTTCCCACACTTTTGTGCGGGGCATGCTTCATCTGAAGCCTCCCATCTGGGATCCTGTCCCACCTTGGGATTTTCTGTTTGTTTTAGAAAAGCTCACTCCGCCTCCCTTCGAGTCTCCCGTGAGCTGCGCTTTCTGTCATGGAAAGCGTTATTTTTAGTTGCATTACTTCTGCTCGGAGGATTTTCAAGCTTCAGGCCTTGATGTGTAAGGAGCCTTATTTGGTTTTCCACAAGGACGGGGTGTCCATGTGAACTAATCCAATGTTTTTGCCAAAGGTGGTCTTGGAATTTATCTTGAATCAGGATACCCACCTACCATTATACTATCTAAAGTACTCAAACTGAGGGGAGGCTTTGCTGCATACTCTGGATGTACACAGGGTGCTCAGTTTCTATTTGGAGCGCACCTGTCCTGTTCATCAGTCTGATCAATTGTTTGTTTCCTTCGCCCACCATAGGGCAGGGGCTCCAGTTTCTAAACAGTGTTTATCCAAATGGTTAACTGCTTTGTGTTCAGTTACAATATGTACGACAAACCTTAATGGGCATGGTAAAGGGTCATTCTACCAGGGACGTAGCGACTTCTTTTGCCTCATTGAAAAATGTGTCTGCCACTGACATACGTGCAGCTGCCACTTAGAGTTCTGTCCACACCTTTGTGAAGCACTACAGTCTGGACATTGCTTCTCGCCACAGAGTTGGCTTTGGACTCACTGTCCTTCAGGGCCTCCTATCTTAATTTCCTTGAGGAGACTTCTGCCTCCACCCTTCTGCCTAGGATTTCTCCTCTACTATTTGGGTCTCTATCCTACAGGTGTTACCTGCTGCAAGAGCTAGTCTCAAGTAAAACAGTACAGTTATGTAAGAACTTACCATAACAGATCTTCCAAGAGGAGCTCTTGCAGCAGGTACTATATTTCTCCCTTCTTTTCCCCTGGTACTTTCTTCTCCATCTCGGATACGCTTGTTTCTCAGTTCTCTTTGTTTTCTCTCAGTAGCCGTCTCCAGCGGTAGAACTGGGGATGGGCTGGGAACTGCCCTTTATACCATGCATGATGTCAGGGTTGGTCCCCTGCCAGGTACTGCTAGCTAGAAAGTTTATGTGGTGTCCTGGTGCCTGCCGGCTTCAGTCCTAAAGGTGCTACCTGCTGCAAGAGCTCCTCTCGAAGATCTACTGTTACATTAAGTTCTTACGTAACTGTATTTCCTCTGTAGGTCACTGGTGGGACCCCATCTGGAATATTCTAGCCAGTTCTGCAGGCCTCACCTGAGGAAAAACAAGAGACAGGCTGGAGGCAGTGCAGCTTAAAATAATTAAAATGATTCAGGGCCAGATCCTGTGAGGATCGGCTTAGGACACTGAACATATACTTGTTGGTGGCCAGAAGGGAGAGGGGTGACATAATTGAGATCTTGTTATTCCTGAAAAGAATAAAGAAGGGAAACTGTAAGGAACTATTTAACAGGAATGGTGGGTCAAAAACAAGGGATATTGATGTGAACAGGTGGGTGGGGGATTCAAGAGAGATGCAAGAAAGTTTCTCAGTAAGAGAGTGGTTGAGCCATGGAACAGTCTAACAGCAGAGGTGGTGGTGTAAACCATTAATGAGTTCAGGCACGGCTAGGACAAAGTTACTCAGAGGGGTAGCAGGAAGGCGAGGTGGGACAGGAGGGAGGAAAACCCATCAGGACAATATGTCACAGGGTAGGGTAGAATAAAACTGGGTAGACTGAATGAACCCGTGATCTTTTTCTGCTGACATTGGCTATGTATCTGTTTTATCTGTGAGACAAGGCGCCAAAATAAGGGGAATGTCAATACTACATCACATGATCATTCAAACTCTAAGAAATATATCTCCACAGATCTACCATAGCTCATGAGACTTTATACCCAATCGTCACATTTCCTTACCTTTGTCACTTTGTGCGTGAATTCTAACAAGTGCATTAATGTCGTTTTTTTTTTAGTCAGTTGTTTAACCATTAATTATGTTATAAATAAATGAACACAACTGAATAAAACCCAGAATGGAATGTTAATGACACGAAGGCTCTACTTTTAAATGAAGAAGTTAGGATGAGTTTAAAATGCAGGAGCATAAAACTACCAGGTAACCAAACTGTATAATGTATTTTTGCTTTAGAGCCTGGTTGGCTTGCAGAAGGAGCCTCTTGCTCTGGTATGTACTTGTGGTTATAGGCAGTAGAAATGCTGCACCTGGGAGTAGACTGCAGCCAAGAGCAGTCATTTTGGGCAGCTGTTTGAAATGACATCTGTTAATGAAGGCCTGACCTGGCTCTCTCATTCCCTCTCTGCGCCCCTCCGTTTCCTCCCCCAATAGTTAATGAGCCAAACTGACTATATAGTAGGCACTGGTTTTTGCTTTTTTGCAGTTTACAGTTTTGTGCTGTATACTGAGACAGTGCAGTTTATTGCACCATACAGAGCTACTGTACAGGGTCATACAGTGAAGATAAAGATTTTATGCATGTGATTTTCTTCTGCAGTAAGTAGGATATCAGATAAACAGTTGGCCATCATTTCCCAGTAGCTTCTGCCATTTAGTGCTTGAGGCTAAAGTTGCTTATCTAATCTGTACCTAGTGAGAGCGCGCAGGCAGATGAAGGAGCTGTGTTGTAGTGCTCCTTGTAAAACCATTACATCAGATATCTTTCACAGCACAGCAGTTCAGTTTTATTACCATTAGAGATACAAATCCTCCTGTGTTTAGGATTTGCAGATACTAGTCCCAGGGATAGGAATTTAGTTTAGAATTTGGTGTTTCAGACAGAATAGCAAAACTCAGATTTTGGTATTCTGTCGAAAAATACGGTAGTACTTCATCAAAATACAGGCACAAAAGGGGCATACTAGGTGGGCCAGGCAGTCCTTATCTGCTGATAAAGTCTATGTTTCTGTTTACACTACATAAAAAGTGTTTTTATAGGGCAACTCCATTTACAGAAGAGCCCCCTTCCCCACGATAAGCCGTTTTAACTGCCATAGTCTTGGGTTTTCCACCATGGTTTCTTTTTCCCCTTCAAGTGTCTCCATCTGCACCATCATCTGTGGTCACCCAGGTGACATTAAAGCAGCAAAGACTGCTACCATCTCCTTTCGAGATCAGGATAGGGTCTTATGGGATGTTTGATCCTCACCCCCTACAGTGACCCTAGACTTATCCCTGAACCCTAGCTGATGGCACCATTAGTGGTAGCCTGTCACTGTGCCAACAGGTTGGCTGCACTAAGTGTTGATGTTGTGCATGAATTGTCACTCATCTCAGAAATGTTGTAGAGCTTGATGAAAATTGAGACCAGTAAATTGGTCATGATAAAAGGCAGGAAATTTCAAGCCTCCCCCAACAAAACATGGCAGGTAGTAAGGTAAACACTGAGGTACAGAGCTCAACAGAGGGCAGGACAGGGGTAAATGGAAAAATAGACAAGGGCAATAAGAGCAGGGATGGGGGAAAAAAGGATAAAGCCAACATTAAATGGAGGGCAATGAGTACCAATGCCCATAGTCTGGGAAACAAGCCTCCTGAGCTAGTAGCCCTGATGGAAGATGAACAATTGGATATTGTGCCAGTCACGAAACATGGTACACCGAGAACCATGACTGGGATGCCAACATACCAGGGAACACAATCTACAGAAGGGACAGGGAAGGTAAAAGAGGAGGTGGAGTAGCTCTATACATAAGGGAAGGGATCAAAGCTACAGAACTAAAAAGTAAAGGGGTAGGACAAGAGGCACTCTGGGTCACCTTGGAGACTGGGAATGGCATCACAATCCGCACAGGGGTTGTACACAGACCCCCGTCTCAAGGGGAGGAAATGAACAACAAAATGATAGAGGACATTCTCAAAATGTCTGAAAAAGGGGAGATACTGTTGATGGGGGACCTGAATATGCCAGTTGTTAACTGGATAACATGTACTACAGCCACATCCAAGAGCAGGGTCATTCTCGATGCCTTGCAGGGGGCAGGCCTTAGACAGCTAGTGTTGGAACCCACTGGGGAGGGAGCAATACTAGACCTAGTACTCTCAAATGGAGAGAGGATCACACATTTAGAAGTCAGTAGATATCTGGGAACAAGCGACCACTGCACAGTGTGCTTCACAATGAGCACAACCATGGAGATAAGCCATACAAAAACAAGGATACTGGACTTTAAAAGGGCTGACTTTGGCAAAATGGGTGAATACCTGAAGAATACACTAGCAAATGACCAAAAAGGAGGGGAGGAAGAACAATGGAGAAAAATCAAAACTGCCATTATAGAGGCAACAAGTCTTTGTGTGAAACAAATAAAGAAAACAAAGCGGAGTTAAAAACCCCTATGGTTCTCAAAAGAGGTGGCAGGGAAGGTTAAGGAGAAAAAGGCTGCATTCAAAAAGTATAAGGAATCACAGAAGGAGCATGACAGGGAACTGTATCAATTAAAGCAGAAAGAAGTGGGGAAGGCAGTCAGACTAGCAAAGGCCCAAACTGAGGAAAAAATAGCCAACTCAGTTAAGAAGGGGGATAAAACCTTTTATAGGTACATTAGGGAGCATAGAAAGGTTAAGGGAGGGATAGTGAAGATTAATAAAGGAGAGGGGAGGTGAGAGGGAGACAGGAAAAGGCAGAGATACTGAATGAATACTTTGCTCAGTATTCACAAAAGAAGATGAGGAGGAGTTACCTAAACCAGACAATAGAAGCACTCTAGGTAGTGAGGTTGATATATCACAGAAGAGTCCTGAAAGAACTCCTAAAACTCAAGGTGGACAAAGCAGTGGGCCTGACGGATTCACCCAGAATCCTAAAAGAACTAAGGAGTACCTAGTGACACCACTGACCACACTTTTAACAAATCATGGCAGGATGGGCGATACCTGAGGACTGGAGGAGGGCAGATGTGATTCCCTTCACAAAAGTGGGAGCAAGGCAAAAGCAGGAAACTACAGACCTGTAAGTTTGACCTCAGTGGTAGGGAAAATTATGGAATCACTTCTGAAAGAAAGAATTGTTGAGTATCTAGAGGCCAGCAGGGCACAGGACCCAAAGCAGCATGGATTTATAGCAGGAAGGTCATGTCAGACGAATCTGATTTCTTTGACTGGGTGACCACAGTAATAGACCAGGGAGGGGCTGTGGATATGGCCTACCTAGACTTTAGCAAGGCATTTGACACAGTCTCGCACAAAAGATTAATAATCAAGTTAGCCAGCCTGGGAGTGGGTCCCAGGGTGGTAGCCTGGGTAGCAAACTGGCTGCACAACAGGACACAGAAGGTAATAGTGAATGGAACACATTCCGAAGAAAGGGGGGTTACTAGTGGAGAATCTCAGGGCTCAGTACTGGGTCCAGTCCTCTTTAACATCTTCATAGGTGACATTGCAAGGGGTCTGGAGGGAAAGATATGCCTCTTTGCAGATGACACAAAGATGTGTAACAGAGTTGATACACAAGAGGGGGTAGAAAAGATGAGAAGGGACTTGGCAAGGTTGAAGGAATGGTCAGACATATGGAAACTTGGATTCAATGCAAAGAAGTGCAAAGTAATGCACCTGGGAAACAAAAACCCAGGAGAAGAGTACACAATAGCAGGGGAGGTACTAACAACAACAAAAATGGAAAGGGACCTGGGGTAGTCATATCAGATGACCTAAGGTGGGTAAACAGTGTGAAAAGTCGGTAAGGAGAGCCAGGGGGATACTGGGATGCATAGGAAGGGCATCACAAGTAGAAAAGGAAGTGGTTATCCTCTATACAGACAGTTGGTGAGACCCCATCTGGAGTACTGTGTGCAGTTTTGGAGACCTCATCTATGCAAGGATATAGGCAGGATGGAAGCAGTCCAGAGAAGGGCAACTAAAATGGTGCAGGGTCTGCAGCAGAAACCATATGAAGAGAGACTGAGAGGCTAATATGTATACTCTTGATGAAAGGAGGGACGGGGACATGATAGAAACATTCAAGTACCTCAAGGGAATCAGCAAAGTCCAGGAGGGTAGCATCTTTCAGAAAAGAGATGTGTAAGGACAAGGGGCACAATTTAAAGATAGAGGGGGACGGCTCAGGGGTAATGTGAGGACATTTTTTCACGGAGAGAGTGGTGGATACATGGAACAGCCTTCCTGAGGAGGTCGTTGGGTCTAAAACAGTGGGGGAATTCAAACATGCATGGGACAGACACAAGGCAATTATAGTTGGGGGTTGCAGGAAGTAGGCTGTTGGTTAACTAGAATCTGCAGCTTATCCAGTAGGTAGGGAAATGGGCAGACTGGGTGGGCCAAGTGGTCCTTATCTGCCGTCAAAGTCTATGTTTCTGTATATTTTGATTAAGCTGGCTGCAGCACCTAGCATGTTCTTAGCTGCGTGTGAGTTTTGTGCACTCCCTGGTCATGTGGAGGAGTTTCAGATGCTATAAGCAGATCTTGTAACATGGCTGTGGACACAGTAGTGAAATACAGCTCACCGATTGGCGGGACCGCGTCAGGTGACCGACTGCCAGTGGTGATTAACCCAGCACTACCGCCCGCTTGCTCAGTAGCTCAGCTCTGCACAGGGAAATCGCTGATTAACGCCTGCTGCAGTAGTACCTAGACTGTCCTTCATGCAGAGGGTGCAGCACTGAGCCTGGAATGAACAGGCGAGAGACCGAAAGCAGGAATCAGGACCGCACCTGGCAGCAGTGGTAGACACAGCCAGTGGCACTAGGTACCCCGAGAAGCCTGTAGATGGCAGCACTAATGAAGCACCGAGGAAAGCTTCGGTGGAGTTGCATGGCGCCCGTCCCCCTCCCCCGAGCCAGACTGTCTCACACACACCAGATTAGTGATAGAACTGCTGTGAAAAGAGAAGCAATACGAAACATACAGATATCATCACACACAAAGACAGAAGCTACGGAAGCACAGTAGAGCCACAGTAAGTGTCTGAATAGTTGTTAGTGGGAGACACTAGGTCTCCCATGGTGCATTGATTCCATCGGCGAGCGTTGTTTGCCGGCTAAAGCAAATCCATAGAAGAGGTCGTGAGAAATTCCAAAAATCTGCCTTTCTTGAGTGTGTTACACAGCAATATGCTGTTCCGTCTCTGAGAAATAGGCCACTATTAAAAGATTGTCCTCTGTCAATCGTGAGCGCCATGCTGTCAGACGATCACAGTGAGTAGAATCCAAGCAATAGCACCATACAATAGGAAGCAGCAGTATCACTTCTGCAACTCCTGTGTATTTCCAAGTGATCCACCGCTGCACACTGTCCCGTTGCACCTGCCATGTTACAAACACATTAATCACCTCCAGCGTCGGGCTCTGCCGGTGATTAATGCCTGCTGCGGTTGACCGGCACCAACCCCCCGAGCTGGCATTAATCCACTGCAGAGCCCTCTCGGTCAGTGATTACGCTTACTTATTTACCCAGGTAGCTAGGCTTTATGGCACTAGCCAAACAAACAACAACAAAAAAAAACCTCTGTTTGCAGCATACCTTTAAGGTACCCCCTACTAGATTAACTTCCCATTAACAACAGCAGAGTTGCTGCGGTATGCAGTACCTCTTTTATCATAGAATTCCACAGTAAGGGAACTTTATTCTGGCCATGACTGTACATTGATGCTGAGTAACAGCTTCTGTTATAACTCAAGATGTCCCGATACTGTTACAACAATGTCCTTAATCGCAACTTCTAGCACTAGGAAGCACTATGTGTTATAAAGACATCTAAATAATAGGATTAACCATTGCGGACTGTAGTTCCTAAGAGTTGCTGATTGACATGTCACAACATAATATAACTTGTCACTGAGCAGCACTGTACTATCCGTGACGAGAACATGTAAATCCTGCCCATTTCACAGAAAGGAAGGTACTAGAACAAGTGGGGGAATGCAATGAAGCTAAGAGGGGGGGAAGTTTAGGAGAGATGTGCTGAAATACTTCTTTACGGAAAGGGTGGTGGATGACTAGAACACCCTGCCAGAGGAGGCAGTGGGGCAAAGTCTGTGGGGAGCTTCAAGCATGCGTGGGATAAGCACGGGGGCATACTAGGTAGAGGAACTGGTGGAGGGAGTGACACCTGTGACTAACTTAGGGTCAGTGGTGACTGAATAGGCAAGAGTAAGGGGCAGACTGGATCGCCCTAAAGGTCCTTTTCTGCTGATAAAATGAAACCCAGAAACAGATTTTATCACACAAACCCATGCATTGCATAAATCTGATATGGCATGGGTCTAATAAAAAATATGATCAGTGTATCTCGTGATCCACGACTCCTGTGACATAATTTATGGGATCTCCACTGATAACATGAAGGGGTCATGGACCACTCGGTAAATATCAGGCATATTTTTGTTGAGTCCATGCCATTGCTCTTAGATATACTGTGCCTACAATATCAAGGGGTGGAAATAGTCCTGGAAGAGGCTACTTCTGTTCCCCTTTTTTTCAAAGTATGTGAGGGAAAACTGAATCAGTCTAGTGACCAAGTATTTACTATATTAATTCAGATAACATTTTTTTAAATCATTCAGCCGCTCATATTTGCAAAGCAGTACCTCCCTGTTCCTGACATGGTCCCTTTTGAAGGAGACTTGCACCATATCCTTAACAAAAAAAAAAATGAAACGAACAACAAACAAACTGTAGCAGCCATTAATGACAGTATCAGAGTCGGGGTCTGAGTGAATAGGAGAGTCTTTCTATCCTAGTGCAGTGTACACAAGACTTTCCAGCCTATGCCACTGACTCTGTCATAGTTAAAGGTCCAGATCAAATGCTTACATATAGGAAGAAGAGAGCTTGTTTCCAGGTAGCCATGCTGTTGCTGCAGTACATCTGAATGTGCATATGGGCGGAACTTAGTAGCATAATCATAGGCTGGATTCAGTTTAATTTTCAATGTTGATGCTTTTAGGTTTGATAGCTGCCATAATTCTACATCATGCAGTTTATGCAGGTACAGTATTTGAAGTACTCTTGTTTTAATACCTGTGCATCTGATGGGGAAATCACCTTCTTTCGTTTATTTTGTTTTTTAAAAATATAAGCTTTTTTTAAAAGGCTATAATTTTGTTTTCTTGTGCTGTGCAGTTAAACCCTGACTTTTTTTAAAAATGTATAGTCTTCAGCATTAGCTGTGGGTTTCACCTACTCAACAAAAATAATGAAGTAACTAAAACTGAAGAGCCCACTGTGAAAAGCGTGGTAACCATCAGTGTTGGAATTCAACTTTATGAGCTTTGAGAGCTAGGGGGCCCAAGAGTCCTGTCCTTAAATTGAGCCCTTTTCCCATTATGTGTCAGTGGTAGTGATTCATGAGCTACTGAGGCTGTCTTCAGAGCTTGGGTGGCCGAGCCCTTGCAGGTCACCCCCAACACTGGTAACCATACTAAGTTTTAACCTAAAATATACTTTGCCATTAACTAGTTGAGGGTCTATCCTCTAGGTGAACTGAGCTGGTCACTTAATATTCCTGGAAATTGCAACCGAGCTCTGCGTTGCTGTTATTATCCATTACAGTGGTTTGGAGAGAGAAGCAATCATAAAAAATCCTCACTTGTTGACTCTGTTTCTTGTGTTAGAAACATTTCAGATAGTTGGGATATTCAGAGGCCTGTTTCTGGAGCCTAAAGACATAGAGAGCAGTCATTCAGCTCTCAGGGGATGTGCTCCAACCTTCTGCTAAGCTCATAATATTAAATTCATAGAACATACTTAGTTCCTAGTCATATGAGGAGCTGACTGTTGGAAAGTAGCTTAAGGTCATGGGCAGGATGCATGAGTTTTGTAAGCCTGCTTTGAATGCGAGATTATAAATGAAAACTTAGAACAGAAAGTAACTTAAAAAAATATCACGTGCCCTCTCCTCTTCAGAACAGCTTGGTTTAATCCAGGGGACCATGTCATATATAAAAGAGGTCTTGCTTGAGAATTAGTGTGCTGTCTGTGTAGCCCTTTCAAACCTCTCTGATAGACCAGGAAGAATTCTTGAGTTTAGGCCATAACACATAAATGATGTAAATCCTCTTTATTCACCTCTTCTTACTTCAATTGTTTTTAATGTTTATGCTGTGAACGAGTATTTACTCTGGATTAGCATGTATTGGGAGGACATCGCTCGCGTTTGGACCCCTGTATTTCCCCTGGATAAAAAGATGCATGGTTTTGCTGTTATAACTTACAGATATAAACTTGTGAAAGGGAAACAAAAATCTGCTTGTCGCTTCAAAAAATGCTCAGGAGAATCCATTAATATTTTTCTGATATTTTAATATTTAACAAAAAGAAACACTCTTCTCCATCTATCAGGCCACTCTGTCATCTTATTTATGATCCACAACACTCCTATGGGTGAACATTTAGGTAAACAAAAGTGTATATATATATATATATATATTAGGTGCTTGTGAAAGATGTGATTAATTGCGCTGGAGTCAGTTATACTGTTTATACACAGAACAGGTATAGGACGAATGGGCCCCAGTGCCTGCTTCTGCATACTGCCCCACTGATATGTTTCAGTCTTGCCATGAAGAGCTACCTGTAGTGATGGTGGTCGGGGGCTGTTTTCAACTTTACTGCCTGCAGTGGGTGAGAGTGTACAGTCCATGCAGACAGCATGTTTGTTGGCTGAAGTACCCTTCTGCATCAGTTGTGAGGATGATTTTGTGAGGTGGATACCTATCAATTAGGATGCAGAACGAGATTACCACAGCTCATTTCACATAGGCCACTGAACAGCCAGCAAACGTGCAGCTACTACTGACCTGTGCTGGATTTGAACCAGTGATCGAGAATTGAAAGAATCTGTAATTCACTGTCAAGCCACCGAGCCTTCCAGTCCTGTTAGTCAATGATTTTTTTAATGAGATTTACTTCCTAGCACCATTTAAATATTTTTCTTGGAAGTGTTCAAGTCATGGAATACTGTCTATGTCTATCTATCTATCTATCTATCTATCTATATATATATATATATATATATATATTTTTTTTTTTTAGAGATTTTAACATACATGCCAAGTTCTGTCCTTGGGCATGCAATTTTTGATCTTCTGGTCTTCATTAATTTATTTAGGTAGGTTTTATTTATCAAGAAGGAGGATGAGGCAATTCTGCCTATTTTCAGCCTCAGCTGGGGGAGGGGGCTACAGGGCAATTGATATTGAATCAGGTTAAGCTGTTGGTAGTATGTTCAGTGAATGGGGGAAATTGGCCAAGACTGCAGAAGTTGTCATACTCTTTCGAGAAGTGCCACTGGATTTTTAACGCTCACTTGACAACCACCAGGACAAGGCAGATGGCACCTTGGTTTAACGTCTCATTCAAAAGAGTGTATATATTTCGAAGTTTATTTATTTCAAAGATTTACTAGGACAAGCATAGTGAGCTGGGAGGCTCATTTCAGCGGCTTGGAGTTTAAGCCAGATGCCATCGCCTCACACCTATACCGCTATATACTGCTGAACTACTATCCGCTGTTCTGTTCCCACATGTGTTAGTTGCTCACTCTGCTGCCGGGAACACAGTGCCCATTTATTTTTTTGGCCATAGAACATGTTAATTTTCTTGGGAAGTTTGGCTTTCGTCCCACTGAGTGCTTTCTCCAAAAAACAGAACAAAAGAAAAGTGGAGGATCTCTGATTCCCCATTTATAATAACATCTGCAACAATAATAAGGCAGTGTTTCTGTTTAAAAAAACATGAACAGTGGCCATAGCTTAAAAATAAGAGTCAGGAACTGTACAGAAATAATGGAACACGAAGAGTCGTCTTGCTGAGCGTTCACAAAATATAAAGCATACTTTTAATCTGCCGCAATGGCACCCTTCCTTCACGCATAAGTGCCTTTACAGTCAACACCAATTCTGCTCCTTTGGCAGCCACAATGGGTTGCGTGAACTCTCAGTGACTCACACCCTCAGTTACTGTGACCCAAATGCCTCATCTTCTTGATGCACATGACCCCAGGTATCCCCATCTGGGATTCTGGGGCCCGTACACAGATCCCTGTTCCCCTAGGTGGATATACCTTCCGCTTAATATGAAACATTTCTTGTAAGTCCTAAGAGTGTCTTCCTGTTGTCTGACATTGTCAGCAGGATTTTTCTAAAAGCAGGTCCTTGGCTCAGTAGAAATGTTACTGTATTGATGCATTTGCATGAGTAAACATTTCTTCTCCACACCTGTCCTTGTACATATTTTTGAGTGACTAGTTATACAATAGGAATGCCACCTGTTGAAATATTCTTTCCTGGTAGCAGTGGATCAGGGCTTGACAGTCAGGTTGTACAACCACATCTTGATTTGCTGCTCTGTCAGTTACCAGGAGAATCCTCTGTATCAGAGCTGTGCATGTGCGACCAGTACAAATTTCACAGCCTGACAGCATTCTTAAGTGTGCCACTCACCCTTAAACTGGGTATGTGTAAAGCTTGTCTAGTACTGTGTATGACATGCTTTAGGTTTGCAGAATGGTTGTACGCCTGAGCTGTTGGCTGCCAGAGCAGGCAGTAGAAGCAAGGAGTGTGTATACTTTTGCAGTTAGGTTAGAAAAGTGTCTGTTGTAGCAGAACATCACTGGCTACATAACTTCAACAGTTAAAGAAACAGCATTTCAATATTGGGAAACTGGCACACATACACACATAGGCTGATGTTAGTGTGCTTCCGACTTTAGAAGTGGAAACAAAGAATATGGCTCAAAGCCACGTATGATAACATTAGCTGCTTCTGTGTGATTTCAGATTAATGACAGGTGGCCTGAGGCTTGTAGGCAGTAGTGGGCAATGAAGATTTCTGACTCTTTCTTGAAGAACAAGGTGTGATTTTACAAAAGTCAAATTATTCCTGTTCGAATAGCATATCATTACTGTTATGGCATAAAATGCCCTACCAGGACTAGAATGGACAACTATGTTGCATGCACACAGTATATGACACATAGACCCAACCAAATTGTATTGGGTCTTTGAACCACTTTTCTCATTTCTGTAACTGTCAACATCATTTTTTTTTATAATTGCATTAACTTTACTTGAATAAAGATGAGTTTAAAGAAGTCCTGTGCTACAGTTTGTGATCACAGTGATAGTGAACAAAATGTCATTGATGACTACCTACTGTATATTTGGTCTTGGGGAGGGGGGAGAGAAGGACTGTAAATATGGTCATGAGTGGGTAATAAATAAAATTATAAATCCTTCATACTCATTTTTGTCAGTTGCCACCGAGGCACACCGTATCTGTGACCTTTGATAGGTACTAAGTAGTTTGAAAAAGTGACATGTTCTGCTTTTGCGTGTTTGGGGAGGGGTATAAAATGAATCCCCCAAGTGGAGGGCCAGGCTATCCTTGAGCCTGTTCAGAGGCCTTGAATCCCACGTTTACTGAAGCAGTCACCACTGACCCCTGGATACCCACTGCGTGCCTCCTCTTTTACTGGGTAAGGGTAAGAGACCCAAAGGTCTAAGCACTCAATCAATCAATGTTTTATTTGTATAAAGCACCCTTCCAATGCTCAGGGCGCTTTAAGAGTACAAAAATAAAACCACACAGTATTACAGTTTAAAACCAGATAAAAACATAACAGTGCACACATTAATAAACTACTAAGAAAGCCTGGTTAAATAAGTGGGTCTTCCAACAGCTTTTTAAAACCCACTACGGTCTGGCTCTCGTGTATGTGGCGAGATAGAGAATACCACAGGGTAGGTGCCATAAACGTGAACGATCTTCCTCCTGATTTTATTATGGATTCCCTGGGAATCTCTAACAATTCCTTGCCAGAGGATCGGAGTGAATGGGGGCGGTAAGGAAACAAGAATTTTTCAGATAGTAGGGTCCCTGCTCATGTAGGGCTTTGTAGGTCAGCAACACGACCTTGAAGGTAATCTGCCACTGTATTGACAGTCAGTGCAGTTCACGAGGTGCTATGTGACTGGTCTAGAAGTTCCAGCTAACAACCTGGCCGCCGTTGCCTGCACTAGCTGCAGGCAGTGGATATCTACCCCGGATCCCTAGGCTAAAGAGTGTTGCAGTAATCAAAACAACTGGTGACAAAGGCATGGACCAAGGTAAGAAGATCTTCAGGTGGGACCAGGTGCTTCACCTGGGCTATGTTCCTTAGATGGTAATAGAAAAATTTGACCACAGTTGAAACCTGCGCCCTCAGGGTCAGGCCTTCATCAAATACCATGTCCAGGTTTCGCACCAGGCCTGAGGCAATAAATGGGGTTCCCCCAAGATTTAATCCCGAGGGTTTTTCCGCCCATGCCCTAGTTGTCCTATAACCAGCGTCCATCAACAATACCTTTGTTCTTCCGGAGTGCAACCGAAGCCAGCTGGCACTCATCCAGTTCTGAATCTCCAGTAGGCAGTTGTTAAACACCACAGCAGAATATAATTCCTGTTCAGGTACAAAAGACATGTACAGGTGAGAATCATCAGCACTGCAATGAAAACTCAACCCGTACTGTCTTATACTGTCCCCTAATGGAAGCATGAGCACCGTGAATAACATGGGGGACAGCACCAAGCCCTATGGAACCCCGCAGGGTAGCCCATGAGGTGCCAAGGAATAAATCCCTGATACTACTCTCTGGGATCTACCCTTGAGGAAAGATTGAACCAACTGAGGACTGCCTCTCTCAGTCCACAGAAAACCACAGGCGCCCAGCAGCACCCCACGATCCACGGTGTCAAATGCTGAGAAATCAAGATAGAATGGGCTCTCTGATATCTTGCCATCAGAAGGTCATTAATACCTGTACCAGGGCTGTTTCAGTGCTATGCATTTTCTGAAGTCAGACTGGAGAGGGTCGTAGATATTGTGGTTGATTAAATGGTCCTCCAGTTGCAGAGCGACCACCTTCTCAATAATTTTCCCTACAAAGGGCAAGTTCGAGATCGGTCTGTAGTTAGCTTGGCAGTTGGAGGCAGGGAGTTTTTTTAAAGGGGCATACTATTGCCTCCTTTAAGGGATCTGGAAAGATCTCTCTCTCTCCAATGAAATCCCCACTGTCCCAGCAAGGACCGGGCTGATAAGTTCTACACACCCCACTAGTAGGTGTGTAGGGCCCGGATCCAAACTACAGTAGGCTGGTTGCAGAGTCTGGATGATCCTCACTATATCCAGGACTATTGGCTAACTAATGGTGGACCAGGTCTGACAGGCATTAGTACCACCTGATTGATCCATGCAAGGCTCAATGGGAAGGTACTGGCTGATCTCATCCTTGATGGTGGACACCTTATCAGCAAAGAACTGCGCAAACTCCTCACACTGCATTTGTGACAGTGCTCAACCAGAGTGAAGACAGGTTGGATTGGACAGTCTGTCCACAGTCCAGAAGTGCTGGGCTGGCTTGTTCTTTGCAGCATTTTCCCTGGACAGGAACTCTGTCTTCTTATGGGAAATTGCTGATTGATAGGTCTGGTAATGAATGATCCATCAGTCTAAGTCTGTCCCCTCCAGCTGAGTTTTCTGCCAGTGTTTTTCCAACCTTCGCCCCTGTCTCTTCAACTCACGGATTTCCCCGTTAAACCAAGGATCACCCGGGTGAGAGGTAAGAGGGTGAACACGAGCAGGAGCAATGATATCCAAGGCCTCAGTAACAGCCCGATTATAGGCTGCCACAAGAGGCCCTGGATCAGTGCAATCCCCTGGAAAACTAGAGAGGTCCAGCACCGTCATTAGGCCTTCTGAGGCAACTCCTCTTAAAGGACGGTACTGTACCAACTCCTTTGGGGCAGGCCTATTTCAGGGGGCTGCGAAACTAAATGTCAGGACGTGATGGTCAGACTAACCGACTGGCTCCACCGCCACATCGGAGATCTCCATCCCCAGGTGGAACACCAAGTCCAGTGAGTGTCCTTTCTCATGGATAGCAGTGGTGATAACCCGTGTTAGGTCCAATGAATCCATCAGTCGGAAGAGGTTTTGTGCAAGCAGCGAGAGTTCATCGTTGACCCAGGCATTGAAATCCCCCAGAACCAACCATCTAGGGGATCCCAATACCACCTCAGCGATGAAGTCCGCAACCTCCTTCAGGAACTCCCTCCCATCACCTGGTGGACGGTAAATGAGAAGGGTCCTGTAGCCTACACCTACTCCCACTGGCACCTCCCTGAGACCCAGTTCCTGTGTAAAACAGACGTCAACTCCCCCGCCCTGACGGTCCTCTCTCAGTTGATGAATCGCCGAGAAGCCAGCTGGAATGGTAGCCTCCAAAAGTGGGCCAGCACTATCGTCCAGCCAAGTCTCGGTGTTACAAGCCTGGTCACCAGATGCCACAAGATCTGCAACCACTGTGGTCTTATTTTTAATTGACCTGGCATTGCTTAACACAGCCCGAAAGGGACTGGCTTCCAGGGGTGGCCCCACTTCCTTTCTGACCAAGTCAGAACCCTTGGGTATGGGCATAAGACAAGGATAACCTCATTCCCATGTCCATTTCACCCCAGGGCACCTCCAAGTCCTCACTGTCCCAATCCGTCCACTCCTTTCCCATCCCCCGAGAGTTCCCGGACCCCCGCTCCTTCCACTCCATTGTCTCTTCAAGATGCCGAAAGCACAGAATCTGAAGTAAACTTCAAATAAGAGTGGTGGATAATCAAATGGGCGGAGGTCCCTTAATCTTGAGGGGGAGTACTGTCTGACTGTATTCCTAACTCCTCAGCACATAGCACAAATACTCTCATACACACCAGTATAAACTCAGTCACACTCCCATTCACTCACCCCCTCCCACCAATCTAATTCTTCTTAAAAACTCATACAAAATAAACATACCCCTATTTTAAACCAAAATGAACCTTTATTTCAGTCACTTTCTGACCCCTTGCAGTGCTCTCACCACTGTGGGGTAAACTTTAGGACCCCCCCAGCCCCCTCCCACAAGGCTGAACCTTAAAGTCAGTAGAAGTCCTTGAAGCACTACAATCAGCTTATCAGGGGCCTTTACTAAAAGTATATTTCATCAGTTCCACATGTTCAGCAAGCAGTCAAAACCAAATTTCAATTCCTGAGCCAAAAGCAGATAAAATAATGTTAGATGAAATTTAGATCCCCAGGCACTCTCACTACCTGGAGGATCCAAAATTAACCGAATGAGCATGGGCACTCTCACTGCCCAAAGCAGTAATCATTTAAATGAAGAAAATTAATTTTTTGAGACCTGACCATTTATTTTCGTATAAACTTCCTGGTAGACCGATCCTCCAGATGATACTCCAACTTTCCAGGTGATGACAACAGCCTGGAGGCCCTCGTTATGTGGGTCACCGCCCGAAAAATCTGCTCCCCACAACTACGACTCCCCATTGGCACGGCCCACCAGTCGATACCTGTGCAGAGCCTAGGAGACCAGAAATCCACTGGCTGGCTCCCCGGCCAGTCTGGACTCAGCTTTCCCGTGTAGGGGCAGACTCGGGCGGCTAAGCCATAATATAGGGTCCTTCTGCTGTCCCGGCCAAGGCTTAGTTCGAAATCAGCAGCCAATAATCAAACTCCAGATTGTTCGGCAGTGCTCCAAGATCACTACACCACCTCCTAAAATAAACGATGTTCTTGCGTCCTGTGGTGTAATCATCTCCACACAGGTCTCTCTAATCCAAAAACTCAAACCAAAAGCCAAATAGTCCCATGATGTAATCTTCTTGGGACACTATTCACACAATTTCCAAAATTCACTCTCTTTGTCAATGGTCTCCTCTCTTCTCTTTCAACTCGTGCAACTCTCTCCTTAAAATCTGCAAAACTAGCGGAGGGGCAACAGTAAATTATACATTAAAAGCATTTTCCCATGATCAGAACGGTAACGATGCAGTCAAACGGCTCCAGTCCACACTGTGAAGACTGCTGAGTGACTCCTGGTAACGCTCTAAAGTTCAGCTTTACTAAATACTTTACTAAACACTAGTTCTGCTAATACCAATTCTTTAAGCTTTAAAATAAAAAGAAAAACATGGAGAAATAAAACAGA
The DNA here is from genome assembly GCA_016271365.2 of Neoceratodus forsteri. Classification (NCBI taxonomy): domain Eukaryota; kingdom Metazoa; phylum Chordata; order Ceratodontiformes; family Ceratodontidae; genus Neoceratodus; species Neoceratodus forsteri. The sequence goes on along the minus strand of CM057452.1, from coordinate 866,304,087 downwards.
CGAGGAGCGAGTACACTGAACTGGGCAGATAGAGCATAGCAGCATCCTTCACTGGAGTACTTCAAGTTTTTCCTCTTGGTTTTCACAACACAAATTAGGTGAAACAAGCCTATATGCCAGTCCACCGCAGGGGTGTGGTCAGTGACTGAGGCCTTTCTTGTAGTCAGAAGCAGGCTAAGTCATGCCCTGTGTCACACCGGGGCCAGAATTTAACCTACAGTACTTCCGCTGTCTATCGCCATTAATTTCCGCTTAAACAACTCTCTCCACTTGGGTCACCAGCGTTCATGTATTATAAGAGCCACCTGCTGCCCCAAAGGCATCCAAGGTGGTCACTCAGTGCTTCCTCTGCCACCCCACGCTTGAGGGCCCAGGTGTAGGACTTCAGCCTTGATCATTAGCATGCTAAGTTGCAACATTTACACAAAGCCATCCGCAGCCCAAAAACTATTTTAAACACCTTTTGTTTGTTTTAACAGAATGTTAAAGTGATTTATAATGTGTTAAATGGTACTCACAGGTATGTCTTTATAGTATATTAATGTCACTTCTTAATCGTTAGGGTCCAGAAATGTTATGTTTATTAGTTACCTCACTTAAAGCAAGTGTAAGGCCTTGGTTATGCAGTGAGAAGATGCTGACGAATTTTATTGATCATGTTCTAGTAATTATTGGCCAAGAAAGGGACACTGAGCTGTGATGACTCATTTCCAGGTGTACCCTGGGGGTGGGTGGGAGTGAGGCTGTCACATGAGCCTGTTTTGTTGATGGGGAATGCTGGCCATGAAACTGTGGAAACTTCCTTCTTCTTTTCCAAGAAGTGGAATGGAATCTTTAACATCCACCTGGGCAGTGACCAAGATGAGCAAAAGGGACCATGGTTTAACATCTCATCTGAAGGACTGCACCTCAACAGTGCAGCACCCACCTCATACCACACTACAGTGCCCTGGCCATAAACCCAAATCAGTTCTAACCCTTACTAGCATCTTCAGTTTATCAGTACTGTTTTGGATACAGCTGAAGTGTAGACATTCCTTCCAGGCTACTGTGCCAGCACTTTGATAGCCCAGGTACTTTCACCATGCAGGTCCCTGTGAGATCTACATTCTGGCTCACTAGGTCCAGGTGAATAGGATAGTCCATAGGTGAATAGGAGGTCTTTCTATCCAGTGCAGTGTACACAAGACTTTCCAGCCTATGCCACTGACTCTGTCATAGTTAAAGGTCCAGATCAAATGCTTACATATAGGAAAAAGAGAGCTTGTTTACAGGTAGCCATGCTGTTGCTGCAGTACATCTGAATGTGCATATGGGGGAACTTAGTAGCATAATCATAGGCTGGATTCAGTTTAATTTTCAATGTTGATGCTTTTAGGTTTGATAGCTCATAATTCTACATCATGCAGTTTATGCAGGTACAGTATTTGAAGTACTCTTGTTTTAATACCTGTGCATCTGATGGGAAATCACCTTCTTTCGTTTATTTTGTTTTTTAAAAATATAAGCTTTTTTTAAAAGGCTATAATTTTGTTTTCTTGTGCTGTGTAGTTAAACCCTAACTTTTTTAAAAAAGTGTAGTCTTCAGCATTAGCTGTGGGTTTCACCTACTCAACAAAAATAATGAAGTAACTAAAACTGAAGAGCCCACTGTGAAAAAGCGTGGTAACCATCAGTGTTGGAATTCAACTTTATGAGCTTTGAGAGCTAGGGGGGCCCATAAGAGTCCTGTCCTTAAATTGAGCCCCTTTTCCCATTATGTGTCAATGGTAGTGATTCATGAGCTACTGAGGCTGTCTTCAGAGCTTGGGTGGCCGAGCCCTTGCAGGTCACCCCCAACACTGGTAACCATACTAAGTTTTAACCTAAAATATACTTTGCCATTAACTAGTTGAGGTCTATCCTCTAGGTGAACTGAGCTGGTCATTTAATATTCCTGGAAATTGCAACCGAGCTCTGCGTTGCTGTTATTATCCATTACAGTGGTTTGGAGAGAGAAGCAATCATAAAAAATCCTCACTTGTTGACTCTGTTTCTTGTGTTAGAAACATTTCAGATAGTTTGGATATTCAGAGGCCTGTTTCTGGAGCCTAAAGACATAGAGAGCAGTCATTCAGCTCTCAGGGGATGTGCTCCAACCTTCTGCTAAGCTCATAATATTAAATTCATAGAACATACTTAGTTCCTAGTCATATGAGGAGCTGACTGTTGGAAAGTAGCTTAAGGTCATGGGCAGGATGCATGAGTTTTGTAAGCCTGCTTTGAATGCGAGATTATAAATGAAAACTTAGAACAGAAAGTAACTTAAAAAAATATCACTTGCCCTCTCCCTCTTCAGAACAGCTTGGTTTAATCCAGGGGACCATGTCATATATGAAAGAGGTCTTGCTTGAGAATTAGTGTGCTGTCTCGTGTAGCCCCTTTCAAACCTCCTGATAGACCAGGAAGAATTCTTGAGTTTAGGCATAACATATAAATGATGTAAATCCTCTTTATTCTCTTCTTACTTCAATTGTTTTTAATGTTTATGCTGTGAACGAGTATTTACTCTGGATTAGCATGTATTGGGAGGACATTGCTCGCGTTTGGACCCCTTATTTCCGCTGGATAAAAGATGCATGGTTTTGCTGTTATAACTTACAGATATAAACTTGTGAAAGGGAAACAAAAATCTGCTTGTCGCTTCAAAAAATGCTCAGGAGAATCCATTAATATTTTTCTGATATTTTAATATTTAACAAAAAGAAACACTCTTCTCCATCTATCAGGCCACTCTGTCATCTTATTTATGATCCACAACACTCTATGGGTGAACATTTAGGTAAACTAAAAGTATATATATATATATATATATATTTATTAGGTGCTTGTGAAGATGTGTGATTAATTGCGCTGGAGTCAGTTATCTATTTATACACAGAACAGGTATAGGACGAATGGGCCCCAGTGCCTGCTTCTGCATACTGCCCCACTGATATGTTTCAGTCTTGCCATGAAGAGCTACCTGTAGTGATGGTGGTCGGGGGCTGTTTTCAACTTTACTGCCTGCAGTGGGTGAGAGTGTACAGTCCATGCAGACAGCATGTTTGTTGGCTGAAGTACCTTCTGCATCAGTTGTGAGGATGATTTTGTGAGGTGGATACCTATCAATTAGGATGCAGAACGAGATTACCACAGCTCATTTCACATAGGCCACTGAACAGCCAGCAAACGGCAGCTACTACTGACCTGTGCTGGATTTGAACCAGTGATCGAGAATTGAAAGAATCTGTAATTCACTGTCAAGCCACCGAGCCTTCCAGTCCTGTTAGTCAATGATTTTTTAATGAGATTTACTTCCTAGCACCATTTAAATATTTTTCTTGGAAGTGTTCAAGTCACGGAATACTGTCTATGTCTATCTATCTATCTATATATATATATATATATATATATATATATATTTATTTTTTTAGAGATTTTAACATACATGCCAAGTTCTGTCCTTGGGCATGCAATTTTTTGATCTTCTGGTCTTCATTAATTTATTTAGGTAGGTTTTATTTATCAAGAAAGGAGGATGAGGCAATTCTGCCTATTTTCAGCCTCAGCTGGGGTGGGGGTACAGGGCAATTGATATTGAATCAGGTTAAGCTGTTGGTAGTATGTTCAGTGAATGGGGGAAATTGGCCAAGACTGCAGAAGTTGTCATACTCTTTTCGAGAAGTGCCACTGGATTTTTAACGTTCACTTGACAACCACCAGGACAAGGCAGATGGCACCTTGGTTTAACGTCTCATTCAAAAGAGTGTATATATTTCAGAAGTTTATTTATTTCAAAAGATTTACTAGGACAAGCATAGTGAGCTGGGAGGAGCTCATTTCCAGCGGTGTCTTGGAGTTTAAGCCAGATGCCATCGCCCTCACACCTATACCGCTATATACTGCTGAACTACTACTGCCGCTGTTCTGTTCCCACATGTGTTAGTTGCTCACTCTGCTGCCAGGAACACAGTGCCATTTATTTTTTTTGGCCATAGAACATGTTAATTTTCTTGGGAAGTTTGGCTTTCGTCCCACTGAGTGCTTTCTCCAAAAAACAGAACAAAAGAAAAGTGGAGGATCTCTGATTCCCCATTTATAATAACATCTGCAACAATAATAAGGCAGTGTTTCTGTTTAAAAAAACATGAACAGTGGCCATAGCTTAAAAATAAGGTCTGGAACTGTACAGAAATAATGGAACACGAAGAGTCGTCTTGCTGAGCGCTCACAAAATATAAAGCATACTTTTAATCTGCCATAATGGCACCTTCCTTCATGCATAAGTGCCTTTACAGTCAACACCAATTCTGCTCCTTTGGCAGCCACAATGGGTTGCGTGAACTCTCGTGACTCACACCTCAGTTACTGTGACCCAAATGCCTCATCTTCTTGATGCACATGACCCCAGGTATCCCCATCTGGGATTCTGGGGCCCGTACCTGATCCTTGTTCCCCTAGGTGGATATACCTTCCGCTAATATGAAACATTTCTTGTAAGTCCTAAGAGTGTCTTCCTGTTGTCTGACATTGTCAGCAGGATTTTTCTAAAAGCAAGTCCTTGGCTCAGTAGAAATGTTACTGTATTGATGCATTTGCATGAGTAAACATTTCTTCTCCACACCTGTCCTTGTACATATATTTTGAGTGACTAGTTATACAATAGGAATGCCACCTGTTGAAATATTCTTTCCTGGTAGCAGTGGATCAGGGCTTGACAGTCAGGTTGTACAACCACATCTTGATTTGCTGCTCTGTCAGTTACCAGGAGAATCCTCTGTATCAGAGCTGTGCATGTGCGACCAGTACAAATTTCACAGCCTGACAGCATTCTTAAGTGTGCCACTCACGTAAACTGGGTATGTGTAAAGCTTGTCTAGTACTGTGTATGACATGCTTTAGGTTTGCTAGAATGGTTGTACGCCTGAGCTGTTGGCTGCCAGAGCAGGCAGTGAAGCAAGGGTGTATACTTTTGCAGTTAGGTTAGAAAAGTGTCTGTTGTAGCAGAACATCACTGGCTACATAACTTCAACAGTTAAAGAAACAGCATTTCAATATTGGGAAACTGGCACACATACACACATAGGCTGATGTTAGTGTGCTTCCGACTTTAGAAGTGGAAACAAAGAATATGGCTCAAAGCCACGTATGATAACATTAGCTGCTTCTGTGTGATTTCAGATTAATGACAGGTGGCCTGAGGCTTGTAGGCAGTAGTGGGCAATGAAGATTTCTTTTTTTTTTCCTCCTCTCCCCTGCAGTGCCCCTCTCTTCGGGAGACACCCTACGGCCTTTTCAGCCCTCGCTCACCTGCCTGGAGACCAAGCGGTCCATCCCCACAGACCTTGGTTTACCCCAGGCGGGAATGCGGGTGAGGGCCCTACACCCAGATTACTGAAGTTTCGTCGGGATGCCGTCTCTGGGCAGGCAGGGGCTTTGAGGGTCGGGGCCTAGTGCTCCGTCTGCAGAGCACCGCAAAGTGTTTTTCGGTGTTCTTATTTTACTCATGACGTGCGTGTCCCCTGACGTCAAAGGCGCTGACTACCCGACATCTAGCCGCCGCCCTCCTTCTTCCTGCCATCGGCCTTGCTGTGCCTCAGGTCTCCACCTGAGGGCAGTCAAGCGCCCGAGCTCTGAATCCCCTCCCCGGAGAGGGCAGGCAGTCCTGGGACCTCAAGCCCTCTCCCAGCCGACCCTCAGCTTTCCCGGGCTCGTTCTCGAACCCGGTCGCTACGCTGCAAGCGGAACTAAATCATTGCGCCCAAGCGGCCACGGCAATGAAGATTTTGACTTTTCTTGAAGAACAAGGGTGTGATTTTACAAAGTCAAATTATTCCTGTTGAATAGCATATCATTACTGTTATGGCATAAAATGCCCTACCAGGACTAGAATGGACAACTATGTTGCATGCACACAGTATATGACACATAGACCCAACCAAATTGTATTGGGTCTTTGAACCACTTTTCTCATTTCTGTAACTGTCAACATCATTTTTTTTTATAATTGCATTAACTTTACTTGAATAAAGATGAGTTTAAAGAAGTCCTGTGCTACAGTTTGTGATCACAGTGATAGTGAACAAAATGTCATTGATGACTACCTACTGTATATTTGGTCTTGGGGAGGGGGGAGAGAAGGACTGTAAATATGGTCATGAGTGGGTAATAAATAAAATTATAAATCCTTCATACTCATTTTGTCAGTTGCCACGAGGCACACCGTATCTGTGACCTTTGATAGGTACTAAGTAGTTTGAAAAAGTGACATGTTCTGCTTTTTGCGTGTTTGGGAGGGTATAAATGAATCCCAAGTGGAGGCCAGGCTATCCTTGAGCCTGTTCAGAGGCCTTGAATCCACGTTTACTGAAGCAGTCACCACTGACCCTGGATACCCACTGCGTGCCTCCTCTTTTACTGGTAAGGGTAAGGACCAAAGGTCTAAGCACTCAATCAATCAATGTTTTATTTGTATAAGGCACCCTTCCAATGCTCAGGGCACTTTAACAGTACAAAAATAAAACCACACAGTATTACAGTTTAAAACCAGATAAAAACATAACAGTGCACACATTAATAAACTACTAAGAAAGCCTGGTTAAATAAGTGGGTCTTCAACAGCTTTTTAAAACCCACTACGGTCTGGCTCTCGTGTATGTGGCGAGATAGAGAATACCACAGGGTAGGTGCCATAAACGTAAACGATCTTCCTCCTGATTTTATTATGGATTCCCTGGGAATCTCTAACAATTCCTTGCCAGAGGATCGGAGTGAATGGGGGGCAGTAAGGACACAAGAATTCTTTCAGGTAGTAGGGTCCCTGCTCATGTAGGGCTTTGTAGGTCAGCAACACGACCTTGAAGGTAATCTGCCACTGTATTGACAGTCAGTGCAGTTCACGCAGGTGCTATGTGACTGGTCTAGAAGTTCCAGTTAACAACCTGGCCGTCGCGTTCTGTACTAGCTGCAGGCAGCGGATATCTACCCCCGGGATCCCTAGGTAAAGAGTGCTGCAGTAATCAAAACAACTGGTGACAAAGGCATGGACCAAGGTAAGAAGATCTTCAGGTGGGACCAGGTGCTTCACCTGGGCTATGTTCCTTAGATGGTAATAGAAAAATTTGACCACAGTTGAAACCTGCGCCCTCAGGGTCAGGCCTTCATCAAATACCATGAACAAAAGACATGTACAGGTGAGAATCATCAGCACTGCAATGAAAACTCAACCCGTACTGTCTTATAATGTCCCCTAATGGAAGCATGAACACCGTGAATAACATGGGGGACAGCACCAAGCCCTATGGAACCCCGCAGGGTAGCCCATGAGGTGCCAAGGAATAAATCCCTAATACTACTCTCTGGGATCTACCCTTGAGGAAAGATTGAAACCAACTGAGGACTGCCTCTCTCAGTCCACAGAAAAACCACAGGCGCTCCAGCAGCACCCCACGATCCACGGTGTCAAATGCTGCTGAGAAATCAAGATAGAATGGGCTCTCTGATATCTTGCCATCAGAAGGTCATTAAGTACCTGTACCAGGGCTGTTTCAGTGCTATGCATTTTCTGAAGTCAGACTGGAGAGGGTCGTGAGATATTGTGGTTGATTAAATGGTCCTCAGTTGCAGAGCCGACCACCTTCTCAATAATTTTCCTACAAAGGGCAAGTTCGAGATCGGTCTGTAGTTAGCTTGGCAGTTGGGGCAAGGGTTTTTTTTTTTTAAAGGGGCATACTATTGCCTCCTTTAAGGGATCTGGAAAGTTCTCTCTCCAATGAAATCCCCACTGTCCCAGCAAGGACCGGGCTGATAAGTTCTACACACCCCACTAGTAGGTGTGTAGGGCCCGGATCCAAACTACAGTAGGCTGGTTGCAGAGTCTGGATGATCCTCACTATATCCAGGACTATTGGCTAACTAACGGTGGACCAGGTCTGACAGGCATTAGTACCACCTGATTGATCCATGCAAGGCTCAATGGGAAGGTACTGGCTGATCTCATCCTTGATGGTGGACACCTTATCAGCAAAGAACTGCGCAAACTCCTCACACTGCATTTGTGACAGTGCTCTACCAGAGTGAAGACAGGTTGGATTGCACAGTCTGTCCACAGTCCAGAAGTGCTGGGCTGGTCTGTTCATTGCAGTAGCGTTTTCCCTGGACAGGAACTCTTGTCTTCTTATGGAAAATTGCTGATTGATAGGTCTGGTAATGAATGATCCATCAGTCTAAGTCTGTCCCCCTCCAGCTGAGTTTTCTGCCAGTGTTTTTCCAACCTTCACCCCTGTCTCTTCAACTCACGGATTTCCCCGTTAAACCAAGGATCACCCGGGTGAGAGGTAAGAGGGTGAACACGAGCAGGAGCAATGATATCCAAGGCCTCAGTAACAGCCCGATTATAGGCTGCCACAAGAGGCCCTGGATCAGTGCAATCCCCCTGGAAAACTAGAGAGGTCCAGCACCATCATTAGGCCTTCTGAGGCAACTCCTCTTAAAGGACGGTACTGTACCAACTCCTTTGGGGCAGGCCTATTTCAGGGGGCTGCGAAACTAAATGTCAGGACGTGATGGTCAGACTAACCGACTGGCTCCATCGCCACATCGGAGATCTCCATCCCCAGGTGGAACGCCAAGTCCAGTGAGTGTCCTTTCTCATGGATAGCAGTGGTGATAACCCGTGTTAGGCCCAATGAATCCATCAGTCGGAAGAGGTTTTGTGCAAGCAGCGAGAGTTCATCGTTGACCCAGGCATTGAAATCCCCCAGAACCAACCATCTAGGGGATCCCAATACCACCTCAGCGATGAAGTCCGCAACCTCCTTCAGGAACTCCCTCCCATCACCTGGTGGACGGTAAATGAGAAGGGTCCTGTAGCCTACACCTTCTCCCACTGGCACCTCCCTGAGACCCAGTTCCTGTGTAAAACAGGCGTCAACTCCCCTGCCCTGACGGTCCTCTCTCAGTTGATGAATCGCCGAGAAGCCAGCTGGAATGGCAGCCTTCAAAAGTGGGCCAGCACTATCGTCCAGCCAAGTCTCGGTGTTACAAGCCAGGTCACCAGATGCCACAAGATCTGCAACCACTGTGGTCTTATTTTTAATTGACCTGGCATTGCTTAACACAGCCCGAAAGGGACTGGGTTCCAGGGGTGGCCCCACTTCCTTTCTGACCAAGTCAGAACCCTTGGGTATGGGCATAAGACAAGGATAACCTCATTCCCATGTCCATTTCACCCCAGGGCACCTCCAAGTCCTCACTGTCCCAATCCGTCCCTCCTTTCCCATCCCCCGAGAGTTCCCGGACCCCCACTCCTTCCACTCCATTGTCTCTTCAAGATGCAAAGCACAGAATCTGAAGTAAACTTCAAATAAGAGTGGTGGATAATCAAATGGCGGGAGGTCCCTTAATCTTGAGGGGAGTACTGTCTGACTGTATTCCTAACTCCTCAGCACATAGCACAAATACTCATACACACCAGTATAAACTCAGTCACACCCCATTCACTCACCCTCCCACAATCTAATTCTTCTTAAAAACTCATACAAAATAAACATACCCTATTTTAAACCAAAATGAACCTTTATTTCAGTCACTTTCTGACCCTTGCAGTGCTCTCACCACTGTGGGGTAAACTTTAGGACCCCCAGCCCTCCCACAAGGCTGAACCTTAAAGTCAATAGAAGTCCTTGAAGCACTATAATCAGCTTATCAGGGGCCTTTACTAAAAGTATATTTCATCAGTTCCACATGTTCAGCAAGCAGTCAAAAACCAAATTTCAATTCCTGAGCCAAAAGCAGATAAAATAATGTTAGATGAAATTTAGATCCCCAGGCACTCTCACTACCTGGAGGATCCAAAATTAACCGAATGAGCATGGGCACTCTCACTGCCCAAAGCAGTAATCATTTAAATGAAGAAAATTAATTTTTTGAGACCTGACCATTTATTTTCGTATAAACTTCCTGGTAGACCGATCCTCCAGATGATACTCCAACTTTCCAGGTGATGACAACAGCCTGGAGGCCCTCGTTATGTGGGTCACCGCCCGAAAAATCTGCTCCCCACAACTACGACTCCCCACTGGCACGGCCCACCAGTCAATACCTGTGCAGAGCCTAGAGACCAGAAATCCACTGGCTGGCTCTCGCCAGTCTGGACTCAGCTTCCCGTGTAGGGGCAGACTCGCAAGGTTTGCTAATATAGGGTCCTCTGCTGTCCCGCCAAGGCTTTAGTTCGAAATTCAGCAGCCAATAATCAAACTCCAGATTGTTCGGCAGTGCTCCAAGATCACGACACCACCTCCTAAAATAAACGAAGGTTCTTGCGTCCTGTGGTGTAATCATCTCCACACAGGTCTCTCTAATCCAAAAACTCAAACCAAAAGCCAAATAGTCCCATGATGTAATCTTCTTGGGACACTATTCACACACAATTTCCAAAATTCACTCTCTTTGTCAATGGTCTCCTCTCTTCTCTTTCAACTCGTGCAACTCTCTCCTTTAAAATCTGCAAAACTAGCGGAGGGGCAACAGTAAATTATACACATTAAAAAGCATTTTTCCCATGATCAGAACGATAACGGATGCAGTCAAACGGCTCCAGTCCACACTGTGAAGACTGCTGAGTGACTCCTGGTAACGCTCTAAAGTTCAGCTTTACTAAATACTTTACTAAACACTAGTTCTGCTAATACCAATTCTTTAAGCTTTAAAATAAAAAGAAAAACATGGAGAAATAAAACAGACGAGGAGCCAGTACACTGAACTGGGCAGATAGAGCATAGCAGCATCCTTCACTGGAGTACTTCAAGTTTTTCCTCTTGGTTTTCACAACACAAATTAGGTGGAAACAAGCCTATATGCCAGTCCCACCCAGGGTGTGGTCAGTGACTGGAGGCCTTTCTTGTAGTCAGAAGCAGGCTAAGTCATGCCCTGTGTCACACCGGGCCAGAATTTAACCTACAGTACTTCCGCTGTCTATCGCCATTAATTTCCGCTTAAACAACTCTCTCCACCTGGGTCACCAGCGTTCATGTATTGGCAAGAGCCACCTGCTGCCCCAAAGGCATCCAAGGTGGTCACTCAGTGCTTCCTCTGCCACCCTACGTTTGAGGGCCCAGGTGTAGGACTTCAGCCTTGATCATTAGCATGCTAAGTTGCAACACTTACACAAAGCCATCCGGCAGCCCAAAAAACTATTTTTAAACACCTTTTGTTTGTTTTAACAGAATGTTAAAGTGATTTATAATGTGTTAAATGGTACTCACAGGTATGTCTTTATAGTATATTAATGTCACTTCTTAATCGTTAGGGTCCAGAAATGTTATGTTTATTAGTTACCTCACTTAAAGCAAGTGTAAGGGCTTGGTTATGCAGTGAGAAGATGCTGACGAATTTTATTGATCATGTTCTAGTAATTATTGGCCAAGAAAGGGACACTGAGCTGTGATGACTCATTTCCAGGTGTACCCTGGGGGTGGGTGAGAGTGAGGGGCTGTCACATGAGCCTGTTTTGTTGATGGGGGAATGCTGGCCATGAAACTGTGGAAACTTGCTTCTTCTTTTCCAAGAAGTGGAATGGAATCTTTAACATCTACCTGGGCAGTGACTGAAGATGAGCAAAAGGGACCATGGTTTAACATCTCATCTGAAGGACTGCACCTCAACAGTGCAGCACCCACCTCATACCACACTACAGTGCCCTGGCCAATAAACCCAAATCAGTTCTAACCCCTTACTAGCATCTTCAGTTTATCAGTACTGTTTTGGATACAGCTGAAGTGTAGACATTCCTTCCAGGCTACTGTGCCAGCACTTTGATAGCCCAGGTACTTTCACCATCCAGGTCCCTGTGAGATCTACATTCTGGCTCCTGGGCCTCATGGCGTCTGCCATTGTGACTGCTCCCATGGTGTACTTCCACATATGCATTCCCCAGTGGATTCTTCATACCCAGTGGGTCCACACTTTCCAGTCTCTGGATCACCCTGTTCTAGTCATAAGCCCCTTATGGCTTGCTGAAGATCCTGACAGACTCTTCCAGCAGGTTTGTTACTAACTCCCACAAGTGGGAACTCCTGGATGGCATGTTCAGAGACCTCTTTTCACATTGAGATCCCCCGAAGTAGGACCTTTTTGCATCCCCACGCAATGAAAAACTGCCACATTTTTGCTCACTTACTTTAGGGCCTGGAGTTTTTGACAGGGTGCATTGTCCCTCTCCTGAAAGGGAAGGTTTCTGTATGCTTGTCTCTCTAGTCCCTCTGATTCAGCAGGTGTTGGTCAAGCTTAGGACAAATGGGGCTACAATGATAATGGCAGCCCCTTCTGCACATATTTGTTTCTCTGACTGCAGTGAAACGTCTGTCCTGCCCCCAGGAGTGGGCCTGCTGTTGCAGGGCAGTGGTAGTCTGTTGCTTCTGGACCTTCCGTCCCTACAGTATCAAGCCTGGCTTCTGAGGATGTAGAACTGTCCAGCTTCAGGGTCTCCTGGGCTGTTTCAGAGGATCTGCTGGTGACTCATAAACTGTCTACCTGGCACTGTTACTCCCTGAAAAGGAAACATGGCAGTATTTGTGTGCTTCTAATCCCCAGGATCTGCTTTCCTGTCTGGTGCAGCCCACTTGAACAAAATGTTGTCCTTATCATACTCAGGCTTCCAGTACACTTCTGTGAAGGTACACCTTTTGGTCAGTTTCACCTTTCATGCCCTCATAGGGGCAAGATTGTGGGCCCAGTTAGAGGTGTCCTACAGGTTCCTCATTGGCTCTTACATCTGCATCACCTCCAGATAGATGAATGTTTGGGCAGCCAATGTTGCCTCAGAGGCAGCACTTTGGTTCACTTATTTGTGCTGTGCACTAATGTAAATTAATCACTAGATCCCAGAAGCTGTAATTCACTGATGTGCCATATTGCTGGCACAGAGGAAATGTCAACAGGCTATTAATCAAGGGAACCACAAGTTTTAATCCAGGCAAGAACTCTTTCTAGCAAGAGACCAAGTTGAAATCACAACAGGGACTTAAAAGTATACATTTTGAAACACATTTTATCAGTTGGACTTTCACCTGAGTGGTGATCCATGGCAGTGTGGAGTTACAGTAGTAATGAGGTTGTGAGAAAAAAATAAGTGCATCAGGAAAGTAGCCTTGGAGGCAGACTGGCCTCAAAACTGACATTAGTTGCCTGACCAAGCCTCCTTGGTGGCCCCCACTCTGTAGGCCATTTCTGGTGTGGAACCTTAACTTTATTCTGGAGACTCTTTCACAGGCACCTTTCGAACTTTCTTCCACTTGTGATATGCATTTCCTAGACAATACTTATTCTGGTGCTAATTTCCTCTGCTCAGAGAGTTTCTGAGTTAACAGACTTTGGGCAGGAATCACATGTACCTTGTGTTTTAACAGGCTCAGGTGTCCCCATACCAAGTTCCTTTCTGTGATGGTTTTTAAGTTCACGCTAAACCAGACCTTCCACCTTCCTGTGCCTTTTCCTTCCCCTCAGAATGTTGGAGAAGTTGACCTGCATTCTCCTGATGTTTGTAGGCCTTGACACTTCTGTTTGGACAATATGAAGGACTGCACAAAAGTACTATTTTTTGTTTCTTTCAACCCCAGGATGATGGGAGACCTTGTCTCGAAGCTGTTCCTTTCCAAATGGTTAGCATCATGCATTTCTTTTTGTTACTAGAAGCACAGTAAGGAGGTTCTTCGTCCTGTCCATAGATATGCTACCCATGGCATGGCCACCTCTGTGATTTGTTTTTATTCATTCTCGGCAGTTGGTATACGGTCTGCAGCCACAGTAAGTTCTGTCCACAGTTTCACAGAACACTACAGTCTGGATCTGGAGCCCTGTAGACAGACTGGCTTCGCCTTGACATCAGGGCCTGCTGTCTTAGGGGTCTTATTCATCTCTCCAGCCTTTCTTCCATTTTCTTGTTTTGTACTTCTTCAGAATTGTTCCAAGATTGTGGCACTATGAAGAGAGGTGCCGTTAAAGAAGATAGTTTTGTTCCTTACCTACCAGTAATAGTAGATCTTCAAGAAAATTTCCACCATAAAGCCTAAGCACACTCTCTCACCTATCCCTTCTGTATTTCAGGTGGCATGCTGTGGAAGATGTGCCTGTTACTGCCCACTTGTTCTTCTCCCATTCTGTGCCCTTTCAAATTGGCTTTTTCTTTCCAGAACCACAGTCTTACAACTGCGAGCTTGTCTCCAGTGGGACACTGAGGAGGTAAGGGGCCACCCATGTTATATAGGTGGCACTCGTGTACATCACCATGAGTGGCCCCAGCAAGGCAAAAGTTGCTGCATGGTCCTGATGCCAGTGACTTCCAAAGGTGTGGCTCTATCAAGTTTCAAGTTTGTTTACTTTGGATAAATTCACTGAGCAAGCTCATTTACAGTGATGTCCCATCATATAAAAGAAGATACGAGTTGCATATAAAATACATAAATGTACATACAATTTAAGAAAAGTTTAAGTAAATTAACAGTAAGAACTTAGCAGCATACATCAGCACACAGTATATTACAAGAAAGTCATATTTACACATATTGGCCCTAAGTGCCCCATATTGTGGGATGACTACATTTCTCACAGTAGGTAGTAACAGACAGGAACCAAGTCTTCATAGCTGCTTGGAATGGAAATTTTGCATCCTTCAAACCATATCTAGCTAGCAAGGAATTCCATTCATAGGTGATCATATGGCTATAAAAATAAGTAGCCCTTAATGTGTTGGACCTTGGGATTACCAGCTCCTCTCCACTGACTCTAGGGAGGAGATTCTCTTGAAGATCTACTGGTAAGTACAACAACTTAATCTGTTTTGTGGTAGATACCAGTAGTGTACTGATACAGTACCCTTTGTACAAGCAGACCCTCAAGACTTGCTAAGTTGTAGTATATGGACTGCTTTATAAATGTTTTCCATTACTGGGTCTCAGCCCAGTGCCTGCAATGGCTATAGCATTTACTTTTGCTGAATGGAACCCGTGGGAAACATTTGGGGTTCTGTCTTCCTTTTGAAGATGTATCAAATAAGGGCAAATCAGCCATACTGCTTTGTGATTTTACCCCTTGTTAATGAACTGTAGTGGAGTAGAATATACTTATTTAGAAAATGGCAATGTAAATGCTAGCATCCTGATTGGCTAGCACAGTTACATTGCCGGGTGGCTATTTAGTGATAGAGCCCTGTGAAAAACAAGAGCCAGTTTGGGGTGACCCATTACAAGAAGTATGCTTGGGTACCCTGAATTTTCATTCTTACCAGCTGCCATTTTTTTACCCTTGCTTAACGAGCAAAAGACCTCTTGCCCCCAACCTGACTTTATGTGGCACAAAGAAAAAGTCCTGCCACTTGCCGCATAAGACTGCTTTGGTAAAGAAAATTAAAATAATAGAATGAGTCCTACCAAAAAACTCTTTGCCACCATTGCCGAAGTCTGGCTTGGCACGGTGCTGAAGTTCCCCTCGGTCAGTGGCGCTGTTAATCCCCGCTCGCATTCAGCACCCACCACCTGAAAAACAAATGAAACAACAAAGGCAAACCTTGCCTGTATTTTGAGAAATAAAAAAGAACTTTGAGGTATTCTATCAGTCTTTACTATACTTCCGGTTTTACGAACGCCTGGGGTAACGGCTCATCTCCCCAAGTCCACTGCTTCAGTAAACAACAAGAAAAAAAGAAAAGGAAACAGGCTGCAAACATAAATAAAAAAACTAGCCAAAAAAAAAAGTTTGTTGCAATGCAAGCCCTATGTGCCAGTGGTGGTGGTGGTGGGGGGTAACCATGACAACTAAATACGGACACCTGCGGTAATGTCTAATCTCCTAAACAACAAAGAAAAAAGAAACAGGCTGCAAACATAAATTAAAAAAAAAATGGACAAAAAAAGGTTTTTTTTTTTTAAATGCAAGCCCTGTGTGTAAGTAGGGGGGGGTAACCATGACAACCAATTAAAGTACTCATAGCTACAGAACCTCAACTAAGACAAAACTCCTTAGTTAAAAAATAAAAAAAAAAACAGGCAGAGGAACTATGTTTTTAACAAAACAAATAAAATACTAAATATATTTTACAATTTACCGTGAAAATGACTTTTTTCATGCATGTAAAATACAGTGGGACATTTTCTAAGTGCAATAATACCCTCCAGGGTGGGCGGTATTGGGCAATACTGGATCTTCCTACAGCACCGGGCCTCATTACACCCCTGGGAGGTCTGGTATTGCTCCATACTGCCCACCCCGCTGGGTATTATTGCTTACTTAGGATACAGTCAGATGACTGGCCAGCCCAATGGCATAAGAGTGCTGAGACACTGGTGCATTATCTACTGGCATGCCAGTGACCCAGGTTTGAAAATGGACCTGGTCACTTAGGGGTCATTCAGGGGGAAAAAGGGTTGAGCATCCCACAAGATGCGGTTGTCCGCTGGGGAGGAAGGTCTGCTAGCCCCGCCGCGATACTGCCACCTGGGTGACCACAGCTGGTAGTACAAGCAGAGCCACTGAGGGAGGGCATCTTGTGAATGAGACCCATCCGCTTGCGTGCATTACTTTCAATCCTTGCCTGCCAAATGCCCGAGGGTAAGGTAGAAAACCGGCGGAAAAAGCAGAGGCTATGAGGGATGACACCACACTCCCTCCATGCATCGTCTACTGGGCTGCATGCTACAACATCCCTTACCTAGCCTCCTCCCAGGAGTGGGGTCCCTGGAGGGGGTCCTTACTATGGGGTGGGAAATCCATAAGGCACTGTAATGGCAGAGGGATGCTAAGCACTAGAAATGATGGGTGACAGGATTGGGGAGATTAGCAGGCAGATGAGGGTGGGGGCGGCTGAGGAGGAGGGAAAAAAAAAAGACGCAGCCAGGTGAGTTGAGGCTCATTTTCAGTGACTTCTCATGTGCAGTTACGGTACATTTTCCTGGATTACATATTTATTTTTTTAATTATTTTTCACTTCAATCTCTTGTTCACAAGATCTCCCTCAGGCGAGACCCCCTCAATCAGCTCCTACTGTCCTGCCTGAGACCCCCCAACCAGGGAATCAGGTGCTGGATCTCCACTCCAACTGTGTGAACATTTGCTTTTTTAGGGAGTGCATGCTGTCTTGGAACTGTACTCCACTCCAGTTCCAATGAGCCCCGACCAACACCCCAGCTTCCTTACACCCTGAGGCAGGGTCACCAACTCCTACCTGGTGCTTAATCTGTAATCCAGACAGCTGCGGCCTGGGAGTGGAGAGAGAATCTGGGAGAGCTGGTCAGGTTGGATCCGGCGATGAGCATATAGGCCGGTCCGTCGTCATCCTTCTGAGTGCCGGGGTGTTTTCATAGAAACATAGAAGTTGATGGCCGATAACGACCACAAGGCCCTTCCAGTCTGCCCATTTCTTTTTCTACCTTATGAATGTGCTATCAGCCTTTGCTCTGTCAATGGCCTATCTATTCATACTCATCTGTATTGTTCCCTTAAGCCTACCCCATGCATGTCTGAAGCCCTGCACTGTATTCGTATCCACCACTTCCTGAGGTAGGCCATTCCGTGCATCCACCACCCTCTCTGTGAAAAAGAGCTTCCTCACATTACCCCTTAATCGGACTCTCTCTAATCTCATGCTGTGTCCTCTTGTCCTGCTATTTTACTTATATTATAACATCTTGGATTCTTTCACCTTGTTAATGTCCTTAAGGTGTTTGAATGTTTCAGTCACATCACCTCTCTCCCTTTTTTGCTCTAGAGTATATATACTGAGCTCCGTTAATCTGTCCTCATATATATTCTGTTGCAGTCCCTGCACCATGTTGGTTGCCCTTCTCTGGACTGCCTCAATTTGGTTAGTGGCCTTGTGAAGGTGTGGCCTTTAGTACTGCACACAGTACTCCAGATGGGGCCTAACCAATGTCTTTTAAAAAGGGATTATTACCTCCCTCTTATGACTTGTGATATCCCTACTAATACACCCCACATCCCCCTAGCCTTACCTACTGCTTTAGTGGACTGCTTGGATGATTTCAGGTCATCTGTGATGGTGATGTCCAAGTCTCTTTCTTCCCTTGTGACTGCCAGGAACTCTCTTCCCAGCCTATAGGTGGCTTCAGGGTTTCTCTTCCCTATGTGCATGATCCTCTTTTTCCATGCCCCCCCCAAGGCACAGATGTGTATTGACGTCCAACGCACCCACACGCAGGACGTCCATCGACAGCTTCCCCACTCCAAGAGACCTTTTGGCTGTTGTGCTCCCAGTCTTCACCAGGAGTCACTAACTCTACCGATCCATGCCCTCTTCCCTCCCAGTAGAGGAGAGCCATCCTTCGGATGCTCAATCCTCTCCTCCCCATCTGACCTCTGGTGCACAGAGCTTGCTTCTGAACTCAGGTTGCCAGCGTGGCACAAGGTAAGGCAAATGCCTCTGCCCTCAGTACCACTGTGTCGGCCCTCCAGGGTTACATATTAACAGTCAATATACTACTAACAAAACAATGCAGGGTAACTATTATGGCATCTAGGCAATTAGAACAGTACAGGTAAGTGCAGATACATTTTACTAACAGAGTAACTATTACAACAATTTACAGAAATGAAGTATTAAAGTGAACAGTACTGTCAATGGTTACAGCTTGCACAATACTGTATGTGCTGGCATAGAAATAATAAAGTAAAAAAAGGGGGTTCCCTTCCAAAAAAAAACACCCAACTATGCTGTCAGACCCCTTATGATCTGCGAGGTACATTTTGTAGCACTTTTTTCTAAAAACATTGAAAAAAATTATCATATAAAAAATGAAGGACAGCCCTTTACAGTCCCTGTTTAATTCAGTCAGGCAAGGCCTCTGAACTCTACTGAATATGTGCTTTTTTTCTGGCTGTCCAGATTATTTCACAACTGTTGATTTTACAGTAGGCCAGGTTCTTCTTTAGTACGATATGCGCCTGTCTGTAACTTGTTTCGCCTGAGCTTTTCTGCTGTAATTGTCTGTGTCACACCAGGAACTAGTGCACTTAGACAAAAGACAGCTAACAATAAAACAAAGAAAACCTGTTTGTTTCACACACCCTCAGTTTGTGATAACCGTGCAAACCACTCAAGCCTTCAAGGTTTGTGAGCCATCACAATCTCCAGTATGTCAAAACAATAATATTCCATTATACACAGTCCCCATAAATTATTTTGTATGGGCACATAGTATAAGGTAATGAAATGCTCAGGGTAATTTGTTACTGCTATTAAACCGGTTGGAGTTGCAGCCAAAACAGTATTCAACTGCCATTTATTTATTTATTTAAAAATAGTCATCCATCCAAATTAACAGTAGCACACAGTTATCATTTTGAATAAAAATTAAATTTTAATCCATTTTTGTGTTTTTTTATTTGGGGGGGTGGAATAAAAGTTAAAATAGGATGGTTGTTTAGGAGAATGTACAAGTCTGACAACATCGGCATAGAGTAATATTCTATTATTAAAAAAGCCAAAACATTGCCATCTGTATGGTACTATGTATTATTAAAGGGATAGATAGAAAAAGTCCAGGAAGCTAACTGGCTGGGTAGTTCAAACTGTGATTACATCTTGTTATAAATTCACAGCTGTAAAGTACCTGTAGCACAGCAGCCTAACTGTTTACCTTGCACTGAACTGCCAGCACTCTCCTATGATGTCCTCACATGAAATGGCTTCCCTGGTATCACCTGTATTTTCCCTCATACAGAAGCTCCTACATCTTTTCAACATGCACAGGTTGAAACCTGGCTCTCGCCCAAGACCACTGATGCAGTGGTGGCCATGGATGGCTACACCATGTTCAGACAGGACCATCAGAGGTGTTGGTTGCAAGATCTCTCTAAGGAGAGAGATCTGAGGTCAAATACTGCCTAGCAGCCTGCTTACCAGGGAAGCGCAAGTCCTAAACATAAAACTGACCACAGGCCAACAAAATAAAACTCTACTGTTATCCATGATATATATATATATATATATCCCCTGGTAAGCAAACAGATGGCCTTGAACAATTTATCAGCATCCAGGAACAGCACAGGCACAACTGGGAACATATAGTAGTTGGAGACTTCAGCATTATCTGGCAATCCCTGGATGCATCAACAGTTAAAGACCAAATATCTGGTCTCTACCTCACCCAGATGGTAACCCAGGCCACTAGACAAAACTATCAAACGGGTACTAGTTCACTCATAGATTGGCTCCTTGTCACCTGCCTGGAATATATCACAGAGGTCTCTGTCTTACCTGACTCCTTCAGTGACAACTCCCCAGTTATGTGCACCTGGACATATAGTTTCACCAAACCGCCTCCTAGTTCTCCAGAAATCGTTCCCTGCTACCAGGCCAATTGCAGCCCTTTAAACAGTATCTTAGACTGGCTGACCGGTCCCTGCTTGATAGGACTGAGGACGGAAACCAAGTCCTCTAATACTTCCGCCAGGTCTTTACAACTGCCTGTGACATATTCGCCCCTCTTAAAACCAAAAAAGTAAGAGGGACCGCAAACCCCTGGCTCTCTGGCTCCCCCTCCTGGATCCCATGCACCTCAGAGATAACCTTTGGCACAAGGCCAAGGCTACAGGCAAGATGGTTGACCTCACAGATTATAAGGCAGCCAGAAATAAATGCACAAAGCTTATTCGATTGGCAGAGGCTTCATACTATAGTGATCTCCTCAGCAGAAGCTGGGGCCACGGAAGGGAACTCTGTTAAATCCCTCACAGGCAAGGTGTCCAGGGTACTACCGGATCTGATAGTAACAGCGTCTGGGACACTTCAGGAGCTGGGTGAAATAGCTAATGCGTTTTAGTGTTGCATTCATCGACATTAGCTAAGTACTGCTAAGTGACTACCTCTCCTGTTCACCACCAGGACAGCACACCATTGTGAGTGAACCCCCGCAGACAAACACCGCTTCTCCACCATATTACTTCTGGCTTATATCCAAGAATGAGACCATAAAGTATGTCAAGCGAGTCCAAGGGAAGACAAGAATGGGTAGTGACTTTATAGACATGAAGATGATTGCCGTTACACTAAATGAAGTAGCAGGCCCACTTACCAAAGTTTTCAATGCCTCCTTATGAATGGGTGTGTTCCTGGATAGTTGGAAGGAAGCTCTTGTCACCCCTGTCATTAAAAGCGGTGACAGGACTAACCTGTCTAACTATAGGCCCATCTCATTATTACCCCCCCTTTACAAAGCTCTGGAATGGGTAGTCTCGGACCAACTTACAGAGTACCTTGAAAAACATAACCTACTCGGCAAACAACAGCATATATTTCGTAAGAAACACTCCACACTTAACACCCTGGTTGACTAAACCTCCCAGCTTTTATGATGCCTTGGATGCTGGTCACGCGGTGGGGTCTCTCTTTATAAACCTCACAAAAGCATTTGACACTGTAAACCATCATCTCATTAACAGTCTTCTAGCCATTGGCCTGTCTGTTGACACTCTAAAATGGTTTCACAGCTGCCTACCTCGGTGGATGCAACAAGTGAGAATTAACAGTTAGCTCTCCAAGCCATGGACAGTGAGCCTAGGAGTTCCCCAAGGGTCAATTCTGGGGCCACTTCCCTTCAGCCTTTTTATCAGTTCCCTGCCTTCTGCCTGCCCAGCATGTATTGTGCTTTATGCTGATGATGCAGTCAACTCACTACCAGGTATGGATTTGACCCTGATCTCCTCTGACCTCCAAACCAATTTCCAACTCCTGAAAACATGGTTCATTCAGAATAAATTAATGCTCAACTATAAAAAGACCAAGTGCATGCTATTCACAGTACCACAGACCAAGAAAACGTATGGAACGCTGCTAGTACGGAGACGTAAGGGGCGGATACACTGGAGCAAGTAGTTAATTTTAAATACCTGGGTGTACATCTGGATGACACCCTTACCTTCATTACTCACATAGACCAGATCATTAATTCAGCACACACGAAGCTGGGTATCCTTTATTACCACTGACTATCAATGACTAAGGAAGCCTTGCAACTGGTCACGAGTAGTTCGATAATCTCCACCATTGATTATGGGCTAGTGATCTATGGGGCTGGCTCCGATACTGCATTCAAAAGGATCAGAACCTTACTTAATAAGGCCTACCATTTGGTCCTGGAGGCCAACTACATGACCCATACTTGTACCTTATACCAAGAGACTGGGTGGCTCCCCCTGCATCAAAGGACACAGTATCAGACCTGCCTTCTGGCTAAAAAAAATCAGTGCTCAGACTTCTGCCTGAGTCAACCGTTAACCTTTTCAAAAATATACAACCCATCATCAGCACCAGAAACGCAACCAAAAGGGGGGGTCTTGGTGCCTTTTAAGTGCATCCTGCTTGCCCAGAGATCCCTGTCCTTCCGGGGTCCCAAGTGGTTCAGTGACCTCCCACCCGCCCTTATTGAAGCTGGAAAGATCAGCCACTTCAGATCTGGGCTTCGTGCCCACCTAACACATGAAATGCCTGTGATTGCCCTGCCAAGACTAGACCTAGTCCTATGATAATCCTCACCCTCTCGCCTTACACCTGTGCCCATTACGCATCCCACTACCCTATCCCCCTCCCTCTTTATTCAGCCTCAGGTTCTCCACACTCTCCCCCAATTCTACTCCCTCTCCCCCTGTTACCACGTGACAAAGCTAACTCTGGTGGCATTACTCTCCAACTTGCTGGCACTGTTACCTGGGATCTTCATTCCCTAGGCTGCACCTTGTACTTAGCTCAACATATTGAACCACACTCAGAGTTGTTGTTATAGCACTTTGAAACTATACAATGTAACCAATTTGTTGTCTCTGTATATACTGTACTCTGCTGTTCATGTGCACCATTCATTCCTTGTAACCTTTGTTATATCCTATGTACCTGATTGACTTAGAATCTGTGTGGCTCAGTAGGTAGCACACTCACCTCTGAGGCCAGGAGATCAGAGGGCTGTGGGTTCAGTTCCCACATCTGGCACTTGGATTAATATCCCAGTACTGACACTGTAGTGCAGCATGAGAGGGGTGCTGCACTTCTGAGGGTGCTGTCTTTCGGATTAGACGTTAAACCGAGGTCCCATCTGCCTGGATTGGTGGTAGTTCAGGTGGATGTTAAAGATCCCATGGCACTTATCGAAAAGATTAGGGAATTTCCTGGTGTCCTGGCCAAATTTCCCTCATTCACTAAAAATACCACCAACAGCTTAATCTGGTTCAAGATCAGTTGGCATTCATCTGTATCCCCCTTCCCGGGTTGTGCCTGAAAATAGGCAGGATTTGTCTAGTGCACTTACCCGGTCAACACAAACTAAATAAATAAATGAGCCCTTGGCTCAAAGGTATCAATCTGAATCTGAAATAAATAAACAAATAACATACACACACACACACACACACACACACACACACACACACACACACACAGCTCATGTAGGGGGAAACCAGCACTTTTCTCCCATGTTCCTCCCAGTATTGGCTGTGCTCGCACACAGCCTCACTGCTGCAACAAGAGCTAGTTTCCTGGCCCAGACACAGAGGTCACTGTGGTGGCAGAACCTTGTTGCTAGCTCTCCCCGGCCAAGATGCACTGCCATGTGGCAGCTGTCTCAGCCGCCTAGCCTGACATCTAATAGGATGCACGGAGTCCGTTCCCCAACTTGGATCATCTGCATGGCAGTAGGATGCATGACATGCGGTTGCTGGATCATCAAGGCAGCTTCCAGTTTACTTTTTCAGGCACACTGGACCTCAAACTTTCCTAAAGGTAAAATATCTTCAAAATAAGCCATTAAATGAAATTGATTACACTTAGTGCAGTCCTACCATGCAGGCACTAGTTTCTGCACTTTTATTTATTGTTTTTTAATTTAATACTGTATTTATTTAAGTTTCATCCCATGATGATCTAATCTCTTTTTAGAAAGCCAAGTTCCTCTAGGATGGCTACCAGTAGGGCAGACACAGAATCCTGAGGCGTCACCTTTAGGATTCAAAAGCAGCACTGTCTTGCATGCATGCAAATGAGGAGGGACATTCCATTACAGCAGATTCTAAGCAGTTCACTGAAACATGACTCTGTTTTCAGTAGAACTGTAGCTCTGGAATGGGCATTCAAATATGACAGCTGCTTGTTGAGAGCAACTACACACCTCTTTTGCAAATACTTGCCTTAGTCATTTGAATGAACTAGTTCACCATTAGAAAGTACTGAGCATTTTTAAAGGTGCCTGACTACCATTTTTTTTATATATATCTGAAGGAATTTTTTCTTTGTCCATTTGCTAGTTAGAAGATTTTTCACCTAACTATACTTGTACTAGATGTAATGTTTGGAACAGTACTGGACCTGGAAGCTGACATATTTAATTCTCTTCCCTGTAATGCCTCATCAGCATTATGGCTGCACAAATTGCTGTGTGACATCATAAATGACTAAGAGTCAGTATCCTTTTGCCAGATTCATCATTAGTGATGTCACAGCCCATTGGATCACAGTGTTTATGTAACCCCCAGGTGGCGCTATCCCAAGGGCTACTACCCCTGCCTGCATAACTGCTAACAGGTTAAGGGGCCTAGGTCCAATGGCGGGTGCTTCCACCCAGAGGTCGGGGTTAAGACAGTCTGGAATGATTTGGTCACAACCCTCTGGGTCACTGCAACCCCCCTTTCTTCCCACTAGTGCCCCACACAAGTTACCAACAGTACCTTTACAATATACACTTACCCCCAGGATTGGTAGATCAACTTGACTCTGGGGACCCCCTGTAAAGTAAGATGCAGTAATACAATAGCCACTGTACAGTATTTCAGCACAAACACGCAGTATACTTTGCAAAACAACCAAATCTGATTTATTTAGGGGGAAATAACAAGGGCAGGGGGAAATCTAGTTAATTAACTTAATCACTGTACTGTTTCAGAGCACTGTGCACAGGCTAAGGTCCCTACGAGTCACTGTCACTGGGTACCCAGGCAATAAGGGGCTAGCCAAGTTCGGCGCAGCTGGTTGGGGCTCTGAAGATGAAAAACAACTGTATAATACCCACATTTGTAATCCGGAGCTGGTAGGCTCAGTTTGTGTAGCCAGAGAGGGAAACAGATGAACACTTGCAACTCAATAGATGAGTTGGCAGGGAGCTACCCTGACATCTACTCACGACTCTTGTGGTAGGATCCCTTTCACATTGCCCAGGGACACAGGCCTGTGATCAGAACACTCCACACACATTTATATGTAAAAGAAGGTTACCATACCAGGCAGCTGCTTTATATCCTGACCGCACTCACTGCTAACCCGGGAAGTCACGGCGCAGCTTCACTTTTCCTGACAGACCGAGCGTGATGAAGCAGATTCTCCAGTCTTCTACAGAGTGAGCCTGGTAGTTGGCTGCAAAACTGCACAGCCTCTTCTGATAGCAGCACATGGCGGATTCAGTCCGGATCACCTCGGCTAACAAGCCGCCCGACTTTTGGCCTTCCATACGCACTTCCCACGCGAAAACTTAACAGCGCAGAAGCCCGGAGCACCTTCCTAACTCACAGCCACAACGATGCTGCCTTCTCAGCCGTTGGGCAGGGAATCACACTTCGGGCGCCACCCGATCCGATTGGAGGGCTTCAGATGCCAGTCTCCTCTACCTTCCCCTATTGGTGCAAAAAGGCGCCAAACTCCTAGACTTCACTTCCCAGAATCACTGGCCATACTCCCCATTGGCAGCCGGCTCCCGAGAGAGTCCTAGTCCTGGTTGGCTGCTCAATACTCCATTTTAAGCACCCCTCCCTCCTGATTGGATCCAGGCGGCAGTTCTGATCCAAAATGGAGGGGCCCACCACATAAAGTCCCAGCTGCAAGAGAAGCAGGTTAGATAAAGTACATTTTCAAATACCAATTCAACATGTATTACATCAACAAGTACAGCCCAAGGAAGTGCCTGCTTTGCCTGCTTAGCAACGCAAAACGGGCATATTATCACGCCGAAATGACTCAGCAGGAGAACACACATAGCCCTCCCCAGCAGACTAATTGGGTCTGGCGAGCTGGCAACTCTTAGAGTACTAGAGCGTTTAGGAAACCCCCATTTGCAAGGGGGTTACATTTATATGAGACATGAAGAGGGATGTTACTAGATAAGTTAGCTTCCAGGTATAGTGCAGTTCTGTGAATCTCACCTAGTGGTAAAAAGTACAAAATCCTCCCAACTTATCTGCATACGCAATGCTAACGTTTCTAATTTTGAATTGTAATTAAATCCTGTTTATTACTTCTACACATTTAAAAAAATATTAACTATGTATTGCTGAAAACCAATGTAATTTCTTGTAACTTCTATCCTCTATATTGTTTATGTGTACGTATA
This sequence comes from Neoceratodus forsteri, assembly GCA_016271365.2. NCBI lineage: Eukaryota > Metazoa > Chordata > Ceratodontiformes > Ceratodontidae > Neoceratodus > Neoceratodus forsteri. The sequence continues at coordinate 866,277,694 of CM057452.1, read as the reverse complement.
ACTTACTCAGGAAACCTCTGTAAATGAGCATGTCACTCAAAGGACATTTGACAAAATCAGTACACACAATACTGTACCAATAAATCACCAATTGGTAAAAGACAAAAAGAACATTGCTTCTAAAGCATATAAAAGTAACTACTTTCTAGTGGCTGCTAATTGACAATTCATATTTTCTGGCTGCTGTTATTGGTAGCACTAGCTTGTTAACTTCTTTGATGATGTTTAAAGGCATTGCTTTAATATTACAGTTGTGATATCAGACATGAAAATCCTACAATTCTGGCAATGTTTCTGCAAGATTACAAGGGATTTGTCAGACATTACAGGAGAATAAACATTTTGGTGCATACCATAATGAATAAATAAATTATATCTTTTCTCACAGGAAGGAAGAGACTCAGTCACAGTCTAGATAAAAATAACTGCTATTTCAGTGGGTAATACCACACAGTGCACACAGAAAGCCTCTTTTCCTCCTTAGAACATATTGCTGACACAAACGAAGACTATCCTAACGGGAAATTTGGTGCGTAACTATTGTCACAGGCAGCAGCTATTTCCTGTAACAGTAGTCTTCAAATTTGGAACCTTAAGTTATGTTGGTTACAGCGTCCTAGATTCATGAACATTGCATCCACTGTTAACACTTTCTGTGTCCACTTCTGTCGGCAGGCAGCAAGGCATGGGCTGTCACCCCAAGCTAGGACAGATATAAAAGTCTGTGAGTATGCGAGAACACCCTCTATCCATACACCACAGTCTTTTACTTCTGCCTAGTAGCTGGAACAACTTCTTGCCTAGCAGGGAATCTCTTTTTCTTTTTTTTTTTCCTCTTGCAGTTCTTTTTCTGCCTTTTTGGATTTGCTTCCTGCACTCCCAAGCAGCTGAAAAAAACATGGCCATGGGTCCTGACTTGCTGCTGGTGACAGAACAGTAACCCGGGGCTTCAGTTCCAGATGGACTGCCATGGCCTCCCTCCGTCGATGCCAGGAGGCAAAATTCACCTCAGCACAGGTAGGGGATGAGCATTTGTACTTGGGCTATTTGAGAGGTAGAGAGACAGCCCCAGAGTCTAGTTGTCTCTAAGGTTCAGCATTTGTGAGGGTGGGTGCCAGCACCTAAGACCTTTTTTTTTTTGTGTCAGTGCCATTGCCAGTGTACTTTGCATGGCAGCCATCTTATGCACAGTTGCGCTTGCCCTGTTTGACATCAGTGTTATCTTGGGCTTGGCTTAGCCTTCATGAACCCAATTCAGCAATGTGCCATTGAACAACATGGGAGATTGCTGAATTGGGTATATGAAGGCAAAGTAAACTGGTATTAATGCTGGAGGTAGTTTTCGTGAACATTGTCCAGGGCATCTTCCATACTGCTCCTTGTCTGAGGTAGCCTTCACCAAACTTTGGTAACTGACTTTTGTTTCCTGGTTTATTTATCAAGGATAACCTAGCTGAGATGAATTATCACACTTACAAACTGTGCTGCTGTGGCTGTTGCCCAGTTATACGGCTGGAACAGCAGCACAGGGAGGAGGGGACAGTAAGTGCCTTGCGAGTATGTGGTTGTAATGAATGTGAACCTGGCATTTGTTGTCTCACAGCCCTGCCTCTAACCAGGGGTTCAGTTAATTTATTTTTAGTGGAAGTCTGAAACTTCCATGAGTCAAAATGTGGAAGTAATTCCAGTTTTTTTATTTTTATTTTTATTTTTGTACTTTATCCACCTCCTGGGAGATCCCCGACAGACGGCTTAGGCCCTCCAGATGGAGGGACACTCTCTCTGTCCTGCCAGCACCTGCCGACCCTGGTATTTCCCCCACAGTGGGGCCAGGAAGGAGGCGGTGCTACCCCCAGACCCAATCCAGAAGCCAGGGTCAGCCCTCTGGTGCAGCGGCCATCATTGAGCACCTGCCAGGGCACTTCTCATTTTCCATTTTCTCTCGTCCCCCTCCCTACCGACGCTGCACGTCAGAAACGTGCCTCCTGAGTCATACTGTCCTCTGGCTGCTGCCAGGGTTCAGTTAGCAAGCTGGACAACAAACCTCCCTCCCCAGAGGAGGAGAGCAGTCCTCCAGACGCTCGATCTTCTCTTCCCCCACGACCCCCGGCAGCCTGAACTCGTTCCCAAGCCCAGGTCGCCGGCATGGCGTGAGGTTTGGCATCCAGTGCCTCAACCCTCAGTGCCACCTGGCTGGCATATCGTTCCAGTTTTTTGAAGGTCAAAATATATCCAGGATTCCATTTTTGAAATTAGTATTCTAGGAAAGGCCTATTTATTTATTTATTTATTCAATCATTCCACATAAAACCCTTTAGACACAGACTATTTACAAAAGGTTTAGAGTCAGTATCAACAGGAAAAATAACAGGTGACTATACCATAATTCAATGCAGCACTGAAACAGGGCAATACTTACAGCACATCAGACAAAAACATGCTATACTTTAGGATTCACAAACTAGTTACCATTATTTTATTTTTTTTTTAGTCTTTGGTAACCGGGTAAGGACCACTAGGCATAAGTGCCTGTTTTCAGGGGCGACCTGGGAGCACTGGGCAGTTAAATGACTTGTTCTGAGTCCCACAGTATGCAAGTGGAGGTTGTGGGAATCAAACTGATGTTAATATAATATATTGGTGGTAAAATACAACTTCTTTCAGAAAAATCTATCATTTCTGAATTCCACTTCTGTAATTTTGGAAGCTATATAATTTTTTGGTTTTACATCTGAAAGTCACTGACTTCCTCCCCCTTTATTTTGGAAGTTTTTGCCTTATTTTTGGAAGTCAAATACTCCAAAAATAGAGTTAACTGAATTCCTGCCTCCAACCACTGGATCACACTGCTTAGCCCACTTTTGGCTTCCTGTCGAGATTGCCATCACCTTTCTTTATACTCTGTAGGAAACCCCCCTTGTGGCAGGGCCAGTTTTGGCTGTGGGGTATGGGAGCCCATTACCAGAGCACATCTTCTCAAGAGAAGGGGGAGGTTGTAAGTTCAGGGCAGGCTGAGCCCAGTGACATGGGCAGCTGTGCTGGAGACAGTCTTTAATGACAACCAGACATTTTTCCTCATTAGGACCCTAACCCCGGGGTTAAGCATTCTCATGCAGTGCTGGCCTATGGTGAGCAGTGCATGCTGACTGATGAGTGTCAGTGCTGCACCAACTGTGCCATTTGGGGCAGTCATGCTATGGGAGGAACACTCCCTTTCCCCTAGGCCTGAGAGCATTGACTCCACAGAACATTCAGGACTTCACCAAACATTTCTTGTCCATAGATGTTCCTGTTATCGTTATATATTATTTTTACCCCCTTCCCAGGAATGAACTGCCTTGCTGTCGAAATGCTACTAAATGGGTGATATAGTGGCCTTAGACCAGATCTGCCTTGTATAGTATAGTGTTTCCAAGGAGAGTTTCTGCTTTCAAAACAGGGTTGTGTTAATTCAGGCCCTAAATCATACTCAAGTATTTGTAAATCTACCAGTCTTCAATCAACTTCTTCTAACCACTTCCTTATAGACGAAGTTCTCTCATCCCAGGCTCATAATACTGTTGATGCCAGTAAACTCTATCTCCCAAATGCCCCCGAAAAAAAAAAAAAACATATTTCTGGTACAGGTTGTTTAGGTCATTAGACCTGCCTGCCCAGCAGGCCCAGTGGCGATGTGTGCCTTACCTCTCACCACGCTGGTGACCCGAATTTGATTTGTGAATGAGCTCGGGTCGCTGGGGGTTGGCCGGGGGCGGGGGGAATTGAGCATCCAAGGGACAGCTTTTCTCTCCCGGTAGAGGGAGACATGTCAGCTTGGCCCTTGGTTGCTCCTGGGTGGAGGCCCAGAGGTTGTGCCGACAACTCAAGCAGCACGAAGGATGGGGGCCACAGTCCCATAGCGTGTGCATGCCTCCACGTGCACATGCTTACACCACGGCAGTTACAGTGGGAGAAAGCTGGAAAAATGGCAGTTGCAGGCTATATGAAACCATGCCTGCCTGCCTCCACCCCATACTGTCACCAGTTTACCAAGCCATAATCTGGATGAGAGTCACCGGGTGGGGGAGGACGACCATCCCCTTCCTGTCCCCACCATGGGGGGCAGTCCATGGGGGATCTGGGGCTTGATTTACTGGGGGGGCAGGGAAAGGGCTGAGCAGCTGCCTGCAACAGGACGGTAGGGGAAGGAAAAGTACAAATGGAAAACAAATAAAAAAAACCTGCCTGCCTCACTGTATGGCTTTCTGCCTACCAACTGGCCTCTCATCATTGTGTCCAGTTATAGTTAAGAAGCTCTCTCCCTCTTCCAAATCAAATTTACCTCCACCCGGGACAAACATGCCCCTTCCAGTAGCCCTTTGTCTGGGACTCTTCTTCCCTGGATCTTCGCACACCTGATCACCATGTCCCTTACAGCTTGGGACTCTGCCTGGTATCAACCCAAGTTCTACAGCTAACTGGAGGATCTGCTATGATATAAACAGCTCCATAATGCCAGCATCAAGGCTATCATGTAAGTCAAATCCAGCTAGTTTGATGATAAGCTGTAGAACAACCTCCGGTTCCCTGCAGAGTTCTAGAAGATCACTGTCATTGTTTGATCCTTCCCACAGTCTCCTCATGGGCTTGCACCTCTGACACGTCTGAGGTCACACCCACCTTTAACCAGTTCTTCATCTCGTGTGCTGTTTTAATACTCCCCATCTCTACTGCCTCCTCCCTTTTTATCTCTCCTCCTACCCTCAGTCCCTTTAGCTCACAACTCCTCTTTCATTCTCCTGTTCCAATTTATCTGACTGCTGCATGCTTTGCTGTCCTGTCTCTAAACCCCTCTTTGGGTAGTAGACCAGGTGGCCTCAACCCATTGTTGTAGCTAGAAAATAAAATATGTAAGCCAGAAACATTTGGTACCTCTCTGCTGCCCCCCACCACCACCACCACCAAGGCAGGCATGCCCATATTTGTTACCTCGACCCTTTGTCGACTCCATATTATACTTCAGGGACTGCACAATAAGAGCACAGAATACAGTACTTAATTTTATGCATTTAACATCATGTTTAATTCAAACAAAGCACAGCATTTTTATTAAACACCCATAAAGGTGGCTATCAGACAGTAAGTAACAAAAAGACAGCCCACAAAGCCCCTCCTCTCCCCTCCCCAACAGGGTATGTTAGGGTAACTGATGACTGGGCACACCGTTACCATGGCTGACATGCCAGGACCGTGTATCTTGGTGTAAGGAGGGTGACTGGGCACACCGTGTGGGGGCCACACTGGCCAGGGCATAGTGTGTTGGGGTAGGCAGAGTGACTAGGCACATCTTGCTAGGGCAGAACGCCCAGGACAGAGTGCATTAGGGTAAGTAGGGTGACCATGCACATACTACAGCATAGATCATGCTTCAGCAAACCACCAAGTACACATACAGTACATGCGAAGAAAACTAAAAAGGTGCAACAGTATTTGGTTTCTGCTGGGTCAGAATGTCATACACAGAGGTAAGTGAATGGTGCAATACCGCATATACTGCTGTACACGGTTTTGCACTATTCGCAATATCCCAGGCAGAGGATAAGACCTCTACTGGGACTGGGTTCCACTTAGCAGCTGCCTTGGCTCAGTGGACTGAGCCACAGCAGCAGGGAACCCAGGTGCTGCTTCTGGGGCTAGTTTTGATTCCCGGTCCCAGATACTTTTTCCTTTTTTACTTTGTGCACTCCCCGAGTTGAGAATCTTTATTGGGGGGGATTCGGAGGGCATAGCCCCTCACAGAAAAGAGAGTTGTGCTGTATGGCAGAAATTGCGCTGTATTGGCAGTGTGATTTTGCCATGTGGCATGTCTTGCGACATTATTACCCCCTGCCTATTTGGTTTATTTGTTTGTAACTATGTACATGAATTCTGTCGAAGAAGACATTCAGTTAAACGGTATCCATACGTTTCTTTCAGTTTATTTCCTAAAGAAACCATACGTCGGAATTTAGCAGTAATAAAAGGGCTAGTTCAGTGCAAAAGCTGTGTTTGTAATCTAGTTCTCAACTTTCATACTGAGCAGAAGAGAACTGTTAGTAGCCATATTAATCCTTGTACCAAAAGATGAACAACGTGGCTGATTTGATATAAAAGGTATCAAATCACCCACTTTGTTCATGTTGGGCAGAAGATACAGTAACAGTGCATGTGGTCTCCTTTTTTTCATACTTGTTTTACGATTGTTTTTTTACACAGCTGGCCAGCTCATAGTCGTATGCTCATATGTTTTATAGCAAACAGTTTAAGAAATGATAGACTAAGCAATGCACGTAAATAAACTATGTCGAGCTCCAACTGTGACTGCAGATAATACATGTAGATAAACTATGTCCAGCTCCAACTGTGACTGCAGATAATGCATGTAGATAAACTATGTCCAGCTCCAACTGTGACTGCAGATAATGCATGTAGATAAACTATGTCCAGCTCCAACTGTGACTGCAGATAATGCATGTAGATAAACTATGTCCAGCTCCAACTGTGACTGCAGATAATGCATGTAGATAAACTATGTCCTGCTCCAACTGTGACTGCAGATAACTCTTCATTCCCTGTAATGACAAGTTCCCATCCTGAATACGTACTTGACGATTGAACGACTGTACTATACGCTCACTACCGATGTTGTTCTCTGTATTGTTATGCACTTTGCCTCTGCATTTTATTCACTGTATTTGTCTTTCATTATGCTCTGTATTTCATTTTCTGTATGACGTGGAGCCTTTGTAAATGAATCCCTGACTCAACAGGTTGTAATTCCTAGACTTTTAATAAATAAATAAAAATAAAACTTGCAATGAATAATATACTGTTTTAAGAACAATGTTGAAAATCAACAGTGAGCAGTTGGAGCATAATATTTACTCTAGTAGCAGATACTAGAATCCTGTGTATTGTTCCAAGGGAAATTTTGAATACATTTTCTGCACTGTACATGCTGGAAACCCTTCACGAGCACGACGACCAAGCCAGCCCCAGCACCATATAGCAAGCTGCCGATAGGCAATGTAGTGATATTTCCTGTACACAGTAAATAAATAAAGTGTCATGTAATAGGAAACAGAATGTGATTTTATGGCCATTTCATCAGTTAAATAATAGAAATTAGTATGCTCGTACGTAAACAACTAATTGGAAATACTTTTTGTTAACACATATCACTGAGCATGCAAATGAAAGCTGTGTTTATGAACTGTAAGTAAATATAGTGCTTAAATTCTCAGAAATGTTTTCCCTTTTTTCCAAACAGGAAACAAACTCAGTGCAAAAGTTGAAGAAACAGAGAAAAGGGGGACATTGAATTAGCGTTTTATGTTGTTTGACATCAAACATTTTGCATAAAAGTTTTAATAGTCGCATGTTGTTACACAACTTATTGTGCAGATGGTGGAATGTTGACTATTCTTCCTGCTTCTTATTGTAATTACTCCAATAACTACTGATGAACAAGGCAGCCAGTCCTCTGGAGAAGCAGTAGAGCTGCCACTTGCAGCTGTGATGACCCAGGTCCAGGAGTGAAAGTGGAGCAGTGGAGGGTCTGGAGAGGTCGTCCATCAGACAGTTGTTCTCCTCCAGGTGGGGTGGATAATGACTCTTGGCAACACTCAGAGTCCTGGCAGCGAACCAGAGACAGTGCACCTGAGAGCCTCAGCAGTGCTGTGATTGTCAGTTGTGGCAGGTGTCGGCACGCATCGTGGGAGAGAGCTAGTCTCGTGGCACTGACGTCATTGCAAGTCCACAACTGCGGGGGGCAATGCAACAAGAAAGCTATCCAAAAAACCCTCTTCAGCTGCATTCAGTAATGCTGGGGGCTCCCTATACTGCAACGAATGATGCTCAGAATGACCTGCCAAGGCAGCATTGGAGCTTACTAGCTAGACCGTAAGGCCTTTATCTGCTGGCACATTCGTATGTTTGTTTGTATGTTCGTAACAAAGGTGGATCTTGGTCTCTCCTCTGTGCCCCATGGGGGGTTGGGGAGCACTGCGGTAGGGGATAAGCTATGGGACCTGGCCTTGCACAGATAGGCATGGGGGCTGCCAGGTTGTGGAGGGTTGGTGGGTGGTCTGTAAACACAGATAAGGGGAACATCACCAGACAACAATGGAAGGAGCAGAACTAGAAATGAAAAAACAAGTTACAATGAACGAAAAAAAAATACTCATGAGGGTTAATAGGGTCTGTATGTTTGTGTTCTTGCCAAAATTGATAGTAGGCAGTTTATAGAACACATACATGCAGGCAAACATCCTCATAGCAAAAATGATCAGTTACAGGATGGGGGGATGTAGGTTATTTTCAGCAAACTTATTCATGACTTGGTCGATCTCAAAACAGCTACTACAGTCCAGCTCAGTGGGCATTATAACAGTTGCCACATGAGCACCTGTAAGATTGAACAGAAAACCAGTGATGTCAGTAATATTGCCTAATTCCACAACAACATGCCTGCTGTTGCATGTAAGGAAAGGCACCGACAACAGTCATGCATGTCATTATAGAGACTTCCTTATTTGTTATATTTACTGTAGTATGCTTTATGAACCTTTTTGCAAGCAACACAAACCATTCCGTTCTCGAACCACAACAGCCATCACCATACGTTATCTGTACTCTGTGTTCTCCCATTGATCACCGCCACAAAGAAGTAACAGCAGAGCCATTCCAAAATTGTCCAACAGACTTGAAGAGCAGTTCATGGAGCATCTGCACTGTCGGTGGTGCAGCACGAACCTTCCTGGTACACTATCTCAAAGCAGGTGCACCATCGGTCAGTCATATGGACATCAAGGTTGACAGGCACCACTCATGGCACTCCACAACAGTCAGTCATGCTAACATCACAGTACAATAGCACAACAGTGTAAAGTGGTGTCAGCATGCTTGGGGGGGATGTTTAAGTCTGATGGCCATTGACCGTGATGTCAGGATGCATGATTGGTGGTGACAATGTATCCGAAAATGACTAACCATGTAGGTACACTGTTACCACTCACACACATCAAGCATCAGGACATCACAGACAACTGGCACTACTCAGGTACACACACCACCAATCAAGTATGCTAACATCACTGTACACTGTGACGCTCATGCATTCCCCAAACATGAACCCTGAGATCACAGTCCACATGCACCACTCATGCCCCCAAAATCAGGCATGCTGACACCCCTGTACAGTGGAAACACTGACATAACTAATCAGGCATCCTGATGGTGACGGTTGACCGTGATGTCAGGATGCATGACTGTTGGTGTGTGTGTGTGTGACTGGTGCTGGTGTAGCAGTATGTCAGAATACCTGATCGGTGGGAGGGGCTGGACTGGAGTGGTGCTGGTGGACCTTGATGTCAGAATGAATGACCAGGGGAGTGTGTGACTTGTGACAGTGTAACAGGATGTCAGCATGCTGGGGGGGGCAGCTCAACAGTTGTGACCATAGACTGTGATGTCACGATGCATGATTGGTCATGGGGGTGAGAGGTGACAATATATCCAGAAGTAACTAACCACCCGGAATACTGTTGCCACTCACCCACACAGCCAGTCAGAACATAGGACATCATAATTGACTGGCACCACTTATGCCCCCCAGTCAAGCATGCTGACATCATGGTACACTGTGACCAGTCACACAGTCTTCCAGACAATCACCCTGACATCATGGTCCACCGGCAGCACTCAGGCACACCACCCAGTAGGCATGCTGACACCCCTCTTCAGAGGAAACCCAAAAGGACACCAGTCAGGCATACTGACATGATGGTCAACCATGATGTCAGGATGACCAGTTGTTGGTGTGCGTGAGTGGTGCCAGTGTGCGAGAATTTAAACATACCTGACTGGGGCATGAGTGGTGCCAGTGGACCCTGATGTCAGGATGACTGGTTGGAGAGTGTGTGACTAGTGCAAGTGTACTGATATTTTTTTCTCTCCTCCTCATTCGCCCCCATCTGCTGAGCACCCCAGCTCTGTCACCTGACGTGCGACTTACTGCTGCTGTCTTCCTTCAGGGCTTGCCTCCCACCCAGCAGGGTCATCAGGAACCCCCAAGCTCCACTGTGAAACAGATCCAGCTCCAGCTGCATGCCTAGCTTGTTGGGTGTGGGGTCTGTGGGTGTTCGGTGCCATCCTGCTGCTGACTTTTTCCCCTGTACTGTTCCCCTGCATGGCGTGGCATGCAGTGGTGTCCTTATAGGTGCAGCATGATGCCGCATGACGTGCACTGACGCCTACCATGCCCCCCCATTGTGTGATGGCTCATGCTACCTGTCTCCCAACTTCCACTAAGAGTCAGGCAATCACTGGGCTCCTCCCCTGGCCAGCCCTCCAACGTCCCGAGTTCGCATCCAAACCTGGGTCATTGGCATTGCAAGTAGCAGCACTACACTGCACTGGCTGGCCAGCTGTGTAACGGTACTTCAGCAAACCTGATTTGGGGGCCTGAGTAGTGCTGATGGGCCATGATGTCAGGATGATTGGGGGCCTGAGTGGTGCAGGTGGACGATGATGTCAGGATGATTGGGGGCGGGCTGAGTGGTGCTGGTGAACCATGGTGTCAGGATGATTGGGGGCCTGAGTGGTGCAGATGGACCATGATGTCAGGATATTTTATGGGGCCTGAGTGGTGCCGATGGACCATGATGTCAGGGTGATTTGGGGGCCTGAGTGGTGCAGATGGACCATGATGTCAGGATGATTTATGGGGCTTGAGTGGTGCAGATGGACCATGATGTCAGGATGATTTATGGGGCCTGAGTAGTGCAGATGGACCATGATGTCAGGATGATTAATGGGGCCTGAGTGGTGCAGATGGACCATGATGTCAGGATGATTTATGGGGCCTGAGTGGTGCAGATGGACCATGATGTCAGGATGATTTATGGGGCCTGAGTAGTGCAGATGGACCATGATGTCAGGATGATTGGGTGGGGCCTGAGTGGTGCAGATGGACCATGATGTCAGGATGATTTATGGGACCTGAGTGGTGCAGATGGACCATGATGTCAGGATGATTGGGTGGGGCCTGAGTGGTGCAGATGGACCATGATGTCAGGATGATTTATGGGACCTGAGTGGTGCAGATGGACCATGATGTCAGGATGATTGGGTGGGGCCTGAGTGGTGCTGATGGACCATGATGTCAGGATGATTTGGGGAGGGGGCCTGAGTGGTGCAGATGGACCATGATGTCAGGATGAAATTTGGGGGGGCCTGAGTGGTGCAGATAGACCATGATGTCAGGATGATTTATGGGGCCTGAGTGGTGCAGATGGACCATGATGTCAGGATGATTGGGTGGGGCCTAAGTGGTGCAGATGGACCATGATGTCAGGATGATTTATGGGGCCTGAGTGGTGCTGATGGACCATGATGTCAGGATGATTTGGGGAGGAGGCCTGAGTGGTACAGATGGACCATGACGTCAGGATGAAATTGGGGGGCCTGAGTGGTGCAGATGGACCATGGCGTCAGGATGATTTGGGGGGCTGAGTGGTGCTGGTGAACCCTGATGTCAGGATGACTGGGAGAATGCGAGACTGGTGACTGTGTAATGAGATGTCAGCATGCTTGGGGGAAGCCAAAAGTGGTGACCACAGACTGTTATGTGAGGATGTCATGTCAGGAAGATTGGTGGTGGGGGGTGAGTGGTGACAGTGTATTCAGAAGTAACTAACCATCTTGGAACACTGTCACCACTCACGCACACCACCGATTAGGAATCAGGACATCAGTCACTGGCACCACTATGCCCCCCTAAACCAAGCATACTGACATAATGGTACACTTAGTCTATTCACACTGTCTTCCAAACAATCACCTTGATGTCACGGTCCACCAGCACCACTCACGGTACCCCTGGCTTGCTGACACCCTTGTACAGTGGAAACACAGACTCACACTAATCCGACATCCTGACATGATGGCCACCCATGATGCCAGGACATGATTGTTGGAGTGCATGACTGGTGCAAGTATAGCAGTATTTCAGCAAACCTGAATAAAGGGGACCTGAGTGGTGCCGGTGGACCATGATGTCAGCGTGACTGGTTGTGGGCGTGCATGACTATTGAAAGAGTAATGTGATTTCAGTATGTTTGGGGGGCCTAGAGTAGTGACCATAGATCGTGATGTCGGGATGCATGATTGGTGGTGGGGTGAGTAGTGACAGTGTATCCAGAAGTAACTAACCACCCTGGAACAGCATCACTAGTCATGCACACCAGTAATCTAGCTTCAAGACAACACAGTCAGCTGGCACGACTCACGCCCACCCCACCCCCGGTCAGACATGCTTACATCACTGTACATTGTGACCAGTCATGCAGTCCCTCAAATATGCACCCTGACATCACAGTCTACCAGCATCACTCATGTCTCCCCCCATCAGCCATGCTGATGTAACCCCCCTACAAATGGGGGTTCCCAAAAGACTTCCAGGAGCTTGCTTGAATGCTCCAAGCCTGAATGGTGTTTGGCGTTTAAGCCATTTATCTGTGAGTGTTTTTAGAGCCTCTGGTACTGTCTCTTTAAGAGCTGTCTGCTTGCAGACATAATTAGTTTGTATGGGGGACTGTGTGTTTCTCTGCTTGAGTACCACTCAGCTGCTGCCAATTCACTCCATTTTGCAGTCACTAGAGTGCAAGGGAACCTATCTGAAAGATGCAACTGTTTGCCAGAAATCATTTAGAGTAATAATGAAAATACAGTTTGTCTAACCTGCTTTCTTTGCAGTCAGAACTGTTTGCCTAGTTCCCCATTCTAGTTTTGAACTGCTGAACTGGACCAATCAGTGTGGGTTAAGGTAACTCTAAAATGGTACCTTGGACGAGTCAGAACTTGGACTCGTAATCTGAGCCAGCCACAAGAGGATTGTATGGGCTGTGACTCTGGGAGATGTAGTTTGGACTTCGGGGCCTTTTTGGACTAACAGGGGCAGTCTATTGTGAGTGAGAGCCAATCCAGCCAAGAACTGGGAGGAGCTCAAAGGAAGTGCCCGGTTTTGTCTGCTGGAGTTTCAGTTGAACTCTGGCAGTGAAGAGGGAAGGAGCCCTGTGCTTTTTCATTGTGCAGTTTTAGTCGGGAAACGCGTGTAAGGCCCTGAGTTCCGGTCTGCAGCTCATGTAACTGCTTGTTAGGACTGAATCCGTCCTGTGAAGAGAATCAAAGGATATCTGAAGAGTAGAAACCAGGCTCAAGATTGCATGTTAGAAACACCCCAATGGGATTGCCCCATTGGCTGTCTTATAACTAAACTGTAACAGGAACACCCAGGTAGTAGTGGGCTACCTGATGTTTAAAAATAATGTTAGTACAGTATGTATTCCCTTTTGTAAACTAGGATTACTAATTATGACAGGATGCATTCTTATTGTTAAGATAGGGTTGTTCTGGTTTCTTTTCAGGTACTGAGTAAACAACCGTTAATTGGACCTTAGGTCTACAAATTATGCCAGAGTGTATCTCTTTTTGGTATTGGAACTATTCATCATGTCAGGGTGTGTTTTTATTGTTACAATAGGATTTTTCTGGCCAATTTTATTAATACTATCATAATAAAGTACAACTAATCTGGCAAAGAAATAGTGTGCTGGCTTTATTGAATTACTGAGAATTACCAACCAGGAACCTGTATAATTGGGTCCATTTTACACTAAACCTGTCATGGGCAGCATTAATCACAACTGAGTCTGCCTCAGATTGTGTGGCACAAAACGCTTTCCCAGAAGGGCAGAATACATTTTGTCTGCTTTCCTGGGGACAGCTGGTGTATTGTTTGGTCTGTACCAAGCTGTATAGGTGGCATCCTCTAAGGCTAGGAGTAGAGGAGGCACCACCATGGCAGGAGATTCTGGGAGCTTCAGGAACTCCAGAAGGTTCTTCTTAGTAGAACAAACAAATCTGTTCCAAACAAGGAATGCCATAACTGAAATGGTGCAGGGTAGGTGCTGAACACAAATGGGCTCAAAATCCAATAGCCCAAGTCTAGAACCTGCGGAGCAGGAATTCACCATAGATGACATGAGTGATTGGGACTTGGCACTTGTTTTGAATAATGAAAAAATCGGAGATGAGGCAATTAACCAAAATGTGACTGGGTTACAGTATTGTTGCTGATATTAACCTTGCAGAAAGGAAAAAACATTTTAAAGGTAAATCGACATATATACCGAACACATAATCACCCAATTACTGTATTTGAAAAAGTTGTCACTAAACAAGTACAAGATCTGATGAACAAATGTACTTCACCGTTAAGATACAATATCACATGAGCAGAAAATGATGCCCTTAAGGAACTTAAAATTTGTGAAGATATTGTTATAAAACCAGCGAACAAAGAAGGGAATGTGGTGGTACTGGACAAAGACCACTACATACGTATTGTGATGTCTCCCATCAATGACACTGACAAATACAGAAACTTACCATTAGATCTGAAACAGGCTTTTAAGAAAGAACTACACCAGCTACAACAGTTAGCAATTGCATAGAATCTGTCAGCAGATAAGGATCAGATGGCCCACCTAGTCTGCCCTATTTTCCCTACCTATAGTGTCAGCACAGACCTTACTTGGTCTCCGGTCCCCCCATCCCTTCACCGCTAAGATCCTTCTGTGTATATCACGTGTTCTTGAACCCTGTCACCATTTCCGGGGCCTCTGCTGTAAGCTGTTCCATGCGCCCACCACTCTCTCCATGAAGAAATACTTCCTCACATTTCCTCTGAGCCTCCCCCCTTCTACCTTCATAGCATGACCCCCTGTCCTTCAGAATCAGAACTGGAGCAAGTCAGTAGCTTCAAATACCTTGGTATCACCCTTGACTCCTCCCTCTCCTATCACGAACATGTCAGTCTGGTCTATAAAGCAGTAAATACCAGAATTGGCTCACGCATCGCCACAGGTCATGCATGACATCTGATGCCCTCCGTCTGGTCAGTAACCAGCTCAGTGCTGCGCGTGACTATGGCATCATCATCATCTATGGTTCAGCAACGAAACTGTAGTTACACAGAGTAAAGGTCACACTCAACAAAGCTTGTCACCTTGTAGGGAGGCACAGGTTCATCGACACCTGTGACTTCTACAATCACAAACTGGTTAAATTTTAAGGGTCGGCTACACTATCAGACCTGTTTACTGGTGAAAAAGATAACCTTGGGCCTCTCCCACCCCTCAGCTCAGCATCTCCCTCCTCCTGCCCCAACTCCTGTGCTACAGAAGCTCCACTAAGGCCTCCTTCAGAGTCCCGCTCTGTAGGACAGCCCTGGAGCAGAGGGCTTTCATGTATAGGGCCCCCTGTCTGAACAAATGACCTGCCTCCTGAGGTATTTTCTGAAACAAAGATTGGCTCTTTTAAACTTAAACTCTGGCAGCACCTCCTTGAAATAAACAGCTGTGACTGCTCTTAAGCCTCTCCCCTCCTTGCCGTTTTGGTTTCCTGTCACCCCTATTTACTTTCTCTTGTACCCGACAGTCATCTTAGACAGCTACAGCCCTCCTTTCCGCTTAGCCTCTATCCCTGCCCCTGTCCTCTTACCCCCTCCACCTCTCCTCTCCCTCCCTGTACCTCCCTGACCCTCCTGCCTGTCTAGGGGGACTAACAAGGCTCTTCTATCAGGGCTTAACTTTTACTTGGATACGATTGCCCTACCATTGTACCAGAACCGTTTAGTCATTTGCAATGTATATGCTTCTCCATTCATACACTTTATTCTCTGTCCTGCTCTCATATGTCATTCTAACCTTTAGTATATCTTGCTTCTCTACTGCAATGATGTATGTTTGCCATTAAGATATTGCAATCTTATTTATATATTCAGTCCTGCTCTCATATGTTATTTGTAACTTTTAGTTTGTCACTTCTCTTCCACGAGATGAATATTTGCCACTTATGTTGTTGTAATCCATTATCATTCTTGTCTATTCTCTGACCAGCTGTACCCTGGTTTTAACACTTGTACTGTAACTGCTTTGTCTCTTGTATTGCAATTGTATTTTGTACTGTTTTGTCCATATGTATTATTGACATAGAGCTTCATAAATGAGTCTCTGACCCAAGGTTTGTAATTCGAGATTCAAATAAATAAAAATAAATAAATACTGTAAATAGAATCTTTTTGGTTGAAAATGATTCCATCCTGTACCTAGTTTTTTTTGTTGCTGTTGTTGACTCTTTTACACCAGGTCCCAGACTCTCTCCGATGAAGGCACTCGACCACCTTACATCCCACCCTGTCAGTAGGCTCAGTCCTGCCATCTGGTTTCCCCAGCTCCTGTTCCACGACTTGGTGCCTGTCCCCCCAGAATTAAGCCCTGCTGGGGTGGGACTTCCATACTCCCTCAATGACCTTTCTGAAATCTGAGCAGGTTATCCGGGAATGGATGGAGCACCAGAGGCAGCCGATGCACTTGACGTTGGGTGGGGTGGTGGTCCCTGGCCTCATCTTCACCTACCAGGACCAGGTTTTTTTTCCCCCCCGAGAGCTCGGATGTGCAATGACGACCTGCATGTAACGTGCAAGCTTCCGCACACACTCATAGGTTATCTGCTGCAGCTCTCCCCCGAGTAGCAGCCGCTAGTGAAGTGACCCCCAACTGAAGCTAGAGGCCGTTAGAACAGCTGCTAGCTTAAACCCCTCCCCCGGGAAAGCAGAGCAGTCCATCGGATGCTCGATCCTTTCCTACCCCTGCCGACCCCAATGGCTTGTGCTCGTTCCTGAATCTGGGTCGTCGGTGTGACACGAGGTGTGGTGTCCAGCACCTCTACCCTCAGCGCCACCAGGCTGGCTTCTGTACCTAGTTTTAGCCTGTGAGGTATCTGAATGTCTTTATCTTATCCCCCTTTTCCCTCCTTTCCTCCAGGGAGCACATGTTAAGTTTCTTGAGCCTTACCCATTAGGGCTTTTGATGCAGGCCATGCACCATTTTGGTTGCCCTCTTTTGTAATGCCTCCACCCTCTCTATGTTTTTAAGGAGGTGGGGCCTCCAGAACTGTTCACAGTACTAGGTGTGGCCTAACCAGTGATCTGTATAAGAGTATTATTATCTCCCTCCTTCTGCTGGTGATTCCTTTTCTATGCAACCCAGTATCCTTCCAGCCTTCCCGACTGCTCTGTCACACTGCTTCGCTACCTTCAGGTCATCAGAAATGATCACCCCAGGTCCTTTCCTGCTTTGTAACCAATACCCCTCCTCCCAGTTGGTATGTTGCCCCGGGTCCTTATGCCCTATGTGCATTATTTTGCACATCATTGTGTTAAAACCCAGATGCCAAGCCTTTGACCATTCTTCCAACTCTTCTAGATCACTTCTAATTTTTTCCATTACTCCCAGTGTGTCTACTCTGTTGCAGAGTTTTATGTAATCTGTGAACAGGCATACTTTCCCTTCCAGCCCTTCTGCAATGTCACTGATGAAGACACTGAAGAGGACTGGCTCTAGTACTGATCCCTGTGGTACTCCACTGGTCACTTCCCTACTCTGGAGTGACTGCCGTTTACCACCACCCTCTGACTCCTATTGCCCCTCCAATTTTCCACCCATTTTACTACATCAGGACCTACTCCTAGGCTTCCCAGTTTAATTATTTAGATTTTGGTAACCGGGTAAGCCCACTGAGACCAGACGTCCCTTTTTCAGGAGCGACCCGGAATTAGTTACAGAAATAGACATTTAGAAACAGTTTTTTTTTTTTTTTTACAGTAGTTACATATGTTACACAAATAGATATTAGCGACAGTATACAGGGGTAAAGTAAGGTTCACAATACAGGCTCAAGCATTATTTACAGTAGTTACGTTACATACACAAGTGTAGAATAGAAACAGTATACAGGAGAGGTAATCAGGATTCCAGTCAGGCTCTTATGACATCGAGTTTCATCCCCAATTAGTAGGGAAAGTAGTCAACAACAGTAAATTGACATCAAAGTTTAGGAGATACATCCAGGATGAAGGCAGGTTCAAGGCAGTGCAGCGGAAAAGAGACCTGTACTAGGGAGCTAACAGTTACAGCCTCAGAGACTGAGACTGAGAAAATATAGTTTGAGTCCAGACTTGAATTGGTTAAGGGTGGTTGAGTCAATCAGGCTAGTGGAAGGGAGTTCCATAGGTAGGAGGCAGCAAATTTGAAGGAGCATTTGCCTTGGTTGGAGCGTATCCTAGGGATGTCGAGGGGATGATTTGCAGATGATCGTAGAGTTAGGATTTGTTCTTTGGAGGAGAGTAGTCCACTAAGATGGGGGACCTAGGGTAGTGAACTTGA
This sequence comes from Neoceratodus forsteri, assembly GCA_016271365.2. NCBI lineage: Eukaryota > Metazoa > Chordata > Ceratodontiformes > Ceratodontidae > Neoceratodus > Neoceratodus forsteri. The sequence continues at coordinate 866,259,386 of CM057452.1, read as the reverse complement.
AGGCAAGGCAAGCAACAGGGTAAGCTAGTTTGTGCCGAAGAGTGGGCCAGTTTAGATCCTTAAGTGCCTCACTAATGATGCCTCCTAGGAGAGGAGTTTGTGGCGAAACGAGCCACATGGTTATACAGTACAGAAAGTTTATTGAATTCTGTCTCACGGAGGAACTGCAGTAGGGGAGCTCCGTATAGGATGGAGGGGAGGAGATTGCAGCAGGCAACTGCTCGGCGCGCAACCGAGGATAGGGAATTCCCCAGACGGTAAAGGAGGCCAAGCTTTTGGTGGGTGGACCTGGTTATGGAGTCGATATGGGGTCGGTAGGTTATTTCTTGGTCAAGATGTATCCCAAAGTATTTGAAACTGGCCATGACCTCGACTCTTTTTCCTTGGTTTGTGCAGATCTGGAGCAGCTGACTCCTGTCAGGGCCCAGCCGTCTTTAACCAAACAGTACGGCTTTACTTTCTTCCTTATTGAGTTTAAGGGAGTTTGTGGAGAACCAGGCCTCAAGAATTGAAAGACTATTCTGCAATTTCGTGGCGATGACACTAGGTTGGGGATCACTGCAGTATATGACAGTGTCATCCACATACAAAATGAGATTGCTGAGAGGGCAGCTTCCCTCAATGTTATTGAGGAAGAGTGAAAAGAGCAGGGGAACCAGGATTGAGCCCTGTGGCACCCCTGAGGTAACGGATCTGGGTACAGACTGAGTTCCCTTCCAGCGGACTTTTTGGGCACGGTCACTCAGACAGCTCTCGAACCAGGAGAGTGAGTGGTGATCCAATCCTAAGTGAAGGAGTTTTGAGGAGGAGGAGGTTATGACTGACCAAGTCAAAGGCCTTGGACAGGTCAATGAAGAGGGCGCCCGTTGGGGAGCCTTGGTCCATAGAGGCAAGGATGTCCACAGTAAGGCGGATGAGGGCAGTATCGGTACCATGGCCCTTTCTAAAACCATGCTGCACATCAGCCATGAGAAAGTCCTGCTCAAGGTAGTCTTGAAGCTGGTTAGAGACTAGTCTTGAAAACCTGGTGTGGAGCTCAGGGATTTGGCTTCATTGGGGACTGGGGGTCTACCTGGAGTGATGCAAGCCTATACTGGCATGATGGGCTGCATCTGTCCAGGAGGAACCAGGATCCTAGGTGATAGGTTTAAATGCTTCATTGGCAACATTTAAACTAGCCAAGGGGAGGCACTGAAAGAAGCAGGGAAATCCTAGCCCCCCCCAAACAAAAAATCACGGTAGTAAGTGCGGTAAACACCAACATAGAGGTGTCGATAGGGAGAAGGGCAGGGGTAAATGGAGAAAGTGACAAAAGCAAAAAGGACAGGGATGGGGCAAAAAGGAGTAGGGTCATCAGGAAATGGAGGGTAATGAGTACCAATGCCCGTAGTCTGGGCAACAAGCTCCCTGAGCTGGTGGCCTTGATGGAAGAGGGATGCCTGGATATCGTAGCAGTCACAGAAACATGGTACACAGAGAACCATGACTGAGATGTTAACATACCAGGGTACATAACCTGCAGGAGAGACAGGCAGGGGAAAAGGGGGGGAAGAGTAGCTCTCTATGTAAAGGAGGGATAAAAGCAACTGAACAAAAGAGTAAACAGGGAGGAGAAGAGGCACTGTGGGTCACCTTGGAGACTGGAAAGGGCACCACAATCCACAGGGGTTGTGTACAGACCCCCATGTCAGGGGGAAGGAATGGACAAGGATATGATGGAAGGCATTCTTAGAATGGCAGAGAAAGGGGAGATACTGTTGATGGGAGACCTGAATATGCCAGATGTTAACTGGAGCACATTTACTGCAGCCACATCCAAGAGCAGGGCCATTCTTGATGCCCTACAGGTGGCAGGCCTCAGCCAGTCAGTTTCGGAACCCACTCGTGAGGGAGCAATCTTAGACCTCGTACTCTCAAACGGGGGCAGTGAGAGGATCTCAGATCTAGAAGTGGGTTGCCATCTGGGAACAAGTGACCATCAAACTGTGGTTCACATTAAACTCAGCTACAGAGTCAAGCCATACAAAAGTGAGGGTACTGGACTTCAGAAGGGCTGACTTTGGCAAGATGGGAGAATGCCTCAGAAAAGCACTAGTAAATAGGCTAGAAGGAGGTATGGAGCAACAATAGGGAATCATCAAAACTGCTATCACAGAGGCAACAAGCCTTTGTGTGAAGCAAATAAACAAATCAAAACGAAAGAAAAAGCCACTATGGTTCTCAAAAGAGGTGGCTGTGAAAGTCAGGAAGAAAAAGATAGCATTCCGGAGTATAAGAAAACACAGAAGGAGCAGGACAGAGAGCTGTACCAGTTAAGGCAGAAGGAAGCAGGGAGAGAAGTTAGAATAGCAAAGGCCCAAACTGAGGAAAGGATAGCCAACTCGGTTAAGAAGGGGGATAAAACCTTTTATAGGTACATCAGCGAGCATAGAAAGTCAAAGGGAGGGATAGTGAGGCTGAATAGAATGAACGGTGGGTGGGTAGAGGGGGACAGTGAAAAAGCAGGGATACTGAACGAATATTCAGTATTCACAGAAGAGGAGGAGGAAGTGCCTAATCCAATTAACAGAAGCACTCTTGATAGGGGGGTCGATCCCAGTCCTTTCACAGAAGAAAGGGCTCCGAAAGAACTCCTAAAACTGAAGGTGGACAAAGCAATGGGGCCTGATGGAATTCACCCCAGAATTCTAAAAGAATTAAGGGGAATAGTGAAACCACTGGCTACTCTTTTAATAAATCATGGAGGATGGTGTGGTACCCGAGGACTGGAAGAAGGAGGATGTGATTCCCCTTCACAAAAGTGGGACCAAGACAGAGGCTGGAAACTATAGACCTGTCAGTCTGACCTCTGTGGTAAGAAAAGTGATGGAGTCACTTCTGAAGGAAAGAATAGTTGAGTACCTAGAGGCCAGTGGGGCTGGGACCCAAGGCAGCATGGGTTCACAGCAGGAAGGTCATGTCAGACGAATTTAATAGATTTCTTTGACTGGGTGACCAAAGTAGTAGACCAGGGAGGGGCTGTGGACATGGCCTACCTAGACTTTAGCAAGGCATTTGATACAGTCCCACACAAAAGATTAACAGTCAAATTAACCAGCCTGGGAGTGGGTCCCAGGGTGATAGCCTGGGTAAAACATTGGCTGGACAACAGGACACAAAAGGTAATTGTAATTGGAGTCCACTCTGAAGAAAGAGGGGTTACTAGTGAGGTACCACAGGGTTCAGTACTGGGTCCAGTCCTTTTTAATGTCTTCATAAGTGAAATTGCAGAGGGACTGGAAGGAAAAGTATGCCTCTTTGCAGATGACACAAAGATCTGTAACAGGGTTGATACACAAGGAGGTGTGGAAAGGATGAGAAGGGACTTGACAAGGTTGGAGGAATGGTCAGAATTATGGCAGCTAGGATTCAATGCAAAGAAGTGCAAAATAATGCACCTGGGAAACAAGAACCCAGGGGAAAAATACACAATTGGGGGGTAGTAACAACAACAAAAAATGAAAGGGACCTGGGGGTAATCATATCAGATGACCTTAAGGTTAGCAAGCAATGTGAGAAGGCAGTAGGGAGGGCTGGGGTATACTGGGATGCATAGGGAGAGGCATCAGCAGCAGAAAACAGGAAGTTGTTATCCCTCTGTACAGACAGTTGGTGAGACCCCATCTGGAGTACTGTGTCCAGTTCTGGAGACCCCATCTCCGCAAGGACATAGACAGGATAGAGGCAGTCCAGAGGAGGGCAACTAAAATGGTGCAGGGTCTGCAAGAGAAGTCGTATGAGGAGAGACTAAAGGAGCTTAATATGTATACCCTTGAGGAAAGAAGGGGGGACATGATAGAAACTTTTAAGTACCTCAGTGGAATCAACAAAGTCCAAGAGGGTAGCATCTTTCAGAAAAAGAGACATGAAAGAACAAGGTGACACAATTTAAAGATTTGGGGGGCGGTTCAGGGGCAATGTGAGGAAGTATTATTTCACAGAGAGGGTAGTGGATGCATGGAACAGCCTTCCTGAGGAGGTTGTGGGGTCTAAAACTGTGGGAGAATTCAAGAATGCATGGGACAGACATAAGGCAATTCTTGTGGGGGGTAGGAAGAAATAGGCTGTTGGTTAACTAGGATCTGCGGCCTATCCTGTAGGTAAGGAAATGGGCAGACTAGATGGGCCAAGCGGTCCTTATCTGCCATCAAAGTCTATGTTTCTATGTCTTTCCTGGATTTTCCCAAGGGGACTAAGTAGGGAGATTGGTCTATAGTTTCCCAGTTTGTCTCGGGGCCCACTTTTGTAGACAGTGACAACGGTCGCTACTTTCCACAATTTTGGGACAATACCTTCCCGAAGTGATCTATTTATGAGTAGTGTGACAGGACGGGCGATAGCCGGGGTGGCAGCCCTCAGTAGGCAAGGTTCAAGCTGGTCATGGCCTAGCGAGGAAGAGGGGTTAATTTTGTATAGGAGAGGTAGTACCTCTGAATGACTGACCAGCTTTAAGTGGAATTGAGGCTGAGGGTGCACCCAAGTATCTCCAGAGTGATGGGTAGGCCTTGGGAGGACGGGGGGGTAGGACTACTTGGGTTAGAGAAGGAGGAACTGAAGGCCTCAGCAACTACTGATGGAACATTGGTCAGTGAGTCCCCTACCAGGATGGAGTCCATTTGACTACTTGAGGAGCCCTTGATGAGTATGTTTATGTGGCCCCAGAATTTTTTGGGATCACGTAGGTGCCTAGTTTGGAGGTCATTTAAGTATTGAGGTTTGGCCTGTTTCGAGGCTTTTTTACACTGATTTCTCAGCTCTCTGTACTTTTCCCAGTCAGATTGGTTGCCAGTGGACTTGTAGTTGCCCCATGCTCTGTCCCGGAGGAGCATGGAATGCTTGAGGCATGGGCTCAACCATTTATGGCATTTTCCCTGTACCCTGAGCTTTTTTATAGGGGCATGCTTATTAGATGCCGACAAGAAGGCTTGAATGAAATATTTAAGAGCCTCATCAAGTGTGGGGAGAGAGATGATAGGGGCCCAGTCGATGTTCCACAAGTCAGGGCAGAAGTCGGCTGCTGCAAACCTACTGTAGTTCCTCGCTTCAATGACCTTAACGGTAATTTTTGGAGGATTGTTGGACCAGACGCAGAAGATAGGTGAGTGATCACTCAAGGAATCAGCCATAATCCCTGCCGACAGTATACGGCCAGGCAGGAGATAAGGATCCAGTCAATGAGAGAGTGGTTTCCAGTCTTGGAATTATGTCGTGTGGGGAGGTTGATGACCTGTGTATATGGAGAGCCAAGTAGTGGGTTTTTAGCAGGTGATGTGAGCAGGGAAGGCCAGTGGAAACTGAAATCCCCAAGGAGAATGGTCTCCCCCATGGGGTAGTCCACAAGGAGGTTTGTTAGGGATTCCAGTGAGGAGGCAGCAGATTGGGGAGGGAGGTAGACACCCCCTAAGGTAAGGGGTTTGGTGTTTCCAAGAAGTATTTTTACTGAACAGCAGTTCAGCTAGGAAATCACTATGAGGTGGAAGTCCAGCTCGAGCTTGAAGGTTAGTGCTGATGTAAATAATAACCCCTCTTCCCTTTTTCCCTACCCTGTCTTTTCTAAAGGTAAGATAGTCCACTAGTTCCACTTTGTGGGGGATCTGCGGTTTGAGACAGGTTTCTGTCAAGGCTAGAACATCAGGCTTATAGAGTGCCACCCATGCCTCCAGGTCATGGAATTTGTGCCTTAGACTGCCTATGTTCATATAACCAAGTTTGATCCCTTTGGAATCGGCCCACAAGGGGCATGAGGGGTTGTTGAGGGTGAGATTTGGGGAGAAAGGACCTGGATTAGGTTCTATATCCTCCGAGGGCTAGAGAGTCCCACCAGGATGACCAGCGGTAAGTAAGGAGGGGAAGGGTCAGCCGCCCATCACTCCACTTCTGGGAGGAGAAACCTGGTCACCACCTCGTGCATCTGGCAAGGGTCCAGGCAGGTGTAGGATTAAAAGAGACCCATATGGAGGGGTCATTATGACCTCGATGGCAGGAAGGAGTTGACTTAGAGAAAGAGTGCAGTTGCAAGCTGATGCCGGCATCTAGCTTGGAGCAGGATTATCTATATGTTGTTTTTGCCAGGATTATAGGGAAAGTATTAGGCAGTGACTATAACATATTTGGGAGGAGAGGTTTCCCTTTTGGTGGTTAAGTAGCACAAAAGCAATCAGGGGAGACCTCCAGTGGGGAAAACTATGAACTTACTGAACAGCAGTTATAGGCTGAAACAGTATATGTTAGTGAAATATAGGCTTCACTGGGAGAGAGTTAGTTATCCTAGAAATGACCAGTGATCCCCTAGTGGCAAAACTGTATAACTTGCAGATGGCAAAGTGAGCTGATAGGTGTTTTCAGCTCACGTGACCATCCAAGGCACTATAAGTTAGAGTACCGACCAAGGGTGGTGGTGGTGGCCTTCTATGTCGAATGGCATCAAAGGCCTTGATGAAATACAGGTAGGCCACGTCCACCACTCCCCCTTGATCCATTTCCCTGATGACCCAATCAAAGAACTGAATCAGGTTTGTCTGTCAGGACCTCCCCCCTGTGAACCCATGCTGCCTCTGATCCTGCAGGTTACTGGTAACTAGGTATTCCCAATTCTTTCCATCAATAGTGTTTCCATTACCTTGCCTACCATGGATGTCAGGCTGACTAGAATGCAATTTCCTGCCTCCTCCTCCCTATTTCTACTTTTGTGGAGTGGGACTACATCTGCCCTCCTCCTGTCCCCCGGTACCTCCCCTGTTTTTAAGGACATGTTGTGAAAAGGGCCGTCAGAGGTGCAACTAGCTCCTCTTTCAGCTCCCTCAGTATCCTGGGGTGCACCCTCTCTGGCCCCATTGCTTTGTCTACTTTTATCTTTGATAGTTCCCTAAGCACTCTTTCTTCTGTAAATGGTTTTATGTCCACCTCCTGTCCCTTTATACCCTTGCCCTTTACCCCTGATCCATTCCTTCCCCCTCCTCCGTATACACTGAACAGAAATAGTTGCTTAACACAATCCACTTACAAATGGGGAAATAAATGAGTAGGAATTCGAATTTATTTGGACAGAATGTCCTTTTACACCAAGTATTTATATATTACTGAAAATCCATAAAAGAATCATTGATCCCCGGGGCAGATCTGGTGTGGGCTCTCTCACTGAAAAGCTCGGTAAATTTATTGACTTTTTCTTGCAGAAATATGTGGTGAATTTAAAGTTATACATTAAAGACACTACTGATTTATTGCACGGGTTAAAGAATGTGGTTTGGGAAGAGGACTATGTTTGGCTGGGAATTGATGTTGAGGCTTTGTACACCTCCATTAGACATCAACAGGGGAAATAATGCATGCAGGTACTTTTTAGAGAAAAATGACAATGATGAAGTCATACATAAAGACTTCATCTTGTCAGCACTTGAATTCATCCTCACATAATGCTTTCGAATTTAATGGGCAGTATTATTTGCAGGCCCGTGGTACTGCCATGGGGGCATCCATGGTACCATCATATGCCAATTTATTTTTAGGTATGTGGGATGAGCTATGTGTCCCGGTAGGGATCCATTTTTGAAAAAATAAAACTCAGGCATCGCTTATAGACAATATAATTTGTATCTGGCAAGGGGACATGGCAGAGATACAAGATTTCACTGATTGGATACATGAGAACAACTTAAATCTAAAATTCATGTATGCACGAACAACAAAGTTATCAACTTTTGAATATTATCATTTCCAGCACAGACTCCAAGAAGGTAGAGACCAAGTGTTTTAGGAAAAGTACAGCAAGTAATTCTGTACTACACGCTGAAAGTGCACAGCATGTAGCATTAAAAGAACTCTGTCCGCACAGTCAGTTCCTAAGATTTAGGAGAAACTGTAGCAATCTGCCTGACTATAAGAACAAGCACAAGAACTGGAAGCTACATTTGCAAATAGGGATACAATGAGATTTATTACATAAATCTAAATTACAGGCACAAGACTGTGAGAAGGATGAATTACTCAAGAGAAAAGAAAAAAATGGAAAACTCATTTACAAACCCATTCATGACTAAATACAATGACTGGGCTGGCAGAATAGGTCATATCATTGCATGCAGTATAAACTAGTGGTTAAAGACACTGAACTGCAAACTAGAGACCTGAAGACCTGGGTTTGAATCTCATCAACCCACTTGTTACTATGTGATCATGAGCAAGCCACTACCTTTAGGGGCCCAGGTGGGACACTGGCTATGTCTTCATCTCACAGCCAAAGGGTCATAGGTTTGATTCCCAGGAGAAGATATATTTGCCATCTTATTGAAAAAGGAGCAGAGGAGGATTGGGAAACCAGGGTGGCCGCAGCTGCAGTAACCAGCAGAGGGATGCTGCACTGTCTGGCAGGGGCCAGACCAGAGAGTGACTGCAGCAAGGTTTTTACTCAGGGCAAAGAGCTGGTACTCGCTCGGCTCCTAGTGGAGCCAATCCCGAGGCAGAGCCAAGAGCCAATCCCACGGTAGGACTGCTAGTCGTCAGCTCCCTGAGGAGCCAATCCAGAGAGAGAGCGCCATGCCTGAGTGAGCGGCTGGCCTTAAAAGGACTGCCAGCCACCGCTCTCGCAAAAGGAGAGGAGGAGAAGTTGGGAAACCAGGCAGCCATAGCCGCAGCAACCAGTAGAGGGGATGACACACTGTCTAGCAGGGGGCAGACCAGAGAGAGACTGCAGCATGTTTTCTGTCCCACCCCCACCTCAACCTCTATTAAATGCCCAGGGAAGGAGGCAGAACCATCTCCAGGGGGAATCACAAGCCTAGGAAAGTAGATCCAAGGAGGGTGCCACCCTCTAGAGGGATGGACTTGGAGCAGATGTGGCGTTAAAAGGTCAAGAAAGGGCTAATCACTACCCGTGAAGATTGGACTGAGGAGGATAGTGAGACTTTGAAATGGCAAGTAATGAATGTGCAGGGCCTTAGTTGGACAATGGAGGAAATGTATGTAAAGTTCTTAAAAGTAATACTAATGTAAAGGTATAGATTGCTGTGACAGTAATACAAGTTTAAAGTTCTTAAAGTAATACTGATACAAATGCAAGGATTGTAAGCTGTAAACAGGGCATTAGGGCAGAAGAGATAAAGTATAACAATTTTTTTTATAGAGCAGGGACATTCAGGGAAGGTAGGGAGAGGCTCTGTAAAAAGGACAGAATGAGTTACTCAGGATGGTGGTAAGGGCAGGACCATGGGTTTCCTTGGAGGAGGAGGGGGCACTGAGGGAAGGCAGAGGGTTGGAGGGGGCTTCAAGAAGGCAGGGACAGGGGTCTTCTTGGATGAGGAGGGGGGCTACGGGAGGGGGCATGGGCAGGATAATGGGGTGCATGCAACGGATGTGGGCCAGCTGTGTTTATGGAAACTCTGTGGAGGATAGGAAGTTGCCCAATATGTATTATATTGATGCAACTGGAGGCAGAGATCAGCTCGCCGAGGGAGGAAATGGTCACAGCGCGGAAAGCAGTGGGGTTGGGGGGGGGCTGCAAAAATAGAAAGACAGTGCAGAGGGACCAGCTGGGGATGTGGGAGACATAGGGCAGGATGGGGGGCAGGAGGAAAGGGTCCAGGATCAGGAGGTGATGAGAAATATGCCTGGCAAGAAGTAAAAACTAGTAGAAGGGGGCCTCAAGGAAATCTGCATAACTCAGCAGTAGGGGGAAGGAAACTACAAGATGGGAAGGGTATTACAGTGTCCAACAGGTACTTTTCTCTAGCAGGCAAACTAGGGAAGGGTGTGCTAAAATGACCAGGGGGAGCAACAAGTATGGCCCAGGAAAAGAGGGTTCACAGAAGGGAAGAGAAAGATGGAAACACGGGGGGGAAGGGGAGACGGCAGTAGCAGGGGAAGGGGTAGAGCTGGGCGTGGAAGGGATTCTGAGTTTGCAGAAGGAGGAGAGAGGCAGCGTAAAAAAGGATAAGGGAGAGGGGGAAGCTGAAAGGAAGACAGGAGGTAAAAGAGAGGCTCAAGTTAGCAAGTACTTAAAGGGCAAAATGGAAGAGGTGAATGGAAGGGTTACCAAGTCAATGAGAAAAGATGAGGGAGCACTGGCAACAGCAGGACAAAGGGAGAGGATAGTGATCAATGCAAAAGTGGCAAGGGGACATGGAAAAGCGGGTAAAGCTAGTAAGTAAGGGAAGAGTATCCCAGAAGGGAGCCAGGGCTCAGGGCGAGGAGGGAATCAAAGGACTTGAAGTGAGAAGGGAGGTAAAAGGGACGCCTAGAACTAGGAGAAAGGGAAGGAAATTAATAATAAGCAAAAGCTAAACGGGCAGGGTCCTACTCATAAGGGACTCAATTTTAAGAGGAATTAAATGGGGGGCAGGGGTAGTGTGGTTTGGGTGGAGTTCTTGCCGAGCATGACTGCATCAGAGGTAATTCATCATATTACTTCATGGGGCAAAGTCCTGGATGAGAAAACACCCTGATTTTTCACCTGGGAACAAATGATTTGGGTGAGAACAGCCTGGTGGAAGTATAGGCAAGATTCATGGTGCTTGCTAGGTTTTGTAGCAGCCTGTGCTTCTAACCTATAGCTTTTTTGGAGGTGTTGCCTGTGCCTAAAGCGAGCACTGAAAGGAAACGAGCAAACATATGATTTAAACTAAGTCGGGGGTGGGGAATAGGGAAAATGACACAACAAATGGCACGCCAAGAGACAGGAGTGTCAGGTATTCAACCCGCCCCCCAGGAAAGTAGAAGAAATGTTAAACAAAAACATGCTTAAAGGTATGGGGGGACAGGGAGGGTAATTGGTGGAAGGGCCTTTCCACAAATGCCAGAAGCCTGGGGCATAAGATGGTAGATTTAGAAGCACTAATGGAGGGGGAAGGATTAGATATTGTAGCCATAATGGAGACCTGGTGGTCTGAGCACCAAGACTGGGAAGTGGGGGTCCTGGGGTACAGATTATTCAGGAGGGATAGGATCAGTAGGAAGGGGGGAGGAGTAGCACTATACATCAGGAAGGGTATCAAGGTCATAGAAGGGATGGAGGAGCAGGGAGACATGGAAAGCATGTGGTTCATGCTGAAGAGGAAAGCTGGGACAACATTAAGACTGGGGTGGTATACAGATTCCCCACGCAGAGTGAGGAAATGGACATGCAGATGCTGCGGGAGGTTCAAAGAATGGCTCTGAAGGGGGAGATTTCTGCTGGCGGGAGACCTAAATCTCCCAAATATAAATTGGGATATCCCATCAGCAAGGTCTGCTAGGAGTGGGGAGATCCTGGGGACACTCCAAGGCGCCTTCCTGCAGCAGCTGGTCAGGAAGCCTACAAGGGAGGGAAATATACTTGACATGATCCTAACCGACGGAGATAGAGTGGAGGAAGTGGGGGTTGGGACCAGCCTGGGAGACAGTGACCACAGCACAGAGGGCTTTAAGGTCAGAGCAGGATATGAGGCTAGTCAAACCACCACAAAGGTCCTAGGCTTCAGGTGGGCAGATTTTCCCAGGATGAGGGAGATATTCCGAAGAAAGTAGGGGGTGGGAGGTGATGGAGGGAGGGGTGGAGGATCTATGGAAAAGATCGGGGTTCCTTAAAGTGACAGAGGGATGTGTAAGGAGGGTGAGGAAGAACAAAAGAAGGAGGAGCCGCCATGGTTCAATATAGGAAGTGAGGGGCAATAGGGGAGAAGAAAAGGGCATTCAGGGAATATAAGAGGACGAGGGAAGGAGGATAGGGAAACTTACAAAGAGAAGTTGAGGGTGACAGAGTGGAAGATTAGGAAGGCAAAGCAGAAACAGAGGAGAGAGTTGCTAGGCAGGCCAAATTGGGAGGCACGATGTTCTTTTGGTAAATAGGGGAAAGGTAAGGCAGGGGACAGTAAAGATTAAGGGGGAAGGGGACTGCAGGTGAAAGAGGATTTCGAGAAAGCTGAAGTACTGAATAGCTACTTCAGTTCTGTTTTCACGACAGAGGGGCAAGGAAGAGGACCAGCGCTAAGTGAGAAGGGAAAGGGGAGGGGGGGGTGAATCCTAGTCCAATCAGTGTGGAAGAGGTAAGGGAGGAATTAGATAAGTTTAGGGTGGACAAGGCCATGGGCCCTGATGGCCTACACCCTATGGTGCTCAGGGAATTAAGGGGAGTACCGGCGGATCCACTGGCGGGGATATTTAACTTGCTCCTGGATACAGGGTGGGTACCGGAGGACTGGAAGAAGGCAGACGTGGTGCCACTTCATAAAAGTGGCAGCAAGCAGGAAGTGGGCAATTATCACCCAATTAGCCTCACATCGGTGGTGGGTAAAGTAATACAGGCAATACTGAAACAAAGGGTGGTTAGCTATTTGGAGGAGGTGGGGCTACAGGACATTCGGTAGTATGGATTCACTCAAGGACGATGATGTCAGATGAACCTGATCGAATTCTTTGATAAGGCGATGAGGGTGGTTGATCAGCGTGGGGCAATGGACGTAGCCTACCTTGACTTTGGGAAGGCCTTCGACACGGTGCCCCACAGAAGACTGCAAAATAAGTTGGGGAGTCTAGGGGTGGGGCAGAAAATAACAAGATGGGTGGAGAGCTGGCTGATGGGTATAAGCCAAAGGGTGGTGGTCAATGGGGTGCACTCTGGGGAGACAAGGGTGATGAGTGGGATCCCCCAGGGGTCGGTGCTGGGGCCTATTCTGTTTAACATCTACATCAGCGACACAGCAGAGGGGCTTCAGGGGAAAGTCTGTCTTTTCGAAGATGACACAAAACTCAGCAACAGGGTGGACACCCAGGGGGGGTGAGGGGAAGCAATGAAGAATAATCGAAGGTTACTGGAAGAATGGTCGGAAACATGGCAGCTGAAATTCAGTTCCAGGAAATGCACAGTGATGCACATGGGGAGGAGGAATCCAAATACCACATATATCCTGGGATGATGGCTGCAACCAGGCAGGAGAAGGATCTGGAGTTATAATCACTGATGACCTTAGGGTGGGAACCCAGTGCAGCAAGGCAGTGGGCAAAGCTAACAGGATGCTGGCGTGCATGGGAGAGAGAGAACCATCAGATAGAGGAGGTACTGATCCACTCTACAGTTCCATGGTGAGGCCACACCTGGAGTATGGGGTACAGTTCTGGAGGCCCCATCTACGAAAAAGACATAAATGGCATGGAAAGGGCTAGAGAAGGGCAACCTAAAATGGTGCATGGGTTAAGTGGGATGACATATGAGGAGAGATTGAAGGAGCTGGATTTGTAGACTCTGGAGACAAGAAGGAGAGAGGGACATGATCTAAACATTTAAGTATGTGAATGGGGATCAAAAATGTGGGGAAAGCTTATGTTCAGGAAGGTAGATACAAAGAACTAGGAGGCATGGACTGAAGGTAGAAGGGAGATTTGGGGAAGCGTTGAGAGTATTACTTCATGGAGAGTGTGGCTGAGCCTGGAATGGACTACGGAGGAGGTGGTGAGGGCCAGTATAGTTGAGGCTTTCAAGAAGGCCTGGGACAAACATAAGGAGTTGTCAAGGGGAAGAAGGGGGGGAATCTTGGGGGGGGTCAAGTAGAGGGGAGAAATGGACAGATCTGATGGGCCAGGAAGGCCCTTTTCTGCCATCACATGTCTATAAATCTATGAATCAATTCCCAGAATTGGCACATCCTTATGGGAGATCAGACAATCTGTAACACTGTGGGTCCCAAAATACAGGTTACTCACCTTTAACAGTAGTTCTAAGAGTGGTATATGTTGTTCATCCACACTTTGTGGCAGGTTCCTTGCTGCTTTAAATCTTGCTGGAAGGTCTTCAAGCTGGCTCCTCCCACCCACCCGGGTGGTAAAACCCTCGGCTCCGCCCCATGATGCCAGATCTAGCCCGCTGGAAGCCAGGCTGCGCATCGAAGCCAGGGAGGTTGGGTGGGTCGTGTGGATGAACAACATATACCACTCCAAGAACTCCTGTTACAGGTGAGTAACCTGTATTTCTAGGGACGTGGATACAGTCGTCCCCCACTATAACGAACCCCATTATTATGAATAATCGCATATAACAAACTCAGGTGTGGATCCCATCATGAGCTTGTTATACAAGTGTAATCAATTCGACAGTTTTCTCAGTTTGCGGTACAGTGAGCAGTACAAAAGTCCCTTAGCTGTAGACAGTAGACAGTTTCAGTAGTAGTACCTGTTTACCTTTAACATCATGCTCCTGGACTGCTGGACTGAAATGCTCTGGATATTCTGTGGACACTAAACTGAAGATCTTGGACAGGCTCAAGGCTGGGGAGAGTCTAGCTAAACTGTCACAGAAGACAGGCTTTTCGAAATCGACAATATGCACTTGGCGCAAACAAGAAGCCTCTCTCCGTGACTTTGTTGTCGAGTGCACGGATATTGAGTGGCTGCAGCGTAAGAAGCTTCGTAAGGCCGACGAGCCCGAAATCGATCGTGCTACCCAACTGTGGTTTACACAGCAGCGCGCAAGTGGAGTTCCTATTTTCAGTTTGATTCTCTGGGAGAAAGCAAGTCAATTTGCCCGTGATATTCACGGCAGTGACAACTGCTTTAAGTCATCCACAGGCTGGCTTTGGAGGTTCCAGAGACGCCACGGTATCAGGTGTATTGTGATCACTGGAGAGGCTCACTCCTGTGATGATGCAGCAGCTGAAGCTTTTATTCCAAAACTGAAAGACTTCTTGTCTGGATACTCCCCCGAGCAAGTGTATAATGGGGATGAGACAGGTCTTTTTTGGCGCTGTCTCCCAGATATAACTTTGGCAGCAAAATCTGAGGTAAATGCCAGTAAAGGTTTTAAAACCAGCAAAGATAGGCTGACATTCCTCTTCTGTACCAATGCGACGGGCAGTCATAAACTTTGCCCGCTGTGCATCGGTAAATTTAAAAACCCTCGCTGTCTGCACCACGCTAACAGGAGTGCGCTGCCTGTCATTTATGACAGCAGCAAGAATGCGTGGATGACTTGTGACATTTTTAGAAGGTGGTTTTTTGACTCCTTTGTGCCATCCATGAGGCAGTATCTTCGGAGAATGAAACTGCCACCAAAGGCAATCTTGCTGCTGGACCAGTGCCCTGCCCATCCTCCTGAGGCAGAGTTAAAGTCCAGAGATGGCAAAATTCGCACCGTCTTTATGCCAAAGAACACTACATCTAAGATTCAACCCCTGGACGGCGGTATAATCGCCACTTTCAAAAAACACTATCGGAAGCGACTCCTAAGTGAGATCGTCTCAGCTGGTGATGGTCAACCTAATGCTGAAATTGGGGTGCAGGAGGTTCTAAAAAAGAAGAATGTCTGGGACAGCATACATCTTGCGGGTGAAGCCTGGGACAATGTCTTGACTGCCACCATACACCACTGCTGGGTTGCAACACTTGGTTCTTCTTTCCCACCTGAATTCTGCGCGCTCACTACCAATCTTGACAGTGATCTTGATGTCAATGACACTGTCGAAATAGCACAACTGGCTACAAATCTAAACTTGATAGCAAACCAAAACGAAGCACCCGAAATCATAGATGCTTGGATTACTAATGATGAGACGGTGCCCACAGTTGACCAAATGTCGGATGCTGAGATTCTGTCCAGAGTTTCGGCATATGGCAAGATGCCTGAACATCAAGATTCTGCTGAGGAGGATGATGAGGGCGAGGATGATTCATGGACTAGCCGACAACAGGGGAGGCAATCGTGGTTTGGAGACAGCTCTCACCTGGCTTGAATGTGAGGAAGCAGACCCTATGAAACTGGTCCAGCTAAGGCAAATTTTGTCATATGCCAGAGACTTGCATGCCAAAAAAGCAGCAACACAGCTGAAAGTCACAGATTTTTTTAAACCAAAGCAGTAATTTTTTTTCATGGTCAAAGGATTGTTTTCTACTGTATTTAATTAAATTACTGATTCTGCATTAAGCTGATGTTTTTAATAAATAAATGATTAAATAAACTACTTTTTTCTGAAAAACCCAAGTACTGTACTTTTATTAATGAAAGAGTTTTGCGATCGTTATCCTGTAGTTGTATTCTGGCGTCCCACGATTTAACGAACGTGGTAACTATAACGAATGCACAGAATGGATCCCAAATCTTTCGTTATATTGAGGGACAACTGTATGTTGTTCAATCCACACTTTGTGGCAGACTCCTGGCAGTTCTCCAGGAGGAGGGAGGCAAGGCATGCACCCCCTACTTAGGGAATAAGAACTGGAGAACCGAGGTCCCAAAATCAGCATCCCGGCGTGACTCTAGGTCAATGTGGTAATGGGAAATAAAGGTGTGTGCTGATCAGGTAGCAGCCCTGCAGATTTCCTGGATAGGGACGTCCCTAGAAGCAGCCACCGAAGCAGGGGTATGGTGGGTAGAATGAGCTCTTATCCCTTTGGGAGGCTCCATGCCCGCAAACCTATAGCGGAGATCTATGCAGGAGGTGACCCACCTGCTTATCATCCGCTTGGCTGATGGGTCTACCAGGTGCGGCTTAAGTGTAGGTGACAAACAGCTGGCGAACCTCTCCCTGAACTTCAGCCGTCTGCTTCTTGTAATAAGTGGGCGACCTTCTAGGGTCCAAAGAATGGAGCCTATGTTCGGCCTCCAAGGTGTGATTGGGGTAGAACACTGGCAGAGTCAACACCTGGTTAAGGTGAAACTCCGACACCACCTTCGGAAGGAACTTCAGGTGGGGGCGAATGACAATCTTATACCTGTGGAAGATCAGGTAGGGAGGCTCGATGGAAAGCGCCTGAAGCTCTCTCCCATCCTTCTGGCTGACGTAATAGCCACCAAGAAGGCAGTCTTCCATGACAGGTGAGAGATGTCACACCTGTACATAGGTTTGAATGGCTTGCCCATGAGTTTAGCCAATACCAGCAGTAGATCCCATGGAGGTGGAGGTTCCCATATCGGAGGGGATATGTGATCTAGGCCTTTGAAAAAGTGCCCAACCACCTTCTCCTGTACCACCGACTGCCTGCCGGCCTGCGCCCGGTAAGCAGAGATGGCTGCCAGGTACACCTTAAGGGTCGTCGACCGAAGCCCTAGCTGAGAAAGGGACCACAGGTAGTCCAAAATATTAGCAAAAGGACAGGAAGAGGGGTCCAACCCCTTGCCCTGACACCAAATGGAGAATCTCTTCCATTTGAAGGCGTAGCATTTTCTGGTTGACTTCTTACGGGGGCACCTCAACAATGTTGAGGAACTCACTGGAAAGACCCAAGGCCTGGAACTCTAGCCGCTCAGGAACCAGACCATCAGGTGCAGGGATTGAAGGTCTGGATGGAGAACCTTCCCCTTGTTGACTGAGATCAGGTCCGGGCAGGCTGGAAGCCTCCTCGGGAGCCTGGAGCTGAGGCTGAGGAGATCTGGGTACCAGAACTGGCGAGGCCAGTCTGGGGCTCCCAGAATCACCTGTGCCTTGTCTCTCCTCACCTTGAAGAAGATCACAGGAAATGGAGGGAAGGCATAAAAGAGGCCCGGGGTCCACGGCCTCGAGAAGGCATCACCCTGCTGAGGGGGGGGGCGTGAAACATCCTCAGCTTTGCATTCTCCCTGGAGGCAAACAGGTCTACCTGAGGGATGCCCCAATGGGAGAACAGGTCTTGCACTACCTCCGACAGGAGAGACCACTCGTGAGATGCAGCGCCTATCCAGCTGAGGGCATCGGTCAGACTGTTGGAGGCTCCTGCCACATGGATGGCTAGGAGATCTGCCTCCAGGCTGATCACGAGAGACCAAATGCAGAGAGCCTCCTTGCACAGAGGCACGGAGTGCGTCCCACCCTGACGGTTGAGGTAGTACATGATCGTGGTGTTGTCCGTCTGGACCTGAACCACCTGACCCGCATAAACGGGAGCGAAGGCGGAGGGCTAGTTGAACCGCTCGAAACTCCAGCAGGTTGATGTGGCATCGAGACTCCAGAGGGGACCAGAAGCCGGGACCCGAGATCCCAGATGGGCACCCCAACCCATCAGAGAGGCGCGGTCATTACAGTGACCGCCAGCTCGGGTGGACAAACGGGATACTCTCCTGCAGATGAGCTGGGATGAGCCACCGCTGCAGGCCATCCCACATCTCCTGGGTCTGTCACCGGCTGGTCCAGAGGACCGGAGCACTGTGACCACTGGCTAGCCAGCCCCCATTGCAGGGGACGCAAATGCCAGTGAGCCCAATGGACCATGCTGGTGCAGGCCGCCATGAGGCCCAGAAGGTGCAGGAAGTCCCGGGTAGGGCACAATTGCCCAACCAGAAATGATTGGGCAAAGGAGGAAAGGACCTCTGCCCTGTCCGCTGGGAGCCAGGCTCTGGCTCGAAGAGAGTTGAGCTCTGTCCCGATGAACTGAATCACCTGCGAAGGCACGAGTTCCGATTTGGACTCATTGATGAGGAGGCCAATCTGAGAGCAGATCTGGAGGGCCAGATCCCTGGACCGCTCCACATCCAACCTGGAGGGGTCTGCAATCAGCCAGTCATCCAAGTAAGGGTACACCCGGACCCCTCAGCACCACAGGAATGCTGTCACCACTGCCATGCATTTGGTGAAAACCCTGGGAGCCGGAGAAAGGCCGAAGGGCATGGCCCAGAACTCAAAGAGATTCCGCTGCTCTGAAGCGGAGGAATAGCTGATGAGACGGATGGATTGGGACGTGAAAGAACGTGTCCTGGAGGTCTAAAGAAGAGAACCACACACCTAGTTCCAAGGATGGAATGATCTATAGAGCCAGAGTGACCATCCTGAAGGTATGCGGCCTTAGGAACTTGTTCAGGTTGTGTAGGTCGAGAATGGGGCACCAGCCCCCCGTCCGCTTTGGGACCAGGAGTACCTGGACAGAAACCCTGGGTCTGGAGGAGGATCCGCACTCACTGATCACCTCCTTCTGGAGGAGCAGGGCAATGTCGGCTCGGCAGGCCGACAGAGAGACTGCTTGAGCCTGTTGCCCCGTGGGGCGGCTCGATAGGAGGAGGGACTTCTCGAACTCCAGAGGCAGACCTGCCGACCACTTCTAGCACCCAGCAGTCCGTGGTGACAGCGAGTGGAAAGGAAGTGGTAGAGCCGTCTCCACGGGGAACCTGGGAGGAGAGATGAGAGTGGGGGCGACACCCCTCAACCCGTCACTGGGCAGGCTTGGAGGAAGGGCCAGCCGAGGGGCCTCATGGACCCTTCCCTCCAGGCTTCCTACTGGAGGAAGTGGTAGACTTGGCCTTGGGGTGCCAAGCGTGTTCCTGCTGGTGCTGCTGGGCCGGATGTGCCACAGGGGTGGAAGGGCGAAAGGGCTTACGCTGCTGCTGGCGGCCTTTGTCCTTCTGGGCAGATGTGACCAAGTCCAGGGTGGCACTGGACTTCTTTATCCTCTGGAGATGGCCTTCCACCCCTGGCCCGAACAAGTCGGTACCCAGGAAGGGAACGTCTGCCAGCTTGTGCTGGGTGTCTGCCGTGAAGGTGAAGATCCGCAGCCAAGCTCTGCGGTGCATGGCTGCTGCGGCCACTACTGACCGGGCACGAGTTGCCGATGTCCAAAGATGTTTGGAGCTGCTGTTCAGCCACCGCCCATCCCTGATCCCGCACCTGCTTGACTGTCGTCTGAAGGTCACACGGGAGATGGGGAATCACCTCATCCAGGGAACCCATAAGGGTGTGTGAAAAATGTGCCATCAGTACAGCCGAGCTAGCCTGTCAAAGGCCTAGGGAGGAAGCAGCGTAAACCTTCCATTCTGAATAATACAGCTTTTTGGATTCTTTATCAGGCGGTTTGTCCACATCCCTAGCATTCCCGGAACACCAGAAAACACTGTCGGTCACCAGCCCCTCCGAGGGGTGCTCCGAGAAACCGGAGAGTGAACCGGTGGGGACCGTGTACTTGCCAGCCAACCTGGCTGAAGGCGTGGGACAAATGCAGGCCACTGTCACAACTCCAGGGCCGGGCCAACAATGGCTTCGGCCACCGGGAAGGCCTCCATAGGGGAATCTCCTCGGTCCAATATCTCAGTGAGAGGATACCTGGCTCGTTTCTGAACGGGTTCAAGCTGCATCTCAGTGGACTCTCAGATAAGTCGAAGTATTCCCAAGAATGAGGATGGGCTCTCGTCCACCGACTGACCCCCTGCAGATTCCAGGTCAATGGGCCTGGAGTACAGGGAGGAGTCGTCAGACTCCGAGGAGTCTGCAAACAGCTGCTGCGCCTATAGAAACATAGAATTTGACGCAGATAAGGACCGCTGGCCCACCAGTCTGCCCATTTCCTACCTAATGGATAAGCTGCAGATCCTAGTTAACCAGCAGCCTACTTCTTTCTCCACCCCTAGAATTGCCTTATAGCTGTCCCATGCATGCTTGAATTCAGTCACTGTTTTTGACTCCACAACCTCCTCGGAGGCCGTTCCATGCATCCACAACCCTCTCTGTGAAAAAATACTTCCTTACATTGCCTCTGAGCGCCCCTTCTATCTTCAAATTGTGCTCCTTGTTCTTGCACACCTCTTTTGAAAGATGCTACCCTCTGGACTTTGTTGATTCCTTGAGGTACTTAAAAGTTTCTATCATGTCCCCCTCTCCTCCTTTCCTCAAGGCTATACATATTAAGCTCCTTTAGTCTCTCTTCATATGTCTTCCGTGCAGACCCTGCACCATTTTAGTTGCCCTCCTGACAGCTTCCATCTTGTCTATGTCCTATGGAGATTGGGTCTCCAGAACTGCACACAGTACCAGATGGGGTCTCACCAGTTGTCTGTACAGAGGATAACAATCTTCCTGTTTTCTACTGGTGATGCCTCTCCTATGCATCCCAGTATCCCCCAGCCCTCCTTACTGCCCTCTCACATTGCTTGCCCACCTTAAGTCATCTGATATGACTACCCCCAGGTCCCTTTCCATTTTGTTGTTGTTAGTATCTCACCCCCACTGTGTACTCTTCCCTGGGTTTTGTTTCCCAGGTGCATTACCTTCACTTCTTAGCATTAAATCTAAGCTGCCATACATTTGACCATTCCTCTAACCTTGACAAGTCCTTCTCATCCTTTCCACCCCATTTTGTGCATCAACTCTGTTGCAGATCTTTGTGTCATCTGCAGAAGACATACTTTTCCTTCCAGTCCGTCTGCAATGTCGCACAAAGACATTGAAGAGGACCGTCCATACTGAACTCCTGGCACCCACTAGTAACCCCTTCTTCAGAGTGGACTCCATTTACTATTACCCTCTGTGTCCTATTCTCCAGCCAATTTTTTACCCAGGCTATCATCTTGGGAACCCACTCCCAGGCTGGCTAACTTGTATATTAATCTTTTGTGTGGGACTGAGTCAAATGCCTTGCTAAAGTCTAGGTAGGCCATGTCCACAGCCCCTCCCTGATCTACTACTTTGGTCACCCAGTCAAAGAAATCTATTAGATTTGTCTGGCATGACCTTCCCGCTAGTGAATCCATGCTGCCTTGGGTCCTGTGCCCCTCTGGCCTCTAGGTACTCACAATTCTTTCCTTCAGAAGTGATTCCATCATTTTCCTATCACTAAGGTTAAACTAACTGGTCTTAGTTTCCGCTCTGCCCTGCTCCCACTTTTGTGAAGGGGAATCACATCGCCCTCCTCCAGTCCTCAGGTACCACCCATCCTCCCATGATTTGTTAAAGAGGGTAGTCAGTGGTGTCACTAGTTCTACCCTTAGTTCTTTTAGAATTTTGGGATGAATCCCATCAGGCCCCATGGCTTTCTCCACCTTCAGTTTTAAGAGTTCTTTCAAGACCCTTTCTTCTGTAAATGGGCTAGTATCAACTTCTGTATCCAGAGTGTTTCTATTGTTTGTTTAGGTACCTCCCCTCTTCGTTTTGTAAATACTGAGCAAAATATTTGTTTAGTATCTCTGCCTTTTCACAGTCACCTCTGCCCACCCCTCCCTTTATATGCCTCACTGTCCCTCCCTTGGTCTTCCTTCGCTCCCTGATGTACCTAAAAAGGTTTTATCCCCTTCTTAACTGAGTTGGCTATCTTTTCCTCAGTTTGGGCCTTTGCTGTTCTGACTGCCTTCCCAGCTTCATTTTGCTTTAACTGATACACTTCTCGTCCTGTTCCTTCTGTGAATCCTTGTACTTTCTGAATGCTTTTTTTTTCTCTTGAACCTTCACTGCCACTCCCTTTGAGAACCATAGTGGTTTCTTACATCGTTTTGTTTTGTTTATTTGCTTCACACAAAGGCTTGTTACCTCTGTGATGGCAGTTTTTATTATTCCCCATTGTTCTTCCACTCCTCCTTCCTGCCCATTTGCTAGTGCATTCCTTAGGCACTCACCCATTTTGGCAAAGTCAGCCCGCCTGAAGTCCAGTACTTTTGCCTTTGTATGGCTTGACTTTATTGCTGTGTTTATTGTGAACCATACTGTTCGGTGGTTGTTAGTTCCCAGATGGCTACCCACTTCTACATCTGTGATCCTCTCTCCATCTCCATTTGAGAGGACCAGGTCTAAGATTGCTCCCTCTCGAGTGGGTTCCAATACTAGTTGTCTAAGGCATGCCCCGTGGGCATCTAGAATAACCCCACTCTTAGAAGTGGCTGCTGCAACTGCACTCCAGTTAACATCTGCATATTCAGATCACCCATCAGCAATATCTCCCTTTATCTGCCATTCTAAGTATACTTTCTATCATTTCCTTGTTCATTTCCTCCCGAGAGGTCTGTATCTCAACCCCTGTGGGTTGGTGCCACTGCCTGCCTCCAAATTGACCCACAGTGCTTCTTCTCCTCCCTGTTTACCCTTTTGTTCTGTTGCTTTGATTCCTTCTCTTATGTAGAGAGCTACTCCTCCTCTTTACCTCCCTGTCCCTCCTGTAGATAGTGTATCCTGGTATGTTTACGTCCCAGTCATGGTTCTGTGTGTACCATGTTTCTGTGACTGCCACGATATCCAGACTTCCTCCTCCATCAAGGCCACTAATTCAGGAAGCTTGTTACCCAGACTACGGGCATTGGTACTCATTCCTCTCCATTTTTTGATGGCTTTACCTTCTGTAGCAGCATCCCCCACTGACCTTTCTACCTTGGTCTTTTTCTCATTTAATACCCTGTTTTGTATGGGGAGGCTGGGATTTTCCTGCTGCTTATCAGTGCCTCCCCCCTTTGACTAGTTTAAAGGCTTGCCAATGAAGCATTTAAACCGACTGCCCAAAGACTTGTTCCCTTCCTGGACAGATGCAGACCATCCTGCCAGTATAGGGTGGTGTCCTCAGGTGGAACCCCAGTCCCCAATGAAGCCAAACCCCTGTGCTCCACACATTTTTCAACCATTTGTTAAACTGCATGGTGCAAAGTACCCTCGCTCATCACCATGCCACTGACAGGCAGCACCTCTGAGAAGGATACTGTGTGTGCTACTTCTCTTAAGCCCCTCCCCAACTCTAAAGTCCTTCTGCACTGCTCTAATCTCATGATGAGCTAAGTCATTTGTCCCTAGGTGGACAATGACGTCCAGCTCAGACTCCCTGCAACTGTTCTCGTGATCCTATGGATGCTTCCTGTCCCTCCAGCCATGGCACCAGGCAGGCACCTTGAGCCACCCTCCACCTGCCGAGGTAATCGGGAGTGGCGTGACCCGACAACCTGTGGAGCAAGCCCTGACCCAAACCGAGAATCCTTGGTGGGGCCCCAGTCTTCGATTGAGGAGGCTGTGGTTCCACCACAATGGGCAGAGCAGCCGGTTTTGGCTGAACAACCGGTGCCGGGGTCGGTTCCTCGACAACTATGAGGGGTTGCTTTGGTCGCTCCGGTGACAGCCACTTAATGGCTGGAGAAGGTGATGGAGTCAGCTTGTTACTGCCCAACAAAAGTTGCTGCCACATCATGTCCTCGTAGCACCAGCGTAACTTACGTCAGAGCCTATCCTCCAAAGAGGACGAGCGGCGACGCCGCTTTCCATGGTGCCGAGACAGAGACCGCCGATGTCGGTGGGATCTACCCGACATGGAAGAGGACCGAGACTGAGAGTCAGAGAGGGGGCGGGGGAAACCCGCTCACCCCTCGGTTCAGGGACCTTGACCGTGGACTTCGGCACAGGAGGCATGGGCAAGTCCTCTGTTACCACCGGGGGAACCGGTGAAGAAGGGTTGTCGGCTTCTCCAGTTGACAACCCATCCAACGGGTCAAGAAAAATCTCGACCGCGTCGACGGGTGTCTCGGCCAGCTGACCTGATGGGGACACTGTGAAGCCAGCTGCCTTAGCCGCAACCTCGACCGAACTCAAAAGCTGACGGTCCAGTGACGGGGATCTCTCCCGCTCCCATGAACGTCGATGGTGGGACTTACCTTTCAGTTCTTTTTTCTTTGACCTACTGGTATTTCCCGATGGCCCTTCTCCCTTGGTGGAGAGGGACTGGCAAAGTTCCTTAAAAGAAGCAGTGTAGGAAGAGCCCAAGGAGAGCGGGATAAATGCCACGGCCGAGGAGGAAGATGAAGTGGCCTGGGCCGCCTCCTCCTCGAGGGTGATCAACTGCTCCAGTTGCTCCGCAGAGCCAGCAGCCGCAGACACCGCCCAACGGACCTCCTTCGACTTCACCAGCGGGTACTATTTTTCGGGGCACCCAAGTTGTAGTTGGGCAGCGCGGTCCTCTAAAACCGAAGCCGTGAAGGACTTGCACAGAACGCAGGCCTGCGGATCGTGGTCAAGACCCAGACAGTAAATGCACGTGGAATGTGGATCGATCCGGGACATCTTCTGCCCACAGGGGCACCGACGGAAGCCGGGAGTGGATTTGTCCATCGCAGCCACGAGGGAAGATGAAGACTTTAGTCTAGTAAACTTTAAAATTATTTTCGGGAAAACCCGAAGTGTTTGGATCCAGGCCTAAAACGCAGAGCACTAAGGAGGGAACCTGAGCTTCCAAGCATTAAGGAAGATCTAGCGTCATGGAAGGAGCAAGGTTTTACCACCCGGTGGGTGGGAGAGCCAACTTGAAGACCTTCCGCAAGATTTAAAGTGGCAAGGAACCTGCCACAAAGTGTAGACTGAACAACATATCCACATCCCTTGAACCTTGTATTACATTTATCACGGCCCCTAACTTAAGGGATAAACTTGTGCACAGCAGAATATACATAAGTAACCCAAGGAACACTTGAATTGGCAACCTAAAAACCTATGGACACTTCAGGTGTCACAGATGCAATATCTGTGACCACTCTGAACAGGGTAAAATATTTACCCATCCTAGGGATGAAAATAAAAAATGCAAATTACAGAGTACTTCATTTGTGACACCACTTTTGTGGTGTACTGTATGTTTTATGGTGCCCCTATGGGACTATCTATGTTGTAAGAACCATTAGAAATTTAAAGACACGGATTCAGGAACATGTAAGGGACACAGAGAATGGGAGACTTTATTTATTTATTAGTTTTTGATGACCGGGTAAGTGCACTAGGCAACGAGACCTGCCTATTTTCAGCCACGACCCAGGAGAGTACAGTAAGGTAAATACATACAAAACATTAAAGACAACAATGAGGTAACAAAGCAGCACAGAACACTACTTCTTAATAGGTGGTAACACAGTTAAGCAAACACATCTAGAATAATTCAGATAGCAATTACAACACATTCCCTTAGTAACTAAACAGTTTTCCAAGTCGGTTTTCCAAGGTAGTACCAAAGGAGCCAAGAAGAATCACATACAAAATTGGAGAAGCAGAACATCAGCAGGAGAGTAGACAGAGGACATATCCCAGGCCCCCCAAGCACTAAGTGCAGTCGCAGTAGCCAGGTTCATTAAGATGAGAGAAAAGAGCATGCTTGAAAGCTAGATGGGATGGGGCATCCTTCACAGCAGGGGGACAGTGAGTTCCAGAAATGCTGGACAAAGTAGAAGAAAGCCTGCTCGCCCATTTTAGTACAGCAGGGCTTAACAGCAAGCAAAGGAAGGTGGAGGACCTGGTGGCACGAGAGTGAGCGACAGGGTTAGCATGACACCAAGAGCCGCTGGGCAGGCATTTTGTTAAAGAGTCAATGAAACAACCAGTGTGTATGACCTAAAGGATTTAGGAGGCAACCAATTCAAGGCGGCGTAAAGTTGACAGTGGTGGGTCAGACGTGGATCAGATAAGGCGAATCTGCAGATATTATTGTACGTGATGTCCCATTTATTTAGAACAGTAGTACTGGCATGGGAGAGGACAGAGAGAGCATACAGCAGTTGTGGAAGCAGCACACCTCTCGCGACAAGAGATCCTGGCGGACAGAGTGAGTGAATGGCGAACTCTGTAGGCCACACCAATCTTAGAGTTGACTTGGTGACAGACCTCGTTAACATGGGTAGCAAAATCAAGGGCCAGGTCAAGCATCACCCCACGTATTTGAAAGACAGAGTATTAGAGACTGGGGACCCGTCAATGTCCTGGACCAAAAGCATGGGGGCCAAGGACGATACCCATCTAGAGGACCCAAAAAGCATGGCCTGGGTCTTAGCCAGGTTCAGAAATTGGTAGCTGGAGGAAAACCAGGATTAGAAGCATTGAAAGACAGGGGATAACTGCTGGTTAAGGCCAGTAATGGGCTTAGATGCAGAGTAAAGTACCAGGTCATCAGCATACATGAGAGTGTTACAGAGTGAGGGAGGATTGGGGATATCATTCAGAAAAAGAGAGGATAGTACGGGTCCCAGAATGGAGCCCTGAGGGATGCCTGACTTGACAGGGGCAGGTGCAGAGAGCACCCCACAGAAGGAGACTTGACCAGACGGAGCACACTTTCATGAAACTCATGGGGTCTAGGTCAGAAGGACTTAGATTTATGAGTCTGGAACATAAATCAAGGGGGGGGGGGCTGACAGAATCTGTTACTGAGAGAAAGCTACTGGATATATACACTGGGAAATGTAAAACCTAATGGACTTTATGAACTATGGGATTTAAAACCTTTCCTACCGCAGATTTATAGAAATTGTCTTCTATCTTGCAGGTTCCTGACTTTCTGCCTTTTCTTCCTGCAAGCTGGTCTTATGGATGTCACCATGTAGATCCCCATGATGGCCAACCAGATCCCACATTATTTTGGTGATTACAGGAGACTCTTAGACCCTTTCTACTGTATCTTTTTATGTAGACATTCATGCAGTCTAGTCTAAACCTTGCTTACTTGAAATAAAAAGGAATTTCATGCAGATACTATATTTGGGAATTGCCTTAAAAGCTTAGTTTATATAGCTATGGCTGCATTTGTTTGGACTTTGTTAATAAAAAAAGAAAGAAATGTGGTAGCTGTGTTATACTGCTCAGCTGTTTTCACTTTGACCTGAGGAAGAGAGTCTTATCTCTCAAAAGCTAGTCTTAAAAATAATTTTGTTAGTCCAATAAAAGGTATCACCTGCAACATATTTGTTGTTTTTTTTTTCTCTACGTTTGGACTTTGTTACAAAAGTGAGATAAAAAATCAGTTCATTTTGCTTTGGATTTTTTTGTATAGAAGTTTCTGACATTAAAAGAAAAAAGATAAAATTAATATAATCTGTTTACTAAAAAGTATATATAAAATGTATTTTACATTTCTTAAGATAAGATACCTTATTTCTAATTAAGATTCAAAAATGTTCACAATAGTGTATAGTATCTCTAAGTATCCGTATTATTTAATTTGTGGAATTATGTATGTTTGGAGGTTAAAGGTGTGTTTGTTTTTTTTTTGTTTTTTTTTTTTAAATGTGCTGTCATAATGAACTAGCTACTTTAGAGCTCAGGTGTTCTCTCTAGGACACTCCCCCCTAAGTAAGGCTGGGATAGCCGAAGCGCAAGGGCAGCAAGCCGTAGCTTGGGCTGTTGGATTTTGAGCATTTGCTTTAAAATAAATCTTTTGAAAAATATTTTGCAGTCACTTGAGTGATTCTGACTGTGCCTGGTTGTGAGCGCTTTACATTTCGGACTGTATATATCTTTTTAGTGGTATCCTGTTCTAATGCAGAGCCCATGGCAGCTTGCATTTGCTGCGTCATGGTGAAAAAAAGTGGGGTCCTATGGAGGTGACCTTGATGTGTTTACCACAGAGTCTTCACTGCATGTGGAAACTGTAGAGCTGGTGCCAAGTTCATATTGACTCTCAGCATAATCTTCAACCTCATCCTCCACTTCCTGCACCATCAGATCAAGACTGTAATCATATTCATCGCTGACAGAGTCAACCAGAATTGAGGGGCTGCGTTGGTGATGTCGGTGGCGGCACAAGAGGTGGCTAAAGCAAGGACTGCCTTGCAGCATTGATGGGTGATTGGTAGTAGTCCCAGTTGACAGATCCCTGGAACAAGGAGGCCAGGCAGATGTCTTATGTCAGAGAAGACATGAGAAGCGCCTGTGTGTCAGAGCCCCTTTGGTCGATGGCGCGACTGGAGGAGTTGGACGGAAGGCTGAGCTAGCCCCATACACGTGCATACCGGCCATAATAGGCCCAGTAGTGCCTACCCCAGGTCCTGGACTTGGTGTTGTGCCAATAGCCAGTGGGGCGGGTGGTGCCATCGGCTGACCGGACTGTGTCGAAGTGGTAGTCATACCTGTATGGAGCAGGGGCAACCTGCAGGAGCCAGGGAAGCCTTCTCCTTGTCCCAGTGCTTGTCTTTGCGACTCCCAGATGTTTTCTCCCAGGATTTTGATGACCACAATTCAGTCGATGGAGCTGGCGACGATGCTTTTTGCTGGAGCTCCTTCTCCATTCTTTGTACAATCTTTTGGAGCAGGAATTTCTCCAACACCCCTTTCAGCATTGCCTGGTTGCAGAGTTACATCCAGCAGATATTGTAGGTTTTGTAATGTGGCTTAGGCCTAGGCTGCAGACATAGATGTAGTCTGGAGTTGCGGTGCAGATGTTTTCTGCACCCACAGTATCGACACGTTTAGATGCTTTCTTTGACCACAAACAGGTCACCAAAATCACTCTAACAGTGATTACTTTTAATAAAGAAATAAAATGGCAGCAATATGCAGCAACATTTCCTTAGCAGTCTGACAAGTTCAGATTGAGGGAGGAAAAGTACTGAGGAGAGGAGGGGCCACCCACGCCTATGTATACGCTGACGTCTGTTGCTGTGAGCAGCCCCTGGCAGACTGCTTGCAAATGTTTCCATGTGGTTGTAATGCATGGCAGCTATAGGTTCCAAAGATGTGGCTTGATGAAAGAGTCTCTTGAAGATCTACTGTTATGGTAAGTATGTAACTGTTCTTTTTGTTTCTCCCCGAGTCTCAGGCTGTTATTTTCACTTAATCCCCCTCAAAGAAGATCTGTATTTTTGCTACACTACAACAAATCTGTGAGAAATCTGAGGATGCTTTGGGCGTTATATTTCAGTGCAGGATGGTGTATACAGTGCAGCATGTCATCTATGTAACATTATGCACTGACTGCAATACAACTAAAATTACATGTTTTTCTTTCAAACTTTTGCATTTTATCAGTTCTTAAAGCACGAACAATATGTCCCACTACACTCTGCCAGTACACCAGAAGGCCATGCCCTACGTGGTGCTCTGGGAGTTACTAGTCACTATGTCAACAGAGCCACCTGCTGGCTAAAATACCAATAGTGGCATTATTTAATGACAATGTAAAGGAATAAACAGGCCGGAACATTTTCTATTTATTTTTTATGTGTGTGTATGTATATACACATACACTAAAAAATTGCAAAAACAAAACTGTTAATACACCACTTTGGGTTCGCCTTAACACAAGAAAAGTAGATAAATGTGGTATTAGGACTTCCAACCCTAATTCCCCACCACCAAGTGGCAAAAGGAAAAAAAAACATTAGGGTTTTGGGTCTCTGGAGTCTTGGCGAATTAGTGATGGGGTTTTCCATGGAGTTAACAACCCTTAGGCCCACCCCCTCCCCAAGGTGAGACATGTGGGCCCTGCATGAAGAAATCTACATACTTCTCTACTTTTGATGAATATAAAAGTCAAAGGCAGTGGTGTGGAGCTGTACCTTGTGTTCTGGACAGGAGGCTGTGGGCTGTGGGGGAAAGGGTGTGCACTGGGGTTGACAACCCAAGGAAGATCCCGCCATTGATTCACCAAGACTCTTGAAACCCAAACCTTAATGTTTTTTTTTCCTTTTGCTTCTGTGGGGTGGAGAGTTAGGGTTGGAAGCCCTAACACCGTATTTCCCTACTTGTGTTGTATGATGTATGTGCAATGAACCTGTGCAAAAATTTAACCCTACCTTTTTTACACCATAAAATATCCTAGGCATCTTCCAGTTTTATCTGGTGGTACACTTTTCTAATTCCACCAAAATTCAGAACCCAGGCCCCTAAACCTTGTTTGCGCCCACAGTGCAGAGGTAGTAATCACAATATCCATGGTGACTTGGTTACTTATAGTACTCGATCATGGTGGGTGGAAGTCACTGGATCAACAAAATAAAACAAACTACACAACAATCAGTGTATTATTTTTGTAATTGCTTAATTGGGACCTCAAGGTCCCTCATCATTCTTCAGGGGCTACGAGATCCCATTTAAGCTGTATAAGAGTTTCCTGACATATCCTAGCCACGGAAATTGAATATTCTTTTGAGCATCCAGGTACACTTCTTCAGTACATATTTGTGGGAGTCTATGGTTTTCACTGATTTCATTCTAAACCAAAATGTAAAGATGTAGTTATTAAAATCTACTTTTTATTTCCTCTGAAAGCACAATCCCCAGTCATGCGTGATATGGACAAGAAATGGAGGTGTAGGGAGCCTAGTGAAAGTGCCAAATGTTTCCTAGTACATCCCCTAGCATAAGGGAAATACACTCTTGCAAAGGTTGCTGCAAACACTAATCCAAACACTTTTACTTGCATCTTTCCCTTAACAAATCGATTCCTAATAAAACACCCCTAACCTAAAGCCCTAAACTGACTTTCTGGTACTGCAGTTTCTTAAGAGTACTAGTCAAATAATGCAAAGGCTTCTGTGATGAGTATTAGGAGAGTAAAAGATAATTTTATTTAGTCATCACTCTTCCCAATAATGCAGATGTTGTGGCTTATTTTGCTAATTGTCCTGTTGCAACAAAACCTCAGAACAGGTAAACTCATTAGGTAGTAAGATGAGGAAAAAATCCAAGTTGCACAGAGCCAGTCACTAAAAGCAAGGTGTCTATTTCCTGATAACAGGGTTTGATTTGTTAATGCTGTCATGTTATCTATAACCTCCTGGGTTGCGCTTTAAAATAGGCATTTGCTCTTGTCAGTGCACCTACCTGGTAAACAAAAACTAAATAAATGATTATTAGGACTTTGACTAATCACGTAATCATCTCAATATAGCAGAATGGGGTTACACTTTAAAAAGAATGTCTGAGCATTTCTTTGGAATAAATTGAGAATGCATAGCTATTTTACGGGGAAGACAAACAGCATACTGCATGGGTACCAATGAACACAGAAGTAATTTTATCAACTGGGGGGGGCAGACAGGCTAGGAGGCTAAAAGTAGAGCCCGATGTCCCCTGATTCATAAGCTATAAATACTACCTTGTTGTTTATAGGCACCATGTTTTTTTTATTTATTCAAGTTTATTGCTTTAAGTTTATTGAACAGCCTGGGTCAGGATAAATCACAATAAAATATGATGTAGTCAAGCAGTCACATATCTCACTGTACAAAGCAAGTCACAACAACATTTTATAAATCTCATCAAATATACAGGAGTAGTGCAGAGTTCAGTTCATGCAACTCGGGGTAAGACAGTCAGCAGAGGCAAAAGAACTGCCAGCTCCTCTCCCAGGGAAGCCTCCAAGCCCTGATATGGGAGTGCCTTTAAGAGTTTGCTGGGATCCCGCCTGTCCAAGTATACTATCCACTGGGACCATCTACCTGTGAAGCGGGTTGCCTGATGGTTTACCTGGTAGGTTAGTTCTTCCACGGGATTTATTTCCCCCATGATGTCTAGCTAGTGTACACGTGTAGGAGGCTGTGGTTGCAGCCATTGTCTCATTACGGCTTTATGCATGGACATCAACAGCACCTGCCATAGAAGGCATCTTTGCCTCTCACCCCATCTGGTGGGAGGCCAGGATGGCTTGTTGAATGGTGAGTGGTGCATCTTACAGGAACAGTTCTGTTTTAAAGGTGGTGGTTATCTGTTCCAAGAATCTGGTCAATTCTGGATGTGACCAAAATATATATATGTGATGTGCCTTGGTTTATGAGCACAATCTCCAGCAGGCCTGTGAGGCTGCTCTGTACCCACGCTCCTGTACTACTAAGGTATAGAAGAATTGAGTCCTCACCTTCCAGACAAATTCTTGCCATAGTGGGAGCTAGTTGTTTTAAAGGTCATCTGAAGGAAGTGGACCGTTCTTTGTCCATGTGCTCAATTCCATTCTTCCTGCCTATTTCTTCTTGATGGCAGCTGCATAATCTGTATGCAAGACTTGTAGGTTTTGGTAGAGGGCAGATATGACTGCAGTCGTAATCCCCCCCAGTATGGATTCCAGGTTGCTAAAAAAAAAAAATGCTTGATTGGATGTGGCTCCTGTATGATTCTACTCTGAGTCTGTATGTGTGCCCTTATTTGGAGGTATCTAAAGTGGTCCAAGCTGGTTAAGTCAAAAGCCTGTTTAAGGGAGTTAGTCTATTAGGACTCCTCCTCTGCAAAGTTGCACAGGTAAGTATAGGGCCCGATGGGCCCACCTTCTACAGATCGGGTCTACTGAGGCCAGCTGAAAAGATGGGTCCCAGGTAAGCCCCCTAAATGGCCACAAGCAGGGATTCAAATTCAACTTATCCCATGTTCTGTAACCCCCTCCCTGCCAGGGTGGATTAGACTGCTAAGATTGTGATATCCAAGTTTACTCTTTTAAAGTTAGGGTTCACTGCAATGGCAACTAGGGTGGCCTCCCTCCTCTCTCTCTGTTCTTTCAGCTTCCATGTGGCCCTGTACAATGGTACCACCACAGGAGCAGTGACAGTACATGCACGGCTAGATAATCTTCGAGGCCTGGGATGGCCCTCCCACTACTCACTTGTAACAATAAAGGAATAATGCACGACAGGGTGTGTGTTGTGCTGGAGAACGCCACACCTGGGGGGGGTGGGTACGAGGCTGAGTGCATCCAATGTCCCAGGCGTGGCGTTATCCCAGCACGACACACACACCCTGGAGGTCATTATTCCTATTATACAATGGCTTCTTGTTATACAGAATAAAAAAAAAATATTTTAAAGAATGTTTTTGATAGTGTGGAAAAATATTATTGTTTCTTAAGAGAAGAAACAAATAGAGTAAATACAGCAAATAGTAACAATCAGTGAGGAGGTTCACAGTGCTGAGAATAGACCTGTGGTGTTATGCTAGGATAAAGTACAGTTATGTAAGAACTTACCGTAACAATAGATCTTCGAGAACAGCTCTTACAGCAGGTAACACCATTAGGACTGAAGCCGGCAGGCGGCAGGACGCCACGGAATTCTTCTAGCTAGCTATCTTCAGCGGGGACCGTCCCCGACGTCGGTCCCGCCTCCGACATCAGGCATAGTACATAAGGGGGAGGTCCCGCCAGATTCCCCAGTTCTCCCGCCGGAGACTTCCGGTCACAGGACGACATCAGAATGGGAGACCGAGGATCCACCATCAGAAGACAAAAGGGCGTAAGCCCCTGCAAAACTCGGTAAGCCATGCCTCCTCTAAGGGGGAAGGTGGGCAGGAAGGTGCCTGCTGCAAGAGCTGTTCTCGAAGATCTACTGTTACGGTAAATTCTTACGTAACTGTACTATCTTACTTCGAGATACAGCTCTTGCAGCAGGTAACACCATTAGGACTGATTTCCAAGCAATAACGCTTGTAAGCATTCTGGGAGGAGTAGGAAAATAGGAACATCCACCCCAAGTCCTGACTCTAGGACAGGAGACCCTGTAGCACGGCCAGGCCGAAACCGGCTATTCGCTGTGAAGCAATGTCCAGGCTGTAATGCCTGATAAAAGTATGCACAGAGCTCCAAGTGGCTGCAGCACAAATGGCAGAGGAGGAGACGTTGCGAAGTGCTGCAAAGGAAGTAGCCACCCCTCTAGTGGAATGGCCCCGGTCTGTACCCGGGAGGGGCTTCTGCTTAGTATCGTAGCAGTATGATATACACTGGACAAGCCAGCGAGAAAGGGACTGCTTCGATACTGGTTGGCCCATCACCCTCTCAGCGGGAAACGAAAAGTTGCTCCGACTTCATGGTTGTTTAGTCCTGTTCAGGTAATACCTTAGACAGCGTGAACATCCAGGGTGTGGAGCAGCTTTCTCCTCCATTGGAATATTTATGGAAATATACAGGCAGGTCAATGTCCTGGTTGAGAGTGAGTGCAGAGACCACCTTAGGCAAGAACTTAGGATTCGTCCTCAGGGACACTCTGTCCTGGTGGAAAATCAAATAAGGTTCCTTACACAGGAGAGCGTGAAGCTCGGAAATTCTCCTTGCTGACGTAACAGCAACTAAAAATAACATTTTCCATGACAGGAAATGCAGCTCTCAATCCGTGGCAGGTTCAAAAGGGGGAAGCGCGAGTTGTTCCAGGACAAAGAGTAAATCCCATGGAGGAACAGGGTCCTTAATGGGTGGCCTAAGGTGTAACACCCCTCTCAGAAAGTCTCGAGAGGCGTCAAGTTGCGCCACTGTGCGCTGTCCCACCGGGAAGTGGTAAGCAGAAATAGTGCAGAGGTGCACCTTAATAGAGGAGTAGGCGAGACCCGAATGGAAAAGGGAGAGCAGGTATTCTAACACCGCTTTCACCGGGCAACCTAGAGGGGAAAGGCCGCGTGCTTATGCATCACAGGCAAAAACGGCGCCATTTCATGGCATACATCTGATGCATTGCCGGCTTTTCGGCAGTCATGGAAAGAACTTCCGCCACCCCTTGCGAGACCCCCGAAGTCAGAAATGGCTATGTCTCTAGGAGCCATGCATGCAGGTTCAGTGAGCGTAAGTCCGGGTGGACTAGAGAACCTTCTTCCTGAAACAAGAGGTGGGAGCTGAAAGACAACGGACCGGGGTTCCCGGACAGCTGCGTGAGCAAGGAAATCAGATCTGTCTGGGCCAAAAGGCTTATCAGGATCATTGTTGCCAGGTTCCCCGCGCAGTTTGAGAAGAACTCTCTGGATCAACGGGAAGGGAGGGAAGGCATAGAGGAATCTGTTCGCCCAGGAGAGGGACAACGCTCTCGTCAGAAAACACCAGGTCCTGGATCTAGCGAGCAGAAATTGGGCAGTTTTGCATTGGATGGGGAAGCTTATAGGTCCAGTTCTGGAGTGCCCCATCGAAGAAACAGATCCTCTGCACCCCTGAAGAAGTTCCCACTCGTGGACTCCTGGCCTGGGAGCGACTCAGGTCGTCTGCGGTGTGTTGTCCACTCCGGGACGTGAACTGCAATCAGGTTGGCGTAGCCGGTGCCAATCCCACACTCTCATAGCTTCCCTGAAAAGGGGGTAAGAGTGTGCGCCTCCTTGTTTGTTGAGGTAATATATCACTGCTGTGTTGTCTGTCTGAAGCAGAAGAGTGCTCGACGGGATTTCTGACTGAAAGGCCTGCAGGGCGTAAAGGACCGCCCTCATCTCCAGCACGTTGATGTGGAGGTGGGCTTCCTGAGGAGTCCATGTTCCCTGGGACCTCACCCCGTTCAAGTGTGCTCCCCACCCTAGCCCTGAGGCATCTGTGGAGAGGATTATCTCCGGGGACGGCGCTGTAAACAGGACACCCACAGAAAGTGTCCCTGGGTCTAGCCACCATTGCCAGTCTCGAATCACGGCATTTGTGATTCTGACCGGATGCTGCATGTGGTCTTGCCTTTGGTCCCACTGCACCTTGAGCATCCACTGAGTTACCCGCATGTGGAGCCTTGCCAAAGGGACTGTCGGAATGGCCACAGCCATGTGTCCGAGCAGACGAAGGACCAGCCTGGCAGGGACAGTCTTCTTCGCCGAGAGATCCCTGATGAGGGATCTGATGCGTTCCGCTCTGTTGTCTGGGAGAAATGCTTTCCCCTGAACGGTGTCCAGAACTGCGCCTATGAACTGCAGCTTCTGTGACGGTACGAGGAGAGACTTCTCATAGTTGATTAGAATGCCCAGAGACTGGAACAGGCCCTGGGTGCTCTGAATAGCCAGCAACAATGCCTCTCTGAGGCCCGTACGAAAGCCAATTATCCAAGTACAGGAACACATAGTGGCCCTGTCTCCTTAAGGATGCTGCCATGACTGCCATGCACTTGGTAAAGACCCTAAATAAGGATAAGTCCAATGAAGAGCCTAGAACTGAAAATGGTAGCCGAGGAACTCAAGGCAGGAACCTCCCAGCGCTTTGAGCCACAGGGATGTGCAGGTAGGCGCCCTGCATGTCTAGGGACGCTTAAGAAGGCATCCTGCTTTAGCATGGAATGAGGCCCAGAAGGGTCACCATGCTAAATCGCTTGTAGGTGACCCATATATTTAGGTCGCTGAGGTCCAAGAGTGGATGGAGGTCCCCTGTTTTCTTGGGAACCAGAAAGAAGTGGGAATAGTATCCGGATTCTATCTGGTTCTCTGGAACATACTCCACCGCTCCCTTCTGCAGGAGCGTGAGTATTTCTTGCCTGATGAGCAATTTGTGCTGACCCGAGTAACGGGAAAGCAGAGGAGGCTTCAAGGGTGGCTTGTCTGCGAATTCTATAAAGTGGCCTTTTTTGACCAACTGAAGAACCCACCTGTCGGTGGTTATGGACTGCCATCCTGACAGGTAATTCGCTATACGACCCCCGACCTTGATGTCCCATTGATCCTGAGGGGCGGGGGCTGGGAAGGAGTCAGGCTGTGGTGGCGGAGGGAGCCGCGGGCTGAGCCAGCTTAGCTGGACACTGACTTCTGCCCGCGGGCTGTCTTCCCTGGGCTCTGCGGGAACCGGAGCCCCTCTGTTGTGAACTGGTGCGGGACTGTTGTCTCTGCGTCCATCCACGAAAACGGCTTTGGTTCCTACGAATGGAACTAAGCTTTGGTCGGTACATTGCCTGGATTGACCTCTTGGAGCTTGGTGAGAGCCTTCTCAGAGAGTGCACCAAAGAGAACTTCTCCCTCGAAAGAGGCGTCCATGATGTTCTTCTGGACGTCTGGGGTCCTCTTCTCGACTCGTGCGGACGTCGGCCCTCCTGTGGACCGACCGAGAGGGCAAAGGCCTGACCAGCGATGGGCGTCTGGAGGTTGACGGCTCCTGGGACCTGTGATGAGTGGCCGACGTCGGCCCGGCCGACGTCGAGTCCAACAGCTTCTTAAGCGAGGTAAGCTCCTTGGTCTTCCGCTGGGGAGGAGGAGGCAAGGAGGCAGACCCGACGTCGGGTTCGGAATGGCCGGAACCCGACTTGTGGTGGTGATGATGATGGTCCCC
Organism: Neoceratodus forsteri; assembly: GCA_016271365.2. NCBI lineage: Eukaryota > Metazoa > Chordata > Ceratodontiformes > Ceratodontidae > Neoceratodus > Neoceratodus forsteri. The sequence continues at coordinate 866,222,036 of CM057452.1, read as the reverse complement.
AGACCTAACCAGGGCTTTGGACGAAGAGGGCCTGGAGGTCTTGGCCTGTGAGGAGGAAGAGGAGCCCGAAGGTTTCTTCACCGCAGCGGAGGGAGGCTGAGAACGGGCCCGGGAAGGCGAACGGTTGGACCGGGAGCCGGAACTACGGGAGTCGGAGGCCCTAGACTGGGACTTGGATGGAGCCTTCTCCCTGTGCTTCTCAGAATGTTTCCGGGCTTTCTCAGCAGAACTCCCCTTGGAGGTGTCCATGGCCTTAACTTTCTCCTCGAGCAGGAATGCCTGCAGAGCCTTCTGGCGATGGATCCGGGTCCGGCTGTTGAACCCCTGGCAGAAAATGCAGGACCGGGTGTCGTGGTCTGGGCCTAGGCACCGGACGCAGGCCGAATGCGGATCCTTGAATGGGATTTGCTTCCCACAGGTGCACTTCGAGGGATGGCCTGCAACGGAGGTTGGAGAGGACATCAGACAGCAACTGAGCCGAAAAAATGAACTTTTTCCCGAAGGAAGAACTTAACCATGCATCGTGCACTAGAAACGATCCGAAGGGTTGAGACATGCAAGTCGACGGCGGAAAGAACTGGGGGGAATCTGCGGACCGCCTTATGTACCTCGCCTAACGTTGAGGCGGACCGACGTCGGGGCGGTCCCCACTGAAGATAGCTAGCTAGAAGAATTCCTTGGTCCTGCTGCCTGCGGCTTCAGTCCTAATGGTGTTACCTGCTGCAAGAGCTGTATCTCAAGTAAGATCGCCACGTTCCAGCCCCAGACTGACCAATCACAGTCCAAGATTCTTTCTTGCCATTGTATAATCTGTATTTTATTCTGGGTCATTTGCCTGCCAATAAGTATCTCAAGAAAGATTTTGCCAATGAAGAAATAGTTTTTAGGTATACTTGAAAGAGGTACAGATAACGTGATAAAACATTCACTGTTAAAGATTCAATTCTGGAGTACAGCAGGAAGTTAATTGCGCCCATCTATTCAAGTCTTCTGAAATTATTTTCTTGTTAGAGAGACAAGGCTACCACAAATAGTTCGGATAGATTTTTTGTGACTTGAACTCGCAAATATGTCATCTGTGTTGCCTGCCATTTCAGAGGAAACAATTCCTTGATGTGCTGGGAGAGACTGTAATTAAATTTGAGTACTTCTGTTTTTGTTTTATTGAGGACATAGCCATCATGCATCCCAAAGAGTTCCAAACCACTCCAAACCTCTGGTACAGAGGTTTCTGGGTGGGCCAGGTATAGCAGCACATCATCAGCATACAGTGCTAGCCTTTTGGGGAGTTCCCCTTCCCACTTTTACACCTGTGACAGCAAGGCTGCCCATAATCCATCTGGCCAGGGTTTCTATGTATAAGGCAAACAATAGGGGTGAGAGGGGGCAGCCCAGCTGCGTGCCCCGATATAAGTTGAATCTGGGTGAGAGCAACCATTAGTATGAACATTACACCTAACAGAAACAGTACAGTGCTTAAGGGGAACAGTACAGTGATTTTATCCCGTTGATGAATTCTTCCAGGAGGGCAAAATGCTCTAGGACCAAGAATAACAAATTTCACAATACCTTATTGAAGGCTTTTTCAGTGACAAGACTCAATACACAGGCTGGTGTTTTCTGGTCAGTAACTACATTTACTGCATCACATGTGCGCTGAACATTATCTGGTGCCTGTCTGCAAAAGATGAAGCCTGTTTGGTCCAGGTCTATAATGGTCAGAAGCAGGGGTTTAAAGCGTTCACCAGTATTGCTGTGTATATCTTACAGACTGTTTAAGAGTGATATATGTGTAACCCTGCAAATGGGGGTTCCCAAAAGACTTCCAGGAGCTTGCTTGAATGCTCCAAGCCTGAATGGTGTTTGGCATTTAAGTTATCAGTGAGTGTTTTTAGAACCTCTGGTACTGTCTTTTAAGAGCTGTCTGCTTGCAGACATAATTAGTTTGTATGGGGACTGTGTGTTTCTTTGATTGAGTACCACTCAAGCTGCTGCCAATTCACTTCATTTTTGCAGTCACTAGGAGTGCAAAGGGAACCTATCTGAAAGATGTAACTGTTTGCCAGAAATTATTTAGAGTAATAATGAAATTACAGTTTGTCTAACCTGCTTCTTTGCAGTCAGAACTGTGTCTGCTAGTTCCCATTCTAGTTTTGAACTGCTGAACTGGACCAATCAGTGTGGGGTAAGCTAGCTCTAAAATGGTGCCTTGACGAATCAGAACTTGGACTCATAATCTGAGCCAGCCACAAGAGGATTGTATGGGCAGTGACTCTGGGAGATGTAGTTTAGACTTCAGTGCCTTTTTGGACCAACAGCAGCAGTCTATTGTGAGTGACAGCCAATCCAGTCAAGAACTGGGAGGAACTCAAAGGAAGTGCCCGGTTTTGTCGGTTGGAGTTTCAGTTGAGCTTTGGCAGTGAAGAAGGAAGAGCCCTGTGCTTTTTCAGTGTGCAGTTTTAGTCAAAAACGTGTAAGGGCCTAGAGTTCGGTCTGCAGCTTGTGTAACAGCTTGTTAGGACTGAACTGGCCCTGTGAAAAGAATCAAAGGATCTCTGAAGAGTAGAAACCAGGCTCACCCTGTAGAAGACTGGAGGAATTGCTGAAAATTGCACTCGGTCTGTCAGGAACTGAATCTGCTGTATGTTCTCCCGGTATTGTGCAATTACGATCGGGATACAGATGCAGCCTGCCTGGTATAGTGCTTTTTTATATGGATGTGTGAAGAGGTTTGTGTACCTCAAGTGAGCCCTGCTGACATTGAAGGACCCTATCTTATTTGAGGTCGTGAGTACTAATTCAGGGTTGCTCCTGTTGAATTGCCACATTAAATCCAAATGGAATTACTGTACTGCTGACTGTTTAATTCTCCTTTCTCTGTGTGAAAGGGCCCTACCAGCTGCCATGGTTTGGACTAGCCACTAGGGCTTGGCACCAGGGACAGTAACTGATAGAGATAGGCCTGAGCACAGAGCCATAGGTAGATTATTAGAGTGATAAGCTACTTAACCTGATTTCCCTGTCCTTGTTATATCCCCTAAATAAATCAGAGCTGCTTGTTTCAGCAAAGTTATACTGCCTGAGGTATTTGTCTATGTTAAAGTACTGTACTGTGATTGTTGCACTGTATCTCATTTCACAGGAGGTCCCAGTGCGGAACCAGACCTGGGGGTAAGTGTATACTGTGAAGGTAATTCTGATATATTGTGTGGGCCACTAGTGGGAAGAAAGGGGGGTTGCAGTGTCCCAGAGGGCTGTGACCAAGTTAGTTTAACTATTGCAAACCCTGACCTCTGGGTGGAGGCACCCGCCATTGGATCCAGGCCCCTCAACCTGTTAGTGGCAAATCAGGCAGGGGTAGTAGCCCCTGGGATAGCGCCATCTAGGGGTTACATATGGCAGTAAGAACTGCACAATGTCGGCTCTTTTATCTCGTTTAGTATAACAGTTATGGTGGCATAGTTCCAGGTGGGCAGCAGGGCTTCCCCTTCCCCTGCAAGTCATTAAAGACTTGTTTAGGTAAGGGAGTTACCTTTTCTCTGAGGGCCTTTAAAACTCTCTGCTATACCCATCACGGCCTGGGCATTTGCACATTGTTTGAGGTCTCTGACGACCACAGCTATCTCTCGATCAGAAACAGAGGCAGTCAGTGCGCGACTGGTCTTCCATTAATTTTGGTAGATTCAGGGATTGGAAAAAGTCTCTTTAGCAGAAGTCACTGTTTCCAAGTGAGGGCTATATAGTATCTTATAATAATCTACAAAAGGCTTCTGCGATCTGTTCCGTTTTTGTTTTTTTCACTAGGGAGCCTGTATGGGGGTATTTTATTTTTGTAATGGTTGTCCTGGTGGCATGCTGCTTAAGCCTATACGCTAATAGCTTAGCTGCTCGTGCACCTACTTCTGAGTACTTTTGTTTCAGATACTGGACTGCCTTCTCTGTGTCTGCTTTTTGTAAAGTTTGAATTTTAGTTTTCAGTTGTTTTATGTCCATATCCCTTTTTCTGTGTCATTTTAGCTTTTGCTCGATCTCCAGATCCTGCAGGTTCTGAGTGAGCCCCACCAATTTTATCTTGATGTTCTTGCTTCTTGTAAGTCGCCATTGAAATTAATTTACTTGTTAAAGGAGAACTGTGCTGAACCCATAAGTCATCTTCGCAGTAGAAGCTATTTTTTAAGTATTGGTTAAATTTCTGTTATTGCTCCACCTATACAAGCCTTTAGTAACCTCGGTGGATGTTTCTGCTTTACACTCTGGTGTTAAGCTCCATTTTAGAATTGTTCGATGTAGTTCATGTGCCTCTCAACCAGTTCTGTAACAGAACATGAATGCATTGTGCTGACAATAGAAGAGTGAAACAGGGACATAAACTACATCATACCGTTCTAAAATGGTTCTTACCAGCAGCATGTAAACCAGAAACACCCACTAGGATAGCTGAAAAGCCTGGATAGTTAGAGCAATAACAGCATTTGATTCAGTATTGAAAAAATTGCTTCCACTGTGAAAAATGACTCACAGATTCAGAGCAGTTCTCCTTTAATACTGTCTTGCCTATGTATTACTGAATACACTGCATGGTTAACAGAGTATTAAGACACTTTTAGTACCGAGCGCAGGTGCCTCCACAGTTCAGACAGCGTTATTCACAAGTGTGCTGTTTATTTACTTACTAATGAAAATGTGGCCCGTAGTGATGGATATGATATTCAGTTGTATGGAACTGTAGTCTTAGACAAATGACTATATGTTACCTGTTCAGCTGTGTGGAACTGTATTCTCAGACACAACGTAACTGGACTATGCACTTCGAATCTTAGATACAATGTAACCTGGACTATACCATCAGTCCAAACTGGACTTAGCAGGAAAACTCTGTAAACAGGGCTGCTAAAGTCCTAACTGTTCAATCCTGTTAAAAAATAAAGATTCCACATTCTAATTAAAAAGTGAACTCTCTGCATTAGTAACACTGAAATCAGTGGGGGGAAAAGGAGACAATTATGTAATAAATGACATTGTTTCTTTAAAATCTGAAGGATATTTCCCATTTGGCTAAACTAATAATTCTCAAACTCTGTCAAAGTACTCCTCCCTATGATGCGATAAGACAATTATCTGGCCTCCCCCATAAAATACAGTGGCAAACTTTCCATAGGAAATAAGAACATTAAATACTGTACACTGCAAGGCCTCTGCATAAATGCCAGCGCTTATTCACATGACATTATTTACATTTATTGGACTTGATGTTTGTGAGAAAATACAAACTTCCTCATGCAGTTCATGGAGGTGGGTCACTACTTTAATCCTAGACAGCAATGGACTTCAGTGTGCAATAGCAGCTACACAGAAACATAGACTTTGACGGCAGATATGACCACTTGGCCCACCCAGTCTGCCCATTTCCTCCTATTGGATAAGCTGCAGATTCTAGTTAACCAACAGTCTACTTCCTGCAACCCCCACTACAATTGCCTTATGTCTGTCCCATGCATGTTTGAATTCACCCACTGTTTTAGACCCAACAACTTCCCCAGGAAGGCGGTTCCATGCATCCACCACTTTCCATGAAAAAAATTTAATCACATTACCCCTGAGCCGTCCCCCTCTATCTTTAAATTGTGCCCCTTGTTCTTACACATCTCTTTTCTGAAAGATGCTACCCTCCTGGACTTTGTTGATTCCCTTGAGGTACTTGAAAGTTTCTATCATATCCCCGTCCCCTCCTTTCATCAAGGGTATGCATATTAAGCTCTCTCAGCTCTCTTCATATGGTTTCTGATGCAGACCCTGCACCATTTTAGTTGCCCTCCTCTGGACTGCTTCCATTCTATCTATGTCCTTAGCGTAGAAGGGGTCTCCAAAACTGCACACAGTATTCCAGATGGGGTCTCATCAACTGCTGGTACAGAGGGCTAACCACTTCCTTTTTTCTACTTGTGATGCCCCGTCCTATGCATCCCAGTATCCCCCTGGCTCTCCTTACTGACTTCTCACATTGCTTACCCACCTTTAGGTCATCTGATATGACTACCCCCAAGTCCCTTTCCATTTTTGTTGTTGTTAGTACCTCTTCGCCTGGGTTTCTGTTTCCCAGGTGCACTACTTTGCACTTCTTTGCATTGAATCTAAGTTGCCATATGTCTGACCATTCCTCCAACCTTGCCAAGTCCCTCCTCATCTTTTCTACCCCCCCCTTGTGTATCAACTCTGTTACAGATCTTTGTGTCATCTGCAAAGAGGCATACCTTTCCCTCCAGACCCTCTGCAATGTCACCTATAAAGATGTTAAAGAGGACTGGACCCAGTACTGAGCCCTGAGGTACTCCACTAGTAACCCCCTTTCTTCGGAATGTGTTCCATTCACTATTACCTTCTGTGTCCTGTTGTGCAGCCAGTTTGCTACCCAGGCTACCACCCCGGAACCCACTCCCAGGCTGGCTAACTTGATTATTAGTCTTTTGTGCAGGACTGTGTCAAATGCCTTGCTAAAGTCTAGGTAGGCCATATCCACAGCCCCTCCCTGGTCTATTACTTTGGACACCCAGTCAAAGAAATCAATTAGATTTGTCTGACATGACCTTCCTGCTGTAAATCCATGCTGCTTTGGGTCCTGTGCCCCGCTGGCATCTAGGTACTCAACAATTCTTTCTTTCAGAAGTGATTCCATCATTTTCCCTACCACTGAGGTCATACTTACAGGTCTGTAGTTTCCTGCTTCTGCCTTGCTCCCACTTTTGTGAAGAGGAATCACATCTGCCCTCCTCCAGTCCTCAGGTACCACCCCATCCTCCCATGATTTGTTAAAAAGTGTGGTCAGTGGTGTCACTAGGTCCTCCCTTAGTTCTTTCAGGATTCTGGGGTGAATCCTGTCAGGCCCCATTGCTTTGTCCACCTTGAGTTTTAGGAGTTCTTTCAGGACTCTTTCTTCTGTAAATAGACTGGTGTCAACCCCCCTACCCAGAGTGCTTCTATTGTCTGGTTTAGGTAACTCCTCCTCATCTTCTTTTGTGAATACTGAGCAAAGTATTCATTCAGTATCTCTGCCCACCTCTCCTCCTTTATTAATCTTCACTAGTCCTCCCTTAACCTTTCTATGCCCCTAATGTACCTACAGAAGGTTTTATGCCCTTTCCTAACTGAGTTGGCTAATTTTTCCTCTGTTTGGGCCTTTGCTATTCTGACTGCCTTCCCCACTTCTTTCTGTTTTAACTGATACAGTTCCCTGTCATGCTCCTTCTGTGATTCCTTATACTTTTTGAATGCAGCTTTTTTCTCCTTAACCTTCCCTGCCACCTCTTTTGAGAACCATAGTGGTTTTTGACTCCGCTTTGTTTTCTTTATTTGTTTCACACAAAGGCTTGTTGTCTCTATGATAGCAGTTTTGATTTTTCTCCATTGTTCTTCCACCCCTCCTTTTTGGCCATTTGCTAGTACATTCCTCAGGTATTCACCCATTTTGCCAAAGTTGGCCCTTCTAAAGTCCAGTATCCTTGTTTTTGTATGGCTTATCTCCATGGTTGTGCTTATTGTGAAGCACACTGTGCAGTGGTCACTTGTTCCCAGATGTCTACTGACTTCTAAATTTGTGATCCTCTCTCCATTTGAGAGTACCAGATCTAGTATTGCTCCTTGCTATGAGATGTTAAGCACATTTCTTCATACAAAACAGAAAAAAAACACTGGTTTAAACAAGCTTACAAAACAAATGCTACATACGCTGAAACTGTGGAATGATTGGAGGAGTATCTTCATCTAGGTCATCTACACTCCAGCGATGGGATATGGTGGAACAGAGACCGGGCATCACTACCCAGCTATGATCAGCGTACAGGGAGGAGGTCAGGTTTGGGAGCCCAGAATTGTGGACAATCTGAAAGCCACAGATTTTCTCTATTTGCTGCCAGCGATGAAGACGCTCACGCAAACAAGCTGTCACCTCAGAAAGAGATTTCCTGCACGAACAGACAAAAAGAGAATGTTTGCAGAATGTTGTGCTGGACAGCAAAAACAAACAAAGTAAACAAAATGTGTTGGTCTGTAAGTATATCTTTCCAAGGCTAATGAATTAAAAGATATACAAGCTTTTGAGATCTTTATAGTGGTAGTAGTAGTAGACTGTATTTCTTTAGCACCCAATTCCAGCGTCTCTGAGCACTGTACAATAATCACAGCATTTACAATCAATAAAACACTTACATACAAAACATAAATTATCAATGATATAAAAATTCTACAATGCAGTTAGCAGGAGAGGTAAAGTGAGGCAGTGCAAGCTTGAAATCAAACAGTACCAAAAGTCTCCCAGAAAATGAGAGACTTCAGGCCCTCTTAAAGGCCTCTACTGAGGGATCTCCTCAGAACCCCTAGCCTTTTTCCATATGGTAGGGACCAGCTAGTGCAAAGGCTCAATCTCCTGAGGATTTCAGCCTTGCCCTAGGAAATAGCAGGGGCCCAACTCAGAGGAGCAGAGGGGACAGGAGGTCTGATAGAGAGTCGGTACATCTCTCAGGTAGCCAGGGCCCAGTCCATATATAGCCTTGTAGGTGAGCTCACTGGCCTTGACGCTCATATGCCACCCAACTGGTAGCCAGTGTAGTTCACGAGGACTGGTGTTATATGATAAGACCTAAGAAGGCCAATCAAACTGGGTTGCTGCATTCTGCACCAGCTGCAGACATCATAGTCCACTCAGCCCGAGGTACCAAGTGTTACAGTAATCAAGTCTAGAAGTGGTGAATGCATGTACCAGTGAGGACAGGTCTTCATGGGGAACCAAGGTTTTAATCTAGATTTCTGAGATGGCAGAAGCCATTCCGGACTACAGTCCACACCTAAGTTCAAGTGTGGCCTTTGTCCACAGTGACCCCTGATTATTAACCTTAGTAGAGGCCACCAACTTACAGGAACCTAACCATAGGCAGTCCCCACATCTGTGGCCCCTATACCCCACCTTTGACCAGGCTCAATCACCAGTACCTTTGTCTTATCCAGGCTGAGTTTCATCTAGCTTGATGACATCCAGTCCTGGATCTCCGCCAGGTCAAATTTAGGACCTCGACAGCATCTAGCATTCCAGGTGCAAAAGACAGATACAGCTGAGTATCATCGGCACAGCAATGAAAATCTAAACTGTATCATCTAACGATCCATCCCAGCGGGAACATGTACACTGCAAACAACATGGGAGAAAGGATCAACCCCTGAAGCACACCACAGGGCAGGAGCCTCAGGGGTGAGGAGAAACTCCCCCATCACTGTCCTCTGATCCTGTCTCTGAGGAAGGACTCAAACCAGCAGATGACAGTGCCGGTGAGTCCACAGTACTCCTTGAGGTGATCCAACAACAACTCATAGTAAACAGTGTGAAATGTAGATGACAGCTCAAGGAGAGCCAGAACTGACCGCTCTCCTGTCTCTAGCCATGAGAAGGTCATTGTGCACCCTGACCAATGCTGTTTCAGCACTGTGCCTTAACATAAACTCAGACTGCAGAGGTTCATAGATATCAAAGGCCATGAGGTGTTCCTCAAGCTGCAGAATCCCCATCTTCTCATAATACTCCACAAAAAGGAGAGGTTACGGACAGGCCTATAATTCGCCAGGCAGTACATGTCCAAAGATTGCCAGCTAACAATCAATCCTGAGCCTCCCCTCGAAAAACAACCTTAGCCACGTGATGGAGCTGACCAGTCGGCAACTACCACTTCCACCGCCTAACCGCGGTCTCACAACATACTGTTTTTCTAATTTCCACATCCCTTAGATCCAGCATATTCATATTCTTCACAGGCTCCACCAAATGACGCAACACGTATCACCGATACTCCATAGCAGTGTTGCAGTCACTAAAGCAACTATAGGCACTGTAACAATGGTGCCCAAAGAGAAGTCAGATATTATCAACAGCACCATAAACTGCTACCTAAACTATAAAACAACAAACGCTAACCACTCCTATCACTTGCTCACATGTTCCTCCAGCTAATGCCGCTCCTCCTAGTCACTACTGTAACCAATAAACTGTGTAAATGCAAAATTCAAACTAGTTATAGAAGTTAAATAACTTCCAAAATGCACCTTAGATTCTACAAACAAGCAAACTGTCAACATTTTTGAGCTTGTAAGAGACTAGCAGGAGCTCTAACTTGCAGCACTCAACTCAGCGGCCATCTTTGTTTCCAAATTATCTACAGTTAATGTTGTCTAACTTAGGTTTGTTTGGAATCTTTTAAAAAGAAACTTTAAAGATCTCAAAACGATTCTTAACTATTCATTAGCTGAATGAATGTATCCTGAGTAGTCTACCTAAAAAAGTAAAGCAACCTTTTCAGGAAAATCTTTTTTGAAGGGTCCTATCCACAACAGTTAATCCCACTCTGTAGCAGGGAAAAATATCCTCTGTGGCTAGGCTCTAAATCCATTTCCTTTCTGTATCTAAATTGCACAATCGAGTTGCCATCGCAACATTACTGCCTAAACCAGTTTCTGCCAATTCAGGCCAGGTCTGGAGCATGTATGAGGTCCTTTCAGTGATGTCAGCAGTTTCTTTTATTTTATTCCAAAAGATGCAGCTGTTTCCAGATGTGCAAAACAGCTGCATTGTGCCTATGCTGGAACTCGCCAAAGCAGTGCAACAAAATAGGCATCTTTGATGGTACATGGGCCTTGAGGTCACATCTGGACAATGCCATTTTATTTGTTTTTTCCTTTCCATCCCCCATTTTCCTGTCATCCCTACACCCCAGTAACCAGGAATGCAATGGCTTTAGCCTTCCATTAGCTGAGTGGTTTGCTCCAGTGGCTGCAGTCACAGCCAATGCCAATATTTTATAACTGGTCAAGTGCCCATACTGTGGAAATTGGCACATATAGTTGCCTGTTTATAAGGGGGATTGCCACATGATACTGACAGCAACAGGTCTACATCAGTCATATCCTGCCTGGCTAAGTTACAGTGCAAGAGAAACTGGTAAGCAGTCAAATCTCCAGCTATCTTGCAGACCGCTGCTTATCAGCATGGACTGAGGCAAAATTACAGCACAATGACCAGCTTCATAAATAACTTGGACTGGGCAAAGGAAGAAGACATGCCACCTGTGCTGTATCTGTGGTCTGGATCAAGGCCTTCAACTTTGTGGATCACACCCTGCTTATCCAACAGCTCCTGCTTACAGTTTTAGTGTGTTCGCAATTAACTGGATCAGTGACTTCCTGTATAACCGAGCATAGATGGTTAAACTTAGTGGAGTCTCCAGCTCCTGCTATAGCACAGGGCGCCATGTGATTGGTTCTGGGGCCTATGCTGTTCTCACTATTCACCAAACAGCTCCCAAAGGTATGTGACCAAACAAAAGTCCTTGTATATGCAGTTGATGCAGCTTTCTATACAAGTTCAAATGCAACGGAAGATGTAAACACCACCCTGGAGTAAGATTCACAACACTAGAAAAATGGTTAACAGAAAGCAGGCTTGTGCTCAGTAAAAGAAAACCAAAGCTATGCTTTTCAGGTCAAGACTAAGCTTAGCAAAACCCATAAACCCTTCCAAATCTTGGTCAATGACAAACGCCAAGTGATTGAAACTTACAAATATCTGGGCCTGCACCTTGATCCTAAGTTAACTTTTGAGCTCCATTCCAAAATCAACAAAAAATATTCACTGCAAAATAGGTGTACTCTACAGGTTAAAAAGTCAAATGATATACAGAATAAAGTATGGGTAACCATACACAACAAGGCTGTGCTACCATCAAGGGGTTGTAATGACATCACAGTGACCTTTAAGAATGAAGCTTTAGAAATCCTGTGGTATCATTACAACTCTATGGTTGCAGATCTATTGATATTCTCTAAGACATCATCAACAGAACTGAGTACCAAGACTGCCTTGCCAGTCTGGTGCTATCAGGATCATGGTTGCTGACTCCCTTCTCAATTTCAGCAACTCTTGTAGATTAGAGGAAATGGGGGAATACATAAAAAACGTTGCATTTATATGGCAGAATAATGGCATTCAATCGAACTTTCCCACGTTGCAGGAGGCTTACAACTAAACTGGGGCAGTTTCCTGTTGTCCTAAGAGGCAAACAATTCCAATTCTGGCGCACCACATCTTGGGAGCACTGAATTCAGCAACTCTTTGTTCAGAGACCCTTTGGGGTAACATGACCCATCCTGCTAAGCAAGTCTGCTAGTACATTCTCCTTGCCTGCTAAGTGTACTGCAAATAAGTTTGCCTTCAGTTGTATTCCAGGTTCCCCAATATTTCAATGCAGTTCCTAGCCATGATTCAAAAGGCTTTGTTTAGTCAGTCTTTCTTTTTGAAATATTTTATTGCACTGAGTTTTAAACTTTTTTTTCAGAAGAGTGCTGTACATGGTGCCTCAGAAGTGCATACCAGACAACAGCGATTGTAGTAGAATACATGGAGGCAGGTCAAGGAGAAAAAAAGCAACCCAGCACTTCACCTTACAATGAAGGTTTCATCCGGGAGTGTTGCTCAGAAATGAAGGTTTTTTATACAAGAACCAGGCTCCTTCAAAGCATGTAAATCTTAAGCAATTTAAATGTTCACAATTAATTAATATGCCCCCTGTTCCTTTCAAGTCCATACAGCAAACTGATTTATTTAGATCACTTTAACTTAATTACAGCTTCATTTATAAAACCCATAACAATAAATAGGAATTCAGTGCAAAAACGGGGCATATCATCTTGTGAATGGGGTGGAGGTTACCATTTGCTTGGAACCTCAACCGCAGACTACTAGATAAAAAACTACTACTCTTAAATGATTTGATAAAAGGATTCTTTCAAAGAAGCACTGCAATGTGATTTACAAGAATATATTCCAGGTTCCAAGAAATAATGCAAATGTTAATGAAAAATCACCAAGAACAATGAATTCTATGGTACTGCAGATATTCTGTGGCAGGCCTCAAGTTGTGTGGCAAATGACATAGCTGCAGAACCACATAATCCTAGGGCTTTTTTTAACAGATTGCCGCCACCGATTCCGCGGCTCACCCTCCTGTGGAGTACCTTTGTCATAGGCTTCACTAAAATTTAAATACATTAAGCTTAGTCCTTAACCATCCATCCCCATCTATCCTTTGGGTCACCTCATCAAAAAACAACATCTTACTTTGCTTCCAGGATTTTATGGTCTACTTCATCCAGGGAGGAGCTGTGAGCGACATGTAATGTTCCAAACACAGTATTTCGCTTCTTCTTGATTTTCTCTGCCTGCAAGAGCAGTAAATAATACTTAAGGCTTGATAAATGGAAAGCATGTGAATAGCAATAAAAAGAGACAGCTTCAGAAAATCAGACTGCCCTTGGTTACCAGGCAACTCTGGACTCTCAGTCAGTCACCTTAATAAAACTACAATACAATATAACAGTTTTATTTCACATGGTATCCTTCATATAATGTATCACAAAACACTTTACCTAAACCCACATACAAAATCCTTACACCTGGACCAAGCACCTGCTTGAACATACTAAATGTAATTTATGCAACTCCTGCCAATCTGCTTACAAGTACAGCCCTAGTGTTTTCCCCTTGTATCTGACGCCCTAAAAGGGCATGACCCGTGGTTTAAAGAGAATCTTTTTATTTAATTTTGATAAGTGATTGAGCCCACTACGACAGAGTCCCTTTTACAGGAGTGACCTGGAAAAATAAACCTTGCTGTTAATTTTTAATGTAAATGTGGGTATGAATTCTGTTAACATGGTCAATGTATTGTTTGATGTGTTTGCTTAAAACAGTCTGATTTTCCTTAGAGAGGGTATCTAGCTAGTCTAGCCTTTTCCCATCCAGTATTCAATTTTAAATTCTTAGCTATTCTGAAACATACTGACATCAGTTGATTAGAAGCCCTGCCAAGAAAGCTTCACTGTATGCATCCACTTAACAGCTGTCACTGGGTTCTGATCTCATAAATAATTAACAAATCAGTATTGGGTGGGGAAAACAAAGACAGCATTAATTAAGGAAAAAAAGGACTATTTCAAAACAAATACAGTTAACAATACACTGGCTGAATGCATGCCCAGATTTACAATTCTATAAAAAAATTAAACAACAGAGTTTATATACTCTTTAATAAAAGGGTCTCAAGGGTTCTAAAAAGGGTGTATGGAATGGTGTTAAAAGATGCACAGTTTCAAGAGAGTAGAGCCTACTGGCTGTGAATGTGTGACTGGTGGGGGTCTCCTGGCCTGGGGTGATGGCAGGATACCAGATTCAGCTGGGGTCCGGGTTCTATGCTGGGGTCATTCTTTGGGAGCCCCTACTTCTCGGAACATGGAAGCAACTCTGTTACAAGATGGGTTACCCCATGACCACACAGAGGGATTCCCCCCAGAAAGGGATCCATAGATACAGGTAGGCAGATACCCTATAGAGTAAGGCTGGGGTGCTAAGAGTGCCTGAAAAGAGAAGCCAAATGGCTGCAGTGTCAGAGAGAGAGAGAGAGAGAGAGGACTCCACTACAGAGTAGCAGGTCTGAGTACTGCTCAGTATAGAACTAAGGCTGCCTAGGCATATTTTTCAACAGAAGGGCATCATAGCAGAGTCATGGGTCTCTGTCCCACTCCAGACTGATGAATTATCATCATCCTGGCCCTCAAGTTAAAAATCTGTCCTAAGCATTAGCCCAAGGTAAAAGCATGACAGACTTAATTGAAGCTCCCTGGCTGGGAGAGGGAAATAGGTGGGGTTATGCTTGACCCCGTGTGACCTGAAATACCCCAGTTGAATGTGCAAAATTTAAATGCCCCCATCAAGTGTGTTTATCAAATAAAATGTTGTACTTGTATGAACTGTTTCCTGAGTATCTAGTGACTGTGCCACGAGCGTGCTGCAGAGGAGTACCAAAATAACTCAACGAACCAGAGTGACAAATGTAAGAAGTTTTTGTACAACTAAGTAGGGACCCCACAGATTATGGTCAGTGAAAAATGAAGGTGTACATAGTTTTTATTGGCCAAAACTGCACTTTTTCCTCTACCAGTCCTCACATTGTTAAGACTGTTGACATCAATACGAGAACCCTGGCTGGTTTTCTTGCTTTAGGGAGATCACCCCAAGCGTCCAGACATTACATTGAAAAGCTCAAGTTACAATAAGTAGACTTTATTTAATAACTATATTTCTAAACGAAATGCTGCAGTTTTAAACAAAAAAAAAAAATTAAAATGCGTTGGGACTGCAATGCTTATTAAATCCATAGGGTAACAACAAAGTCGAACAAACTAAACTAATATAGAACAGTCACATACTTAACATTAAGTACAATTACGTAAGAACTTACATAAGAAGGCAGTCCAGAGGAGGGCAACTAAAATGTGCAGGGTCTGCAAGAGAAGCTGTATGAGGAGAGACTAAAGGAGCTTAATATGTATACCCTTGAGGAAAGAAGGGAGAGGGGGGACATGATAGAAACTTTTAAGTACCTCAGTGGAATCAACAAAGTCCAAGAGGGTAGCATCTTTCAGAAAAAGAGACGTGCAAGAACAAGGGGACACAATTTAAAGATGGGGGCGGTCGGGCAATGTCAGGAAGTATTATTTCACAGAGAGGGTAGTGGATGCATGGAACAGCCTTGCTGAGGAGGTTGTGGGGTCGAAAACTGTGGGAGAATTCAAGAATACATGGGACAGACATAAGGCAATTCTTGTGGGGGGTAGGAAGAAATAGGCTGTTGGTTATCTAGGATCTGCGGCCTATCCTGTAGGTAGGGAAATGGGCAGACTAGATGGGCCAAGCAGTCCTTATCTGCCGTCAAAGTCTATGTTTCTATGTTAACGACCATAACAGTAAATCTTCGAGAGGATCTCTTGCAGCAGGCCACACTGGCAGGACTTAGCCACCAGGCACTAGGACCACACAGAAACTTTATAGCTAGCACTCTACCAGAGGGGGATGCTCACCACCGACGTCACCCTCTGACGTCTGCCTACCCTATAAGAGTGGGCAGCCCCCACAGCCTCCTCAATTATCAACTAAAAATAATGCTTTCCATAACAGAAAGTGTAGCTCACAACTCGTGGCCGGTTCAGACAAAGGCATAGTGAGTTTCTCTAAAACAAAATTTAAATCCTAAGCCAGGACATGATTGGAGGATTCAAGTTTATGATGCCTCTCAAAAATGTGCGAGACACATTGGGTTGAGCCACAGTACGTCCATCTACAACTACATGGTAGGCAGAGATGGTTGAAAGATGTACCTTGACAAAGGAGTACTTGAGTCCATTGTCTGAGAAGGACAGTAAGTACTCCAAAATCTGATTCACTGGCCAGGTGAATCGGTTTAAGTGGCGCAATGCAGCCCATATAGCAAAACGCTTCCACTTCATGGAATAGGTGGCCCTGGTGGAAAGTTTCCTAGCTGCCACCAGAACATCCGCCACCCTAGAAGACACCCTAGACCTTGCAATGGCTATGTCCTCAGGAGTCAAGCATGAAGGTGGAGAGATCTGAGGTCTGGATGGACCATGGTGCCCTGCTCCTGGAAAAGCAAGCCTGTACAGCAGGGCAGGGGCACTGGAGGTTCCATTTCCAACTACTGAAGCAAGGTGGACCAGATCTGACGAGGCCAGAAGGGGGCGATTAGGATCACTGATGCCCATTTCATCTGAAGTTTGTCATGTACTGATCCACATTCCACGTGCATATACTGCCAGATAGTTCAGCACAACCAGCAGGCCTGTGGCCTGTGCTAGACTCTTCTTCTCTAAACCTTGGAGGACTGTTACAGACATCTCCTTTTGGGTGTCCTGGACTAACTGACTCCATCATTAGACTCAACAGACCAGCATCCCTAACTGAACTGCTTCAGCCAGCCCTCCCTCCACGCTAGCGGAGATCCTCGGACAAATCCCTACTAAAATCTCCTGCTGCCGCGACCTCCAAAGGGTCTGAGTGCTCGGCACACAGCCCTCAAGTGTGGAACCTCCTGCCACTCGACCTTAGACTGACATCTTCCCACGATCTCTTTAAGCACAAGCTACATGAACACCTGCTTTCCACAGACCAGTGTGCCTGTTATGACCCTACCTGAGCTTGTCCTGCCAACCTCTCTCTCTCACTTGCCCCACCACTCCCTCCTTCCTACTCCTTACCCTATTTTACTTACAACATTAACACTGTGATATATGTCTCTGCCCATATGCACTTCATTTCGAGTTCAAACTCCACCTAAGCCTACTTGCACTTGTTCAAAGTATGTAATTTGTTGTAAGTTACTGCACCTTTGACTACTGCATTGTTTACCTGTTATTGCTGTTTGCACTATTGTACCTGTTACTGTTGCTTACTGAAATGTTTGTACTGATGATCTATGGTACCAGGTACTGGCGTAGCTAATGCCTCAGCGCTCCTAACGGACCCGCTTCAGGGTACTTTCCCTACTTGCACTTGTCTAGAGGTGAAATTTGTTGTGTTACTGCACCTTGACTACTGCATTGTTTACCTGTTATTGCTGTTTGCACTATTATAGAAACATAGAAACAGAATTTGGACGGCAGATAAGAACCGCTGGCCCACCCAGTCTGCCCATTTCCCTACCTGATGGATAAGCTGCAGATCCTAGTTAACCAGCAGCCTACTTCTTCCTACCCTCACCCCTAGAATTGCCTTATGACTGTCCCATGCATGTTGAATTCCACCAGTTTTGACTCCACAACCTCCTCTGGAAGGCTGTTCCATACATCCACAACCCTCTCTGTAGAAAAATACTTCCTTAAATTACCTCTGAGCCTCTTCTATCTTCAAATTGTGCCCCCTTGTTCTTGCACACCTCTTTTTTTGAAATATGCTACCCTCCTGGACTTTGTTGATTCCCTTGAGGTACTTGAAAGTTTCTATCATGTCCCCCCTCTCCCTCCTTTCCTCGAGGCCATACATATTAAGCTCCTTAAGTCTCTCTTCATATGTCTTCCGGTGCAGACCCTGCACCATTTTAGTTGCCCTCCTCTGGACAGCTTCCATCCTGTCTATGTCTTTGTGGAGATTGGGTCTCCAGAACTGCACTGATACTCCAGATGTGATCTCACCAGCTGTCTGTACAGAGGATAATAACTTTGTTTTCCTGGTGATGCCTCTCCTATGCATCCCAGTATCCCCCAGCCCTCCTTGCTGCCCTCTCACATTGCTTGTCCACCTTTAGGTCATCTGATATGACTACCCCAGGTCCCTTTCCATTTTTGTTGTTGTTAGTATCTCATCCCCATTGTGTACTCTTCCCTGGGTTTTGTTTCCCAGGTGCATTACTTTGCACTTCTTAGCATTGAATCTAAGCTGCCATACATTTGACCATTCCTCTAACCTTGCCAAGTCCCTTCTCATCCTTTCCACCCCACCTTGTGCATCAACCTTGTTGCAGATCTTTGCGTCATCTGCAAAGAGACATACTTTTCCTTCCAGTCCCTCTGCAATGTCGCTTATAAAGACATTGAAGAGGACCAGTCCTAATACTGAACCCTGTGGTACCCCCACTGCTAACCCCCTTTTTCAGAGTGGACCCATTTACTATTTACTCTCTGTGTCCTATTCTATAGCCAATTTTACCCAGGCTGTCGTCTTGGGACCCACCCCAGGCTGGCTAACTTGTATATTAATCTTTTATGTGGGACTGTGTCAAATGCCTTGCTAAAGTCTAGGTAGGCCATGTCCACAGCCTCCCTGATCTACTACTTTGGTCACCCAGTCAAAGAAATCTATCAGATTTGTCTGGCATGACCTTCCCGCTGTGAATCCATGCTGCCTTGGGTCCTGTACCCCTCTGGCCTCTAGGTACTCGACAATTCTTTCCTTCAGAAGTGATTCCATCATTTTCCCTACCACTGAGGTTAAACTAACTGGTCTGTAGTTTCCTGCTTCTGCCTTGCTCCCACTTTTGTGAAGGGGAATCACATCTGCCCTCCTCCAGTCCTCAGGTACCACCCCATCCTCCTATGATTTGTTAAAGAGGGTAGTCAGTGGTGTCACTAGTTCTATCCTTAGTTCTTTTAGAATTCTGGGATGAATTCCATCAGGCCCCATTGCTTTGTCCACCTTCAGTTTTAAGAGCTCTTTCAGAACTCTTCTTCTGTAAATGGGCTGGTATCAACTTCTGTATCCAGAGTGTTTCTACTGTTTGTTTTAGGTACCTCCCCTCTTCCTTTGTAAATACTGAGCAAAATATTTGTTTAGTATCTCTGCCTTTTCACAGTCACCCTCTACCCACCCTCCCTCCCTTTATTAAGCCTCACTATCCCTCCCTTGGTCTTCCTTTGCTCCCTGATGTACCTATAAAAGGTTTTATCCCCCTTCTTAACTGAGTTGGCTATCTTTTCCTCGGTTTGGGCCTTAGCTGTTCTGACTGCCTTTCCAGCTTCCTTTTGTTTTAACTGATACAGTTCACTGTCCTGTTCCTTCTGTGATTCCTTATACTTCCTGAATGCTTTCTTTTTCTCTTGAACCTTCACTGCCACTTCCTTTGAGAACCATAGTGGTTTCTTACCTCGTTTCGTTTTGTTTATTTGCTTTACACAAAGGCTTGTTACCTCTGTGATGGCAGTGATGTACCTGTTACTGCTGCTTACTGAAATGTTTGTACTGACGATCTATGGGTACCAGGTACTGGCGTATCTAATGCCTAGCGCCCCCAATGGACCGTTTCAGGTACTTCTCTCACTTGCACTTGTCTAGAGTGTGTAATTTTGTTGTAGTTACTGCACCTTGACTACTGCATTGTTAACCTGTTATTGCTGTCTGCACTGCTCTACGTGTTACTGCTGCTTACTGGAATGTTTGCACTGATGATCTAGGGGTACAGGTACTGGGCGCAGCCAATGCCTAAGCGCCCCAATGGACCCGTTCCTCTACTCCTATTGCCCTGGACCTCCACAGACCCCCATCCCCCACACCGAACACCGTTTCCCCTGCCCGGATACAGTTCCACGACCCGGACATTAGCCGCACCATCAGCTGCTGAAACTGCTCACCCGCCTGTACCTTACCCCAAACCCCACTATCTTTAGCCTCCCCGCCGCCTCACGGCTCCACGATCCTGGGCTCCTCTAGTAGGCTCCTGCCGCTAAAACCGCTCACCCGCCGCTTTCACCCCTGTATTCTCACACTCATCGATCTGTCCAGCCTGTATACAGTTTCCATGGACACGGTCTCATCCCTCAGCCCCCTGCCGCCATTCCTGCCATATCCCCCAACACTGACTTTTCACTTCTACACCCCCAGTTAGACCGTTTGCTCTTAACCTCCGCAGCCCCGACTGAGCACCGACTCCCCTGCCTGGGAACAGTACAGAACCCGGTCTACTTGCCACCTTCCAGCCACTGATGGCGCTCCCCCGCCATACCGAACCCGAACCCCGCCATCCTAACTCTCCCCTGCCGACTTCGGTTCCATGAACCCGGGCTCCTCTTGAGTGCTTCTGCCGCTAAAGCCGCCCCATGGCCATCTTCACCTCCGATCCCCTTCCCTTCAGCTCTCTCTAGCCGCCGCACGGTTCTATGGACTCGGTCTCTTCCCGTAGCCTTCTACCACTTATGCCTCTGTATCCCCTCACCCAGACATATTCGTAAGCCCCTGCCCCATCCAAATGTTCCCCGCTTCCTCCTCCTCTGGGTGCGATCCTATCATGTCCTTTCCCGCCCTGTTTTCTTGCCACTTTTACCCTCTATAGCCCCACTGCAGGTGGTGTCTCCCCTGCCTCCAGCTCTGCCTGACCTACTCTCTCCCCACCTCGACCATGTACCGCCACCATCCATTCACCGCCCCACACCCAGACCCCCTGCTTCCTTCATCCCTCTGCCACCTTAACCACTTAGCCACAAGGTTGCCTTCCCACATCCCCCCTTTACCTGCTCACCTAGTTCCCTCCCCGTCTCTCCCCTCCCTGACCCACCTGTCCTTTGGATCTGCCCTGTATACCTTTACCGCTCACTAAATGCTACCTGTACACTGTAAATTTGCTGTTTTCTCTTGACCTGTTGATTGTCTCTGAAGCTGTACTCCTTTATTGCCTTTTACTGAAAACTGTTCTCTGTATTGTTACTGCTTCCCTGTATTATGTAAATGAATTCTGTATTGTTACTGTACCTCCCGGGTCGTGCCTGAAAATAGTCACCTGTTTGGCTAGCGCACCTACCCGGTAAACAAAAACTAAATAAATAAATAAAACAGGACACTCCTGTGAAGTTAAAATACACCTGCAAGGTGCTTTCTGTGGAGGCTGGTTTGATGGAACAACTTCCCACCTTTGAGGAGGCCACAGTCAAGGCCACTTAAGGCATTTTGCCTTGGTGCCAGTGGTCTTGAGCATGTTGAACTTCTTGATGCGGCAAGATGCTCATTGACACAGGGCCCAAACAGATCAGTGCCCCTTATTTGTTGCTATAATGCATCACACTAATAACGTCCATAAGAGGACCTGGAGTTAGATGCTCCTGAAATACATGGAGGCTGTACAAGACAGCCCTCATCTCCAAGACATTTATATGCAACTTGGATTCCACCTGGGTCCATGAACTTTGTGTCTGATAGTGCCTCAGGTGTGCCCACACCCAGAGCCAGAGGCATCTGCGGTGAGGATTTGCTTCAGAGTTAGAATAAGGAATGGGACATCCTCTAATAAGTTGCTGTGGTCTATCCACCACGTCAGTGCTCTGCGTAATGGAGTCATGGTGAATTCATGCACAATGGAGTCATGGTGAGGGACAAATGGGGAAATCAGAGGTTGCAAAGGGACAAAGATAAACTGTCCCCAGGCTCATTAGCCTAAGCCAGCTATCTGAAACAGGATGTGACTTATAAGATTGGGTCTCTGGGTAGAATGGCTAGACCTGTGGTCTTCTTCTGCCTGTAGCCATCTATATATGTACAGTATGCATCTCAAAGTGCTTTACAATTAACACACACAACTCCATGCCAAAAAGTCTCTGAACTGCAGTAACTCTAGGTGGAACCCACCAGCCATTTTGTGCCCACACACCACAATAACTCTCCATGCTCAGATGCAAACTGACAGATATTGAGCCAGGTTAATCTTTTGTGGGTTAGCAAATGGGCAAAAGTTTGGTCAGGACACCAGATAAATTACACAAATCTTTTCAAAAAGTACCACAGATCATTAAAATTAACCTGAACAACTAGAAAAACTATGGAGACTATGTGGTTTAGTGGTTAGAGCACTGACTTGGAAACTAAAAGATTAAAACCCCAACAGAGCCAAATCCTCACTGTGGCACCTTTGGCAAGTCACTTGACTTCTCAGTGCTCCAGCCCACCTAGCTGAAGAAATTAGTACAAATAGGACCCCCACTGGAAATTAGATTTTGCATCTCAGCTAGGCTATCCTGGGTAAATATATTGCAAAATGAAATAAATGAATAAAAACAAACCAGGCAGACAGGACCTTGGTTTACCATCTCAACCAAAAGACTGCACCTCATGACAGCACAGTGTCCCCCAAAGACCACGTCAAGGAATGGGCATGGTTATTTGTAACTCTAACCAGCCTCTGTTTTCATCCAGGTCAGAGCACTCAAAGGGTTAATCCTAACCTGAGAGATTTCTCCAGTAGGCCTTATCTTGGAACCAGGGTGTCTGGAGTTTGTGCTCGAGTTTCCTGACTCAGCCAGAATTTGGAAACCTGGGCATGAATATTCATAGATCTGCCTTTTCCCGCTTATAAAACTATAAGAAGGAAAGCAAGCTGACTGCCTGGAGAAGAAGGGGTGAGTAGTCCTGTGAAGACCGGGGTGAGGAGTGGGGGTGGAGAGAGAGTCAGTCCATCCTTTCCAGATGTAAGTGAGGCTAAGGGGCCTGCAGCCTCAGAGATGGTGGCAGGGTCCCTGGATCTGGGTGGCACTGGTCCCCTCTTCAGAGGTCTCTAGAGGCACAGAACTCAGCCGGGATCACATAGCAGAAAAGATCCCCATGAATGTCAGCCAACAGGAGAAGGACATGGCCAGCAGTTGTGCCTTGAAAGAATTGGAAGATCCAGATCTGATGGGTTACCATGAAGTTGTCTTGGGCCACCCCTCAATAGAGGTCACTGGTATCCTTGCAGATTCACTCCCATCACCAGTAAACGAGGGAGACAGCAGATATTTAAGTGCACCTTCACTAAACTTCTCTGTAGGAGGAAAAATCTAGGTAATTTGCACCTCCCTCCCCTCGGGAAACAGAAATGTGAAAATGATAATTGGTATGTTGTCAGGATAGGGGTCTGGCAAGAGTTGGGGTCAGTAAGTCCTGGGATGGGCCAAGTAAGGAAGCCATTTTTGGATCAATAAGGCTATTAGTGTGAAGCTGGAAGGAAGGCACACACGGCCAGATCAGCTATTATAAAGCTGTTTCCAGGGTAGCGATTCATTTCATCATCACAGGCATGTTCAGTTACTATTACTGCTAAGCACATTCTTCATTGCACTGCTGTACGGCTGCCACTACTCCTTGCTGTAACTGGACATACATTCTCTGCAATTCTCCATCTCCAGTTTTTGAGGCCTCCTGGGCGCTTTTACCCATAAAACCAGTGTGCAGTGGCCCCTCCCAGGCAGAACGAGCACTACCCTGGGAACAGCTTAGTAGGCATGTGACTTCCATGCTACCACTTGGCATCAAACGGACTAGTACATCAGCATTATGATCGTTTCCTTCATTTATAACAGTGTGCCTGGCCATGTGTGTCTCCCTTCTGGCTTTATACTGATAACCCTATTGGTCCAAAGAACAGGCTCCCATGCCTGGCCCCATCCCGGGGACCTACCAACCCCACCTCTTGGCGGGCCTCTGAGATCTGAGGGATAGTCAGTTATAAAGCACACTTCTTGACACTGTTCTGCCAGGTCTCATCCTAAGGCTGGGAGCAAAACATTCAACTGAAAGTGATATGCCATGGGCCTTTTCTGTGTGAATGCTGCTAGTTCTGTTTATGAATAGCTTTGATTTTCAGCTTGCTTGCTTGTCATTATAACGATTAATGAGGAAACAGACTGAGCAGAGATTCTCAATCTGTTCAATTTTGTGCTTGAGTTGGATTTGAACTCAGGTGTTTGAGGGATAAGGCCAAGGGCCACTGCATTGCTTGGTAATTATAGTAAGCATTGTTTAGATACTGGTTCACTTAATCTATGTAATTAAAAAGAAAAATAATTGAGTTGGGCTCTATTAAGACTTTCTCACTGAATTTCTGAAGACTCAGCTGTTATTTTTGTCTCTGATAATGATACCCATCTGTACTTAAAACTCACCTGTACAGGAGTTCTAGGAGTGGTATGTGTTGTTCATACACATTTATTGGCAAGTTCATTGCCGCTTTAAATGTTGCCGGAAGGTCTTCAAGCTGGCTCCTCCCACCCACCTAGGGTGGTAAACCCTCAGCTCACGCCCCCATGATGCCAGATCTAGCCTGCTGGAAGCCAGGTTGCGCATCAAAGCCGGGGAAGTCGGGTGGGTTGTGTGGATGAACAACATATACCACTCCTAGACTTCCTGTTACAGGTGAGTAACCTGTATTTCTAGGGATGTGGATATGCTGTTCAATCCACACTTATTGGCAGACTCCTAGCAGTTCTCCGGGAGGAGGGAGGCAAGGCACGCACCCCCTACTTAGGGAATAAGGACTGGAGAACCAAGGTCCCAAAACCAGCATCCCTGCATGACTCAAGGTCGATGTGGTAATGGGTAATGAAGGTGTGTGCTGACTTCCAGGTAGCAGCCCTGCAGATTTCCTGGATAGGGACGTCCCTAGAAGCAGCCACCGAAGCAACAGTATGGCAGATAGAATGAGTCTCATCCCTTTAGGAGGCTTCATGCCTGCCAACCTATAGCAGAGATCTATGCAGGAGGTGACCCACCTGCCTATCGTCCGATGGGCTGCAGGTCTGCCAGGTGCAGCTTCAGCGTGGGTGACAAACAGCTGCTGACCTCTCCCGAACTACAGCCATCCGCTCCTTATAATAAGAGCGCTATTCTAGGGTCCAAAGTATGGAGCCTATATTCGCCTCCAGGTGCGACTGGGGTAGAACACCGCAGAGTCAACACCTGGTTAAGGTGAAACTCCGACACCACCTTCGGTAGGAATTTCGGTGGGGCGAGAACAACCTTGTCCCTGTGGAAGACCAGATAAGGAGATGCAATGGAAAGTGCCTGAGCTCTCCCATCCTTCTGGTCGATGTGATAGCCACCAAGAAGGTGGTCCCATGACAGGTGAGAGATGTCACCTGTGCATCGGTTCGAATGGCTTGCCCATGAGTTTAACCAATATCAGCAGTAGATCCCACAGAGGTGGAGGTTATCGCACGGAGGATATGTGATCAAGGCCTTGAGAAAGCAAGACGACCACCTTCTCCTGTGCCACCGACTGCTTTCCTGCCCGCGCCAGGTAAGCAAAGATGGCTGTCAGTGCACTTTAGGCACGCCACCGGGCTCTAGCTGAGAAAGGACCAGGTAGTCCAGAATGCTGGCCAAGGAACAGGAGGAAGGGTCCAACCCTTTATCCTGACACCAAATGGAGAACCTCTTCCATTTGAAGGCATAGCATTTTCTGGTCGACTTACAGGATGCCTCAACAACGTTGAGGACCTCTTCGAAAGACCCAAGGCCTGGAAGTCTAGCCACTCAGGAACCAGGCCATCAGGCACAGGGATTGAAGGTCCGGGTGGAATACCTTCCGCTGACTGACTGAGATCAGGTCCGGGCGGGCTGGAAGCCGCCTCGGGAGCCTGGAGCTGAGGCTGAGGAGATCTGGATACCAGAACTGACGGGGCCAGTCTGGGGCTACCAGAATCGCCTGCGCCTTGTCCCTCCTTGCCTTGAGAAGCACCTTGTGGATCAAGGGAAATGGGAGAAAGGCATAGAAGAGGCCCGGGGTCCACGGCCTCGAGAAGGCATCCCCCTGCAGTGAGCCCTGCTGAGGGGGGCCGGCATGAAACAGCCTCAGCTTCGCATTCTCCCTGGAGGCAAACAGGTCCACCTGAGGTGTGCCCCAGTGGGAGAACAGATCGTGTACTACCTCTGGCAGGAGAGACCACTGTGAGATGCAGCACCTATCTGGCTTAGGGCATTGGCCAGAGTGTTGGAGGCTCCCGCCACATGAATGGCTAGAGATCCGCCTCCAGTCTGCCCACGAGACCAAGTGCAGAGAGCTTCCTCACAGAGGCAAGGAGCGTCCCGCCTACATAGAAACACAGACTTTAACGGGCAGAAAAGGACCACTTGGCCCACCCAGTCTGCCCATTTCCTACCTACTGGATAAGCTGCAGATTCTAGTTAACCAACAGCCTGCTTCCTGCAACCCCACTATAATTGCTTTGTGTCTGTCCCATGCATGTTTGAATTCCCCACTGTTTTAGACCCAATGACCTCCTCAGGAAGGCTGTTCCATGTATCCACCACTCTCTCCGTGAAAAGAATTTCTCACATTACCCCGAGCCGTCCCCCCTCTATCTTTAAACCGTGCCCCCTTGTTCTTACACATCTCTTTTTCTGAAAGATGCTACCCTCCTGGACTTTGTTGATTCCCTTGAGGTACGTGAACATTTCTATCATGTCCCCCCTGTCCCTCCTTTCATCAAGGGTATACATATTACGCTCTCTCAGTCTCTCTTCATATGGTTTCTGATGTAGACCCTGGCCCTTGCGGTTTAGGTAGTACATGGTTGTGGTGTTGTCCATCTGGACCTGGACCACTTGACCCCATACAAATGGAGAGAAGGTGGTGAGGGCTAGTTGGACTGCTTGAAGCTCCAGCAGGCTGATGTGGCATCGAGACTCCTGAGGGGACCAGAGGCCGTGCGCTCTGAGCTCCCCCAGATGGGCACCCCAACCCATCAGAGAGGCATCGGTCATTAGAGTGACTGTCGGCTCTGGGCGGACAAACGGGATACCCTCCTGCAGATGAGCGGGAACGATCCACCACTGGAAAGCATTCCCCATCTCCTGGGTCACTATCACTGGCTGGTCCAGAGGACTGGAGCACTGTGACCACTGTCAGGCCAGTCCCCACTGAAGGGGAAGCATGTGCCAGCGGGCCCAATGGATCACGCTGGTGCAGGCTGCCATGAGGCCCAGAAGGCACAGAAAGTCCCGGGCAGTGCGCAACTGCCCAACCAGAAATGATTGGGCAAAGGAGGAAAGAATCTCAGCCCTGTCCGCCAGGAGCCATGCTCTGGCTCGAAGAGAGTTGAGCTCTGCCCCGATGAATTGAATCACCTGCGTTGGCACGAGTTCCGATTTGGCCTCGTTGATAAGGAGGCCAATCTGAGAGTAGACCTGGAGGGCTAGATTCCTGGACCGCTCCACCTCCGACTTGGGGGAGGGTGCAATCAGCCAGTCGTCCAGGTAAGGGTACACCTGGACCCTTCGGCACTGCAGGAATGCTGTCACCACTGCCATGCATTTGGTGAAGACCCTGGGAGCTGGAGAGAGGCCAAGGGCATGGCCCGGAACTCGTAAAGGGATCCCTCCGCTCTGAAGCAGAGGAATCGCTGGTGGGAGATGAAAGAACGCATCCTGAAGGTCCAGAGAACAGAACCACATGCCTCGTTTCAAGGATGGGATGATCTGAGCCAGAGTGACCATCCTGAAGGTTCGAGACCGTAGGAACTTATTCAAGTCGTGGAGGTCTAGAATGGGGCGCCAGCCCCCCATCCGTTTTGGGACCAGGAAGTACCTGGACACAAACCCTGGGTCTGTAGGAGGATCCGCCACCTCCTTGATCACCTCCTTCTGGAGGAGCAGGGCAATGTCGGCTCGATGGGCCGACAGAGAGGCTGCGGACCCCATAGCCCCCGTGGGCGAACAGCTCATGGGTGGGGACTGCTCAATTCCAGCGGCAGACCCTTTCTACCACTTCCAACACCCATCGGTCCGTGGTGATATCAGACCAGGCGGAAATTAAGTGGCGGAGCCGTCCACCCATGGGGGGAACCCGGGGAGGAGTGACGAGGTTGGGGGCGACACCCCTCAACCTGTCACTGGGCAGGCTTGGAGGAAGAACTGGCTGAGGAGCCTCCTGGACCTTTCCCTCCTGGCTTCCTGTTGGAGGAAGTGGCAGGCTTGGCTTTGGGGTGCCAGGCGCGAGCCTGCTGGCCCTGATGCTGGTGTTGCTGGGCTGACGTGCCACAGAGGCTGAAGGATGAAAGGGCTTACGCTGCTGCTGTCAGCCTTGTCCTTCTGGGCAGACGTGACCGAGTCCAAGGTGGCATTGGACTTCTTGATCCGTTAAAGAAGCCCTCAACCCTGGGACCGAACAAGTCGGGTACCTAGGAAGGAGCGTCTGCCAGTTTGTGCTGGGTATCTGCCATGAAAGTGGAGATCCACAGCCAAGCTCTGTGGTGCATGGCCACTGCGGCCGCTACTGACCAGGCACACGAATCAGTGATGTCCAGGGAAGTCTGGAGCTGCCGTTTGGCCACCGCCCGTCCCTGATCCCGCACCTGCCTGACCGTAGTTTGGAGGTCAGCCGGGAGATGAGGAATCACCTCATCCAGGGAGCCTAAAAGGGCATGTGAAAAGTGTGCCATCAGGACGGCAGAGCTGGCCTGACAAAGGCCTAGGGAGGAAGTGGCGTACACTTTCCGCCCAGAGTAGTTCAGCTTCTTGGACTCCTTGTCGGGAGGCTTGTCCACATCCCTAGTGTTCCCGGAATGCCGGAAAACGCTATTGGTCACGAGCCCCTCTGCTGAAGTGTGCTCCAAGAAACCGGAGAGTGAACCGGTTGGGACAGCATACTTCCAAGCCATCCTGGCTAAAGGTGCTGGATAAGAAGCTGGCCGCCGCCATAGCTCCAGAGCCAGGCCAACAATGCCTTCGCCTCCGGAAGGCCTACGTGGGTATCCCCTGGTCCAGCATCTCCGTGAGGGGATACTTGGCCCGTTTTGAAACGGGTTCGAGTTTCATCCCAGTGGACTCTGAGATGAGCCGAAGCATTCCCAAAAACAAGGATGGGCTCTCATCCACTGACTGACCCCCGGTGGACTCCAAGTCAAGCGGCCTGGAGAACAAGGAGGAGTCATCATCAGACTCCGAGGAGTCTGCGAACAGCTGCCGAGCACCTGAGCCAACCTCCACCTGCCGAGGTCGATTGGGAGTGAGGGTGACCGACAACCGATGGGGCAAGCCCTGACCCAACTGAGAATCCTTGGTTGGGGCCCCAAATTTTGGATGTGGAGGCGGGGATTCCACCACGATGGGTGGCACAGCCGGTTTCGGCCGAACAACCGGTGCCGGCTTCGGCCCCTCGACCACTGCGAGGGGTTGTTTTGGCCACTCCAGTGACAGCCACTTAATGGCCGGGGAAGATGATGAAGTCTGCCTATTCCCGGTCAAAAGAAGCTGCTGCCACATTAGCTCCTCGTAGTGCCAACGCAATTTGCACCGGAGCCTATCCTCCGAAGAGGACGATGACGAGGATGAGTGGCGCCACCGCTTTCCACGGTGACAAGACCGCCGATATCGGCGGGATTGGCTGGACCGAGAAGAGGTCCCAGACCGAGACCTTCGGTGTTTCCGAGGGTGGGTCTGAGAGTGGGCGGGGGAAACCCGCTCCTCACTCGGTTCAGGGACCTTAACCGGGGACTCCGGCACAGGAGGCACAGGCAGGTCTCGGTTTCCACCGGGGGAACCGGTGAAGAAGGGTTGTTGGCCTCTCCAGTCGACAGACCGTCCGATGGGTCGAGAAAAATCTCGACCGCATCGATGGGTGTCTCAGCCGGCTGACCTGACGGGGACACCGTGAAGCCAGCGGCCTTAGCCACAACCTCGACCAAAGTCGAATGTCGACTTTCCGGGGAAAGGGACCTCTCCCGTTCCCACGAACGTCGACAGTGGGACTTACCCTTAGGGTTCTTCTTTTTGGACCGAGAGGAATGTCCCGAAGGGCCTTCTGCCCTGGTGGAGAGGGACTGGCAAAGCTCCTTGAAAGAAGCTGTGTAGGAGGATTCCAAGGAGAGCGGGATAAATGTCGCGACTGAGGATGATGATGATGCGGCCTGGGCCGCCTCCTCCTCGAGGGCGATCATCTGCTGCAGCTGTTCCGCTGAGCCTGCAGCCGCGGACACTGCCCAACGGGCCTCCTTAGACTTAACCGGAGGATGAAGTTTTTCGGGTCGCCCCAACAGTAACCGGGCAGCACGGTCCTCCAAGACCGAAGCCAAAAAGGATTTGCACAACTCACAAGCCTGTGAGTCATGGCCAAGTCCAAGGCAATAAACGCACGTGGGGTGCGGATCCGTCCGGGACATCTTCTGCCCACAGGGGCATCGACGAAATCCGAGAGTCGATTTGTCCATCGCAGCTGTGAGGGAAGATAAAGACCGAAGTCTTGTAAATCTCAAAATAAGTTTTGGATTAACCGAAGAGTGTGAATCCAGCCTAAAACGCAGAGTGCTAAGGAGGGAACCTGAGCTTCCAAGCGGTAAGGAAGATCTGGAGTCATGGGGCAGAGCCGAGAGTTTTACCACCCGGGTGGGTGGGAGGAGCCAACTTGAAGACCTTCCGGCAACATTTAAAGCAGCAAGGAACCTGCCAAAAGTGTGGATTGAACAACATAGGCATGTCCCAGAAAATGAAGTTTAATTTTTATAGTGCACTGGTTGACCTCACATTACATACTACATTACTTCTAAAGTTCTGGCAACCTATTACAAAACTGGCACAATTATGAAGAATAAAAATACAGCTGGATGCATTGATAATAAAGGTTTATGAAAAAGTGCTGTTTGCCAGGTTAGGCCAGATTTTCTTCTTTGCCACTGATAGCCAATATAAAACCTTCCATTTCAGCCTACCAAATGCGTTTTTGTCAAGTGATATTGACAAGTTCATAAAGCGCTTACCTCTTCCTTGGCAACACACAACTGCATTTCAGCATTTTGTTTCTTAATGGTGTAGTACTGTACTTCCACCTCATGTGTCAACTGCAGCCATTTCTGCAATGCGTCAGGAACAGACCAGGTGCTTCGCAGCTCAAACTCCCTTTCTGCCTGCTTCAGAACCATACGGACCTACAGTATAAAGTAGACAGGACATTTTAATAAGAGATACAGGCTTCTTTTTGTCCTTTTGATAATAGAACCCTCTTGCAAAAGTCATTCCTTGAGATGCATAATAGCCAGGAGACAAGACTGATCAATAATCTTTTTATAGCAACATTGTCCATGTTTCTATATACATGTCAGATCAGAGAGACTGGGACATGGAGAAAATAATTTCTACTCTGAGAGGACACGGTGCTTCTAGATACACACTGCATGCTGATATAACACCATGGGCATACCTGTATATCACAGATGAAGAAATGCCTGGAGTCTGGCAGGCAGTATATACTGTAGTTTGAATAGAATGAGATCTAAAGTGGCCCTCCAGCTGATAACTAGCATGGGAATTAAACAAAATAGATCTGGATAACCATTTAAACATTCCTAACTTCAACCCACCAGTTTACGGACTAACAGTCGCGTTTTCTTTCAGCGCAGTTATAATGTAGCGGTGAAAATGTTGCCGATATGAGTAGCCGCTGGCATATTAGTCGCGGTCATGTAACCGCGGAGGAACTAACAGAGAATGTCGCACTTCGGATTACATCTACCTCACTTAATGAATTAACTGATAAGCAGGTGATCATACCATACTTACATACGTAAGGTCATGGCGTAAAATTAGAGAGCATCGATTGTTGCCTTTGGTGACAAGGTCGGCTGTGAAATCAGAGAGCGTCGATTGTTGCCTTTGCTGACATGGATTTCGTTACCACACAGAAAGGCAAGAAGAAGCTGTGTTTAGACAATTTTCTTTATACCAAAGAGAAGGATGGGGTAGAAGATAAAATAATCTGGCGTTGCGAGCAACGGACATGCAGGGCTCGCATGCACACTCTGGGTGACAGCATTGTGAAAGCACCAACTGAGCATAACCATGCTCCAGTACACGGTCGTGCTCAAGTCATTAAGGTGCGTGGTGGCATGAAAAGAAAAGCTGCAGAATCAGAGGAGTGCACACGAAACACCTAAAGTCAAACACAAAGAGTTCTGCACATAAGCACATCATTCCCTTTCTGAATAAGTCTCCCTTTCTGACGACTCCCTTCAGTTGCACACAACTGTTTTAACAGAGTTCCCGAATTTCTGATCTTCGGCGACGAGAGCTACTGCTACACTTTGTCCGCGCGATGACAGCAGTAACGACAAATTGTCCTGGCAACTTAAAGTCCGCTATTACTAAGCCGCGACGATTTGACCAGGGACTAAATGGCCGTACCCCCAACCCCCCACCTCCCAAGTGAGTTAGGGATAAAAGGAAAAAAGCTATGTGTGGTGGATGTCTGACGGACTTCACAATAATGACTGTACAGAAGAGGGTTTCCCCAGGGCTGGAGTGCAAGTGAGGGACTAACACCGGAGGAACCAATTCAGATAGTATTCCAGTGCCATCTCATGCATGGAAGTAGGGATGTGTACTATGGAGCACCTCATTTCCTATATCCCTTGCTATTTCAACTGGTTTGTTATCCAGGAGTAGCTGACAGACTAGACACTGGATAGGATTTCACCACTAAAATGTAACATCTTCAGCTGTCAAGTTAAGAAATGTGACCTTTGTACTTAAAGGGGAACTGTCAGTAATCTGTGCATTTGCACACACCCCAGTAGTGCTCCCTAAGTGCAAGTAGCCTAGTGAGTACTAATTAAAACATTTAGTGACACTCTAAAATTAAACTTTTTAATCACAGATTGTACCTCCTCTATTTTCAGAGCACGACTGACATACCTGGGTGGAAGTGACCTCATTGACGGTCTTCATTAACTTAAATTGTATTTGTTATGACGAAAAACGCATGTTTTTTATCACTGTAAGTTGCACTCGTCTGACGGATTACTAGTAGCAGGTCACTTAGCTGCAACATTTGGACTCGGCACAATAGGTGAGGCTTGTCTAAGATGGTGTGATTTTTCAATTTTGATTCTTTGTTTGCCCTGCAAGTTACAGCGCTGTTGTTCTGTGTCTGTACTCACAGGGAAAGCCGACGGGAACAGCATTGCAAAATTCAACCCTTTGCCATCGACCTACAGCCACAGTTTGGTGTACAAATAGACTGAGATGCTAATTTATCTGCAGTACACAATGTTGCCATTCCTCTCAAGCCCTGTGCTGATCACTCCTGCCTCACAGCCGAGATGAGGGACAGTGCTGCTTGTGAGCGCACGCCTGGAATCCCATCGGGCAGCTGAAAATGGCACTCCTTGTGTTTTCCTTCGTTGCCCTCCCTTTCGCATGCTCCTACGAGCGCTGCTGAACACTGCCCCCTTCACCAGGGAGACAACAGAGTGACTGTGTCTCCCATTTCACCTGCACCATCCCAGTTAGCAGCTCAGTGAGGAGTCCCAGTTTTTCTCATAATCAGGAGCTCCCATGACAATCTCTATGGGGGAGGATGTCTGTGGGAATGCAAAGTTATTGTGATCTGCATAAGTAATTTTTTTACTTGCATTTCAGTACCTGTTCATAAGACCACATTTTACAATGTATTTTTTATTGGACAGCTAGGCTTACTCAGTGGGAAGACTGCGTTTCCAAACCACCCAGTAGAGCACTGCATTCAACTGGGCTTGGTATCACAGAAATCATGATCGGTCTGACAGTGCCTAAAGAATGTGAAACAAATAACAGAAGACCCACATTCTAGACAGGAATGGCAGACAAAATGTCGAAGTTAAAGGTGAATTGCCGCTTTATTTTCCACTTTCTTGACACAGTGTGAAAACTTTGAAATTAACAAAATGCAAAGAGAGAGTCAATAGCTACAGTCAATGGGACAGTGCGCTATTAACTCTAGCTATTGACTGTTTGCATTTTGTTAATCTCAAAGTTTTCACACTCTATCAAGGAACTACAAAAATAAGCAGTAATTCACCTTCAACTTGACATTTTCTCTGCCATTCCTTGCTCTAGAGTATGGATCTTCTCTGGTTATTTGTTTGACTTTTGGGAGGAGCACACACCTGACCCTGCACCAACTCACACACTCGGTGCAGCTTCTTAAGATTTGAATCATCCTAAAGAATGCACCCTTTTTTGCCGACTGTTTTGTCGCTCAGTTGGTGTCACCTCATTTCTTGGTTGTCAGGTGATTGTGAGCAACTCTCCCTTGTGTTAGTATTCTTGTTTTCCAGCACTGCTGTCCACTGCCTCGTACTGTCCCTTAGTCTGTTGCTCTTGCTCTGTACAATTTATGGGCAGTGGTGTGGCTCCAAACAGCCTTTGAGCTTTATACTGTGATGGATCGTTAGGACTGAGACTGTGATGCCTCACATTTTGGGCACAGGAAGTAAATTCATTGTTTTGCTCATTATGTCTGTGGCATGATAACAGCTTTGTGAAGGAGGAGTATAAGCGTCTTGTCTTCATTCAGCCTCTGCAACTCCAGGATCCAAGACATAGTACATGTAAGCCATTCCATGGTGTTGCACCCACCACCCACAACCATGATCCAACACTCAGCACCACAGATTGCATGGTTTGTACAATGAGGTACTTCGCCTTCAATCCAGGAGGGCAGTGAAGTACAGAGAAGGTGTAGGGTGAGAAAAGGACGCAAACAGTGTTCTGTGTTCTTGTCTCATTCCCAACATACCTGGCAGAAATTCAGGAGGAAAAAAAAGGAACCAACATAAAAGAGGTCAAATGTGAAGCTGGTGTGTGTTTGCCATCAGATCAGACAGTTATGTATTGGCCATGCTCTGATTTACAGAGAGACACTGAAGTACAGCTGCTCATGCGGATCACCATACCGGGAAGGGCAGGGGTCTGGAGTGTCACAAGAAATGTAATCAACTGAACATCAAGGATACTGCACAGAGGGAGCCAGCCGTCATCTTTCCATTTGCCACTAGGATAGTTCAGTGCTTCTGTCACTCTGGAATGGCGCCGACTCCCCCACACGCACACACACTCTAGACAACTATCACAAGGTGCAATGTATACTTGAGGTGTCATTTCATTGTGGAAATGACACCATGGCCATGCATAGCTGTCTGGTCATGTGTACGTGATTCTGCCACTCAGGTGTGTGATTCTGACACTCAGGACACTGCCCCCGCCCCTCCCCCAACACCCCCATGGACAAGCAATCCACTCTTGCTGCTATTCATGTTCCATTTAGCTCTGTACAGGTCAGTGTGGCCAAGCAACACTGTTTGTCCTAGTGTCATGCAGATCGTGACTGCACATTGTGAACATTTTAATATATCTTATGTGTCGGCAGTAACACACTTATGGGCTGATGCATGATGTAGCTGCTACATTAGCTGATTTTGACTGAAGTGTATGTGTGCGGTGTCTCCGACCACTGTACCTCCGGCATTCATCGCGACGTGCAGACCTAAGACTGGTGCAGTGTCTCGTTCCCCCCATGCGACGCCCCCACTCCTACCCCTCACCAGTTTGAACGAGAATACAAGACAGCGGCTTTTTCATGCTGCTCTGGAGCCCTAGTCACAGGTGCGGCTGTTGGTGACTGGGATAAAATGTTACCCCCAACTATGGAGTCCATGAGATGCCCATTCCCTTTAGCAACAGGTTACGTGAGTGTTGCTGCCAATCACTGACTTCTCACTGATCCACCGCCACCACACCCACCTCCCCACTCACTTCGGATGCAACAGTCATCCTTTTTGTGTTGGATGGTGAGCAAAGCCAAGGACCATGTGTGACTGTATGCCATCCAAACAAGTGGTCACCACGTAAATCCCTAAGTTGCCATTCCGACTGACATATTGACGGCCCTATGCATGCCAACTAGAAGTGCCGCCGGTTGCTAAGGCATTTGTTTTCAGTGGGTCAGCGATTTCACTTACAAAATGTTGCTTCAGAGAATAACAAATGATTTTGGGGAATGTGAGCTTGCGCCTGGTAGCTCAGCAAGACACTAAACTGGGTAGGCGGCACTATGGGCACTCCCCCCAAGCTCTTTTTCCCTCCGGTCGTGGTCCTGAGAGCCTCTCTCAGGCATCCAATGTGTTCCTGCACTGCGTGAAGTCCCTCCCCCCCCGTCCGAGCCCTCCTCTCTCCCGCCCCACCTCGCAGCTGGCCCCTCCTACCCTGAGTGCTCTCAACGTTCAGACTCCAGCTGCAGATGTGGGCACTGGGCGGAAGATTCGTGAAGGCCGGCGGAGTCGGACCCGGCTGGGGGCATGTGGATTGGTGCTGTCGCCTACCCCCAGGACCAGGTTTTCCCATTTTCTGTGCCTGCCTCCCCATGCATGGGCACGCCCCAATGCTATTGGCGCACGGCAACCCTGCCTGTATCAGCCATGCTACTATGTGCCAGCCCAGCTTGCTGCAGTAGCCCTTGGTCTCCACCAGAGGTCACT
This sequence comes from Neoceratodus forsteri, assembly GCA_016271365.2. Lineage (NCBI taxonomy): Eukaryota > Metazoa > Chordata > Ceratodontiformes > Ceratodontidae > Neoceratodus > Neoceratodus forsteri. The sequence continues at coordinate 866,185,640 of CM057452.1, read as the reverse complement.
GGCTTGCCAGGCTATCCCATCCCCTTGGTCCGGGGAGGAGAGTACCACACAGGTGCTCAGTCCTCAACCCTTCCCCTGCCGACCCCCGGTGCCAGAGTCCGTTCCCGAACCTGGGATGCCGACGTGACGTGAGGTGTGGCATCCAACACCTCAACCCTCAGCGCCACCGGGCCGAGCATTATGGGCACTCTTGATAGAGTATGTGGGGTGGGAAGGGCTCGTCCTTCCAAAGGGAGAATAAAGGCAATCCGAGGCACCCACCACCACCCAAAACACCACGATTTGCCACTGGTGATTTGGGGAAATTGTGACGAAGGATGTTCATGGAATATGTGTCACCAGTTACCTGTACTGTGCAGTGCAGTGTCTATGACAGGCTTGTGCAACCCAGAGCTGTGACTACACTAACGGGCGGGGGAATCTGGACACCAACAAGGACTGGATAGAAGTCTCCTCATACCAGATGACTTCTTTGATTGCTGCAAGGTACGTGCATAAAGAAAATTCAGGGTATGTGTGGGGAGAACAGTAAGTGTATTTTATTGTATTGTACAGATTGTAGTTCATCAGTGACGTCAGTAGCCGACCGTGGGACAGCGCATGCGCCAAAATGGGGCAGAACAGACTAGGAATAAACAGTTCAGGGACAGTAAGAAATGAGGTTTCTGCAATGATTTTACTGGTATGGAGGGTCAGGAAGGGCTGTCAGCGGCTAAAATAATAGGTGTGTGGTCTAGCTATAGTTTCCCCCTGTTCATGACAATTCCCCTTTAACTACCCCCAGCCTTTTCATGGCCTGCCTGCCTGTGTGCATCTTACAGCTGCTACCACTTCTTCAAGGATTGCGAAGCACTTTGTGATACAGTACGTACAACAGGTGCTATATAAAACCAGAATCCTTCCCTTTCTTTACAAAACTATCATCAAGCTTGTAACTCTCAAGGAGGAGGAGAAGAAGGTTACTTTTCCTTTATTTTTGTTACTGTATCTTAAAAGGGGAACATAAACCCTGTTTTCATTTTTTAATATAATTTTAAAACTGAGAATGTGTTAAGTCAGTTTAATAACTCCCATGTATTCTTTTGCAAGAGTCCTAAGTTCCATATTTAGGGCCCGTTTTTAATGCTGCATCCCCCCCCTCAAATATTTATTTTTAATTAATTACCAGTAGAGATGCTGCATAGTTTTACTTCACTTGCGAAGTTCTGGCGCAGTTGTAAATTCTGCCTTCGCGGAACCCTTCGTGAAGTTCCCCCTTCACCACTTCCCAATGAGTTTTCCTGATGAAGGTGACACTTTTTCAAGCGTCATAAGGCAAAGCCATGATGAAGCTGCAACTTGACTGGCAAACGTACATGACTTCGCTTGAAAAGGTGCCGCTTCATCTGCGAAAACCTTGTGAAGTTGGCAAACTAATTGGCAAAGATAAGGTGGGCAGCTTTGCACAAAGCTTCACTATAGGCTACAGTTCAACTGATGTCACCGAGTTCTGTAAATCATAAGTAATTCAAAAATGAATATTCAAGCAGAAAAAAAAGCCAATTTTAACAAGGGACCCTAAATAAGGAAAAAATAGGATTATTTCAAAGCAAACACACAAAACAATACACTGGAGTTATTAAACTAACTTTTCACATTCCCAAACATACAACTATATTTAACAAACTCTGGTCAGAGCTGATATGTCTGTGGAGAGCTTTTGGGATGCTTTTACCCATTATTTCTAATAAATTTGCACAATGCAGATCTGCTGAGAGGCAGTTTCAATGTGGTCTTCCTTTTGCACATTTTTACAGTGTATTTTCCTAGAATATGCCTCCTGATTGCTATATATTTAGCCTGGATCGTTCACAGAAGAAATGGCATCTTATTTTCAGGTGGTGAAGCACTAGCAGTAGCACACTGGAATGTGTCATACATACGTACAAGATGTGTGCGGGCGATAACGCCCAGTGGCCATATACCTCAGGCACTCGCATGTGGATCCATCATCCTGGTGCCATTGCACTACTCAGTGCAGGTGAAAGCTGATGCTGTACTCACTCACACAGGTCCTGGAACAGGCATGTTACAGATTACCTATTTGTTTGTACAACTGGGGAACCACAAACGCACTATCCATAGCCTGGAGCGTACCCTACAAATGCCATTGCAGGATACCGCACCCCATGGCACCCAGGATACCTCAGCATTCAGGAGGGTGGCATGTTACAAAGGGGAACGGGGAAGAGTGTATGACAGCAGGAAGATACAGCATCGACAAAGCATGCACTGGAGGTATGTCAGTTCCCTCTTACGATTTGCCAGGGACATACACACAGCTGCATACACTGATGGGTCCGCAGCTTGTGTAGTGCCCCAATGTATGGTATAGCCACTTGGGTCATTCTGGACTGAAGGTCCCCACCCGGTCCAGTGCAGCTGGCAGCTGGCTACGGCAGGGTGTGGAGGGCAGTGCTAGTTTCTGTAACAGCTCGCATTGGGGGAGGGGGGGAGCGGGGTTGTCTATGTACCAAGGCAGTGGGTGGGAGTCCTCTATGCTATGGATATGGACCGTGGTTTCCTCTGATGCGACTGGGTCCAGGGGGGCCCTACACTATGGAGCTCTTCAGGGATGGAGTTGGATCGATCAGGGATTGGAGGGGATACCTTTAGTCCACCAGGGCTGCTAGGCTGCTGTGCACCTGGGTGCACTTCCACAGCCCACCTGGGGCGGCTGGCTGGCTTAGGCCAGCTATTCATGGCCTACGTGGGGGCCGCGCTGCTCTGGGCTGTGAGGGGTGGATTTCCCACTGAGTTTGCCGCAGTGTGGTATATGCATGGAAACACACCCTTGACTTGCATGGCATACTATCTGTGTACACGCCCGCTCATTCCCTTGCGGGAGGTGCATCCTGCACATTTGAATATCAGGCTGTGGTGCACTGCTGAGCTAGCGTGCACCTCACATTTCCACCGGATGTGGCGATCTCCTTTGAATATGGGGTCCTGGACTAGGCTACCCTGAAGAAATACATTATCAACATGGAAAAATCATAACCCCATTAAAAACAAGATATTGCATCTAGTCTGGGACAGCCTGAGTAAATACAGTGCAGAAATGTGTAACTGAAGATCCCTAAGACAGTGAGATGTAGGATCTCCCCAGCGCTATCCAGCATACAAAATATAGGATAAGAAATATTTAAAGGAAATCTACTCCAAACTGAACTTCACTGTGGTCACTGACATAAAACAGTTTCTTTATTGTAACAGTCACACAGGGGGTCTAGTGTGCATATTTTATGGGACACATACAAACAGAGGTGAGAAAGAATACGTGCCTCAGCTGGGACTTGAACCCAGGCTGCCCGGGAACCATTCTGACTGCACTAACCAGCTGCGCCACTGAGACAACTGGAACCTAGGCCATCCCCGAGCACACTACTCTTTCTCAAATGCACAACCCAATGGCAACATACATATTTATTTGAAACAATCACATAGGAATGTGGTGTGCATATTTTATGGAACACATACAGAGGTGAGAAAGAATAAGTGCCTCAGCTGGGACTTGAGCCCAGGCTGCCCAGAATACCGTTCTGATTATCCACAGCTATGTATTTTATATATTTATAGGGCACTATGACAGTCTTGTTTGGCTGTAAACATGACTCCTGGAACATTCTAAATATGAAAACTGAAGGTACAGTAAGTAGCTCTGGCCCCCTAAGGGTCCAATCCACAGAAGGTCCCTGGCACTTCTACAAATGCTAAGGGGGTGGGGAGGATGACCTGGTGGGTGGAGGGACAGTAAGCAAAGCAAAAGAGGGCAGAGTGAAGGCAACAAACCTCTGCATCAAGTAAGTGAGAGAAAGCAGGAAGGAAAAAAGACCACTATGGTTCTCGAAAGAAGTGGCTGAAAAGGTAAAGGATAAAAGGGCAGCATTCAGAAAGTATGAGGAGGATATGGAGGTGTATCAGGGGAAACAGAGGGAAGCAGGTATAGCAGTATGAAGCATGAAGGCACAAACAGAGAAGAGAACAGCTTGGGTGGCAACATAAGGGGACAAAACAAAACAGGAGTGGTTCCAGGGGACTTGAGGAGGGCACATGTAGTCCCACTTCAAATTAATGGTAGCAGGGAGCAGGCTATCAACTACAGGCCAGGGAAAGTTAATGGGAATCACCGCTGAAGTGAAGGATTGTGGAATATCTTGAATCCAGAAGGTTACAAGACCAGAGGCATCATGGATTCTTTGAAGGGGGGTCGTATCAACCAAATCCAATATATTTCTTTGATTGGGTGACCAGGAACATAGATCAGGGTGGAGCAGTGGGCGTGGCTTACCTAGATTTTAGTAAGGCTTTTGCAACTGTTCCACAAAAGAGACTCATAAGGAAGCTGGGCAGTTTGGAGGTGGGACCAAAGCTGGTAAACTGGGTAAGAAATTGGTTAGGGGACGGGCAACAGAGAGTGGCGGTAAATGGAGTTGACCCCAGAGAAGAGAGGGTAACCAGTAGGGTACCTCAGGGATCAGTACTGGGACCGGTTATCTTTAATGTCTTTATAAGTGACATTGTAGAGCAGCTGGAAGGGAAGGTCTGCCTGTTTGATGATGACACCAAAATCTGCAATAGGGTGGACACTACAGGGGGTGAACAGAATGAGCAGAGGTCTGACAAAACTTAAGGAGTGGTCAAGTGTATGGCAGCTGGGTTTCAGTGTGAAAAACTGCAAAATCATGCACTTAGGGTACAGAAACCCAGGAGCGAAGTACAAAATGGGTGACGAGATAGTGATGACCTTCAAACAAACCTTCAAAGAGATCTGGGGGTAATCATATCTGATGACCTAAAGGTGGCCAAGCAGCACGATAAGGCAGTTGACAGGGCTAGTAGGATGCTTGGGTGCATAGGAAGGGGTATCACCAGCATAAAGAGGGAGGTAGTGTTGCTTCTGTATAGATGCTAGTAAAAACCCCACCTAGAGTACTGTTATCCAGTTCTGAGACCACATCTCAGGAAGGACATAGACAGAGTTGGGGCTGTCCAGAGGAGGGCAAATAAAATAATGCAGGGTCTGCATCAAAAGTTCTATGAGGAAAGACTAAAGGACATCAATATGTACACCCTGGAAGAAAGGATGGAGTGTGTGATATGATAAAGGCCTTCAAAGACCTCATGGAAGTAAATAAGGTACAGAAGGGGAGCAATTTTCAGAAACAAACATGCTCAAGAACAAGGAAATGTGCAACGAAGCTGGAGGGGGTAGATTCAGGAGATCTGTATTTCCTCAAAGAAAGCACGATCAACGCCTGGAACAGTCTTCCAGCAGAGGTGGTGGGGGCCAAAACAGTGGTGGTCTCAAACATGAGACCCTCTTATGGTTATGGTTATGAGGTCCTCATGCTCCGGCACATCCTCAGCCCACATTTTTCCCCCAAAGCAATGTATTTACACATTATAGATCTCTCAACATTTTGTGAAAAGAGTTGTACCTGCAGTGTTTAGTACAGTGTTTCCCTTGTTTAATTTCGAATTAATAGGTGGTTACCATCAGTAAGATGAATTTGTGGTCTTAACTGTTCACTACACAGACAGGTATGTGTTGCTATAAGATTGAAAATAAGTCAATTTCTCCAGTGTTACTCACGGTGAACTCCTGATGTGTCTCTTCATTGTATGCTCCTTGAGCTTGTTTCAAGAATGCAATAATTAATCTAACCAAATTACTTTTTGAAGTACTGAAAATAATAGTCTTTTAAACTGTTTACAACTACTTGCCTAAAGCTCTATACATGAACTGGCCCAGTGGCATGGCAGGCTGAAGCGCTGGTTGCCTCACTGGCAATCTGGCTTCAGAAATGGACCAGGGTCACTCGGGGGCCAGCAGGGAGAAGGAGGATCAAGCATTCCATGGACTGCTCTCCTCCTTCAGGGAGGAGGGTTAGTGCATCTCACTGCACCACTACCGTGTGGAGGCTAGGTGGTGTAACAGGTGAGCACTGTGGGAAAGGAACCCCGAAACAGAGGCCTGTAACGTATGCATTCAGATTCCACATCCAATCCCTTTTTGGAATTTGAATTTTTGGCCTTTACTACCAAAAAGTCAATTTCTGAAAAAAAGAAGCCTGAAATCAAATGTATCCTATTTCGTTGAATGGATTCCAAGCAATCCTGGTAAAGTGGACAGTACAGTCAATGTGAGATACTTTAGATGGGACAGTGTAGGAAGGAAAGGTGGGGGGAGTGCTGCTTTATGTTAAGGAAAACAAAGCCATGGAGATATGGGGAGGACGGGGGAGGGTCAAGGCATTGTGGGTCAACCTCGAGTCTGGAAACAGACCCACCATTTGCAAGGGAGTGGTGTACAGGCCTCAGACACAGGAAGAGGCCATAGACACAGAGATGTTGGAAGACATAAGCTAAGTGGCTACAAAGTGGGAGGAGGTGCTGGTGGGGGACTTTGATATGCCAGATGTAGTGTGGAGCCTACCTGCTGCAGCATCAGCTAGAAGCAGTGACATCATGTGCTAGAAGTCAGGTGATCGTGGAAGGACTACAGAGTGGGTTCCTGACTCGGGGCATCACTGAACCAACAAGAGCTGAGGCAATTCTTGATCTGGTGCTCACAAATGGGGAGCATATACAGGAAATAATGGTCAGGGATCCACTGGGTGGAAGTGACCATTGTACAGCGTGGTTCCAGTTGGATATGGGCAGGGAAAGCATCCCAACTAAGACCAAAATCTTGGATTTCAGGATGGTGGACTTCAGGAAAATGGGTGAAGTGCTAAGGAGTCATCTGGTGGGCATCAGAGCAGATATGAGGGTGGACCAAAGGCGGTCTGTCATTAAGGAAGGATTACTGGTTGCCACAGATGAGTGTGTTAGCTCAGGGGAAGTACATAAGAACAAACAGCTGGTTTAGTTCTGGGTTTGCCCAGGCAGTATGGTAAAAGAGGCTGGCCTATAGAAAATTCAGGAAGACCAAGTGAGAGGTGGATAGGGAAAATTACCAAGGTTGGCTTTTGAGGCATGTAAGGAAGTCCAGCAAGCAAAGACACAGAAGGAGCTGAAGATAGCTGAAGGAATTAAGAAGAGGGAGAAGGATTTTTTTCGCTATAATTAAGAAAAGGGACAAGAAGGAAGGGATTGTTAGGCTTAAGAAAGGGGTGGAGTAGGTGGAGGATAATGGGGGAAAAGCAGAGATACTAAATGAATACTTCTGTTCCATCTTCACCAAGGAGAAGGATGGACCAGTGCCTTCAGGAGGGAAAAGAGGAGCAGGGAGGGAGGGGAACACATATGTAGTGATAGTGAAGGATAGAGTGAGGGAGGGGCTGCTGGCATTGAAGGTGGACAAATCACCAGGCCCGGACAGAGTACAGCCAAGCGTAATAAATGAACTGGCTGAGGAGCTGGTGTGCCACTGGCAGACCTATTTGATATTTCACTAGAGTCAGGTGTGGTACCGTAGGACTGGAGAACAGCACATGTAGTGACCCTCCACAAAATCGGTCCTAAGGATGACACAGAAAATTACAGACCAGTCAATCTGACCTCCACTGAGGGCAAGCTCATGAAGACCATACTAAAGGAGAGGTTGGTGGAATATCTAGAGAAGCATGGTCTCCAGGAAGCGAGGCAGCATGCATTCATGGGGGGAGATCGTCTCAAATGAATCTGATTGATTTTTTTGACTGTGTCACTAAGACAGTAGACAGGAGCCAAGCGGTAGACATTCTCTATCTTGATTTCAGCAAGGCCTTTGACTCTGTACCCCACAAGAAAAAATTACTCACCTTAGTAATTGTGTTTCTTTTAATGGAGTCATGCTGTATTCTGACATTATGCAGTTAGCCCCAGCACTTGAACTGCTCCGAGAGGAAGAGTTAACTTTAGACCAGAGCCTAGAACATTGAGCTCGAGTTTGGTTCAAACCTCTGTCTGCTGCACTTTGAAGTGTAACCGTCAGATTCTTATGAGCTAATACTAACTAACTACATCTACTATGTGGAAATTGTAAAATTACTAGCCAAAGGCAACTCACATATTTTGGATCCCAAAAGACTCAAGTCGAGAAATCCAAAACAAAAAACTAGGTAGTGAACAAATATGATTATCAAAACATATAATAACCCACCCCCTCTCTAAAAGGGAGAGTGCTAAGTGCACCACTTGAGGTGCAACACTGCCCCTGCCAGCCCACTTCCCAAAAACAGGTTCTGAGAGGGAGGCAGGAGGAGAGTCAGAATACAGCAAGACTCCATTAGAAGAAACACAATTACTAAGGTGAGTAATTTTTCTTCAAACAACATAAAGCCTTGCTGTATTATGACATTATGCAGACTACCAAGCAGTACCTACCTGGAGGAGGGTACTGAACCTATTTTGGAATAGGCTCTGCAGTACTGCTGTACAAACCTAGCATCACTCCTAGCGGATATCCAGAGAGTAATGCTTGGTGAATGTATGGACTGTTTTCCAGGTGGCTGCTTTGCATATCTCTTAGTAAGGTATATCTCTGGCAGCAGCCAGAGAAGCAGCTGTACCTCTGGTCGAATGAGCCCTCAGGCCTGAGGGGGGTACTTTGCCTAGCTTTTCATAGCAGAATTGCACACAAGAGACAATCCACCTGGCAATAGTTCTCTTAGTAGCAGGTTTACCCTTCCCCACTTCGCCATAAGTGAGGAACAACTGGAGAGAGTCAAACCTAAGTGCCTTAGTACACTCAATATAGTAGCTAAGAGCCCTCTTAATATCCAAACTGTGTAATCTTCTCTCTCCTGAAGAAGAATGATCAGTGAAGAACACAGGAAGAGACATGGACTGGTTCAGATGAAAGTCTGAACCCACTTTGGGTAAGAACCTCCTGTTGGTTCTAAGGACCACCTTATCTCTATGGAATGAGATAAAATCAGGCTCCACTGACAGAGCTTGTAATTCACTGATACACCTGGCAGAGGTAATAGCTACCAGGAACACAGTTTTCCAAGTCAAGTACTTAAGTTCTGCTGAGGCCAAAGGCTCAAAAGGGGGTTGCATAAGCTGAGCAATGCAAACATTAAGATTCCAAGCAGGAGTAGGATCCCTAAAGGGCGGACTGGTATGGAGCAATCATTTAAATAATTTACAGAAAACTTGGTGAGATGCCAGTGAGGAGGGCTTTCCCACTGACAAATGCAGAAACAGCTGACAAGTGTACTTTCAGGGTAGCTGGTCTGAGGCCTCAGCCATTAAGATGAACCATGTAATCCAGAACTATAGACAAGTCAGCAGTATTTGGGGATATGTGCTTATTGGAACACCAAATGCTGAATCTTTCCATTTGGAATTATAAGTTTTTCTGGTGGCAGGTTTTCGAGAGGCTTTGAGAATGTCCAGAACCCCTTGAGACAAATGCAAATGTGCATATTCTAGCTCTTCAAGAGCCATGCCTTGAGACTGAGAGACCGAAGGTTGGGGTACCAAATCCTCCCCTGAGAGGAGGTTAACAGGTTGGGATTCCTAGGAAGAGATAGAGGAAGATGGACTGATAGGGACAGCAACAGGGGATACCAAGGCTGCCTGTCCACGTCTGAAGCAATCAAGATCATCCTGCAAGATTGTGACCTTATCTTCACCAGAACTTTGAATAGTAGCAGAAAGGGGGGAAAGGCATACTGAAATTTCCCCTCCCAATTCAGAAGTAGAGTATCCAGGGGGACTGAGCCCAAGACTGGGGGTCTGCAACAGAAGACAGTAAATTGGTGATTGTCTGGGACTGCAAAGAGATATATCTCTGGAGTGCCCCACCTTGAAAAGATCACTTTTAACACTAGGGGATCCAGGGACCATTCGTGATTGCCCTGAGAAATCCTGCTAAAATGCATCTGCTAGCACATTGTCCTTCCCTGGAAGGTGGATTGCTACCAGAGATGTCTGTAGGGAATAAGCCAGGGACCATAATTTCATGGCTTCTGTGCACAAGGCTGTCAACCGAGTGCCTCCCTGCTTTGTTGATGTACCACATGGTGGTGGTGTTGTCTGTCCTGAGCTGAACCACTTTGTTCTGTACGGAGTCCGAGAAGGTTGTAGAGCCAGGTACATTGCCCTGAGCTCCAGAAGACTGATGTGGAGAAGAGACTCCTGAAGGGACCACACTCCCTGTGCTGTGAGGACTCCCAAGTGAGCTCCCCACCACAGGAGAGAAGCATCTGGACTGCCAGTTCCGCCCCTGAGTTGAATGGCTGCCTAGGGAGCTTGCTGACTCTACCTCTACAGCTAATCCCCCTCTAATACTGTAGTTTAAATGTTAAAAACTGTCAAAAAAAAATGAATAAGTGGGGAACTAAAGGATTGGAACCGCTGAGGACCCGAAAAATGGACAATTTCGTCGTAGATGCTGAGCGATCAGAATCAGAGGCCTCCGAGTCAGATACTGCACCGGCACTCCAGGCCCAGACTCCAGTGAAAACAAATACCTCGTGCACAGCCAAGGGCAAAACCAACAAAAAATAAAACTGGATATGATTTATCATAAATTGTGTGCATTTGAGCAGACATAAAAAGTTTATATGGCGAAATGAGGAAAGATATTACCTCGCTGGAACAACGGGAAGATGATACAGAGCACCAGTTGACAGCCACAGAAAATAGAGTGGATGATGCGGAGAATCTGCTTAAACAACTACAAGATCAACTGGAGCTGATAGTGGCCTGACAGGAAGACGTGGAGAACCGGGCGTGGTGCAAAAATGTACGCCTATACTGCATACCAGAGGGAGTTGAAGGTGAGAAGATAAAGGAGTTTGTTAGAGCCCTGCTCTGAAAATCTCTTGACCTCCCAGATACTCTGTCTTTAGACCTGGAGCGAGTTCACAGGGCCCTGTCTCCTAAGCCCACTTCACCAAATGCCAGCCCACGTTCAATTATTATCCGCTTCAACAACTATGCGGTCAAAGAGCAAATATTGACAACTGCATGGCGTAAGCAAAGATCTATTGCACAAACCAGATACTACATGGACCACGATTATGCACCCACACCATGAAGATGCGAGAGAGCTTACCTTCCTTTGCTCCCCACACTGAAAGCACAAGGAATAAGGTTTAATACACCTTATCCAGCAAAATTAGTGGTCTTTCTCCCGGAAGGAAACAGGAGTTCTCTTCAGCAGTGGCAGCGAGAAGCACTACTGGCGAAAGGCGTCATCTTTCCTGAGAGAGCACGTCCCTCTCCTCTGCAACCTCAGCGATGGCAGAGCGTCCATAAAGAAGCAAGCACCACACAGAAGAGGGAGAATGACTCCGCTAGTGTAGACCCCAAGCATCGTCTGGCTGAATTCCGAAGGGAGCCTACATCATTGAACACTACCTGAACAGCGAGAGTTGTATACAAGCTTGACTGCTCATGCCTTGAGTTCGGGTAACGAGGGAAGGGGGGGAGGATGGGGAGTCAAATATAACTCTACCTCCTCCTAAATGTGGCTGCTCGCTTGAAGAAAGCCGAACCTTAGACAGAGTGACTAATATGCAACCTATTCTTTTAGCCATGGGAAACATCAGGACACTGGCAGCGATCCACTTTGAGAGACACACTGCCCACTGGTCGTTCTAGACTGGCCATGGCTTTCTGAACTAAGCCTAGCAATGCTTACTAACAGATATGCAATGGACACTACAGGATTTTAATGAAGGGAAAAATTCTTTTTTTCTTTCCAAGTTTAAACTGTATAAATTGAGGGGTTGTATAAGAGATGCTTTGTTTTTCTTAACTTGAATTCCCCCTTCACCATTCAGGACTGATCGGTGCATAAATGCATGTGGTTAGTTGGTCCTGATTTGAACCTACTCAACGGACCGCTCTATTACCCTCCCTATCAGCTATTTTAACTGTTTTTGTGCATTCAGTGGTTCATATAAATTAAGTACAGGTTACAGCTGTGGAGGTGGAGAAAAATGAATAAGTGAGTTCTTTGGACACCATTTTTTTCTTTACTTCAGCACGAGGCTGTTTTTTTTCTCCTGGGTAACCCTCCTTAATTATCTCCTTACTTTTTGTTTTATTTAGGGGCCAGATAGGCTCAAGGGGCCCGGGAATACGATCCTTTGACTTAACCCCTAGCTGAAACGAAGCTAAATTACATTCTTACTACCTCATACAGGGAAATGGAAAATAATTTCCCTACCATGGAAGTTCTTTATGTTGGAATAATAACTACTAGCTCTAGTTTAAATGTTTTGAGCTTTACTGAGAACAGCAGAATTAAGCTGTATGTTCAGTGTCCATGTTATGTCTTCACCCTGTGCCTAGTTCCGTTGACGAGGCAGTTATTGATATATAGCATTATGTATGCCATACTATTTCAATCCTATATATTCCAAATAGCAAATATTGACAGGGAAGGATTGTCTTCTAGCACTCAAAAAGAGAAATGGAAGCTGAAGAGAAATGGTAGAATCTATTCACAGGGTTATGCTCTACCTAAAATTTTTAATATGAAACTGGAGGGGAGGAGAAGAGCAAGGTGGCTGCCTGGGGAGATATGCACCTACTGATATTAATAATGGCTGACACTGTTTGTATCCTATCATTTAATGTGAATGGTATCCATAGCCCGATAAAATGCAAACGTCTACTGAATTATTTTAAACAGGCTAAAGCAGATGTCATTCTTCTTCAGGAAACACATTTGTCGCAGGTTGAACACTCTAAATTTGTGTCGCTGGGATTCCAGGTGGTGATTGCCTCTTCGCATGTAAGAAGGAGGGGTACTGCAATTTTGATATCACATGGTGTACCTTTCCAGATCCAGAAGCAAATCACGGATAATGAGGGGAATTATACAATAGCTGTGGGTCGACTATATTCAACACAGGTTACACTTGCATTGGTGTATCTCCCCCCCCAAGTAGCAAACCTCAAAGGGCACAAAGATTTTTAGACAAATTTCTTCTGATGTCTGACGGTCAGTGTATAACTGGAGGGGATCATAATATGACCTTGAATATGAATCGTGATAGCTCTATTCCCTCTAGATATAGAGCCTCAGCGCTTCAAAAATATTTAAGGCATACCCTACCTATCTTGGGCATGACGTATATTTGGAGGCACTTTTTTCCACTCTGTTAGGGCCTATACACACTATGCCGCCAAAACAAACATGTCAGCACGGTTGGACTATTTTTTATCCTAGGTAGAGCATTTAGAATTAATTAAGGATATTTCCATTGGGACCTCTATTCTGTCAGACCATTCTCCCCTATTTTTAAAAACAGAGGTTACAAAACCGAAAAAACAGACGTTCTGGAGATTGAATCTACTTCATCTTCAAGATCCAGAGTTTCTATCAATGATTAAAAAACAGATCCCACTTATCGTGTCAGAAAATACTTCCCCTTCTACATCAGCAGCTATTGAGTGGGATACACTCAAAACTGTTTTACGAGGGGACATTATGAAATATTCAGCTCACCGGAAAAAGAAACGGGAACTACTAGGGAAAGAGTTAGGGGAAACTCTAGCCAAACTACAAAACCAACTTCACCTAGGAGACATATCAGTCAAACCTCAACTACTGGCTATTAAACAAAAACTTCAGAGGTTGGCTGACCAAAAAAATAGAACAGCAGTTATATTATTTAAAACTTACTTCACAAGAAGGGGGCCCTAGGGGAGCTAGACAATTAGCCAGGTGCCTGAGAGGTGTCAGACAATGGGTGATGGTCACCAAAATATATGACCATAAGACAAAATGCTTACTGTTACAGCCTCAGGAAATTAGACAAGCTATGGCGGACTTTAACAGTACTTTATATTCATAGAAAACCCATCCCTCCCCCCAACAGATAACTGAATTCTTGCCAACCTCCCCACTACCCCGCCTCTCTACCCAGCAAGCAGAGGACCTCTTACGTCCCATTACAGGAGAAGAAATTAAAGCTACCCTCAAGTTAACTAAATCCCAGAAGGCCCCAGGTCCAGACAGCTACCCAAATGAATTTTATGAGAAATTCCAGAATCTGCTTATTCCTGTACTGCTGTTGACCTATAGAGAGATACATGAGGGAAAACCACCTCCTCCTTTTTGGAAGTATGCTGAAATAGTAGCAATCCCTAAGCCTGGCAAAGATACTACTCTGATGTCTTCTTACCACCCGATTTCAAAACTAAACTGTGACTACAAAATTTTTATGTGGATCCTAGCCCACAAGATCAACACTTTCTTACCCCAGCTTATTGACCCAGATCAGGTGGGATTTATCAGGAGACATCAAGCACACGAGGCAGTGCGTTGAGTCCTACTGCTCACTGAATATGTGATAAAAAGAGAAATACCCTTAATCCTTCTTGGCCTTGATGCAGAGAAGGCTTTTGATAGGGTGGCATGGCCCTTTTTGTGGGCCACACTAAGGGAATTCACTTTTCCGGTGAGATTCATTACTCAAATCCAGGCCACGTACTACTCAACGGTAGCCTATCTTAAACTAGATGGATCCCTTTCTTCCCCCTTTTAGAAGGACCAGACAAGGGTGCCCATTATCCCCTTTATATTTTGCATTATACTTGGAACCCCTAGCTGCTAATATTAGACAACAAATTAACATAGAAGGAATCCCATTGGGGGAGAGATCATATAAGCTAACTCTTTTTGCAGATAATATCCTATTGTCTCTAACTATACCTGAAACCTCTGTACCAGCGTTCTGGGAACAGTTAGATCTTTTTGGTAAAGTTTCAGGATACCAGATAAACAATTGCAAGACTGAGTACTTAACTTTGCATTCTCCCTTCTCAGACCCTAAAAATACATTCCCATTTACGCTGGCGTAGAGTGGAGATGCGATATCTGGGTATTAAAATACCCTCCAATATGACACACCTGGAGCTGGTGAATTTTGAACCAATCTCCCAACAGATTGCGGCAGATTTGTCCAAATGGTCACAATTGTACCTAGGGAATTTTAATCGGGCAGAAGCTATTCAACAAAACATCTTATCTAGGCTACTTTTTTTACATGCAAACCCTTCCAATTACCCCCTCTGAGGCATACTTCAGATCCTGAGATAAGCTCATTTCAAGGTTCATATGGGGAGGTGAGATACCACAAGTGAAATTTACTTTATTACAGCACCCTAGAACACAAGGGGGCCTTGGCATACTTAATTTAAAAAATTATGCCTAAGCCGCACGAACTCGTATAGCTCTCCTACATGCATCCACCTCCTATGAGGCACACTGGAAAACCACAGAGACAATTATTAATGGCATGGAACCATTTTACCCTTATTTAGTGGGTAACCCCCTCCAAGATGTATACCCATGACACTTTTTTTTTTTAACATTTACAGGAGAATTCTTTAGAGCCTGGATTTACTTAACCAGATATATTTTACCCACATCTGAGAGATACTATCTCACAGCCGTGACCTATGATTCTGAACTCTGTATACCTCGGTTAAACAAATCACTAAGAGCTTGGAAACAATATGCCCTCTGCTTTGTTTTTCAGATGGTGGGCCCCATAGGAATTTATTCCTTTTCATACCTACAGTCTATATATAACGTACCTCCAAAATATTACTCTATTTATCACTTAAGGAAAAACTCTATCCTCTTGAATACTTATTAGTAAAAATAGTGGAATCCCCCTTGAAATTGGTGTCAGTTATTGCCCTACATCTATGAGGTGAAACCTCAGAGCATATTATAAGTAACCTATGTAAAGCGCTACAGCAATCCAAAAGAGATGATTTAGAGGTGGTTAGGCAGTGATGGGTTAGAGATTTGGACTCCACAATAGAGGAAGACAGATGGCAACAAACGAATCTCCCCTATTCTAAAATCACCTTGACAACTTACTGGAGGGAATTTGCGTGGAAGATCAGGCTCCGCTTTTCTAAGACCCCGGACATTTCTGCTAAGATCCAAGGGCCAGAGCAGGGGTCATGTTGGAGAAAATGTGGATGTAAGAGAGCAAGCTATGCCCACATATTTTGGTATTGTGCTAAGTTTAAGGGATACTGGAAGGAAATTATATCAAAATTGACAGAAGTCTTTGGGATATTAGAATGGTGTACACACTCTTTCATCCGGACTACCACTCCCCCATCTGGAATTAAACTAAATTGGGAACAATATAAAATAATTGCACTCTTAATTTTAATAGCCAGAACGTGCTCACTAGACTCTGGCTCACAGATAAAATTCCTACTAAAGGCGTGGAACAACCTAGTTTATGAGGTATATAGTCTGGAGCGTACCTCAGCCAGACTGAATAATAGAAAGAAAGATTTTGATAATAACTGGAGGCTTTGGACTGCTTATCAATTAGAGCATTATCCTGAATTTGTTCCATGAGGGCAATATATTTTATGATGATGTAGTACATCCTATCCCAACCAAACCCACTTATTAGATAATTTTATGCTTCAGAAGGTCCCGAGTTGTAATAGAAATAATATTAATGAGACAGATTAAGTGGGTTTTTAAAGGAATTTCTACTGGTCACAGGTGATAAATTTGATTATACCTGAAGATACAGGAAATGCTCCTTCCCTGCATTTGATAACAATGTTTTTACTACAATTACTGTTATTTATGCTATGTACTGAGTGCAAAAGATGTATTTCCCTGCACTATATATGTATGGCTATGTTTGTATGTTTAAACACAAAAATAAAAATTATTTAAAAAAAAGGAGAGAAGCATCTGTGGTTAGAACCACAGAATGAGACTGAGTGATGAATGGGACCCCTTGTCTGAGGTTGTCCTGATCCAACCACCACTGGAGAGCCTGGTCCAGAGTCTGAGTCACTGGAATTAGTTTGGTAAGAGGATCATTTTTGTGAGACCAAAAAGCCCTCAAATGGAACTGGATATCCCTCATCTGAAATCTGGCCCCTTGTACTACTGCAGTGAATGCTGCCATGTGGCCCAGGAGTTGAAGAAAATGCCTTCCTGGTTGAGACACCAGAAGGTGAAAAGAAGAAGCTAGGTTTATAAGGGCCTTTGCCATCGCCAGACGGAGAAAGACTCTTGCTTTGACAGTATCCAACTCTACCCCTATGAAGGTCAAGAGATGCACTGGTTCAAGAACTGATTTTGGAAGACTGAGGAGGAATCTAGGGAAGTGAGCACTTGCTGGGTCATTTGCAGGTTTGATTTGACTTGGTCTGAAGACTGACCCACAATGAGCCAGTTGTCCAGGTGTGGGAATATGGAAATGTTTTGTCTCTCTTAGTAAGGCCACTACTACTGCTAGGCATTTTGTGAACACCCTTGGTGCTGATGTTAGCCGAAGGGCACTGCTCTGAACTGTTAATGGCCTGAAAGCAGTTTGAATCAGAATGCGTTTGTGGGAGCACCTGATGGAATGTGAAAATAGGCATCCTTGAGGTCGGTCAAGAGAGCTAGCCAATCCCTGGCCTTAGAGAAGGAAGAATTATTCCCAGAGTCACCATTTTGAATTCTGGCTTACTAGGTGCTTGTTTAAGTATCTTAAATCTAGGATGGGCCACCACTCCCTGTCTTCTTTGGGGTAAGGAAGTATCTGGGTACAGACCTTTGCCCCTATGAGATGTAATGCTCTCTCTATGGCTCTGAGAGCCAGCAGAGAGAAACCTCTGCCTCTAGGGCAATGGTTTCGAGATGTTTGCAGGTGGAAAGACCTGACCCTCACTTTGGGAATTTTTTGAAGCTGAGGGAGTAGTCCCGGCTTACTACCTTCAGGACCCATTTGTCTGAGGTAACAGACTTGTGCGCTGGAAGTAGTAAGCCAGCCTATCTCTACAGGAACTGGAGAGTCAACCCGGCTGACACATAAGGGTGTCTGCTTGGCAGGAGCCTTAGACTGAGATGAGGATGCAGCCTTCCTCATCCCCTTCTGCCTCTCCTCTGAAGAACCCCTCTGAGGAAAAGAGAGAGGCCTGTGTCTGGTAGAAAGGCCTGCAAAAGGCCTACACCTGCCCCTAGATTGCTGCTTCTCAGGAGTTGCCTGCCTTTCCTTGGCATGTGCACTCCTGTAGGTGATCTGTATTCATCCATTTTCTTCATATAATTTCTCTGTCTGCTCCTAAATAGAATTCTCGATGACAGAGAAATCCATGGCCTTAGCCTAGGTGTCCTGTGATAGGCGAGCATCTGAGCCAAGCCAGTCTCCGAAGCCTGAGATGACCTGATAAATCATACAGGCTGTTGATTCTTAAAGTTGGACCAGCATAACATTCTGTGGTGATTTGCATATGCAGCCCATGATGCTTTGCATTGTGTGAGCATGTGTGATTTTGTATTTTTTTTTATGACCTGTGATGACACATCCCAGCAGCCACCTCCTCCAGCTCCTTGGCAAGCTGGGGGGGAAGCCTGTTATAGCCAGTTCCAGAACAGTATCCCATCTGGACTTCTGGTATCTGGCTGTGTAGGCCATGTAGTTAGCCTGCCTGAGTCCCAAGGAAGATGCCATGTACTGTTTTTTTGCCATGGCATGCAACTTCCTGGAGTCTTTATCTGGGAGGTGTGAAGCCAAGGGTATGTTAGCCTTATCACAGGCTGCAGCCTGCATGACCCCAATATGGCTGCATTGCTGGTACAAGTACTCCGTGCCTGGGCCTGACAGCACATACCTCTTGTCCATTCGTCTGTCTACAGGAGATAAAGAATTTGGAGTTTTAAGTAATCTTTGTGTCCGTTTCCCCAAAAAGATTTATGGAGGGCAACAGACAATCTCTTGGACTCTGGGATGTCCTACATCACCACACAGTCACGCTCCTCTTGCTCCTCAACAGCTTCAACCAAAGGGAGCTGGAGGGTTTCTGCCACTTTTTTGTAAAACATAAAGTGGGAAGGGGACTCAGAAAGCCTAGGAGGGGAAACACCAGAAGGTCTGTCTGGGGAGATGACCAATTCTATGGGCTCATCCAGACCTTCTAAACCATCATCATCATCGTAATCTTCACCCCCCTCCAGATCCAGTTCATAATACTCTTCTGGGGAATAGTCTGGAACTGAAGGAATCGACCGAACGCCTACCGAGAAGAGGCGCTAGATCGGCCGGAACCAGAAGAAGCGATTCAACTATAATGATTGCCCTGGCAATTTCCTCGGCGGTTGGACGATGTAGTTCTGGATCCAAACCAGCCGAGTTCTCTTTTTTCTCTCTCTTAACTGGAACTGACCCCTCAGGATCAGCTCTCCTTTTGCTTAAGGGAGTCTCGCCCGAGTCAGTGGGCACTCCCTCAGGTTCGGTCGGAACCAAACCGGGCTGGCCATCCGGGTCAGCGGATTTCTAGGCCTCCTTTTCCCTAAGCCTGCCCAATCTTTTATCTAGGGTGGCCTTAGGAACATTTTTACAAATCTGGCAGTCTGAATCAAGGTGGTCAAAACCCAGACAGTAAACACAGGTGGTGCTCTCACTGCAGTGTTGAAACCCAGTGGGCCTGTTTTTTCTTTAGGGTTTCTCAGATGAAGCCATCCTTAAAACTTACTCTTTACTCGGCAAAAGCCAGGCAAGACCCCCTTATCGGTTCCTAACCATGCCACGGGTATTTGAAAAAAAGTCTAAATACGTTTTTTTAGAACTGATAAGGACCGGTACCTCACACTAAATTCAGAAACAAAAATAAACTTGAGAAAATAATAGACAATCGACTCAGCCGAACCGATTAAAAAATATTTCTTACAATTTCCGCACAAAAATCAAACTAGTCTACTACCTAAGTACTTACTGTACTGCAGACAGGGATCTGAACTGAAATAAAAATAAGAAATAGCGGTTTAAAACCAACGTTTTTACTTTACTGAACCGAGAGCGAAGGAGAGATCTCTGGAGCCACTGTTCAGTTAGGCGGAGTAAAGAATCTAACAGTTACATGTCAAAGTGCAGCAGACAGGAGGTTTGAACAGAGCTCGAGCTCAACGTTCTATGCTCTGGCATACAGTTAACTCTTTCCTCTCCGAAGCAGTTCTAGTGCTGGGGCTAACTGCGTAATGTCAGAATACAGCAAGGCTTCATGTTGTTTGAAAAGGTTGATCAGGAAGTTGGTGGATCCTGTGGTTGGGGAAAAGATGGCCAGATGGGTGGAAAACTGGCTGAAGGACAGAATCCAGAGGGTGGTTGCGGGGAGTATCTGGCACCAGAGATGTAACCAGTGGGTCCTGCAGGGCTTGGTGCTGGAACCATTGTTGTTCAATGTCTTCATCAATGACATTGAGGATGGCATTAAGGGCAAAATGTGCCTATTCATGGATGACACCAAGCTCTGCAGGAGACTGGACACAGCTGAAGGGATACAGGACCTACAGGAAGATCTGGATAAACTGGGGAGGTGGTCCAGGATCTGGCAGCTTGGCTTCAATGCCAAGAAATGCAAAGCTGTGCATATTGGAGATAAGAATCCCAGGACAGAGTACTACCTGGGTGGAGTCCAAGTATCTGCATCAGAGGAGGAGACGGACCTGTGAGTGATGATCACTAGTGACTTGAAACACTCCACGCAGTGCAAGAAAGCAGTAGCAAAGGCAAACAAGATGCTGGGATGCATATGTAGGGGGATCAGTAGCGGGAGAGAGGAGGTTATACTGCCCTTGTACAGGTCACTGGTAAGGCTGCATCTAGAGTATGGAGTTCAGTACTGGTGCCCACACCTCAAAAAGGACATTAACCTGCTGGAGAAGGTCCAGAGGAGGTCTACAAAGATTATAGTGGGTCAGCGGGGTAAAGCATATGAGGAGAGGTTGAGGGCACTGAACATGTACTCCCAAGAGAGAGGGGACATGATTGGGACCTTCAAGTACTTGAAAGGGATAAATAAGGTTGATAAGGAGAGTCTCTTTAAGCTGATTGACAACCATAACACGAGGAGGCACAGTCTTAAGCTGGAGGGAGGGAGGTTTAGGAGGGAGGTCAGGAAGCACTTCTTCACAGAAAGGGTGGTGGACACTTGGAATGCACTGCCAGAAGAGGTAATCTCCTTGAAGACAGTGGGCAGCTTTAAGAGAGGTTGGGATAGGCATAGGGGGAAGGTAAGGATCATGGGTAGGGAGGATGGGAGGAGTGGGGAGGGAGGGACATTAGCTCAAGCTGTGGACCCCGTAATATGAGTAGACTTGATAAACCAAATGGCCTTCTTTTGCTGGCTTCTTTGCATGTTTGTACGTACAGTATGTTGTATCCTGGACTCCCTCTCAGGGCATTCCTCAATCAGCTGGTCAGAGAACCACCCAGGGTGAGGCAATACTGGACCTGCTACTTATGAACAGGGACAGTGTGGCAGATATCAGGTGGGAGTCATCTGCAACTAGTGACCATCGCACAGTATGGTTTAATATAAGAAAAACAGTGGAATCCAGCCGCACAAGGGAAAGAGTCCTAGATTTCAGAAGGGCTGACTTTACAAAGATGGGGGAATGCATCTGAGATGATCTGCCAAGGGGGAAATGTCGGGGGGGGGTGGAGGGAAAATGGACCAGAATAAAACAGAACACAGTAAAGGCTACAAACTTGTATGTCAGGCAAATAAGCAAAAGCAGAAGGAGGAGGAGACCATTATGGTTCTCGAGGGATGTGGCAGAAAAGGTAAGGACGAAAACAGTAGCATTCAGAGGGTATGGAGACCCAGAGAGAGGAGGACAGAGAAGCGTATCTGGGGAAACGGAGGGAGGCAGGCAAGGCAGTAAGGAGCACAAAAGCATAAGCTGAGGAAAGAACAGCCCAGACAGTATCGAAGGGGGACAATACATTTTTCAGGTATATCAGCGAGAAAGGAAGACCAAGGAGGATTACACGATTAATAAAGGAGGCAGGGGTATACTGAGGAGGACCAGAAAAGAATATCTTAACAAATATTTCTGCACAGTATTCACAGTTGAAAGGGAAGGGAAGTGACCACAAATAAGCACCAAGAGATGGGGAGAATGGACACCAATCCTTTCCTGAGGAGAGGGTCAGAAAAGCACTCGCTAGTCTGTGGGTGGACAAAGCCATGTGGGCAGACAGTGTGCATTCAAGAGTGTTAAAAGAATTTAGGGAGGTGTTAGCTGCACACCTGACAGATTTGTTTAAACAGTTCACTGGAGACTAGCATGGTTCCGAAGGACTGGAGAAGAGTGGACACAGTCCCACTTCACACAAGTGACAGCAAGGAGGAGGTGGAAAATTACAGGCCTGTCAGCCTGACATCTGTGGTAGGGAAACTGATAGAAACACAATTAAAGGAAAGAATTGTAGAACACCTGGAAACCAATGGACTACAGCACCGAGGTAGCATGGCTTTACGTTAGGGGAGGTCACCAAACAAATCTGATAGATTTTTATGACTGGGTAAACAGGGTGTTGGATCCCTGGGGGGGCGAGGGCATCGTACTACTTGGACTTCAGCAAGTTCTTTGAAGCCATTCTACATAGGAGGTTGGTAAACAAGTTGGGTAACATGGAGGTGGGCAATAAGGTGGTAACCTGGGTAAGAAACTGATTAGGAGATAGGAGGAAGAGGGTGGTGGTAAATGGAGTTCACTCTGAGGGAGGGAGAGTGACCAGCAGGTACCACAGGGGGTCATACTGGAGCCAGTCCTCTTTAATGTCTTCATTAGCGACATAGTAGAGGAACTGGAAGGAAAGGTCTGCCTCTTTCGGATGACATCAAGATCTGCAACAGGGTGGACACTCTGGAGAGGGTGCAGCGACTGGAGGAGTGGTCAAAGTTTGAAAGCTAAGATTTAATGCTAAAATGTGCAAGAAATGCACCTGGGTACAAACACCTGGGGTGCGGTACAAAATGGGGAAGAGATACTAGCAGTGACCAAGCAGGACAGAGACCTGGGGCAATCATATTGGGTGATCTGAACTGGCCAGACAATGAGACAAAGCGATCAGGAGAGCTAGTGAGATGCTGGGATGTATAGGCAGGGGTATCACTAGGAGTAAGAGGTAAGTGGTGTTGCCACTACATAGGTCTTTAGTAAGATCACACCTGGAGTACTGTTTCCAAGTTTTGGAGGTCACCTCTCAGGAAGGACATAGACAAGATGGAAGCTTTTCAAAAGAGGGCTACCAAGATGGCACAAAGTCTACCTCAAATGTCCTACGAGAGGCTAAAGAAATTAAACATGTACACTCTGGAGGAGAAGAAGGAGAGGGGATTTGATTGAGACCTTTAAATATCTCACAGGTGAATAAGATACAAGTGGAGGTATTTTCAAAGGAAAGGGTGCCCAGAACAAGGGCCATAACACGGCTGAAGGGGGTATAGGACAGATATGAAATACGCCTTCACAGAAAGGGTGGTTGATGCCTGGAATGGTCTTCTAGCAGACCTTGGGTGGGGCAAAACAGTGGTCAGTTCACAAAAAGCCTGGGATAAGCACAAGGGAGTCATGAGGGATTGGTACAGGAGTGGCAGAAAGTGCTGTAGACTGAGGCTACAGTGAGACAATGCAACAAAAAGCGAGACTGGATGGGCCATGTGGTCCTTATCTGCCATCAGCGCCTATGTTTCTGCTTCACTAGTGTCTTTTGACTGACTGCACAGCAAATCTGATTGGCTGACACAAAACAGAGACACAACGAGGACTGATGATATTCCAGGATCTTTACTTTTCAGAGGCTCTACTCTACTACTGTCTTCACTTTAAACCACACTGTATGGTGACTGCTGTTCCCTAGATGGCTGCCCACTGATAGATCTGTTTTTCTGTCACCATCAGTGAGAACCAGGTCTAGTATTACTCCCTCCTGTGTGGGCTCCTTCACCAATTGTCTGAGGCACACCCCTTCCAGGGCATCCAATATGTCTCTGCTCCTGGTAGTGGCTACTGCATATGTGCTCCAGTTAACATCTGGCATGTTTAGGTCCCCTACCAGCAGCACCTTCCCTTTCTCTGACATTTTGTGCATGGTTTCCACTAATACGCTGTCTATGTCTTCCCCTTGTGCTGGAGGTCTCTAGACAACCAGCTCCAGTGTGGATGGTGCTGATGGTGGTGCCATTTCCCATCTCTAATGTGACCCATAGAGTCTCTTTCCTTTCCTGTCTTCCCTCTATCTCCATTGCCTTGATCCTCTCTCTCGTGACATAAGCCACCTCTCCCCCTTGTTGCCCTCCTGTCTCTCCATGAAGAGTTGTAGACCCTAGTATGGTAACATCCCAGTCATGGTTTCTGTTTACCATGTTTCAGTGACTGTGACAATATCTAGGTCTTCCCCACCATCTAGGCCACTAGGTCTGGGATCTTGTTTGCCAGGCTCTGGGTATTTGTACACTTGGCTTTCCATGTTTTGGTCCCCCCACCTGTACCATCGCCCCCATCCCAATCCTGATGATCTCCCTCCATTTCCTCTTGCTATTTCCTTCCTTTGTATTTCCTTTTGTTGCTTCCATGGCTCTGGTATCAGCCTGTTTGTCTACCTCCCCTTGTGAGGGGGGAGGTTGGTTTTTCCCTGCTTAATTCTGCCATTCCCTTGGCTTGTTTAAATGTTCCTTTCTCATCTCTAGTATCTGTCTTTTGTCTACCTTAACCATGGGGAGGGCAGTTGGTATTTCTTGCTTAATTCTGCCACCCACTTTGGCTAATTTAAATGTTTGCCAGTGAAACATTTAAACCTCTCACTAAAGATCTCAGTCCCCCCACAGGCCCGCATCTCTCCAGGTGGTCCCCAGTCCCCAATGAAGCCAAACCCTCAGCTCTGCACTAGCTCTTCAGCCATTTGTTGAATCCCTGGTGTGGAGTACCTGGCATCCCCATGCCGTAGACAGATAGCTCTTCAGAAAAAGTTACCATGCATGCCACCTGTCTAAGACCCCTCCCCAACCCTGTGAACTCCCTCTGCACTGCCCTTACCTTGTCCCTAGCCAGGTCATTCATCCCCAGGTGGACAATGACATCAAGCTCACCCTCCCATCTTGCTGCCCCAGCAATCCTTTGGATTCACTTCTGATCCCTCCAAGCCATGGCACCTGGCAGGCACCTGACCTCCCTGTTTGCTGCCCCAGGACTATACCCTTAATAATAGAGTCCCCCACTAGGAGTTGCTTCCTTCTTCTCTGGGGTCCCGTGCTACCCCCCTGAGGTCTCCACTGTGGAGGATCCCCACATCCAACTTGTCCAGAACAGTGTAGGAGTTGTGGATTGGAACCTCAGATTGGATGCACCTCTCGCCCTACCTCCCTCACCCTCCCTGAGCCCACATTTGTGCAACTGCCCTTCATTTCTGGCATCCTTTGAGGCAGAGGGTGTGGATTTGATTTTTCCTAGATGAGGAGGCCTCCCGAACCTAGCCAACTCAGCCCAGAAATGAGCAACCTCCTCCCTCAATGCCCTGCGGAGGGGCAGCACCGCAGTCTCCAGAACATCTCCTTGAAGACTGCTGCCCCATAGTCAGTGCATTGCACTGCTCCCAACATGACTACTGTTGACTTTTTTTCCTCTCTCCCCTTTTTACCTTGCCTTAATGCAAGAGTGCAGTTCCAAAGGCATCTAAGTTGTGGTTGTAAGTGTAGCTGTACATTTACCTTCCTGTCCTGAAGTAGGAAGTTGAATTCAGTATACCAGGTGTAAAAGGAAGACTAGCCAGGGGAGGGTAGTGCTGGCCTAAGTAGTATTGGTGCATACTAAGTGACAAAATGATTGATGGTTGTTTAATGACCCCCCACCAGGATATGATGTAGCCCCCACCCCACGTCATGTCCGCTTCCAGCTGCACGGATATGACGTAGCCCCACCCCATGCCACATCCTCTTCCGGCTGCACAGGAAATGACGTAGTGCCACCCCGTGTGCCAGTGATGCAGTTCTGACTGTGCTGGATGTGACATAGCATTCCCACCCAGGATAAAATGCACCCCCTTTTCTGGCATGGGGTTATGACGCACTTATGAGCTGGGTAAATTTGGGCTTGTTCAGGCTTGTCAGGGCATGTCAGAGGGTCCAAACCAGACTTGATGTTGCTAAAGCCACACACCATTGAGTGTCCATAGTCTACCTGAGCCATGTTTTGCGCACGTGTGTGTAGAGTTCCTGAGGAGAGCAGCAACGATGATAACAATGATTCAACCACTGGGTGTGATATGATGGATGAACCTAGCCAGAGTAATCCTACACCGTCTGCTAGAATCACACCAGAGGAGCTCAGTTTGGTGGACTCTGATATACCTGATTTGATAGAACAATTCATGAACCTCCATTTCCAAGATACTCATGAGCTTGTTAATATAGATGAGCAGCGGGAGAGCCAGACATGCAGGACACTGAGAAATGCTCTGATGTTGTGGCCGGGCTGAGTTATGCATCACCTGAAAAGTCTATCATGTTGGGCCTGGTTAAGGGCGTTTTAATACAACTACTGCAAGACTTGACGGCTCAGGACTTGAAGATAAAGTGTGAGGGTTGTGCAATTGACCACCAATCGCAGCTAAGACATAGCTGTATATACGGCCCTGAGGAGGGGTACTGGGAGTGTGTTTTTCCTGAATTCTGTGAGAGATTGTGCCCTCAATAGATCAAGCTACTAGTGGAATCTACAGCATGGAAGCTTGGGTGCACAGCATCCTATTTTGATACAATACAAGCTGTTAATGATGTGTTGACAGAATTTAAAGTGTTGCCTAGTATTGCTAAAGGTCTTGATGAACTGTATGACCAGCTGAGTATAACACTACAGAAAGCTGTTAAAGAAGCATTTTCTTCAGGAAGTCATAAAAATATTTTAAAAGCCTCTGCAAAAAGGAAGCCCTGTGCCCTATTACATGTACTTGTATGATATTGGGAGTTCTGATCAGGAACACATGGCTACGTGGTGAGAGCCATTAAGATGGGTAACCCATGGGGAAACCACCAAAGAAACTTTGAAAAGCAGAAAATGAAAAATATTTTACAGACATTGATAACCATACAAATTCCAAACTATGCTACTTACCACCAATGCAGTCCCATAAATGGTGATAAACTTCGGTTTATCCAGATTTTGATGAATGACATTAAAAAAGACTCACGTTGGTGTGAAATAATGAGAATGACTGTGTATATAAGCAATAATGTGTTAGAAACTGTTCAAAATGCTCTACCACTAACATTTGAAAAACAGGAGTCTGTTTCTCAGGGTCATGTATTGGTAGCTATAGCCTACAGCGTTGAGATCTGCTGTTCTATTTTAAAATGTCAAAGACAGCAAGGTGTTAGAGATGTGGTTGAATTTACATCAGATTTTCTTGTAACACAGCAAAACAAGGCCTGTCTTTTCTTGTTGTGATGTTTTATACTACCATATATTGTAATTTTAGCACAGCTGCTATCGGTGTTTTGTGTTGCTATATAATGTATGTGTACAATGTGTTGCTTTCATAATAAAAATATTAAGACTGGGAAAAATGCATGTGTCTTATTTGTGCTGTTTAACAAAAATCATGGTTAAGAAATCCTTGAAAAAATTTACTATGATCCTATTTTGCCTGGTAGCTTAGGAGGCGTTCAAAGACTACATGACGCTGCAAAACAAGAGAAAGGCTTTCTCACACAAGTATACAATGGTTGTCATTACAAGATGCCTACACTATGCACAAGCCTGCAAGGAAATGATTTCTTAGAAACAGTGTAGTTGTTAATAACATTGATGCTAATGGCAAGCCAATTTGGTGGAGATGAGTAGCTTTTCCAAAGAAAATGATGGATTCCACTTTATTCTGACAGTTATTGATGTTCTGTCAAAATATACATGGACTAAAGTGTTAAAAAATAAATCGGGAACAGAAGTGACAGAGGCTTTCAAAATGATACTACGAGAGGGCCGCAAGCCTGAAAAATTACAAACAGATGAAGGGACTGAATTTCTTAATGCTAAATTTCAATTATTTTTAAAATCACAAAGCATACACCATTTTACAACATCAAATAATATTAAGGCATGCATTGTAGAAAGATTTAACCGCACATTGAAAACAAAAATGTGGAGATATTTTACAGCATTTAATATGTATAGGTACATAGATGTCCTACAATCTTTAACAAGGTCCTATAGTCCATCAAAATGAGGCCTGTCAATGTAACAAATAACAATTCTTTAATTACCTGGAAAAATCTATATAAAGATCTTGCACCAAAAGTGAAAAGACCTTTCAAATTTCATGTGGGTGATCACGTGCGTGTTTCTAGAGTTAAGAAAACATTTGAAAAAGGTAACGAACAAAACTTTACCAGTGAGATATTCATTATTTCTGAATGTATACCTAAGCCTATACCAGTGTACAAATTAAAAGATTAGGATGGTGATGAAATAAGAGGTACATTTTATGATCAAGAATTGGTAAAAGTGGCAGACACAACAAACCGTGTATACAGGGTGGAGAAAATAGTCTCACGGAAAACACAAGGGAAGAAACAATTTGTTTTAGTGAAATGGCTCAGCTGGCCATCAAAATTTAACAGTTAGATAGAATCCAAACAGCTGAGAGATTTAAAATTATAAAGATTCATTCATGTTTTACATGAAGGCAGTAGCTTGAAGACGTTAGTGGTAAAACAATTTCTGAGAATGGTTATGTTACATTGCCCAGCAATGCCTCTTTTGAAATATTTCCCAACAACACAATATCAGATTATACTGTGAAACTAGCAAAACCTATCAATTTAGTGGGTTTATGGGAAGTTGGTCTGTCAGAAATACAGTACCCAAGGACATAGGACAATATTACATCACACGATGGAAAATTTTATGCTGGTGAAACTTCTAGGCCTATATTAACATTATTGATTCCCAGAGGTTATTATCAAAATATTGAATATATCACAGCAGCCATCAATGAGACACTGGAAAGCGCAAAGCTAGAATTGTGGCTAGAATATGACAGTCAGGACCGGAAAATAAAATTCCACAACATTAGTGGTAGATCTTTCATAGCTCGCAATAATTTTGCTCGCATTTTAGGGGCACCACCTGGCATCTCACAAGTGCAGTCAAGCATCGTACCATATTATGCAGACATCAATGGCGGTTTTATACACTGTTTGTGTATTCAGATATTGTTGAGCACCAAAGAGTCAGAGACAGTCATGTCCCCTACTTCATTGTGTGGAATTATCTGGTAAGAATAATGCCATCATAACCATCCGCTATGATAAGCCAGATTATATACCAATCAGCAAACATCAGTTTGACATTATAACTACTGTAATAAAGAATGATCAAGACAAAATGTTTATTCTTATTTGGCAAAGTGATCATGAAGCTTCATTTCGCCCTGTTAAAAGAGCCTTCTGAATGCCTACAACGTCACAGAGGTTGTACAGTGACTAACCTTTATGTGGCCTATTACAAAGCACAGGCTGATCATGGCTTGTCTGGTTTTCATGGAGCCCTGTTATGTATGATGCGGGCATAGGCGGCATATTTAGAGCTTATTTAGAAAAACTGTTCCACTATTGCAAAAGGTTTCCAGATAGTGAAACCCCACCTTAAATCAGCAGCTAAAATATTGTAAAAGATGTAGTGGGGAATGTTGTGAGTTCCTTTACAACACATGATCCAGAGAAGCCACAAGATGGGGCTGGAATGGTTGCTACAAAGAGAACCAATAAGAAAGGAGAATAGCCCTCCAGGGATCGTGAAAGCGCTATTAAAAGGCTGCGTGTTCAAAAGAAAAGAACAGTTGTGAAACTTAAGTGCCAGGAGAGAAAACAGCGTGAAAGCAACAGACAAAGGGACTTATTTTAAATCATGTCTCTGGTACACTGCATGTCTCAAGAATGTGGAAAATCAGAACTAGACCTCTTCATGTTACCACCGACCCAAACCAGTATAGAGAAAAAACTTTATGTTGAAATCCCACCCTTGTCAGCCTTAAGTGATAGCGCACCTCTGGAGTTTTATGTGGTGGGTGATGGTGAAGACTACGTTGACTTAAACAACACCTTTTATACCTTTTGTGCAAGATCACTAAGGCTGATGGTAGTGACATTGATGATCAGGCTAGAGTGATCTTAATTAACTACCCTTTAGCAACAATCTTTAGCCAGGTGGATATAGTGGTGGGTGATCGTCTAATTAGCCAAAGTAATAACAGTTACCCCTACAGAGCAATTATTGAATCACTGCTCAATTACAGTGAAGACACCCTGTGTACACAATTTTCATCTGAATTATTTTATAAAGATACACCAGGGCAGCATGAAAATACAGTTCTTAATGGGCCCAATGAGGGTTTTAAAAAGCGAGCAGCTTTTACAGCAGGCAGTCACATGGTAGAACTGGCTGGACCAATTCACGCAGACTTTTTTTTCCAGGAAAAATTGCTCTTGAATGGAGTGGATGTTAAAATTAAACTTGTTCATAACAAGTATGAATTTTGTTTAATAAGCAGTGATGCAAATGAAGAATATAAATTACAAATAAAGGCTGCATCTCTATATGTAAAAAGGGTAAAAATTCATTCTTGTTACGAACAAGTTTAATTTTAACATCCACTCCATTCAAGAGCAATTTTTCCTGGAAAAAAAGGTCTGCATGAATTGGTCCAGCCAGTTCTACCATGTGACTGCCTGATGTAAAAGCTGCTCGCTTTTTAAAACCCTCGTTGGGCCCATTAAGAACTATATTTTCATGCTGCCCTGGTGTATCTTTATAAAATAATCCAGATGAAAATTGTGTAGACAGGGTGTCTTCACTGTAATTGAGCAGTGATTCAATAATTGCTCTGTAGGAGTAACTGTTATTACTTTGGCTAATTAGACGATCGCCCACCACTATATCCACCTGGCTAAAGATTGTTGCTAAAGGGTAGTTAATTAAGCTCACTCTAGCCTGATCATCAATGTCACTACCGTCAGCCTTAGTGATCTTGCACAAAAGGTATAACAAGGTGTTGTTTAGGTCAACGTAGTCTTCACCATGACCCGCCACATAAAACTCCAGAGGGGCTCTATCGCTTAAGGCTGACAAGGGTGGGATTTCAACATAAAGGTTTTTCTCTATACTGGTTTGGGTCGGTGGTAGCATGAAGAGGTCTAGTTCTGATTCTCCACATAATTGAGACATGCAGTGTACCAGAGACATGATTTAAAATAAGTCCCTTTGTCTGTTGCTTTCACGCTGTTTTCTCTCCTGGCACTTACATTTCACAACTGTACTTTTCTTTTGAACACGCAGCTTTTTAATAGTGCTTTCACAGATCCCTGGGAGGGCTATTCTCCTTTTCTTATTGGTTCTCTTGTAAGCAACCATTCCAGCCCCATCTTGTGGCTTCTCTGGATCATGTGTTGTAAAGGAACTCACAACATTCCCCACTACATCTTTTACAATATTTTTAGCTGCTGATTTAAGGTGGGGATTCACTACATGGAAACCTTTTTGTAATAGTGGAACAGCTTTTCTAAATAAGCCTCTAAATATGCCGCCTATGCCCGCACCATACATAACAGGGGCTCCATGAAAACCAGACAAGCCATGACTAGCCTGTACTTTGTAATAGGCCACATAAAGGCTAGGGTCACTGTACAACCTCTGTGACATTGTAGGCATCCAGAAGGCTCCTTTAACAGGGCGAAAATGAAGCTTCACTATCACTTTACCAAACAAGAATAACACATTTTTGTCTTGATCATTCTTTATTACAGTAGTGATAGTGTCAAACTGATGTTTGCTGATTGGTATATAATCTGGCTTATCATAGTGGATGGTTATGACCACACAACGAAGTAGGGGGACATGACTGTCTCTGACTCTTTGGTGCTCAACAATCTCTGAATATACAAACAGTGTATAAAAACCGCCATTGATGTCTGCATAATACGGTACGATGCTTTTATTTACTTATTTATTGATAAATATCGGATGACACCTTTGAGTCAAAGACTCTTTTACAAAGGTTCCACGTCATACATAAGAAGAGACAACAGTGTACACAGTAACAAGTAACATAGTAGTTAAACACAGCGGTTACAGAATGGTTGCAGACGATTCCAGAAAATACAAAGAATACAAAAAATAGCAGCTGGGAATAAAGGTTGCAGGTATATGCATAGCATTTCAGGGCAATGGCACTAACCATGCCCACACGTTATTCGTTGGCCAAGGCTGGACAGAGATGTCCATTGTCATAGTATAGGCATGCTCAGGGATGGCAGACTAGAGTTAGGTCAGTAGACATGGGAGATGGGAGGTGGTAGACAAATGGAGGGTCAGGTTTAGGGGCAATCACATACTGATCCTTGGGTAA
Organism: Neoceratodus forsteri; assembly: GCA_016271365.2. Taxonomy (NCBI): domain Eukaryota; kingdom Metazoa; phylum Chordata; order Ceratodontiformes; family Ceratodontidae; genus Neoceratodus; species Neoceratodus forsteri. The sequence goes on along the minus strand of CM057452.1, from coordinate 866,153,475 downwards.
TAAAGTCCCTTAGTTGGTACTTGAACCGACCAAGTTTGGGTTCAGTGAGAAGGGAGTTTGGGAGTGAGTTGAGCCAGGTTGGGGCCAGATATCGAAGCTTTTGCTCAGAGGTGGTTTTGTAGCAAGGCACCCTAAAGTGGTAGTTGTTGACTGCCGCAGGAGGCGGTACTGGACAGTGGGGCCTGAAGTAGTGGGAGAGGGCTGGAGGGAGTAATCCTGAGGTGATTTTCTTTATGTAAGAGGCAGGCCTGGTACTTTAGCCTCCCATCAAAGTTGAGCCAGTTTGCTGAGGCATAGAGGGTGCATGTATGAGTGAGTCTAGGACAGCCTGTAGCAAGTCTGCAGGCCTTATTGAGGGCCAGTCTAATCTTGTGTAGGTGGGTGGTATCGGCCGCACCATAGATGATGTTACCATAGTCAATTAGGGATAGAATAGATGTAGAGATGGTTAGGTGGAGAGATTCAGGAGGCAGGCAGTGCTTATAGCGGTGAAGGAGACCAATACGTACGTTGACGGTGGTGCTTAGTAATCGGATATGGTCATGGAAAGTGAGACCTGTGTCTAGGGTGATGCCAAGATATTTGAAAGTGTTAACCTGTTCAAAGGGGTCATTTAGTGAGTTCAGAATGTGCAAGGGTTGTCCTAGGTTCTTATTTTGGTGGTGTGCAAATATCATGGATTTAGTTTTCTTGTAATTTAGTACTAACCTATGCTGAAAGAACCAGGATTCAGCTTCAGAGAAGGATTTCTGGAGTGCCGAGCGGAGGGCTGTGGGATCAGTGTGAGAGTTGTAGAGGACTGCATCATCTGCATACAATAGCATTTTCTCAGAGCAGGCATTGGGCAGAGTGTTGAGGTATAGGGAGAAGAGAAGTGGGCCAAGGATAGAGCCTTGAGGGACCCCAGACCTGACTTGGTGGGGGGATGACAGGGAATGGGCAATCTGAACTGTCTGGGTTCTCTCAGACAGATAGCTGGCAAACCAGTCAATGGTCTCAGGGGAGAGGCCTAACTGAGTGAGGGCGTCCAGGAGAAGCAAGTGGTACACAGTATCGAGAGCCTTTGAGAGGTCTGTAAAGACAGTGCCAGTAGTGTTACCAGTGTCCAGGGATGTATGGAGGGCGTTTGTAAATTCCAAGAATTCTGGTGGAAGCTGTTTTGTTCAGGACACAGAGTACTATATTTGGTGAGGTAGTCTGTTAGTTGTATGGCCACGATTTTTTCCAGGGTTTTAGAGAGGGGAGGCAGGATTGATATTGGGCGGTAGTTCCCAGGCAGGGTGCGGTCACCACTTTTAAGGATAGGAGTGATGAGGGCAGATTTCCATTTGGATGGGAACTGGCCCAGAGAAAGGGAGCGGTTCAAAAGCATGGTAAGGGGGAGGAGCACTTCATTAAATGTGAGTCTAAGCAGTTTTAGGTCCAGCGAGTCACTGCTGAAATGGAATTTGCTGAGGGCTTTGAGTAGGAGAGGTGCAGCTTCACGCTGGGAAACTGCTTTAAAATAGAATGGGGGGTTGGTGAGGGGGGTGGTGTGGTGTGGGGTGGGTGGGGAGAAAGATTGGGGAGGACACCAGAGAGGTCAGAGAAGGTGTCATTTAATGTGTCAGCGATAAGGGCTGGGTCTGAGGTGATAGATCCATTGGCCCAGATATGGGTAGTCGGGGCAGTGGGGGCTTTGCCACTTAGCGGTTTTAGTGAGTTCCAAAACTTGCTACCTGCGCCCCATGTGTTGGTGAGCAAGGTTTTATAGTACTCAGCCTTTGCTTTATGGATATCCCATGTACATTTATTGTGCGCTTCCTGATAGCACTGCCTGTCAGAGGGTTTTCTGGTATCCTGTGCAATGTGCCACAGATTTTCTCGTTCACGCATCTGGTCCAAAAGGGCTTGGGATAGCCAAGGTCTGTTGGCACCTTTAATTGTTTGTTTGGTTAGGGGTGCAAACCGGTTGCAGGCAGTATTGAACATATGAATGAAATAGTTGAGGGCAGAGTCAATGTTCTGAGCATTTCTTATGGGGAACCAGTCAGTAACTAGGAGGTGCTGTTTAAGTGATTGTAGTTTGCCAGGTTTGAGGCGACGTTGTAAGACAGTTTTTGGGAGGGGGCTTGTTAATACAGTACGACCATTGACATAGCACTGGGGAGTGGTCACTCAGAGCATCGGGTAGTACCCTGATCTATGTTGCTTTATCTAGGGAGTTAGTGAGCACTAGATCTAGGAGAGTGGCAGTACCAGTTCTCTGGTTTATTCTTGTGACAGTAGTCACAAGCTGGGTCAGGTTCTGGGCAGTTGCAGCATCCCTAACAAGGGCTGAAGTGTCAGCCAGCCAGTTTATATTGAAATCTCCAAGGGCAATGATGTCAGCATTGCCAGGGAGAGTCTGGAGAAGGTTAAGGACAGAGAGAAAAGCGGTCTTCTGATTTTGGGGAGGGATATATACAGAGGAGAGGAACAGAGGGGCTCTGTTACAGGCAAGAGTGATCTTCAGTGTGAGGGATTGGGCCCTGTGCTCAAGTGATGGGAAGGGGAGGGCGAGACACTGTAGTGATTCCTGGATATACAGTGCACAACCACCACCTTTCTTTGAAGTTCTATCTGCTCGGTATAGTGTGAAGCCAGGAAGTGAGACTGCAGAGTTGGGGGTGTGGTTGTTGAGCCAGGTTTCAACTACTGAGATGACATTGGGGTGATTCTGGGTAACCCATCCTTGAAAGGAATCACATTTCTTGAGGAGGCTACATATATTGAGGGAGGCGATCGTGAGGCTCTTGGATGTAGTAACCCTGGGGGTGGGAATGGTGGGTCCTGGGTTGGGGTGTACGTCTCCAGAAAGAAGGAGTAGTAGTAGTAGGATGCACAGGGAGGCCAACCTTAAATGTTTCTTCATGAGCTTAGGAGCCATTAGGGAGGGGGAACAGCACTGTGAGGAGATGGGAGTAGATAGGTCCTGTAGGGAGGGAGAGGTCAGGCAGAGTAGTGTCCATTGTGGTACCACAGTAGTACCAGTAGGGTGATTGGAGCATAGGGGATGCATGGTCCAATGGTGGAGTGGGAGGTATGGGTCAGTGGCCGGGGTGGGTAGTGTAGCTAAGGTGAGGAGCTTGGTGCTAGGTACAGAAAGTGTGCGTAGGAGGTGGGTTATCATGATGACAAGGGGCTGGGTACCCGGTAGAAAGGCAGAAGGATGAATAGGGGGTTGTGGTCTGCATGGTATCAAGGTAGCTGTACAATGAGTACTGCATGTGTGGGGGTTGAAAATAGGCTCTGGTAGGGAGTATGTGCATGTGAGGTGACGTAACATGGAGTTGGTGGGTTTGGGGGTTAGCAAGAAGGGACAATACCAGGTAATTATATATTGACCAGCAGAGTGGCTGTTGTTTAGTGTCTCTGTTTCTGGCACCAGCTCTTGGAATTTCTCCCGCTGCAAATGAGAAAGAGTGTCAGCAGTACTGGTATCAATGCTAGGTACACACACTGCTCACCGCAGGAGGCAGTATAGCGCAGAGGTTTAAGGCTCTGAGCTGCAAACCTAGAGACCTGGATTTGAATGCCACAGCCCCCACTTGCATATTGTGTGACCCTGAACAAGTCACTTAACTTCCTTGTGCTCCTAGGTCGCACCTGTAAACAAGCTTTCAGCTTAGTGTGTCTCACCTGGTAAAAAAAAATGCTCTAAACTGTATATTCAGGACCAGAAACTGCTACACAAAAAAACTCATCAAAATCCCTATTGGGGCTCTCCCCCTAACTGACCATTGATGCTGTGCACCATCCCTGTGTCTTGCCATCCTGAATGTCACCTGCGTGTCCCTGAATTGCTCACTCCAGATAACCAATGCCACCACAATGGGGGAAAATTCTAGGAGTGTGATCTGCCACAGCAATTCCTAGTCCTCCCAGGATTATGGCCAATGCCCTGCATACCAGGTTCCCTTGAAATAAGTCCTGAAGCCAAGTCTCCCTGAAGCATCAAAGAAGAGCTGTAGCTGTTGGCTTGTAACCACTGTTGGCCAAATTGCCACCCCACTGAAATATAGCCAAACCTGAGGTCCTCCCACATGAACTCAGAAACCTGGATCCTGTGGTGTGGCTATGAACAACCTGAACCCCACTTTGCTAATCAGTGAAGTAAAGTTTGAGCTATTGCGATGACTTTGCATGCAAAGTTCAAATGCCCCTGAACCTGTTGCAGCTCACGCAGTGCGATTTTTCGTGCCTGGACCACCTTGTGCAGTAGGCCCCCTAGTGCACTGACCTTCTCTTGGGGTAACCAGAAATTAGTGGCGACCATGTCAGTTTCAATGCCCAGAAATGACAGCTGAGTGCACTCCATCTTGTTGTGGGCCAGGGGAACCCCAAAGTCCCCCTAAGTCATCACATGCCATGTGAAAATCCCCCACCAACTGGTTGCAGTGGGTCATGTCTGCCTTGTCCACAAACAGGGTGTCATCCAGGGAGTGGACAACCTTGGACCTCCCTGATAACCATGTGGTGGCCCAGTGTAAAAAGGTACTGAATTGCTCGAAGACTGTGTACACCATGGCACTGCCAATGGGCATGCAGTTGTCAACATAGTACTGTTCTTCAAACTTCATACCCAGCAGGTCCTAGTTAAGAGGGTGCACTCTGAGCAAGTGGAATGTGTGTTCAATATCTGTCTTACTAATAAGAACCCTTCCCCCATAACCACTTTGATAGCAGAATCAAAGAGCGCATACGACACTGCCATGTCAGTTGGTTGATGTGGTGATTGACCAAGTCCCCTTCAGATATGATAGGTGATTAATCATCTGAAATTCACAGGGTGCTTTGTTCAGCACCAACCCGATAGGACATACCTAAGTTTGGGACACGGAGAAGACACAGAAGGGTCACTAACCCTGCCTAACTCTATCCCCTTAGCTAACTTTGTCCTGACTACATCCAGTGGTACCTGGCAGATTTGAGGTTCTCTGCCTCACATACCTTCTGGGGACCCTTGTAAGAGATCAGGAAACTTTGCCTAAAGCCTTCTGCCAGTGACCATGTGGATTTCCTATCCAGATAGCCCACCAACCACCATTCAACTCATTCCACCCTTATATGGTTTGGGAGGCTTCTTCTTCCCCTTCCGAAAGGGCTTAGGGCTGTTCCCTTTTGTGCACCGAGAGAACAGGTGAGGCCACCTGCAGGCAAAGCACTCATGTCTATACTGACATGGATCCATTTTGCATGAGCCTTGGTTGAAGTAATGAATATTGACACCCCTTCCCCCACCCCTTCCCACTGGTCCCTGCTGCAAACCCTTTTTTGGGCAACTTACACCATCATATGAAAAAGCCACTGTTAGAGTACTGAACACCCCCAATGTCCCAATAAATCACAGCAGCACAGCATCCAAACTACCCCATGCCCCAATTGGGTCATTCTGCTTCCTCCTGCAAAACTCCTCATTGTACTGTAACCAGCCCCAGCCCCCATTGTTGGCATGCATCACTATGATCCTACAATGATAGTTCCAAAGGCCATAAGCTTTTTGATGGCACAACTCTGTTAATAAGCTAGTGTAAATGGTGAAACCTGCGGCCCAATTTTACCAGGGGCATCTTCTTTTGACGCACAACACCATTGTCCTTATTCTTATCCCTCTCCTTATCTTTCTCTACCTCTAGCTCCTTGGTAGTGATTATGTTCCTCCAGTAAAATGTACTGTTGGGTATGTTTTGTGGCTATTTATTTAGTGCTGTTAATCTGTCAAAGCTAATATAGTCCATTGTACACATTATTCCCATTCATTGTCTGTATATCTGCCTGTAATTAATCCAGTACCTTGTGATTTATTGTATTCAATGTACTTGTTCACTTTCTGAATATCTGCCTGTAATTAACTCCAGGTTGCCCCTGAGAAAAGGGCCTCGGAGCGGAGGGACGGGGAAGAGGGGAGAGAGAGAGAGCAAGAGAGAGGGGGAGAGAGATCAATAAACTAATCCCTCACAATTTGTTGGTGCACCTTCTCTGAGATGTGTGAACAAATAGGCTCACCAGTGGTCACATACGACTATTGCAACTGCACGTGGCCCCCTCCCAACAACTGCCCTCACCTGGTCCGTGCTGCCCAGAGGTGCTTCTAGCTGTTTTTTACCATGTGCCACCAGCAAAGCCAGTACCATATCTAACTTCCCCTCCAGTGATGGAGACTTAGCAGGAGGCTCCACCGGCTGAGGCAGTAGCATCATTTCACCTGGCTGAGGGGGACTGCTGGGCTGAGGCGTTGGGAGTGCTGGTGGACGTGGAGGAGAGCCCACTGGCTGCAGCACTGGAAGTGGAACAGCTGGAGTCAGAGGTGCCGTTGGGGGCGCCAGCCATGGCCCCAGAGGCATCAGCACCAGGACTGGAAATGGAAAGGGAATCAGCTGTTGGCACGGCAGCAGTGTGAGAGGGGCAGGGGGAAGAAAAGGTGCTGGTAGTGGATCCAATGTAATTGGGGCTGGGACCGGTATGGGCATGGGGATCGGACTTAGGAGTGTTGATAGCACAGGCTAAGGCTCCCCTCTGGGTCCTACCAGTGCTGGTGCCTCTTTACAAGGCTTCCACAGTCACTTGGCAGACGCCCACCTGGCGTGGGACCTTAAAATGTTATCCTCAGCAATTCCCTCAGTTTATTATCAGACATGTTAACCAACCTCAGACATATCAGGCTAGGGAGGTACAGGTGCTAGAGGATCCTCCTGGGGCTTCCTTGGCCTCCCTCACTTGCCTATAGGAGCCAGGTATTGTGGGACCAGTGGCACTGGGATCATAGACTTGGATGGCAATAGTGGCACTCCTGCTGGGCCCGCCAGTCAGGACTGCCCGGGTTGCTGAAGACTGCTTCCCACCATACACGTCCGTTCACCCATACCAGAGCCACCAACTGCTGCTCAAATTCTATGCTAGTGCTGGGTCTTAAATCTGCCATCCTACCACTCAAAGCTGAAAAGAGATGAAGCACACCCAACACACAAAACAAGGAAAGGGAAAGGAGAAATGTATTAACTAGGAAAGGCACACTAAGCCAGAAATTGTTTCCAGGTGCAACCAGGGAGAAAGATGAAGTTAAGGGACTTGCTCAGGGTCACACAGTATGCAAGTGGGGGCTGATGGGATTCAATCCCAGATCTCCAGGTTTGCAGCTCAGTGCCCTTAACCACTATACTGTACTGCCTCCTAACCTAAAACAAACCCTGTCTGTGACCTTAGCCTTCACTGTGATCTTAGCCTTCACTGTGACTGCACAATAGGGTATACTGTGGGAAGGCCCAAACCAGCAACTATCTATTTCTCTTATACCTGCTCAATCTATATCCCCACCTAGACATGTTCCTCAGTACCCTGAAGACTGAGAGAATGTGACAAAATGGAGATACGCCCTGCATTTCATAATAGGAGTGAGTGACTTCTGTTATGCAATTTTTTTAAACAAAAACTCAGTTCATAATGCAGTCAAATACACAGTACCTTACTACTCCAAAGTAGCACGCAGAAAAAAGCAACCCCCTTTTTTATTAACTATTTATTAATGCTGTACCAAATTCATGGTTAATATGGCCATAGGAACATTTTTAAAAATTAAACATCTATAGGAAGTGCTCTTCCGCTTGTACTGTTTCAATGTGGAACAGCTAATCCTTTTAAAACTATCAAGTTTTGTGGGAACAGAAAAAAACTAATGCGTTCCAAGGCTTATGCAAAACTGGCCCACTATATGTATATTATTAGCTCATAGGTATGTATACCAGTTGTAAAAGCAGCGAAAATACTGGCAAATAGAAACCAGTGCACCCAGTGTAGGGGTTGTAAGGATGCTTGCTTCTGAGACCAATCAAAACCCATGATGACACAAAGGAAAAAAAATCTCCCCACACGTCAAGGCACTTTGCCCTTTTACTTTTGGGGGGGGCAGCAATATTTTAAACACATAACCATAGATGAAGTGGATGCATACATACTGTACATACATACATACATGCATACATTGTTGCCAACAGATTAGGCCTAATGGTCTAACTTGTCTGCCTGACGCAGCTCACTGGAAGTGAACAGCAGCTGATCTACCTCCCACCATTATTTCCCCCCTCCTACCCACTTCCCCATACACCTTTGGTGATCACCTTATCCCCACCCCGTACCGTGCCCCTGTGCCTGTCCCAACCCTTATTGAAACCTTCCACAGTTCCCACTTTTACCAGATCATCAGGCAGTGCATTCCAGGATGCCACCACCCTCTCCATGAAATAATGCCCCCTCACCTCCCCTCTGTACTACCCCCCTGCTAACTTTAGACTTTGGCCTCTCATGGTCCCCTCCTCCCTCAACTTGAGCAGGCCCTCCTTGTTCCCTCTGTTGAACCCCTTCAGGTATTTGAAGGTCTCTATCATATCCCCCCTATCCCTTCAGTCCTCCAGACAGTACATGTTCAGCTCTCTAAGTCTGTCTTTGTATGACAACCCCTCCAGACCACTAATCATCCTTGTCGCCACTTTTTTCTGAACTCTCTCCAGCAGTGTGATGTTCTTTTTTGTCGGGGGTGGCAGAACTGCCCACAGTACTCCAGATGCGGCCTCACCAGTGAGGTGTACAGGGGAAGTATAACCTCCCTTGTCCTGGACAATAGCCCCCTGGCAATACACCCAAGCATTTTGTTTGCCGTAGTCACTGCTCTCCTGCACTGCTCTGAGTGGTTCCCTTCAACATCAGTTATCACCCCCAGATCCTTCACCATCATCGTGACAGTCAGCTGTACCCACCCAAGTGCTAGGTATACCCAGGGTTCCTAACACTTAGGTGCAGAACACTACACTTGTGTGCAATAAACCCCAACTGCCACATGTGGGCCCAGTTTTCCAGCCTCTCCAGGTCATCCTGTAATTCCCTCTTTCCCGCCTCGCTATCAACCATCACCCCCAGTTTAGTATCATCAGCGAATAAACTCATTTTACTACCAACCCCTTCCCTGATGTCCACAATGAACACATTAAAAAGAATGGGGCCCAAAACTGAGCCTTGTGGGACCCCGCTGATGACTCCTCTAGGTGTCGAGACTTCGCCCCCTACCACCACCCTCTGCTGTCTAGTCTCAAGCCAATTTGCTACCCACTACACCAATTTATCTCCCACCTCCAGTTCCCTCAATTTCCGAATTAGCCTTCCATGCAGGACCAAACTGAAAGTCTTGATAAAGTCCAGGCACAGGACATCAAGCGGCTTTCCTCCCTCCAGTGACCATATCACCCAGTCGAAAAATTCAACCAAGCAATTTGGCATCACTAATGAAAGGCTAAAAATCACTGTACTCTCAATAATTGAACAATTGTCAGTAGAATAATGATACTTGAGAGTCATGTAGTGGTGCTTAGCATGTATGTGAACTACTAAATCCTGGCACTAGGTCAGAAGAACGCTGTCAATAACAGCACCATCCATAACAGCACTGTATTAACAGCGCTCTCTGCAACAGTGGCAGGAAAGAATGCCGCTAGTGAACATGGCACCAATGATAGTGGTCGGACACTGCAGCGATGACCACTATCATTGTAAAACAAACCATACACAAATGTAATCTTATGTGGGGGGCTCTATCCCCCCCCATACTTAAGAATTCCTACTCTGAGGCAGAGTAGATCACGGGGAAAAGGTTAATTCTATAAGGCCGTGGGAATACTGTTTCCATAGCTCTTTGACAGAATGCAAGTTCGGAATGAAAATTAAAATAATCGGGGGGGAGACCAGGAATGAACCCTGATCTCCCAGTCTGTGCTGACTAAGCTACTGCCTTAACCTGCTTCACCACAGGTGCAGCTCAGCCAGCAACTGCACTTTCTGCCTCCTTCTTTATTTTCACTCATCAGTCCGAATAGTGACAGGGGTAGCGGTAGTTGCTGCATGCTATTCTACCCTTGTCATTATTCCTTCCTGCGCCATCCTGACCACATGGTTTATTCTACGCAGTTCGTGATTCGCTGTTTTAACCAGTTACCCTAAATCCTACAGGCTTTTAAATCCCTGCTCTTTCCAGCTACAAAACAACATCAAAACCTGTTCCTTTTCAGGTGCATACTTTGAGTACTACTGCATTATTTTCTGTGTTTTCTTTGCTAGCTGATCAATTATTCTACTGACACTCCGTCCCCTAAGAACTTTAGATACTGTAACTAAAAAATACTATGACAGTGAGATCAAACCTAAAATGAATAGGAATTGGTAACCATGACTCAGTGAACTGGTTAACCTTTAAAGTGAGAATGGTATTGCAGCAGCACCATCTACTGCTCAGTATATCACTGAAACAAAGAGACACAGGAGCAAGCAGAAAGGGAAAAAAAACATAAAACAGACCCTGAAAATCGAGTTCATTGTCCATATACTTTAACTATTGCCTGCATCTCCCACCATGTGGCAGTCGGCATCCTGAAAAACACTGACCCACCCTGCGCATACGCGGGCAATTGCAGAAGCCCAGCCCTGCATTTCATCACCATGTGGCAGTCGGCATTCTGAAAAATGCCTACTCACCCTGAGCACCCACGGACAATCACAAAGCGTAGCCTGCATCTCACCACCACATGGTGGTCGGTGTTCTGAAAATGCTGGCTCACCCTGGGCATCCATGGGCAATTGCGGAAGCCCAGCAGGAGCAAGATGCAATGCAATTCCCTGCAAAAAGAAAATAGTGAGTTGCGTGGTGGAAACCCACAACCATCAGGAGAAGCCACTCCACCCATTCCTGAGCAGCATCCCATGGGCTGTGTGCTAAAATTTCAGACTTATTGAAAGCACACCCTCTCAAGCTTTTACTTCCAGCCCAGCATTCCTGTCAGTGATCTGTTAAGCAGCCACAGCTGTGATTTGTGCCTCCAGGAAGGTGAAGATCTATATTCACTGAAATACAAAATATTAATGGTGTTCACAGTGGTGAAGTGGCTCTCTAGGAAGGTGAAGGACTATATTTACACACTGAAAGACATTATCTATATACAGAATGATATTAATGTTTCTCATATTGGTGTTCTGTCAGCAGTCACATAAACTCTACTAAAACATGGCAAAATAATGCAGTTCCAGACGCCAAATCAGCACCGAAGCAAGATACAGGAGGCTGAACACACCAGAAACCATGCAGCCCATCCACTCAGGATTCTGATGCACCCAGCCTGACTTTGGCATCTGCCACATGGCTTTTTTGGCATGCTCTCAGTTCCTGTCCCACAGTTCCCTCTCCCCACGCCAACAGCATCTGGAGCCACTCACCAAGGTCTAACCTTGGCCCCACAAGGTAGCCCCCCCAAAAAAATCTGACTCACACCTCTCTCCAGGGGAGACAGTAATGCAACTCCAGTTATTTACAAAAACTTCAAGCCTGAAAACACCCATTCAGGCACCCAAGCAAACCACAACGAAGGTTACAGCATAGCACATTGTACTGTAACCCCACTACTAAATAGGGTTCCTACAATGTCTTTCTGGGCTTTCCTAATGCCCATTGTCAGGATGGTGTCCTGTGTCTGCAGTAGTTTATTGTTTTTGCATGAGAGTGCTATAGTAAGACTCCGTGCCTGTCTCTTTAAGAGGATGATTATGCAGTGTTAGAAATTAGTCTGGACTGGGTCCAAGTGGTATTTTTGCTCTATACTGCAGTCACCAAGTGCACAGAGGGAGCCTGTTTAGGAGCTGTGATTATTTGCTGTTTATCTGCTTTAATAATAAAAATATAGGAGTTTGTCTAACCTGCCTTCCACTGCAGTTTGAATCTTTGCATAGGAGCCACAATTTTGGCTCTGGACTGCCAGAGTTGGACCAATCGGAACCTCAGGGGACTTAAAATGGAGACTGTCCCCAGAGGTCTTGTGGGATTGAATTTCTGTAGGAATGGTAGTTTCTAAAGTTTGGCACCTAAATGGACCTGGAGGGGGAGCCCTTCTGTGACTGACAGTTCTATTGGCCAAGTGAACCTTTTGGATCACTAGGAAAGCCCAGAGCTGCCTGCAGCAGTGAGTCGGTCAAGAGTTGGAGTGAGGAGGATGAACAGCTTGTGTCATTCGAGCAGCTGCTCCTGCATAGAAGAATGGGGAATTGGCGGGAAGGCTGCGATTGACCTGCCTGTCACAATCTTCCAGTGTGAAGAAGTCTGTGAGAGTATAATCAGACTTAAACCCGATGGCCCGATTTGAGACCTGAAACCTGAAGAGAAAGTGAGGGCTCGTTGCCTGTGTGTTGACAGAAGACTTGCTCCAGAAGCCATCAGCCCTGACAGTGAATTCCAAAGTGAGAGGTTTGTGCAGAAACCCTGCTGAATTGTAAACAGACTTTATCTGAACTGTGGCTAATGGCAGTATTGCTTGTAAGTGTGTTGAATGTGTAGTGTGGGTCGCAGTCTGGTTCCCCACTATTGTTTATGTTATGTTAGCTGGAAGCTGCTCCAGCACTCGCTATGAACTAAATCCAAACTGCTTGCTGTGTCTGTGCCCTGCTACCTCGGCCTAGATTGCCGCTCCCACCGCACAGACTTTTCCAATGAAAGACCAGCTCAGGAATTTAGCTACCTGCTCAACAGCATCGAACAGGTAGCAACCACCACAGTGAGTCTTGTGGGCCCTGCTTCCCCTGGCACTCCAGTACAACATCCAGAGATCTTCATCTCATCAGACCTGCCTCCTAGTCTGGGTAGCGTGAGTACTAAACAGGGTAGCTCCCTGTAACAAAGCTGAAATCATTGTGTGTCATCTGATTTATTTGCTTGGGTTTATTACAACGAACTGAGCCATCTGGCTCCGCACTACAAATTCTGGGTTGATGTGCATGCTAATTGTTTTCTTTCCAAAGGGCCCCAATAACAGCTGCAACGCTGGCCTACCCCGAGCCATGCTTCAGGCTAACCTGCTTAACAACTGGGTACCCAGGGTGTGTGACTTTAACAAAGGAACTCCCTGTACATGCATGTTCAGAATGAATTAATCAGATCTAATAAACATCTGCTGGATTTCTGCCCCACCCTTGTTCAAATCCCCCTGAATAAATCAGAATGTGTTTTTTCTATATTTAACCTGACTAGTGTGTACCTTCTTGGTGGGGATATTGTACTGCCATTGAATTGTTACATCACTGGTCTTGTTTTACAGGGGGTCTATAGGGCACTTGCAGCAGATCCAGCCCTGGTGCTAAGTGCAGAGAGTGTGAGCTCAGTATTGCTATCATATGGTATATGTGACTGTTTACCTGTTGAACTGTTCAGGCCACTAGAAGGGTTGATGGGTGATTATAGCATCCTGGAGGGCTATACCAACAGCAGTTACGCTTCCCCAAAACCATTCCTCCAGGTGGAGGCACCTGTTCACCGAGCTCAGGCCCCTCAACTTGTGCCTAGTCATGCAGGCAGGGGTAGTAGTCCATAGGATAGCGCCACCTAAGGGTTACAGTAGCATGATTACAAGGTAGCCCCAGCTAAAGGCAGGCAAAAACTGAACCCAGCACCAGCAGCCCAGGCACCAGCTACCTGAAATAAACAAAGTTACACATGAAACCAAACAGGCCTAGATCCTTACCTTTGTAAAATCCCAAGCTGGAATCTTCCATTGTCCAGCAGCTGGACTCAAAGATAGATGCTGTCCACTGGAAGGGAGAAGCTGAAAGAGGGCAGTGCCCCAGACACACAGGGTAACCCTGCCTACCTGCCTGACACAGCCGCAAGTGGGCAGATGCTAACTGTCTGCCTACTCAGGTGTCATCTAAAGGTGTGCCGACAGACAAATCTTACCTGCTGCAATCCTTTGCAGGCTCCTCCACTGGGTAAGAAGGTCTATTCCTTATTTACCATGGCTTCAATACTAGCCACTTTTTAAATCACATAGCCAATCATTAGAAAAATCTGGGGTTTGCTGTTATGTCTATTTGTGACAGTTGACCATGTGGGGGAAACACTCCCCTTATGCATGCTGTCAAAGCAGGTTTGGAGGTGGCAAATTCTTGATCCAAATGGCGGTGGATAAAATCACAGTATATAACACTAAAGCCATAGCCAATGCAGACTGTATTAGAATGTATGCCTGGTTAAGAAAAAGAAGCCTCACTGAACCTTCAGCAAAATAGCAAATCCAAGGGACTCACACAGCTACGGATTTCTGGCTTCCCTAAATGCTGAGCAAACAGCTCTAATGTGCCAAAACCAAACTTGGTGCACACCTCTGATAAAAGAATGACATTGCAGTTTTTGTTGTCAAAACACAAGTTGCAAAACATTGCAAGATGCTGTCAGCTGTGCTGTGGTTGCCACCTTTTGGAATAAAGGCACTTGCATTTTGACAACTAACGCAGCATGTATTGTTCTTCTCACTGTGTATGCTGAGTGTTTTGTTTTGGCCTTCAGTAAAAGGCTTCAGATTTTCCATCTGAAGGTACAGTAGCTCCTTTTTTGAAAGAAGGATTTTTATTTATATAGCATATGCCCAGGGCTTAAAGTGCTCTACAGTTTAAATAAAAAAATAGATAAATACAAAATCCAACACAAAACCACATATTCAAACGTCCAGTCTCAAAAGTCTAAACTGCAATCACACTGTTAATCATTTAGTCTGTCAATCCCCTGAGAAGGCCAGTGTAAGTAACTAGATCTTCTATTTTAACTTCAAAACTTCTACGTAGGGGCACAATAGATGGATGTGGGGATGGCATTCCAGAGTAGAAAGGCAGCAACAGAAGAAGCTCAGTGCCTGAGTTTTGGAGACAGACCTGGAGTTTATCCTTAGAGCTGTTACGAAATTAAATTTTGCAGGTGAAATTCCCACAAAACAGGCAATTTAAGCCTTGCAAAACATTTCCGCATCAATTCGACGTTCAGTAAAAATATTTTCGGGTCTGAGGTTGAAATTTCACCTGAGAAATCACGAAATTTCAATAAAAAGCGATGAAATTTCACCCATATAGGCGAATTTCCCATTTCGTGGGTGAAATTCGTGCTCCTCAAGTGAAATTCCACATTTCGCTTCCACGAAAAATTTAGTGAAACGACCAAATTACGCAAAATATTTAGTGTAACAAAATTTGGCAGTTTCGCACATCTCTATTTATACTGTGTATGTAAACGTGAGTTCTCTGAGTGGCATTTCCCTTTCAGACGGAAGCTGGCAAGGGTTCTTTTTTTTTTTTTGTGTAATCTATTTTCTTCCTCCTTGCTCTGGACCCACCATTTCTTCAGGCATCCAAGGTCACCAGCATCCCCCACGAACCTCCCCAAGCCTACTAACCTCATATTGCAGCCAACCCTGAGGTAGTTTGGCGTTAACCGTCGCCAAGTGGGTCCCTCTCCTCCAAGGGGTAAGGCACTGGTGGGGGCTGCCCAGCACACTCTTTTTTCCTCGGCCTCGGGCCCTGCTGAGGTGAACTAGCTCACAGGAAGACTCTTGGGTGCCAGTGGACTGGATGCCATGATCCAGCCTATCCAGAGCAGTGTTTTTCCATTTTTCTGGTATTTCCTATGTTGCAACTCTTCAGCAGTGCTCCGGGTCTCCACAGGGGGTTGCTGCAGAGCGAAGCAGCCCTGGTACCCACCCCAGAAGAAGAGAGCAGTACTACAGACGCTCAATCCTCCCCTTCCCCTGCCGAGCCCCGGCACCCCGACTCCATTCCCGAACCCGGGTCACTGGCGTGGTGCGAGGTATGGTGCCAGCGAGGGGTTCTTTTAACCAACAAAGAGGTTGGAGGAAACAATGTCTCCCATCTGAGGGTTTACGTTGTCACATCTTACTGTAACTCACTCACAAATTTCAATCTGTGTTGTGCTGGAGTTTCAAAATAGCTGCATATTTTATTGCTGAAGCAATCTCCTTGACCTGAGCTAGGATCTTGATAATGACTACAAAACCTGCCTTTTTCATGGTCCTTTGTTAAGACCTGTTTTTTTAATCTTTTTACCACAGGAAACCACCTTATAGCCCTTGGCAGAGGTTATCTGTGTTCTCTTCACTTCAAGGTGAACCACATACGGTAGGGATAACTGCTCTGAGGTCCTGCTGCACTTCTCTTGTCTCTCAGAATCTGTTTCCCTTTCTCTGGCTCGGGGACCTCTAATGAGACCTGACTCCTCCATAGACAGTTTTGTGGTCCTGTGCTAAGGTCAGACTTTTGTGATTTATTTATTTATGTAAGAGTTTTACCAGGAAGGCATACTGAGCGGATTACCACTCGATTCCAGATGCGCCCTGGGGGAAGGGGGATAGGCAGGATACAGTAATAGAAGCATTTACACACATATACAGGTTCAGTTTACTTGTATATTGGTACCTGGGTCATTCCTGAAAAAGGTGTCTGTATCATCAGTGTACGTATCCAGCTTAAAAAACTAATGAATGAATAAAGAAGTAAATAAATGTGCTAAGAACTTTAGTCCCCATTCTGTTCTTGGTGAGCTATTCTATGGTTTTGTGTTAAAACTAATTGTAAGCCTTCTTCCCCACGCCAAAACTACTGAATGGCCTCATGGCTTAGGCCTTCTCAGTTCCTCCAAGCACTACCATGCTGCTTTATCTCATCCCACGGGGGAGCTCAAACAGTCCTGGGCAGAGTGCCATTGTGCTGGTCATGGCCTCACAGGCCAGGCTGTCCCTGTGATTTGCCTGGTGTATACTGTCTGTACCTCCCTGTCTCCCCTCAAAAAGGAACTCCACTGCCACCACAACACCAAATGGCTTCCACTCTCTCAGTCATTATGTCTCTGTTAGGTTCTACCAAAGAATCAAACACTTGAAATTCAGGGGTTCAGTTCTTGTGAATGATGGCAAACTTTCTGCAGAAATAGGTAGACTATAGGTTTTTAATTTATTGTTGACCAGGTAAGTGCACTAGACAAATTCTGCCTATTTTCAGGCACAACCCAGGGAAGGGGGATACAGATGAATGGCAACTGACTTTGAAGCAGGTGATACTTTTAATTTTTTTTTTTTAATGAATGGGGGGGGGGCGGAATTTGGCCAGGACACCAGGGAAATTACCCTAGTCTTGTCGTTAGGGGGAACTCTGGCCACCACGATGGATGCTTCAGTTTCTGTTCAGCCATGCTGCAGTGAGGATCTCTCTTCCAGTGCTCAGCTGCTACGCTCTTACCTGGAGAATCGATTTTCTCTCTGCCTATGGATATGGATTCTACATCTCCTTTATCGCCACTTTCTGGAACTGCTTCTAAGGGATCTCTGGAGCCTCGTAATGTTTCCTCAATGAGTTTGCTGGTTTCCAACAGGGAACGCGATGATGCGGCTGCACAGAGTGTCACACTGACTGCTCCCCCTGCGCTTTCCTGTTTCCCTGTTCCGAGAGTCGATGCTACTGAAGGGTCGCAATCGGGGGCATTGGCTTTGCTATCTTCAGATCCGCTACGTTCTTCCAACATCCTTCAGACTGTCAGGTCTTTTACCACAGCTGCTGATCTAATTCGCTCCCGTTTTGGGTTATAGGATTCTGCAGATATTTCGGACCCTTCCTGGAATGCTTCTGCTGCTCTACACCACGCAGGCTGGACACAATCCACCTCGGGAACCTGGACTCCGGATCCTTCGTGGGACGCTGACAAACATAGGGTTCTTTTCTCCCCTACCAGGCCTGCACCACACCTGAGCTCCACCGAGATACCTCACTCACCTGACAATTGTGATACTAAGGACTGTGCTATTTCTATGTCAAACACTGTTTCTGGGGCTAACTGGGGGACATTATGGATTCTGGGGACAATATTTCTAACATCAGTAATGCTGGTTCTCATAAGGTACCCTGGGATGCAGATGTACCCCTTATTAATTTATCGCAGGTACCAGAGGACCCCCATCCTCTCCGGCCCACTATTACCTCTAGCCAGGCCCCTAATATTCCTCCTGGTTCAGCTTCCCTCCTTTTGGAATCTATCCAACCTCCTCCAACTCTTTTGGATACTCCTGGGGAGGGAACTTCGACTGTGAGAGCGACCTCACAACCTCCCCCCTCAGATCACCCCTCTGCTTCTGGCAGAGGGCCTGTCCTCTCAGATTTATTTAAAAATAAACTTGAACAGGCACCTAGACACAATGCAGTTCGTCTGTGCTATAAGGGTGGTCTTTCTGAGTTTCCTGACCATTATTATGTGGCTCGGACTCTCTTAAATGGTGGTATGCAATTTCAGGCTTCGGACATCTATGCCTTAATTCATATATCTGGAGAGGAGACCTTTGATATCAGTTTTAAAACTACAGCTAGTTTAGATAGATTTTGGCATAAATATGCTTCGCTGAAAAATACCCCTCTTTGGACTCCTTTTTATGTTATTCCCCTTACTAAACTAACAGTACGCACTGTTACTATTATGTTTCGGAATGAGGGTGTTAGCATAAGTGACATCTACCATTGGTTACAGAATCGGTGTAATGTTCTGCCCCCCCCCCCGAAGCCATTTTAGACGACAAAGGGCTTTGGACGGGGGGTTGGAGGTTTCAAGTTAAGCTTTTTCAGGTAAACTCTGACGTGGTACACTTACCTAATAGTTTCTTCTTGGGTAAGGATAGGGGTGTCTGTTTTTATGGAGGACAGCCAAGAGCCTGCTATAAATGCGGAGCTAACACACATTTAAGCGGTACTTGTGATCTGTTGAAATGTAGCTTATGTGGGGGGTACGGACATCCTAGTGTTTCCTGTAAGAATGTTTTTCAATGCAATTTATGCAATGAAACTGGTCATGCGTACCACCAATGTCTCTGGGCTAATAAGAACCGTTCTGAGGGGTGGAATTCTGTCATTCTAGTCCAAAAGGCTCAGGATAAGGCCCAAGACCGTCTTGCTTCCCCAGTCCCTGTATCCCACCCCACAGAAGTCTTGCCCCCCCCCCTGTTTTCCCCTCATCATCACTAATTGATCCACAGGTGGTCTTAGACCCTTCCTCAGAGACGGAGACTCCTTCCCTAGCTGAGCTGCATGTAGACTCTATCCCTCATCCTGCCCTCCTTTTGACTCCTAATACTCCCATTGTGGATTCTGAGGGGTTTCAACCGGGCAGGCGGGTCACTAGGGCTACTGCACGCAAAACCTTGAAAACTCCTGACCTTCCCATTTCCAATTCTTTTGACTGTCTGAAGGGTGACAGGGATGACACTGATGATGATTCAGATCAGAGACAGCTCTAGATAGGGCAAAAAGGGAAAAAGTTGCAGCTTGCCCAGAAATGACCCACTTTCCACAGGACAGTGGGTCCAAAGTGGTGCACCTGTCTCTAACAATAGCTGAAAGATGGAAAACTAAAACAATAGAAAAGTATTTTCACCAACAAATTTAAGCTTCTGTACTAATGAAGTTTCTACTTACGACTAGGTTTGGACCCAGTTGTTTCTCATTTTGACCCACATTTTTTACATCTATGGGTCTAATTTGACCCATGTTTTAAAACCCCTAGCGCTGTCACTGATTCAGATGCTTCTGTCCTTCCATCGGACATGGACCTTACTGTCTCCAAGCCTCCTGGTGTTGCTCGGAAAAAAATCGTTAAAACTAAAAAGGGGAGTGAGAAACGCAAAAATATGACTGTTACGGATAGGAGTGGTTGAATAATATACTGTCCTGACTACAATCTGTATCGCATCCTGTAATGTTTGTAGCTTGAAAAGCTACAAGAGATGGATGGTTTTCTTCCACCATGTTGCTTCCCTCCCTTTAGAGAAACTCTTACTACAGGAAACTCGTTTAACTACCCTAAGTGAGATTCAACAGCTTAAGCAAGGGTGGATTAAGGGCCCCTCTTACTGGACTTTTGGGAACAATTCCGCTGATGGTGTGGCTATTTTGTTTTTCTCCCAAAATTTTTCAGTGTCCCGCACTGTGGATGTTTTGCCTGGTAGGGCACTTATCCTGACTGTTCTATTCACACTACATTTTTTCAGATAATTGTTGTTTATGGCCCACAAACCAAAGCTGCCCGTATTCTTTATTTGACCTCATTAAACCATTTTAGGTACTGGAAACATATTATTTGGGAAGGGGACTTTAACTGTTCTATTGATGTTGCATATAGAATGGCTACGGGGAAAAAGATATATTGTGATTCCCTTGCTTTGTCAACCCTAAGGATGCTGGTTTAACAGATGCATACCGTTCACTGCACACTGCTGCTGGATACACATGTCACAGATCACTGTATCACGCTCGGATTGATTATTTTTTTGTCTCGAGATATTGCTTTCCCAGTTGAGTTTCTTTATGCCCCACGGAAATTTCTGACCACTGTTTATTAACAGGCATTTTTCTTATAGACACTGCTTCTATGTCCTTTAGTTCGACTTCTCCCCAATGGAAATTGAATAATTCTTTGTTTTCTCCCCTTTCTGTACAGACACAAGTTCATACTCTCTTTCAGGCCCAAATTTCAGTTCTCTGCTGTTATGATTCCATCTGGGCCTGGTGGAAAGATACAAAGTTGGATATTCGTTCTTTTTTTCAAACTCTGGGGAAACGGATGGTCGGGGTTGAGTACCTTACATATTTACATTATCGAAATCAATTATATAAATTGATGTCCCTTTCTGTTTCTTCTTCTTTCGATTATTCCTCACAAATTGCAAATATTAAACGTTGTATGTTTGCCCACCAATATGACAGTGCTCAGACTTTAGATTTTTTCATGCGGGTGGGTACTTCAGTTTCCCCTTCTGCTAACCCATTCTTGGCCTACAAAGACAGACTTCAATCCACTGTTATGCATGGTCTTTTGAATCTACATGGTAATATTGTTCACAATCTCTCTGGCATGCTTTCTATTGTCCATTCTCATTTACAAACACAATTTTGTACGTTACCTCTCACATCACCTGATTTATCCACTGTTTTCTCAGCCCCGACCCCACAACTCTCTGTACACCAGGCTCCAGACCTTATTGGCCAGATAACTCAAGATGAAGTTGCTTGTGCTATATCTCACCTCAAGCTGAAGGTGGCTCCGGGTCCTGATGGACTCACACATGAGTTTTACAAAACATTTCGGGATAATTCATTAGAAGTATTGACCCAAGTTTATAATTATATCTTACATAGCTCAGAAAAGATTCCTGAATTTGGTATGTCTTTTTTTGAAATTTCTCTATAAAAAAGGAGATGCCCACTCTCTCACTAATTGGAGACCCCTTCATCTTTTAAACACAGACTTCAAAATTCTATCTCGAATACTAAGTTCTCACCTTCGACAGGTTGCTCCTGTCCTCATAGATTCAGCTCAGTCATGCGCTATACCGGGACGCTCCATTCAGACTAATCTATTTCTCTTACGTGAGATTTTTGAGGCTCAACAACATAATAGAATCTCAGGGTTTGTTCTTTCACTGGACCAAGCAAAAGCCTTTGACTCTGTACACCACTCTTATTTACTTCAGGTTATGACACTTTATGGTATCCCTACGATTTTTTTGCATTGGCTCACCTGCATATTTTCCCTAGCATATTTTGTTCCCGTGATTAATGGGTTCCAGGGTAAAACTCTCCTCCAGAGGGTTGGGCTTCATCAAGGTTGTCCATTTAGTCCGTTGTTGTATACTTTTGCATTGGATCCCATTGTTCGACAGATTAGATGGGATTCTAGAATTATTGGTTGAACACCCCACCCTGATTTAATTCCTGTAAAGATTTCTGTATATGCGGACAATGTAGTGTTATTTACCCTAAATCAAGACTCTGGTGACAGAGCGATTCAAATATTTCAGTCTTTCTCTTCAATTTCAGGAGGAACTCTTAATTTACAGAAAAGTGTCACCATTCCTTTGGACCCTGAATCTGCCGTTATGCCGGGAGCGGGTGGTATCAGACTTTGTACTTCTCCTCAAAGAATTTTAGGAAAATGGTTTAATGTTACGGACGGAGCTACCTATAACTGGGAAAAACACCTTCTGCTTGGGGAATGTAAGGTTCGCCTCTGGAAAGCTTGGAGATTGGGAAAGAGGAAGAGGGTGTTAGTGGTTAAAAAATTTTTACTTCCTATATTTTTATTTCTTAGTCATGTATATGCCCCTCCTAAACACCTAGAAACCAGAATATTTAGTGTATTTTTTCAGATGGTTTGGGGCAGCCGCCTTAATCCAATTAAACGTGATGTAACTTATTTACCGGTACATCAGGGTGGGCTGGGTATGGTACATCCGATTGCTTTTTTTCTTTCTTTTTTTCTTTTCCACCTTTTTCAAAGCTTCAGATACTTATCTCATATTTGTGATTCATGGGTCAATAAAGCTGTGGATCCTATCATAAATGCTTGGGACGACCTCCCTCCTACCCCTTTTCATGTTTCTGGTTTCCCTTCTTATGCTGTAGATGGATTCCGTAAACTGCGGGTTTGGAAATTTAGTAAAGCATCTATTTTGTCACTCACCAGAAAACAACTGTATGTTGCTTTTGTAACAGTCTCTAAACCGGTGCTACAGTTTCCTAACTGTCATTTATCCCGAATGACTTGTGCTCTCGATATTCTTCGAGACAAAAGAATCCCACTACATATGTGGGATGTCTCCTGGCTGTGTTGCCACGGCAGGTTGCAAGTACGGGGAAATTTGAAACACAAATCCTCTCAGGACAGGTATTGCCCTAAACCTTCCTGTGTTCAGATAGAGGAAACAATGGCTCATTTTTTCTTTGATTGTTCAGATGCCCATCTGTTTTGGAAAACACTGGGCAATAAGTGGAAATGGCCTTTTCTGAGTAGAATCACGTATCAAGTCTTAATTTTGGTTGATTTCTCAGCTCCATGGACAAAATTCCATCCTAGTACTCTCAGAGTGCTTTTTGCTATCTGTAAATATTATATGTGGCAAGCTAGATGTCAATATGTATTACAACAATTTCCAACCTGTCCATTTAATATTATACAACATATAGAAAATGCATTATTAACCATTATGGAGTTAGAGCACAAACAGCTCCCTTTACACCGGTTTACTTCCTTTTGAGATCATAAAGATTTTTTTCATTAGTTACTGCTGTTAAGTATTTTGGGATTCATTGCCTGTACAATTTCTTTTGCACTGATTATGCTTACTGTATCATGTATACGACTGATGTATATGACTGTTGTATTTCATTACCTCATATTCCTTTAACTTTTTCCATTTTGTTTTTCAAATTGTTTCTCTGCTTGATGTTATGTTCTTCAATAAAAAATTCCCCTACTCTTTTCAAGAAGTGCCATGGGATCTTTAACATCCACCTGAACAGGCAGATGGGACCTCGGTTTAATGTCTCATCCAAGAGACAGTACCTCAGGAGTGTAACCCCCCCCCAAAAAAAGTACTGCCGTGTCAGTATTGGGATATTAACCCAAGTGCCTAATGTGGGGATAGAACACATAGGCCCAGATATTCAAACTGCGCCATTCTGTGGCATCTAAGCCTTCGCGCCAGCAAAATAGTTAAGAGGGGTGTGGCCAGGGCGATATTCAACGGAGTTGGCGCTTATGGCACAACTTCTTTGAATATCGCCCCCTAGCTACACCCACTGTGCATGGCGCAGTGGAACTGCACCAGCGCAAGTGGTCAGAGTGGAGCATTGAGATGCGGTGGCACAAGTTTCATTGCGCCATGCACAGCACCTGTGATATTCAAAGGGTGACATGCAAATGGGGCCATAATTTATGCAAGGTGCACGGGGGCCATTCCCATCTAATTACGGCACCATTTGCATACCATTAGCATGCAGTTGCGCCGATCCCCGACTACTTGTGCCTGGCGCCTGCCAGGCAGCAGCCATCGGAGACCGACGCCTCCTGTAGCCCGATCGCTATAACAGTATTCCCCCAGCCCGATCGCAGGCATAAGTATTCCCCCAGCCCGATCGTGGCAGCACAGCCTCCTCTCAGCAGCCCGATCGCTGGCAAAAAATGAAATGCCCCACCCCCGAGTAGTCCGATCGAGGCATAACGGCTCCAACACCCCATTAGCCTGATCATGGCATAAATGAAATGCCCCCACCCCTGAGTAGCCCGGATCGTAGGCATCAGACACCCGACCCAAAGTCCAATATCCCTGGTGGTCCAGTGGACCTAGAGTAGCCCGATCACAGGCAGCATCCTTACCCCCAAGTATGTTATCCCTGGTGATCTAGTGGCCTCCCACCCCACCCGCCCATGGAGCCCCACCACCCGCTCCCCCCGTCAGCCCGGCGGAGACAGCACCAGCCCACCTGCCGCCCGCCGCCCATGGCCGACAGCTTGGTAGGGCTGCACGCCCATTGGTTCAGAGCATGACCAATGGGCGGCAGCCCATACTGTACAAAGCAGTCCAGATATGTGAATGGCTCATGCTCTGAACCAATGGGCATGGGGGGCGTTTCATTTATGCCTGCGATCGGGCTAATGGGAGGGGTTGGAGACCGTTATGCCCGCGATCGGGCTGCTGAGAGGAGGAAGAATACTCTGCTGCCCGCGATCAGGCTACTGGGGACACTTCAGCCCGCGATCGGGCATGGGGGCACCGAAAGGGCGGAACAGTGGAGGGCCACCCACAGGTGGCAGCTGCTGAGTTGCGCCTGTAATGCGGCAGCTCACCTGTGGGTGGCCCTCGACTTTCTTCCTTTCTTTCACCATAACATTGTGTGGCGCAGATGGGGTTGTGCCTGCATAACTCTGCACAGCCTGGGCTGAATATCGGGCTGTGCAGTTTATGCATGGGCATGCCCCCCCACCTGTGCCTGCATACATTACTGATGCGCCCCGGCGCATCGGGATTTGTGCAGGCGCACTTTTCCCTTTTAAATATCACACCGGGCGCATCAGTGGGTTGTGCATGGCACAACACTGTTGTGCCATGCGCAGCCCTTTTGAATATCTGGGCCATAGTCTTCTAATCTCTAGGCCTTAGAGGTGAGCATGCTATCTGCTGAGCCACTGACAGGTTTGACAAGGGCTGAATGATGTGGACCAGTTGAACTGTGAACAAGTCTGCCCCTGAAACAGTTAATTGATTACACTGTGATTCACAGGTTACAACCTTGTTTTGGAACTGCTTAACTCTGCATTGTGTGAGCTGGAGGGAAGCTCATTCTTGCGCTCATTGTCAGGCTGGTAGCTCAGGCAGGGCTGTGTGATTGATTGATTAGTTAGATTAGCTAGCAAATTGTTCACACCTGAAAAAAATCTTCTTGAATCAAACATTCGACCTGCTGCTGAAGGGGTATATTAGAGGAAAAGGAAGAAAACAAGCATTTGTCAATGCCGAATGTTTGCTTGCTGGCATTAGCAGTTGAAGAGCAGGAGTTAGACAGATGCAGTATGGGAATAGTATTGCACTGATACCAACTCCACCCTCACCCTGTAGAGATGGACAGGCATTGGGGTGTGCCTCTGGGCTGTCGCCCATGGTGGTAATGACATTTCACCTCACCCTACCCTTCAGACACTGACAAGTATTGAGGTATGCCTTGGGGTGTTTGGGCTTTACATTCACCTCATTCCATAAGGAAATACACTGAAATGGGTGCAGTAAAGGAGAATGGGGTGAACTCTGGGAGCAAAGAGTCCCAGGCACACCTCA
Organism: Neoceratodus forsteri; assembly: GCA_016271365.2. Taxonomy (NCBI): domain Eukaryota; kingdom Metazoa; phylum Chordata; order Ceratodontiformes; family Ceratodontidae; genus Neoceratodus; species Neoceratodus forsteri. Next base: position 866,127,949 of record CM057452.1, on the reverse strand, counting down.
ATGCCTATCACTGGCTGCACAGTGGGGGTGGGGGTGGAATAGCATGAGCGTTACTGTCGGCAATCCTATGTCACACCCCTGACGCCTGTCAGTCCCTACAGGGTAGGGCGTTATGGTCAAAAACTCTAACACCCTGGACATTTCTTGGTATTTTTACCCAAGTTTTCCACATGAGCTTTTTGTGACCTCATTGCATGAACAGTGACACTATCAGTTCTTTTGGCGAAAGGTGATTTTGCACAGCGACTGTGCCATTTGGCACCACAGGTGCGAAGACACAATTCGAACAGGATGTGAAAATTGACAGGTGCACTGTTCATGAGGAGGTGTAAAAAATGGCACTGTTGAAAATCTGGAGTGAAAATATACAAAAACTGGTGAAGCCATGAGCATGCATAGAAACTGCGCAATGTACACCCATAATGTAATTAGTTTTGGGATTTTTTTACAGCACATTTTCAACATAGGCACTTTGGGACCTCAGCTCATGAACAGTGTCACTGTGATTTTCTTAACCTGTCCCGAACACTAATTTCCTTCAGCAAACGTGCTGGTCTGCACCAGAAATGTGAAAACACATTTCGGCCAGGTGTGAAAAATGACTGCTGTACTGTTCATAAATTCGTGAACTTATGAGGATGTGTGGAAATTGTACAATGGATGCTCATAACAGAGTCATTTTATGGACTTTTGTTATCAAATTTTAAACATAGCTCATGAACAGTGTCACTGTGATCTTCGTAATGTGTCCCAAACATTGATTTTGCACACTGACCCGCAGTCCACCTGCCCTAGAGTTTGCACCTGCAAAGCACTGCAGCATGGTGGTAGGGGGACTGCGGACGATGCAAGCAGCATCCTGCAATTCACAGGCATCACCTGGTGGGAGAAATTCTAAGTGTCCTTAGACCAGCCAGGGCAGCCATAAGGGGACTTAGACATTCTCCCCTGGGTGACATTCCTGTGTGCGGCATACCATGGGTGACGGTCCACCCATCATACACCCCAGAGTGTGGCCTTGTATGTGTGATCCCATCCTAGGGGTCCAATGGCACCCCTCACAGCTTCCCAATGCCACCTATGTACCATGTCGGTACCCCCATCCTGATACGGCTCTTCTGATCCCCGATGTCTGCCCTATTGGTGCTATTGCAGCACCAACGTATGGTGGTACAGTGCCCACCCATGCCCCAGCAGGTGGTTCCCAAATCCCACGTACACCAGTGCACACTGCTCGCCAGAGCCTAGTACATCCCACCACTCACCTCTGTGGCCAGGCACCAATTGCAAAAAACATGGTGGGGGGACATCGACCCATCAGGTTGGGTTCACATGCTCATTACCTAGTGGGACAGGGGGTCCTGTGTTAGTTTCTGGTGGCCCACAGTGGACCTGTGCAGTGTGCCAGGGGTTTGCCACAGGGTTCCAGTCAGTGCTAGTGTGGGGACTTAGCCACTGAGACCCCTCCTGTACCTGAATCAGGTGCAGAGTCCCTGGTGCACTAGGCATTGGTGCAAGGTGCTGCTTGCCAAGCTTGTGTCAGATGCAGGCCCCTATGAGAATAGGGCCCATACAGTATAGGAATGGCAGTGAAGTACTGAACTGATGCCAACCCCACCCCCACCCTGCAAAGATGGGCAGGCACTGGGGCATGCCTTTGGGTCGTTGCCCATAACGGTCACGACATTTCCCCTCACCCCACCCTGCAGACATTGACAAGTGTCAAGGTGTGCCTCAGGTGTTCGGGTTTTACTCACCTCATTCCATAAGGAAATATGCTGAAATGAGTACAGTATAGGAGAATGGGATGGATTCTGGGGCCAAAGAGTCCAAGGTGCACCTCGAAGCCTGTCACTGGCTGCAGGGTGTGGGTGGGGGGGTGGAATGGCATGAGCATTACTGTTGGCAATCCCAAGTCACATCTCTGACGGCTGTAGGGCATTATGGTTGAAAACCCTAACACCCTGGCCATTTCTTGGCATTTTTACTCCAAGTTTTCAGCATGGAATTTTTGTGATCCCACCGCATGAACAGAGAAAGTATCAGTTGGTTAGGCGAAAGCTGATTTTGCACAGCGACTGCAGCATTTGGCACCACAGGTGTGAAAACACATTTTGAACAGGATGTGAAAAATGACAGCTGTACTGTTCATGAGGAGGTGTAAAAAATGCCAGTGTTGAAAATCTGGGTTGAAAATATAAAAAAAACGAGTGAAGTCATGTGTGTGCATAGAAACTGCGCTAAGCACACCAGACGTGGACTGGAGCATCCCAGCAGCAGCATCAACTAGGAGCAGATTTATCCTGGACTCCCTTCAGGGTGCCTTCCTCAAGCAACTGGTCATGGAACCAACTCGGCAGAAGGCAATACTGGACCTTGTGCTCACAAACAGGGACAGTGTGATGGGGGTAACAGTGGGGGAGCACCTGGGTAACAGTGACCACCAGTCATTGTGGTTTGAAATCACAGAAAGAGCAGAACCAAACCACACAAAACACGTATCCTGGATTTTAGGGGGCAGACTTTGGGAAAATGGGAGATGCTTGAAAGAGGCATTAAGGGAATGGGACAGGAATCGGGATTGAGGAACAGTGGGCAGTATTTAAAATGGAGATTATAAGAACAACAGAATTATGCATTAAGCAGGTTAGCAAGAGGAAAAGAAAGAGGAGACCATTATGGTTTTCCAAAGAGGTAGCAAAGAAAGTGAAAGCCAAAAGATTGCATTCAGGCAATACAAAAAGACACAGGCAGAAGGGATAGGGAGAAGTACCAGGAGAAACAAAGGAGGCAGGAAGTCAGTAAGGAAGCCAAAGCTCAGACAGAAGAACACATTGCAAAATCAGTGGTTAAAGGGACAAAACCTTTACAGGTACATAAGTGAAAAAAGAAGGACAAAGGGAGGATAGTGAGACTGAAGGGGAGGATGGGAGCGTGGAGGATGACAACAGTAAAGCTGACATATTGAACAGGTATTTCTGCTCAGTCTTTACTAAGGAAGAGGGGGTAATGGGTCTGAAGGGAGTACAAGGGTGAGAATGGTGCAGAAATGGACACAAGTCCCTTTACGAGAAAGGGTCCTGAAGGAACTGGAAGTAATAAGAGCTGATAAAGCAATGGGGGCCAGATGGGGTTCACCAGGGTCCTTAAAGAACTAAGAGGTGGTGGCTGAACCTCTGGCTATCCTGTTCAGCCAATCACTGGAAACAGGGGAGGTACAGCAGATGTAGTCCCCTTATACAAAAGTGGGAACAAAGAGGAAGCAGAGAACTACAGACCAGTCAGCCTCACCTCGGTAGTGGGAAAGATCTTGGAAGCACTACTGAAGGAGAGATTGGTGGAACATCTGGTTGTCAATGGACTACAGGACCCAAGGCAGCATGGTTTCACAAGGGGGAGGTCATGTCAGACCAACCTCATTGAATTTTTTGACTGGGTGACTAGGGAGGTGGATCAGGGAGGGCAGTGGACATGGCCTGTCTGGACTTCAGCAAGGCCTTTGACACTGTGCCACATAGAAGACTATTACACAAACTGGGAATATGGGTGTGGGCAGGACAGTAGTGTGGTGGGTAGGTAACTGGCTGGGTGGCAGGACACAGAGGGTGGTGGTAAATGGCTGTCACTCCACAGAGGGAAGAGTGACCAGTGGAGTACCACAGGGATCAGTGCTGGGACCGGTCCTATTCAACATCTTCATCAGTGACATTGCACAGGATCTAGAAGGCAGAATTTCACTGTTCGCTGATGACACAAAGCTCTGTAACAGAGTAGACACACCAGAGGGTGTAGACAGAATGAGAAGGACCTGCAGAAACTTGAAGAATGGTCAAGGGTTTGGCAGTTGAAATTCAATGCAAAGAAGTGCAAGATAATGCATATGGGGCACAAAAACCTGGCACAATATATCAATTGGGGGTGAGGATATAGCATGCACCAAGCAGGAAAGGGATCTTGGGGTTGTCATCTCTGATGACCTCAAGGTAGGGAAACAGTGTGACAAGGCATCAGGTAAAGCAAATAGGATGCTGGGATGTATAGGCAGGGGCATCACCAGCAGGAAAAGGGAGGTCATAATTCCGCTATACAAGACACTAGTGAGGCCCCTCCTGGAGTACAGTGTACAGTTCTGGAGACCATACCTACGTAAGGACATAGACAGGGTAGAGAAGGTTCAGAGGAGGGCAACAAAGATTGTGCATGGGTTGCATCACAAGTCCTATGAAGACAGGTTGAAGGAACTGAACATGTACTCCTGGAGGAGAGGAGGGAGAGAGGGATATGATGAGAGACATACAAGTATCTTACAGGAGGAACAGGGTGCAGGAAAACACTATTTTTAAGCGAAAAAGATGTTTCAGGACTAGAGGGCATGGGATGAAGTTGGAGGGAGGACGATTCAGAGGAAACATGAGAAAGAATTTCTTCACAGAACGGGTGGTGGACAAGTGGAACACCCTGCCAGAGAAAGTGGTGGGAGCTGAAACAATCACGGGATTTAAGAATGCATGGGATAGACATAAAGGAATTCTAGAGGTCAGGGGTAAGGGGAAATAGACTTCTAGGAAAACAAACTGAACTTACAAGCTCAAATGGGCAGACTAGGTGGGCCATAGGCCCTTATCTGCCGACACTGTCTATGTATCTATGTATCTATGTATAATGTAATTAGTTTGGGGATTTTTTTATACAGCAGAATTTCAACACAGGCATTTTGGTACCTACGCTCATGAACAGTGTCACTGTAATTTTCTTACTCTATCCCGAACACTGATTTTTCCATAGCGACCATGCTATTCTGTACCGGAAGTGCGAAAACACATTTCAGCCAGGTTGTGAAAAATGACAGCTGTACTGTTCGTAAGGAGGTGTGGAAAAATGGCAATGTTGAAAATGTGGACTGAAAAGATTATGAATTTGTGAACGTACGAGGGTGCGTGGAAATTGCACAATGTACACTCGTAACACAGTCATTTTATGGGCTTTTGTCACCAAATTTTCAACATAGCCAGTTTAAGACCTCTGCTCATGAACAGTGTCACTGTGATTTTCTTAATCTGTCACGAACATTGATTTAGCACACCGACCACACCATTGTATGCTACATGTCTGAAAACACATATCGGGTGAAATGTGAAAAATGACAGCTATACTGTTCATAAGGAGGTGAGGAAAAATGGCAATGTTGACAATGTGGAGTGAAAATATTGCAAATGTGCAAAGTTACGAGCGTGCGTGGAAACTGAGCAACGCATGCTCGTAACACAGTCATTTCATGGACTTTCCTCACCAAATTTTCAACATAGGCATTTTAGGACCTCTGCTAATGTACAGTGTCACTGTGATTTTGTACTGTGTCCCAAACACAGATTTCCCACAGCGACCGCGCTATTCTGGCCGGAAGTACGAAAACACATTTCAGCCAGGATGTGAAAAATGGCAGCTGTTCTGTTCATAAGAAGGTGCAAAAAAATAGCAAAGTTGAAAATCTGGCATGAAAAAATTGCAAATGTGCGACGTTACAAGTGTGTGTGGAAACTGTGCAACGCACGCTCGTAACACAGTCATTTTAGGGACTTTTGTTACCAAATGGTCAACATAGGCATTTTAGCACCTCTGCTAATGAACAGTGTCACTGTCATTTTCATAATGTGTTCACAACACTGATTTCCCACAGCGACCGAGCTATTCTGCACCGGAAGTGCGAAAACAGATTTCAGCCAGGATGTGAAAAATTACAGGTGTACTGTTCATAAGGAGCTGCAAAAAAATGGCAATGTTGGCAGTCTGGAGTAAAAATATTATAAATGCGTGAACTTATGAGCGTGCATGCAAACTGCGCAATGCACACTAGTAACACAGTCATTTTATGGGGTATTGTCACCAAATTTTCAACATAGGCATTTTAGGACCTCTGCTAATGAACAATGTCACTGTCATTTTTGTAATCTGCCCCAAACACTGATATCCCACAGCGACCATGATATTCTATGCCAGAAGTACGAAAACTGATTTCGGGCAGGATGAGAAAAATGATAGCTGTATTGTTCACAAGGAGGTGTGGAAAAATGCCAATGTTGAAAACGTGGCATGTAAATACTGCAAATTTGAGAAGTTACGAGCGTGCATAGCAACTGTGCAACACATGCTTGGAAAACAGTCATTTGGGGGTTTTTTTCCACCAAATTTGCAACATAGGCTTTTTGAGAGCTCACCTAATGAACACTGGCACTGTCATTTAGTTAATCGGTCCCGAAAGGTGATTCTGTGCAGTGACCACAAAATCACCTTTCTGGGATGATCAACACCATGACAGTGGCAGAATTCAAGAAGAGGGGTCCCAAAAACCCCATGTTGAAAATTTGGTGCCAAAATTCCAAAAAATGCCTGAGATATGCATCAAAGTTGAAAAAACCTATGTATTCCATTATACAGCTTACCGGCATTTCCTTAGTTTGTGGTCGGCTTTGAAGAGTGCAGACATGTTCCCGGTCCACCGAAGATCGTTGTGCCAGACTCCGGAGGTAAGTATGGGGTGAGGGGGGTGTGGGGAGGCGGGGTGCACAGAGGGTGGGTGCGGGTTCGGGAAGGGTCACCGGACTCGATGCGGGACCGTTTTCTGCTTTGCAGGTAAAAAAAAAAAAAACATTGTGGGACCATTTTCCATTTACAGGGTTATTGATCTTTTTTGGGGGGGCTGTAGCCGACGGGGGATTGGGCACCACTGTCGGCACATGGGGTAGAGGCAAGAGCCAAGGGGGATTGGGCACCCCCTCAGCACAAACCAAATGTTTTGGGGGGAGGGGGGGATATTACACCAACGGGGAGTGGGCTCCCTCATCGGCAAATGACAGAGGAGGAATGACACGGACGGGATTGGGCCCCTCGTCGGCAAAACAATGTTTCAGTGGGGAGGGGCAAGAGTTGAGTGGGATTGGGTACCCCCTCGGCAGAACCCAAATGTTTTGAGGGGGGGTATTATGCCGACAGGGAACGGGCTACCCCGTCGGTTTTGTATATTTTTTTTTTCAGTGTTTCACCAGGAAGGCACACTAAAGGGGGGGGGACCGGCGGCTTGCAACTCTGTAATTGGCTGCTGCAGTCAGGGAGCATACCAAACAGCTAATTGTGTACTGACTGGTGCTCCCTGATTGCAGCGGTTCAATTCCTGTGATGTAGTGGCCTGCTTGTTTAACTGTGGTGATCCAGGGCATGCTCCTCTATTGGCCAGGCAGAGGCCAGCCCCTGAATGGGCTCCTGCCATTCGGTATAAAACTGCCACGCCTCCACAACCCCTTTGTAAAGAAAGTCAATGCAGTGTGTTTCTTGCATGTGCATGCAAGCAAACACAAAAATGAAAAGGCAGGCTGAGCAGCAGTAGTGTTGCAGACTTGCAGCAGGCCTGGGGGACCTGGAGCTTGCCTGCGAGAGCAGGGGAAGAAAGTTTGTACTCTGGGGGACTGGATAAGGATGGAGTGTGCTTGGGTCTGGGCAGTTGTTATACGGGACATGAGGTGGCAGTCTGCCAGTGCCCACTTGTTGCCTTAAAATAATTTAATCTCAGTAGTGCAGCTCCCATGTTTTTGTCCCAGAACTGGCCTTTTAGCGGGGCATTACAAATAAAAAAAAGGTTTTCAAAAGCCCCTGGCAGAAGCCTGATGTGACTTTTTTTTGGGGGGAACAGTAAATTTTTTCAGGTGTGGGCCAGCTGGCATCAGAATAGTGCCTGGACACTGGTAGTTGGCACCTTGGTGACATCCCATAAAAAAATTCTTCATTTTCATCCATGTTTCTTTTGTGGGAGTTTAAAACTTTCTTTACAATGCATTTGCACAAGTTGCAAGCTTGCTTACAGGCTGCAGCAGTTACTTCTTTCTTCTTCCTCCTGAGTTCTGAAGCAGCCTTTTGCAGAGTGAACTGGGCAGTGGGCAGGGCAGCAAGTGTGTGTCGGCTGGCAGCGTGCTGGTGACTGATCCCTGGTAGCTGGCACCTTGATGACATCCAATAAAACAATATTTTTTTTGTATGGCAGTCTTCAGGTCAAAACTATAGTCTTCATGTTCCCCCTAGTTGCAGCGGTTCCTTCCTCCAGAAGCAGCCAGTGTTTGTGTGTGTGTCCTCCTGAGCTGTACTGTTTCAGTGTGATGTGGGCACTGGGCATGGCAGCAAGTGTGTGCCTGGCTCCTGGTAGTTGGAACATTGTTGGCATGCCATAAAAAAATAAATTAAATAAAACACAAATTCCCCACATTCCCTCAAGTTACTAATGTTCCTTCTCTTCCTCCTCCTCCTCCTCCTGGGTGCTGAAACAGGACGTGTGTGTGTGTGTGTGTGTGTGCATGTGCGTATGTCCTTGAACTGTGCTGTGGCAGTGTGCCAGTGCCTAGGTCCTAGTAAGTGGCATCTTGGCAGCATTCCATAAAGGTATATTTTTTCTTTTTGTTGCAGCTTTCAAACTGAAACTCTTACTCTTCACATTCCCTTGATGTGCAGTGCTTCATTCCTCCTCAGTCCTGGAGCAGCCTGTGTGTTGTCCTGAGCTGTGCTGTTGCAGTGTGATCTCAGCAATGGGAAAGGCAGAAAGTTTGTGCCAGCTGGCAGCATGCCAGTGCCAGGCCCCTGGTAGCTGGCACCTTGCGGGTGTCCCATTAAAAAAGTAATAAGTCAGCTCCATGGTGCCAGGTGATAGGGGATCGTCTGGCACACTGGCGACCTGGGTTAGCACCGAGCCTGGAGCGTCAGGAGTGGAGGCTGACAGGAAGGGCTCAAGGGCATCCCTTGGGTACTCTCCTCCTGGTGGGGAGGGTCATGGAGGCATCGCCCTTCACTGGCTCCTTGTGGCCAGATTCAGCCTTGTGCTTTGTGGCTTGGGTGACCACACACATCGCATGTGCAAGAAATGAGGATACCATGGCATGCCTCCTAAGGGGGCAGGGAAACAGAACATGGAAAATGGTCACCTGTGCTGGCCAGATGATGGCAGCCTGCCTCCCCTGGTCAGGAAGCCCCCAAGTCAACCCACACCGCCCATCCAAGATGTGAGGGGGTGCTGAAGGGCACCTTGATCTCCCCTCCCGGATGCCTCCCCATGGGTAGGGGACCCCCCGATGAAGGGATACATCAGGACAGTCAGGCAGTGGGGCAGATGGACGGCAGAACAGGGGAGCAGTAGAGGGTGAGGACTTGGCCGCCCAAAGGAGTAGGCGGCCAGGTTGGAAGGAAGGGGGGCATAAAAAGAATATGTAAAAAAGAATGAAAAAACTATTCTCCACATTCCCTCAAGTTTCTGAAGTTCATTCCTCCTCCTCCTCCTCCTGAGTCCTGAAAAAGCATGTGTGTGTTGTCCTGAGCTCTGCTGTTACAGTGTGATCTGGGCAATGGGCAGAGCAGCAAGTGTGTGCAGGTAGTTGGTACCTTGGTGGCATCCCATTAAAAAAAGTAAAAAATAAATGAAATTCTCCACATTCCCTCTGGTTGCTGATGTTCCTTCCTCCTCACCCTCCTCCTCCTTCTGAGTCATGAAGCAGCCTGTGTGTGTCATCCTGAGCTATGCTGTTACAGTGTGATCTGGGCAGTGGACAACAAGTGTGTGACTGTGGGTTGGTGCCTGGCCTCTGGTAATTCTTGGTGGCATCCCGCTGATAAAAAAAAATAATAATAATAATACATTAGAAATAAAAAAAAATACAAATAAAAACTAAAATAAAAAATTATAACCAAAAATAACCTAAAAAATTAAACAAAATAAAGTCTTACTCTTCATCATTCATCACCCAAGTGATTGAGTGGTGTTGCAAACATTAGGAAATGGAGCAACAGAGAGGACAAGGAGATGATGGCATGGGATAGTCCAGTCACAAAGAAAAACAAAAGCATAATGTTCTTGGTCATAGACCCTCTGCCTCAGTAAGAACTACAAGTGTAGATGAAGATGACAGTAATGGTTGAACAGTCCATAAAGTATCAAACATTGTAGGAACCACTTGCATTGGCATTGCAAGGATTGCAACATGAGCAATCATGGTAGAAAAAGGAATAAGAACACAGCGCATCAGGCAGAGAAGGAGAAGCAAAGTGATTTAGCGGAGCTTGGGGACAGAGGTACAGATTGTGATTACACACCTGATAAAAGTGGCATAAGCAGCAGTTCTAGGGAGGAGGAACAGGTGGGAGTTCAACTTGGGGCAGGTGCACATAAGAGATCAAAAAAGACCAAAGTGGTGGTGCAACAAAAAAAAAAGAAAGGCTATAAAACAACAAAGGGAAACACAACAACAAGCATCTGAAATGACAGCAGATAAAGAAGACACAGGCACAGCTGGTTGCCCAAGACACATGGTAGAGGAAGAAGAACCATTCCCTGACACTGATGAACTTGCGTAGGAAAAGGAAGAGGGTGATCATGTGGAAGCAGCCCACAATAGCCTGCCCATTAGGCAACAGCCGAGAGTGCCAGTAGGAAAGACCAAACTGAAGACTTCAGTGGTGTGGGATTTCTTTAGAGTGGACAAAGAATCACAGACACATGTGGTGTTTCTGTTATGTAAACACAGGTTGAGTCAGGGTAAGGGGGGAACAAGGATGGGAGCATTGACCATGAAAAGGCATTTGCCAAAGTTCCACAGATCTCAGTATAAGAAAGCATGCCAACACACAACATCAGCAGCAGTACCACCAGGCAATGAAGTTGATGATGATGATGATGATAATGACGATGGCCATATGGAGGAGAACATTAGGAGACCAGGTAGAGAGGGAGAGGAAGAGGAAGAAAGTCCTTTAAGTGGTAGCCAATGCACAACTCCAGCATCTTCCATTCATTAGTTGTTTAGCCCATTGACTCCACACCTCCGAAGGGCCACAGATCCCAGTCAATTTTACCCCCCAAGGGGTGCCAAAAATAGTAGCCAACCCAACTGCCACACCCAGGGGAAAAAAGCTCTCAACTCTCACTGGTCCAGTACTGAGAGATGGGCCAGAAATATAAAGCAAACAACACCGAGGCAAAATATTTAAGAGCAGTTGTAGAAATGCTAGCTACCAGCTTGCTGCCATTCTCCTTTGTGAGCAATTCTGTTTTTATTATCACTAATGCAAGTAGCTGTGTAATGTGTCAAGCACCCAGCCACACCTACTTTTCCACAGTGGCTCTTCTTGATTTTTATCACAGTGTCTACAAGACTGTGTTACGTGCCCTAAAAACATCATTTGTTCCAGCCATTCACATCACCAGTGACGTGGACCAGTGGTCAGACTACTGATTACATGGCAGTGACTGACCATTGGGTCAGTTGCCCCTCTTTGTTCCCCTTCTCTTCCTCCTCCTCCTCCTCCTCCTCCTCCTCTGAGTTAAGTACCAGCAGCAGCAGTAGCCACAAGTCACTGGTGCCCTACAACCACTGCAAGCAGGCAACTTTATATATTGTTGGCTTTGACAATGATCATTATGCAGAAAACATCTTACACTTTATTCAGCAGAAGCTTGATGAGTGGCTGACACCACACTCACTAACACCAGGTATTACAGTGTCAGATAATGCATAGAACTTTGTAAAGGTGTTGAGAATGGGGATTATATACATGTTCCATGTTTTGCTCTCTGTATAAATCTGGTAGTTCAGGGATTCCTAGATGAGGAAGGCACCATGTTCAGGGATTCCTAGATGAAGAAGGCACCACTATGCAGATCTGTGTAGGTCTAACTCAAAATGTTTATGGCCATTTTAGTCATTCTGTAAAGACGTGGAAGCTATTACAAAATATTCAGCAGCGGAACCACCTTCCCCTCTATCCTGTGAAACAGGATGTGGCAATAAGATCGAGTTCCATCTATTATATGATGGAGCAGCTCCTAGATTAACAGAAAGCTATCCACCAGTATGCTATAGAGCACACTATTGGCAAGAGAGTTATAAACATCAGCCGAAACCAGTGGTGCCTGGAGACCCCTTGCACTATGCTGAAGCCCTCTAAGGAGGCCACAGGGGTGATAAGTGTAACCCCTAGGTGGCGCTATCCCAAGGTCTACTACCCATGCCTACTTGGCTAGTTGCAGGTTAAGGGGGCCTAGGTTCTGATACGGGTGCCTCCACCCGGAGGTCAGGGTTGGTAGTGGTCAAGCTGACCAGGGAGCAGCCCTCTGGGACACTGTAACCCCCTTTTCTCCTTCTAGTGGCCTGAACAGTACACAATAATCACTTTCACAATAACCCTTATTCACCAGGCAATTACCCACACTGTTTACACTTACCACCAGGGCTGGTTCCTCTAGCTTGACCCTGGGGACCTCCTGTAAAACAAGGTTAAGCACAGCAAATAACAACAGTACAATACTCTTGGCACAAACTTGGACCACAGTCAGCATAAATGCAAAGAAAGTTAAATCTGATTTATTCAGGGGACTTGAACAAGGGAGGGGCATAATCAGGTTGATTTGTTTAAAAGCTGTATTAATCAGACAGTTATGAATGCAGTTCAGAGTCCCTACACAGTCACAAACTCTGGGTACCCAGGTAGGAAAACGGTGGGCTAGCCAGAAACGTTGCAGCTGGTTAGGGCCCTGTAATGGAAGAAAGCAACATGCACAACATACACTGTAATCTGGAGCCGGGGGGCTCAGTTCGTGAAAGAAAAGGCAACCAGGCAATCAGATGACAACACTTTAAGATTTAGCTGTTGCTGCAGGGAGCTACCCTGATATTTACTCACGATAATCACTTTCACAATGTCAGAGTTGAGTTAGCAAGTGATTTTTGTTTTCTCAGCCAGAAGCCAGAAGGGGAAGGAAACAGATTCATTTCAGTGCTTTACAGTAATTGTACATTGCTATTTTTGTTTTAAACTTAGATTGTGGGCTTTTAGTGACACTGTAATTTCTTTGCTGTCTTTACTTTGTATTGTTTTTGGGCTGTTGAAAATTTAAAACCTAGTTTAGAGTGCTTGTAGGGGTGGTGTATTTCTCTGCTGTCTTTAATTGCTGCAAATTTTCGCACCCCTTCCCTCCACTGCCCCCAACTCTTAATTATATGCCCTGTTAAATCTGATTGACAGGAGCTAAGCACAGGAGATAGTAGGAGTTGTGGAGTAGGAGGGGCATAAGGGGGAAGAAGCCTGCCCTCAGCACAACAAGTGTTTTGACTCATTATGTTGCTTGTACGCATGTGCAAGAAACATAGTGCCATCATCCGAGTTTTCGGAGGTGTGGTATCCGTCTTCCAATTCAGTCAGTGTGTTTGCAGGCACAGCCCCAGTTCCCCAATCACTGCTGCAGCTGTCTATGACAGCAGTTGAAAATGCAGTGGCATACAGTTGAAAGGGAGAGCTCCGCTTCAGTGAGCAGAGCTCCCCCCCACACACACACACACACACTCGCAAGCATGCATATTGCATGCTGATGCGCTCCCCCCCACGCACACACTGTATGGCCGATGGGTGTGCTCAATCCCCTGTAGGCTCCAGCCTCCCCCCACAAAAGCTGTTATGGCCGATGGGGGTGCCCAATCCCCCGTCGGCTCCAGCCCAAAACAGCCTTTCCTGCTGCAGCAGGGAGCCCACCCAGCATGAGCGTCCGCATCTTCTTAAAAAAAAAAAAAAAACCCTGTAAAGAAAACGTTTCCTCGCAGTCTCCCGCACCCCACACAACCTGCACCCACCCACTGTGCACCCTGCCTCCCCACACCCCTCACCCCATACTTACCTCTGGAGCTTGGCGCGATGATCATTGGTGGACGCGAACCGTCTGCAGTCTTCAAAGCCGACCGCGAACTGAGGAAATGCCGGTAAGCTGTATAATGGAATAAATAGGGTTTTTTCAACTTTGATGCATATCTCAGGCATTTTTGGGAATTTTGGGCCCAAATTTTCAACATGGGGTTTTTGGGACCCCTCCTTATGAATTCTTGCACTGTCATGGCGTTAATCAGGCCCGAAGGGTGATTTCGCAGTCACTGTGCGAAATTACCTTTCGGGACCCATTAACAAAACGACACTGCAGTGTTCATAAGGTGGACTCTCAAAAAAGCCTATGTTGAAAATTTGGTGAAAAAATTCCTAAAAATGACTGTTTTACGAGCGTGTGTAGCGCAGTTCCTACGCAGGCTTGTCAGTTCGCGAATTTTCAATTTTTGCACTCCAACGACTTCCAAATACCTAAACAGCACATACAAGCAAGCAACATTCGGCATTGACAAATACTTGTTTTTTATTTATTTTATTTTTTTTTTTTTAAAGTATCTGAGGATCAGTGGCAGGATTTTTAGGACAATAAATCAATAAAAAGAAAACTAGGAGAGCTTCAGTAACAGACAAGTACTGGAACAGTATTATAAGTGCAGTATAATGTGGGGAGTGGTGCAATGCAGTGGCTGCAGGGCAGCCATATTCAGGCAGACCTTCTGGACGTTGATGTGTTGCCCTGTCTGCATGCATCTCTCTGGACTGTGGGATGAGGTAGCCAGACTCAGAGCGGCAGTAAACTGGGTCAGGAGTACCATCACCCCTATCCAGAGACCACCCAGTCCAATGCCGCTGCCTCAAAGGATGCCAAGAACGAGGAGCACTTGGAAGACAGTGGGCTCAGGGAGGGTTATAGCGGTCAGGCAGAGGCACATCCCAGATCCTATTCCACTCAAGAACTCATATGCCACACTGGCAAATGGGGACAACCAAATAGAGGTACCCAGAGAAGTGGAAGGAAAGGATTTGGAGGTTAGCCAAGTAGGTAACCTCAGTGGGGAAAGCAGTGGACCCCAGAAGAGGAGGAAGTGAATCCTGGTGGGGGGCGCCATCATAAGAGGGATTCAACCAGGAACACAGGAGGGGGAGGACAGGGAGGTGAGGTGCCTACCAGGTGCCATGGCATGGAGGGATGGAAGGAAGATTGTGGGGATCGCTGGGAAGGCAAGACAGGAGAGTGAGTTGGATGTCATTATCCACCTAGGTACTAATGACCTGGCAAATGGGGAGCCAAAGGAAGTTCAGGAAGAGTTTAGGAAATTGGGGAGGGGTCTCAAGCAAGTAGCTACTTCTGTCACCTTCTCAGAAGTACTACTTGTGAGAGGCATGGGAGAGTATAGAGGTGCATGCACCAGGAACTTTAACTCATGGTTAAAGAACTGGTGCTGTGAGGAAGGGTTTGGATTCATTGGTGACTGGGGACCCACCTGGAGGAATGGAGGCTTGTTCAAGGCTGACGGCCTACATCCATCCTAGAGGAATCAAGCACTCAATGATAAGTTTAAATCTTCATTGACAAGCATTTAAACTAGCTAAGGGTGCAGGCCAGCAAGGAGGTAGCTAATTGCCCACCCCACAGCTAGCAGTGGAACCAGTGAACCAGAGGAGTGGATATCTCTACAAAGCCATGTGCAAAAGAGGGATATAAGTGCCCAAGAGGTGGATAGGCAGAAAAGGGGCAAAATTTAACAGAAGGGCAGACAGCAAGGAGAACCAGGGATAAAGAACAACCAGGGAAGGGGCTGGAGTAGAACAGCTAAACAGTCTAGGGAGGTCAAATCATGGAAAGCCATGTGTGCAAATGCCAGGAGCCTTAGCAACAAGATGGAGGATCTGGAGGCTGTCATGGTGCAGTCAGACCTGGACATTGTGGCCATCCCAGAAACCTGGTGTAATGATAACCATGACTGGGAGATGGCCATACCCAGCTACAACATATTCAGAAGAGCTAGGGCAGGTAGGAAGGGAGGAGGAGTGGCACTGTATATGAAAAATGACATAAGGGCCACAGAGATCCAGGAGGAACAAAATGGGAGAGAGATACTGTGGGTTAAGCTGGAAAGGAAAATGGGGCCAGCCATCCGCACAGGTGTAGTCTACAGACCACCAACCCAGGAGGAAGAAATAGATAGGGAGCTGATGCTAGCCATCCAAAGGATGGCAGACATCAGTGAGGTAGTGCTGGTTGGAGACCTCAATATTCCAGACGTGGACTGGGGCATCCCAGCAGCAGCATTAACTAAGAGCAGATTTATCCTGAACTCCCTTCAGGGTGCCTTCCTCAAGCAACTGGTCATGGAACCAACTCGGCAGAAGGCAATACTGGACCTTGTGCTCACAAACTGGGACAGTGTGATGGGGGTAACAGTGGGGGAGCACATGGGGAACAGTGACCACCAGTCATTGTGGTTTGAAATCACAGAAGGAGCAGAACCAAATGGGGAGATGCTTGAAAGAGGCATTAAGGGGAATGGGGTAGGAATCAGGGGTTGAGGAACAGTGGGCAGTATTTAAAATGGGGATTACAAGAACAACAGAATTATGCATTAAGCAGGTTGGCAAGGGAAAAGGAAGAGGAGGCCATTATGGTTCTCAAGGAGGTAGTGAGAAAGTG
Source organism: Neoceratodus forsteri (assembly GCA_016271365.2). Classification (NCBI taxonomy): domain Eukaryota; kingdom Metazoa; phylum Chordata; order Ceratodontiformes; family Ceratodontidae; genus Neoceratodus; species Neoceratodus forsteri. The sequence goes on along the minus strand of CM057452.1, from coordinate 866,111,601 downwards.
AAAGCCAAAAAGATTGCATTCAGGCAATACAAAAATACACAGGCAGAAGGAAGGAGTAGGGAGAAATAGGGAGGCAGGGAGGTCAGTAAGGAAGCCAAATCTCAGACAGAAGAGCACATTGCAAAATCAGTGGGCAGAGGGACAAAACCTTTACAGGTATATAAGTGAAAAAAAGAAAGGCAAAGGAGGGATAGTGAGACTGAAGGGGGAGGATGGGGGCCGCATGGAGGATGACAACAGTAAAGCTGACATATTGAACAGGTATTTCTGCTCAGTCTTTACTGAGGAAGAGGAAGGTAATGGGTCTGAAGAGAGTACAATGGGTGGGAATGGTGCAGAAATGGACACAAGTCCCTTTACATGAGAAAGGGTCCTGAAGGAACTGGAAGTAGTAAGAGTTGATAAAGTAATGGGGCCAGATGGGGTGCACCCCAGGGTCCTTGAAAAACTAAGAGAGGTGGTGGCTGAACCTCTGGCAATCCTGTTAAGCTGATCACTGGAAACAGGAGAGGTACCCAAAGACTGGAGGACAGCAGATGTAGTCCTCTTATACAAAAGTGGGAACAAAGAGGAAGCGGGGAACTATAGACCAATCAGACTCACCTCAGTAGTGGGGAAGATCATGGAAGCACTACTGAAGGAGAAATTGGTGGAACATCTGGTTGCCAATGGACTACAGGACCCAAGGCAGCATGGTTTCACAAGGGGGAGGTCATGTCAGACAAACCTCGTTGAAGTTTTTGACTGGGTGACTAGGGAGGTGGATCAGGGGAGGACAGTGGACATGGCCTATCTGGACTTCAGCAAGGCCTTTGCCCCTGTGCCACATAGAAGACTTTACACAAACTGGGGAATATGGGTGTGGGCAGGACAGTAGTGCAGTGGGTAGGTAACTGGCTGGGCAGCAGGACACAGAGGGTGGTGGTAAATGGCAGTCACTTCACAGAGGGAAGAGTGACTAGTGGGGTACCACAGGGATCAGTGCTGAGACCGGTCCTATTCAACATCTTCATCAGTGACATTGGGCAGGACCTAGAAGGCAGAATTTCCCTGTTCGCTGATGACGCAAAGCTCTGTAACAGAGTAGACACACCAGAGGGTGTAGACAGAATGAGAAGGGACCTGCAGAAACTTGAAGAATGGTCAGGGGTTTGGCAGTTGAAATTCAATGCAAAGAAGTGCAAGATAATGTATACGGGGCATAAAACCCCTGGCACAATATATCAGTTGGGGCTGAGGATATAGCATGCACCAAGCAGGAACAGAATCTTGGGGTTATCATCTCTGATGACCTCAAGGTAAGGAAACAGTGTGACAAGGCAGTAGGTAAAGCAAATAGGATGCTGGGATGCATAGGCAGGGGCATCACCAGCAGGAAAAGGGAGGTCATAATTCCGCTATGCAAGACACTAGTGAGGCCCCACCTGGAGTACAGTGTACAGTTCTGGAGACCTTACTTACGTAAGAACACAGACAGGGTAGAGAAGGTTCAGAGGAGGGCAACAAAGATGGTACATGGATTGCATCACAAGTCCTATGAGGATAGGTTGAAGGAATTGAATATGTACTCCCTGGAGGAGAGGAGGGAGAGAGGTGATATGATAGAGACATATAAGTATCTTACAGGGAGGAACAGGGTGCAGGAATACACTATTTTTAAGCGAAAAAGATGTTCCAGGACTAGAGAGCATGGGATGAAGTTGAAGGGAGGACAATTCAGAGGAAACATGAGGAAGAATTTCTTCACAGAACGGGTGGTGAACAAGTGGAACACCCTGCCAGAGGAAGTGGTGGGGGCTGAAACAATCACAGGATTTAAGAATGCATGGGATAGACATAAAGGAATTCTGGAGGTCAGGGTTAAGGGGCAACAGATGTGTAAGAAAACAAAGTAAACTTACAAGCTCAAATGGGCAGACTGGGTGGGCCGTAGGCCCTTATCTGCCGACACTGTCTATGTATCTATGTATCTATGTGCCCAATACTGGACACAGGCAGGATGAAATCAAGACTGCAGGCTGTTGAGCTGGAGTGCCCGGAGAATTAGGGCCCACACGAATCACTGAAGCATCATTCCTGTTCAAGGCGTTGAGCAGGGGACTGATCCGTAGGCCGTTCTCTCATCGATGACTTTCTCTGCATAGCAGGTATTCTGGCTGGGCCAGTGTAGCAGGGCCCAGGCAAATGGAAATGGATACGGATTCAGTCCATGGAGCTGGATTCAGCCTCCAGCAAGCAAAACACAGTTCAGACACACAGTGGGGAACCAAATCATGACCCACTATAAGCACACAGCACATTCACATCTAAGGAAATTCCACTGTACCAGGCAAATGGCTTTCCGGTCGCAATCACAGAGTCTCTGCACAATCTGGGAGTTCAGAGGTAGCTGGAAGTCCTGACAGGCTGATTGCATTCAGCAAATCTTCGGTCTTCCTCAGGTTACAGCCTGGTCACAATTTAGTGGCTTAATTCTCTCTCCAAGTTCGGATTCAGTCCAGAAAAAAAAAACACAAGTTCCCTCTCAGGAACAGCAGGCAGTCATGCTGGCCAAACTCAGGCCTTTCCACGGTTCTCCCGCGTGAATCCACTATGGATTGCTGCTCAAACTATCTCAAGCTGTTACTTCTTCACTTCCCAACTCAGATCTAACTGAAACTGCAAGCAGTGTGGGACTTTCCCCAAGACCCAAAAGGTTTGGTTGGCTGGTCTGTCTGTCAGTCACAACAAGGACTCCCCCTCCAGGTTATTTTAGGTGCCAAAAGCCCAAAACTACAATTCCTACAAGTTTTGGCCCCACCAAGCCCCTGTAGGCAGGCTCAATTTTAGAGTCCCAAATGTACTGATTGGCCTATTCTGCAGTCCAGGTCCAAGATGATGGAAACAATCAGAACTGCCCATGCTGCAAAGAAGGCAGGTTAGAACAAACTGCAGTATTATTTCTGCTCTAACAAATGATCCAGGCAGCTCTTAAAGAGACAGTACACAGAGGCCATACAGGCACTCTCTGGCAATCACATTTAAACTGCTAAAATGCAGGACACTAGCCAGTGAGCATTTAGGCAAACTCAAGGAAGGCTTTTCAGGAACCCCCATTTGTAGGGTGGTTACATAAGTGCTGATGCAGCTGGTCTAAGCCAGGTACTCCCACTCATTGCCCTCATTAATATGCGACTTCTTCATATGAAAACTCAATATGAGGAAAAGGAGGATACCAGTGCTATCAACCTCATAACAAGGATACAATCTCTTTTCTGGAATGACACACGCATGTCATAAATGTGTACAGATTACCACTACATCCTGGCCACTCTCTTGGATCCTTGGTTCAAAGAAACATTTGAGACATTCTTTGATGCACATGTAACCCCCCAGGTGGCACTATCCCAAGGGCTACTACCCCTGCCTGCTTGGCTACTGACAGGTTGAGGGGCCTAGGTTCTATGACGGGTGCCTCCACCCAGAGGTCAGGGTTGATAGTGGTTAAACTAGCTCGGGCACAGCCCTCTGGGACACTGTGACCCCCCTTTGTTCCCACTAGTGGCCCACACAGTTCACGGGAGTTACCTTCCCAATACCCCTCATCTGAACACTGTTTACACATATGGATACCACTTACCCTCGAGACGGATTCTGCAGCATGTCTCTGAGGACCTCCTTGTAAAACAAAGGTTAAGCAACATACACAAACACAGATTGCAATGCTGGTTCTATATGTACTGACACCTCAGACAGTAAAAGTTCAACAATAACAAATCTGGTTTATTCAGGGAACTAGAACATGGGAGGGGGAAATCAGGTTGATTGATAATATTCAAATCACAGTACTGTACAGGCATAAAAGGGTCCAAAACTTCACACTCTGGGTACCCAGGATGGTAGGGGGCTAGCCAGGTCCGTTGCCCAGGGTTGGCCGGCTGGTGCAGCTGGATGAGGCCCTGTAGGAAGAAAATACATGCACAAACAAATTGTAATCTGGAGCTGGATGGCTCAGTCCACAAACAGAAAAACACAAAACAATCAGTTGACACACTTTGATTAAATGAAGGTGAGGGGAGGTACCCCTATTTGTACTCACAAACCCCAAACCGAGAGCTAGGTTGAGGAGGTGGTTCTGGATGGCCAGGATGAGCAGGGCATGGAGATGAGACCCTTGTGTCACGGCCTAACTGATTTGGCTAGTGGACAGATTCAGTCCGATTAGCTTTGAGTCCAGCTTCCAGCTTTAGCTCACAACTCACAGAACAAGAGAAAAAGGAATCGTGATCCCCTACAAGTACTAGATGCATTAATATATAAAGGAAATTACTATACCAGGCAGCTGCTTCTCGACCCCAATCGCAAATACTACAAAACCCGAGAACACACGCAGCAACAGAGTCCCCAACAGGCCGATCGCACTTCTGCAAATCTTCGGTCTTCCATGGGCAAGCCTGGTTCTGCACACTTCCTCCTTCTCTTTCAACAACTCAGATTCAGTCCGAATGAGCACTCGCTAATGGCTACAGGCCGGCTTCAGGACCTTACACGCACTTCCCGTGCGAACTGCACGCCGCAGCAGAACAGAGCTCCTACTCCCTTCACAGTCAACTCGCATCTGGCCCTCCAGGAACAGTTATGGGCATTTCCCTTAGGCTCCACACAGGTTTGGTTGGTAGATTCAACTGTCAATCACTGCAAGGCTCCCTCTGTTGGTGCAAAAAGGCGCCAGGGTCCAAACTACAGCTACCAGAAGCATCTGCCATACATTCCCCCTTTAAGCAGGCTCCAGGTGAGAGTCCAAGTTCTGGTTGGCTCAGGCAGTCTCCATTTTAGGGCTCCCTAACCTAATTGGCCCAGATTAGCAGTTCAGGTCCAAAATGAAGGGGCAACACACACAGAGTCCCAGCTGCAATAAAGGCAGGTTAGACAAACTGCAATTTTACAAACTCTCTAAATGATTTCAGGAAAACAGTTACATCTTTCAGATGGGCTCCCTCTGTGCTCTTAGCGACTCTAGAAACGGAGCGATCAGACGGCAGCTCAGGGCAGGATTCGAGCATTAACTGCACAGTCCCCCCATTCAAGCTAATTTAGCCTGCGAGCAGGCAGCTCTTAAAGAGACAGTACCAGAGACTCTAAAAGCACTCACAGATAAACAGCTTAAATGCCTAACACTATTCAGGCTGGGAGCACTTAGCCAGCTCCTGGAAGACTTTTGGGAACCCTCATTTGCAGGGGGGGTTACACACAAGAATGTGGTAAAGATCAGCAGTCATACAAAGCCTTGCTTATATGTGTGGTCTCTATACATATGGCACAAAACAAGAACATAAACATGAATAGAGCAGAACAACACTCATCATCATCATCATTCCTTGTTGCAATCACATTGACAGGCCAGGTGGAGAAGGGAGAAGAGAGAAGATCCTAATGTGTTTCCATTACTACTAAACATCACAGAAGTGCTACTAGTGCTGATGCTGCTGCACTCCACAGAAAGACAGCAATTAATGACAAACCACTATGAGAACAACTGTCTGACTATGGCTTGATGGGAAAGCACAGCAAATCAATTTCTGACACATGGATGCCTGAGATGCCAGCAAACAAAATGGTGCAGGATTAGCTGGAGGAGAACATGCCTCTAGCAGAAACAGATGAACCTCTATTGTACTGGTACCAACCAAAACAAGATAATTTAGCCCTGCTTTGACACAGATAGCTGTTGAACACCTCAGTTGCCTACCCGCAAGTATATACTCGGGAAGAATTTTCAGTGCTACAGGCAATATTGTCACCGACAGGAGAACATGCATTTTGATCCAAAATGTAGAGATGTTCACTTAACAAAAAAACATGAAACTGCCCCTTTTTCCAAAGTACTTTTTCCCACAGTTTATGAATGATGACTCTCCTACACTTCCTGCTGGGCTAACAGAAGAGGATGATGAGGTGAATGGGGAGGGCTTCTGTGTCCGTTAGTCTTTTTGTTTTGTTTTTTTGAAACAGTAGCCTACAGTAGACACACACAGTGGGATGCTGCACTGTTGTCTTCACTCAGTCTTTAGATTAGTGTTTGGTCAATGTTTGCCAGGCGGACCCACACAGGCCGAATAAATAATTTTTGGGGTAACATTGCCCAAGAAAGTATTGTGTTTAACACTTAGCCATGGCATAACCGGAAGCCTTGTCCGTGTGTGGCACTGTCCCAATGGGCACACCATTTTTGGAACTAGTAGCCCACACTGTGAGATGCTATACTGATATACTGGACATACATAGGCCTTACAATTACAACCATTTTATTTGAGCATTATTATTACTTAGCCACATACTTGTATTACTAGTTAAGTATTGTTCACGATTGGCAGTAACTGAACAAATGCAATTTTTGGAAACAGTACTCTGTGATGTGGCCCACTGCATTATCCTGCTGTCTGAGTGCTTCATCAGCCTGCTACATTAGAATATTCATTTTGTCCCATTCCCTAATACCTTTTAATGGTCAATCAGCACAAACTAGTTCTCTCTCTCTCTCTCTCTCTCTCTCTCTCTCTCTCTCTCTCTCTCTCTCTCTCTCTCTCTCTCTCCCACTCTCTCTCTCTCTCTCTCTCTCTCTCCCTCCCTCTCTCTCTCTCTGTCTTCTCTCTCTCTCTCTCTCCTTCCCTCCCTCTGTCTCTCTCTCCCCCCACATCCTAGCATGGTTCATTTGGCTTGACTCCCCTAAGGGAACTCCCCGAGAATGGCCACTGTCACACCCCTTGGCACATGAAGCTCACTATACTATTCAGAAACTCTGTGCCTTGATGGATGGAAATGCTGCAGGAAACCCCCTCTAGAGTTTTCAACATTTTCTTACAGGAGTCCTGAATTTCAGCTTGTCGTCTCTACACTTCTCCGGAGAGCTTCCAAGGCTGTTTTCCTGTTTTTCTTTTGTCTTTGAAGTTCTGTTTTGTGGTGATCCTGACTTTCTACTCTCCATCCCTTAGCTTCTGTGTGTTGTATGGACAAAAAGTACAGGAGACCAGCTAAACTATCAGGCACAGCTCCAATACCAACTTGGCCTCTACCAGCTGTCATATCTGCATTCTGCTTTTCCTGTAACTCACAGATTCTCGGGTGTGTTGCCAAATTATCTCCCAGTCTGTTCTCCTTATCACTTTTCTTCCTTTTTTTTATTCTGTGTATGCCAATATGCCATAATGTGAGTGAATGTGCCATTGTGACAACTTTGAAAAAATGAAATATTTAGACACAATTTAGCTTTTATTTAATAATTGTTTTTGTAATTCTTGCCCTTACTTCTTTATTACAAAGGCCATTTGCACATAAACAGGGTTGCTGCCCTATCTATTCTGCCTGCTTGCCAACACCTACACCTGACATCACGGTCTGTTGCTGTTGGGATAATTGTGATGCCATAAATAGGGGATTGTGATGTTAGGTGTAGGCAAGTAGAAAGAGCAGATAAAGTGTAAGGGACAGTGATCCTCTTTCATACAGCTGTCATCAGCAAGGGAAATAAGTACAGACAATACAGTATATGAAATATAAACTGAATTGTGTCTAAATCTCACACTTCTTTTAAGCTATTCTAATAGCGTCAAGGTCTCTTTAAAACACAGCTTTACTACTTTCTGTTTGTCCAAACCAACTGAGCAAGGATGGCACCAGCTGAAATAAACAGTTCATTTACAGAGAAGATCTCAGCATCTAGGATAGCCAGCAAGAAGCTCCAGGTGACCAGTAGAGAATGCATTAAACAGAGAGGGCACACGTTTCCCATACCAAGTACAATTAAAGTTTGCCATGCTAATGCACTTCGTTTTAATCACATCATATACATTGCTATGTTATGCAGGGGCGCTACTGTTGGGTGACAAATATTGACTTTAACTGTAACAAAATAATGCATTCTTTCCTGATTCTGAAAACTCTTCTAATGTTGTCCATTTCCAATTTTTAAGTAAACTAATAATTTTCTGTTGGTATAGGTCCTTGTGATATAATTCCTTTTTACATCTTATTAGAATCTATCCTTTCAATATAATTAAAAATTACATAATTCAGTTTGGCAAATATCCTTCTTTTTCCATATTGTTGTGCTAATTAATATGAATGTACTGTCCCACCTTTTCTTCACAAATATACAGTTCCATCTCATTTGGAATATTGGTGCCAGTCTCTCCACAATTGTGCCAGCAGATGTCACTATTTGTTCATTGCTTTTTCCTCATTGTCTCTGGAGTATAAGATGCTCTATTCAATATTTTTACACCCAGTGCAGCGGTTCCATTTTTGTAATGGTAGTGTAAATAAAAGAAACATATATATATATATATATATATATATATATATATATACATGTACATACCTACATACATATATATATACACACACACACACAATTTTGTTTTTGGTTTTTTTTTGCTTGTCTGACACTTACGCTTGGAATATCATGATATTCTCCCTTTAGGTAGATGACAAAGCAAATATAGTGTATGCTTACTCCTTGTTGTGCATGGATCTCCATCCAAAGCAAAAAGTTGTTGTACCACAGTTCAAAGGTCATGCAATTCTGCTGTACATCTCAGTGGTGTAACAGCTTTTTAATTGGACTGAATGCGTGTGCCACCTGCTGTTTTATAAACATTTTCCCCACAACACAGAAAGCCCAATCTCTCACCTAAGACAAACTCATTTGCTGTTTTATCATTAAAACAAAAAGTCTACTCATCACCCTTGTGGGTTTTTCTGCAGCTGGGTTATGGGTTTTTCTTTAAATAATAAAAAAATGAAGCAAAAGAGTTACTGGGAAGAAAAATGAGCAGCATTTCTTTTGCAAACCATGTACTGCACATACAAAATACTATAACACATGGGCAACCATGCACAACTTTGTTGTGTTTCCATCTCAGGGTTCTGATGCCAGGTTGCATCCAGGGTTCTATCTCAAGGTTCATTCTCTAGGTCCCTATGATGTTATCAGAACCTTTTGATGGAAACCTTATTTCCTATATTCTATAGGTCACTCAGAATAGAAGATTTGCATGATTTCATTCCGGATTAAACTGCCCTCAGAAAGTTCTCTTTATTGAACTTTAACTGTACCGGCCTTGAGACAGCAGCACCTCCAACTGTTCTGCAACACAAACCCATGGCATCGTCTAAATCAAATATAGCATGAGCCCAATAAAAATATGGCTGCTATTTTATTTGTGACCTGTGACCCTATAATTTGTGGCATGGATGTAGGAATGCATATGCCAAGGAAGCCTACAGACAGGATATGCCTATTTGAAAGCACTAAACAGAGCTGGAAAAACACGGCATGCAGAATGCAAATATAATAGCTTCAGATATGTTAACAGCACATACTGCAAATAATGAAAACGCCAGCAGTAGCTTATTTAAATCACATATTGTTTATGTTCCCTTTAAACAGCCCCTGATACCAGTTAGATAACTTTGAAAAATGTCACAAACACAAATCAGTTTATCATTCAAATATTTTTGAAATCTTTTTTGTATGGACTTTATCCTCCTGCCCCTTGCCATCAGCCCCATTCTGCTGGCAACACCCAATCCATTCTTTCCACTCCAGAATTTACCCCATGTACTTCTTACCTCTTTGTATGAATGGGTGCCATGATAGTGGTGGTGCAGCGCCTTCAGGGTCACAGCATCATCCTGCAGACAGGGGTTCTTTTCCACCTCTTACTTCCCTTGAGTCAGAGCCGAAGGCGTGCGATGGAACACATGTAGGCAGTGAAGATGGTGCACCCTTTCCATGTCCACCTCCAACTTTCAGTTGCAGTGATCATTGCTGTGCCACCTAGCCTCCACTAGGTGGTATCCAAGCAGCAGTACACACTGTCCCCCACCCCAAAGAAGAAGATCCCTCAATGGACGCAACTCTTCCTCCCCCCCACCAGCCCCCTGAGTGACCGTGGTCCATTCCTGAAACTGGGTCCCCAGTATGGTGCGAGTTGAGATGTTCAGTGCCTCAGTCCGCCATGCCACTGGCCCAGCTACATGTTTACTACGCTCAGACTTCCTTAGACAATATTGTTTGTGGCCTTGAGGGGCTAAACCTACAACCCACTATTTTAGAGTTCTGTGCTTTTACTCTCTGTACCATTCAGCCAGAACTATATTTTTGCAATCCTTTCCCCTTTTTCTTTATTACTGAGGGAAGTGACATAAAAACAAGATTACTGCCCCTTGCGCTTTATTAGCTTCGGCTGCTTGTCTACACATGGCATCATGATTCCTGTTTATGACATCATAATTATCTCCACAGAAACAGATCGAGGTGTCATAAGCAAAAATATGACTGCAATAGACAAGCAGACAGAGCAAACAGAGCAGAGATCATGTTTCCATGCAAATGTCCTTAGTAATAAACAAATAAAGGCAACAAATACAACAAAATGGTGAAATATAGGCTAAACTCTGTCTAGACAATATGCTTTTCAAAATTGTCCCAACATCACAAGCTTTTAAAAGCCCTGTTACACTGAAAGCAGACATCCGTCATTGACAAATGCTTGTTATTTATAATCTTCACCCCGACGTTTCACACTTTAAGGGATTCCTCAGGAGACTTATGTCTAAATAAAAATGCACTTTTACCAAACTGTCAACAAGGACTGCTACAAAAGCTGATGAACAATACCAACTAAACAATATTCAATGCATTGCATACATACCTTGTAATCAGTACGTGGCACTGTGGCTGTTATGCATACATTTTTACTCTTATTATTGTTCCTTTAATTTTAATTAATTTTCTTAGAGACAAGCACGTATTTCATTTTACACCTGCATTTGGCTCTAAGAAATTCATTAAAATTGAAGGAGAAATAATTGAACAGTACCATATGCTATTGACAAACTATGTATAAAATGCATTGATTATTGTTTTGCTGGTATCTTTTACCAGCTTTTTTAATGGCCCTATTTAACAATATGGTAATAATGTACTTTTATTTTTATTTTCATTTAGACTTAAGCCTCCTGAAGAAATGTCAGGGGCCAAGGTTATAAATAAAAAAGGCTATAACTACAGCTTAGCAGCATTGTTTCCATTTTGCAACTTTTAAAAGAAAAAGTGGTGAGCTGCCCCCCCACCACCACCACCACCACCACCACACACCACCACCACTCTTCCACTATACTGCCCGCCACAGTTTGCCTGAATGTCAGAAGTTTGGGAAACACAATGGAGAGCCAGGCTGCAATGCTGGAGGCCCAGCTACTGTAGACTTAGCCGCCATAAATGAAACTGGGGCACCTAAGAATAATGGCTGGGATTGTGTTGTCCCAGGCTACTTGGCCCATAGGAAGAACAGGCAGAAGGGAAATGGAGATGAGATGGCCCTGTATATTAAAGTGGGCATATAGGCATTGTGAACATGCCAATGAGAGATGAGGCAGACAGAGAGTCAATCTGAGTGCAGCTGACATAAAGGGGGGTAGGAAAAAAAGACAGGTGTAGTCTATACACTACTAGGTCAATGGAAGGACAAGAACATAGCACTGGTGCATGACATTATGAAACTGTCAATAAGGGGGAGGTAGTATAATGGTAGACGTGAATCCCTGAATTTACTAGACATGGATGGGCAATCCTGGCAGCCAAGAGTACCAGAACCCAAACACTTGTAGAGGTACTACAGGATTGCTTCCTTGTACAGTGGGTCAAGGAACCTACCAGGATGGGGGCCATCCTGGATTTGGTACTCTCTAATGTGGATTTTTCCTCATTGAGAGGGAAATATTTAATAAAATACTGCAGTTCATCTACCAACTGTTTAAGAATACTGGTTCAGGATCAGAATGCATCATTCCAGTCATCCAGGAGTACTAGATGATGGAATGCTGACACGAAGAATTCATGCTTCATGGTGATCAGACTGTACATGCTAGTGTAACAGAGATTAATGTAAGACTGTCAGAGTGATGACAGCCAATCAGAATGGAACATTTCTGAAACCCTTTTAGTAATGTGTTTCACCAAAGGAGTAGGGAAGAGTGTTAAAGCTAAAAGGGAAACATGCCAGAAGTACTGTACAAGGGAGAACAGAAGAAGAGCGGTGGGAGAGAATATTTATAAATGGTGAAGGAGACCAACAGAACTGTCAGGAAGTACTGTTGAAAGGATCAAGGACAGAGAGATAGCCTCCTTTCATTATGTTAAGAAAAAGAGAAAATGAAAGAGGGGAATTAGCCAGGCTGATGAGAGGGTGCAGATGAGGGGAGGATGACAAGAGAAAAAGCAGACATCCTGAGCAAATATTTTTGTTTAGTATTTACAGTAAAAGAAGACAGGCCACTCCTAGATTGTGGGAGCAGGGTCTGAGGAGTGCAGGGTAGTGAGCCAGGAGTAGGAATGGTATCAAAGGTCTCAAAGGAGTCAGGGTCCTGAGAGTGAATAGATTACTGGAATCAGATGGCATGCACCCTAGGGTAGTGAAAGAGGTGAGTCAGACACTGTCAGCACCACTGGCTGATGTATTGAACTGCTCCCTGGAAAGGGGGACATCCCAGAACTGAAGGGTTGCTAATGTGGTGTCACTCCCCAAAAGTGGGGACAGATATCATGTGAGACACTACAGGAAACTAAGCCTGACCTCACTAGTAGAACAACTGCTGGAAATCATCATAAAAGGAATGCCTGGGGGAGTTCCTGGAGGCTAACAGGCTACTGGACAAGAGGCATCATGTGTTTGTAGAAGGGAGATCATGCCAGACTTTATTAGGTTACTGAGGCAGTGGATGGGGGACAAGCAGTTGATGTGCTGTACTTGGACTTTAGCAAGGCCTTTGACTGCACTACAAAGATGGTTGCTTAAAAAAACTGGAGACCATGGGGGTGGAAACAAACTAATCAGATGGCTAGATAACTAGTTGGGGGACCAGACACAATGGGGGATAGTTAATGGGGTATTATGGGGAGTCATAGGTTGGCAGTGGGGTGTCACAGGGATCCATCCTCAAGTTAGTGGTGTTCAACATCTTCATATGTTTTTTTTTGTTTTTTTTTTAGTTGTTTATCCAGGAGGAGCACACTAAGCTGAAAGCTTTTTTATAGGTGCAACCAGGGATCACAGGGAAGTTAAATGACTTGCTCAGGGTCACACAGTATGCAAGTGGAAGCTGTAGGATTCAAACCCAGGTCTGGTCTGCTGGATGTCACCAGATTTGCAGCTCAGAGCCTTAAACCACTGTGCTATACTGCATCTATATGTATTGATTGAGTGGTTGATCTGTAATTTTTGATTAAGGAAAGCACACTAAGCTGTGATAGCTCATTTCAAAGTGCATCCAAGGGGTGGTTACATGGGGCTGTTACATAGAAACATAGAAATGGAGAATTTTCCAGCAGATAAGGACCACTTGGCCCACCTAGTTGCCTATTTTCCCCTGCCTAAAGTATAGTATCACCGCAGGTCCTACTTCATCTCTGGCTCATTCCCTCCACCTTCCCTTTCTCTAAGATTCCCTTATGCCTATCTCATGTATTCCTGAACCACACCACTGTCTTCATCCCCCACCATCTCCACTGGAAAACTGTTCCAGGAACACACCACTCTTTGTGTAAAGAAGTACTTCCTCACATCTCTCCTGAATCTACCCCGTCCCGCATTACCCTATGTGCTAGTCACTGCAATTGCTTCTTTCTTGCCTTGTTTCTATGTGCAGCTTCTGAAATTATCTCCCCCCTCAATACTGTCTTGGCTGTATACCAAAACATTTGCAGAGATGACTCCCCTCCATCGTTTTCCCCTATCAGTCTCTGGTCTGTTATAGCAATATGTGATATAGCACATAGTACACTGAGAAAGGCCTCTGTCTTTGCTGATGACAGCAGGATCTGTGAAAGTGTGGACACAGAGGAGGACTAAGGGACACGAAAAGGCATCTATAAATCAGAAGTTGAGAATTTTCCACTAAGAGAGGGGAAAAACCTTGTTTCAAAGCTTTTAGCTTGAAACTTTGCTTGTTTGGACAACAGTAGCATTCCTCTGGTAAGAGGAGTTGAATTGCCTAGTAATGGGACAGGTGCACAAAGTCAGTGGTGCACTAGATAGAGCTCCTAGGATTCCTGGAGCAAGCTGGGATAGTGGAGGGTTGGTGAGCCCTCACTATGGAAATTCGAGCTTTGTGTGAACATTTCAAGAGCATATTCAGAGAGCATTGGCAAGGGCTGAGTACTAGTCTCTATTTTAGTATAAATGCATCATTATTTTATTGTTTTAAAGTGATTTAAATAATGAGGTTGCAGTGAGGGACAGGAAGTCATGCGACCTGTACTTCCTGTTATCTCACTACATAAGGAAGCACCCAAAGCGGGCGGGGTGAATGCATGGAGATGTGCATGGAGACACATGTGCCTGCGTGTATCTGCTGTGTCCAGTGGGGTCAACAGAGACATGGACCAATGGACTATACCCAATAAACCAAGTACATAGTTGATTTCATATAGTGATTGTATAGGGACCACTATGAACATTAATGAAGGCATAGTGACACTGAGTACAGGGGAGGTGGCAATGACATGTATCCTCTGTAATAACTTTAGTTTGGAAACAGATGTAGGGTTCAAAGGATTAAAATGCAACCAATGTAAGGAGAATGAAGAACTGAAAAACAAAATCAAGGAACTTGAAGACATTATAAAGGAATTACAAAACTAATACTTTACTTAATAACCAAACAAACAAGAAAACCACGACAACAGACAGTGCAGATATAGCTTCAAAGAAGAAAAACAATGAGGATACTTTAAAAAAAGCCAAGGGAGGAGGATAGTGGTGATGATAATGAGTGGAGTCCAATTAGCAATAAAAATAAGCACAACAAGGAGTGTAGAGCTCTGGAATTTAGCATCCAACTACACAATTCATTTTCACCCCTAGAGGGACTAGAAACAGGAAACAGTGCACCATTGGATGGAAATACTCCTGTCTTGAGTAACACTCCAGAAATAGTAAAACCAACACCAGTAACTGCCCCATTGTCAAACATCAGGACTAAAGAGAAAAACACCCAAATAATTGTCGCCCAAATACATACCAATAATACAGAGAAAAACCAAGGCAATGTCACCTTTGCAGGGCATTATTCCCCAATTACAACTATAAGTGAACCAAATATTAATGATCAACATGGACAGGGAGATGTCAGTAAAGTCCAGCTTGATACAGAGCATAACACTACATATAACGATGCAATGGATATGGAACAAACAGATGAAAGCATAAGCTCTGAGGAACATAGACAGGTGGTTATCTTGAGAGATTCCATCTTGAAGTACACGGACACGTATATTTGCAAACAGGACAAGCTGAATAGGACTTGTGCAAGTTACAGAGAGGCATGGATTAGAGATACTGAAAGAATGACACCAGATATATTAAAACACGCTGGAAAAAATACCCAGGTTATTACACATGCAGGAACTAACGGTGTCAATAAGTTTACAATTAAAGATATAAAAGAAAACTATATATCCCTAGTTGACACACTAGAAAAAAGGGGACGTGAAACCTGCATTTCTGAAATCTTGCCTCCCAAGAATAAATACAGCAAAACAAGAAAAAATCAAACAAATTAGTGAGTGGCTCGGGAAATGGTGTCTAAAAAAAGCTAACATGCATTACCCACTGGGAAAAATACATCTGTGACCAAAGCCTTTTCAGCTGGGTTGGACTTCATCTCAATAAAAAAGGATGTATGGTACTCTGGAAAAGCATTAACAGTATCATTAACAACCATTTAAACTAGATATGAGGGGCAAGTAGGATTTGACGTTAAGCCATCAATAAATAGACTGGACATAAAATCTTAATGGGAAATGCAAGAAGCCTTAATTGCATAAAAATTAGTG
This sequence comes from Neoceratodus forsteri, assembly GCA_016271365.2. NCBI lineage: Eukaryota > Metazoa > Chordata > Ceratodontiformes > Ceratodontidae > Neoceratodus > Neoceratodus forsteri. Next base: position 866,095,724 of record CM057452.1, on the reverse strand, counting down.
AACTGACCAGCATACTAGTTAACAAGCAAATAGATATAGCAGCCATACCAGAAACATGGTGGGATGAGGTTTCATCATGGTTTAATTCTATTCCTGGATACACTCTGTTCCTAAAAAAACAGGAACATGGAAAAAGGGGGCGGTGTATGTCTTCTATGTAAAAGATACCTTATTAGCATCAGAACTAGTCTTAGAAAGTAAACAGGGTACACATATAGAAGGAATATGCATTCAAGTGGAGTACCATACAGGGAAAAAATTAACGATCTGAAATTTCTATAGGTCACCATCCGCTGACCCTGATTATTACCAAGCATTAAGAGAAGTTATATCAGAACAGGCAAATAAATCTAATCTGGTTATAGTAGGGGATTTTAATCTCCTGGGTATTGACTGGCATGATCTAACAGCAAGCAATAACACTGATGCAATGTTTCTTGATCCCTTCATCACATCAGAGTTAGAACAGATGGTATTAGAGCCAACAAGGGAAAGTAACATTCGTTACATAATCCTAACAAATCTCCCATTGGAAATATCAGATATAGAGGTAACTAGCCCCATAGGTACGAGTGATCATAACACCATGAACTTCAATATCAATCTACATAAATCCAATACTAGTTATACTACATTTAAATATAATTATTACAAAGGGGACTATAATAAAATCAAAACTGCACTTATGGACTACAGTTGGGAAACATTATTCTCAGATCTAAAGACTGATGCGTGCTGGGGTTTATTTAAAATGATTATACAAGAACTGGAAAAATTAAATATTCCACAAAACAAGAAATACTAGCAGTAAAATACCCCTATGGTTAACAGATAAAATTAGTAAACAAATAAAAAGGAAGGAAAGGCCATTCAAGACTCTAAAAACTACTGGGTCAGAAGGGGATAAAAGAACCTACAAAACAGAACAAAAAAAAAAAGAATGTAATAAAAAGGAGAGAAGAAACATAGAATTCAAGTTATCAGTACACAAGGGTAACACTAAAGCCTTTACGCCTATATAAATGCCAACAGAAACAGTGATAATATGATTACCACAGTAACCAATAAGGGGGTTGAAATAAATAATAAAGTTGAGGTTGCCAACACATTTAATGAATATTTTGGATCAATATACACCATAAAAGATAAAACTAGACCGCTAATCGCCACTGAAGGAGAGTTCATAGAGATCCAACCTGAGGAGATCGAACAAGCTCTTCTAACTTTAAAAGATAAGTCTGCACCTGGTTCGGATAATTTGAACACAGCATTTATAAAGGAAACCATTAAACAGATTGCATATCCCCTGGCCATTGTTTTTAACAAATCTTACAAATATGGGGAGGTCCAGGAGACTGGTGACAAGCCACAGTCATTCCAATACCTAAACAAGCATTTGTCAGTGCCGAATGTTTGCATGCTGGTATTAGCTTTGGAAATGCAGGAGTTAGACAGATGTGGAGTAGGAATGGCAGTGAAGTTTTGAACTTCACGCCAACCCCACCTCCAACCTGCAGAGACAGACAGGCATTGGTATGCATTTGGGTTGTCACCCATAACATTCATGCCATTTCACCTCACCCTATCCTGCAGACACCGACAAGTGTTGAGGTGTGCCTTGGGGTGTTTGGCTTTACAGTCACCCCACTCCATAAGGACATACGCTGAAATGGGTGCAATATAGGAGAATGAGGTAAACTCTGGGGCCGAAGAGTCCAAGGCACACCTCGATGCCTGTCACTGGCTGCAGGGTGGGGGTGGGGTGGAACTGCATGAGCATTACAGTTGGCAATCCAAAGGCATACCCCTGATGCCTGTCAGTCTGTACAGGGTGGGACGTTATGGTTAGAAACCCTAATGCCTCGGGTGTTTGTTGGTATTTGCACTAAAAATTTTCAGCATGGCCTTTTTGTGACCCCCATGTCATGAAAGCATTTGGGACCTCTTCTCATGAACAGTGGCACTGTGAGTTTGTCAATGTCCCAAACTTTGAGTTCCCACAGCGACTGCCATTGTGCACCAGATGCAATGAAACACAGATTGGGCAGGATGTGAAGAATGACAGCTGCACCATTTCAGGAGGTGTGAAGAGATGGCAATGTTAAAATCGGTAGTTAAAATATTAAAATTACTAGAACTTCCGGAAGATGATGTGAAACTGTGTAACTTGCCGCGTAACACAGTCATTTAGTGGAATTATTTCACCAAATTTTCAACATAGATATTTTGTGACCCATGCTCATGAACACTGTCAGTATGATTTTCTTAATCTGTCCTCAACATTGATTTCCTACAGCAACTGTGCTATTCTGCGCCAGATGTTAAACACATATTATGGGAAGGATGTAAAAATGACAGCTGTACTGTTCATAAGGAGGTCTGAAAAAATGCCAGTGTTGGAAATCTGGAGTGAAAGTACTACAAATTTGCGAAGTTACAAGAGTGCATGGAAACTGCACAACGCATGCTTGTAACACAGTTATTTTATGGACGTTTGTCACCAAATTTTCAACATAGGCATTTTAGGACCTCTGCTCATGCACAGAGTCACTGTGATTTTACATATGAATATACATACAAACTTATGAATCTGCCAGCAGAACAGACCAGTTGGTCTATCTAAATCTACGTGAGTGTGCAGCTAGTACCCTAGATAGCAGCTGCCCCAGCCTCCTCCCCCTCAGTTCCTCCCCCGCTTGTCCCTGCCCCTGCCTCCTGACTCTTCCTTTTGCATTATCCCAGTCCTTCTTAAAGCTGTTGACTGTCCTACATGTTACCACTGCCTCTGGTAGCGCATTCCAACTAGACACCACCCTCTCAGTGAAGTAGTGCCTCCTCATTTTCCTCTTGAAATGTTCCCCTTCCAACCTAGTCCAGTGCCCTCCTCTCTCCCACCCTCAGTTTAAACACCCTTCAGTGCTAGGTTTATTTACCCCCTCAGGTATTTAAACGCTTGAATCATATCCCCATCCCTCCTCTCTCTCCAGTGTGTACATGTTCAGCTCATTCAGCCTAACTTCATATTCCTTTTCTTCCATCCCCTTTAACATTTTTATTGCCCTCCTTTTCACCCCCTCCAGTAACTTTATAGCTCTCCTCAGATATGGCCTCCAGTATTGCATACAGTACTCCAGGTGCAGTCTGACCAATGATCTGTAAAGAGATAGGATCACATCCTGTGTCTGGATGAGAACCCCGTTGCGATGCACCCCAGCGTTCTGTTTGCCTTTGCTGCTGCTCTCCTACACTGGGCTGAGTTGTTCAAGCTCCCAGTTACCAACACCTCTAGGTCCTTTTCCTCCTCTGTGATCCCCAACCTCACCCCCCAACCAATAGTCCCTCTTCTGGTTCTTAGGCCTGAAGTGCATCACCTTACACTTGTTTGCATTGAATCCTAGCTGCCATTCCACCGACCATGTCTGTAGTTTGGTTAGGTCCCCCTGCAGTTTTTCCCATCCGTCCTCTTTGTCCACCACTGCCCCCAGTTTGGTATCATCTGTGAAAAGACTAACCCTGCTCCTCACTCCATGTGCTATATCAGAGATAAAGAGCCCAAATAGCACTGGGTCCAGCACTGACCCCTGCAGCACCCCGCTTGTTACTGCTCTAGGTGCCGAAAGCTCCCTCACCACCACACTCCTCTGAACCCTCCCCTGTAACCAGGTCTCTATCCATTTAGTCAGCTTTTTTCCCACCCCCACTGCCGTCACCTTCCCCCCAGTCTCCCATGAGACACTGTATCAAAGGTCTTACTGAAGTCCAAGTACAGGACATGTACCGCATGGCCCCTGTCCAACTCCCTTGTCACACAGTCATAATACTCTATTAGGCTGGTTTGACAAGACCTCCCTGAGACAAAACTGTGTTGCTGCCCACCTTGGAGGCCATTACTCTCTAGGAATGCCACCAGCCTCTGCTTCAGTATTGCCTCCATAAGTTTACCCACTATGGACATGAGACTGACCGTCTAATAATTTCCTGGCTCCTCCCTTGGCCCACTGTTGTGTATGGGCACCACATGGGCCACCCTCCAGTCCTGGGGCACACACCCCATTTCCAGGGACGTGTTGAACAGATCTGCCAGTGGCTCAGCCAACAGCTCCGCCATCTCCCTCAGCACCCTGGGGTGGATGCCATTGGGACCTGGTGCCTTGTCCACCCTTACTGTCCTTAGCACCCTAGTCCCTGTGATCACTTTGTCCGTCACCTCCTCCCCCTTTCCCCACCCTCCCAGCCCATGCTGGTAGTGGACCATCCCTCTCCTTAGTGGAAATGGAGCAGAAGTACTCATTTAGAATTTCCACTTGCTCCTCCCCCTTTATCCACCCAATCCGCTCCCCGCTTTATCCTCACAATACGTTCCTTGCACTTCCTCTTTTCCCTGACATACCTTAGAAAGTCCTTTCCCCCCTCCCTTTATGCCCTGTGCTAACCTTAATTCCTTGGAGGCTTTAGCTTTTTTCACCTTCCTGGCCACCTCCCTTGACCAACTCCCGTAAGCCTCATCTTCTCCCTTCCTTGTTCTCCTGTACTTCCAGTATGCAGCCCTCAATGCCCTCAGCCCTTGCAGCACTTCCTTGTTCAGCCAGCATGGTTGCTTGGCTCTGCTCTTCTTACTCCTGGTCCTGGTGCGGGCTACTGTGGCCTCTGTTAGCCCAGTCTTTGTGACTCCCCACTTTTGTTCTGCATCTATCCCCGGCCTTATATCCTGGAGTCTCCTTCACAGTATTGCTCCCATCCTCCCAAAGTCCACCCTACTACAGTCCACCACCTTAGTGCCTGTGCCTCCTGTCTCCCTGCCCAGTGTGAGAACGAGCCACACTGTTTGGTGGTCACTACCCACTAGTGGGTCCTCCACCCTTACCTCCTTCCCCGCCTCCCCATTTGCCAGTGCTAGGTCCAGAGTGTTACCAAGCCTAGTAGGTCCACTTACCAATTGCATCAGAAGGCCATCCTGGAATGCATCAACAAACACCTGCTCCCTGGTACTGCTAGTGGTCGGGGTGCTCCAGTCAACCCCTGGTAGGTTAAAATCCCCCACTATCACCACACTCCCCTTCTACAGACCCACCTTATCTGCTCTGCCAACTCCCCATCCAGTTCACCGGATTGGGCTGGTGGTCTGTACACCACTCCGAGCCTCAGCTTTTGATCCCCTCCCTCACATACAGTGCAACCCCCCCCCTTCCAACCCCCCAGTCCCTGCTGTATATTCTGTATCCCAGGCTTGCCAAGTCCCAATCATGGTACTGTGTGGCCCAAGTCTCTGTCGCTGCAGCAATGTCCACCTTCCCCTCTGAAAGGCGTGCCTGAAGCTCTGGAATTTTGTTCCCCAGGCTTCTGGCATTGAGAGAGACCACCTTCCACCCGTACCCCTCTTTCCCCTCACTCTTCTCCTTGGCCTGTGTCCCTCCTCCCGGTAGTCCGCACCCTTTCTCCTCGTTATTCTTATCGGGTGGTGGTACCTTCTGTATTACACTCAGACCACTCTGCCCGCCCCTCCCAGGGTTACTATGCCTCTGCCTTTACCTATATCTAGGGGGGTGAGCTCATTAGGCTCCCCTGTCCGGACCTTTCTACCAACCTCAGTCTTTTAACCACCCCCCCCCACTAGTTTAAATCCACCTTAGTACAGATATACCCCTCTAATCCCGCCTTTAATACTCCCGTCCCCTCCCTGCTCAGGTGTAGCCTGTCTGCTGTGTACAAGCCACTATTCCCCCAGACCCTACCCCAGTTAGTCACTAACCCAGAATTTTTCGTGTGGCACCAATCCCTCAGCCACCCGTTGAAGTCCTCGATCCTACCCTTCCTCTTCGTGCTTGCACATGGTACCGGGGGTACCTCTGAGAATGCCACCAACTCCCCCACGCTCTCACAATGCCTGCCTAACTCCTAGAACCTCCCCCTCACTACATCCACAGTCTCCCCCGCAATGTCATTTGTACCCACATGCAACAGTAAATGAGGTTTCTTCCTCCCCATTTGAGCAGTGCCTGCCCCTCCTGCAGTCAACCCAGAGATAGCTTTATCCCAAATACCACTGTGCCTTTCCCCCCTTCTGCCCATCTCACCCCTTTCAATATAGAATCCCCAGAACAAGTACCCCTGTCCCTTACCCCTTCCTTCTAATGCTACTTCAACCACCCCAGTATTCATTCTTCCCTGCCCCTTACCCCCGCCAGCTGCACCCTCTGTGACTTCTGTATCTGCACCCCCTACTTCTGCCTCACCCCTTTTCTCTGTCTTATTCCTCCCATCCCCCTTGAACCCCTTCCCAGCCTGACTACTTCCTAATGGGCTTCCCATGTTGATCTCCCCTCCTCCCCTGCTAATTTCCAACCCCTCTCCTATCACCGTTCTTGTCAATTAAGAGCCCCCATTCCCTTAGACCCCAATAGTGATGCCCCTCCCATCTTTCTCCTTCCCATAGCCTTCTCTCCTTCAGTCACCCCCTCCTTCCTTACCAGCCCCCCTTCTACCCTTTAGTCCTCACTATCTCTTCCCCTACCTGCTGCCATCCCTCTTATGCCCCGCTTGTCCTCCCCCTTCAATATGTCCCTGCTCCCTCTCTCCCATACCAGAGGCATGAATCTATTCCTTGTTGATACCCTTCTACATCTCTTCCCTATTGGTTCCCACCTCCCACGTGTTCCCTCCTGCCCTCTCCGTAACCCACTGGTCCTCCTCACCCGCAGCCATCTGCTCTCCCTGGTACTCCTCATGGTCTCTTCCTCCCCATCAGGAGGCCCTCCTTCACATCAGGCACCCTCCCTTCCTCTCTTTTCTGCTAGTGTCTCTGATACTGGGGTCAGTTTCAGTCCCTAGTTGTTCTTCCCCATCCCCCTTGCCATCCCTATTCCTCCCCCAGCCAGGATGCCTAACATACTAATCTGCTCTGCCACTTAGACTCCTCCCTAACCTTCACAGTTCCCTCCTCAAACTAGCCAATTGTCTACAGAGCATACACCCCCATCCTCCAAACCCAGTCCAGGATCATGGCAGACCCATACCCTGTACACCCCAACACCCTTCCAAAGATGGCCTCCCTATTGACACGCTGCACCTGCCTCATTTTAGCCCCCATCCTATGTTACTGTCTCTTACTCCCAGTTGCTGTAGCCTACCACAACTGTTAGGGCTCTATTAACTCAAATACCTGTTTCCCCCTACACTAGTCCCCCTACTGCCCTCTTGCTGACCGGGTTAATTCAGTCTCAAATCTCATCCGTTAGATACTGTATTACTGTAGCAATCCTAAAGCCTCCTTGCCCATTTTTCACCCCTCAGCTACCATACTTTTTATTTTCAGTCCTCATAGTTTCACTTAGGCCAGTTAGAAATTGTATTGCACTCCAAGTATTATTAACTCAGTTAGAGAAATAAACAGAACAAATAAATATGTATTATTACAGCAATCCTAACAGTATAGCTCAGTACTTAGCTCAGTTAGAGAAATAAACAGTACAACTATATCTGTATTATTACAGCAATTGTAAAAGTATCCAATCATTGCTTTGTCTCCACCCCAGAGACTCTGCTGTAATATAGGACCACACAGGACCCTGGACAGGTGGGTGGGCAACTCTAAAGTCCCAGTAGAGCTCCATTGAGCTTGCTCACTTCCCCTTTCTCACTTGCTCATTCTGTTTCTCCCGGCACTGCAGGATGCCCTTTTGTATTGGGCTCCTGCCTGCAGTGGCTCTTTTTCTGCCCACAAAGAAATCAGCAGTATTCCCGACAGAGCTCTGTTGAGCTCGCTCACTCCCCCTCTCTCCCTCGCTCATTCTGTTTCTCCCGGCGCTGCAGGCTTCCCTTTTGTACTGGGCTCCTGCCTGCATTGGTGCCTTTTTCTGCCCACAAAGAAATCTGCAGCAGCCCTGACAGAGTTCCGCTGAGCTCACTCATTCTCCCTCTCTCACTTGCTCATTCTGTTTTTCCTGGTGCAGCAATCTGCCCTTTTGTACTGGGCTCCTGCCTGTGTTGGCGCCTTTTTCTGCCTACAAAGAAATTCGAAGCAGTCCCAACAGAGTTCCGTTGCGCTCGCTCACTCCCCTTCTCTCACTCGCTCGTTCTGTTTCTCCCAGTGCTGCAAGTTGCCCTTTTGTACTGGGCTCCTGCCTGCATTGGCACCTTTTTCTGCCCGCAAAGAAATCCACAGCAGTCCCAACAGAGCTCCACTGAGCTCGCTCACTCCCCCTCTCTCACTCACTCATTCTGTTTCTCATGGCACTGCAGACTGCCCTTTTGTACTGGGATCCTGCCTGCATTGGCACCTTTTTCTGCCCACAAAGAAATCCACAGCAGTCCTGACAGAGCTCCATTGTGCTCGCTCACTCCCCCTCTCTCACTCTCTTGTTGTTAATCTATCCCAAGCACTGATTTTCCACTGCAACTGCGCTATTCTGTGCCGGAAGTGCGAAAACACATTTCAGTCAGTATGTGAAAAATAACAGCTGTACTTTTCATAAGGAGGTGTGAAAAAATGGCAGTGTTGAAAATCTGCCATGAAAATATTGCAAATTTGCGAAGTTACAAGGGTGCATGGAAACTGCACAACACATGCTTGTAACGCAGTCATTTTATGGACTTTTGTCACCAAATTTTCAACATTTTAGGGCCTCTGCTCATGAACAGTGTCACTGTAATTTTCTTAATCTGTCCCTAAAACTGATTTCTCACAGCGACTGTGCTATTCTGCGCCGGAAGTGCGAAAACACATTTTGGCCAGGATGTGTAAGCTGACAGCTGTATAGTTCATAAGGAGGAGTGGAAAATGCCAATGTTGAAAATCTGGAGTGAAAATATTACAAATTAATGAAGTTATGAGCATGCATGGAAACTGCACAACGCACGCTCATAAAACAGTCATTTTTTGGATTTTTTTCACCAAATTTGCAACATAGGCTTTTTAGAGGCCACCTCATGAACAGTGGCACTGTTGTTTTGCTAATTGGTCTTGAAAGATGATTCCATGCAGTGACCATGAAATCACCTTTTGGGACTGAATAACGCCATGACAGTGACTGAATTCATGAGGAGGGGTCCCAGTAACCCCATGTTGAATATTTGGTGCCAAAATTCCCTAAAATGCCCGAGATATGCACCAAAGTTGAAAAACCCCTGTTTATGCCATTATACAGCTTACCGGCATTTCTTCAGTTCACGGTCGGCTTTGAAGAGTGCAGACATGTTCCCGGTCTACCGAAGATCATCGTACTGGGCTCTGGAGGTAAGTATGGGGTGAGGATGGGTGTGTGGGGAGGCAGGGTACGCAGAGGGTGAGTGCTGGTTGGGGGAGGGAGCAGGAGAGACCGCGAGGGACCATTTTCTTTTTAACAGGTTAAAAAAAATAAAAGACATCACGGGTTGGTTTTCTTCTTTCGCAGTTGTTGTTTGGTACACTAGGGTGAGCTCTCAGTGTACCACCTGCATTTGTGGGGAGGGGGACCAAAGCCAAAGGGGATTGGGCTCCCCATCAACACAGAAATGGGTGGGGGGCATGATGCTGAGGGGGATTGGGCACCCCCTCAGCACACAGCAGAAATTGAGGGGGTGGGGATATTATGCCAACAGGGAGTGGGCTCCCCCATCGGCAAATTGAACTTGGAAGGGGGGACTGAAGTCAATGGGGATTGGGCCCCCTGTCAGCAAAGAAAGACTGTTGGGGGAGTGCATGATGCAGAGGAGGATTGGGTACCCCCTTGGCACACAACAGAAACTTGGGGGTGGGGACATTATGCCGACAGGGACTGGGCTCCCCGTCAGCAAATGAAGGGGGTTGGGGGCATGCAACAGTGGGATTGGGCACCCCCCTTGGCTCAGGAGGCAGCCGCATAAAGCTGCCATGTTCCTGGTACTGTTACACCAGGTGAGGTACTGCCCTGCAATGACAGGTCGCTCCCTCACTGCATCGGAATTGCTGATGCTGCAATGATGTGGCGGCCCCTCATTGCAGCAGCCAAATTGTTTCAAGTTGGTGGCACTTCTGCAGAACCAGTGTCATTAGGACACTGGGCCTGCATTGGGTGCACACTGTCAAGCCCACAAATGCGGTACTGGCATTGGCCGCTACACTGCCGCACCTCCACAACCCGCTTCTCCCCTAAGCTGCCGCATAATGTTTCTTGCACATGCGCGCAAGCAAACATAAAAAGGAAACAAAAATCTACAGAGAACTATTGACCTATTAGTTTAACCTTTATCATCTGTAGAATATTGGAAAAATCCTAAAGCAAGGATAGATAATGAAATAGAAACCAAAGGATTAAGGGACGACACACAACATGGCTTCCATGCAGGCTGCTCCTGCATTACAAATCTGATTGCTTTTTATGAGAAATTTAATAACAACATGGACAAAAATATCCCCATGGATATTGTATATTTAGACTTTAAAAAAGCTTTCGATGTATTGACCCATAATATATAAATTGGAAAAATGACAGACCTTAGATTCAATGGTTGTATAGTTAGATGGCTAGAAGCATGGCTTTCAAACAGATCACAATGGGTCAGGATAGGAGATACATTGTCTGTTATCATTGATGTCACTAGTGGTGTACTGCAGGGGTCCATCCTGGTACCATCTCAATCTGGAATGTACTGTATATTGGTGATCTACAAAATGGAATAAAGAATCATCTCAGCAAATTAGCAGATGATACTAAAATCTGTGCAGAAGTGGATACAAAAGATAAAATAGGGATTTTCAAACACAATCTAGACCATTTAGAAAATTGGGCAAAAAAAAAAGACAAATGATATTTGATGCAAGTAAGTGCTCAGTTATTCACATGGGGACAATAAATCCCCTCACCAACTACTTATTGAATGGAAACATTATAAAATCAGTAAAAACCAAAAAAGATTTAGGTATAATCATTAAGAACTCATTTAGACCTGATGAGCACTGTAGAAAAGTAGCACAGGTAGGGAACCGGAAACTTGGGGCTATTAAGAGGTCATTTGTTTGCAGAAATTAAATATGCATAATTCCCCTATATAAATCTTACATCAGACCACACACTGACTATGCGGTGTCCTTTCAGGCCCCTAATCTAAACAAAAATAAAATCACTTGGGAACATAAGCAGGAGGCTGGTAAGGACAGAGGTCTGGGGTTATATTCTGTTTTAACTGAAATATTTGAATAGTTCTGTACGTGAAATTAGTTCTATGTGTTAAAAATTACTGCTTTGAGTTAGAACTGTTACTTGGGCTGTGATATTGTAACTTTTGAAGCTTGGGAACTCTTGTTTGGCAGTGATAATTAGAGTGAAATTTAAATGTGATGTTTGCCTGGTGTTAGGGGAAGGGGAAATTAACAAGTATTACCTTGTCTTTCATTGTTCACTTGGGAACATAAGCAGGAGGCTAGTAAGGACAGAGGTCTGGGGTTATATTCTGTTTTAACTGAAATATTTGAATAGTTTTGTACGTGAAATTAGTTCTATGTGTTAAAATTACTGCTTTGAGTTAGAACTGTTACTTGGCTGTGATATTGTAACTTTTGAAGCTTGGGAACACTTGCTAGTGATAATTAGAGTGAAATTTAAATGTGATGTTTGCCTGGTGTTAGGGGAGGGAAATTAACAAGTATTACCTTGTCTTTCATTGTTCACTTGGGAACATAAGCAGGAGGCTGGTAGACAGAGGTCTGGGGTTATATTCTGTTTTAACTGAAATATTTGAATAGTTTTGTATGTGAAATTAGTTCTATGTGTTAAAATTACTACTTTGAGTTAGAACTGTTACTTGGGCTGTGATATTGTAACTTTTGAGGCTTGGGAACACTTGTTTGGCAGTGATAATTAGAGTGAAATTTAAATGATGTTTGCCTGGTGTTAGTAAGAGCCTCCAACCCACTATGTTTTGTAGGCTTTCTAAATACTGAAAAGCCACTGGGGTTGGGATTGAAGGCTGTGTATTTCTGTTTGGGACTGAAATTCAAAGCAACAGGAACTGGTGGGCCTGTGACATCATCACGGTACCTGATGTCTGCAAACACACACTGTTAGTGGGACTGGACACACTGGACTGTATGTGTTTTGAGACTTGGGAACTTTATTGAGGGTTGAAATTGGGTTTGTAAATAACTGCAGTCAGTATAGAGAGAAACTGTATTCCAGGGGAAGGGACTGAGAAAAGGGGGTGTGCCATTATAAACAGAGGGGGATAAACAGGGTGGCCATATTACACCATGGCAGGCATCTTCAGAAGGGTTGTAGGCTGCACAGGCTGTGGGATGGCAATAATTCTCAATTGAGCCTGGAGAGAAAGAGGGAGGCTGCTCACTCTGTAGACAGCTATCTTGTATCAGGAGTGAGGTATATTGGTTAAGGAGTAAGCTGGGGGGGTGTCCAAGGATAAGGGGTGTGGATATGGGCAGCAGAAGGGTGGGGCTGAGGGGAGGCTGGGGCAACGATCTGAAATTACAGGATGTTATGTTACAGCAAGCAGGAGGGGGGATATTAGGGACAGAGGACCCTTAGATAGGGATGTTGATGCTAAGGGGAAAGCGTACAGGGTGAATATTCCTAACAAGAGAGTGGAGGGAAAGAGTCAGGAGGGGCTTGTGGGAAGCCTAGTAGAGCAGACATTGAGAAGGGAGGGGCTGTTGTGGGAAGCCTAAAACAGCAGATCAGGGAAGGGAGCTCAAGGTGAACAGAGCAAGAGGGAAGAAGAGGGGCAGTTTAGAGGTGCAGTCAGGGGAAACTCGGGTTACTTGATGGAGGCTGACATAGAGTGTCACAATAAATTTGAGCTACTAAGCAACCTAGAGGGGGAGGAAGGGGTTGGTGGAAATGAGGAAACTGATACAGAGGCCGGGGGAGGGAGTCGGATACCCATAGGGCATCACAGACCGGCAATGGAAAGGATAGAAATAGTCCCAGAGGGAGAAGGGGAAACATAAATGTTAAGCAGATGGGGGAGATGCAACATATTGCAGACATGAGGGAGGGGAGCATGACTGGAGAGAAACTGGGAGACAAGGAGGTGGGAGAGGAGCCCCCCTTCAGCAGGGGGGTCAGTACCAAGGATGGGGCCCTAGCTAAAGGGGACCCACTGAGAGCCTCTGGAGGCAGGGGTACTATTACAAGGGGGGAGGATGGCGGTGTGGGAGAAGGGGGAACCATCAGGGCCAGGATAAATGGTACGGATAAGAGAGGGTTAAAGGGGACACCTATTCAGAGGGGGTCTGAGTTAAGTGGGCAAACTAACGAAGGAGGCAGAAAGGGGAGGGTGACAAGGGGGTCTCTAATAAGGCAGGAAGACTCCCATGGAATTGAGATCACGAATAAAGGGGGGGATGGGGGGCTGAGAGGGCATAGTGGAGGTAACCATTAGGATGATGGCGGTGTTAAGGTTCTGTTCTTGGGAGACTCGATGATTAGGGGTATCCAGTGGGAGGGACAGGGGGTTGGATGCCATAGCCAGGTGAAGGTAGTGAGTATCTCTGGGCTGACAGTGCATAGAGCAAAGTTCATGGTGTATGAACTGGTTAGGGATTGTGGAGGTAAACCGGATTTCCTGGTGCATTTGGGAACTAACGATCTAGAGGGAAATAGCGTTTTGGAAATCCAAGCAAGGTTCCAAGAACTTGCCAGAGTCTGTCGGGATAATGGATGCAACATTTCCTTTTCAGAGATATTGCCAGTACCAAAGGCCTCAGTGGAGAAAAAAATGAAGCTCACAGAGGTTAATGACTGGCTCAGGAAGTGGGGCGAAGAGAGTGGGTTGGGGGTGTTAGGGAACTGGAAAGGAGTTTGGGCATTCAAGAAAGGTGGGGTTTAAACTTGTGAGAGGGGGAAGGGATAAGGAAGGGGCTGACCAGAAGCCCTCTCCTCCAGATGAGGGGAGTAGCCTTCAAACCCAAGGGGGGGAGGGGGGAAACAGACTGGGGGTGGAAGTTTCAGGAGGAGCAGAGGGAGGATGGAAGTATAAGAAACCTGGGTGGGGTTCGACAAAGGGGTTCAGGGATTAGGGGTGGGGATTGGTGTTAGTAAATGCCAGGAGCTTGGGAAACAAGTTGCCAGAGTTCCAGGCCATGCTGTTCGGGGGGGGTGGATGTGGCGTCGGTCACGGAAACATGGGCCAACAAAAACCATGACTGGGACCTAAACGTACGGGGGTACACTATGCTTAGGAAGGATAGAAAGGAGGGCAGAGGGGGTGGAGTGGCTATGTTCATTAGAGATGACATAGAAATTGCTAGGGTAGAAGAGGCAGAGGGAAACTTGGAGGTCTTATGGGTCACCTTACGATCCCCAGCAGGAGATAAGGTCAAGCTGGGTGTAGTATATAGGCCCCCAGGATGGGTGATGTTCTAGAGGATGGTTTGCTGGACAACATCATTGCCCAGTGTGGACCAAAAGGGGAAGGAGTGGTGTTGATGGGGGACCTTAATATGCCAGGTACAAACTGGGGAACCATGTCCTCTAAGGTGGCCAAGGAGCAGAGGCTGCTGACAGCTTCCAGGATGTGTTCTTAACACAGCATGTGATGGAGCCCACAAGGGAGGGGCATGTCCTGGACGTAGTTCTGGCAGATGGGGATCTGGTAAGGGACCTGGTTGTAGAGGACCCCCTGACTGGGAGCGACCACAATACTGTCTGGTTTCAAATAAGCATGGGAGGAGAGATCTAGGACACTGGCAGTGGACTTCGGGGGGCAGACTTTGTGGGCATGGGAAATATTCTCAAGGATCACTTGAAGGGGATTACATCAATGACAAGTGTGGAAAGGAGATGGGAGGTCATAAAATGGGGACTTCATGAGGCAGTCAGGATCTGCGCTAGTTGAAACGTAGGGAGCAAGGTCACATAAACCATGCTGGTGGTCCAGTGAGGTACAGGTAGCGGTCAGAGAAAAGAAGGCAGCTTACAAAAATATAAAACAACAAGAGGGATAGGGATAAGGAAATGTACCATCTTGCATCTAGAAAAGTCACCCGGATGGTGAGAGGGAGCAAAGTCCAGTAAAGAGCAGTGGCTGGCACAGGGATACATGGAGGGGAAAAGGGTTCTTCCGCACATTGGGAGCAGAGAAAACTAAGGGCCATCTCAGCAGATTGAGATCAGAAGGAGGGTGGGTGGAAGAGGCGAGGGACCAGGCAGAGGTATTTAACGAGTACTTTGCCTCTGTGTTCACTAGGAGGGGATGGGATATCTACAAAGCAAGGCACGATGGGGATAGAAGGCAGGAGTGGATCAGGGAGCAACAGAAATGGAGCAAGAGGAAGGGGGAGGTACCCCAGGGGTGTCACATCTGGTTAAGGATTAAAAGGCCAGTAAGGTAGAGGGGATGGATGATGCTATCTCCACCAAAAGGGTGTGGTTAGCCCTAAAGAAAGACAAATCTCCTGGGCCAGATGGCATTCATCCGAGAGTACTATGGGAATTGGCGGACATACTGGCTGCACCCCTGGTGGAGCTCTTCAACAGGTCACTTAAGACAGGGAGGGTACCTAGGATTGGGCGAGAGGCACATGTGGTGCCAATCCATAAAGGGGGGGTCGAGGGAAGTACCAGGTAAGTATAGACCCATCAGTTTGACCTCGGTGGTGGGAAAATTAATGGAGAATATACTAAAGGAACGATTGGGGGTGTACTTGGAGGAGGTGGGAGGTCTGGATAGTCGGCAACATCGGTTTGTGCCAAGTAGATCATGTCAAACCAATCTTGTGGAGTTCTACGAATGAGTAACATCAGAACTGGACAGGGGAAAGCCTGTGGATGTATTATGCTTGGACTTCAGCAAGGCGTTTGACTCTGTCCTCCACAATGGTCTGGTGGAGAAACTGATGGGGTTAGGAGTAGGCCCTTGATGGTCAGATGGATTGAAAACTGGCTAGCTGGATGCACCCAGAGAGTAGTGGTCTGTGGGGAGCCTCAAACCCTAGAGAGGTTGATTGGTGGGCACGTGGGGCTCGGTGCTGGGTCCCATCCTGTTTAATGCTTACATATCGGACATCAGGGAGGAACATAGGGTGTGAAATGAGTCTCTTCGCTGATGACTCCAAGATAGGAGCAGTAGTTGAGGGAGAAGAGGGAGGTTGGCCCTGCAAGGGACCTGACACCCTGGAAAGCTTGGCTCACACATGGAAATTAAATTTCAATATCACCAAGTGCAAGGTGTTGCATCTTGGGCGGGGAAACCCTAAACACAGGTACACCCTGGGAGGGGAGGCGCTGGAGGCCTCAATAGGGGAAAAAGACCTAGGGGTCATGGTGGATGCATGTATGAATAACTCTGAGCAGTGCAGGAGAGCGGCCAGCAAGGCAAACAAAATGTTGGAATGCATCGTAAGGGGGATCACCTCTAGGAGCAAGGAAGTGATTCTGCCGCTGTACAATGGACAGGTTAGACCACACCTTGAGTACTGTGTACAGTACTGGAGACCACACTTGAAGAGGGACATACAGCTCCTGGAGAGGGTACAGAGGAGGGCAACTAAGATGATACGAGGGCTAGGGGATTTGACGTATGAGGACAGACTTGAGGAGCTCTGCCTGTTTTCATTGGAGGAGAGGAGAGATGGGGGACATGATTGAGGTCTCCTGGCACCTCAAGGGAATAAATAGGGTAAACATGGAGGGATCTTTAGACTAAAGCAGGGAGGTATCACCAGAGGGCATGGTTTGAAGTTGGAAGGTGGAAGGGTGAGGGGGGAAAAGAGGAGGAGGTTTTTCACTGAGAGGGTGGTGGACCCTTGGAATGCACTGCCTGGCGAGCTGGTTCAGAGATCCACAGTGGAGGGCTTCAAGAGAGGGTGGGACAGACACAGAAAGTGGATGTATCAGATGATGGCCTGTCCCAGGGGGTTGGGGATGGATGATTGGGATTTCTGGAACATAACGGAGGGCCTCGGCACTCAACTAGGGATCTGAGGTTCAAGCAGACTCGATAGACCGTAAGGCCTAATCTGCTGGCAAATAGTATGTTTGTATGTTAGTATGAATGTACCCAAAGAAGAACAACCAAGTTGATCCCTAGATTAAGTAAGATACCATACCCTGATAGATTGAATACACTAGGGTTAAATGACCTGCAGATGAGAAGAGACCAGGGTGATTTATTATAACCATATAATACAATGAACAATAAAGAATTGATGTCAGAATGCAACCTGTCATTGGCTGTTAAACCCACCAACCTAAGGTGCCACAACAAACAATTACATATACCTTTGTCCACCACAAACAATGAAAACATTATTTTACTATCAGGGTGGCTAAGTTGTGGAACGCTGTACCACAACAACTAGTAAATATTAATAATTTTAAGAAGTTCAAATGTGAACTTGACAGGCACCTTCTAGGGCAGGGTATCTAATTCCCCCCACACTGTGTGGGGAAAGTGATCTCGATAGGCCATGTGCCTTCTTCCACCTTTACAAACTGATTAATACCGAGTAATACAGAGTAAAGACTGGAGAAGTGGTCTGAAATGTGGCAACTTCAGTGCCTAGAAATGTAAGGTTATGCATGTTGGTTTGAAAACTCTACAACTCACTCTTGGATGGGGGATGAGGGTGGTTGAGTCTAATGAAGAAAGTGATCTGGGAGTGATTATTAGTGACAATCTTAGGTCCTCAGCTTCAAAAAGGCATATGGAAGTGCAGGCAGGATGTATAAGTAGGGCATTCACCAGCAGAAGGAAAGAGATGATACTGACCCTGTACAGGTCCATGGTGAGACCGCACCTGGAGTATGGTGCTCAGTTCTTGAGTATTCACCTCAGGAATGACAGGTACTATTTGGACAGCATTTGAAGGAGGACTGCAAAAATAATAAAGGGGCAGCAGGGAAGGATGCACGAGAAGAGGCTGCAAAACATAACATGTACTCTCTTGAGGCTAGAAGAGAAAGGGGGGTCATGACTGAAACTTACAGATTCTTGAGAGATATCTATTTATGAAGACCAAAAACACAGTAACCAGGGCTGGTGGAGCAGATTCAAAAGGGATGTTAGGAAGTACTTGTTCACAGAAAGAGTGGTGGATGCCTGGAATAGTCTACCAAAGCTGGTGGTGGAAGCCAAATCAGTCAGCAGTTTCAAACATAAATGGTATATTCACATGGGGATAGTAAGACCTAAAGGGGGGGGCAATGGGCAGCCAGGAGAGGGGCACTGGAGTGCCAAAAGGGTAAGAGGCCCAGTAACTCTGGTCTGATGTCCAGCTGCACATGGAATTTAGTAGGAAATAGGTAGACTGGATAAACTAATGAGTCTTCATCTGCCATCAAAATCTATGTCTCTGCGTACCATATCTATACAGACTGCCCCACCCACACATGCAGAACCCCCCACAACACCCACAATGGCACTTCTGTTAGCACCCCCTAATCCCATTCTGCCCATGCATCTACCTGGGTGGCAAGATCAAGCTTGTGCACAGGTGGGATTATGATCAGCACCACCCATGTATGTCTATCCACTGTGTAGAGGCCATGCAGGGGAGCTAATGCTATGTAAGGGATGACTCAGCAGTAGTGTCTACAGGTCTCCACGCATGACCTCCATGGTGCACTGTGGGACAAGATTGCCCCCACCCCACCTGTTGCCCCAGTCCTCTGAGATGGCATAGAGGGTTAAAGGCATGATATCTGCTTTTTTTTTATTTGAGCAATTGTGCCCCATATGATGATATGTGCCATATCCCACAATTCACTGTTCCACACTAAGCAGGGAATACACTCAAGCCCAGAGCCTGGATCTATTTAGATACAATTTCATTATCCCTGCATTCTGTCAATTAACTTGATATCCGAATATTCTTGAAAATTTCCTAATTACAGAAACTATTTATCTAATACTCTGTTCAGGTTCTTCCACGAATAACAAAAATTATAAATATCACCAGAACCCCCCCCCCCACTTCAGATCTCCCTCCAGCACTCTTTCAACCAGGCTGAGGAATGGTTTGTGGACCGTAGACTTGTCATTAATATCAAAAATACCAAAATCATGTTATTTGCTCATCATCAAAACAAGACCAGAGACTCGTCCCTCCAGATACTATCCAGCTCATTGCACCCACTGGAGCAGATCAGCTCATATAAATACCTGGGCATCACATCTGACCCTGCCCTCTCCTTTCACTCACACATCAACACGCTCACATCAGCCACTAATGCCATCCTCCAGAAGCCCTTCGACTGGCTGTCACCTCATCAGTCCTGCCCTTAGCTGATTATGGACTCCCTGTCTATGCAGCTGCCAATGCCACCGTTCTCAATAAAGTTCAGCTGTCCATTAACAAGGCCTGCTGGCCAGTGCAGACAGGAGGACACATACATGTACGCTATACTCCTTGGCCCACGTACTTGATTTTGAGGAGGTACTACAATATCAGTCCTGCCTTCTGGCAAAAAAAATTCTCCTGGATCTCTCCCCCTCCCCCGGGGTGTCCGCATCCCTCCGACCAGCTACACACTCTGTATCTATGCACAGTACCTCTAAGACTACTCTTCAGGTCCGTAGGGTTAGATCCTCACTCAACAAGCCTTTGTGTAAAGCAAATCAGCAAAACACAACGAAGGAAAAAAACGCTATAGTTCTCAAAAGAGGTGGCAGGGAAGGTTAATGAGAAAAGGATAGCATTCAGGAAATATAAGGAAACACAGAAGGAGCAGGACAGAGAACTTTATCAGTTAAAGCAGAAAGAGGCTGGGAAGGCAGCCGGAATAGCAAAGGCCCAAACCGAGGAAAGGATAGGTCACCCTGGAGACAGGAAATGGCACCACAATCCGCATGGGGGTTGTATACAGACCCCCATCTCAGGGGAAGGGAATGGACAAGGAAATGATAGAAGGCATACTTAGAATGGCAGAAAAAGGAGAGTTATTGTTGATGGGGGACCTAAATATGCCAGATGTTAACTGGAGCACCTTTGATGCAGGCACATCCAAGAGCAGGGTCATTCTTGATGCCCTACAAGGGGCATGCCTCAGACAGCTAGTATTGGAACCCACTCGGGAGGGAGCAATCTTAGATCTGTTACTCTCAAATGGGGACAGAGAAAGAATCTCAGATTTAGAAGTGGGTAGCCAACTGGGAACAAGCGACCACCAAACAGTGTGGTTCACGATAAACATAGCCATACAATCAAGCCATACAAAAGCAAGAGTATTGGACTTTAGGAGAGCTGACTTTGGGAAATTGAGAGAGTGCCTCAGAAAAGCACTAGCAAACAGGCAAGAAGGAGGGGTGGAGGAACAATGGGGAGTAATCAAACAGCCATCACAGAGGCAACAAGCCTTTGTGTAAAGCAAATCAACAAAACACAACGAAGGAAAAACGTTATGGTTCTCAAAAGAGGTGGCAGGGAAGGCTAAGGAGAAAAGGATAGCATTCAGGAAATATAAGGAACACAGAAGGAGCAGGACAGGGAACTTTATCAGTTAAAGCAGAAAGAGGCTGGGAAGGCAGTCAGAATAGCAAAGGCCCAAACCGAGGGAAAGGATAGCCAACTCTGTTAAGAAGGTGGATAAGACCTTTAATAGGTACATTAGGGAGTGAAGAAAGACCAAAGGAGGGATACTGAGGCTTAATAAAGGGGAGGAAATATGGGTAGAGGGTGACAGTGAAAAAGCAGGGATACTGAATGAATATTTCTGCTCAGTATTCACAAAGGAAGAGGAGGGGGGAGGTACCTAAACAAACAAGAGAAACACTCTGAAGATGGGGGTCGATACCAGTCCATTTACAGAAGAAAGGGTTCTGAAAGAACTAATAAAATTGAAGGTGGACAAAGCAATGGGGCCTGATGGGATTCACCCAAGAATTCTAAAAGAACTAAGGGTAGAACTAGTGACACAGCTGACTACTCTCTTTAACAAATCATGGGAGGATGAGGTGGTACCTGAGGACTGGAGGAGGGCAGATGTGATTCCTCTTCACAAAAGTGGGAGCAGGACAGAGGCAGGAAACTATAGACCAGTTAGTTTGACCTCAGTGGTAGGGAAAATGATGGAATAACTTCTGAAGGAAAGAATTGTTGAGTACCTAGAGGCCAGTGGGGCACAGTACCTAAGGCAGCATGGATTCATGATGGGAAGGTTGTGTCAGACAAATCTAATAGATTTCTTTGACTGGGTAACCAAAGTAGTAGACCAGGGAGGGGCTATGGACATGGCCTACCTACATTTTAGCAAGGCAAGGAAGTTGTTATCCCTCTGTACAGACAGTTGGTGAGACCCCATCTGGAGTACTGTGTGCAGTTCTGGAGACCCCATCTCCGCAAAGACATAGACAGACTGGAGGCTGTCCAGAGGAGGGCAACCAAAATGGTGCAGGGTCTGCACCAGAAGACATATGAAGAAAGACTAAAGGAGCTTAATATGTATACCCTTGAGGAAAGAGGGGAGAGAGGGGACATGATAGAAACTTTCAAGTACCTCAAGGGAATCAACAAAGTCCAAGAGGGTAGCATCTTTCAGAAAAAGAGACGTGCAAGAACAAGATAGAGGGGGGATGGCTCAGAGGTAATGTGATTAAGTATTTTTTCACAGAGAGAGTTGTGGATGCATGGAGCAGCCTCCCTGAGGAGGTTGTGGAGTCAAGAACAGTGGGGGAATTCAAGAATGCATGGGACAGAAAAAAGGCAGTCCTACTAGGGGGTAGGAGGAAGTAAGCTGTTGGTTAACTAGGATCTGCAGCTTATCTGTTAAGTAGGAAAATGGACAGACTAGGTGGGCCAAGCGGTCCTTATCTGCCATCAAATTCTATGTTTCTA
Source organism: Neoceratodus forsteri (assembly GCA_016271365.2). NCBI lineage: Eukaryota > Metazoa > Chordata > Ceratodontiformes > Ceratodontidae > Neoceratodus > Neoceratodus forsteri. The sequence continues at coordinate 866,073,982 of CM057452.1, read as the reverse complement.
TGTTTCTCACTCGCCCAAAGATCTTTCTGCCACAGGGCTCCTTCCAGGTTCAACACCCTCCAAACCTCCATTGCCACCTTCCCTAAAATAGGTCCTTTCAAGGTTGCACTCAGGAACCACATTTTCGCCACTCACAGATGCATGTGTGTTCAATCGGCTAGGTCAAAGTCATCAGGGGCATTCCACGCCCTGCAGGTCCAGAAGCTAAATCTCCAACTGTGACAGTGTCTCTAGTGAGACAGCATCCTTGCTACATGTCTGTATAATGTACCTGCATAATGCTCAAACTGCCTAGCTACCACATTGTATAGGACTACAGTTTCAACTGTGTAGGACAATGTTTTCCTGTTTCATGTTCTTTATCTTTTATTAGTCGAACTTTTACCTACACATTGCCATTGCCTGCATTAAGTCTCTGTCTTGTAATGTCTACTATTGCTAAATCTTGTATATCCTTTGTATGCTACGTTTATTCTGATTTGACGTGGAGCCTTTGGAAATGAGTCCTTGACTCAAAGGGTTGTAACTCTGATGTGAATATAAATAAATTAAATAAATAAGCATTCATGACACTGATATTTTCAATTTAATGTTTTTTTTTCTGATATTTTCCTCAGTAAAGAAAAAAAAAGACTTCAATTCCCATAAGAAAAAAAAGAGGGGGGATAGAGGGCACCTTTGGCATACTCCCTTATACTGCATACACTGAATTTCCTTTTAAAGTGATTATTCATTTTCAAGCAAAATGTCTGGTTTAAGAATAGTGCTACAATACATATAGTATATCAAACATCATCAATACCCCATATATTATAGTGCCACAAACAGAACATTCCAATTAATCATATCCAAAGCTTGGTAGCATTGTTCTTTGCAGTGTATTATCTGTTGCTCCGTTGCATGATGTTTGTGGTTGACACCAAAAATAACCAATCACTTTAGCTTGTTGTGTAGTATACATTATGGTACTTATAGCCTCTGCTGATAATTGTTTTATTTATTAAATCACTGGTTCTATGGTTAGACTGATTGCTAGCACTGTCACTGTCTCTATGTGCTATTCAGCATAAATAAGTATCTAAACAGATTCTCAGTGGTTTACCGGAGGGGTGTGCAGCTGTTCCTTGCATTTTATAGTAATGCAAATAATATGCACCTACAGTGGTGTTCAGCCATTGACAAGGTCTGTCATATTGTAGCATGTCAATCAATAACTCTCAGGAACTCTAGTTAACAATGGTTGAGCCCATCTATGACTCCTAGTCAATACTTAATGATTCCTAGTGTCATATATAGTTGTAACTAAGGGCATCATGATAATGCTATAATGATATCTTCATTTATAGTGGAATCTATCACTGGATACAATAGTTTATACAGTGAAGTACTTTGTCGTCATAATTCAGATATTCCCTGTTGACTAGACTCAGTCACTTCTGAGAACCATACTGATCCAGATTATCATCAGTCATCACCATCATCCTCATCATCACAGACATAGCACTGGGGGTTGAATTAAGTTTCATAGATTCACAGACGTCATCACATGGCAAACAGTTCAACAGTATGAACATCATACCATAGAAGTATCATACGTACAGGTTGTCATCAGAGTAGTGCAGCAGAGCAGAGGACACTACATTTCATTCAGGTTGAGGAATCTGAGATTTATTAGGTGCATCAACATTAGATTAATGATGTCATACCAGTTTTCTGAGAGTGATTTCTCAATTACCGGGGACAGGGAATGAATCCTTAGGATTGCGGGAGCAGCTGCATGGGGAGGGAGCTGGACATCATTGTCCACCTAGGGACAAATGACTTGGCTGGGAAAGGGATCAGAGCAGTGCAGGAGGAGTTGGTAGAGTTGGGGAGGGGCCTTAGAAAAGTAGCACACGTGGTAACCTTCTGGGAGGTGCTGCCTGTCTACGGCATGGGTGAAGCTAGGGTGCTCTGCACCATGGGATTCAATCAATGGTTGAAAACCTGGTGCAGAGCTCAGGGTTCTAGCTTCATTGGGGACTGAGGGGGTCCACCTGGAGGGATATAGACCTATACTGCCGCGATGGTCTGCATCTGTCCAGGAGGGGAACCAGGATCCTAGGTAATAGGTTTAAATGCTTCATTGGCAAGCATTTGAAGTAGCCAAGGGGGGAGGCACTGAAAAGTAGAAGGGAAATCTTAGCCCCCAAAAAATCAGGGTAGTTAGTGAGGTAAACACCAAGATCGAGAAGTCGATAGGGAGAAGGGCAGCAGTAAATGGAGAAATAGGCAAAGACAGTAAGGACAGGGATGGGGCTAAAAGGGGTAAAGCTATAAAAAAATGGAGGGCATTGAGTACCAAAGCTTGTAGTCTAGGTAACAAGCTCCCTAAACTGATGGCCTTAATGGAAGAGGGACGCCTGGATATCATGGCAGTCACAGAAACATGGTACACAGAGAACCATGACTGGGATGTCAACATACCAGGGTAAACTATCTACAGGAGGGACAGGGAGGGTAGAAGAGGAGGAGGAGTAGTAGCTCTCCACATAAGGGAAGGGATCAAAGCAATGGAACTAAAGGGTAAACAAGGAGGAGAGAAGGCACTGTGGGTCACCCTGGAGACCGGAAATGGCACCACAATCTACAAGGGGGATGTATACAGATCCATGTCTCAGTGGGAGGATCTGGACAAGGAAATGACAGAAGGCATCCTTAGAATGGCAGAAAAAGGGGAGATATTGTTGATGGAGGACCTGAATATGCCAGATGTTAACTGAAGCACCTTTGCTGCAGCCTCATCCAATAGCAGGGCCATTCTCAATGCCCTATAGGGGGCATGCCTCAGACAGCTAGTGTTGGAACTCATTCGGGAGAAAGCAATCTTAGACCTGGTACTCTCAAATGGGGATGGAGAGAGGATCTCAGATCTAGAAGTGGGCAGCCATGGGGGCGTGGCTTGGACGCCGGAGGATATGGCCACTTAAAATCATAGCTCGAGCCCCAGCTAAGCTTTTTTGTGGGAATAACCTGGCATCCAAGACCAATTTTATTTAAAACAACCCCAATACATCTCCCAAGCCGCAAGTGTCGGTCCGGTGAGGTGATCTCTGTGTTCGGGGCATGGTTAACGGTCTAAAGTCGGCGGTCCCAGACGTGACTTGAGCTGCAATACAGGTCAGTGCCTGATCTGCTCCCCCCTGCTGTTAGTAAGCACCCAGGCTCAGCTCTAATAGCCTTAGAAGTGGAGGAAAGTAAGCTGTAATGAGCCCTGCCTGTACGCCCTTTCCAAAAGACTTTACCACTACAAGCTATACAGGGCTTGCCCACCATGGCCTCAGAGCCCCTTGCGCACCCACCTGATGTCCACTCCTCCCTACAGCATATAACATCTCTGCTGGAGACACTGCTCTCTAGAGTCGACTCCTTATCAACTACCCTCGCTGGGACTGTGGCCAAGGTGCAGGTTTTAAATGATAAATTTAATGTGGTGGAGCAGAAGACTGAAAGCCTAGAGTTAAGCCAAGCCAAAATCCTGCAATGTCTCCAAGACCATGAGAGCAAGTTAGCCACTTTATGGCAGAGGGCTGGGGACCAAGAAAACTGCAGCAGAAGGAACAACATTAGGATCTTGGACATTCCTGAGGGATCGGAAGGGGTGAACGTGGAGCGATTCTTAAATGAGGAGATTCCGAAGATGCTGGGGGATAGGTGGCATGGGCCATTAGATGTTAAGAGGGCGCATCAGGTTCCTGGGGGCCCCCAACTGAATAATCCTATACCATGTCCCATAGTTGCATACTTTCTAAGATATTCCACTGAAACAGCGAGTACTGCGAGCAGCTAGGGAATTGGAGGAGGTGATGTGGCACAGGGCAAAAGTTTCTTTTTATAGGGATTTCTCCACTGAAGTGGCAGCTCGGAGGAAGGCCTTGGCCCCTGTTAAAAAGGTACTGGCCCAACATGGCTTCGAATATGGATTTCGTCAGCTTGCTTACCTGGCTGTGTCAAAGGAGGGGAAGGAAATAGTGGCAGAATCTCCCCAAGAGGTTAAAATTTGTATTTCTAAGAACCGGCCATGCTTGCCTATAAAAACTGTCTCTCCCAGGAAGCTTTGGTGCCCCGACAAGGACAGCAGGAACATAGTTAAAGGTAGCAGCATCCAGAGGGACCAAAATAGAAGTCAGATGATTCCCCCAGGAAATGGACCCCCAGTCCTCCTCTAGTTCGGCAAACTGCTACGAAGAGCCCTGGAAGAGTAGCCAACCATTTAAGGGTCCCTGGTGTTTCCTCCTCCATAAAATCCCCTTGGGACACCAGTCTTGTGACTCGGATAAGGCACCGGTCCAATAGTGACTTGGACTCTGCAGGAGGGCAAGAAATGGTGCCTCCTGCTAAGCTAACCAAGGATGAATCCCTTCACAAGGTGCAACCCGGCCCAGAAGACATACCAGACGAGACTATAATGGAAGCAGTGGAAATGGGATCTTGGGCTGATTATCTGCCAGATACAGAAGAACTCATAACTAATGCTGCACCCCCCATCAAACCAGGGACATTGTCTTTTTCGGAAGTTCTATCAAAGGGTCTTCAGGGCGCAAACATGGAACCCCTCTCGAATGGCGAAGCTCCTCCACCGGACTGAAGGATAAAAAGGACTCTATTTGATATAATTTCTTAAGGGTGCAGGGGGATCAGTTTCTCCCTCTTTCCCTCTCCCTAATGCTGTATATTGGGGGTTTGTAAAGGGGGGTATATATTTGTAGAAGTTAAAGCAAGGCATGGGGGTTTGGGAGTGGCAAAGGGTAGCCACCCCACTTGAGAAGCTATATGTGCAAGGACTACCCAGCACTGATGCCAGTGATATTTGGGAATATTTTTGGGGGGGTCCTCCCCCCCACTCCAACTGGCACCGCCTATGTTTCAAAGGATCCCTCTTAGAACATGCATCAGCAGAGAGGGCTGCAGGGCGGTAGGGCGATAGACAAGTAAAAGTCTTGCCCCTCTCCCCCCTTCCCCCAATTTTTTTTTCTTCTCTCTGTCAGACTTAGATGCCCCACCCAATCTAATTTTATGGGTGGTGTTTGTGATGGAATACTGTTTAGGCATGGCTGGGGTCTGAGCTGAAAGCAGCTGAATGGTTCTACCCCTCTCTTTCCTATTCGAGCCTTTGGCTAGCATGGCGGAGTGCTCACCTTTGCATCTAGCAAGGGAATAGTACTATTATGCGTACACCAAGACTCGCTAGCTTATTGCTTGTTACTTGTTGATATATTGTATCTGAGATTTGTAGGTACTAAGTAGTTAACATATTACTGTACAACCCATAGTTTAGTGGGTATCTTTAAAAGTTATATAATACCTATTAGTTTAGAGTGTGGTATATTTACTCCTGTCTGTGTTTCCTTCTCCGCTACTAGGTCACTTGTGTTGTAGTCTGCCTGGCAAACTCTTCTGGTCTTTCCTTTGCTGAACACCTTATCAAACCTCAGGTACCTTGACCACTTATCCTACCTTACACTCTCAGGACCCCTGAGGTAAGTACTTTGTTCTTTCACAAAAACTTCAGCGTAGCAGAGCTGTACCCCAGAATGGGGCTTAAGCTCATATCCTGGAATGTGAAGGGTCTGAATCACCCAACTAAATGAACTATTGTCGTTAAACACCTTCACTCTTTGCAGGTGGACATTGCGTTGCTCCAAGAGACGCATCTTACTACAAAGACTGTCGGATGGCTCAAAAAGGTGTGGGTAGGGGCTGTAATTGCCAGCTCAGCCCAAAACAAGTCCAAGGGAGTAGCCATTCTGGTCAGAAAGACATGTCCATGAACAGTTGATAAAACAATTACTGATGCTCATGGTCGTTGGATAGGGGCTATGTTCTCCTACCCGGGTTGGGGGGGGACATGCGGTATTAGCAAATATCTATGGCCTGAACACGGACTCTCCCGAGGTATTCCTTGATCTTAACCGTGCATTGGAATCTCTCACCAAGAGTTACCACAATAGCCCAATTATGATAGGGGGAATTTTAATTTGGCCCTTGATATATTCTTGGATAAGTGTAAGCCCACCCTGCAAACTCATCCTAAGGCAGTGGGCACACTGCTGGAAATGATGAGAGAATGGGACATGATAGACGTCTGGCGGAGAAACCACCCCACAGGGAGAGACTACTCTTTCTTCTCGACGGTGCACACAACTTACAGCCGTATTGACTTCTGGCTTGTGAACAGGTACGCAGCCCAGGATATTGTAGAAACCAAGATCAAGGACATCCTAGTATCGGACCATGCTCCTGTCTCATGCACCCTCCTGCTCGCAGGGCAACAGGGCGCTGGGCATGGTGGCGCTGCAACCCCTTATTGATTAAAGACCCCTTCTTTCGGAACATGGTCCAAGACACCATCCGGGATTACTTTGCCCACAATAAGCCATGAGAAACGTCCGCAACCATGGTGTGGGAGGCTTTCAAAGCCATGTTAAGGGGGCATATTATAGCTTTTGTGGCTCAGAAAAACAGGGAGCAAAAGGCGGAACTTACTGGGCTCCAAGCGAACTATCAGCTAAGGAGTCACAGTTTAAGATAACTACTGCTGGGGGTCCTGACGCAACTAAACTCTGGGAGATTGTCGGGTTAAAATACCGGATAAACACTATACTCCACCAACAAGTTGAGTGGCATATGACTAGGATCAAACATGCACATTGGGACGGTGGGGATAAGAGCAGGAAACTATGAGCATACCAACTGAGGAAGCAGCAGGCCACTTCTCATATCCATGCCCTTAGGACTGCCAATGCGGAGACAGTTATGGGCCCCAAGCAAATCAATGAGTGCATGACATGATAGTACCAGCAGCTGTATCAATCCCAGATCCCTCAGGAGAAAGATCATATGAGGGGCCATCTAAAGGACTTTTGTTCAATGGCTCACACTCCCCAGCTACCAGAAGCTATGAAAAGCACCTTGGATGCCCCTATTACAGAGGCAGAAATTCATGAGGCTCTATCCCAGCTGGCTAAGGGTAAAGCTCCAGGGCCGGATGGTATGACCACCAAACTATATCAAATATTAAGCTCCAAAATTCGGACCCCCTCTACTTGCTGCCCTTCAGGAAGCGCACTCGACAGGTTCCCTCCCACCAACAATGCAAGAGGCATTAATTACTCTCATTCCGAAAAAATCTGATGACCCGTTAAACTGTGCAAACTATCGCCCTATCTCATTAATATCCGTAGACACGAAGATCGTAGCAAAAATACTCGCCAACCGTGTGATGGAGGTCCTACCCTCCATAGTACACCCCTCCCAAGCCGGATTCACCAAAGGTAGGGCAGTGGCTGACAATATCCGCCTCGTGCTTAACATCAAATGGCTTGCCCTTCGGTCTCCCACTCCTATGGCAGCTATAGCAGTTGACTTTTCGAAAGCTTTTGACTCGGTTGAGTGGCCCTATCTACATGAGGTGCTTGAACTGTACGGTTTTGGCACCTACTTTAAACAATGGGTCCATGTTTTGTATAATAAATCTACGGCCAGAATACTTACCAATAAAGACATATCCATGCCCTTTCCCTTGCAGTGGGGCACCCGGCAGGGATGCCCGCTATCCCCATTACTCTTTTTGCTGGCCCTGGATCCTCTTATCCGAGTACTCCAGGCCAATAAAGCGATTCAGGGTATCTCGGTGGGTGATCACTCTTATCTTGCAATTGCGTATGTGGACGACTTACTCTTTACTCTTTCCCGCCCACAGGAGTCCCTTAGCCCGGTGCTGGAAACTTTGCAATCATTTGCCAGTATATCAGGATTGCAAGTCAACCAAAAGAAAACCAGTGTTACCCCTTTGAATGGGGCCTGCACTAAAGACTGTCTGCAGGGGTTGGAATTGTCATGGGCTCCCAACAACTTACAAAACTTGGGTATACACATCCATTCTGTCTGGGGGCACATAGAATCCAGGAATTTTGCCCCACTAATCACACAGCTGACAACTGAAGTAGCATGCTGGAGACGGCTGAAACTGTCCCTTACAGGGAAGGTTGCAGCACTTCACATGCTCCTGCTGCCACGAGTAGCGAATTTGTTAAATAACCTTCCCATAACGTTGTCTGAAGACAAAGTATTCCAAACATTAGGTAAGCTAATCTCATGCTTTTTGTGGGAAGGATGGAAACCAAGGTGGGGAGTTCATAAACTACGAGCACATTGGTCGCGGGGGGGGGGTTAGGGCTTCCCTGGCTTCGGGGATATCATTGGTCTTTCTTAGCTGCTCAGGTGGTTAAATGGTTTGTTCCAACTCCTCTTACTTTACCGCCATGGATACAATTAGAAAAGCAAATTTGTCAGCCAACCCCTCTTAGTCTACTCTTAACTAACACCGTCATATCCCCAGACAAACTCACCCCCATCATGGACGCTACTAGGAGAGCCTGGTTCCACCTCATGAAGGCGGCCAAGACATCGAACCAAGGTGCTATGATACCCTTTAGGTATTTAGACCTCTGGCACAACCAACTTATTAGGGTAGACAACAAACCCCTGACTAGGGCCTCATGGGAAGGGAAAGGGATCTGTATTGTGCAGGACCTCTATCTACCAAATACTAGTACCCTTATGTCCTTTGAACAACTTCTAGCACATTTTTCGTTAAAGTCACAGGACTTCTGGAAGTTCCTGCAACTCTGCAGCAGTGCAGGCCACTGACTGGACTGCTAAAGGGGAACCGAGATGGCTCTGGATGTCCTCACTACATCAGAAGCCTTCCTTTCGAGGGTTAGCGGGTAGGTTCTATAGCACATGGCATGAGGCACAATCGGATCATACGGAGACGTGCAGAATGGCATGGAGCATGGACATAGGGAGTCATATTGGTCCAGAGACCTGGTCCCGCGGCCTACATGTGGCGCATTCCACCTATAAAGATGCTAGAAGCCAGTTAATTCAACTTAAGATACTTCTTAGATGGTATAGAACACCCACTGTCTTATTCAAAAGGAGAATTCTCCCACATGCACGGTGCTGGAGATGTGAATACAGTCCTGCTGACACTCTGCATCTTCTATGGAAATGCCAAGCCTTAGTTCCTATCTGGTCAGCGGTAGCAATGGACTGCTCTGGGATGCTGGGACAGCCCATAGACCTTTCGCATCCTATGCTGCTGTTGGGTGATCGGGCCCCACTTGGGCACCTAGGACTACAGCATCAGAATTGGATCCTGGTAGTTCTGTTGGAGGCTAAGTGGCTCCTCTTGAGATATTGGCAGCAACCTCTACCCCTGCCCATTTCTCTATGGCACTCAGCTATAGCCAGACTAGCTACTTTTGAAAAGCTCACTTATGTCACTAGAGGGCAGTTATCCACATACTATTCCAAATGGGAGGCCTATCTTAACTTGGCACTGTGCCGGGTTCCCCCCTCCCCCTGCCCTGGGAAGCCACCTCTCCTGGCCACTGTTAGTGGGACAGACCCTATTCATGTAATTCGAAATATAAGTACCCAGAGATGATTTCAATGTACACATTCAGATGAGATTTTGGCTGCTGCTATGCTGAAGTTTGACTTATTCTATCTTGCTTTACTCTCTTTTGGTAGGCCTGATCTTAACTATATGGTTGGCCTGTGAGTGTAGCTGGAAAATTGAACACTGACGATAAGGAACTTATGTGACCTAGGCGTGAGTATGAGTTATAGGTGAGATAAGGTGAATTAAGATAGATAGGCGAAAACGTAGTTATCAGTTATATGGAGTAGTTCTGAACCTAAGATATCTTTTCTTATGCGATGTATACTGGCATGTGTAAACAATTCTGTAATGCCTTAATGTAGCAGGAGTTTTCCTGTTTTGGAATATGATATGTGATGTATTGTAAACAATACAAATCATTCTATGATAAAAAAGAAGTGGGCAGCCATCTGGGAACAAGTGATCACCAAACTGTGGTTCATGATAAACACAGCTGTAGAGTCAAGCCATACAAAAGTGAGGGTACTGGACTTTAGGAGAGCTGACTTTGTCAAAATGGGAGAGTGCCTCGGAAAAGCACTAGCAAACAGGCAAGAAGGAGGGGTAAAGGAACAATAGGGAAACATCACAGCTGCCATCACAGCACAATTAATCAACCTGCTAACCTTAAGCTACCTACCCTTTCGGACTCCCAAAAAGAAAACTTAAAACAGCCTATCTCGCCTGAAGAGATACTTTTTCAAATAAAACAATTAAAATCTTCTGAGTGTCCTGGGCCAGATGGCTTCAGTTCTGAATGGTACAAAGTTTTTGCCCCTCAACTCCTTCCCATGTTTCTCCCTGCGAGCAGGGAGATAGCGGAGGGAGGGTCTCCCCCATCCTCTTGGAATTATGCGACTATACCCCCCCGATTAAACCAGATACGGACCCCTTTTACCTTCATCATAACGTCCTATATCAATACTAAATGTAGATTATAAAATATTTATGTCAATTTGGGCTAAGAGATTAGAACCCATTCTCATGACAATAATTCATCAGGATCAATCGGGCTTTATTAAACAAAGATATACCTCCGATAGCCTCTGCCGGTTAATGCTGTTACTAGAATATATTCATTCTAGAAAAATCCCCTCCATAGTGATTAATTTAGATGCAGACAAAGCTTTTGACAAAGTAGATTGGAAGTACCTATGGGCTACGCTAGCGAAATTTCGATTTCCTAACTCCTTTATTACATGGATCAAAAACATTTATTCACAGCCCCAGGCCTATATTAGTGTCAATGGCACTTTATCCCAACCAATTCAAATTCAGAGAGGCACTAGACAGGGATGTCCCCTATCCCTTTTATTATTTGTGTTATATATTGAACCAGTAGCGGAAATTATAAGAGATAATACAAAAATAGAGGGTGTTCCGGTGGGTCAAAGGGAATACAAGATTGCATTATTTGCAGATGACATCTTAATTACCGCCTTGTCTCCAGAAACATCTCTTCCAGCCCTTTGACAAACTTTGGAAAACATCAGCGTAATATTTGGTTTCCAGTTAAATATAAATAAGACAGATCTACTGTAATCCCCCTCTTTTTTTCCCCATCTCAGTCTCTCAAAAGTCAATATCCAATTAAATGACATAAAACTAATTTTCAGTATTTGGGGGTGATAATCCCTCAAAGGCTGGAACTGCTAGAGTTATTGAACTATGAACCTCTTTCTATTCAAATCCAAAAAGATCTAAGGGTGTGGTCACATCTACCATTGTCCTTTTTCCACAGAATAGAATCTATCCGGATGATCATCCTCCCTAAACTTTTATATCTATTCCTAAATGTCCCCACCTTTCCCTCAAATTTTTACTTCAAATCTTGGGACAGGATAATTTCAAATTATATTTGGCAGGGTAGTAAACCCAGAATCAGATTGTCACTACTCCAATTGCCTCTTTCGGAGGGAGGGTCCAACTTACCGAATTTAAAGCTTTACTCCATGGCTTCTTACTGTAGAATTTTGGCTCTCTGGCTTTCTCCATCCTACCATTCTCCTTGGAAAGATCTAGAATTTGCCATAAATGACCTTTAGGATATAATTCGGATAACACTGACAGCAGGGAGCCATTCACCTCCCCTGAAGGATTTCACTCCATTCACGGCCCAAATAATAAAGGTATGATATAAATTAGAGCAGCAAAATGTATTTAAAGAATTTTCTTTCCTTTATTCCTTGATATCGGAGGATGACCATTATTTTCCATCAAGATTAGATCATACCTTCTCCAGGTGGAGACATCTGGGACTACAATTTTTTAAGTAGTTCCTCTCCCCTTCCGGAATAATCTCATTCGAGCTTCTACAAGTCAAGTTTGGTTTGCCCAATGATAATATCTTCAGATATGATCAGGTGAAGAATTATCTATTACGTCAAAGGGATATTAATATCCGACTTCCAGAGCCACTACCTATGGCCTGGAGATTTCTAGAAGATAATATTAGGGGTAACCTATGGGCACATCAGGTGAGTCACTTTTATAAAATTTTAAGGGAGGGGTTGGGTGACTCTTCTATTTCCATCATGGATAGCTGGAATAAGGACTTAGATCTGGAAATACAGCAACAGGAATGGCTAAATTCCTCTGTATCTGCATATAAAATTACACATGCCACTAGATGGTGTGAATTTGCCTGGAAATGTAGAAGCAGATACTTTCGCTCTCCAGCTTTGTTAACCAAATACCTCCCAATCTCATATGGGGTCTGCTGGAGGAATTGCTCCTGTAAATTAGCAAACCTGGCCCATATCTTTTGGTTTTGTCCTTTGTTGACGCCTTTTTGGTGTTCTATTCAAAATGAAATTTCTGAATGTATGGGGGAGTTCATTGAATTTACCCGGAAATGGTTCTGCTCTCTATATATCCCAGGCAAACCCCTTGGCGACATCACATTCTTTTACCTATATTCATCCTAGCAGCCAAAAAGGCTATTACTAAGAGATGGCACTCCCTGATTGTTCCAATGGCACATGAATGGAGGGCTCTGGTTGTGGCCATCTATTATATGGAATCATTGACAGCGGAAATCCATAACAAACAAAAACAATTTGAACAGCAATGGAGATTGTGGGCATTATATTACTCTAGATATGACCAAGATTTTGTTCCCTGATTACATGCCCAAGGTTCACTATCAGGGAAGAGGTAGAATTGGCTATAAAAAAAAAAGAGAGAGAGAGAGTCAGGGAGGTGTGGATGCGATGGGAGTGTGGACCATTCATCAACAAGACAGTGTATGTCTGCAAAAATATTCTTAAGGCCATGAATTTGGGTAGCACTAACTCTTTATTTTTTTTTTTTTATTTAGTTGTTTAACCAGGTATAGCACACTAAGCTGAAAGCTTTTTTACAGGAGCGACCTGGGAGCACAAGGAGGTTAAGTGACTTGCTCAGGGTCACACAGCATGCAAGTGGAAGCTATGGGATTCAAACCCAGGTCTGGTCTGCTGGATGTCACCAGATTTGCAGCTCAGAGCCTTAGACCACTGCGCTATACTGCCTCCTGATAATAATAGAAATGGAGACTCGAGGGCATTAATTTAACAGTGTGATAGATTTCAAGGTATTCTGTTTTGCATATTAATATGTATTATCACAAGAGATGTGATTACTGATAAGAAGAGATGTAATGTCTGATATAATCAAAAAATGATGTATTTGTCACCTTCTATCAATAAAAAGATAATTAAAAAAAAAGCTGCCATCACAGAGGCAACAAGCCTTTGTGTGAAGCAAATAAACAAATCAAAACAAAAGAAAAAAACACTATGGTTCTCTGGTGGTGGGGAAGGTTAGAGAGAAAAAGATAGCATTCAGGAAGTATAAGGAAACACAGAAGGAGCAGGACAGGGAACTGTACCAGTTAAAGCAGAAGGAAGCAGGGAATAAAGTCAGACTAGCAAAGGCCCAAACTGAGAAAAAGATAACCAACTTGGTTAAGAAGGGGAATAAAACTTTTTATAGGTACATTAGGAGCAAAAGAAAGACCAAGGGAGGGATAGTGAGGCTTAATAAAGGGAAGGGTGGGTGGGCAGAGGGACAGTGAAAAGCAGGATACTGAATGAATTCTTCTGCTCAGTATTCACAAAAGAAGAGGAGGGGAGGTACCAAATCCAATCAACAGAAGCACTCTGGATAGGGGGGTTGATACCAGTCCTTTCACAGAAGAAAGGGTTCTGAAAGAACTCCTAAAACTGAAGGTGGACAAAGCAATGGGGCCTGACAGGATTCACTCCAGAATTCTAAAAGAACTAAGGGAAGAACTAGTGACACCACTGACTACCCTTTTTAACAAATCATGGGAGGATGGTGTGGTGCCTAAGGACTGGAGGAAGGCAAATGTGATTCCACTTCACAAAAGTGGGAGTAAAGCAGAGGCAGGAAACTACAGACCTGTTAGCTTGACCTCAGGGTAGGGAAAATGATGGAATCACTTCTTAAAGAAAGAACTGTTGAGTACCTAGAGGTCAGCAGGGCACAGGACCCAAGGTAGCATGGATTCACAGTGGGAAGGTCATGTCAGACGAGTCTATTAGATTTCTTTGACTGGGTGACCAAAGCAGTAGACCAATGAGGGGCTGTGGACATGGACTACCTAGACTTTAGCCAGGCATTTGACACAGTCTCACACAAAAGATTAATAAACAAATTAGCCGGCCTGGAAGTGGGTCCCAGGGTGGTAGCCTGGGTAAAAAAATTGGCTGGACAACAGGCCACAGAAGGTAATAGTAAATGGAGTCCACTCCGAAAAAAGGGAGGTTGCTAGCAGGGTACCGCAGGGTTCAGTACTGGGTCCGATCCTTTTTAATGTCTTTATAAGTGATATTGTGGAGGGACTGGAAGGAAAAGTATATCTCTTTGCAGATGACACAAAGATCTGCAACAGAGTTGTTACACAAGGAGGGGTGAAAAGGATGAGAGGGGACTTGGCAAGGTTGGAGGAATGGTCAAAGGTATGGCAGCTTAGATTCAATGCAAAGAAATGCAAAGTAATGCACCTGGGAAACAAAAACCAAGGGGAAGAGTACACAATGGGGGGAGGTATTAACAACAACAAAAATGGAAAGGGACCTGGAGGTAGTTTTATCAGATGACCTAAAGGTAAACAAGCAATGTGAGAAAGCAGTAAGGATGGCTGGAGGGATCCTGGGATGGATAGGGAGAGGAGTCATCAGTAAAAAAAAAGGAAGTTGTTATTCCTCTATACAGACAGTTGGTGAGACCCCATCTGGAGTACTGCATGCAGTTCTGGGGACCCCATCTCTGCAAGGACATAGACAGGATGGAGGCAGTCTAAAGGAGGGCAACTAAAATGGTGCAGGGTCTGCAACAGAAGCCATACGAAGAGAGACTAAAGGAGCTTAATATGTATACCCTTGAGGAAAGGAGGGAGAGTGGGGACATGACTGAAACTTTCAAGTACCTCAAGGGTATCAACAAAGCCCAAGAGGGTAGCATCTTTCAGAAAAAGAGATGTGCGAGAACAAGGGGACACAATTTGAAGATAGAGGGGGGACGGCTAAGGGGCAATGTAAAGAAGTATTTTTTTACAGAGAGGGTGGTGGATGCATGGAATGGCCTTCCTGAGGAGGTTGTGGGCTCAAAAACTGTGGAGGAATTCAGGAATGCATGGGACAGACATAAGGCAATTCTCTTCAGGGGTAGGAAGAAGTAGGCTGTTGGTTAACTAGGATCTGCAGCTTATCCAATAGGTATGGAAATGGGCAGACTAGGTGGGCCATGCAGTCCTTATCTGCTGTCAAAGTCTATGTTTCTATGTTTTTTCACTGGACTTTCCACAGTGAGATTAGGGTAAGATTCTTAATTCTTTACCTTACTATGAATATTGCAGGTATTACAGTGCTTGCAAAAAAATGAGATGCATTCTTGTTTCAGAGTATTGTAACTGCTACACTGCCAGAGCAATGCACATTTTGTTCAGATCTGGATTGGCCTCATAAGGAAACCATAGACATGTATTGCTTAAAAGTAGAGTAAGCACAGCACAGTAGGAGAGATACGCATTTGTTCAGACCTTGACGGGCCTCATTTAGAGAACAAAAAGGTGTAAGAGATCGATTCACACTTTTTCTGGACAGCACTATGGAGGAAGTTGTAAGATATGAATAAGTCAATGTTGAACATAACTAGACAAAAAAAATTCTAACATCTTTCAGTCGGTTGTATACTGTGGTGAAAGCTGAAGAAGAAGAGGATAAGTCTAGAAACAACATACCCTGCTGAAGAGTAAATGAACTGGCAATGTGAAGGAGGTACTGCTAGGACCGATCCTAGGCAATACCAACACCTCCGTAAATCAAACGAAAGTCTGGAAGCTGCACAGAACAGCTAATGCTACAGCATTACTCATTGAGTGTCATGAGCCTTTAACAGAGTCTTCATACAGTAAAGCATATTGAGGATGGCAAGAAAAAAAGTTGTGCTGCATGACACAGTGGTGCATGATAGAGATACGATAAGTAAGGATAACCAGATAACGCAGTAGATAAGAGAACAAGACTAAACCTGCCAACAGTGTAACAGTATTGGAACAAAATGTGTTTATAATTTTAAGGAGGATCTGCATGCTGGGGATGAATTATTTCTATGAAAGGAGCTGTGTTGACATGCTTTGGTCAGTAATTATTTATCCAATATCTTTTCAACTCATTAGCTGTTCAGTTACAGGGCATCACACAACCAATAAGACCTCCAGGAGTACCGACAGCTTACGAACTCCTGCAAGCGGGCAATACGTACCGCGAAAAGCGAGTACTGCAGTGCAGCGCTGATCGCCACCGCAAGTGACCTACTACGTTTCTGGAATAAAATAAAAAATCTAGTCGGTAGTTCAACCGAAGCACAAGTCACTAACATGACAATTGGTGAGGCCAACTGCAATAACTCCCAAACTATTGCCTCCTCTTTTAACTGCCTCTTCACGGACCTGCCGGCCGCCACCAACCCACAGTCCTCTGCTCCAGCTCACGTTTGCGGCTCCCCGCCCATCCGTCCATCTTTCTACCTCAAAAAGATCACTGTAAGTGAGACCCAGGCTCTCCTTGCTGGTCTCTCTCACCACACGGGAGTGGGTCAGGATGGCCTGGAACCCAGGCTACTCAGCCTGGTGGCCCCTTACAGCGCCAGACTACTTGCCCACATATTCAACTTATCTTAGGGGTCGTCCCTGACATATGGAAAGTTGCCAGGGTTGTCCCTGTCCTGAAAAATGGTGACCCTAAGGACATCAACAATTATTGCCCCATCGCCATACTATCGGCTGCCTGCAAGCTCCTGGAAAAAGCTGTAGCGTCACAACTAGCCCACTTCCTACAGGGATACAATGTCCTTTCCCCATGTCAGCATGGCTTCCGTAAAGGCCACAGCACCTCGACGGTGCTTGCTGAGGTCACCTTCAGAATCAGGACTGCAACTTGACCAGGGCAAGTTGATGGGGGCTATATTTGTGGACCTATCCAAAGCCTTTGACAGTGTGGATCATCCCCTCATCCTCTCCACACTACAGACCCTTGGCTTCTCCCTCCGTTCCCTCAACTGGTTCACCAGCTACCTTGGGGGCAGGCAGCAACTCACCTGCTTCAATCATTCCCTCTCACCCCTCCTACCCGTGAACAGTGGGGTACCCCAAGGATCTGTCCTCAGACCTATCCTGTTCTCCCTGATCGTCAATGATTTACCCTCTGTTGCCACAGAAGGGCACCTATCCATATAGGCGGATGACCTGGTCTTATTAGCCAGCGCCCCTGATGTGACCAGCATCAATACCCCACTCAACTCGGACTTCTCTCGTATCAAAGCATGGCTTGACGGGCACAAACTCATAGTCAACCTAAAGAAAACACAGGCCATGCTCTTTGGCACCGCGGCCAAAATCTCCTCTTACTGCGCCTTAAAGTCCATGGGTCCTGCAACCTCTCCTGCAACAATCGACTCTGCTAGTACCTGGGAGTCACCTCACCTCACCTTGACCTCACCAGACACATCAGAAGCATATGCAACGCTACCAATGGCAAACTTGGCCTAGCATATAGGGCTAAAGACTGCCTTACCCCGGCTGCCTGGCTGGCCATAGCCAGGGGAATACTACTTGCCACCCTCTCCTATGGTCTCGCTGCCTTTGCCTCTGTCCCTTCCTCAAGCCTAGCAAAGTGGGACACCATGTACAACAACATCTGCCACTTTGCACTCGCGGCCTCCCCATCTCACACACCAATGCACGCTCTACTCTCGAGTGGAATGGCTCACCCCGGAAAAACACCGGATCTACATCATGGGAAACTTCATTGACAACATAATTCGAATGGCCACTCCCGCCTCACTTGCCCTCCCCCTGAAACATGCCTCCCCCATCTACCACCTCAGGTCTTGCGCGTCCCAGACCCACCTGGTCCCCAAGACCTGCACTCTCGCAGGGGATCGGGCATTTACCACCCACGCACCCAAGCTGTGGAACTCCCTTCCTTTACAAGTTTGTGCTTCCCCCTCCCATTCCCCCTTCAAAACCTTCCTCTGGAGCTTCCTGAAATCTGCTGCGACCTGTCTGTGTGCCGCCTAACACCCAGCCCTTCAGCCCACCAACCTGCTATGGTACCCCAGCTAGGCTCTGTCCCCCTCGCCACCTTGGTGATGCACTTTACTAGTGGTTATGTTATATATTGTTTCTTATTCAACCTAGGGGAGGCCCAATACCACCATGTTGCCCCTGGGCCTGTATGCATGATATCTGACCCACTGTGTTTGCTGATATGTAATTCCTTTGCTATATTACCCCTTAATACCCTTGCTGTTTTATCCCACTGTTGGAGCATGCTGCTCCTGGTTTGTAATGTCGACAATGTATGTCTCCTATGTATACCTTGTAATTCTCCCGGGTCGCACCTGAAGATAGGCACTGGCTGTCTAGTGTGCTTACCCGGTTACCAAAAGCAAATAAATGCATTGTGTGTGTTGTTGTCATTTTGCCATGCTTGGGTCAGTAACTGAATAAACTACATGTCCACTGTTTAGGTTTATTTTAAACACCGTGCTGCACATTTATCCAAACCAACAGACAGCTCCTCTTGCTACTGGGAGTACTGGAAGTCAGCAGTATCACCACCAACTATAATGCCTTCATGCATAAGTGCTACCAGATAGTAACTCAATAGGGCTTCAACTCTGCAGCAGAGATACAGTGCCACCTGCCAGGATGAAGTTTTGTTGTTACAGTTCCAGCCAGTGTTATTTTGCAGAATTCTACTTAAACACAGTGGAATCCGAGAGCAATTACCTAGTCTGACTTTTCCAGTTCATCGGAACCCCAAGACAGATGAATTCATCTTCACAAACATCAATGGCTCTATGTAGTTAGGGTCACTGGAACAGTGTGGTTTCACATCACCAGTGATGCCAATCATCATCTTCAAGAGCATGTTGGCAGGGGCATAGCTCATGTATTTACATGTTAATCATGCAACCACATGGCTGGAGCAGTGTACCCTGCTGCTGAAATGGCATAACAGCCTTTAGCACTAGGCATTTGAACAATATAGTGCAGAAATAGGTTGCTGCTTATTTATTTTTCTTTGCTCTGCAAGTGCAGTATGAAGGAGCTGCGCAATGTCCAGTCACTTTTCTCAATGCTGGTTGTGGGGCTTGAAGTCTTTTGCCCTTTTATAATGTGAGCTGTACATGCAGATCTCTCACCAGGTCTGTACCTTTCATTCCGGTGAGACTGAACTTGGAGTCCAGCACCTCCTTCCCCATGCTATCATGTAGCTCAGTGCAGTGCAGATCTGGTGTTTGGATTTATGAACTCGTTCACCCTGTTGCTCCTCATGGCAATATACATGATCCTCCACTTAAAACAGGAATTTCATGGTTGCAGAAAGGTAATGGCTGTTATCATACAGTTTTACAAATTGTCCTTCATGGGCAGTACATAGGTGACAAATCAAAGAACTGACCTGTTCTGAAAAATTATCAGTATCAGACTGTTCATGAACTCTACCCAATTCTCATATCATGATTTTGACAGCAGTGATGCTGTGAGTTCATTGAGGTCATGGCTGCTCCACTTAGATGAAGCTTGCACCTTCACCAATAACTAGACAGTCTCAGTGGCCTGGTGCCCCACCAGTGTCGTGCTCCACTGTCATGTAATTTATTTGCCACTTCTTCTCCAACAAACTAGCTAGCACCACATACTGTACATACTATTCCATCTCATGCCAGCATTCCTGTTTGACCAGTGATTTGCAACACAGAGACACTGCTGGAGTTCCTGCAGCTAATTTGTGACCTTCAATAACTGATGAAAATGCCCACAGACAAGGTTGTTATATAGAGAATACTGGATGTGCAACCATGCAGAACCAGTGTGCTCTGCCACAGAAGGGTTTGATTCCCTGTGACCTCGAGAGCAAAGCTCAAGAGGTCCAAGGAATCAAACCCCGAGATGGCAGAACACACTGGTTCTGCATCGGGTTACCTATCCTGTATTTTGTATAGGTACAGTGCCCCATGTATCCTATTTTAGGTTTTCTAACTAAATGTTTTCATTGAAAAATAAACTGTAGTCTCCTATTTCTTATTTTGGGAGCTACAGCTTGTTCTTGCCAAGTTAGGTGGTTGCTAGGGACTGAACGTCCCTATGTTAGCCGTGCACACTCCAATTGGTTGCCGCTGTAGTGTGGGTGGGTTTTCAAAGAAAAAAAACATGGCAGGCAGATGTCTTGCTTAGCGAGCTTATCCACGAACTCGAGGCAGAAACTTCTTCTTTTTTTATGCCAGTTCTCATCAAAGAGAATAAACTGCTTCTGAGCAATGAGTGTTTTTTTAAAAAAACGCCACGCATAGCTTCTATGTTTGAAGCAGATTACACTGCTGTCAATGCGCAGTGTTTTTTTTATGGTGGCTTTCACAGAGGGCTTGAGCTTTTCACTCTGAATGAATGGAATGCTGTTCTGCATGTACGGTTAGTACAGCATTCCATTCATTGTTGGGTGTGTGGGTGAACAGCATTTCAATATGGTAGAATTTCCCATTAGAACAGCATTCCACCATGCATATTTATTGTTGACCGGGTAAGTGCACTAGACAAATCCTGCCTATTTTCAGGTACGACCAAGGGGAAGGGGATACAGATGAATGCCAACTGACCTTGAACCAGATTAAGCTGTTGGTGGTATTTTTTTAGTGAATGAGGGAAATTTGGCCCGGACACCAGGGAAATTCCCCTACTCGGAGGCGCTGCTGTTCTTGGTCAGTAGGGGAGCTGCTGACCTAGAGGATGGCTGCTGGCGGTCAGATTCTGTGTGGAGCATGGAGGCTCGGTTGGAGAAATGGAAACGGAGGCATCAGAGGAAGTACAGGTTCTTGTTACTCAACAACTGTGCTTACCGGAGATTGTGCAGGCGAGGCCTGCGTCGGAGCCTGCTACAGTAGAGACCGGAATGCTTGGAGAGTCTCTGGAGGGTCAGTCGGGAGCCAGCCCGAGGTCGAGCATGGCAGGAGACGCTGTGGAGGAAGGAGGCGTGACGGCGATTGGTCGCACAGCAGAGGTACCACCTGCACAGCGAGGGTGGAAGGCCATGAATCAACGAGTTCACGTAAGGAAAGGAGGAAGTCTCGGGTATCGCGAAAAGGGTAACCTCGAATGGAGGAAGGAAAGCAGTCGGCCGGTTTTATGCGGTGGGACCGGAGGAACGGACTAGGAAACAGGGCTCAGCTCCAGTTGGTCAGCTGAATCAGCCATATCTCAAGCGGGCTGGATTCGCAGGCAGACGGCAGATGGATACCGGACCCAGAGTGGCTGTCTTTTTCTTCAGGGGCAATGGAGGCATCGACAGGACCTACAATGACGGTGAGTCTTTGGCTTTGAATGGACTTGTTTCTCAGGACCAGGCATTAAGCCAGGCAGGGGCATCAGCCAAGCAGAGGAGGGAGGTTTCTCCTGCTGAAAGTTTGCATGGACTGGGG
The DNA here is from genome assembly GCA_016271365.2 of Neoceratodus forsteri. Lineage (NCBI taxonomy): Eukaryota > Metazoa > Chordata > Ceratodontiformes > Ceratodontidae > Neoceratodus > Neoceratodus forsteri. The sequence goes on along the minus strand of CM057452.1, from coordinate 866,052,501 downwards.
CCGAAGAGCAGGAAGAAAGGAGGGCCCACTTTGGCGGACCTTTAAAAGAAATAAGGTGGAGCAAGCCCCAGAAAAACGTTGTCTGAATAAGGTATAGAGGAGGCTCTACCTGAACACCCGGACGGTATATGTGCCAGAAAATTATTGATGGACTCTATGAACTTTTGCCTTTCGATATCTATGCTTTAATTAACATTCATGGGAGGATACTTTTGATGTAAGCTTTTAAACAAATGGCTAGTCTTGAAAAATTTTGGTATAAATATGATAGTTGTAAAATGTTACCTTTATGGACACCCTTTTAGCCGTTCCAATTCTGAAACCAGTTTTTAAAACTGTGAATGTAATGTTTAGGAATGAGGAGTGAATGTGGGGATATTGTTTTGGTTAAAACAGAATGGAGGTGCTAGGCCTCCGAACCTATCCTAGACTCTGAAAACATTTGGACTGGGGCATGGAAATTTAAAGTTAAATTGTTTATGGTGAATAATGAAATACAACATGTCCCAAATAGCTTCTTTTTGGGGAGAGATCGTGGGGTTTGTTTTTACCCAGGCCAGCCAAAAGCGTGTTATAGATGTGGTAGTCATAGGCATTTGAGCAGTGCATGCGATAGAGTGAAATGTGCCTTATGTGGGGAATTGGACCATGATAGTGAATTGTGTAGGAATGAATTCAAATGTAATTTATGTGACGATTTAGGACATGCCTACCATCAGTGTCCTTGGGCGGAGCAGAATAGGCAAGGGGGATTGAATAAAGAAGAGCTGATTTACCTGCAAGCCCAATGTAGGGGGAGCCTACTCTATCCTGTAAGAAACATAGTAAGAAGGAAACTGAAAGAGGGACGCCTCCCGTGATATCAGAGTCTCCTATTAGTGAAATAAGATCCACTGGGTCAGTTTTGCAACAGAATGTGGTCCCTCCCCCCATTTCTAGGGCAGATTCCTTAACTGAAAACACGGATGACCTGACAAGGGAACCTGAGAAGGAAATTCCTTTCAGACTCCAAGGAGGGATACGAGAGCAAGTAGTCAACAGGAGGGGTGTTTGATTCAGAATTCTTCACAGCTCTAGCAGACTTAGAAGGGAAGGAGTTTCTGATTTGTTAAAATCAGATGAGAGCTTAAACATGGAAATTGAAGAAGAGGGGACTGGAAGTGAAGGAAAGAAGAAAAGGGCAGGAAGAGGAAACAAGATAAGGCGTGAATAACTGACCAAAGCATACTATGGCCTGTTTAAAGATTATATCCTCAATTGCTGTAGCCTTAAGAGTTATAAGAGGCTGCTTATTACCTTACAGTATTGCAGAGAATTGAAAGCAGATGTGATCCTTTTCGGAGACTCACTTTCTTCTTTGTCAGAGGTGTCTCAGATTACAAAGCTATGGTGGGAAGGCCCGCCCTTCTGGTCATTCGGGGAAGATGTGGCAGCATGAATAGGGATATTATTTTCTAACACAGCAGTTCAGGTAACAAGGTTGATTGATGTCCTGCCTGGTAGGGTATTGTTGTTGGATTGTTTTTTAAAAGGATTGTGTTTTAGATTAATTAATACTTATGCTCCACAAGTTAAAACCGCAAGGATAGCATTGTTTAATTTGGTAAAACCTTATTTGTTTTCCTCAAAACATATAGTTTGGGGAGGAGATATGAATTGTAGCCTAGATGTTCGGTTAAGAGACGGGGTCCAGCAAAAAACTTATTGTGACTCTCATGCTCTTTCGCAAACCATAGGGGTTGCAAAGTTAAAGGACGCTTTTAGAGAATTACATGAAAAAGGGGGTTTTACTTATAAAAGGGCATCTTTTCAGACGAGAATAGACTATTTTTTCTATCTTATCATTTAACTCCGTGGAATGTTCAGTAATTTCATATGATTTTTTGATCATAAGGTGTTATGCAGTGTCGAGGTCTACATCAGATTCCAACCTTTTCCCAGCTTTGCAGGCCAGGTGGATGTTGAATGCACGGTTGCTGACAGAAGCAGGATTGTTGGCTCGATTTAAAAATTTTATGGTTTGCCGTAAATCAGTAGCAGTATTTTTCTTAGACTGGGTTTCTTGGTGGTCAGATACCAAATTAGCGTTAAAGGATTTCTTTATAACATATGGGAAACAGAAAGGTTCAAGGAGTATTTACAATACCTAGAATTTACGTAATCAATATTATAAATTACGGTCTCATTCTAGAAGTAAGGATGCAGAGATTCAGTCCCAGATTAAAGGGTGAAAAAATATGTTTACTTATCAATATCATAGGCTGCATCTATTCATGCTGGTTTTAAATTCGGTACTCAACAACAACCTTTTCAAGACCCGTATAAGGCATGTAAGACTAAGATTGAGAAAAGAGTGATGTTAGGGCTCAGAAATTCTGTTGGAGAATTAAGATCTTCTGTGGCAGAAATGCTTGTTATAGCGGAGGAGAAGGTGGTGTCCCAATTTGGAAATAGTTTTGTTTCAACCTTGGGGTGGGAAGACGTTTTTAATTTCCCAATTCCATATATTTCTCAGGTAGAAGTAGAAATGCTGCAAAGACCTATTACTTTGCAGGAGGTACACAACAGGCAATAGGAGCCTTAAAGGTAGGGTTATCACCAGGGTTAGGCGGGTTGACTAATGAATTTTATAAAACCTTTGCAGATGACCTGAGTGGTATTTTAACAGAAGTCTTCAATGACATCTTACAATATGGGTTTGGAGATTCAAAATTTAATCTAGCTATTTTAACATTTATTTTTAAGACAGGGATATTTACAGAACTGGGTAATTGGAGACCAATTAGTCTTCTGAATACAGATTATAAAATCCTTTCCTCGATCCTGTGTAAAAGATTGCAAGAGGTGGCTAAGAGGGTGCTTCACCCGCACAAACATGTGCTATTCCATATAGATCAATTCAGCAGAATTTAAGATTATTCATGAGATATATGTGAATTTCGCCAAGGACAACTGTCTGGTTTTATTATGGCATTAGATCAGGCGAGCCTTTGATTCAGTGTCTCATGATTTTCTTTCCAGGTGTTATTGAAATATGGATTTCCAAAATATTTGTGCAATATGTTCACACTTTATATTGTAATGCAATTTCTTGTGTATGCATTAATACGGTGGTAGGTTCTGAGATACAGATGAAGCAGGGGGTTAGGCAGGGTTGCCCAATTAGCCCGTTACTATATGCCTTTGCATTAGACCCAGTATTGAGAGAAATTGAGCATAACAGGTCAATACGGGGGTTATCGCCCTCTTGTGTTTTACCAGCTGAGAAGATCTCTGCATATGCAGATGACATATGTCTATTGGTAGCGGATGTCACCTCAGGGGTTAAGGCTATCCAAGTGATTGAAAGTTTAGCAAATTTAAACGGTATGAGACTAAACTTAGAGAAATGTAATTGTCTGGGGGTTGGGGAGAATATGGTCTGTCAGAATATTGGGGGTATTATAGTTAAGGATAAAATTTCTGTTTTGGGACTAAACTTTGGTAAAGGGGACTTAACCTTTTTAAACTGGGAAAAAGCCTTGGTTATTGCAGAGAAAAAAGTACTGCAATGGAAATCCTGGGGTTTTTCCAAAAAGAAGCGAGTTTTGATTATTAAAAAGTTCTTACTACCTATTTTTTTACATGTAGCTGCAATTTTCCCAGTTCCGGTTGCTTTAGAAACTAGATTGTATAGTGTGTTTTTTCAAATGGTTTGGGGTAGTCGGTTGAATCCAATTAAAAGAGCCTTTACGTATTTAAAACTGAATCAAGGGGGTGTAGGGATGATAAATCCAGTGGTATTTTTTCATTCCTTTTTCATGATTGCTGCCTTTCAAACTAGGGTTAAACCTCAGGATCATCCTTGGTCGGCTTGGACACAATTACTTTTTTCACCCTTTATGTCATTTTGGGAAGGAGGGGGGGTTCCCATGAGAGGAAAGATAGCTTTAGCCCCATCCTATGCGGATGCCGCAGTCAGAAAACTACGGGAATGGAAATTAGGAAAAGCCCAACTGCAGGACATTCCCAGGAAAGAATTTTATGCAGAAATTATGTTCAATTTTTTTTACGTCCAAGTGGATTTTCCTTTGTGTACCCCTACAAAATTGTCCCAAGCATTACGTCTCTTGATGGATCATAGGATACCCCCTAGTATGTGGGATGTGTTGTGGCTTTGTTGCCATGGGAGGTTGGGAGTCAGGGGTAATTTAAAACATAAACAGATTCAGGATCGAATGTGTATTAGACCAGGATGCTTAGATCAAATTGAAACCTTAGAACATTTTTTATTACTTTGTCCGTATGTTAAGTCTTTTTGGTTTGAGTTGGCAAAGCAGTGGGAATGGGGATTTTTGATTCATATTTCTTATCAGAGTCTTGTCCTGGGGGACTATTCAGGTTCTTACGAAGATATCACCCGAGTACACTAAATTTGATATTTGCCTGTATCAAGTATCACCTATGGCAAGCACGATGTCAGTTTTCTTTACAACATACTATTCTGCCCAATAATGTTCTTTTTAGTCGTATTGAATTAGCAGTGGGAAAACAAAAACAATATGAACAATGCATGCTGGAAAAAAAATATTTTTCAGGATTTTTGGAAACATATTGCATGGTTGAGATGAAAAAGGGGAAAATTGAATATGGTGAATAGGGGCTTTCGGGTGTCTTACTTTTATATTGTCTTTCAAACGGTGTATTGGAGTATGGTTGGGAGGGTGATATTGAAGAGGGTACTTTATACTTTTTCTTTTGAAAATGTTTGTATATATGTATGTTTGGCAATTGCTGAAATGGAGTGTGTCATTACGATTGTTGTGTATTTTGCAATAAAAAATTCCCCTACTCTTTTCGATAAGTGCCATGGGATCTTTAACATCCACCTGAACTACCACCAATCCAGGCAGATGGGACCTCGGTTTAACGTCTCATATGAAAGACGGCACCTCAGAAGTGCAGCACCCCTCTCATGCTGCACTACAGTGTCAGTACTGGGATAGTAACCCAAGTGCCAGATGTGGGAACTAACCCACAGCCCTCTGATCTCCCGGCCTTGGAGGCGAGTGTGCTACCTACTGAGCCACTGACACTGACAAAATATAAAGAGCACTTTGCACACACCAAGCAATGAATGCCAAAATATTTCCCACCAGTTAGAGCTTTCATCATACTTTATTCCATCCATTGTACAGCACCAAAAAAAGAACATGTAGACTCCTCCCATCAGTCCAAGCAGCCAAATATCTGCAGCAACTCCAAGATGTTTCTGAGTGACACTGGCTACTATAGGGCATTCAACACTTGAAGAGGCCAGCCAGGGTTCTTTACTAGTCTAGAGTCAAAGGGACCACAATCACATAGGTCTGAGGTGGAACTGCAAACAACCAAATTAACTGAATTGTCCACACTTGCATATTAAGTCAAGCAATATCACTGTAAATTTCTTCATTACCCACTACCATCAACCACCTTTGCATGTTATGCAGCTCCAACGGAGACTGCACACTTTTCATAACAGTTCAATTTCAGTTACTCAGTCTCCACTACATGATCATCCCTGTCTATGTATTCCAGGACTCTAACGTGAGGTAGTTAGCACAGTGCTTTAATTTGGGTACCAGAGGGATGCCATACATACTGAAGAGGGAATGTGTGCTACTGCGGTACCAGAATTCATCTTAAAAATGGATTAAGTTATTTCTTCCTCATCAGAAAAGCATTGCCCTGGCACAGGAGAGCACCTGCACTTGGGCACTTGGGAGGGTTTGAGGGTCCATCTCTCAAATAAGGGGCTTCTCTGTAGGTAGCATTCCAACCACCTTACATTTTGTTTGGTAGTCACCAGAGGATTCATGAAAGCTTTACATAGACATCTTCACATAACCATCCCTGGATCACCATCTACCTCCCCTGGGAGTGTAAAGTGACTCACAGCAGCTGCAATTAGAATTCTTGGAGATCTAGGCTCCTGCAAGGGGACCACAGCTCCAAAAGAGGAAGAATGTCTAGGGTTTAACCTGGCAGAATATCTTTTACCAATTTTTTGTACTCTGCAAGGGCACCAAGGGAGGCACCCATAACCGCCAACTCCAAGACTCATATATTTTCTCTCTCAGTACTTTGCCCAACACAAGTAGCTGGCCTGCAGATCATATTTCTTTCTCAGATGTTACTAACAGACCACTTTGATCAACATATAAATAATACAGTAAAAAATAAACTCAAGGATTGGGTACTCAGGTGTAAGGCCTTTTCAATTCTATGCTCAGTTAGAGAACCATTGCCACCGAGCTCATAATTTGCCTCAAGTAGTTGTTGATATCTGGGGTAGATGAATCAAAATACAAAGTAGAATTGCTTCATATTTTTATAAAGAGAAATGGGAACAGCACACTTTTTTTCACTCTTTTGCCTCCGGTAGTTGTTGGCTTCCTCTGTGTTAACCACTGCTCTCTCCAAAAAAGAATGCAATACAGTTCTTCCTAATCCTCACTGCTGGTTACCCTTAGGCTGCCGCTGACATAATATCTTGTCCGAAAAACCTATGTGTTCTAAATCTTCTGGCAGCCTAAGTTAATATCCACCTCAGTGCCTGCCAAGCTTTCCAATTCAAAATCTTATAGTGATTGAATGTCTTCTGATGCAGATGACACACCATCCTCTTCCTTATAGACAACTTTGGACTATGGGAATGTGGAGGTCATTGTTTAAGGATCAGAGTTAAGGGTAATACTGTAATTGTGGCAGTACATAAATTTAACAGCGGGATGCTGTGTGTGGTGTTATGGGCTACTGTTGTCACAGCAGTAATGGTGACAGGGTTACTACTGCCACAGTGACAGCACTGGTGGTACTGTAACACTAGTGGAAGCAGGGTTCATAGGGCTTGTGACACCAGCAACCATGGTGGTAGGGACAGTGGTTTTAGTGCATGCTGTGGTAACAGTGGCAGTATGACCTAGAGGTTAGGGTAACAAGCTGTGAATAAGCTTGATCAATCCAGCAGACCTGGGTTTGATTCCCACAACTGCCACTTGCATACTGTGTGATGCTGAGCAAGTCACTGAACTACCCCAGTGCTCCCAGGTCAACCCTGAAAATAGGCCTAGTGTGTTTTACCTGGTTACCAAAAAATAAATTAATTAATTAATTAATAAACAAAAAAACAGTGGTAACAGGGGGTAGTCTCAATTGCAGATACAGGCCTCCAGCTCCTACTATTACTATAAAATGCTGGAATGGTAAAAATGCATAGTCTTTTCCATACTGATAGCAAGCAGAAACAGCACTAGCAGCACTGGTACTGGCAGAAGTAAGCTTTAATGGTGAAAAAACAAAAGTCACTTTCCTAACATGGCTAGAGCATTTATTTTCATCCTCAGCTTGCCGCTGTCCATCTTGAAGTAGAATGCAGTGGTAGAATTGCTTGGGATGGGTCAAGCATTCTGCTTTTGCTTCATTGCCATTTGCCATTCCTTCCCAGTTAACAAAAATTCCTCTTCTCTCCATTCCTAATCTGCTCTTTTTTAGGTCTGGTCTGCATAGCAGACCAGTTCCCAGTGGGATCAAAGTCAGGAAGTGTTTTGAAGCTGTCCCCTTGAAATGCACGGGGGAACTGGGATATGTCTTTTTAGAACGGAAAGTGAGTGAATTGTGCCTAGCTTTGCTCCTTGCAGCTGTCTGTAATGCTTTGCTGATGTTCTGTTGGCTGCAAAAAATGGGGCTGGGGGAAAGAGACAGGAGGGCAAACACAGGATTGGAGGGAGGACAGGAGACAAAACATGGTAGGCCATGGTTACAAATGCCCACAGCCTGGGAAATAAAATCCCAGACCTAGAGACCTTGTTAGTGGAGGCAGACCTGGGCATAGCAGCAATAACAGAGACCTGGTACACTGCAAATCTTGACTGGGATGCAAATGTTCCAGGTTATGCTCTATTCAGGAGAGATAAGGGGAGTAAAGGGGGGGGGAGTGGTCCTGTACAGTACATAAAAGAAGGCATAAAAGCAACACCTTGAGCCAGGCAAGGTGTACCTCAAGAATCTAAAGGAAGTGGGGAGGCTGTAAGGAGTGCAAAGGCACAGACTGAAGAAAGATTAACGCAGATGGTGAAGAAAGGGACCAAACATTCTATAGTGCATTAGCGAAAGAAGGAAAGCCGGGGGATTGTAAGGCCCAGAAGGGAAACAGGGAGTAAGGAGGGAGACCTAGAGAAGGCAGAAACACTGAACAAATACTTTATTCAGTATTCACTGAAGAGGGAAAAGGTCAGGGACCACAGCTGGGTAACAGACACAATGGGGGGGGGGGTATACACAAGTCCATTCACAGTAGAGAGAGTTCTGGAAGAGCTCACAAAACTGAAGGTGGACAAAGCAATGGGGCCAGATGGCATATACCCTAGGCTATTAAGGGAGTTGCGTAGAGAGCTAGCAGAGCCTCTGGCAGCCATGTTCACCGAGTCACTCAGCACAGAAGTGGTTCCAGAGGACTGGAAGAGGGCACATGTAGTCCCTCTACACAAAAGTGGTAGCAGTGAAGAGGCAGGGAACTATAGGCTGGTCAGCCTCACCTCAGTAATGGGCAAGATCATGGAGGCACTGCTTAAAGAAAGAATAGTGGCATACTTGGAATCCAGTGGTGCCCAGGATCCAAGACAACATGGATTCACAGCAGGAAGATCATGTCAGATGAATCTAATAGATTGTTTGACTGGATGATGAAAGAAGTAAATGGGGGGGGGTGGATGTGGATGTCACCTACCTCAATTTCATCAAGGCCTTCGACACCGTCCCTCATAAAAGGTTGTTTAACAAGATGGGTAGTCTGAGCATGGGACACAAGGTGGTAAACTGGGTTAGGAAATGGCTAATGGACAGGAGGCAGAGAGTGATGGTAAATGGGATCCAATCTGGAGAGGGGGTTGACCAGCAGGGTACCCCAGGGACTGGTCCTTGGGCCAGTCTTGTTTAATGTCTTCATTGGTGACATTGCAGAAGGACTGAAGGGAAAGGTCTGCCTGTTTGCAGATGACACCAAGATTTACAACAGAGTGGATACTTCAGATGGCGGGGGCGATGAGGAGACCTGGGGAAGCTTGAAAAATGGTCTGAGGTGTGGCAACTGAGTGCACTCCAAAGAAGTGCAAAATAATGCACCTGAATGAGGGAATTCTGAGAGCCACAGGATGGGGGAGCTGGCTGATGATCACCACTAAGGAGGAAAGAGACCTGAGGGTTATCATTTCAGACATCGTAAAGGTGTCCAGGCAAGAGTACAAAGGTTGCAGGACCAGTGGCATGCTGGGGTGCAGAGGCAGAGGCACCACTAGCAGAAGGCAGGAGGTAGTTATGCTAATGTATAAAACACTAGTGAGGCCTCACCTGGAGTACTGTGATCAGTTCTGGAGGCCACACCTTTGTAATGACATTGACAGGGTGGAGGCGGTTCAGAGGAGGGTGACAAAGATGGTACAGGGCTTGCACCAGAAAACATATAAGGAGAGATAAAAGGACCTTAATATGTACTCGCTGGAGGAGAGTAGGGATCAGGGAGGCATGATAGAGACATTCAAGTACCTTAAGGGCATAAACATGGTGCAGGGGGAAGATATCTTCCAATATAGGAGGAGTACAAGAACGAGGGAGCATGATATGAAATTGGAAGGGGGCAGGTTGAGGGGAAATGTGAGGACATTTTTCTTCACGGAGAGAGTGGTGGACACATGAAATAGTCTGCCACAGGAGGTGGTGGGGGGCGAGCTCAGTGGAGGGATTTAAACATGACTGGGAAGGCATAAGGGAACCTTAGAGGTAGGAAGGAGTGGTGAAAAGCCATTGACTATGTAGGGTCAGGGGCCGCAAACAAGTGTTGGGCTTACTGACAAACTGGGTGTGCCTAGCAGTCCTTATATGCTGACAATTTCTATGTTTCTAAGGAGGAGAGTGCATGAGAACCTGTTGAGCAAGTGGCCAAACTCTTGGCAATGAATGAGCTCACAGAAGAAGTACTAATACTGTCAGTCTGCACAACCAATTAATTCTTGTAGGAAATAGGAATTCTCTCTCTCCCAGCCTCTCAATATAGTGAGAAAGCAGCAGAGTTTCCAGTCAATTCAAGTAGCCTGGCCAGGGACTGGAAACATCAAGGGGGGTCTATTGCTGGAGCAAGAGGGAGTCAAGGAAAGGCACTTTGCAAAACAACTCTTAGCCAACATACAAACATTTCTATATCAGGAGATATTATTTTCATCCTATTGGATGTCACACATGCTCACACTACTATTACACTGAAAATTGCCAGTGCAAGAAGTTACGAGCTTGCCTCAACTAGAGAATTTTGTTTCCTTTTCAGAAAGACAAAGAGCAGCGAAAACTTACCTGAAGAGTCCAGGGCCCAACCCCATTCATCAGGGAATAACAAAAAATCTGTCCTCCTCCCCTAACAACCTGACAGATCCAATGCCTGACCAGTCAGAGAATAAAAACAAAACTCTGTCCCTCTTCCCCCAAAGCATTTGACGAGTTTGGTACCCAACCCAGTCTGTCAGGGAATACAAAAAACGTTTCTGCTGCTACCAGTGAGTTTGGGCCTCTGCACCATCACTTCTGGCCAGCAGCATACCAGCGTGGAAGACCAGTGGGACTGACAGCACACACATCTGAGGCTGTAATCCTACATGCATGTGATCCTGGCTCCACTGCCTGACTCTCCCTTTCTTGCTGTCTGCTGTCTTTCCTTCTCTCAGTACTCAGTCTTAGTTCTGCATTCTCCCTAATACACATATGCAGGGTTCTTATTACCATGCATACTCTAACCCAGCATGCTGAGTAGTGGAGCACCTGCCCCTGGGCCTCCCCCATTGACTAACAGGGCCCATCAGAAGCAAAGTATTTTGGAAAAAAACAGCAGGTATAGGTATTATCAATTTACCATCCTTACCTCCCAGGGAATTAAAGCAAAAATATTTCCCCATGTATTTTGTGCACAGCCCAGCCTGTCAGGGAAAAACAAATCTGTCCCCCCTCCCCACACACAACTATAACAGGTCCAGTGCTTGACAAAGCACAGGAGTTAGAGTCTTGTAGTGCAGGTACTGTAGAATATAAAAGAATCTGGTTTTATATAATGACTTTCATACACACTGTATCACAAAGTGTTTTACAAGGCACAGGAATTCCATACTGGTATGGCAGGGAATGTAGAAAACAACTGAATTTCCAATCCGACCCTCCACCAATAACCTGGCAGGTATGGTGCCAAACCCCTCCTGTCAGGGAATAAAAACAAAATCTGCCCCTCTCCCCCAAACTATCTTACTTATTGGGTGCCCAACATGGCTCATCAAGGAATAAAAAAATCTAGCCCCCCCCCCCTCCAACTCCATGCTGGGTCCCATGCCCAACACTGACCATCTATTAAGCTTACTTCAAAGAAAATTTGTTCAAGGGGCCCTTTGCTGGCTCCATGCAGAGTGAAACATAGGGGAGATAAAATAAAAAGATTGAATTTTCTATCATATTGTGTGAAGTCTATGATTCCAAAGGGCCCACTGAACAAATTTTCTTTGAAGTAGCTGTTGAAGCCTTTTTTTCAAGGGGGCCGAAGAAAGGAAAATCACAAAGAACAGATGTCCATTTCCCACTTATCTCTTGTATATAACCATCTGTTAAGCCAAAGGGAGATGAGGAGCAGCAGCAAAGCGGAGAGTGGAACATGAACTAGGCAGGGTACTAAAGCTCTGACCCAAGTCCATCCACTCAGGGGGCCGACGGCACACACTTCTAGGGCTGTAATCCCAAGTGCCAGTGATCCTGGTTCCATTGCCCAACTCTCCCTCTTTCCTACTCTAATCCCTAGGTGGTGCTATCCCAAGGGCTACTACCCCTGCCTGTCTGGCTAGTGACAGATTAAGGGGCCTAGGTCCAGTGATAGGTGCCTCCACCCAGAGGTCAGGGTTGGTAGTGGTTAAACATGCTCGGGTACAGCCCTCTTGGACACTGTGACCCCCCTTTGTTCCCACAAGTGGCCCACACAGTACACGGGAATTACCTTCCCAATACCCAACATGTGCACACTTTTTACACAAATAGACACCACTTACCCTCAAGACTGATTCTGAAGCACGTCTCTGAGGACCCCTTGTAAAACAAGATTAAGCACATACACAACACAATGCAATGCTGGTTCGATATGTACTGACACCACAGACAGCATATAGTTCAATAACAACAAATCTGATTTATTTAGGGGGCATATAACAAGGACAGGGGAGATCAAGTTAATTTGAGTAAAGCCACATAAATAACAAGCATTTGTCAATGCCGAATGTTGCTTGCTTCTATGTGCTGTTTAGGTATTTGGAAGTCATTGGAGTGCAAATATTGAAAATTCACGAACTTACGAGCGTGCGTAGGAACTGCACAAAGCACACTAAATAAAACAGTCATTTTTTACAAATTTTTTCACCAAATTTCAACATAGCCATTTTAAGACCTCTGCTAATGAACAGTGTCACTGTGATTTTCTTAATGTGTCCCTATACATTGAGTTCGCACACTGACTGCGCCATTGTGCGCTACATGGGCGGAAACATGTTTTGGGCAGGATGTGAAAAATGACAGCTGTACTGCTCATAAGGAGGTGTGGTAAAATGGCAATGTTGAAAATCTGGAGTGAAAATATTGAAAATTCGCAAACTTACGAGCGTGTGTAGGAACTGCGCAATGCATTCTCGTAAAACAGTCATTTTTAGGAATTTTTCCACCTAATTTTCAAAATAGGCTTTTTGAGAGCCCACCTTATGAACACTAGAAGTGTCATTTTGTTAATTGTTCCGGAAAGGTGATTTCGCGCAGTGACTGCGAAATCACCCTTCGGGCCTGAATAACGCCATGACAGTGACAGCATTCATGAGAAGGGGTCCCAAAAACCCCATGTTGAAAATTTGGTGCAAAAATTCCAAAAAATGCCTGAGATATGCAATAAAGTTGAAAAAACCCTATCTATCCCATTATACTGCTTACTGGCATTTCCTCAGTTCGTGGTCGGCTTTGAAGAGTACAGACGTGTTCCCAGTCCACCGATGATCATCGCGCCGAGCTCCGGAGGTAAGTATGGGGTGAGAGGGGTGTGGGGAGGCAGGGTGCGCAGTGGGTGGGTGCAGGTTGTGGGAGGGGCAGGAGACTACAAGGGACCGTTTTATTCACAGTTTTTTTTTTTTTACGAAGACGGCGCTGGACGTTTGCCACGCTGGGTGGCTCTACGTGGCAGCAGGAAAAGCTGTTCGGGGGACATGGAGCCGATAGGGATTGGGCACCCCATTGGCTAAAATAAGATTTGCCACACTGCGGTGGGCTCCCAGCATGGCACCGGGAAAGCTTTTGGGATGCGTGCAGCCTTGGAGCCAACGGGGTATTGGGCACCCCGCTGTTATAACAGTTTTGCCACGCTGGGGGTGGGCTCCTGCATGGCACCTGGACAGCTGTTGGGAGGATGTGGAGCCAACGGGGATTGGGCACCCTTCGCCATACAGTGTGAAAGGGAGCGTGATCAGCACGCAATATGCGTGCTTGCAGCAGTGTGTGTGTGGGGGAAGCTCTGCTCACTGAAGCGGAGCTCTCCCTTTGAACTGTATGCCACTGCATTTTCAGCTTGTCATAGACAGCTGCAGCAGTGATTGGGAACTGGGGCCGCACCTGCAAACACACTGACTGCATTGGAAGACAGGCTGGCACACCTCTGAAAACTCTGATGATGGCACTATGTTTCTTGCACATGCGTGCAAGCAACATAAAAAGGATTATGCATGTAATCAAGGTCCAACAGTCCACTCTCTGGGTACCCAGGATGGGGGGGCTAGCCAGGTCCATTGCCCGGGGTTGGCCATCTGGTGCAGCTGGATGGGGCCCTGTAGAAGAAAACAACACACACAACCCAAATTGTAATCCAGAGCCCTGGAGCTCAGTTCGTGAAGAAACGAAACAGCAATAATCAGATGACACACTTGTAATTGATAAAAGGCTGCAGGGAGGTAACCTGATTTGTACTCACAATACCCAAAGCTAAAAGCTGAATGGTGGATGTTCTTGCTGGATGGCCAGAAAAAAAACAAGGTATGGAGACAGGGTCCTTGTGACTGGACCCAACTGCAGTTGATAGCAAGCAGATTTAGTCAGACTTAAGCTGGGATCTGCTTCCCACTTCAGCACACAGTTCACAATACAGGGGAAATAAAATCGCGATCCCCCACATGCACTACGCACATTCATATGTAAAAGGAAAGTACTACACCAGGCAGGCTGCTCCTTGACCCCAATCGCAATTGCTGCAACAATACCCGGGAACACACACACGCAGCATCATCAGTCCCTGACAGGCCAATCGCATTCAGCAAACTTTCGGTCTTCTTCAGGTTAAGCCTGGCTTCCACACTTCTGGATCCTCTTTCTCCTCACCGAACTCGGATTCAGTCCAAACTGGCACTCACAATGGCTTCAGGCTGACTTCAGGGCCTCCCACACGCTTCCCACGCGAACTACACACCGCAGCATAAGCAGGGATCCTTCTTTCTTCACTGTCACTACTGATCTGGCTTGCAGCAACAGTGCAGGGCATTTCCTTTGGGTTCCCTCCAGTTCAGTTGGCTGGTTCGGCTGTCAATCACAGTAGGGCTCCCTCTGTTAGTGCAGAAAGGCGCCAAGGTCCAAACTACATTTCCCAGAGGCACTGGCCATACAGTACAGAGGTGGCTGGCTCCACAATGAGAGTTCAAGTTCTGATTTTCCAGCAGACTCCATTTTAACAATCCCTCCTTCACACTGATTAGTCCAGTTCAGCACTTCAGTACCTGAATGGAGGGCTAAGCAAAGACAGTCTAGATTGCAAAGAAAAGCCGGTTAGACAAACTGTATTTTCATTATTACTCTACACAATTCCTGGCAAACAGTTACACCTTTTGGTAAAGCTCCCTCTGTGCATTTATCGACGGCAGAAATGGAGCGAGTTGACAGCAGCCCAGGTGGGTCTTGGGCATTGAAATACACAGACACTCATCCAAATTAATTATGCCTGCAGAGCAGACAGTTCTTAAAGAGACAGTACGTGGAGGTTCAAATAGCACTCACTTGGAACCACATTTAAACAGCTTAGACGCTGAACACTGCCCAGACTTGGAGCACTCAGGCAAGCTCCTGGAAGAGTTTTGGCAACCCCCATTCACAGGGGGGGTTACACCCTTCCTGGCCTGGAAAAACTTGGCGTCCGCGTCAACTAGGTACCCCCATAAACTTCAATATAAAACCATATGCATTTACATCACTAACACATTAGGCTTATATGTGTAATCATCAGTCAACATATCACCTTTGCCATAAACACATTTCTGATACTTGTCAGCACATTACTTTTTGCACAGTATTATACACACATTGTACCTTAACTCAGGTTATTACTTCCTGCACATGAAACCTGAAGAGAGGGGGCCCTTCCCTATCAGCTACCTTGAGGCTGGATGGGGAAGGGGCACCATACCTAGAGGGTGAAGCAAGTAACCTGGAGTTAGCACTTATGCTCAGTTTGGGCAATGAGCTTGGGGACACATACACTCCTTTATGGACAACATTAAGAAGCAAGTCTACAGGCCAGCCAGAAGAATCATTGCTGAGGTGCACCACAGGCTTTACAGCTTGACCAATCTTTCTAGGGGGAACTGTTACAGTCTCTGCACTTTGAGCCTCATTTTCAGCATTGTCCTTACTTGTTAGGGGAGTCTCCAATGGGGTAGAGAGGCTAGAACTTGGGGCCCTTTCAGCTCCAGGATTTACAATCTCTTGAGTCCACAACACTTGGTTCACATGGAGAGTTTTCTGACACTAGCAGTGAACTATCAGGGCACTCAAAATTCTCTTCTTGTTCTGGTATTTACCAGTCTGTCCCAGTTCATCATTTTCCTCCTCTGAAAGCTCATACAGTTCCACCATGCACAGTGATTCCATGTCATCCAACTTAACACTCTGCACCTCACTCTCTGGGAGCATTGGCTCCAAGGACAAAGCTGGAGGCTTAAACAGTCCAGAAGGCCCAGCTTCATCTCCATAACTGACCAGGGGATTACCTTGAAACAACTGACTCAGTTCATAAGAAGGGTAGTACCCAGGGTTGCAATCACTTTCCTCTGAAGTAGACCGACAGTCATTTTTGACTGGGAATTGCTGTGGAGAAAACTTTAACTCAGCATCTGTAGATGCAGACTTTTTCTGCCTTTGATTAGCAGCAACTCTGGTCACCGGTCCAGGGAGAGCACTTTCTGGGGGCTCATACTCAATCAATATTTGGTCAATGGGCAGCAAATGATTTCGATGCATTGTCTTAACATCTTTTGAATTGTTTTCAGGCCTTACTTTTTACATGGGCAAATCATCCAGTTTGCCTACTACAATGTGAGGGAGATGATGCCACCTGTCAGCAATTTTGTGTTTGCCACACAGTCCCAGATTTCTTAACAATACTCGATCTCCCTCCTGGAGTTCTTGTGCTTTCACCTTTTTATCATACCTTTCTTTGTTGGCCAGATTTCTTTTGGCAGCCATGGTTTGAGCCAGTTGGTACACATGATTCAGCTGGGCCTTTAACTTTTGCACATACTGTAGATAATTATCCGCTTGGACCCCATCAGGAGAAGCTCCGAAACAAACATCTACCGGTAGTCGGGCTTCTCTTCCAAACATCAGGTGGTAGGGGGAGAATCCAGTGGCATCACTTTTGGTGCAGTTGTAGGCATGTACCAAGGTGCGAATTTGTTGGCTCTGTCTGGGCCTGTCTTTTGGGTGGAGAGTGCCCAGCATGTCCAGCAGAGTGCGGTTAAAACATTCAGGATGTGGGTCCCCCTGAGGGTGGTAAGGGGTGGTTCTGGATTTCCGCACTCCCCACAGAGAAAGCATCTCTTTGATCAAATGACTCTCAAAGTCTCTCCCTTGATCAGAATGGATTCTTTGTGGAGCCCCATAGTGAACAAAAAAGTTTTCTACAAGTACTTTTGCCATAGTGGATGCCTTCTGGTCCTTGGTGGGGAAAGCTTGGTCATATCTCGTAAAATGGTCAGTGACCACCAGCAAATTTTTACTAATATTTCTTTGATCTGGCTCCAGACTCAGAATGTCAATACAGACCAGCTCCATGAGGGTGCTGGTGGTGATGTTAATAAGGGGGCAGCCCTCTGGGGCAAAGCTTTCCTCTCTAAGCAGCGACTACAAGTTTGAATGTGTTGTTCAACATCAGCTCCCATCTTTGGCCAATAGAATCGGGATCTCACCAAGTCAAATGTTCTGTCTATACCAAGGTACCCCATGTGGTTGTGTAGGGACCTCAGCACCAAGTCTCGGAAGGCAGTGGGCAAAACTAGCTGCTGTGTGTCTATTTGTCCCCTCTGTCTACTTTTTCTTGGTATAACAGTCGTTTAATCAGTTTCAACTTAGGATCTTCCTTGTATAACAATGCAGTTCTCAAATCAGTGGAGCGTAACTTGGATACATCTTTCCCTGTGTAGAGGGCTTCTAGAGCTGATTTGATCATAGGATCTCGGGATTGAGTCCGCTGAAGACTGTCATTGTCCAGCTGAGACAGTGCGCCAATGTCTAATGCAGAAAAGTGGCAATAAGCAGCAGGTATACAATTCTCAGAGGGCCCCAAACAATCCACTAGACAGTCCACTGCGTCCGTGGACACTTGTTCCTCCTTGTCAAACTTCTGGCAGAGTGCTCGAATATCAGGTTCTGACAGTCTGACCCAGTCATTCTGGGAAACAGGCCTCTGGGAGAGAGCATCAGCATCTATGTGGTTCAGGCTTGCTCTGTATTCAACAGCGTAATCATATGTAGCTAATGCAGAAAGTCACCTATGGTCAGTAGCATCCAACTTGGCTGAAGTCTGCACATAGGTCAAAGGATTATTATCAGTTTTTACCAGTATCTTAGCCCCATAAAAGTACTTGTGGAAGTGGTCAACAATGGCAAACTTCAAAGCTAGGAACTCTAACTTATTCACAGGATAGTTCTTTTCAGATGGGGTCAGACTCCTGCTGGCAAAGGTCACTGGTCTCAGGCCATTCTCGTGCTCCTGGTACAACACAGTCCCCACACCTTGCAAGCTAGCATCAGTGTGCAGGACACAGTGTTTTGCTGGATCTGCATATGCAAGGACAGGAGCATGAGTGAGTTGATATATAATCTCATGAAAAGCAGCTTCACAATCAGTTGTCGATCAGGCTCCAAAGACTTCATTGAGGTGAAAAAAGTTTCTCTCAGCCTCAGGGGAAGCCGACCTCTTATATTTTTTGTTAATAGGAGGGTAACCTTGAGTAAGATTGAGTAGAGGCCAAATCACTCTTGAATAGTCCTTGACGAACCGCCGATAGTAGCCACAGAATCCTAGGAATCTTTGCAGCTCTTTTAGATTGTGGGGCTGTGGGCAGGTGGTCAAGGCCTCAACTTTACTTGGGTCTGTTTCTATTCCCTCGGTGGACACTATGTGTGCCACATACTTTACAGAAGTTCGGAAGAACTGACATTTATCGATAGATAGCTTAAGGCCAAAGTCTTCCAATCGGTCCAATACCTTCAACAATCTGCTCTCATGTTCTTCCAGTGAGCTGCCAAACACAATAACATCTAGGTATACCAAGTACTCTAATAAGTTCATGTCCCCCACTACATGCTCCATCAGTTGTTGAAAGGTGGCTGGGGCACCTGAAATCCATTGAGGCATCTTCATGAATTCATAGAAACCAAGTGGACAGGTAAAGGCTGTCTTCTCATGGTCTTCTGGGGCCATCGGGATCTGGTAGTACTCACTGCGAAGATACAGCACGGAGAACCACTTTCTACCGTTCAGGCAGTCTAAAGCATCCTGAATGCGGGGGCATTGTATGCTGATCAGGGATAGTCCGACAGTTGAAGGTGCGATAATCCACACACATCCTTACTGTCCCATTCTTTTTTCTCACTACCATGATAAGTGAAGCATATGGGCTTGTGAATTCTTGTACCACACCAGCAGCAAGCATCTCTTGCTGATGCTGTCTCACATCATCTATGTCAGCAGGTGCCAGGCATCGAGACCTCTCACGAAATGGCCTTTCATCATGCAGCCAGATGTGGTGCTCAGCTCCTTGCACACATCCTATATCCCATTCCTTTAAAGAAAACACCTGGTCTCTCTGGGCAAGCTTTCTACTGAGTCTCATCGTCCATTCGACTGGCAACGGGGAGTCACCAAAATCAAACAAGTCAGGCGTCACTCTGTCATTTTCCCCTGAACACTTGTTACATGGTAGCACTGCAGTATCTGCACAATGTACATTAGCCAGGGTGCAACCTCTATTTACTCGAATCTCTCTATCAGACACATTATGAACTTGGACCATTACCCGTCTGGCATAAGCATGAGCTCTGGCAGGCAAAATACTTGGCTTGACCAGCAGTCCTCCCAGCAATTTCCCATCGCCTGGTGCATCCAGCATGAGGATTTTATTCTTGACATCCTTTCTGATACGGACTTCCCCCTGTAAGGTACACTGGGCATTTGGCACCAGGATCAGAGACTCAGGATCCTTCTTCCAGATAATTCCAACCGGTTCCTCTGGTTCCACTTTTTCGGCATCTCTCTGTGCCTCACAGGCCTTCTTGATCAAGGCCGGAATTCTTAAAGCTCTACCAGTCCTTGACCCCTGTTTTTCATAACACAACTGCGCCAACCGTCCAAACGTATGTGCATTCGTCCCAATTAAACCAATTAGACCAGGACCTCCTTGTGAATGAGCTTGCTCAATAGAGTATTCCTGCAATAAACTTGAAACTTGAACCCCATCATACAGTCCAGTAGGGGGACACACTAAGGCCAGGGTCTCTACCTGCTCTGCCACTCCAGCCACGGAGGTGGGGAAAGACAGCCAAATTCAGTTATACCCGGAGTAGGGGTAGGCCTTCTCATTTAACCCCCATACATGCAGTCCTTCCAGTGGTTGTAAGGGTACATCTGAAAAATGCTTCTGATACCAATCCTGGAACATAATTGTCACTTGGGAGCCACTGTCCAATACAGCTCTTGTAGACACTCCATTCACCTTTACAGTGGTCTCCATGGAGGAGCCTACTGCCTTGGACCATTCTAGAGGGACAGCCGCAGGGGCCTGGACAGATGATTTAGCCACATAGGAATTGAAGTTAAGAGTTTCTTGGACCCTCACAGTGGTCATTTCATGCACCCCTTAACCACTGATTTGTTCTCTGAAACTCTCCTTGTAGCCTGCTCACCACTCCCTCCAAGTCTCTCTGCGACCGGCATTCCCTCTTCATATGGCCACCTCTTCCACAGTTGTGACACATGATAGGCTCCTGGGTCAGTCTTGGAGAGAACATTTTCTGAGGAACTGAAGGATTGGCAAGGGGTGGGGGTCCATTATTTTCTGGCGACAGTGAGAGGGGTGCAACTTGTCTCAAAAGTTCCTTCAAAGTGGCAGTCAATTCATTGATCTCACTCTGAGGGCCATCCTTGTTATAAGGTGCCTGAGGGGGCACCCCAACCCCCATGGCAGTCATGGCCTGAGCAGAATTAGAATCAGGTCCCATAGGGGAAGTCCTTGCAGGGGCGCCCGCCTTCAGCTCTTGGAACTCCTTCAGTAGTTTGTTTTTACAAAGCTGGACCAAGGGCGGAAAGTCCTTTTCTTTCTTTGAGCACTCATTAGCTGCCAATCTCTGCCCCTGAACTTCACTTGACGGATCACCCTCAGTCACTTGTGTTGTAGCAGAAGCTATTGGTGCAATTTCCCCCCGGGGTCGCCTTTTCTCAACCCCTCGAATTTCTCTCATTAGCTCATCATAGGAGGGTGGGGATTCCAGTCAGTTGGCCAGGCGTAACTGAAACAACAGCAGTTCTGAAAAGGGGGCAGACTTAAGAATCCTATCCAGCCTGGTTCGGTCCAGTTCAGTTGCTGGCAAACTACCCTTTCTGACGCATTCTTGCAACAATTTTTCCAGCCGAGATACATACACAGGCAACAACTCCCCTTGGTGCTGTTGTGCATTTCTCACTCTCCACCACAGGTCCTCATCTGAATCCGAGCTCCCATAAACATTCTCTAATGCCTCAAGATAGTCCTGTGCAGTCGCTTCAGGGTTATTGGCCCATTTGGCACAGATGGTAGCCACGGCAGGACCTCGGAGGCTCTCACTCAATCTCTTTCACTTCTCTGCTTCTGAGCATTGCCATTCCAACACTAGAGGGGCAACATAGTCTATCCAGGTCTCCCAATCATCCACCCCTTGGGGGGGTGGGGAGGGTGACCGAGAAGATTCTCAGACTTCTGTAAGAGTCATGACTAATGGTATGTACTGACATAGGGGCCAGCATTAGCACAGGCATAGAAGAAGGAGCAATGACGGGTACTGGAGCAGGAGGGGGTGTTGGGGGAGGAACACCCCCAAGTGGCAGGAATAGTCTCTTCAAGTCCTCCACAGTTTTCCCTTCCTCCAGCAACAACTTAGCAAATTTCTCCTCAAATGTTTCAGATAGTGGGGGGGGGCCTCATTCTCCCCTGGGTCTTTACTATCCTTAGTTATCACTCTCCAGGCAGTGAGCGCTCCCTCTGGGGTAATAGTCTGTGGCACTTTGAAGCTATCTATGGGATTCTTATACTTTACTAGGGCCATGAAAGTGTGGGAGAGTAGATTAGCATGTCGACACACCACCACAGGGTTTTGTAAACCTTCCACCTTGGAAAGTACTCCCTCTGCAGTGTCCTTATTGGTACCCAGGGGGATGTCTGGGATAAGCATAGCATTCTGGGGGTCGATCTCCTGCCCAGTACACCACCCCACCAACTGGTGTACAGCCACTTCTGTTGGGATATCCATTTATTTTTAACAGTGATTCGTAAATGTGACCACTAGAGGACGCTAATCCCAGCGGTGCCTCCAAGATGTAACCCTAGGTGGTGCTATCCCAAGGACTACTACTCCTGCCTGTCTGACTAGTAACAGGTTAAGGGGCCTAGGTGAGGTGACAGGTGCCTCCACCCAGAGGTCAGGGTTGGTAGTGGTTAAACTAACTCAGGTACAGCCCTCTTGGACACTATGACTCCCTTTGTTCCCACTAGTGGCCCACCCAGTACACGGAAATTACCTTCCCAATACCCCATATATGCACACTTTTTACACATATAGATACCACTTACCCTCGAGACTGATTCTGCAGCACGTCTCTGAGGACCCCCTGTAAAACAAGGTTAAGCACATACACAACACAATGTAATGCTGGTTCGATATGTGCAAACACCAGACAGCATATAGTTCAATAACAACAAATCTGATTTATTTAGGGTGCATATAACAAGAATGGGGGAGATCAGGTTAATTTGAGTAAAGCCACATAAACAAGCATTTGTCAATGCCGAACGTTCGCTTGCAGGTATTTGCAGTGGTATTTGGCACTTGGACATGGCTTAAAAAAATCAGTGACAAAGAAGTACAAGCATTTGTCAATGCCGAATGTTGCTTGCTTCTATGTGCTGTTTAGGTATTTGGAAGTCATTGGAGTGCAAATATTGAAAATTCGCGAACTTGCAATGCGCGAACTGCGCATACGCCGCTTTCAAAACAGTCATTTTAGAATTTTTCACCAAATTTTCAACATAGCCATTTTATGACCTCTGCTCATGAACAGTATCACTGTGATTTTCTTAATGTGTCCCATACTTTGATTTCCTCACACCGACTGTGCCATTGTCAGCGCTACATGGGTGGAAACACGCTTTGGGTGAGATGTGAAAAATGACAGCTGTACTACTCATAAGAAGGTGTGGTAAAATGGCAATGTTGAAAATCTGGAGTGAAAATATTAGAGTCACGAACTTACGAGCCTGCTTAGGAACTGCATAGCATGCGGCTCGTAAAACAGTCATTTTTGGAATTTTGCGCAAATTTTCAACATAGGGTTTTGGGACCCTTCTCGAATGATGTCATTGTCATGGCATTATTCAGGCCCGGCGGGTGATTTGTGCAGTGACTGCATAGTGACTGCGATATCACCCTTAGAGCCCGAATAACGCCATGTCAGTGACATCATTCATGAGAAGGGGTCCCAAAAACCCCATGTTGAAAATTTGGTGCAAAAATTCCAAAAAATGCCTGAGATATGCACTAAAGTTGAAAACCCCCTATCTAGCCCATTATACAGCTTACCAGCATTTCCTCAGTTTGCGGTAGGCTTTGAAGAGTGCAGACATGTTCCCGGTCCACCGATGATCATCGTGCCAAGCTCCAGAGGTAAGTATGGGGTGAGGGGTGTGTGGAGGCAGGAGTGCGCGGTGGGTGGATGCGGGTTGTGGGAGGGGCTGGGAGAAGTGCCGTGGGACCGTTTTCATTTACAGGTTTTGAAAAAAAAAAGACAATGTGGGACATTTGTCACACTGGGGTGAAGCTCCCACAGCATGGCAGAAGGATGGCTGGGGTGTGGAGCCGACGGGGATTGGCACCCCACGGCAGACGATGTAGGACGCTTGCACGCTGGGGGTGGGCCTCAGCGTGGCAGCAAAGATTTGGTAGAGGAGACGGTGTTAGTATGACAGCGTGCCTTTTGAAGAGTAAGACCACGCTGTCATACACAGCAATCAGTCCTCGATTGGTGCAGGATTGCCACTCCTGCTCAATGGAGCAGGGATTGCAGAGGAGGGGCACACTCCAAAGTGTCCCATTCTTCTAAGACGCTCCTGCGATGCGCATGCTTAACGATAAAAGGATTATGCATGTAATCAAGGTCCAACAGTCCACTCTCTGGGTACCCAGGATGGGGGGGCTAGCCAGGTCCATTGCCCATGGTTGGCCGGCTGGTGCAGCTGGATGGGGCCCTGTAGAAGAAAACAACACACACAACCCACATTGTAATCCAGAGCCCTGGAGCTCAGTTCATGAAGAAACGAAACAGCAATAATCATATGACACACTTGTAATTGATAAAAGGCTGCAGGGAGGTAACCTGATTTGTACTCACAATACCCAAAGCTAAAAGCTGGATGGTGGATGTACTTGCTGGATGGCCAGAAAAAAAACAAGGTATGGAGACAGGGTCCTTGTGACTGGACCCAACTGCAGTTGATAGCAAGCGGATTTAGTCAGACTCAAGCTGGGATCTGCTTCCCACTTCAGCACACAGTTCACAATACAGGGGAAATAAAATCGCGATCCCCCACATGCACTATGCACATTCATATGTAAAAGGAAAGTACTATACCAGGCAGGCTGCCTCTCGATCCCGATCGCAATTGCTGTAACAATACCCAGAAACACACACACACAGCATCAGCAGTCCTTGACAGTCCAATCGCATTCAGCAAACTTTCAGTCTTCTTCAGGTTAAGCCTAGCTTCCACACTTCTGGATCCTCTTTCTCCTCACCGAACTCGGATTCAGTCCAAACTGGCACACACAATGGCTTCAGGCTGACTTCAGGGCCTCCCACATGCTTCCCACGTGAACTACACACCGCAGAAAGAGCAGGGCTCCTTCTTTCTTCAATGCCACTACTGATCTGGCTTGCCAGCAACAGTGCAGGGCATTTCTTTTGGGTTCTCTCCAGTTCGGTTGGCTGGTTCGCCTGTCAATCACAGTAGAGCTCCCTCTGTTAGTGCAAAAAGGTGCCAAGGTCCAAACTACATTTCCCAGAGGCACTGGCCATACAGTACAGAGGTGGCTAGCTCCACAATGAGAGTCCAGGCTCTGTTTTGCCAGCAGACTCCATTTAAACAATCCCCCCTTCACACTTATTGGTCCAATTCAGCAGTTCAGTACCAGAATGGAGGGCTAAGGAAAAACAGTCCAGACTGCAAAAAAAGGCAGGTTAGACAAACTGTATTTTCATGATTACTCTAAACAATTCCTAGCAAACAGTTACACCTTTCGGTAAAGCTCCCTCTGCGCATTTATCGACAGCAGAAACGGAGCGAGTTGACAGCAGTCCGGCAGGACTTGGGCATTGAAACATGCAGACCCCCATCCAAACTAATTATGCCTGCAGAGCAGACAGCTCTTAAAGAGACAGTATGTGGAGGCTCAAATTGCACTCACTTGGAACCACATTTAAACAGCTTAGACGCCGAACACCGCTCAGACTTGGAGCACTCAGCCAAACTCCTGGAAGACTTTTGGGAACCCCCATTCGCAGGGGGGTTACACTACTTTTAGTGCTCAATCTCATCTCTGAACTCTTCACAAAAGGCACATAAGGATCATATTATCATGCATTCTCTAGTCCAACTGCTGTGCAGCAGAACAGCCCAGTGCCTAACCAGGCATGTCAAAGAATAAAAAAAAACTGTCTGCCTCCCACAAAGTACCTGATGGATCCAGTGCCCAACCTGGCACATCAAGGAATAAAAAGAATCTGGTTCTGCTTCCCCAACTAGCTAACAGGTCCAGTGCCCAACACAATCTGTTAGAGAATTAAAAAAAATCTCTTTCCTCCTCCTCCAAACTACCTGATGAGTCTAGGGCCTAACCCAGACCATCAGTGAATAAGAAATCTGTCATACTGCCCCTCAGCAACCTGGCAAATCCCAAGCCTGCCTTGGCATGTGAGGGAATAAAAATAATCTGTCTCCCTCCCCCAAACTGCCAGATGGGTCAGATTCCCAACCTGGCTCATCAAGGAATAAAAAACATCTGGCCATCTCCCAAACTACCTGACAGGTCTAGTGCCCAACCCAGCCCATCAGGGAATGAAGAAAAACTCTGGCCCTCTCCCCCCAATTACCTGAAAGGTCTGGTGCCCAACCCAGCCCATCAGGGAATGAAGAAAAACCCTGGCCCTCTCCCCCCAATTACCTGAGAGGTCTGGTGCCCAACCCAGCCCACCTGGGAATGAAGAAAAATTCTGGCCCTCTCCCCGCAACTACCTGACAGGTCTAGTGTCCAACCCAAACCATCAGAGAATATAAAAAATGAATTGGTGATATGGAGGGGGACTATAAGAGAGTTTGGTGGTGGGGAGATGAAACAAATAACCTGATGTTGTGTGGAATTGAACCACTGTGTCAGATTTTCTAAGCCTGACACAGGATTTCCATCAAGCCCTGCATCAGACCTTGTGCCAGTGCAGCTGCAACTTTGATGACTGCCACAGCTGCACCCAATTTTATGATCTTGAGCACAGTTGTGACTAATGACCTGATTTGCACCAGTTTGCACCAAACCTTGGACGCAAGTTGCACTTAAAGGGTCCTCAGTATGGATGCAAGCTAGACCAGAAAAAAAGATGGTTTAGCAAGCATCACTTCGATGGAAGGGATGGAAAATCCCTTTAGACTGCCATTAGCCTGGTGTGCCATATCTTTAGCACAGTCAGGGCTTGCTGCAATTCTACACATTTGAAAATATGTCTGACTGTGAAACTCACATTGGATGTGATCTTTATATAATAACAATAATAAGTGTAACCCCCTACAAATGGGGCTTCCCGAAAAGTCTTCCTTGAGATTGCCTAAATGCTCACTGCCAGGCTGGTGTCCTGCATTTTAGCAGTTTAAATGTGATTGCAAGACAGTGCCTGTATAGCCTCTGTGTACTGTCTCTTTAAGAGCTGCCTGGATTGCAGTCATAATAAGTAATGCGAGAGGGAGCTCTGTTGAAAGATGTAACTATTTGCTGAAAATCATTTAGAGTGATAATGTTAACGTAATTTGTCTAATCTGCCTTCTTTGCAGCAAGGACTGTTTTGTTTATCTCCACTATCTTGGCCCTGGACTGCCGAATTGGACCAATCAGTACTGGTGGGACCTAAAATGGAACCGGACTACAGGAGCTGTCTAGAGTCCGAATCTGTAGGAATTGTAGTTTTGGGCTTTTGGCACCTTTTTGCACCTGAAGGGGGAGCCCCTGTTGTGACTGACAGATGAATAAGCCAACCGAACATTTTGGACAGAAACATAGAAACATAGAAGTTGACTACAGATAAGGACCGCAAGGCCCATCCAGTCTGCCCATTTCTTTTTCTACCTTATGAATGTGCCTTTGCTCTGTCAATGGCCTATCTATTCATACTCATCTGTATTGCTACCTTATGCCTATCCCATGCCTGTTTGAAGCCCTGCACTGTATTCATATCCACCACTATCTGAGGTAGGCTGTTCCATGTATCCACCACCCTTTCTGTGAAAAATAACTTCCTCACAGTACCCCTTAATCGGCCTCCCTCTAATATCATGCTGTGTCCTCATCCTGCTATTTTTCTTATATTGAAACATGTTAGACTCTTTCAGCTTGTTAACGCCCTTAAGGTATTTGAATGTTTCAATCATATCACCTCTCTCCCTCCTTTGCTCTAGGGTATACATATTGAGTTCAGTTAACCTGTCCTCATATGTTTACTGGTGCAGTCCCTGCACCATTTTTGTTGCCCTTCTCTGGACTGCCTCAATTTGGTTAATGTCCTTGTGAAGGTGTGGCCTCCAGTACTGCACGCAGTACTCCAGATGGGGCCTAACCAGTGTCTTGTAAACAGGGAGTATTACCTCCCTCTTCTGACTTGTGATACCCCTACTAATACACCCCAATCTTGGGGAAATTCCCAGGCTTGCTGGCAGTTGAGTCAGATCTAAGTTGGGAGCTGAAGAAGCAACAGCTCGAGACAGTCTCTGTGGAAAGGCCTAAGTTTTGGCCTGCTGCCCCTGAGAGGGAGAGAAGAGAATCATTTCGGACTAAATCCAAGTTTGGGAGAACGAAGTAAGCCACTGATTTTTTACCAGGCTCATACCTGAAGAAGACCGAAGATTTTGCTGAATGCGATCAGCCTGTCAGGATTTCCAGCTGCTTTTGAATCCCCGGTTTGTGCAGAGACTTTGTGATCATGACTGGAGAGTGGTTTGCCTGGTACAGTAGAATTTCTTTACATGTAAATGTGCTGTGAGTTGTTAGCAGGTCGTGATTTGGTTCCCCACTGTGTGAACTGTGTTCTGCTTGCTGGAAGCTGTATCCAGCACAAAACGGACTGTATCTGAATTTGTCTCCATTTGGCCTGGGCCTTGCCACATTGACCAGCCAGACTACCAGCTGCACAGAGAAAGCCATCAACGAGAGACCTGCCTGGGGATCAGCCCCCTGCTCCACGCTTGAACAGGAATGACACCTCTTCGAATCGTATGGGCCCTGCTTCTCCTGGCACTCCAGATCAACCACCTGCAGTCTCAATTTTCATCCCACCTGTGTCCAGTCTTGGGTATTGTGAGTAATCATCAGGGTAGCTCCCTGCAACAACAGCCTAATCTAAAAGTGTGCCATCTGATTGTCTAGTTGTTTTCTTTTCACGAACTGAGCCCTCCGGCTCCAGATTACAATTAGTGTTTGTGGTGCATGTTGTTTTCTTCCATCACAGGGCCCCAACCAGCTGCAACATTCCTGGCTAGCCCACCATTCTCCATCTGGGTACCCAGAGTGTGTGACTGTTTATGGACCCTGAAGTGCATGCGTAACTGTTTGATTTTGATACAGCCTTTAAGCAAATTAACCTGATTACGCCCCTCCCTTATTTAAGTCCCTTAAATAAATCAGATCTAACTCTTTTTTGCATTTACGCTGGCTGTGGTTCCAGTTTGTGCAAGAGTACTGTACTGCTGTTATTTGCTGTGTATAACCTTGTTTTACAGGGGTTCCCCAAGGTTGAGCCAGAGGAAAGCCCTGGTGGTAAGTGCAAATGGTGTGGGTACTTGTGTGGTGTATCGGAATATTGTGAAAGTGATTATTGTGTATTGTTCCGGCCACTAGTAAGGAAAGAGGGGGGTTACAGTGTCCTGGAGGGCTGTGCCGAGGTTAGCTTGACCACTACCAACCCTGACCTCTGGGTGGAGGCACCCATTTCAGAACTCAGGCCCCTTAACCTGCTACTAGCCAAGCAGGCAGGGGTAGTAGCCCTTGGTATAGTGCCACCTAGGGGTTACATATGTGGTCTTCATATAATTACAATTATAACTGTGAAACTGTTGAGACAGTAAGGCCAGGATGACAACATTAAAAAAATCAAAACCAGCCTTGTAGGCACCAGCCACATCTTGATTATTTATTGATTGCTTCACTCTCACAATATTACTGCATTTTCCTTAGACATCAGACATTTCCTTAGAACTGGGCAGACTAGCTGAACTGTGATTGTGTTGTGGTAGTAGTCCAATCATTGTAAAGGGTGACTAGAGTGTAAATGTTGTGTTGTGATGACCCTGGTAAGTTGCACACTCTTCAGCAACACCAGTGTCACTCCCAGCAGGTGGACTGGCAGGAGGACACGTCAGGTTCTATAAAGGTGGGTGGTATCACCTGACAAAGAGAGGCAGGAATAGAGAGTGAGGTTCAGATGTTGCATGGTATTTATTAACAACAAGGGAGGAAGGATGACATGGTCAAGGGGAACGGGGAACTCAGCATTCTTTAGTTCTTTTAAAAAGAAAACTTTAAACACTCTAAATTCTATAAAGACTACAAGCAACTATGAATATTGTATAAGTGACTATGTAGACCGTATGTGCCACTCTGCCCCAACCCTGAGGTACACCTCTACCCACTTGGGGCTACCCCCAGAGTACTCTGACACAAGGAATAATACTGTATTATATAACTGAACTCTAAGTTATTAGAATTCACAATACATTTGCAGCTTCCAAAGTCTCTGTTCCTATGTTGGACGATCTGTGCAGTAAGAAAAGTGGAACAAAGGAGGATTTATGAGAGGATGGCAAGCAGGTTCGCCGGCCAGTATGGCCAATGGGATTTCCGTGGGACTATAGGAATGTGGAGAGGATTTTTAGACAGGCCATGGGTCCATCGGCCACACCCCCTCTCTTAGGTTGCCGAAGCAAAGACCAAGCACAAGAACTCTTCGGAACAAACCCTACACTGGGCTGCCAGAATGTAGCAATCCATGGGCTCTGTAGATTTGCATTAAAACTACCTTTTCAAACACATCACTGTGTTTTATATCAGCAATCAGGCTGGTCACCACCTATATTCAGCAGTCTTTATAATTTAAATTGTCTGACTGATAATGTTTTAAGGCAGAACAGGCTGATTCTCCTCTTTTTACACTGCTTCAAATTAAAAAGGAAGAAAGGCTATTACAATCGAGTGGCACAAATAAACTTGAAATTCCTAGTACTAATATTAGTATGGGAGAACGTGTGTTCACGGTTTGTGCAGCAAAAAACTGTAACAGTTTACCTGGATCATTACAGGGTGGATTAGGCCATAAAGCTTTCAAAACTGCACTTAGAGAAATATTTTTGTAGTCAACTAGCCTGTAAATGTTTTTTATGAGTCTAAGTTGTTTTTGACAAGTTTGTACTGTATTTGTATTATTTGTTGCCACATCGTGGCTGTTGTACCATGGCCCCAGGTCATGCATGAAAAAGGGCATTGGCTCATTGTACTTACCTGGTTAACAAAAGTTAAATAAATAAATAAGAAAGCACAAATGATCCAGCCACAGCCCTCCAGTAAACTGTGGGGAAGAAGCAACAGAAGCAGGAACAATCCAGCCACAGTCCTCCTGTGGAGTGCCGGGATGAGAAGACAGATGCAGGAATAATCCAGCCCCAGTCCTTCTGTGGACTGATGGAACAAGATGACAGATGCAAGAAAAACCTGGCCCCAGTCCTTCTGTGGACTGCTGGGACAAGACGACAGATGCAGGAACAACCCAACCACAGCCACTCCATGGATTGCTGGGACGAGATGCAGGAACCACCCAGCCACAGCCACTCCATGGACTGCCGGGATGAGAGAACAGATGCAGGGATGGATGAGAAGAATACACAAAAACTGAAGACCAGGATGAAGATATCTTCAGGAGCCAGACAGATGGTGGGCTTCTGGGCGCCAAGGCCAGATGAGCCAGGGAAGAACGCAAAATAACAAACAGGGCATTGATATGGAAATGGGAACAGAAGATCCTGAAGGAACTGTGAAGAGAAAAGAAAGCAACAAACTGGACAACAAGGTCTGCACAGGGCCTGAACGTAACCTGGTACCAGCAGAAAACAACAAACGTGACACTGCAAAGGGTGCAAAACGTGAAGGACGTTCTCCCAGAAGTTTCACACTGTAAGGCAGCTCTACTCAGGCTGGATACTGAAGGTGTGGGATGCACCGGATGAACACCTTCCTGGAACTGCTGAAGACTGATTCTGGAAACCACTTCTACAGTGAAGGAACACAGTTTGGGTGATTGCAGTTTGGGGCAATTGCAGGCAAAAGAGCACAGTTCGGGTCAATTTTAGGCACAAGAACACAGTTCAGGGCAATTGCAGGCAATAGAACACAGTTCAGGGCAATTGCAGGCAAAAGAACATAGTTCAGGGCAATGGCAGGCAAAAGAACACAGTTCAGGGCAATTGCAGACAATAGAACACAGTTCAGGGCAATTGCAGAATTCACACATTCAGTTACAGTACAGCATTATTGCCCTGCTAACTTACCCTTCTTCCCTTTATACTTAGCCCTGACAGGGTTTTTTTGTTAGCCAACACTAGCGCCCGGCCACCTCTATGTGTAGTCTGAGGTGGAGAGAGTCATATAACTCCTCTCCCACCAATATGACCTCAGTCACTGGCAACCTGCCCTAGGAGCACATTAGGCAGAAGATAAATCAATTAGCTAGCCCCCTCTTGTTGCTGACATGCTTGATGTGCAAACAATTATAATAAATTAAAGTAGAGAGCTTCTTGGCACACTAGCCCTTTTCCCACTAGCCCACCTGGCTAGAACTGGAGCTTTACACTGCCCCATTTACTCCTCCCTAGTCCCACTGGGCTTCGATAGGAATTAGGGCTGTCCTGGAGCTTGCCTTGCCCCTTAAACCCCAGGAGGCTGCCCTTTTAAATATTCAGCCACCCTCAATAGTAACTGTTCCTTCCTTTAGCTCCGCCTTACTGACAAATATTTATTTTCTTCCCTATGGGTCTTGTAGCCCTTATCTCCTCCCTTGGGTGTCCCTTCACCCAATGAATATGAACTATTTAAATTTCAGCCCTCAGGTCCACCCCATTTTTGCTCTCAGCCGATACTCCTCACACCCTACTGGTGATTTTAAAACTTTATTTTATTACTTTTGAAAGGTTTGGGCAGTCATTGCCTAACAGTTGGTGCTGCCACCGAGTCACTGCCCTGGTCAGGGGTGAAGAAGTCTATTTCAGGAAGTGGGAGGTCTCTGGCAGTGGGAGGGACTTTGTGCAGGCAGGAGAATGGAGGGCAAGGGGCCTCACATTGCCCAATGCTCTGGCGTTCTTTCTCTCTGATGTGACTCTTCAACACACCACCATCGTGGGACCGGAAACTTCTCTTTTAAAAATAAAATAAAAGATGGAGCAAAACAGAGCTCTCACCATGATCGCTTACTCTCCTGAAGACCATGGATTCGACCACTCACCGGAGGCTTCACAGCTTTACTGATCAGAGGAGGGGTACCTTAACAGAGTTGATGGAACTGGCTTCAATGCCCAGATAAGCCCTTTTTGGTTCCCATTGCACTCTGATGGTCTTCCTCCTACCAAGGCTCAGCAACGACTCCCAAAGAACAGTTCAGCTTGCTAGTTTGAAGCGCTACACTCAGGGTCCTAATTCTGAAACCCTGAGCTCACGCCAGCCAGACACTGTCTTTTCTTCACTTTTTAAAAACATACTAGCACCACGCACTGGGCAGGGAAAGCAGTCCCAACGCATGGGTGACCTTGACTCATGCTGCCACTCGGAGGAAGGGAGTTCTGCAAGAAGCAAGCAGTCAGCAAAACAAAGAAAACTTTCCTTTTTTTTTTTTTAAATGTATTTAACTGTGGCATCTCTGCAGCCTGGCAAGGGAGAAACACACACTAAAGGAGCGGACCCCACTACTATTCCCCATGCTGTGCACACTAAACAGGGGCCTGAGGGACACTATCTTCATTATTTTAAATTTCTGTTGTGCCCCCATACTTTAGTGTACTACAGAACCTCGAGTCTTTATCTTCCCTCATTTTTATGTTGGCTCGCGCCTGCATGCCAGCCAACATATTACAGTAGTAGCAGATTTGGAGGTGCGGTCACTGTGGGCGAATGTAGGGCATGCATCAGTAGGTGTGTCCCTCATTCCCCAATAAGCCAGCATGCAGGCAACATGTAAAGTGGCCACCACATCTAAGAAAAGTTTGCTGCAATGAGAGGCAAGCTCGTCATGCAGCGGCACAAGAACACGCCTCCTGACGTGCCTTTCCTGGTGAAGCATTCCAAGAAACATGGCAGCAGAGACTGCTGCCACCGCCTGCCATAATGCTGACTTCCGGGGTGCCCAATCCCCCCTGTCAGCATGCCCCAACCCAGTTCATGTGCCGACGGGGGAGCCCACTCCCCATCAGCATAATGTCCCCCCTCCCATTTCAATTGTGTGCCAAGGAAGTGCCCAATCCCATTCAGCATCATGCGCCCCCCAACAGTTTTTCTTTTTCCAACAGGGGGACCAATCCACATCGGCTTCAGTCCCCCCATTCCCAGTTCAATCTGCCAGGGGAGCCTCCCCATCAGCATAATGCCCCTCATTTGTTGTGTGCGGGGGGTGCCCAATACCCTCGGCTCTTGCCCCCCTCGGTATGTGCCTACAGGGGTGCCCAATCCCCAGTCGACTACAGCCCCCCCCAAAAAAACACTCAGGTAGCATGCTGGGAGCCCACCCCAGCGTGCCAAATACCCCTGTAAAAAAAGAAACCTTCCCACGATGTTTTTCTTTTTGTTAAAACCTGTAAAACAGAAAACGGTCCCTTGTCGAGTCTGGTGGCCCCTCCTCCAACCCGCGCCCACCCTGTGCACACTCTGCCTCCCCACACACCCCTCACCCCATACATACCTCAGGAGCATGGCGTGACGATCTTCGGTGGACCTGGAACACATCTGCACTCTTCAAAGCCGACAGCAAACTGAAGAAATGCCGGTAAGCTGTATAATGGCATAAATGGGTTTTCTTCAACTTTGGTGCATATCTCGGCCCTTTTTGGGAATTTTGGCACCAAATTTTCAATCTGGAGTTATTGGGACCCCTCCTTATAAATTCAGTCACGTTCATGGTGTTATTCAGTCCCGAAAGGTGATTTCACGGTCACTGTGCAGAATCACCTTTCAGGACCAATTAATGAAATGGCAGTGCCACTGTTCATGAGGTGGGCTCTCAAAAAGCCCATGTTGCAAATTTGGTGAAAAAAATGCAAAAAATGACTGTTTTATGAGTGTGCATTGTGCAGTTTCCACGCATCAGAATTTCTGTGAATTTGTAATATTTTCACCCAGATTTTCAACATTGGCATTTTTCCACACCTCCTTATGAACAGTATAGCTGTTATTTTACATATCCTGGCTCAAATGTGTTTTCGCACTCGCGCAGAATAGCACAGTCACTGTGGGAAATCAGTTTTAGGGACAGATTAAGAAAATGACAGTGACAGTTCATGAGCAGAGGTCCTAAAATGCCTGTGTTGAAAATTTGGTGATGAAAGTCCATAAAATGACTGTATTACAAGCATGCGTTGCGCAGTTTCCACGCACCCTTGTAACTTTGCAAATTTGCAATATTTTCATGCCAGATTTTCAACACTGGCATTTTTTCACACCTCCTTATGAACAGTACAGCTGTCATTTTCACATCCTGCCCGAAATGTGTTTTGCACCTGTGGCACACAATGGCGTGGTCACTGTGGGAAATCAACTTTTGGGACAGATTAACAAAATCACACTGCCACTGTTCATGAGGGGAGGTCCCAAAATGCCTATGTTAAAAATGTGTCTCTGCAGGGTGGGGGTGAGGTTGGCATCAGTTCAGTACTTCACTGCCATTCCTATTATGCACTACCAATGCCAATGCCAGCAAGACAACATTCGGCATTGACAAATGCTTTTTTTTTTTACGTTTCTGTGTTTCCTTTTCTCACAGTCAACAGTGCCAGCTGTGTGCAATAAAACACATGACTTGCCCTATCAGTTGCTCCTGCTTGTTGCCAAGTTACAGTTCCCCTTTAGTCCAGCCACTTCCTGTGCGTTACTTTCTATGTAATTTCTATTTCTAGAACACAGCTCTAGTGTGAACACAGTCATTACTGTGGGTCTATTTACACCAAACCTTTTTGAAAGAATAACATACTGAACCTGTGTTTGTGCAGGTGAGGCATTATTCATCAGTTTCAAATGTTTACTGCATGTAACCATGGATACAGCAAGTATAAGACACACTCTGGTCAGAGCCACAATGGCTGCTAATGCATTAATGTGATAAAAAATATCGAATTAATGTGTGAGTTAGTTGTAATACTGTGATGATAAAGTCCCACATTGACACCACAATTGCAGAACATTAAAAATAAAACCATAAAGATTGAAATGCAATGTGTCATTTTTACTGGTGTGTTGTTTTTATTCATTTTTACAATGTAGAAAATCAGGATAGCTCAGTTACCATGCAGTATCTCATTTTTAATGGGATCTGATTGTACCCATTTTACAATGTATTTTTACAATAGTGATGAGCTGAGATGCAATATTTGTTTTCAGAGGGATCCTGCTTTTGGTCAATGCAGGCAGTTATTTACACAATATGTCATTTTAGTAGAAGATGGGGATTTATGATATCAGCATG
Source organism: Neoceratodus forsteri (assembly GCA_016271365.2). Taxonomy (NCBI): domain Eukaryota; kingdom Metazoa; phylum Chordata; order Ceratodontiformes; family Ceratodontidae; genus Neoceratodus; species Neoceratodus forsteri. The sequence continues at coordinate 866,016,839 of CM057452.1, read as the reverse complement.
GGAATATGGAACTGGTGTGTTGCTGACATCATAGAGAGCAGTGTGTCATTATTTACAATTTATTTATCCAACACAGCTCAAATGATTTACAACATCTCATTTTCAGTGGAATCCTACTTCTCTGCAGCATGAAGTACAATTGCCCCTGATACAGAGCTGCAGAGCAGTCAGCAACACTTTTTGTTTAGCACCAATACACTGATAGCAAATACTTTACAATCACAATACAAAAATAAATCAATTATTGCAAAAAAGTCAAATTTCTATTCATGATTTTGGTTGCATTAACACAGTACCTTGGCACCAGTCTTCACATTCTTCACTTAGTAATTGGTTTAGTCAGTTGGCCATTTAATTTGGATGCACATGCTCATAACCCCCCCACCCCATTGTTTAGTGTACTGTCATCTTAATTTCTCTGATGTCTTCCAGTGTTTGGCTCATGTTGGGCAAGCAGTCTGATACAATCAGACAGGCTTACATAATGGAATAAGTGATACATATAACAAATGGTAGTGTGTGTGCGTGTGTTTGTTTTGGGGTAGAGGAGCAGATACAACCATACCTGTCATGTGTCCTTGATTTTCAGGAACATCCCTGATTTTGCCTCAAATTTTTACACTGTCCCTCCTAAAATGTGTGTTTCTGTGACCAAACAATGGGGATTGTAAGCACAGAATAATGTCAAACATTAAAGTTACACACTTGTTCGTCTTTACAAAATGCATTTTACATCAAGCCCCTTATTCTACCTGCTTCATGAGTGGATATCAGCAATTTTGAAGATGTGTCCCTGATTTGGTCTTTTGTTTCTGATTTTTTTAAAGAACAACTCTCTATTATAATAAAAGCTTACAAACACTAGATTTACACCAGTTATGTTTTCACTTTATTGTTTTCTAGTTGTTTATTTCTTTTGCTATTCCCCTTCTGTTAGTTCACTAAATACTGTAGGATAATGCAGCAATTGTTTCACTGAGTCTTTCAAAATGTATCTGACTGTCTCTTTCTAACCACACAACTGCTGTTTGTGATATCACAGTCTGTTGTCATGGTGAGTACCATGATATCATAAACAAAGGCACTGTGAGGTTAACAGGGCAGAGGCAAATGTTTTCAACTGTTTTCTATACAGATATTTTAGATGCACTAGGACAACCAAGGTATGCTGTAAATCTTGGAAAGAAACACTGAAAATGAAAAAATGTATTCTGTAGTAAACTGTAACAGCTGAAACATTTAATTTATGAAAGCACATGTGAAGTGCAGAGTTGCTCTTTAAGCCTTGTCCCTGATTTATGAGGCAAGAATTTGAGAGGTATGGATCCAACTAAGAGCATAAAGTGTTAGCAAACTTTGACAGAGATTCAGTGATGATGTTTAGTCCAGGCTATGAAAAAAAAGGGGGGGGGTTATCATACTATATCATCCTGATATCAAATTACAGTTACTGGTACTTTCTTTCCAATTTAGCTGATGACACAGGATGCTTGGCAAACATGTTTTTTTAGAATATATGATGTAAGAAAAGTAACTTGCAGAGGGAGGACAGAGAGACCACACACATAATTCCAATATGCACTTTTATGTATTGTTCCTCAAATGTATTAGTTTTTTAGATGCCAGGAAACTGAGTGCACTTGTAAATTTTGGAAGGGAGATGATTGAATTAATCAGACTTGCCTCAGTAGCCCCTAGTACCCCTGCTTTTTATGCACCAAGTGGAGAATCCAGCAGTTTTCAGCATTGACCATCCTCTGTTCTGGGAGTGGGCTATTTAAATCAGGTATATTTTCCTATTTGCTCTCCCCTGCCTTAAGACCTGCCTACTTCTTAAACATTGAGGCCAATATCACCACCATCATATTACCCAGTCACCCAAAATCTCCTCAGTTAACATTGGCAGGACTGATCTATGGACTGAACTGTTGCACTTAAAGCAGCAGTACTGTGTACAAAAAAAAATCAGCTCTTATTCGACAGTTTATTCCCTGTGGTCTGTTGAGCATTTCTCTGGTAATCTTTCCTGCTGGCACTGTACTTTCATCCTGGAATTTGCTTGGTTTCCCTTTGTGTTTGTTTACATTTCTGCCACCCGCCATGTTGACAGCAGCAGTAAGAGATAGGCAGCTGAGACAGCCGCCATATTTTCTGTAGTTCTACAACAACTGGAAACTGATCACTTCCTGATTAGGTAGTACTGCTGCTTTAATAACAAAAAAATGCCTCCCACATTTGCCAGTGTTTTTCAGACATGGAGGAGAGACAGCACGTTTAGGGGAGGGAGAGAGGTAGGGGGAGGGGGAGGGGGAGAGGGGGATTCAGAGACAGAGACAGAGAATGTTTGGGATCTGGACAGTTGACCTGATAGAAACTTGAAATGTACATAAACACAAGACCTTGGGACATTCCCAGTTCCTCCTCTGTGCATATTAACCCTTGCTATGCCATACATTGATACATCAGTCCAGAATTCCTATGCATTCTAATTTTGTTGGCTGACTAAGGCTTAATAGCAGTACCACATGGTGCTCTGCTTAACAAAATAGTGTGTGGGGGGACAAACACATTGCATTGTATGGGGGACAGGGAGGGATTTTCAGGAAGTTGTACTTTGATTCTCCACTCCCTGGTAACAAAAAAGCTGTCACTGCCTTAGGAACTCATTTCTCTTTCTCCCTCTCTCTCCCTCTCTCTCTCTCTCTGTCTTATTGCATGAGTATATAGCTCACTACAACAAAATCTGTCAAATTTCTCCAGTGAGGCTTTAACAAGCTGCCTGTGCAGAGCATATCTACTGGTAGTAATTTTAGCTGGCATAAGTTTGCTGCCTGTAGGAAAGGAACTTCTCTCCCCCCACCCAGCATAGTGATTTTAGATAGTGAAGGGTTCATACTTCAACTCCAAAACTGTGCTTTGGTGGAAGTCTGAAGAGCCCTTTTTTTCCAAAGTGATAGCAAGATATCTGCAGGGCTCCACCCCCTGCAGCCGTAAAAAGAGATATAGTAATGCATTTATAAATGGAACTGTAATTCACAAACATCTGTACAGGCAGTGCAAATATGCGCTTGAAATAAGAGAGAGCATGAAATGGGATTGTAGTAGCATTGTGATATAGTAGCTTTTCCTGAGGGTTCGGTATTCAAACATAACTGTATTATGGGGCCCCTGGGGCAGGTTGGCCTTAATTCTTACTAATCTCTGTGGTCATATGGTCCCACTGTGCTAGTATTAACAATCTGCCCACAGAAGACATGAAGTGCTGAAGGAATGCTGGGCCAGAGAGACAGCTTCCAATCAAATGTCTGACCATCATTTCTCTTCTAGGAGCACACTAAAGCAGCATGCCTGCTATGCCCAAGGGATTATACTCTGCTACCATAACCCCTTTGATTTTATTAAATCAAGAAGAACATACATTTGGTATAAATAAAAAGTATGAAATGAAACCTTACCTTCCAGTAAAGTGTTAGGGATAATCTGCAAAAATTTATATTGCTGCATTTAAGAACGTGTAGGGGTTGTATTTTTACTCCAAGGAACTGACAGACTGATCATTTCCATGTCCTTCTCCTCCTCTTATGCCCTGTGCCCGCATTCTGATGCATTTAGATGCTGGAGATTGATGTGAATACAGGCATCATTCTACATACAGTAGCTTTTTTTATATTTGAGAGAACTTTTTGTTGAAAATCAAAACCAAAATCACAGCTCAGTTAATGAGCATTTAAATGTGGTTAGTGCTGTAACAGCAAAAGAGACCTCTTGTGGTGGCCCATGAGACTGCAAGTATGAAAATCAAAATGGCATATTAACCTCCCAGCTAAGGGAAATTTCACTTTAGCTGAATGGTTTGAATTGCTGCTTTTAAGTCTCAGACCCTGTAATCATACAAAATATGCCAATTAGGGATATGCAAACTTTCCAAAGTGCTATCTTATAAGCATGGGCTGTCAAACCATGTAAAGTTTGTTAAGTTCTCTTATTTGCAAACTAGTTCACAGTGTATGGCCATTGGAAACCATTGTGAAACTGATATAAATCTAATTACAATACAGTATTGTAAATTTGTACTGGGTAAATGAAGCACCCAAACCAACAGGATAATGCAGTAAACCATATTGAGAGCTAATGGTTCCAAATATTGTGCCAATTGGGACAGCTACAAACATGGACAAGTCTTCCTGTTATGCTTGGATACATTTTTTTACACACAGGTTGCATGGCCAATGTATGCCCCAAATTTTCAGGCCTATGTATTCCAACAAAATATTGTACTCTGAAGACACAAAACAGCAGGGCTGCATACCCATAGTGTGTAGGCTACTTGTTCCAAACATTGTGTTTGTTGTTATATATGAACAAGTTGTCCTGTTATGCCATGGATAAGTGTTATACATGCTGGTTACATGGCCAACATTGCCCAACAAATTACCCACTAAATATTGTTATCTGAAGATGCAAGACAACAGTGCAGCATTCCACAGTGGGTGTGGACTCTTGGTTCCAAAACCTACATCCATTAGGGCAGTGCCAAACAGACAAAGCTTTCTGTTATGCCAAGGATAGGTGTTTTACATACAGATTACATGGCCAATGTTGCCCAAACAATTACCCACAAAATACTGTAATCTGAAGACACACGGTAGCAGTGCAGCAACCCACAGTGTGCATATGCTACAGGTTCTAAACATTTTGTCCATTTGGGCACTACCAAACATTGACGAGACTTCCTGTTATGCCACAGATAAGAGTTGTGTGCACTGTTTTCTTAATCAATAAAAATGTTATTGAAGAAATAAATAAATGGAATACATACTATAAATCTAAACATAATAATTAGAATAAAGCATTATAGTTATTCAAAAATGCATTTTAACCTGCTACTTACAGTTTTATAGCATAAATATGTTAGTACATACTCATACAAAGTTCAACTGCCACACTGTATGTACTGGTTACATGGCCAACGTTGCCCAAAAAATTATTAGGCTTATGTACTGTAGGCCCACATAACATTGTAACCTTAAAACACAAGACTGTAGTGCAGCATCCCACAGTCACAGTGTGTTTAGGTTTCATGCGCCACAAATGATAGATAAATGGACAAAGAAGCTATCCCCACCCATCGCATTATCTTCTGTCTTAGTGCAGCTGGAAGTGTAGAAGAGTAATCAATGATAAACCTTGGCAATTATAGGTCTTTGGAACAATGGTCAAGTTAACGTTTAAAAAAATGAGCATCACTATGTTTTGAGTCAAAAGGCATGTTCTCTTGTTGGTGACTATATTGCCTACTGCACTGAAAATTCTCCCTACTTGCAGGTGAGAATACAAGGTGCCCAAGAGCTACCTCTGTCAGAAAGGGCCAAATGGTATTTTTTGGGACCAGTACAATAGAAACTCATCTGCTTTTGCTAGTGATGTGTTCTTATCCAGATAACCCTGCAGAGTTTTGTTTGCTGGCATCTTATCCACCACTATGTCAGACCATGATTGCTGCACATTTTCAACAAGCCATAGTCAGACAGTTCTTCCAACAGTGGTTTGTCATTAATGGATTTCTTTGGGTGGGGGTGGGAGGGTTCAGCAGCAGTATGTCTCTGTTGGCTTGGAGACAGAATGAGAGACTTTACTGATATTCAGCAGTATAAGTGGTAACACCTTCGGATCCCCCCCCCAAATATCTGGCTGGTAAGTAGGCCTGCAGAGGATGACAACTGTTCTTCTTGTGTTGTACTTGTGCTCCTACCCTTTTTCTGTGTCATACTACATGTGCAGAGAGTGGATGGAAAAACCTGGATTTACATCACTGCTGATACTTATCACATTCTGCATCAAAGAATGTCTCAGATGTGTCCTTGAAGCGACGGTCCAAAAGAGTGGCCAGGATGTAGTGGTCATCTCTACACATTTCAGAAATGTATGTGTCATTCCAGAAGCATTTTCTTATTCTGTCTACCAGACTGGCACACGTGGGATCCTCCTTCTCCTCAAATTGAGATTTTATGGGAAGAAATTCGAGATTAATCAGGGCAGTGAGGGTGATTTTGTTGGTGCATTCCCCTTACACTTTTAACAGATTTGATATACAGTAGACACTGATCTTTTAAGTTTTCCAGAAAACTGCATTTAGAGAGATATTTTGCAATCTCACAAGATCAACTGAAATGTATGGGACGATTCCTGACAAAACAACACTGATGAATTAGCAGTAGGATCTTCCTCTTCTGATTACCTTTCCAGTGTTACGTAACTGTGGGATGAAGATTCTTTTCAGAGGTGGCCATGTAAACTAAGTGATAAAGATGTGACTTTAACAGATTTGTTAATGAATGACACAGTCAAGAATAATGAGTAGTAACTTCCATCAAGTACTGCTTGAAACAGATTTGCACAAAACTATGGAGTAATTGACAGGGAAGTATGGACAAAATGCAAGAACATTTTTAGATCATCAGCTAAGTTCTCTCCAAATGGAGCAAGGAATTTGGGAATCACTGTTTCTTTTAATAGGTCAGATATGATGTATATGCCCTGCTTTCAGAACCGTTAAACTTGGGCAGAAGGAATCTTTCCAGAAGTAAAGAACAAGGATTGAGAGAACTCAAGAGCATGAATAATACTGAAGTTAAAAAGGCGGAACTTGCCAACCCTCAGGTTTGGAAACAAACCCGAGGAGTCAGAGGTCCGACCAGGAGGAGGAGGACTGAACATCCCAGAGACTGCTCTCCTCCTCTGTGGGGGCTGCATTAAAGTTGGGTGCATGATTGACTCCTGGCAGAGGCTGGGGTGGGAGCAGTGACTGACACTGGGTAGTTTTGGAGGCATGCTAGACGTCACACTTGTGCATTACGTCATTGCACATCACACCTCCTAAGTGCTACCTGATTGGCAAAATGCCATCCCCGCTGATGACACCCCATGTCCTGGTCTCACTGCACCTGCTGTGACCCCCGGCTGACAACCGAGTGATCAGTCTCCATCAGGATCAGCCAACCCCACTGCCCCACCCTGGGGGTAAGCCATAGAGCACTGCCAGTAGCTGTCAGGCTGCCACTAATCTTGACCAGTCTCTGTCAGGGTCATGCTGGCTCAGTGGCCCTGCCCTGGGGGGGGTAAGCCTGTGACGGATCATCAGTTAGAGGTAAGTCCTGAGGGGTGAGCGGGGGCTGAGACAGCCTGGGGCTGAGCTGTACAGGGCACCGTCATCAAAAAGAATAGAAAATTAAAAAAGTGAAAATTTAATTTTAAATAAAGTGGATTATCACAGAGAGGTACTGAGATTGTGAAGTTATGCCTCTACATATGTAAAATTACTGAAATACCCTATAACCATCTTGTATGTTGAATTATGTGAAATAGTTGGCAATAATTTTGGGGATGGTAGCATTATGGAGAATGATACTTTTTTTTTTTAAGGAATCCAGTAATTCCAACTTTCTATTATTTGCTTCAACTGCACAGAGCCTTCTTATCCCACCCAGAGAACCAATAGTTTGGTGGTGGGATCACTAACAGAACATCTACCTTATTTAGATCTGTGGATTTTTCCTCCAGGATGCAGTTAGGGACCTTACCTCCTTTACCATAAATGCGGTGCATGCCATCAGTAAACTGAATAACCTTGAATGGGAAGACAACTCTTCATAAAGTGTGTTTCCCTCTCCCCAGCGTGGAGAGAATTTTATTGGAAACTTTTAATATGGTACTTCCATACTCCGGTTATTAGCCAGCACTACAGCCTTACTAAGTCAGCAGCCTGCTGGAAGGGGTGTAGCCAGACAGGCACCCACTGGCACGTGTTTTGGAGCTGTCCTGTTCTAAAGGATTATTGGGAGGAACTACATGAGGCAGTTATGAACATAACTGGGACTTTAGTCACCTTCCCTTTTGAAGACTGGATTCTGGGTATTCCCATGGTATCACATCAGACAGGGGAGGTGCGGAAAGTCCTGTTGACCTTGATAGTGGTTGCCCTGAAATGCATCACCTCACATTGGCTTCAGCCAGTGCTGCCAACAGTGGACGAATGGATTAGAATGGTCAAAGACGTGCTTCTTATGGAAGCTCTGACAGCCAATCTTCATCTCCAGACAGAGATACATGCTGAGAGATGGAGAGGGTGGGAGACTTGGTTAATAAGTAGAGGAGTTCAGGGTGATGCTGTCTAGTTGGGCCAGGGGAAAATGGAGAAATGCCCTTGCCATGCCAGGTGGAGGGTGAACAGTGGGAGAGGCTGCTTCATTCCCTTCTCTGGCAGTGGCATATAGGGTGGCTAGATCGGGGGAGTGTATGAAGATGCTATAGACCTCACATCTGAATTATCCTGGTGAGTGTACAGGAGCCAATGGGGGTAGGAGCTATGCAGCTAAAAGTTTATACATGAATTTGGATAAATTATTGTTGTTACTGAGGTTACTACACATCTTGGGTTTTAAGAAGATTTATAGATTGTTTATCAACATTGGATTTGTTTTATTCAATCTGAATGATCTATTTCAGCAAGCAATTATTTAGACAGCCTTCTAGCTATAGTGAGTTTCCATGCAGGATTATGAGATCTGCTGGTAATTTATTTGTGTAGATGCTCTGCTCTTTCTGTCCTCTCTTCCTCCCTTTTTTTTTCTTTTTCTTCTTTCCTTTATTCTTCACTCTTCAAAAGGGCAGTGACACTTATCTGTAGAATGAAGGATTGTTGCCAACAACATACAATATATGAACCTTGTGCTATCACAGATATAGAGCTAGAGGCTGGTCCCTGAATGTAAGTGTCTTGCTGTATGATATGATGCTGCATCAAACTATGCAATAAAACTGAGTTTAAAAAAAAATGTTTCTCTTTGTACTTCGGTCCCACATTGTAAAGACTAGCTTTGGCAGACAGAAATCTTGCTTTTAGAGCAAGGAGCAGCTGACTACAAAACTAGAACTTTTTTACTAATAGAACACTTCTATTTCAGCAGGAGTCAGTGCTTGTTGGGATTAAGAAAACAGATATTTTATTAGAAGTGGGGGGTCTCATTTAGGGTAAAAAAAAGAAATTCAGTGAGTTTTTCTGTGTTAGGGAAAGGGAGTTTGTTAAATCAGGAAGGGATAAGTTAATTGGGGGTGTGGCTTAGGAGTGCAAAAGCAGGTGTCTCCAATTATAGTTCCCTAGTGCTAGCTTTGGCAGACAGAAATCTTGCTTTTAGAGCAAGAAGCAGCTGACTACAAAACTAGAACTTTTTTTTACTAATTGCCCTCCTTCCTTCCCCTCCACTCTCCCACGCTTAGCCAGTTCTACTTTTATAGGCACTGTATTTGACTGACAACAGGAACTTCCGGTTTGGCAGTAGGAAGGGAAGAAACACTGAGACACATAGGTTTCATCATCCTTGAAGGAAAAGAGTATATCTCTCTCTCTCCCTCCCCCTAGCTGCTGGAGGTCTGACTCTGAGCAAGGAAAAAGGAGACTACAGAAGAATACAGGAAGTTTCTGTCCCAGAACAGGAAGGGTGAGAGCTGTAAGGGCACATAGGCAGTAGGAGGGAAAAAATAAACAGGGAGGAAAGAGTAAGCATACAGAGCAACAGGAGAGGGGCTACAACATAAGACATGATGGGAGTGGTGCAGTGCAATGGCTGTGGGGCGGCAGTCTTCCGGGAGACATTCTGGAGGCTGCAATGCTGCCCTATTTGTAGACACCTCTCTGGTCTGAGGGAGGAGGTTGCTCGTCTCCAGGCTGACTTGACTAGGATTCGTGAAACCTCCTCCCCCACACAGGGACCACTAGGGCCACTGCCGCTACCTCAGAAGTTGCCAAGAAAGAGGAGTGGTTGGACCAAGGTGGTCTCAGGGAGGGAGAAGGTGGTGGAACAGAGGTGCATTCTTCCAGTTGTACCTCTCCACAATTCATACACTGTTCTGGTGGAGAGTGGCTCCTCTATTGAGGCACCTGCAGTGGAACAAGGAGGATTCTGGGAACCTCCACAAAGGAGACCCACAGGAGGGTGGCATGGGACCCCACAGGGGAAGGAAACTAATCCTGGTGGGGTACTCAATTTTAAGGGGGTAGAACTGGGGGAGGAAGGGGAGAGAGTGGTAAGGTGCCTACCTGGCACTATGGCTTGGAGGGACAGGGAGTGAATCCTCAGGATCGTGGGAGCAGCTGCATGAAGGAGGGAGATGGATGTCATTGTCCACCTAGGGACAAATGATCTGGCTGGGAATGGGGTCAGAGCAGTGCAAGATGAGTTTGAAGAGTTGGGGAGAGGCCTTAGACAAGTAGCACATATGGTAACCTTCTTGAAGGTGCTGCCTGTCTATGGCAAGTGTGATGCTAGGGTACTCCGCACCATGAGATTCAATGAACAATTGAAAAACTGGTGCAGAGCTCAGGGTTTTGGCTTCATTGGGGACTGGGGGTCCACCTGGAGGGATGAAGGCCTATACTGGCATGATGGTCCGCATCTGTCCGGGAGGGGAACCAGAATCCTAGGTGATAGGTTTAAATGCTTCATTGGCAAGCATTTAAACTAGCCAAGGTGGGAGGCACTGAAAAGGACCAGGGAAAACCCAGCCTCCCACCACAGAACACAGTAGTTGGAGAGGTAAACACCAAGGTAGAGAAGTCAACAAGGAGCAGGACAGGGGTAAATGCAGAAAAAGGCAGTAAGGAGAGGGATGGGGCTAAAAGGGGTAAGACCATCAAAAAATTGAGGGTGATGAGTACCAATGCCCATAGTCTGGTAACAAGCTCCCTGACCTAGTGGTCTTGATGGAAGAGGGACACCTGGATATCATGGCAGTCACAGAAACATGGTACACTGAGAACCATGACTGGGATGTCAACATACAGGGGTACACAAACTATAGGAGGGACAGGAAGGGTAAAAGAGGAGGAGCAGTATCTCTCTATGTAAGGGAAGGGATCAAAGCAATGGAACTAAAGGATAAACAGGGAGTAGAGGAGGCACTGTGGGTCACTCTGGAGACAGGATATGGCACCACAGTCCACATGGGGATTGTATACAGAGCCCCATCTCAGGGAGAGGCAATGGACAAGGAAATGATAGAAGGCATCCTTAGAATGGCAGAAAAGGGGAGATATTGTTGATGGGGGACCTGAATATGCCAGATGTTAACTGGAGCACCTTTTCTGCAGCCACATCCAAGAACAAGGTTATTCTCGATGCCCTACAAGGGGCATGCCTCAGACAGCTAGTGGTGGAACCCACTCAGGAGGGAGCAATCTTAGACCTGGCACTGTCAAATGGGGATGGAGAAAGGACCTCAGATTTAGAAGTGAAACATAGAAACATAGATTTTGACAGCAGATAAGGACTGCTTGGCCCACCTAGTCTGCCCATTTCCCTACCTACAGGATAAGCTGCAGATCCTAGTTAACCAACAGCCTATTTCTTCCTACCCCTACAAGATTTGCCTTATGTCTGTCCCATGCATTATTGAATTCTCCCACAGTTTTAGACCCCACGACCTCTTCAGGAAGGCTGTTCCAGGTGTCCACCACCCTCTCTGTGAAAAAATACTTCTTCACATTGCCCCTGAGTGGGTAGCCATCTGGGAACAAGTGAGCACCAAACAGTGTGGTTCACGATAAACACAGCCATAGAGTCAAACCATACAAAAGCAAGAGTATTGGACTTTAGGAGGGCTGACTTTGGGAAAATGAGAGAGTGCCTCAGAAAAGCACTAGCAAATGGGCAAGAAGGAGGGGTGGAGAAACAATGGGGGAAAATCAAAACAGCCATCACAGAGGCAGCAAGCCTTTGTGTGAAGCAAATCACAAAGCAAAATGAAGGAAAAAAAAAACACTATGGTTCTCAAAAGAGTTGGCAAGAAAGGTTAAGGAGAAAAAGATAGCATTCAGGAAGTATAAGGAAACACACAGAAGGCGCAGGACAGAGAACTGTACCAGTTAAAGCAGAAGGAAGCAGGGAAGACAGTCAGAATAGCAAAGGCCCAAACTGAGGAAAAGGTAGCCAACTCAGTTAAGAAGGGGTATATAACCTTTTATAGGTACATTAGGGAGGGATAGTGAGGCTTAATAGAGGGAAGGGAGGGTGGGCAGAGGGGACAGTGAAAAAGCAGGGATACCGAATGAATACTTCTGTTCAGTATTCACAAAAGAAGAGGAGGGAAGGTACATAAATCAAAGCATATAAGCACTCTGGATAGGGTGGTCAATACCAGTTAATTCACAGAAGAAAGGGTTCTGAAAGAACACTTAAAACTGAAGTTGGACAAAGCAATGGGACCTGACAGGATTCACCCAAGAATTCTAAAAGAACTAAGGGGAGAACTAGTGACACCGCTGACTACCCTTTTTAACAAATCATGGGAGGATGGTGTGGTACCTGAGGACTGGAGGAAGGCGGATGTGATTTCCCTTCACAAAAGTGGGAGCAAGACAGAGGCAGGAAACTACAGGCCTGTTAATTGACCTCAGAGGTAGGGAAAATGATGGAATCACTTCTGAAAGAAATAATTGTTGAATTTCTAGAGGCCAGTGGGACCCAAGGCAGCATGGATTCACAACAGGAAGGTCATGTCAGATGAATCTAATAGATTTCTTTGACTGGGTGACCAAAGTAGTAGACAAAGGAGGTGCTGTGGACATGGTCTACCCAGACTTTAGCAAGGCATCTGACACAGTCCCACACAAAAGATTACTATACAAGTTAGCTAGTCTTGGAGTGGGTCCCAAAGTGGTAGCCTGGGTAAAGAATTGGCTGGACAACAGGATGCAGAGAGTAATAGTAAATGGAGTCCACTCCGAAGAAAGGGGGGCTACTAATGGGGTACCACAGGGTTCAGTGCTGGGACCGGTCCTCTTTAATGTCTTTATAAGTGACATTGCAGAGGGACTGGAAGGAAAAGTATGTCTCTTTGCAGATGACAGAAAGATCTGCAACAGGGTCAATACAGAAGGTGGGGTGGAAAGGATGCAAAGAGACTTGGCAAGGTTGGAGGAATGGTCAAATGTATGACAGCTTAGATTCAATGCAAAGAAGTGCAAAGTAATGCATTTTGGAAACAAAAACCCAGTGGAAAGGTACGCAATGAGGGGTGAGATACTAACAACGACAAAAATGGAAAGGGACCTGGGGGTAGTCATATCAGATTACCTTAAGGTGGGTAAGCAATGTGAGAAGGCAGTAAAGAGGGCTGGTGGGATACTGGGATGCATAGGGAGAGGCATCACCAGTAGAAAACAGGAAGTTGTTATCCCTCTGTACAGATAGTTGGTGAGACCCCATCTGGAGTACTGTGTGCAGTTCTGGAGACCCCATCTCCACAAGGACACAGATAGAATGGAGGCTGTCCAGAGAAGGGCAACTAAAATGGCAGAGTCTGCACCAGAAGACATACGAAGAGAGATTAAAGGAGCTTAATATGTATACCCTCGAGGAGAGAAGGGAGAGGGGGGACATGATAGAAACTTTCAAGTATCTCAAGGGAATCGACAAAGTCCAAGAGGGTAGCATCTTTCAGAAAAAGAGATGTACAAGAACAAGGGGGCACAATCTGAAGATAGTGGGGGGAACAGCTCTCAGAGGTAATGTGAGGAAGTATTTTTTCACAGAAAGGGTTGTGGATACATGGAACAGCCTTTCTGAGGAGGTAGTGGAGTTAAAAACAGTGGGGGAATTCAAGAATGCATGGGACAGACATAAGGCAATTCTAGTGAGGGTAGGAGGAAGTAGGCTGTTGGTTAACTAGGATCTGCAGCTTATCCATTAGGTAGAGAAATGGGGAGACTAGGTGGGCCAAGCGATCCTTATCTGCTGTCAAATTCTATGTTTCTGTGTTTCTGTGATTGTCCTTTAGGAATCTTTGAAAAATGTCAGTGGACCAGTGCACCACCTTTTAGTTTTATTTTAGAAGCAGTGGAAGTTTATTTTGACAAGGAAGTTTTTTTTTATGGAACTTTTGGTTTTTTTTACAGCAGTATGGAACAGCTTTGAAAATGGCCCTGGACCCCTCCTGTGCCAGCCTCTTCCTTGGTTGGTGGGAGGGGCTCATGGCTGCCCCAGATTTTCTATACAAAGATAAGCTGGATACTGGTCCCATTATACAGACAAAATGTTATGGCCTTATTCTCAAAGCCCTGCATCCGACGTAAGGTGCCTGCACCAAACAGATATGGTGCAAGGTGCACCTTGCATCCAGGACTGCCCTCAGCACTATTCACAAAGGTGGCAAGACCAGCCTGGGCTGGCATAAGGGGAGTTAGACATTCTCCCCTGGGTGAGATACCTGTGTACGGCACGCCATGGGTGTCGGTCCACCCACCAAACTCCCATGGCCCCGTAGCATGTTGTGTCTGACCCCCATCCTAGTAGCCCACTGGCACCCCTCTCAGTTCCCCAATGCCCGCCCCATCAGTGCTACCACAGAGTCACCTTATGGTGGCGCAGTGCCCCCCCATGCCCCAGCAGGTGGTACCCACCCCCTCTGTCGGCCAGTCCCAACCGATACCTGGCGCCCAGCACATCCCACCTCTCCCCTCCGTGGTCACTGGACCACCAGAGTGGGTTACTATGCCCATTACCTGGTGGGCTGGGGGACCTGTGATTTTCCCAGGTGGCCTGCAGTGGAGCCATGCAGTGCACCAGGGGTTTGCCGCAGGGTTCCAATTGACGCATGTGTGGGGACTTAGCCACCGGGAACCCTCCTGTACCTGAATCAGGTGCAGGGTCTCTGGCGTACCAGGCATTGGCACAAGCTGCTGTTTGCTGCAGCTTGTGCCAGATGCAGGCCCCTTTGAGAATTGGGCCCATATGTGTCTGGTAGGTAGAAATGAAGTAGCTGTGCAATTTCTCACTTTTTCAATCACAATGATTTGAATCTCTGATTCACTATGTAAATGGGAGAAGAGGACATTGAATTTCTGGATTTGCTTCTTTTTGTTAACAAATTAACAAAGCAAACTTAGTTTAGTGGATTTAGAAAAGGTACAGCATGCAACAGCCTTTCACATGCAGAAAGTTCTCACCACCAAGCTTAATTGCAAGAATCTATTTTCAGCAATTTTATGACTACACAGCAACTGTTGATGAATAATTTATCAGACAATCCCAAGAATTATGTGTAAGATTTAAAAATAGAGGTTATAGTGAAACAACTGATTCCAAAGTTAAATCAAACTACTAATGGTAGTGAGTGGTGCCAAGGTTTGAATGACAGTATAGTGCTTCCTGTTTTATCCACCAACCTTGGTACGTCCAAAGATTTGGTGGATAAAAGAGGGAGGCAGATAACAGAGGGTGGCAATTTCCCAATAAAATCGGTGGATAAAAGAGGGAGGCAGATAACAGAGGGTGGCAATTTCCCAATAAAATCATGCACACACACCTCCCCCTCCAGAGAGTGTGCTCAGTAACCAGCTTAATCTAATCTTAGAGTGTTAAGATATTAATGGTAATGGTTTACAGAAGTATTTGTCTTTGTGGGGGCTGACAACTCTGCCCACTGCCACTGTTAATTCAGGAGTATGACTGATAGTTTATTGGAGGACAGTGGGTGCAGCATTGGGACACCAGCAGTACAGTACATCAGTCAGGGTTCATCATGTTTAGCAGTTAGCAGCTACTTTAGCTTCAGTGGGCTGACAACCCCACCACCACCACCGCTGGTAATTCGGGACAGTTTACTGGAGGATACTGGGTTCAGCATTTGGGACACCAGCAGTACATCAGTCGCTTACCATATGAACATACGACCATACAAATTTGCCAGCACATAAAGGCCTTATGGTCTATTGAGCCTGCTCGAGTATGCAGCTAGCAACCCTTATACTACAGCTGTCCTGCCCTTCCCTCCCCTGACCCTCCCTCTTACCCCATCCCATCCCCTTTCAAAGCAGTCCACTGTTCTACAGGATACCACTTCCCCAGACAACGCGTTCCACCCAGACACCACTCTTTCTCTGTAAAAAAGCGTCTTCTCATTTCCCTCCTGAACCTTCCCCCCTCCAATCTGAGATAGTGACCTCAAGTGTCCCCACCCCCTTAACTTGAATAGTCCCTCCGTGCCTGTCTTGTTTATTCCCTTCATGTACTTGAAGGTTTCAATCATATCCTCCCATCTCTCCTCTCCTCCAGTGAGTACATGTTCAGCTCCCTCAGCTTGCTCATGTAGGCATGTCCCCTAGTCCCTGGATCATCTTTGTTGCCCTGCACTGCACCCCCTCCAGTAACTTAATGTCCATCTTCAGGTGTGGGTGCCAGTAGTGCATGCAGTACTCCAGGTGTGGCCTAACCAGTGACCTATTCAATGGGCAGGATCTCCTCCCCACTCCTTGAAGATATCCCCCTGGCAATACAACCCAGCATTTTGTTGGCCTTTGCAGCTGCCTTCCTGCATTGTACTGAGTTGTTCATTGAGCCTGTTATAATCACCTCCAGATCCTTCTCCTCCTCTGTCACAGGTACTTGAACCCCCCCATTCTAGCAGCTCCTTCTTGGGTTTTTTGCCCCAAAATGTAGCACTTTGCACTTTTTAGCATTGAACTCCAACTGCCAGGTGTCCGACCAGGTCTCCAGTTTTGACAGATCATCCTGCAACCCTTGTCACCCTCCTAGGTCATCCAATACTGCTCCCATCTTGGTGTCATCTGCAAACAAACTGAAACCCAAACCCAAACAACATCAGTCCCAGCACTGAGCCCTGCAGTACTCCGCTTGTCACTGCCCTTGGAGATGAGAGCTCTCCTCCCACAACCACCCTCTGCTGCCTTCCCTGTAACCAGTTTACTACCCATCACACCATTTTCGCCCCTGCACCTGTACCTGCCAGCTTACTACCCAGCCTCCCATGTGGCACCAGGTCGAATGCCTTACTGAAGTAACTCCATGGTGTGTGTTTTCAGCAGTTCCACCAATACAATGTTCTGGGAGACAGCAGGCTGGATGGCACAAGCAGTACATCAGTCACTTACTGTGACTCAGGACTCCACGGTGTGCTTTTGCAGTGAACTTTAGTAGGATGAAAATCCCCCTAACCACCCCACCACCACCGCTGTTAATTTAGGACAGTTTACTGGAGAATAGTGGGTTCAGCATCCAGGACACCAGTGGAACATCAGTCACTTACCATAAATCAGGTCTCCACAGTGTGCATTTGCAGCAGGTCTGCCAATACAGAATTTAGTGAGCAAGGAGGCAGGACTGCACAAACAGTACATCAGACATCAGTCACATACCATGACTCGGGACTCCACAGTGTGCTTTTGCAATGAACTTGGGTAGGTTGACAACCCCATATTCAGCAGTTAACTTGAGTAGACTGACAACCCCCCACCACAATCACCAATGCCACTGTTAATTCAGGACTGCCAGTTTAATCTTACCAGAGGCCACTGGGTTCAGCATTCGGGACACCGACAGGACATGAGTTCCTCAGGACTCCGTGATGCAGCATTTGTGTGTCTGTTTATCCATTGTTCGGGGGACCAGCAGGTATAACATCATGGTACATGAGTTTTTCAAAAGTTATGCACCAGTGAACCAAGGACTTCACTTAGATTAGCTTGTTTTATAGGACAGATAAATTAAAACAGAACAAATATATGTTTCTGTCTCCATTTATTTTAACTGCAACAGTACCATTGACAGCAAGTGCCATCTACCGCCAGCAATCACATCCACCATGGCCAGGCTGGTGAATAAATGAGGGGGATAACATGTCTACAAATACAAGCAGTGCAGCCTCAGTGCCTGGCAGATGGTAGATAGCAGATGTGGCGGTAAAACGAGAGAATTAACATTGCCGTCAATTGAAACATAAAGGCTAGCTGGTGGTAAGTGAGGGTGATGAATAAACGAGAGGCAGATAAACAAGGGAGCACTGTACATCCATACATATACACATGTATACACACACACACACACTCAATACCAAAGGTACTGGTAGGCCCCAAAGGAAACAATATGTGTTATACAAATAAAATATATTGGACTTGATTTATAAGTAGATAGGGCTCAGAAGCTCTCTCTCGGCTAATCAAGAGTGTCTTCTTATGACTTTTTAGGGTTTGAGAACCAAGAATCAAAGTTGAGTGGTTCTGGAACCCTAACAAGTTACAGTGGGATGCTTTCAATTAGCCAAGAGACATCTCCAAAGCCCCATTTATTTTTCATTAAGTATTCCATTTTTTCCAACTCAAATTCAGTTCCAGTGGGAAATGCAATTGCTTTGGAGTAAACTGCAAAAAAGAATGCAGAATTAGAGGACTGATATACATAAAGAGCAAGATCCTGTTCACCGATCACTTCAGTGTCTGGATTCATTGTGTGTCAATATTTTAGCCATTTTTATCAAGGACGCTATCTTTTGTTTTTGAAACACACAACATGTTAGATTTCCAATCATGCTAACTGAACAAGCAAACCTCACTTTAAGCATGCACTAGACACTGAGGCTCTTATATTCATCTAGGCCATTTGTGCCATGCAAAACATAAGAGCATGCACAAAATAGTATGTGGTCCTCAGGGAGACTTATTTATAAGGCAGCATGTATTGTCCAGCCCATGCTGCCTGTCTGAACTTTGGGGTCTCGTAGCACCACACAAAGTGCATATGCGTGGTGCACCACAGCCCTCTGCTGACAACAGACACCCAGAAGCAAAGGGAGAGAGCGTATCCCAAATGTATTGGCACCTTTGCTCCTGGGTGTATATTCAGAGGCTTGTATGCTAATGACCACATAAAGCATGTAGTTGGTAAGGGGCTATATGTAAGCCATTACATGGTCATTAGCACCTCTATGCAATGCCTACATGCATATGAATGCATGGAGACATTCTGCAGGGCTTTGACCATCACCTCATACTCACCTGATCCCCATACACTAACATATAAATCTCTGGCTGTCTAGTGGTAACCCCCCACCCACCCTGATCTCCTTTATGAAATGAAATTACCCAAGTAGTCCAGTGGTACCCTTCCCCACACTGATCCCAACTGTGAAATGAAATTACCCTGGTAGCCTAACGGTACTCTCCTCCCACCCCAATCCCTGTTGTGTTGAAAGAAACTACTTTGGCAGTCCCTTGGCACCCTCCTTCCATCCTGATCACAACTGTGAAAATAAATTGTCCTAATAGTTTAATGGTACCCCCTCACCCCAATCCTACTTTGAAAAAAAGTACCCTAGTAGTCCAGTGGTACTCTGCCTCCCACTCTGATCCCTGTTATAACAAGCATTTGTCAATGCCGAACATTCGCTTGCAGGTATTTGCAGTGGTATTTGGCACTTGGACATGGCTTAAAAAAATCAGTGACGGAGTAAAATGAGGGAGACAGTTTCACAAGTGGTTCTATTGCCTGAAGCAGGCAGCATAACAGTATTGGTGTAAAATACTTTGTCTGCAGAAGAGCAAGTCTGTAACTCTGTTAGCCACTGTTCAGTCACAGAAACAAATTGTAGGAGGGACAGAAACATGCTAAGGCAAAGTCTTGGACATCCCTGAATATATATATATATATATATATATATATCCCTCTCTCCCTCCCTCTCCCTCCCACCCCCCAAACCCCTCTTCTACAGGTGCTTTTCAGGCTTGGCCATACTCTGACACAGGAAAGCTCGGGTTGAAGGCAGAGGGTAAGTGCATTAGGCATTTGGGGGGGGAGTGGGCAAGATGTGGAGGATATTGGCTGCACCAGAGAGGAGTATTAAAATATAGTAAAAACAAGCATTTTCAATGCCGAATGTTGCTTGCTTCTGTGCTGTTTAGGTATTTGGAAGTCATTGAGTGCAAATATTGAAAATTCATGAACTTCTGATGCGTGGAATGCATAGCGCTAAGTAAAACAGTCATTTTAGGAATTTTGTCACCAAATTTTCAACATAGCCATTTTAAGACCTCTGCTCATGAACCGTACCACTGTGATTTTCTTAATGTGTCCCATACATTGAGTTCGCACACGGACTGCGCCATTGTGTGCAACATGGGTGGAAACACATTTTGGACAGGATGTGAAAAATGACAGCTGTACTGTTCATGAGGAGCTGTGGTAAAATGGCAATCTTGAAAATCTGGAGTGAAAATATTGAAAATTTCGGTGAACTTACGAGCGCAAGGCCGGAACTGTGTAACGACGCTTGTAAAACAGTTATTTTTAGGAATTTTTTCACCAAATTTTCAACATAGCCATTTTAAGACCTCTGCTAATGAACAGTGTCACTGTGATTTTCTTAATGTGTCCCATACATTGATTTCGCACACCGACTGCGCCATTGTGCGCTACATGGATAGAAACACGTTTTGGGCAGGATGTGAAAAATGACAGCTATACTGCTCATAAGGAGGTGTGGTAAAATGGCAATGTTGAAAATCTGAAGTGAAAATATTGAAAATTCGTGAACTTACGAGCATGCATAGGAACTGCACAACGCACACTCGTAAAACAGTCATTTTAAGGAATTTTTTCACCAAATTTTCAACATAGCCATTTTAAGATCTCTGACCATGAACAGTGACACTGTGATTTTCTTAATGTGCCCCATACATTGAGTTCGGACACCAACTGTGGCATTGTGCGCTACATGGGTGGAAACACATTTTGGGCAAGATGTGAAAAATGACAACTGTACTGCTCATAAGGAGGTGTGGTAAAATGGCAATGTTGAAAATCTGGAGTGGAAATATTGAAAATTCGCAAACTTACGACCGTGCATAGGAACTGCGCAGCACACACTCGTAAAACAGTCATTTTAAGGAATTTTTTCACCAAATTTTCAACACAGCCATTTTAAGACCTCTGCTCATGAACAGTATCACTGTGATTTTCTTAACATGTCCCATACATTGAGTTCACACACCGACTGCGCCATTGTGCGCCATATGACGGAAACACGTTTTGGGCAGGATGTGAAAAATGACAGCTTACTGCTCATGAGGTGTGTAAAATGGCAATGTGGAAAAATCTGGAGTAAAAATATTGAACATCTCAAACTTACGGAGCGTAGGGAGGACTGAACACACGCTGCATAAAAGCGAGTCATATTTGACCAAATTTTCAAAATAGGCTTTTGAGAGCCAACTTATGAACACTGGCAGTGTCGTTCATTAATCATTCGAAAGGTGATTTCGCACAGTGACTGCAAATCACCCTTCGGGCCTGAATAAAGCCATGACAGTGACAGCATTCATGAGAAGGGTCCCAAAATCCCATGTTGAAAATTTGTGCAAAATTCCAAAAATGCCTGAGATATGCACAAGTTGAAACCCCCCTATCTATCCCATTATACAGCTTACCAGCATTTCCTCAGTTCGTGGTCAGCTTTGGAGAGTGCAGACGTGTTCCGGTCCACCATGATCGTCCGCACGAGCTCCAGAGGTAAGTATGGGGTGAGGGGGTGGGGAGGCAGGTGAGCAGTGGGTGGGTGCGGGTTGTGGGAGGGGGGTGGGGAGACAGCGATGTAACGTTTTCTTATTTACATGTTGTTGTTTTTTTTATTCAGATGACGCAGGACGTTTGCCATGCTGGGGTGGGCTCCCAGCGTGGCAGCAGGGAAAGCTGTTTTGGGGGATGTGGAGCTGACGGGGAATTGGGCAACCCCGTCGGCCAAAACAAGATTTGCCACGCTGGGGTGGGCTCCCAGCGTGGCACCAAAGCTTTGGGGGCATGCAGACTTGAAGCCAAGGGGATTGGGCACCCCTGCTCGTTATGAATAGCTTCGCAGCTCATACAGAGGCGCTGCCAGCACTGATCGCAGTGGTGGTTTTCTTTGAAGTGAAGACCACTGCTGTCATACACAGCACCCGCATCCATTGGTGCAGGACCACCACGCCTGCTCAACGGAGCAGTGGATTGCACAGGACAGTCACACTTCCAAAGTGTCCTATTCTCCCAAGACGTTCCTTGCGCATGCGCGCAAGTGAATGTAAAAATGACATCCTCCCATCACTAACACCATTTACCCACTCAGTACCCAACATCCTCCACCCACCATCCAGCACCTGATTCACCCTTAAAAACCCATGGATGTGGCAGGTAGAACACTGGATGGCAACTAACACAGACCCTCATCTTACTACCTCAGCCAACTGCCATCTAAATAACGGGCCAAGTGTGCACTTACTCTGTTTCTACAGTATGCACATGCTCAGTCCCAGTCATTCAGTTCAATGTTTGATGAACAGAGTGGCGCTTATGTATACTGTAATAAACTTTGGCCTTTCTCTGTTCCCACCCAAAGGAGACAAGCTTGGTAACATGTAAGGAATAGAAGGCCCAGCACCATGGGAGAGCAAAGTGCTGGAGGGGGAGGAGGAGGAGGATGATGGGGAGGATGGCGGTTGCTTCAAAACACGCTAAGCGTGAGCTGCTGGCTTTTAGGAATGTGGGAGGAGCTATTCCCCCACAATGGACTTTGGATTTTAGCCCTCCCATAAAGTGGCCAGTGGGGGACGGCCAGAGAGGGGGGCATTGTTTTAGAATGGAGACTGGGGTGGGAGGAGGTACAGGGACCTGGGGTAGTCATATCAGATGACCTAAAGGTGGGTAAGCAATGTGAGAAGTTGGTAAGGAGAGCCAGGGGGATACTGGGATGCATAGGAAGGGGTATCACAAGTAGAAAAAGGGAAGTGGTTATACCTCTATACAGACAGTTGGTGAGACCCCATCTGGAGTACTGTGTGCAGTTTTGGAGACTTCATCTATGCAAGGACATAGACAGGATGGAAGCAGTCCAGAGGAGGGCAACTAAAATGGTGCAGGGTCTGCATCAGAAACCATATGAAGAGAGACTGAGAGAGCTTAATTTGTATACCCTTGATGAAAGGAGGGACGGGGGACATGATAGAAACTTTCAAGTACCTCAAGGGAATCAACAAAGTCTGGGAGGGTAGCATCTCTCAGAAAAAGAGATGTGTAAGAACAAGGGGGCACAATTTAAAGATAGAGGGCGGACAGCTCAGGGGTAATGTGAGGAATTTTTTTTTTTTCACAGAGAGAGTGGTGGATACATGGAACCACTTTCCTGGGGAGGTTGTTGGGTCTAAAACAGTGGGGGAATTCAAACATGCATGGGATAGATATAAAGCAATTATAGTGGGGGGTTGCAGGAAGTAGGTTAACTAGAATCTGCAGCTTATCCACTAGGTAGGGAAATGGGCAGACTGGGTGGGCCAAGTGGTCCTTATCTGCCATCAAAGTCTATGTTTCTATGTTACAGTTTGACTGTCAGTATACTTTTGCTTCACAGCAGAGATTGACATGGGATGGGGGGAACCACTGGAGGAGAAGAAGAAGAAGGAGAATCAGCATTTATATAGCGCTTTCCATACACAGTATTCCCAAAGCACTTTGCAAGCAATGTTAGACTGGTAGTGAAGTGAATGTGTGGTGGCAGACATATCGCACATCATCACCCACAGCCCTGGATAATTGCATGAACCAATTTATGGGAAGGGGAATGTTGGCCAGGACACCAGGAATGTTCCCTGCTCTTTGCAAAGAGTGCCCTGGGTTCTTTTACTTCAACCTGGACAACACCAGGATGGGCAGAAGGGACCTCAGTTTAACATCTCATCCAAAGGATGGTACACCCCAGCAGTACAGCACCCCCCAATACTGCACTCGGATGCCAGCAATTTTTAGGTGCAAGTCCAATCCTGGTGTGGGACAAGAACCCATGACCTTCTGGTCCAGAGGCGGATGTGCTACCAACTGAGCCACGCTGACACCTGGAGGATCAGGGTAAATTTGTTTTACAACAAGGGCCATTTTTAACTGCTGAAAATCTGAAGAAATTGACTCAAGTAAGTACATCCACTTGTTAATGTATAGTAATTCCTGCTGTTTTTGTATTTTTCACATTTTTATACTACTGAACTGTCCAACTAAAGAAAAGTAAAGACATTTTGCTTAATAAATGAAAGACAGCTTACATTAGCTCTATCCTTACCTACAGTACACTGGCTTTTCTTCTCCATCTGTTCCCTGGTTAATTGTTCAGTGCTAGATTGTATCTGTATAACTCTGGCAGGTCACTTTTTTTGTAGTGCTAGTTTTATGAGCTTGTGCAAGCTATATGTAGATATTCTGTATTGCATTTGTTAGTGTTCTCAGCCTGTGAGTTATCAGTGTAGATTTTCTACCCCCTACCCAGGTGGAATGCAGCTCAGTAATCAAATCTGCAGTCTGAGAGCTTCCTGCTCGGGTTCAATTTAAACCTACATGCAAGCCCCACCCAGTACTAATTTGGTTTTATTGTCTGCAATACTATACAATCCTATCAGTGACATCAGCAACAGAATACTCAGAGTGAATATAACACCAGTCTTTAGTAAATGCAGGGAAGCGTTTGCATGACTACAAGAGGTTCTGCAAGCTACACTTGCTGGCACCTATAAAATTAATCAGGCAAACACTTTTGTCTCCTAAGCTGAGAGCAGCTCACTGTCAGAGCCATATATCTTATGTCACTAGTTATAATAAATTGAATGTTAGTGTGAAGTACAGCATACTGAAAAACATTGGGGGATACTTAGGTAGATGAGTCATGTGTTGAACAAATGCTCAGGTTCATTTTTATATTCATTTAATGTATGGGTTTTAATCATTCACTGTTGTATCTTTTTAATCATTATATACCCCTGGTTTTTACATACACATTTGCGTTAATAAACGTCACTATCAGCAAAAGGAAAAATAAAAAGTGCTTTAAAAGTGCTTCATTGAGGATTCTCCAAAAAGATGAGGTAATGGAGGAAACCAGCCAGTGATACTCCAAGGCTCACTTTAAAAAAAAAAAAAATTAACATTTTCAGATATGCTACTCACAGTTATTTTATTTCAAAAGACACTACTTACAGAAGTTTGTTCCCAAGTAAACCATTGGGATTTCATAAGTGTTGTAACTGCTTATCATGTAAATTTGCAAACACAGATCATACATTTCTAAATCCTCGGAATGGTCATCACACAGAAATTATGGAATGTATTATCTGTGGTATAGTATATGCCACTTAACTGGAAGCTACTTAAAGAGAACCGCTGCTTAATCTGAACTTTCCTTCAGAAACTGCTTTGGCGCAATGCCTTTCAGTGGCCCCTTAACTGGTTACTTGGCATATTTTATAAGGCGCACCCAGTTAATGGGAACACAGCTAAACCCATTCTGCTGTATAAATAAAGTGTGTGTTCCCATTAATGGGTAGACTCTGACTTCCTGTGTCTTGTTGTGTGTGATAGCCTTGTCCTGTACAAAATGGTGAAATGGGTATATTTATGTCTTGCTGTTGAGTAAACGTTTTGAGGCACTCAAGGAACCAACAGCAACATTATCCTCTGTAGTTGCTCATTTCTGCATCTCACAAAGCCAAGACTGGCAAATTAAACAGCGCAAGGAGGAGATGCAAAGTGAGTGGCTAAGCAATGTCAACCTACAAAGAAAATGTCGGCAAGAGGGAAAGGACACCAATGTGGAGGACAGCTTGCTTCTCTGATTCCAACAGTTCCTCAGTAAAGAAACAAGACTGACCAGACCTGTGCTGAAGCAAAAAGCAACAGAGATCACATAGCAGCATGGGGCATGAATCTTTCCTCCATGCTGACAGCTGGCCGACACACTGGAAAACCAGACAGAACCTTGTCTTCAAATGAAAACATTAGGAAAAGGCAGATGCCGATGCACAGTCAGCATTCACTTAGCTTACTGATGTGTTTCCCAGAATCATCAACAGGTCCAGTGATTAAAATGTTTTTGCCCATGTCCACAAAATTAGCAAAGTCTTCTGCTCTAACAAACACTGTCATGGGGACATCTATTTCATTGTCAGCACTCTCTCCGTTCACAAATCTTGCCTTCCTGAAAGAATCTGAAATTGTTGTCGACTTTACAGATTGCCAGGCACAATTAAGCGTGTACAGTACAATGTATCAAGGGAAGTTACCTTGTGTGCAATTTTAACAGCATGAGCTGACATTCCCTAGTCAGTAATCTCTTCTGTATGATCCTTCTGGACATAAGAGGTCTGTAATGTTCATTTAAATTACTTATGACTCCCATGTCAAGAAGTTGCACAATGCTTGTAGTGTTAGTGTTAGGTGGATAAAAATATAAGTTTAGTGTTGTTAACTTTTTTAGTTAAGCCACGGGGATGGATGCTGCAATAATTGCTCATCTTGCCTGCTTAAGCTCTGTGTCCCATGTGAGTAGCCATTCTTGAAAGATGAATGAAGTCATTCAGGCATTTGCAGATGAGATCTACAGTATGTGACAGGCAGTGATTTTAAATCTTTTAGCAGACAGTGAGGGTATTTAGATTTTCCAATGACCGGTAACTTCTGTTTCTCACTCTCTGACAGGTTTGCACAGCAGAGGACACTGATTCAATCTTTGGCTTTTTTACCACCAGTCAATTGTTGGTCAAATGGAGTGTGTCCATGGCATGGGTAGCCATGGTAGAAGAGTCATGAGAGTGTGGCTATTTAAATGTGATTTTGCTTCTCCTTAGCCACGCCCCCTGACGAAAACTTGAACCAGGGTCAAAGCGCCTGGGCTAGGGCTACTACAAGTTCAGGAATTACAGGAGGACTCTGTTGGTTTGTATCCTGATGTATAGTGATTTTAAATTGAAACTGCATGGAAGGCTGTTTAGCTGATCTGTCCACCACTGGTAGCGCTACAATAAAGTACAGTGCACACTCTATTATCCACCTCTCTATTATCTGCCACCCTCCTTATCCACCAGCCTGACCTCCTGTACCATTATCACCCTATGGAAATTTCTTTTATTACCCACCACCCTCTCTATCCAGCACCTTCTGGTGTACAGGCTGTATCTTTCTCATGTTATTTTCCCTCTATCATCCGCTGTGTCACTGGCGCTGATCCAATGCATTATGGTCCTGATTTTTGGCTGTTGTAAATGTTTTAATAAAAAAATATTTTACAGGGCACTGCTGAGGACTATGTTACCTTTGAGAATGGTTGAGAGATTTTTAACAACAACACTAATGAATACTTTGCTGACATTGTCAGAGGTAAAGAAAAGGAAGATTTCATATTAGAAGCAAGGGTGGATTTTAACATTGTTTAGATTGTCTTTTGGCCTGGACTAATGCAACTAACCCTCTAACTGTCCATCTTGACTAGTGCAGGTCTTTCATGGCTGTCAATGAAGATAAAAAAAAGTCCCTACTTCTGCAGGCTCTAGTCCTCATGCTAATCTCCCTTATTGTTTCAGATGGCCAGGTGTGATTAACAGCTCTTTAAGAGCTACAGTTAGCTGGTTAGCACCTGGCATTACAAGGAAGAGGGCCCCACAAAAGGCTCAGGGTGAGTCGTTGTCACCCCATTGTTAAAGTTTCCAACTCGTGACCAAGTTGTGATCAGATGTGAAATTCTGTTGTCATTAGTTCCCAGTGTTCTGTTTGTGTCACATGTGTGTCTTGATGTGCCCATAGTATTGAGATCAGTGTCCCTCATTTTCCTACATTTTGAGTATCATTGCCCAACATTTCAGTGACAAAATGTTAAGAAGTATATATAGTGTCTGCCATGCAGGTGGTAGGTTTTATCAGAGCCTCCCCATAGTCGCTTCCTCTCCTTTTCCAATCTCCCAGCTCTTCACTTTCTCTGAACAGCACTACAGGCCAATGGTAGCGGAGAACTCAGATGCTAAAATGAAATTAAAAATGACAAAGCCAAAGGGATGTCTGTCAGTTATTACTTTAAGGTTGATTGATGATAACTGAGAAATGAACTAAAACTAGATTTTAATTGTCATACTGTGGTTTTCAAGTATTTTTGTTACCAAACTATACACAAATAAAGAAACTGAACAGTTAATACCTAAATGTAGTCCTGTGCCAATTTTCACATATTTTACCAGTGCAACATAACACACCTCTATTATCCACCAACCTCTATTATCCGCCAAAATGTTGGTGCTCCAAAGTTGGTGGGTAATAGAGAGTGTACTGTAATGAGCGACAGTGCAGTTGATCATGGAGTCCTGCCTAATTGTGTCTGCCTGGGAGTGCTCCAGGTGGGGTCTCACCAGTGATCTATACAGAGGTAACACCACCTCCCTCCTTCTGCTGGTGATACCCCTCCTATGCACCTCAACAGTCCCCTGGCCCTACCCACTGCCTTGTTGCACTGCCTTGCTACCCTGAGATCCTCAGATTTGATTAATCCCAGGTCCCTTTCCTGTTGGCGACTGTCAATACCTCTTCTCCCATATTGTACTCCACCTCTGGGTTTCTGTGCCCTAAGTGCGTGATTTTGCACTTTTTCATATTGAAACCCAGCTGCCATGCCCCTGACCACGCCTCATGTTTTCTCAGGTCTCTGCACATTCTTTCCACCCTCTCTGGAGTGTCCACCCTTTGCAGATTTTGGTGTCATTCGCAAAGAGGCAGACGTAACCTTCTAGCTCATTTGCAATGCCACTTATAAAGACATTAAAGAGGACTGGTCCCAGTACCAAGCCTTGTGGCTCCCTGCTGGTCACCCTCCATTCCCCCAAGTGAGTTCCATTTACCACCACCCTCTGTTCCTGATCCCTTAACCAATTTGTTACCCAGCTTACTACCTTTGGACCCATCCTAAGCTGTCCAGTTTCTATAACAGCCACCTATATGGAACAGTGTTGAAAGCCTTACTGAAATCTAAGTAGGCCACTTCCACTGCCCCACCCTGATCTATATCCCTGGTCACCCAGTCAAAGAAATCTATCAGATTTGTCTGATTTGAACTACCCCCCCCCCCCGTGAATCCATGTTGCCTCGGTTCTTGTAACCTGCTGGATTCAAGGCATTCCATTAACCTTTCCTTTAGTCCCTGCAGCAGCCCTGCTGTTGTAAACTTTTGTTTTTGTTTGTGTGATTTGCTGAAGGAAAGTGAATATTTTTGGCTTTTTCAAAAATTCTCCTAGCTAATGTAGTTAAATTCTCTCGAGTGTCCTGCTTAAGCAACCTATCAGCCTGCCTCTGAGCTTGCAAGTGGTGGTATTAAGCTGAGTCTGGCATGAAAACAAGCCTATCACTTATATTGCTTATGTAACTATTTCAGGTGTGGACTTCAGTTTGCCTTTCAGCTGGTTTGACTGGTCTGCACCATGCGAACCAAGGAAAACCAGTCAAAACAAGAGTCTGTGGTTTTGTTCCAAGTGTTCACTACAGACCACAAGAATTGAACACTTGAAGTCTGAGGTGTTCAATTCTTTGGTAAAATTGAACTTGCAGTTCTAATTCCAATTATACTATTCTATTACAGTACTCAATGTCTCCCACAAATCCCTTGTGAAAAAAGACTGCCTAGTGCATGCCCAGTTGAGAATATTTAATCACTGACAGGTATAACATCACTGTGAATAGTTTCAGGTTTCAAGCCATGACCGTGTTTAAGAAACTGCATCAGAAAGTGTCACACTATCAGAATGTTAAGTTTTTAAATTCCTCCCTCTACTTGTAAGATTGCTTGTACGATTTTTACATTTGATGTGTTTTAAGCCAGCTCTTACCCAAACGTTGTGCATGCCAAATTTCAAGTTTAAAAATAGTTGAGTTATACACCACCAAAAAGCACAATTTAACAAAGGCACAACAACTCAGCCTAAACTGTAATGGCACTATAATAACACTGCAGAGGCATGAAGTATTGCAAATCGTTAATTTGCCAAAGAATGACAGACAGAGGTTAGTGTTTGGTTTTGTAAGATTTAAAATGAAATGGTATTTTTGTTTTGTTTAAAATGGCTGTGACTGCTCCAGAGAGGGACCTTATGGGTCGGCTCCAAAGAGTTAAGGAGTGGGACAGCAGACAGCTTTCTGACTATTAGCACTCTACGTTTTGTTTAGTTTTTTTTGTAAAATCTGTTTATTGGCGAGTATTAGCAATCCAAGGTTCCATAAAGTTTATCTCTGCATACATAGTATCTAAATAGCAGAGGCACCTCTGATAAGAAATTCAAAAGACTACTTCTGCTGCTGCTGTTATTGGCCACAAGGAAACATGAGCTGGAAGTCACATAAAATTTATATAAAAAAAAAATAATAATAATAACAAAGGGTCTTCTTCCATCACAAGTCTGTTTAACTTGTATTTGAGGAACATCTGATCTTCTTCGAGGATCTGTCTTTCATCAGGTCACATCTATAGGACTATAGCCGCCAGGCACTTGGACCACATGTAAACTTTTTGCAGGCCACCTACCAGGAGTCGCCCATGACAATGTCTTACGTCGACATCCTTTGTATATAAATGTGTGCAGCCCCCCTCCCTCCTCAGTTCTTATCTAAGTTTTATTATTTTTCTCACCATAGTAGCTATCATTTTATTTTAAAGTGATTGCTGTCATTGTGTATGTTGATGAAAGACTCTGCTAAACTTTTTCATTACTGCAGCTGCAGGGGAAAAATCTACTTCAGTGATGACCATGATATCTGTGTGTGCTGTCTCGAAGAGGCCCACGGCATTAAGGCCTGCAAGCTCTGCCTGAAATTTAACCAAGCAACCTGATGACACCATCAGAAAGCCCTTTAGAACTTCCTACTCACACAGCAGGTAGCCAGAACGGAGAGAGAGTTCCAGGCAAGGAGCACCATCGTATCGCCAGCTCATTCCTCAGGCTCCCAGTCCTCCAAGGCCTGAGAGGAATCTTCAGGAAAGCACAAACATGGGGAGAGGGAGTGTAGTAAGGATAAATCCCCATCAGTATGCTCCCAGTTACTGCTACAGTACATTTGGTGCCAACCGCTGCAGCTTCATCAACCACCTTGGCAGTGATGCCTCCTCCTGCTCAGACCTTTGATCCCACAAGGTTGGTTCTGGCAGTGAGTTCTGCTGGACCTCCCATGGCCAGTGAAGGCCTATCAACATCTGTTCTGCTGTCACCCCTATCATCATTGCAAGACCTGCTGTTCAGACCTCAGAACCCTTCAAGTCAGCTGGCAGTAAGCTCCATTTGACCTACCACAGCTGGCGATGGCCCATCTACGTCGGGTCTCCAGTCTCCCCTGTCAACATCACAAGGCCCCCCTGCAGTACTGGCCACCGTTGACATGCAGACAATGCTCTCTTCTCTTGTGGAGCTAATACCTCCCCCCCCCAGGGTTCCCTTATGTCTGTCCCATGCCTATTTAAATTCCCCCACTGTGTTTGCCCCCACCACCTCCTGGGGCAGGCCATTTCAAGCATTCACCACCCTTTCCATGAAGAGGTACTTCCTCATGTTGCCTCTTAGTCTACCCCCTTCCAGTCTCATGTCATACCCTCTTGTTGCTTTAGGGCAGCTTCTCTTCTGAAAGCTGCTACCCTCCTGTGCCTTATTAATCCCTTTGAGATACTTGAAGGTCTCTATCATGGCTCCCCTCTCCCTCCTCTCCTAAAAGGCGTACATATTGAGTTCCTTCAGTCTCTCATATGACATGTAGTGCAGGTCCTGTACCACTTTTGTTGCCCTTCTCTGGACTGTCTTCACTCTATGTCCTTCCTGAGATGAGGCCTCCAGAACTGGATGCAGTACTGCAGATGAGGTCTCACCAGTGACCTGTAAAGTGGCATTATGCCTTCCTTTTTTTTCTGGTGATACCTCTCCCTGTGCACCCCAGCATCCTACTGGCTCTCCCCACAGCCTCGGCACACTGTTTGGCCACCTTTAGGTCATCAGATATGATGACCCCTACATCTCTTTCCTGTTTTGTGGCCACAAGTATCTCCCTCTTCATCATGTATTCCTCCTCTGGGTTCCTGTGCCCCAAGTGCATGACTTTGTGCTTCTTCCCATTAAATTCCAGTTGCCACACTCTGGAACGCTCTTCAGTTTTAGCCAGGTCCCTCCTCATTCTGTCTACCCCTTCTGGACTGGTCACCCTATTGCAGATCTTGTGTCTTCTGCAAAGAGGCACACCTTACCATCCAGCCCTTCTGCAATGTCACTGATATAGATATTAAAAAGCACTGGTTCAAGAACTGAACCCTGTGGCACCCCACTGGTCACCCTCCCTACTTCGGATTTAGCCCCGTTTACCACCACTCTCTGTGTCCTACCCTTCAACAAAGTTTTCAACCTAGTTCACCATCTTGTGTCCCAGTCCCAGGCTGCCCAGCTTGCTTACAAGCATCCTATGTGGAACAGTGTTGAACGCCTTGTTGAAGTCAAGGTAGGCCCCATCCACCACTCTCCCCCTGACCCACCTCCCTAGTGACCCAGTCAAAGAAATCAATCAGATTAATTTGGCATGACTTTCCTGCCATGAATCCGTGTTGCCTCAGATCTTGTGCTCCACTTAATTTAAGGTGTTCTACCATCCTTTCTTTTAGCAGAGATTCCATAATTTTACCCACCACTGAGGTCAGACTAACAGATCTGTAGTTTCTAGCCTCCTCTCTACCCCCACTTTTGTGGAGAGGTACCACATTAGCCCTTATCCAGTCCTCTGGAACCTCCCCTGTTTACAATGACTTGTTGAAAAGGGACGTAAGTGGTGCCACCAGTATCTCCCCAAATTCCTTTAATATTCTAGGGTGAATCCCATCTGGTCCCATTGCCTTGTCCATGCTCAGTTTTTTAAGTTCTTCAAGGACTCTCTCCTCTTTGAATGGGCTACTGTCCACATCCCCTTCCTTTCTAATTCCTAACTGCAGTCCATCCCCTTCCTCTTCCTCCATGAAAACTGAACAGAAATATTTGTTCAGGATTGATGCTTTTCCTGGTCCCCCTCCTTTCCCTCTCCTTCCTCCCCCTTCAGCCTTACAATCCCTCCTCTGGTCCTTCTCTTCTCGCTAATGTATCTATAGAAGGTCTTGTCCCCTTTTTTTAACTTCATGTGATATATTTTACTCTGTCATTGCCTTGGTGCCCCTGACTGCCTTCCCTACCTCCCTCCCTCTGTTTTTCTAGATACACTGCCCTGTCCTCCTCCCTTTGCATCTCCTTATATTTCCTGAAGGCTGACTTTTTTGCCCTTACTTTTCCTGCCACCTCCTGTGGTCCAAGGTACCTAAACATCTCAGTTCTCTCCCCACAGACAAAAAGTTCAGGAAACTGGACCTCATGGGAAAGAGAACCTTTGCCTCTGCCACACTGGGCCTCAGAATAGCAAATTATCAGGCCCATATGGTCAAATACCAGAATACCTTCTGGAAAAAGGCTAAAGCAGCAGCCCAAGCCCTTCCAGAGGGTCCCCAGAAACAGGAGATGCTCAAGGCCCTCCAGACTGGGGCTGATGTGGGTAAGCATCTCTTAAGGTCTACCTTTGACGTTTCAGATGCCTTAGCCAGAGCAGCTGCAGCTGGCATCTGCATAAGAAGGCATTCTTAGTTGAGGTTGTCAGGATTTGTTAGTGATGGCTAGCAATCCAGCCTGAATTACCCTTTCAGAAGTTACAAGCTCTTTGGGGCAGATGTGAGGACATTCTCTCTGACCTGCAAGCCTCAGGAAGGACTCTCAGGTCAGTCCATTCCCTCTACCACACACAACTGAAAAGCAGGCAGAGGGTGCCTTTTCACGGAGCTGCCACAAGGCCTAGGTCAGGGCCAGGCAACAGTGTAAAAGCAGAACAGCTTTGCCTTCCCCATCCTCCTCCTCCACAGGTGCCCACTCCAAAGCTCCTAGAGGAGGTGTGGCTGTAGCCACCAGACCTGCTTCAGCATGAGCCCTTATAAGACCTCCAACCTCCAGTACAAAACACAGAGGTGGGGGTAGGGGGTTGCCTCTCCCTCCACCTAGAACAGTGGTTCCCTAAAGGGAGGTCCTCTTAGTATGATCTCTGGAAAGGAACTGAGGAGGGAGAGGGACTGCCCACATTTATATATAGAGGGCGTCAACGCAAGGCATCATTGTGGGTGCCCCTGGTAGACTGCTTGCAAAAAGTTTCCATGTGGTCCTAGTGCCTGGCAGCTATAGTCCTATATGTGTGGTCTGATGAAAGATTCTCTCAAAGATCTACTGTTACAGTAAGTATGTAACTGTTCTTTTCAAGAGTTACAGAGCTGAACAACTGAATATTTAGATGGCAAGTGATAGAGTCCACCTATTGTTATCATGCATACTTGGATTTTAAAGATTTTTGTTACCTTTATTGTGTGGGAGTAGGCTGTGGTGAGTTCTGGGCAAGTGATAATGTCAAACAGAATGAAGCACCAGATTAATCATTTTCTAGTCGGTTTACCACCCCCAATGCACTCAACCTCCCATCCCCATGATGTTTTGTGCTATGTTTGAGACTTTTGAATGTTTTTGTGTTTACTGAAACCACACAACTGCCCTTCTTGTATTACTAAGTATCTTAACATTTAAATTACTTCAACTCTTTTTTTTAACTCACTACAAGAGATAAAAAAGAGGACTTCTAATGTATTTGCTCTTTTAGACAATGCTATCACAGTAACAGGCTATGTTTATGGGCTGTATTAGTCATGTGGGAGTACTTCCCATGCTGGTCTGTTACTGCATTCCAAGATGTTACAAGGCATGATGAAGTATGGCTTACCTATGCCTGGTGTGGTTTGGTCACTTGGCTGCAGGGTGAGTGACTAAATTACATTGGAAGTGGATAAAAGCATAATCCACATCCATGCCCGTGAGTGGATTCTTATTATTATTATACGATCAGAGAAGGCTGCAGGATGAGTGTCTAAATCACCTTGGAAGTGGATAAAAGCATAACCAACACCCTTGAGTGGATTATTGTGATTATTTATACAATGGGAAGAAGTTAAACACTAAATAAGTTATAAAGGCCAGCTCTGTCGGGCTAAGTGATGGAGCATCTCTCTGGCACGCTGGTAACACGGGTTCAGGTCCAGAGCCCAGATGTCAGGAGCAGAGACCAGCAGGAAGGGAGTAAGAGCGTCCTCCAGACGCTTCCCTCCTGCGGGCAGGGCCATTCTGGACTGCTTTACAGACAGTTCCTGGAGGTAGCTAGTGGAGGCGCTTTAAGCGGCATGGACCAACTTGCATTCCCGAATGTCTCCACCACCAGAACGCCACTACAGCCGCATGAGTATGGGAGATGGAAGGGGACCAAGAAAAGCGGATATCGCCCACCCAGCTGCTGGATGATGGCCACCTCATTCCCCCCATGCCATGTAGCCTCTCACAGGGCCTCCTCCGATCCTCCTAGCCCCCCACATTCCCCAGTCAAGGTAGCAGAACTATCTCCTCTCCTCTGCATTCCCCTGGGGTGGGGTTCCCCCATGGCAGGGTTAAGCTGGGTCTACCATGGACACGGGACCAGTGGGGATGGAACAGATGGCAATGGGGGATGGCCCAGCGGATGGGGAGGTTAAACACTGTGCAGCCTGAAGGAGTGGCAGGCTGGAAGGACAGGGAAGGTGGAAAAAAGATGAATTAAAAAAGTTATGAAAATGTTCAATTTATAGTTTTTCTTTTATTGAGATTTTTTAAAATATCCTTCCTCCCTATGTAAAAAAAAATCATTGTTGCTAGGGAGATTATGGTATGAGAAGTCATCTTCTCTTCCTCCTCCCTGTGATGTTGTTATTGTTGTTTTTTTTCCGTTACTCCCCAGCCACAGCAAATATTTTGCTTGTCTGATATTGTGTTACTGTTGTCTATATGCTGTGCTGCAAGTGGGAGTGTGAGGAAGTAGCAGCCAACTGATCACTTAGTGTTGCTAGTTCGTCCACCCCAGTGATCGCATTGCTGACTTCCTGCTCCCACGGTTGCACTGGCTGACCCTGCAGTATGTGTTGTTTTCCAGTGCTCCGTACTGCCTGATGCTGGAAACAAGTAGAGCATTTTAATTAGTGGCTGCCACAGACATGTTTTTTTTTTCAGAGGGGAGGAACTGTTTGTATTAGAAGTCAGGGGCCACTGACAACTTCCTGGTACACTGTTTTACTTAGTAAACAGGCATTACATGCTTTAGCTTTTTTTGTGGGCTTCGAAAGGTAGTAGAAGTTGATAAGGAAGTTTTTTTGTCATGGTTGGGATGTTTGAAATCACGATTTCAAATATCAAGAAGGCAGCTTAACGCAGGTGAAATAAAGGTAGTGATTTTTTTTGTGCAGTGGTCATCTGGGACAGTCAGAACTTTACCCATGGGTCATGCTCGTATTTACACATGGGTAAAGACCCCAGTCAACCAATGAGGTTAGTGGATTTAGAGACCCCATTGTGTAATTGTAGGTAGGGTATGTGTGCATTATTTCCAGATTACATTGAAAAATGTGAATTCTTGTGGATTTTAGTAGGAGAGAAGTTTTCAGAAGATTATTGTTACCTTCTTGTGTGCATGGTTATGGCTATGGTGGGAATTGCATAGTGACATGGTCTTTGCCACATCTCAGAGCCATTAACATAACAGTACCATTTGTATTTTGATTAACTGCTGATAGTGCCTGAAGAACAGTATAGAGTTTATATTTACATAGTACTGTTCATGCCCTGCATCCCAAAGTGCTTTACAAGCCATTCATTTACACAGACTAGTTCAGCTGATATGCATTATCTCATTTTCAGTGGTATCATACTTCTGCTTAGGAGAAGCTTGATGCCTCTCAGTACCACTGATACTTTGATTTATTGTCTAGTTACAAGCAACAGAACAAGCTGAGTCACAGAGAAAATGGAGCATTGATGACTACACTGAGGCTATTGTTTCTCCTGAGAAGCTCTCCAGTGCTTCCTAAATTATTCCGTCACAGTTTTGCCTGGCACTTGAATCTAACTTTCAGGGTTTCAAAGAGCCTCTAGCTCTTTGTCATTTCCAAGTCATCAACATTTCTGTTCTAAATGTAGATCTACACACCACTGTTTAGCACCAGCCCAACTGCCAACAGTTTCTTCACATAACATGGTTTCACCCTCTGGGCATGGAAGACATCCTACAATATTTTCAGTTTCCCTGGTTGAACAGATTGCACAACAAGAAAACATCCTGAAAATAATACTGTGCAACAGGACTAACTAATTTGAAGTTTCATTCTCTGCAGACTGGAAAGGCGGCCACCGGAACCCAGGCTGGAGCCATGTTAGAAAGCAAGAAAACATAGAAACACAGAAATATAGATAATGACAGCAAGAAAAGAACACCTGATCCAGCCAGTCTGCCCATAAACCCTAACAAACCCAGGACAAATTCTCCATATAGGGTTCTAACCCCCAATATTCACCCCCATGCCTCCCACCCTACCGCTATCACCCTGAGCAACCACTAAGTCGTTCACTCTGTCCCCTCTGTGTTTGAAACTATTGATAGTTTTGACATCCACCACATCAGCTGACAGATTGTTCTATGGCTCCACCACCCTTTGTGTAAAATAAACCTTTCTCACTTCCCTCTTGAATCCCCGTCAGTTTCTAGTCATGCCCCCATGTTCTTAATCTGCTACTTATGCTAAAAATAGTGCCTCGCAGTTTACCTCGTTCATGCCTTTCAGGAACTTCAAGGTCTCTATCATATCTCCCCTCTCTCATCCGGCTTCCAGCAAGTACATGTTCAGCGCCTTGAGCTGATCCTTGTAAGATCTGCCCTGCTGGCCCACAACCATTTTGGTCACGCTACGATGCACTGTCTCCAGCCTGTCCTTATCTTTCCTTAGGTGAGAACTCCAGAACTGGGCACAGTACTCAGGCAGGGCCTTACCAGTAATCTATTAAAAGGTAGTAATACCCCTTCCTTCTGCTGCCAATACCCCTTCCTATACACCTCAGCATCCTGTTCGCTTTACTGTGGGCCTTCATACACTGATTTGATTGTTTGAGTCACTGATGATGGCCCCTAGGTCACTTTCCTCAGAGGTTGTACACAGTTACCCCCCAATCCAGTACTTTGTCCTTGGGTTCTTGTTCCCTATGTGCTTCACCCTGCACTTTTTGGTATTAAATTCCAACTGTCAAACCTTTGACAACCTCTCTAGATTTTACAAGTCTCTCTGCATCTCCCTAACCCCCCTTCCTCATTGTCTGGAAACACAGAAACATAGAATTTGATGGCAGATAAGGACAGCTTGACCAACCCAGTCTGCCCATTTTTCCCTACCTACATTATTACCTCGGACTGTACTTGATCTACAGCTCTTTCTCCTTCCCCCTTCCTTTCCACTATGATTCCCTTGTGCCTATCCCATACATTCCTGAACCCCACCACTGTTTTTGCCTACCCCAGCTGGAAGTCTGTCCCAGGAATCCACCACTCTTTCTGTTAAAAAGTACTTCCTCACATCTCTCCTGAATCTACCTCCCTTTCAACTTCATAGCATGTCCCTTTGTTCTTGAGCACCTTTTGTTCTGAATAATTATTCCCTCCTGTACCTTATTTACCCCCAAGAGGTATTTAATGATGTCTATCATACCCCCTTTCCCTCCTCTGTTCCAGGATATACATATTGAGGTCCTTTAGTCTCTCATCTTAGAGCTTCTGATGCAGACCCTGCGCCATTTTACTTTCCCCTCCTCTGGACCACCTCCACTCTGTATATGTCCTTCCCAAAATCTGGTTTCCAGAATTGGACACGGTATTCTAGGTGGGGTCTTACCAGTGATCTATACAGAGGCAACAACACCTCCCTCTTTCTGCTGGTGATACCCATCCCTATGCACCCCAGCATCCCACTAGCCCTCCCGACTGCCTTGTTGCACTGCCTGGACACCTTTAGGTAGTCAGATATCATTATCCCCAGGTCTCTGTTCTGCTTGGTAGTCATCAATACCACTCCACCCATTTTGTACTCTGTCCCTAGGTTTCTGTGCCCTAAATGCAGTATTTTGCACTTCTTCACATTGAAGCCCAGCTGCCATACCCTTGACCACTCCTCTAGTTTTCTCAAGCGTCTGCTTATCCTTTCCACCCCCCCCCCAGAGTGTCCACTGTATTGTGAATGTTGGTGTCATCTGGCCAGGAAAGACACACTATGCTGAGGTCTGTTTCCAGGTGCATCATGGGAGCACGGGAGAGTTAAGTGACTTGCTCAGGGTCACACTGTGTGCAACTGGTGGCTGTGTGATTCAAACCCAATTGTCCAGGTTTTGCAGTGCAGTGCTATTAACCACTAAGCTATACTGCCTCCCTTCCTGTGTCTACCCTGCCACAGAGCTTAGTGTCATCTGCAAAGAGACACACCTTGCCCTGGATTCCTTTTCCCATGTCACTAATGAACATATTGAAAAGGACTGGACCCAAGATTGATTCTTGTGGCACCCGACCCTCGTGTGATCTCCCTCTCTTCTGATTTGACTCCATTAACCACAACCCTCTGCTGTCTCCCAACAAGTTTCTCACCCATCTAACTGTGTCTTTCAATGTACCCAGATCCTCTAGCTTCCTCAGCAACCTTCTGTTAGGCACTGAGTTGAAAGCTTTGCTGACATCAAAGTACAGTAAATCTACAGCAAGGCCCTTATCCACTACCTTCGTTTCCCAGTCAAAGAATACTATCAGATTGGTCTGACAGGACGGTATCCCGTGAATACAGTGAGTCAATTAGAGAGAGTTAATTTTGGCACGGTAAGGATAGTGAAGACGAAAACAGCGATGTGCTTTTAACAGCACATTACAGCTACAGCAATTTTGTTTCTGCCAGGAGTGAGTCGGGGATGGTTTGTTTAAAGTTTGTAGGCATTTGTTCGGCTGGCCACTTTTGAGCTGGCCATCTGGTCCTGTGGTCAGAGACACTGCCTGTGGTGCTAGCAGACCTGGGATTGGGACCTGGCAGTGGGGAGAATTTTTTTGGCTGTTGTCCCCCCCCATTGTGCCTGCCTTCCTCACCTCATTCTCCCCACCCACAGGTTGGCCTCCCAACATTCTCCCCCTCCTGACTTGTGTTCCCCTCCCCGAGATGCACGCTCCCTCAAGTTTATCCCCCTCTCTGAGATGCACCCCCCCCCAGAGTTGGTTATCATAAGTTGGGGGTGGTGTGGGGGGGCATAGACCCCCACATCAAAAGTAACTGCAGATCGCCCTCTGTAAAAAAAAGTAAGTGCCTGTCGCTTTTTCTGGTGGGTGCTGTAGTGCACATCATTGTTTTGATTTTGGGCAATGTGCACTCACTCTTTTTGTCAGCACTGTTTTTGAGTCACCGATATCACATAGAACCAACAAGACCTTCCTACCACAAACCTGTTCTGTTTACTGTCTTGGAGTCCGTTGCACTCCAGGTAGTTTATGAGGTCCTCTTTGACTAGTGTCTCCATCAGTTTACCCACAATAGAGGTAAGACTGACAGGTTTGTAGTTACCTTGTTGCTACTTGTCCCCCCCCCCATGGGGCAGGACCAAGTCTGCTACCCGCCAGTCTTTTGGAACTACCCCTATCTAAACTGAGCTATTGAATAGCCTCACCAGGGGTTCAGTTAGTTCTGTTGCCAATTTCTTGAGCAACCTCAAAAGCATCCCATCTGGCCCCAGGGCCTTATCTATCTTAAGGGATGCTAGCCCTTTCCAAACCCTTTCACTAGTATTTTGTCTGTTCACTCTGCTTGCCGCTAGGAGAGGTAGGAGTGTGACTTTGAATCTGTCCAGGAAGCATTTTGTCTCTGAGATTTTTTTTTTTGCAGTTGATCTTTTTATTGAAGTATTTAAAAGACAAACAAACAACAAGTATATCCTATAACAATACTATATAAGGTTATATAAATGATAAACTAAGTAGCATAACATCTAACAAAGGAGGAAAAAAAGACTATTCAATA
The DNA here is from genome assembly GCA_016271365.2 of Neoceratodus forsteri. NCBI lineage: Eukaryota > Metazoa > Chordata > Ceratodontiformes > Ceratodontidae > Neoceratodus > Neoceratodus forsteri. The sequence goes on along the minus strand of CM057452.1, from coordinate 865,976,210 downwards.
GTAATAGAATAATTATGGGTTAACTACCTAAACTAGAACAGTTACAATATTATAATGAAAAAGGAAAAAGGCTTAGCACTACATAATATACAGTAAAAATAGAAGAAGTATATGAGATTTTTTTTTTTTTTTTTATCTCTGAGATTTTTTGTGTTTGAATTTTTCTTCAACTGTCCAGGAGGCATTTTGTCTGGTGGAGGATTAGCTTGAATCTTTCTTAGAAACATAGAAGTTGATGGCAGATAAGGACTGCAAGTCCATCCAGTCTGCTTTCTTTAACTGTTTAATTATTGCTGACTACTGGGAGAGGGGATTATTTGCCCAGAAACAGAGGAGCCAATCAAGTAGGAGTTGCTAGTTTGGCTCTCTCTCTCTTTAACTGTTCAAAGAGGCATTTTGTCTGTTCATTCTGCTTCCTGCTGGGTGAGGTAGGAGTGTGAGTTTGAATCTGTCCAGGAGGCAATTTATCTCTGATATTTTTTGCACTCCCACCTCTACACATTCTTAAATGCTTTTTTAGTTGGGAGGAGCATATAGGCTCTGCCCAGGGGTGGGCCAACAGCTAAAGACCAAATAAAATCAAAAGGAGGAGGAGGAGCTGCTGACTATATCATATAAGTGAACATTTGTACATTTAAATTGCATGATCTTGTTAAATTCACTCTGTTAGGAATATGATAAGTTTGACAGGGGCACAGAGCAGAAAGGGGCAAGGGCTGTGGAACCATATCAGGGTCATAAACAAAGAAATTCTGTAAAAGGGTGAGAGAATGTAAAAAAACACTAAAAGAGAGTAGAGCATACTTAAGGAGTAAGTACGATGGCACACGTAGTGGTGCAATGCAGTGGATGTGGAGCAGCGGTGTTCAGAAGAACTTTCTGGGAACTGCGATGCTGCCCCATTTGTAGGCACCTCTCTGGGCTGAGGGAGGAGGTTGCCAAGCTTCAAGCACAGTTGGCAGGAACACTGGGGACCTTTGCCTCCACCCAGGGACCACCATTGCACCAGCCACTGCCACAGAGGGTACTCAGAGGCCTGGATGGACTACGGTGGGTTCAGGGAGGTTGAGGAAGGTGGAGCTCAAGCACCCCCCCATTGGTACAACTAAAGAACAAATATGATGTTCTCAAGAAGAGGGAAATCCCTGAAAGGGAACTCAAGGTTGTGACCAGCGATGAAGGGCAGACCCACCATGAGGGGCACATGGGTGGGGGCAGAGAATCCCAGGAAAGAAGGAATCTTCTCCTAGTAAGGGAATGAATAATTCAGGGTATGGAGATAGGATCAGGCTTTAGGAGGGAGAGGGAGGTTATGTGTCTCCCAGGAGGCCCAGCTTTGAGGGAGGGGAAGCAGATCCCAGTTAAGGGAAAAAAGGGTCTGGCTGTGGGGGTGAACATGGAGGTTACAGTACAGGGGGAATGAAAGGGGGGGTTCAGGGCAAAGGGTAGGGATTCCATTGAGGATGAGGGAACTCCAGGTGGGAAGGGGGACAAGTAAGGTACAGAGAGTGTTAGGGGAAGGGGCATGACTGGGGATGGAGTTGAGGGTACAGATAGGGATGCAAATGTGCAGGGCAGGGTGGACTCTTGGGGCAGGCACAAGGAAAGAGAGTTTGGGAAGGGAGAACATGCTAGTGCTGGGTGATTCCATACTAAAAGGGGTCAGATGGGGGAGTAAAGGGGAAAGACATAGTCTCATATGGGTAGAGTCTGTACCTGGGTTGACGGCAAATAAAGCAGGACAGGCTATTCACAAGTGTGCAAAGCGGGGAAGGCATAAACCACATGTGGTGGTACACGTGGGTACAAATGACTTGGCAGGGGAAACGGTAGAGGCGGCTAGGGAGAGGTTCATGGAACTAAGTAAGTTGAGTGAGGAGGTAGGAAGCTCAGTGGCCTTCTCTGAGGTACTACCAGTGCCCATAGCACGTATGGCAAGGAAGGGTAGGATAGAGGAATTCAACAGTTGGCTGGTAAATTGGTGTCAATTCAAGGGGTATGGGTTAGTGGGAGGCTGGGGCAGGGTCTGGGACAATAGGGATGTGTACGCGGGAGATAGATTACGTTTGAGCAAGGAGGAAGGGGGTACTAAAACAGAGGTTAGAAGAATACATAGAAACAAAGGTTAATTTGAACGAGGCAAGGGGGTGGTGAGTGGGTTGCTGAAGGGAAGGTTTTCCGGAGAGGGGAGATAAACGAGCCTATCCCCTGTACAAACTGTGTTGGAAGCAGGGACGGATCGAAGGGTGGAGCTGAGAAGGGTGGGAAATTGGGTAAGGAGTGTAACAGAACATCTTGGAGGCTTGTCTCCTTGAATGCAAGGAGTCTGGGGAACAAAACCGCAGAACTACAGGCTCTGTTGGCAGAGGGGATGGTGAACATAGCTGCCATCACAGCAACATGGGCCAACCAATACCAGGACTGGGATCTGATGATCCCAAGGTACAGGATTTACAGGAAGGATCGGGCAAAGGGAAAGGGGAGGGGTAGTGATGTACATAAGGGAAGGGATAAAATGTGCAAGGGAAGAGGGGGTAGGAGGGTAGGACAGATGCCTTATGGATGCAATTCCAGGACACGAGAAATATGATTCTCAGGATGGGAGTGGTATACAGGCCACTGACTCAAGGGGAAGACCTGGACAGGGAGCTGGCAGATCAAATTAGGAAGGTGTGTGGGAAAGGTAACACAGTGATCATGGGGGACTTCAATCTACCAGGAGTGGATTGATGTACCCCAGCCACCTTGAGTGCTAGGGAGCAAATGCTCCTGGATGCCTTCCAGGACTGCTTCCTGGAACAGATGGTCCCTGAGCTAACTAGGTTGGAGAATACACTGGATCTAGTTCAGGCCAATGGGGAGGCTGTAAGGGAGGTGGGAGTGGAGGACCCGCTGGCTGGGAGTGACCACCACTCGGTGTGGTTCATACTTAATATGAGCACAGAAGCAGTGGGTACAGGGTCCAGGGTGGTGGACTTCAGACAGGCTGACTTTTGTAGGATGGGTGAAATCTTAAGGGGGCATCTGAAAGGAATGCAGCCACACTGGGATGTAAATCAGAAATGGGAAAAAATCTAATTGGGGATATTAGAGGCTACTGAAACATGTACCAGATTGCAGATCAAAAATGGAAGAGCTAAAAAACTGAGCTGGTTAAGTAGAGGGGTCTTAGAAATGGTGAGGGCTAAGAATGCAGTGCTCAAGAAATACAAGAAATCCAGGAAGGGGGAGGATAGGGAAGAGTATGTGAAGAGGTCCAAGGAAGTTACCAGGGGAGTTAGAGCAGCTAAGTCCTCCAGGGAATTGAGGCTGGCACAGGGAATCAGGGATGGGGAAAAGGACTTCTTCAGATACATATTGGAGAGAAGGAGCTATAAGGACCAGATAGCGAGGATCAGAAAGGATGGGGGGGTGGGCAGAGAAAGGGTTGGATCAGGCAGAAGCACTGAATGAGTACTTCTGTTCTGTATTCATGAAGGAGAAAGGAGGGCAGCTACCACAGGGGGTGGGGAGGGTGAGCAGGGTGGGAGAGGGGGTAACGGACAGGGTGATCACTGAGGGTAGGGTATTGGAGGGGTTAAGGGCTCTGAGGGTGAATAAGGCACCAGAGCTGGACAGATTACACCCCAGGGTGTTGAAGGAAATGGCCGAGATCCTGGCTGGACCATTGGCGGAATTATTCAATACCTCCCTGGATACAGGGTGCGTACCGCATGACTGGAGGATGGTCCATGTGGTACACATCCATAAAAGTGCACCAAAAGATGAACCGGGTAATTACAGGCCAGTAAGCTTAACTTCCATTGTGGGGAAGCTGATGGAGACAATACTTAAGGAAAGGCTGGTGACCTTTATTGAAGACAGTGGGCTCCAGGACAGTCACATCATGGGTTTGTCTCCGGAAAATCCTGCCAGACGAACCTAGTTGAGTATTATGACTGGGTCTCAAGGGAATTGGACAAGGGTCATGCGGTGGATGTCATATAGTTAGACTTCAGTAAGGCCTTCGATTTGATGCCGCATGGGAGGTTGGGCGGGAAATTGAGATATGTGGGTGTGGGGACTAAGATGGTTAAATGGATTGAGAATTGGCTGCAGGGAAAACAGCAAAGTGTAGTGATGGTGGGGGGGGACTCTCATCTCCAAGGGCTGTGATGAGTGGGATGCCACAGGGATTGGTACTGGGACCAGTGCTGTTTGGAATATTCATAGTGGACATCTTGTATGGCATCAGGAATAAGAACAGCCTACTCAATGATGACACAAAATTGGGGACAGTGGTGGATGATATAGCCAGTTGGCAGGGGCTGCAGGACGGCCTGACCAAACCGGTGCAGTGGTCGGAAGCATGGCAGTTGGGGTTCAATGTGAAAAAGTGGCAAGTCCTACATTTTGCAGCAAAAGAACCCGGGGGGGTTACCAGCTGGGAGGGGTGCAGCTAGGTTCTACCAAGGAAGAGAAGGATCAAGGGGTGGTTGTAATGGGGAAGATGAACAATACAGGGCAGTGTAGAAGGGTGGCAGTGAAAGCCAACAGGATGCTGGGTTTTATCACGAAAGGGATGTCCTTCAGGAGTAGGAAGGTGATCCTGCCTCTCTACAGGGCACTGGTCAGGCCACACCTGGAGTACTGTGTGCAATTCTGGTGCCCATATCTGAAGAAGGATGTGAAATTACTGGAAGAGATACAACGCAGGGCAACAAGGATGGTCCAGGGATTGGAGGACAGACCAAACAAGGAGAGAGGCTGAGAGAGTTGAACATGTACACCTTGGAGGAGAGAAGAGACTGGGGGGATATGATTCAGACCTTAAAGTATGTAAAGGGGATAAACAAGGCAGGCACTGAAGGGATACCCAGGCTGAGGAAGTGGAGGGACATGACAGGACACTGCCTTAGATTGGAGAGGGGAAGATTTAAGACAGAAATGAGGAGACACCTTTTCACAGCGAGAGTCATGGCAGAATGGAATGCTCTACTGGAGAAGGTGGTAGCCTGTAAGACAGTGGGTAGTTTCAAAAGGGGGATGGGACAAGGTGGGGGGGGATTGGGAAGGGGGGTCAGGCAGCACAAGATGAGGGTGCTAGCTGCACACTCGAGCAGACTTGATAGACCAGGTGGCCTATTTCTGCTGGCCAATTTGTATGTTCATATGTATGTACGTAAGTACTTGCTACCTCATCTCAGGGATCCCCCCTTATAGCTGCCTTAATGCCACTGTTTGGCAGTGCCTTCTGTCTTTCCATGAGATTACAGAGCCATAGTAGTCATTAAGAATTGTTGCTTTCTGCCCACCCCCTTAATAACCTCCATCCCTCTGTTAGCCTAACAATTCTTCATCCTCTTCTTTCTCTTTTCCCTAATATATCTAAAGAACTGCTTTTCTCCCACCCTTAACCCCCTCCTCCCTGCAATATGCAGCTCTGTGACTGCCTTTGCTTCTCTGACTGCCCTTTTGGGTTCCCTTGTTTTCATTTGATACTCTTCCCCCATTGTTCCTTCCCTTGTTTGTCCTTCTACCTGGTGAAGACCTTCTTTTTGGCTCTCACTGTGTCCCTGTCTTTTCCAGAGAACCGTATTTGTCTCTTGTACCTTTTTCTGCTGATTGCCATTCTCATGCAAGACTTTGTTACCTTGAGAATGGCCCAGTTGACTGGCCCCCATCTTTCCTCAACATCCCTGATGCTGTCCACTCTGACTAACTTGTCCCGGTTCAATTTCTCATCCACTTGAAGTCTGCCCCTTCTGAAATCTAGGACTTCAGCCTTTGATAAGAGCTTTCTTTCTTTGATGAAAAGCTGTGAGGATAACGAGCTTACGACACTAACCAAAAAAAAGGACATACACTGAAGTCTGTTAAAAGACTAATTTATTGCTTAAAATATTTAAAAGCATAGCAGCAACACTTACTCTGTCTCATTAAGCCAACATTTCATGCTAATGTGTGCTTTTCAAGGCATGGCTTGGATACAAGGGCACTCCCCTTTTATAGTGACAGCAATTACAATATTGTAAGTATTTAAAGGCATATTACAACAGTACTAGTGCTACCCATTCTCAGGTCCAGCCACAAAAAGTGTCAAGCAAGTTGAATTATAGGGGCATAGTAGCGCCTCTATAGTTAGGGTTGAAGCAGAGGCTTCTGTTAAACCTCAGATTTTGCACTTTATTAACTTTGCAACCATTCAACAGATTTGCATGACATTTTGAATGTGCGGTCTTGTGGAGGTAGATCTCTTGACCTGGCAAGTTTCATTCTGGTTAGATGTGCAGATTCTGACATATAGATAGTGAAAAGATGTAAAAAAAAAATCACTGTGTTTTACAGTTTTTTCTCATTGCCTTGCACACAGTTGGATTGGAATTTTGGTCTGCTCTTTTCAGGGTGGAAAGGGCTTGCCCCACAGATGTGCTTTTCACTGGTTTGATGAAAAAATATTAATCGGTTCCAAAGTTATTCAGTTTTAAAATGTCAGGTTCTGAGTATGCTCAGTACAGTCTTTTGCATAGAGGTCTGGAACGAACAAAGTATTTGGTCCAAACAAAAAATAATCCTTTTTTGTTTGGGGCCAATCCTTTTTCGTTTGAAAAAATCCTTTTTTGTTTGCCGCCATCTTGCTTTCCATTGTTCTTTAAAAAAAAATTTCAAAACCCACAAAACTGACATCCTGCAGAGAAAGCAAAACATGTATCTTGCTCATTGGGACTCTATTAGGTGGATTCTGCAATTGGAGGGAAAAACAAAAAAAAAGCACCCTCCACTGTACCTTTCAAAGAGCTTTATTGAATACAAAATTTAAAAAGTCCCACCATGCATCCTTACACAGCAGGTACGCTGATAGTTACCCCGACCGGTTTTGTGCCTAGCTTGTCATCAGGGGATTCTGCAGTTAACTGTTAAGAAAGTGACCCCAAAATGTTTTTTTTTTTTTTTTTTTTATTAAATCATTTTTCGTAATTCACTTCAGCTTTTACCTTATGGGCTTTTTCTTTGAAATGAAAAAGGATCCCATCAAACAAAACAAGGATTTTTCAGGCTGTCCCCATAATTATGTGAATTTTCCCTGGTGTCTAGTGGCACCACCACCTCCCCCCCCCACTATCACCATAATTTTTTAATTTTGCCCTGAAATCTAGTGGCACCCCTATCCTCTGATTACTGTCACCTGTATTTTTTCTGTTTTTCCCTAGTGTCCAGTGGTGACCCCTGCCCCAAGATTACCATCCCTCTTGTTGTTTGATTTCACCCTGGTGTCTAGTGGCCCCCCATGATCGCCATTCTTGTACTTCTTTTATTTAACCCTGGTGTCTAGTGGTGCCCCCCCACTGTCCGATCGCCATCCCGGTAATTACAGAATTATTACCCGGTGTCTAGTGGCCCCTCCCACAATTGCTGTCCCTGTAATTATGGGATTTTTTCCCTGGTATCTAGTGGCACAACCCACCCTCCAATTCCCATCACCATAATTAAAAGCCACTTCACTGGTGTGTAACAGGGTGGATCTGTGACAGTAGTCCTCCACTCTTTTTATGTTTATGATTTCCCAGTAGATCAACCCGCCCCCAAAAAATTAATCGCTTTTTCTTTCTTTTCATGCCTGTCCTGTCCCCTTTCTTTTTCTTCTCTCTCAATTTTTCTTTCTGTCAGGGTGGCCAACCTGACAGAAATCCCAAAAACACTTTACTGTCCCTTTTTTTTACTGTCCCTTTCCCCTTGCTTGCTGTTACTGCTGGTGGCGCTAGCCGCGCCTTATTAGTGGTACTCCTGACTGGGAGATTTAACATGGAAGTGTGAGAACTGCTTTGTAAAAGAAAATATGTTGTGCCCTGCAGTGTTCCACATAAGGGAGGTATATAGAATTTAAAGGCTCATTCACACTGTGAGAAAGTTGGATCGTCCCTGTGTAGATGATGGCAGCCAAGCAATCTGAAATGCTGTGGAGCAGCGTTCACACGGCTTTGCTCTAGAACACTACAGGTGCTGCAAGAGAAGTTCCAGCATTTTGAGGAGGGTTCTGGTGGGGGGTGCAGTCAACAATGCTACAGTGGAGGTATCTTCAGACCCCGAGTTCAGCCAAAGGTAGTTTTAGGTACATTAAGCACAGCTGAACTCGGACAAGTAGTTATTTTCAAAAACCAAGGGTTGTTAGCTGAGAAAACACAGTCCCATAGTGGAGCCGTGACACTGGGCAACATATTGGATGGTGCTGGCTGTTCACACAGCCAAGCAAATTGGTGCAAAACTCCTACTCCACTGTGCAATCCCTAGAAAACTGGGATCATGTGCACAACAGAACACATGTGGAAAACGACAGAACTGTGGCATTCACATGTGCACAGGGGCAACGATCTGGGCGCTGTGCACCACCAGCACCGACTCAGAATATGCAGTGTGAATGAGCCCTCAATTAAATGGTGGCTCCGAATAGTATGAGCTCTACATTGCACACTGCTCCTAAAGGTGTGTAAGCCAACAAGCCAAATACCGCATGTTGCGGTTTAGAAGGGTGCTTTGAAGTACAGCACCAGCTGCACTATGTGGCTTAGAAATAAAATTTTATTTTGGAGCAGGATTAGTCCCACGGTCCGCTTCAGAGCAGAATGATGCTCCAAACTGCTGAAGCGCTGCAACATGTGGCTGAATGAAGAAGGGCTGGATCGGAGTAGCATGGTGCTCTGATCCATAAGAATGGCCACATAACGTGACACAGAGAGGAACACAAATGCCAGAATGTGAGACATTATGGGCAGGGAGTTTAATAAGTCCCGTAGTGCCCAAATAAATGAACCTGTGACAAGTTAAAGGTGTTGCAGCCCCAGAATGTTGTAACTGGGGCTGTTTAAAAAAAAAAAAGAGGCCAAAATGAAACGCAACCTGACGGCTGATATTTCAGCCGTTGGCTTTCTGGAAAAAGGTTTGGGTTTTTTTGGCAGGGATTTAAAAGGAGGGTTTTTATGAAGGAAATGAATATAGTCCTGCAAAATATATTGATACAGTTAGAAAGACTTAAATATCAAAGCCAGAATAAAGAAACTGGTTAATGGAAAGTCTGTTGTATTCTATGGAGATTACCAGGTCTCATGAACTGGCAGGAGAAGGGAGATGAGGAGTGCTCCCTCAATCTCCCCTTTCCCTTGCCAACTCTGGTTAATACAGTTGTTATTACAATTATTAAAGTGTAATTACCTGTGGGAGCCAGTATTTTGGAAGGTCTTACTATAGGACTGGCAGCCCACATAATGAAGAGTTTTATAAGAATGACAGGTGCTGATGTCTTTCCTCAGAAGGAGGAGCTTAGCCCCAATTAAGTTGAGGCTATCATATTAGGCTGTTAGTGCTCACAGAATGTTAAATATGCTGAATGTTATCAGATAGTATGAAGCCTGTTAGCCTGTAATAAAATGAAGAATGTTTGAGGAGCCTCAGTGGAGTGGAGTGGAAGTAAAATACGAAGTTATTTTACTCAACGAGGAATCATCTGACAGTAATGTCACCCTTAGGCTAGTATATAAACCCACCACTAGGTGCTGAATTTAGAGAGATTGTGGGTCAGTCTTGTGCTGATCTCATAGGTAGAAGGTGTGTAAGTTTTCACACTGGTCAAAAAGGTATTCAAGAAAGTAAAGAATTGTCTGAAGGAAGCTTTCCTGGTTGTATTGGTGTGCTGAACTAACACCATTTTTTTGATTTCTGTAAATATTTAAAGTTATTTTCTTTTGGACAATAACAATTAAAAACACAGTATTGTGTTTTTTTTTATGTAGTTTTCCTCCAGCCTAAGTGTCTGTTTTATTCCCACACCACAACATGGTGTCTAGTGGCATCCTCCAAAGTTCGATCACCATTTCCTTGAAGATCGTATTTATCCCTGGTGTTTAATGGCACCCCCAACCCTTCAGTAACTATCACCTTGAAATGTGTGGTATCCTTGGTGTCTAGTAGCACCCCCTGCCCTTCAATGTCCATCCAGGACTGAAAAGAAGAAAACAGACCTTCAATGTCTTTTTTTTAATCTGTAAAAAAGAAAACTATCCATCAGTGATGCGACCCCCCCTGCCCTAACCTCCCACTGAGCGCCCACCACCCCACACACCCCCAGATGCCTGCACACGCCTTCACTCTCCTGAACAGGTCCCAGGGTGAAGATCTACTCTCCAATCGAAGACATGTCTTGCTGCTGGAAATGGTAACTGCTCTATGAGAAATAAGGTAAGTGCGGTTCAATGTATTTCAATGGGGCTTTCAACTTTGGTGCATGACTTTGCCATTTTTGCATATTTTGACACAAAATTTTCAACAAGGCATTTTTTGAGACCCCACCTCATGGATAATGTCAGTGGAATTATGCAAATCCAGCCTGAAAGGTGATTTTGTGGTCGCTTGACAAAATCACTTTTCGGGCTGGATTTGAAAAATGTCACTGCCCTTGTTCATGAGGTGGGATCATAAGAAGGGTATGTTCAAAATGTGGGGTTAAAAATATGTTAAAATGGAGAAGTTATGGGTATTGGTTGAAATTAAGCTACACTCTCTCATAAATTTCCTAAGTTTCAGTATTTTCTCCCTAAATTTTCAACATAGCCATTTCTTTACACCAACTCATGAACCTGACAACTGTCATTCTTCAAATTGTTACCAAATGTGTTTTGTGCCTCTGGTGTGGAATGATGTTCCAGTGCCATGGAATGATGTTTCAGTGGGGATTTGAAAAGTTTCAGTACCAGGTTCATGAGGTGGGGTAATAAGAAGGCTATGCTGACAGTTTGGTTGCTGTTGTGCACTTCCACATCCATATACATATACACATCTATGGAGGGATGGGAACAAGATGGTCTTGCACTCCCATTGGCAAATAGGGATATGATTTACACTATCTGAAAAAGGATGGATGGATGGATGGATGGATGGATGGATGGAAGGAGAGCAGGGTCCTCTGTGCCCTGCACTTCCACAGGCAAATAAAAATATGATTATACTATCCCAAAAAGTAAGGAAATTCATTGCACAAAACTGTGTTAATGCACTAGTTAGGGTTAAAGCAACAAAAGTTGGAAAATATGGCAATACTAAGTTTAGAGAAGTTTCGGAAATTTTGCATACTCACTTATATTAATTATATAAATATATATATTTTGCAGTCCCCCAGAAGAAGCCATTCTGGTGAAATGTTGGAGCAACTGAATTAATACTGGAATAAAGCATTTTACCTTCGGAAACAAGAGTTGTGTGTTTGGCTTTGCCAGAGCCGGTGCAGTTTCGCATTTTTACTGTTTTCAGCACCACACATCAGGCTCCACTATAAGAATTTGATTAATTTAGAGATTTCCCCTGGATCCATTATTTCGAAATACAGATTTGCGGCTTGGTGCAAGCCACTTGACCCGGGATGTTCTCCATTAGACATTAATTATCAAGAGAGGCTATTTTTTTTAACTCTTTGTGCACATGATATAAGAAATATTAATACAGAATTTAAATTGAGAGATTATTCTGTTTGCATCTTAGAAATTTGTTTATTAATATGAGTAGTGTGAATCTATTTTGACCTGTGGTTATGGCAAACTTTACAGAGGTGGGTGGCAGTATAGAAGCTAATTATGTGTTCTGCAGTTTTTCAGAAGATGAAAGGACAGCACTGTTATTAGCTATGAAAGGGAATTGAGATCTCACTATATCTGAGGTAGATACGGCTATAAACCTTAAAAAGAAAATAGAAGGTATAAGGAACAAAGATATTCGATTAGAATGGCATGGCTTAAAATTAGCTAAATATTTAGAGTTTAAAAGAATTCCTAGGGTGCTAAGAGTTCCAGCTGAACCGAATTTAGGGATATATGATGAAGAGTTGATGAAGAAATGGGATGGGATTAGAACAAGATGCAGTGTAGACTTTATGTATGCACTTATAGAAGCCATTATTAAAACAAGAGGTAAAATGGCTGAAGACATTCAGGAATTAGAAAATAACCTAAAAACACAATTGAGATTAGAAGATTTTAATCAATGGTTAGAAGATGTGAAAGTTAAATTAAACGATTTTGAAAAAAGTATTAAGGAAATTAAAAATGAAAAGTTTTTATCACGATACTATTGATTATAGGGATAATAAGATTTACACTTACAAAATAATTCATTTTCCCTCCCCTAGACATGAAGAAAGTAGTACAGACAGTGTAGATAGTGATACTCACAGCTCTTCAAGACAAGGGCCATATAGAGAGCCTTTTTTAGGGAATTAAGGAACAATGGAAAGACAAGACAGGGAATTAGAGCTTGCCAGTACATCAGGCACTATACAAGGGACACATCATCAAACACAAGGTCTACCAAAGAGCTACGACCTGAGAGAAAAAACTATAACAGGCATAGAAACAGAAGGAGCAGATGGAGGGACAGTAGGAAGGGGACAAAAAACGGCTTACAGGGGGAACAGAGGGAGGTAGTTATATACAATCTGAGTGAACAAATTTTATCACCTTTGGAAATGGAAACCTTAACATTAGGTTTATAATTTTCGATTTCAAAAAATTTAGATCTTTTTCAGTTGGCAGTTGATTTACAAATATTTTATAGGAAATTAAGACTAAGGGTCCAATTTCATGGAAATATCGATTCCAACCCTGATAGAACCAAATTGAAACATGCTTTGGGTTTAAAATCTGTGTATTTACCCTCAATCAGACTAAGCCATCCTGTAGAGACTTTTATCAGTACAGTTGATAGATATATAGAGAATTTTTGTAATACCAATAAAAGTAATCAATACAAGTTTAACCTTTCTACACAGCAAAGCAAAGTCATAGGAAATTTAGAAAAGGATTCGGATTTGGTAATTAAACCAGCCAATAAGGGTGGAGCAATAGTCTTGATGGATTTGGAACATTATCAAACTATATGTTTAAGGTTATTACATAATGAGGAACATTATGTTAAGCTAAATGGGGACCCGATAGATAGGATTAAGTCCCATATACAGACTTTTTTAGAAGAAGTGCGTTTCAAAGGTTGGCTACAGGACTGGGAACAGAAATTGCTAATACAACAATCACCAAGAACTCCAGTATTTTACGTATTACCTAACATACATAAAAACTTGCTTGATCCACCTGGTAAGCCCATAGTATCAGGTACAGGATCTATACTGGAACCACTTTCTAAATATGTGTATTTGTTTATTCAAGATCTTATTCAAAAAACATCAACTTATGTTAGGGATACTACGCACGTTTTACAATTATTAGAACAATTTAATTTACAGAAATTTGGGCTACAGAATATTTTTTAAGTCATTATAGATGTCAAGGATTTGTATACATCCATCCCTCACAAGAGAGATAGGAGGCTTTAGGGAAACTTTTGATTACTCGATCTACCCCCATAAACCAAAAACAGCATTACTTCAGGAACTAGCTAGTTTAGTCCTTCACAATAATTATTTCAGGTTTGAGAACACCTTTTTTGGACAACAGAAGGGTACGGCCAAGGGTAGCACTATGGCTCCAGGGTATGCTAATGCATATATGTTTGAATTTGAACAGAAGTTTATTCTACAGAGACAAGATGTTTACAATAGATTTGTGGAGAATGTAGTGTTCTGGAAGCATTTTATAGACGATGTGTTAATGATCTGGCAAGGAAGTGAGTCTATATTGCAAGAATTTTTAGAATACATTAATATTTGTGATTCTAATTTAACATTTTCAGCAACTTATAGTAAAGAAGCAATAAATTATCTGGACATTACCATTTTTAAGCAATATAATAAATTAGAATCTAAACTATATCGTAAAGAAATGGATCGGAACACTACATTACACTACAAAAGTTTTCATTCAGAAGATCTGAAGAATAGCATACCATATTCTCAATTACTGCATGTAAAAATAAATTGTAGTTCACTTGTTGAGTGTGAACAAGAAATCAAAAGACCGGTTTTAAGATTTAGATCTAGAGGGTACCCCAAAACAAATCTTGGATGTGGTGCAAATAAGATGCACTCAAACCAATAAAGAGACCCTGCTATAATCTAAACCAGTGGAAATAAGCACAGAACAAAGTACTAATAGGATTACGGTTAGTACAGCGCACTGTAAAGAAATTATACAAATCTGGACAATCATTCTGCAACATTGGAGAATTTTGCAGAATGACCCACACACTCAGCAAATTTTTAAGGATCCACCTTATGCAGTGTTAAGAAAGTTCCGACTAATTCGAGACAGATTGGTTAAGGCAGAACACAGTTATATTAATAAACAGGAACAATTACTATTGGGCCCTTCTAAAACCAGACATGTTTCCATGCCACAGATGTGTAGCTGTGAAACACATCTAAAATGGATGTTTTTAAGCATCCTTATATAGGAAAGAAATATAAAATTCAACAACATATAGATTGTAACACTAGGGGAGTGATTTATTTGTTACAGTGCCCCTGTGACCATCTTTATGTGGGACAGACAACGAGAGAGTTAAAGATACAGTACATATATCTAAACTTAAGAGTAAGATAAGAAATAAAGATGAGCAGTCGTCTGTAGCACAACATTTCAATGAAAGGGGCCACACACCAATCCAACTGAGATTTTGGGGACTGGAACTTATACAGCCCCCTTCTAAAGGAGGTAATTTTCAAAAATTAATCAACAGCAGGGAAACGTGGTGGATTTTTGAACTAGGAACATATTATAATTCTTGGGACCTTAATGAGGAAATTAATTGGTCAGCATTTTGATGATCTATACTAGCAGTAATTTTTTTAATTGTATAGCTTGTACATTATATTAGTAAAAGAGAAGGGGGAAGTGCCTAATCCAATTAACAGAAGCACTCTTGATAGGGGGGTCGATCCCAGTCCTTTCACAGAAGAAAGGGTTCAGCAAGAACTCCTAAAACTGAAGGTGGAAAAAGCAATGGGGCCTGATGGAATTCACCCAGAATTCTAAAAGAATTAAGGGGGGAACTAGTGAAACCACTGGCTACTCTTTTTAATAAATCATGGGAGGATGGTGTGGTACCCAAGGACTGGGAGAAGGCGGATGTGATTCCCCTTCACAAAAGTGGGACCAAGACAGAGGCAGGAAACTACAGACCTGACAGTTTGACCTCTGTGGTAGGGAAAGTGATGGAGTCACTTCTGAAGGAAATAATAGTTGACTACCTAGAGGCCAGTGGGGCACAGGACCCAAGGCAGCATGGTTTCACAGCGGGAAGGTCATGTCAGACGAATCTAATAGATTTCTTTGACTGGGTGACCAAAGTAGTAGAACAGGGAGGGTCTGTGGACATGGCCTACCTAGACTTTTAGCAGGCATTTGACACAGTCCCACACAAAGATTAATAGTCAAATTAACCAGCCTGGGAGTGGGTCCCAGGGTGGTAGCCTAGGTAAAACATTGGCTGGACAACAGGACACAGAAGGTAATTGTAAATGGAGTCCACTCTGAAGAAAGAGGGGTTACTAGTGGTACACGAGGTTCAGTATTGGGTCCAGTCCTTTACTGTCTTCATAAGTGACATTGCAGAGGGACTGGAAGGAAAAGTATGCCTCTTTGCAGATGACACAAAAATCTGCAACAGGGTTGATACACAAGGAGGCGTGGAAAGGATGAGAAGGGACTTGGCAAGGTTGGAGGAATGGTCAAATGTATGGCAGCTAGGATTCAATGCAGAGAAGTGCAAAATAATGCACCTGGGAAACAAGAACCCAGGGGAAGAATACACAATGGAGGAGGAGGTAGTTACAACAACAAAAAAGGAAAGGGACCTGGGGATAATCATATCAGATGACCTTAAGGTTAGCAAGCAATGTGAGAAGGCAGTAGGGAGGGCTGGGGGTATACTGGGATGCATAGGGAGAGGCATCAGCAGCAGAAAACAGGAAGTTGTTATCCCTCTGTACAGACAGTTGGTGAGACCCCATCTGGAGTACTGCATCCAGTTCTGGAGACCCCATCTCCGCAAGGACATGGACAGGATAGAGGCAGTCCAGAGGAGGGCAACTAAAATGGCAGGGTCTGCAAGAGAGCCAGATGAGGAGAGACTAAAGGAGCTTAATATGTATACCTTTGAGGAAAGAAGAGAGAGGGGACATGATAGAAACTTTTAAGTACCTCAGTGGAATCAACAAAGTCCAAGAGGGTAGCATCTTTCAGAAAAAGAAGTGCAAGAACAAGGGGACACAATTTAAAGATAGAGGGGGTGGTTCAGGGGCAATGTGAGGAAGTATTATTTCACAGAGAGGGTAGTGGATGCATGGAACAGCCTTCCTGAGGAGGTTGTGGGGTCTAAAACTGTGGGAGAATTCAAGAATGCATGGGACAGACATAAGGCAATTCTTGTGGGGGGTAGGAAGAAATAGGCTGTTGGTTAACTAGGATCTGCGGCCTTTCCTGTAGGTAGGGAAATGGTCAGACTAGATGGGCCATGTGGTCCTTATCTGCCATCAAAGTCTATATTTCTATTATTAAATATTTTTAGTTTCCCATTCAGTCCTTTAATCGCTCCAGGTTCCTTTCTGTCCCCCACCTCGCCCCTTCAGTTTAAGCACCTAATTATTAGGATCTAAGGCATTTTTTTGATAACCCAAGTCTGTTCTTTCATTATATATATACTTTAGTAAATTTGTAGTGATGGAACAGTTATTGTATATGGTTGTATACATGTCTATGGTTAGATATTGATTGCCATGACATTTCTGGGTTGGAAACCTATCCACAGGTTTATTAAGGCTCATGTCCGTGCGGCAGGGTCATTGCTAGGTAACGTTTTCAGCCTAGCAATGACTTATTTCACCTGCGATGTGTATATGTCAGACCCCTACCGCACAGACATAAGAGGTAGAGCTGCAGCTCCCAGTCTTGCTGCCACATTGAACTTACAATTTAGAGAACAACATGTGAGTACCAAAGCACTAATTACTTTTTTCTTTACCTAGAAACAATTATATTTGTTTAACAATGGTTGAAAATAATTATTCACATTAAGCATACTTCTAAAACAGTTGAGCTAAGTAACTTTCTGGATTTGATTCAAAAGATTTTAAAAGTTTGTATTAATAATATGGCACTCACATGAAATTCTCCCATTTTTTCAAGTGAAACTGACACTATTTCATCCTATAGGCTTTTCATATGAAATGGGAACTTTTGATGCTAGAGCAAATCTAGTCTGTATGGACAAAGATAAAGAACCAATTGCATTACCTTAGTCCAACTTTGTTTAGCTTGAAAAACGCTTTAGTAATCAAGTATATAAATACATAGTAGGAACATTATTTAATTATTGGGAGATTTTGGAATTGAATTTTCCTAGCATAACAAGGAATGATGGCTTGAAATTTGTAAATAATTGGCATATTGTTATAGTAGCTGTTTACTGGATGTACTTTTTTACAGCTGATTTGGTGAATTTAAGAGAAAATATATGGACAGCGGATTAAGGGCTACAGCCCGGTGATTTGAAAGGTAGCCAATTATTTTATTTGGCACTCTTTATATCAGTAAGGCCTTGTTTGATTACACACTGCTTTATGTGCACGTTTGAGATGAGATTGAAATTTCACAAATTATTTTTATGAAGTTAAGAGAAGTTGTGGAAAGTTTGTATACTCACTTATATTAATTATACAAATATATATTTTTTTACAGTCCACCAGAAGAAGCCATTCTGGCGAAATGCTGGGGCAACTGAATTAATACTGGAATAAAGCAGTTTACCTTCGGAAACAAGAGATGTGTGTTTGGCTTTGCCAGAGCCAGTGCAATTTCTCATTTTGAATAAAGTTTCCAAACCTAACCCCCACACTGCAGGCAGCAACAAGAAAAAACATTATGGTTGCACCTCTTTTGCCGTTTCACAAATCAGGCATGGGGTGTGTCTTGGGGTTGTCAACTCTAACACTCACCCCATTCCATCTTAAATAAGCTGAGATGGGTACAGTATATGAGGTTGGAAGGATGGACTCCCCTGGTCTCTCCCAATTGTTAGAGTTATTTTTTTTTTATTATTTTATTGAAAAGATGTTGAACACAAAGCACAGTGTATACAGCTTACTGTACAAAGCTGATTGAGAATACATTAGGTGATACAGTTTCAAATATGAATGAAAATACATATGTTTTTACAAGATGGTACTACTGAAAAGGCTACATTTTAGTACATTATGCACACCAGTGTGGACCCCAATATTAAGCTAAACTGCAGATTACAAATGTTGGGACACAAGAGGTAAATTGCTGGTCATAAATTTGTAACATAGTGAGTATGGGGTGTGTACATGCAACCCAGTTATAAATATTGTTAATTTAAAAATCTAGGTTCTAACAGTCTAACATGCTATCAAGTCCCGTAGTTATGTAGGAAATCACCTATGAAGGCCCTTACGTTGGAAATATTCTGGTTTCAATGGCCAGTATAAGGGGTTGCTAGACTTGAAGAAAGACCACATGGTTACCCATTGCCTACAATTGAATTCTTTCCAACCTCATACGCATCTTAAGATTGTTAACCCATTGGGATATTGAGGGAGGAGAGGGGGATAACCATGCCTGGGCAACAGTTTTTCTGGCATTAATCAGAGTGAGCATCCACAAAGGATTATGCAGCTTTTGATCATGACAGTGTGGTTCTGCTCCCAGTAGTAACTCAAGAGGGGACTTCGATGGATTATAGCCAAGAACACCCCACATTATTTGGTGCATAGAGTGCCAAAAAGGGCTTACCTTAGGACAGGTCAAGGCCATATGTAGAAAGTCTCCAACCTGGGTTGCACACTTAGGACACAAGTCGGAACTAGCAGGGTCCATTATATTTAACCTCTTGGGAGTGAGATAGGTGTGATACATAAAATTAAGTTGGATCTGCCTAAACTTATTGCTGCAAAAGCAAGACTGTAGGTGTTGAATCACAGATCACCAGACTGTGGTATTACTAGGGATCTGGAGGTCCTGGCTCCACTTATCCGTAACTCCAACTGATGCAAAGTCGGACCTGCCCAGACTGATACGAAAATATACAGAAAGAGGGTTGGAACCCAGTTGTGGGTTAAATAACTCCTCTTCTAGGGGTGAGGGGGGGCAATCAACCGTACTCTGGAGAGAGGAAGTTTCCACATATCTGCCTGAGTTTAAGGTAAGCAAAGAAGTCTCCTGGCTGTATACCCCACTCCCTGCATATTGATTCAAAGGTTTTAAAGGTGACCCCATCATAAAGTTTTCCCACCAAATTTAGACCCTTACATCTCCAGATCAACACTCTCTGGATCAAGGAGGGTGAACAAGGGCCCTTAGTTTTAATAAAGGGGAGAATCCCAACAAAAGGGGACTGATGGTGAGGGCATCCTGAGCACCTGTACGCCTACAGGCAGACTCACAACAGGTTAGCAGTAAATGGGTTCACTGTTATATGGGGAGGGTCAGAGACCTGGGCCATAGCCAGGTAGTCCTCTCTGAGTGGACCCAGCAAAGTGACTTCCTCCAGTTCAAGCCATCCGATCCCCCCCCCCTTTCCACCTACAGGTAGAAATGTGAGCTGAGCTGCCAGATAGTAGGCTTGAAAATCAGGAAGCCCTAGACCCCCTAAGCCAAGTGGCAACAGCAATATGGCTTTCTTAATTCTAGCACTTTCCCCCTCCACAGAAATCTGTACAATATGGCTCCCAACTTCTTGAAATGAACCTTGGGTTCCCTGATGGACAGAGAATGGTATAAATACAAACATTTTGGTAAAATATTCATTATCACCACAGACAAACGTCTGATCAAAGAAATGGGGAGAGCTGCTCATCTCTCACAATCATCTATAATTTTAGTCAGAAGAGGTTTGAAATTTAATGAGTAAAGAGAACTAGTCCTGGCCGAGATAGTGATACCCAGATATCTCAGAGATTTGACCAGCTGTAGACCACGCAAATTGGAGATCAGAAGAGCTCTGTCCCACATCCCAACTGGGAGCAACTCACTTTTTGTCCAGTTTACCTTGTGGCCTGACAATTTTCCATATCATCCCATCAATTGGTGTACCCTGGGAAAATCCTGGGTAGGGTGTTGCAGGTATAAGAGCAGATCGTCTGCAGTGTCAGTGGCTTAGTAGGTAGCACACTCGCCTCTGAGGCCAGGAGATCAGAGGGCTGTGGGTTCAGTTCCCACATCTGGCACTTGGGTTAATATCCCAGTACTGACACTGTAGTGCAGCATGAGAGGGGTGCTGCACTTCTGAGGTGCCGTCTTTCGGATGAGATGTTAAACCGAGGTCACATCTGCCTGGATTGGTGGTAGTTCAGGTGGATGTTAAAGATCCCATTGCACTTATCGAAAAGAGTAGGGGAATTTCCCTGGTGTCCTGGCCAAATTTCCCTGATTCACTAAAAATACCACCAACAGCTTAATCTGGTTCAAGGTCAGTTGGCATTCAACTGTATCCCCTTCCCCCGGGTCATGCCTGAAAATAGGCAGGATTTGTCTAGTGCACTTACCCAGTCAACAAAAACTAAATAAAAAAAATATATAATACAAGGCAACTTTGTGTTCCACCCCCCTCCAAGCAAACCCCTTATGTGCTCTTAGTGTGGCAGCAAGTGGCTCCAGGGATAAAACATACAGTAAGGGGGAGAGCGGGCAACCCTGTCTGGTGTCATGTCCCAAAGTGAAGGGGGGCACTCATGCCATTAACTGCAATTTGGGCAAGCAGTGAAGAATATAAAGTGTGAATCCAGGACCTAAAATTAGGTCTGAGGCCAAATCTTTTCAATGTCTCAAAAAGGTACCCCCATTCAACTCGGTCAACGGCTTTTTCAGCGTCAATAGCAAAGGATGGAAGTCCTATGAGTTTGCTTGGTCTTGCCCCACCTGTAAATAACATTCAGTGTGCAACAGATGTTGTGCTTCCCCTGGCACCCTTTTACAAAGCCTGCCTGATCTGGGAGGATTAATGAAGGGAGAAAAGAGTCCAACCTGGAAGCCATCACCTTTGCCAATATTTTACAATCTGATGTCAAAAATGATATAGGCCTGTATGAGGCACACCAAGAAGGATCCTTGCCAGGTTTGGGAAGCACAGTGATTGTAGCTGACTGAGTGGATGGGGGCAGCTCTCCTACCTGTAAGCTTTCCACCAACATGTCAACGAGTGGATTTAGCAGCCAGGGGGAGAAACCTTTGAAGAAATATGTAGGGAGACCATCTGGTCCTGGGGCCTTCCCACCTTTAAGTGCTTTCAAAGAAGATTTGATCTCATCTCTAATGATGGGGAGGTCCAGGTTGGCTGCCAGGTCACCCTCAATGGTGGGTATAGGGGCTTTGGCAAAAAACTGCTCTAGATCCCGAGGAGAGGGGGCAGTCCCAGATGTGTACAATTTAGCATAAAAGGCATCAAAAGCCTGGCCTATTGCATTCGATTCTTGCAACAGATCTCCGCACTCGTTGTGAATCTGCCCTACTGCTCTGTCTCCTCCCAGCTGCAGATCTGCCATGCAAGGAGTTTCCCGCTCCTGTCCCCTTCAAAATATGCCCCCACCTGGGTTAATAGTATGGCCTGTTCCATTTTAGCACTGCTAAGGGTGTTGTAGCACCATTTTAGTTTTTGAAGTACCCTATACAGCTGGGGGGAGGATCTGGACCTATGTGCAGCCTCGCAAGCTTCAATTTTCTCTCTGAGGTGGGTTATTTCTATTTTCCCAATTTTATTAGCATTGGCTGCGAAGGCTATGGTCTATCCCCTGATAAATGCTTTCAGGGCTTCCTGCCTACTCCTGTGAGAGGTGTCACCCGACTTGCAGAACTGCAGAAATTCCATGATGTTGTGAGACATGGACTTAATGTATTCCTGATTTTTTAATAACAGGGGATCAAGTTTCCATTGTCTTACTAGAGGAGGAGGAGAGCCCGGGGCAGTAAGACCTATGGACAGGTGGGCATGATATGACAGTAAAATGGTGGAGTACTTCACCGCATCTACCGAGGGCAAGAGGGTGGGGTTGATCAGGAGCCGGTCTAACCAGGCGTATGACTGATGCGAGTAGGAGTAGAAACTGTAGTCTCTACCTGTGGGGTGCCTGTGTTTCCACACGTCCATTAGGTTAAATTCACATTCCATCTCCCCCAGTGCCTTAGCATTTTTTGACATGGGAATAGGGGAGATGTTGGATATATCCAGGACAATGTCCCAAATGCAATTGTAGTCGTCCCCCAAGATCCAGGGACATGCCCAACCTGCTATGTCTAATGCCAACTTCTGAAATAAACTTGGGTCCTCCACATTAGGCACATAGATAGAGCCAAAAGAGTACATACCCAGCCCAACCAGCTCAGGTCTTACCAATGAGTATCTACCAGCTAAGTCATTAACCTGCCCCAAAATCCTGACCTGAAACCCCTGCAGAAAACAAACTGCAGTGCCCCTAGCCTTTGAAGAAAAGGTGGAAGAAATCCACCCCCCCCCCACCATAGAGCCACTGGTTTTCAAAGCCTCTCCCGGGGACATATGGGTCTCCTGAAGTAGG
This sequence comes from Neoceratodus forsteri, assembly GCA_016271365.2. Lineage (NCBI taxonomy): Eukaryota > Metazoa > Chordata > Ceratodontiformes > Ceratodontidae > Neoceratodus > Neoceratodus forsteri. The sequence continues at coordinate 865,953,712 of CM057452.1, read as the reverse complement.
ACCACCTGCCACTTGGATCTTTTCCCCTCGGCCAGCATTTTTTTCTGTTTACTGACTGTTTTAAGCCCATTACTGTTCCAGGTAGCCACATACATTGAATTAGCCATTTCTAAGATACGCCACTCAATACTATAGATTAACTCAGGATTCTGGAGCCCCAATACAACCTGCCCGCCCCACCAAACCCCAAGACATGGCCAGGTCACCCCACCAACTTGCTTCAATCCTTCTTCATGTGCCAACATCCTTATTTTCAATATTTTATAGAAAACTGAACTAGTTTTAACCCCCTCTAGTGTGGCCTGGAGTTCCTCCCAACAGTACAGGAACCACAGCATTTTCAGAATCTGTCAGTAGCGGAATACCCCCAACCACCCACCTCCCCTCCATCTAATACTAAAACCCCCTCCCCAAGAACAAACTACAGTACAACCCCCCCTCCCCTAAGTCATGACAAAACAAGCAATTTGAATAACAAGAACTTGTAAAACAATAGTAACTGAAGGAACTATATCCCCCACTCCCCCAACCGAACTAAAATAAGTTTGACTAAGACTCCCATGCAAATAACTGTAAACCAGTAAGATGATTAGTGTAACTGTGAACATTCAAGATTGTTATCAGGCACAGTAATGAACCTTAACAGCAGATTGTTATCAGGCACAGTAATGAACCTTAACAGCAGAGTTAAGACCTCTAGGCATATATACAGATTAGGAAGTAGTAGCTTTTATAATTCCAAATTGAATCTATGGCTACTATGATTAATGATTGTTGTAAGATGTGAGGCGGGCCAACGAGCAAGTCTGACCCATTACTTTCCTTCTCAGCCTTCCTTCTCCCCATTGGAACCCATACCCCCAGGCATGCTCAGGGAGGGGGCTCAAGGTGTTCAACCAGCCATTTGAGTAGCCCCACTTCAGGGTGTCTCCCCTCAGTTCCCTCTGGCAGGCCTACTATGCGTAGGTTAGATTTTTGTGATCGGTTCTCTTGATCATCCACTCGCATCTGGAGATCCCCCATATATTTTATGAGGGCATCCCTTTCATTTGTAACCTCATGCAGAGAATTCTCCAAGTCACTTAGCCGTTGTTCCAAGTCAGCAATTTGTGTAGAGTGTGTGACAAAGGTTTCGGATAGGCCTGACACTGCTCCCTGCAGGTGGGTGATCTGAGCGGTTATATTTGTAAATCCAGCTTTTATCTCGTGCTGGATCTGAGCATGTGGTGCAGGGACCCCGAGAGAAAGTGTTCCAGCTCCAACAACCCTGGGCCCAAAGAACTAGCTGAATCTGCAGTTCGGGTTGTGGAGGAGCTCGTGCAGGCTTCAGACTCAGTTCGCTGCTCTTTAGCAGTTGTAGTTAGACCAAATTTCAGCTTAGCCTGGTGATTTTTAGATTTGTTAGTAGCCATGTAGGTTAGGGTGCCTCTGCATAGTTTTGTTATTGAAAAGCTATAAAATTAGAGGTCTAAAGGGCGATTTCAAAGATAGTGCCTGTGGGTGCTGGCTATAAAACGTCCGCCATCTTCGGTAGCTAGCCACATCCCCTGTTAAAGTTATTGTTGTCCGCTGAGATACTTCCAAATAGTAGAAACATAGAAACATAAAATTTGATGGCAGATAAGGACAGCTTGGGCCCACTTAGTCTGCCCAGTTCCCTACCTGATGGCTAAGCTACAGATTCTAGTTAATCAACAGCTTACTTCCTCTTACCCCCCACTAGAATTGCCTTATGCCTGTCCCATGCATTCTTGAATTCTCCCACTGTTCCTGACTCCACAATCTCCTCAGGAAGGCTGTTCCATGCATCCACAACCCTCTCTGTGAAACAATACTTTCTAACATTACCTCAGAGCCGTCCCCCTCTATCTTCAAATTGTGCCCCCTTGTTCTTGTACATCTCTTCTTCTGAAAGATGCTACCTCTTGTACTTTGTTAATTCCCTTGAGATACTTGAAAATTTCTATCATGCCCCTCTCCTCCTTTCCTCAAGGGTATACATATTAAGCTGCTTTAGTCTTTCCTCAGATGTCTTTTGGTGCAGACCCTGCACCATTTTTCTCCCTCCTCTGAACAGCCTCCACTCTATGTCTTTGCAGAGATGGGGTCTCCAGAATGCATGCAGTACTCCAGATGGGATCTCACCAACTGTCTGTACAGAGGATAACAACTTCCTGTTTTCTACTATTGATGCCTCCTTATGCATCCCAGTACCTCCCCCAGCCCTCCTTACTGCCTTCTCACATTGCTTGCCCACCTTTAGGTCATCTGATATAATTACTCCTAGGTCTCTTTCGATTTTTGTTGTTGTTATTAACTCACCCCCCATTGTGTACTCTTTCCCTGGGTTTTTGTTTCCCAAATGCATTACCTTGCACTTCTTTGTACTGAATCTGAGCTGCCACATATCTGACCATTCCTCCAACCTTGCCAAATCTCTTTTCATCCTTTCCACCCCACCTTGTGTATCAACCCTGTTGCAGATCTTTGTGTCATCTGCAAAGAGACATACTTTTCCTTCCAGGTGCTCTCCAATGTCACTTATAAAGACATTAAAGAGGACCGGTCCCAGTACCGAACCCTGCGGTACCCTGCTAGTTACCCTCCTTTCGTCACTGTGGACTCTGTTTACTATTACCCTTTTGTGTCCTGTTGTCCAGCCAGTTTTTTATCCAGGCTACCACCTTGGGACCCACTCCAAGGCTGTCTAACTTGTATATTAATCTTTTGTGAGAGACTGTGTCAAATGCCTTGCTAAAATCTAGGTAGGCCATATCCACAGCCCCTCCCTGGTCTACTACTTTGGTCACCCAGTCAAAGAAATCTATTAGGTTCATCTGACATGACCTTCCTGCTGTGAAACCATGCTGCCTTGGGTCCTGTGCCCCACTGGCCTCTAGGTACTCAACAGTTCTTTCCTTCATAAGTGATTCCATCATTTTCCCTACCACTGAGGTCAAACTAACTGATCTGTAGTTTCCTACCTCTGCCCTACTCCCACTTTTGTGAAGTGGAATCACATTTGCCCTCCTCCAGTCCTCAGGTACCACCCCATCTTCCCATTATTTGTTAAAGAGAGTAGTCAGTGGTGTTACTAGTTCTGCCCTTAGTTATTTTAGAATTCTTGGGTGAATCCCATCAGGCCCCATTGCTTTGTCCACCCTCAGTTTCAAGAGTTCTTTCAAAATCCTTTCTTCAATGAAAGGACTGGTATCAACCCCCCTATTCGGAGTTTGTCTCTTATTTGGTTTAGGTACCTCCCCCTCATCTTCCGTTATGAATACTGAGCAGAAATATTTGTTCAGTATCCCTGATTTTTCAGTGTCACCCTCTGCCCACATTCCTTCCCCTTTAAGTCTCTGTATCCCTCCCTTGATCTTTCTTCGCTCCCTAATGAACCTATAAAAGGTTTTATCCCCCTTCTTAACAGACTTGGCTATCTTCTCCTCAGTTTGTGCCTTTGCTATTCTGACTGCCTTCCCTGCCTTCTTCTGCTTTAACTGATAAAGTTCTCTGTCCTGCTCCTTCTGTGTTTCCTTATATTTCCTGAATGCTACCCTTTTCTCCCTAACCTTCCCCTCACCTCTTTTGAGAACCATAGTGTTTTTTTCCTTCATTTTATTTTGTTGATTTGCTTCACACAAAGGCTTGTTGCCTCTGTGATGGCTGTTTTGATTATTCCCCATTGTTCCTCCACCCCTCCTTCTTGCCCATTTGCTAGTGCTTTTCTAAGGCACTCTCTCATTTTCCCAAAGTCAGCCTTCCTAAAGTCCAGTACTCTTGTTTTTGTATGGCTTGACTCTGTGGCTGTGTTTATTGTGAACCACACTATTTGGTGGGCACTTGTTCCCAGATGGCTACCCACTCCAAAATCTGAGATCCTTTCTCCTTCCCCATTTGAGAGTACAAGGTCTAAGATTGCTCCTTCCCAAGTGGGTTCCAACACTAGCTGTCTGAGGCATGCCCCCTGTAGAGCATCAAGAATGACCCTGCTCTAGTACGTGCCTGCAGCAAAGGTACTCCAGTTAACATCTGGCATATTCAGGTCCCCCATCAACAATATTTCCCCTCTTCTCTGCCATTTTAAAGATGCCTTCTATCATTTCCTTGTTCATTTCCTCCCCCGAGATGGGGGTCTGTGCACAACCTCCATGCAGATTGTGGTGCCATTTTCTGTCTCCAGGGTGACCCATAGTGACTCATCAACTTCCGGTTTACTCTTTAGTTCTGTTGCTTTAATCCCTTCCTTTATATAGAGAGCTATCCCAGTCATGGTTCTCTGTGTACCATGTTTCAGTGACTGCCACAGTATCCAGGCATCCCTCTTCCATCAAGGCCACTAGTTCAGGGAGCTTGTTACACAGACTGCAGGCATTGGTACTCATCAGCTTCCATTTTTTTTTTTTTTATGGCCTAACCCCTTTTAGCCCCATCCCTCTCCTTACTGCCTTTTTCTGCATTAACCCCTGTCCTGCTCCCTACTGACTTCTCTACCTTGGTGTTTACCTCTCTAACTACTGTGTTTTGTGAGGGGAGGCTGGGATTTCCCTGCTCCTTTTCAGTGCCTCCCCCCTTGGCTAGTTTAAATGCTTGCCAATGAAGCATTTAAACCTATCATCTAGGATACTGGTCCCCCCCGGACAGATGCAGACTATCGCACCAGTATAGGCCTGCATCCCTCCAGGTAGCTCCCCAGTCCCCAGTGAAGCCAAAACCCTGAGCTCCACACCAGTTTTTCAAACATTCATTGAATCCCATAGTGCAGAATACCCTAGCATCTTCCTTGCCATAGGCAGGCAGCACCCCCAAGAAGGTTACCATACATGCTACTTGTCTAAGGCCCATCTCCAACTCTACAAACTCCTCTTGCACCACTCTGATCCCATTCACAGCCAAGTCATTTGTCCCTAGATGGACAATGACATCCAGCTCCCTCCCTCGTGCAGCTGCTCCAGCAATCCTGAGGATTCGCTTCCTGTCCCTCTGAGCCGTGGCGCCAGGCAGGCACCTTACCTCCTTATCCCCTTCCTCCCCCACTTGTACCCCCCCCAATGATTGAGTCCCCCACCAGTAGTTGTTTTCTTCCCTTGTGGGGTCTTGTGCCACCCTCCTGTGGGTCTCCTCTGTGGAGGTTCCCAGCATCCTCCTTGGTCTCCACTGCAGGTGCCTCCATAGAGGAATCACTCTTTGCCAGAACAGCATATGAATTGTGGAGAAATAGAAGTGGTGGGATGCACCCCTGTTCCACCACTCCCTCCCTGCCTGAGCCTATCTTGGTCCAACCGCTCCTCTTTCTTGGCAGCCTCTGAGATAGCGGTGGTGGCCCTGGTGGTCCCTGGGTGGGGGAAGAGGTTTCACGAATCCTAGCCAGGTCAGCCTGGAGATGGGCAACCTCCTCCCTCAGACCAGAGAGGTGCCTGCAAACAGGGCAGCATCGCAGCCTCCAGAATGTCTCCTGGAACACTACTGCCCCACAGCCATTGCATTGCACCACTCTCATCTTGATTTATATTATGTCCCCTCTCCTGTTGCTTTGTATGCTTACTGTCTCCTCCCTCTATGTATTTTTACACTTATTTTCCTACTGCCTATGTGCCCTTACAACTCTTGCCCTTCCTGTTCAGGGACAGGAACTTCCTGTTGTCTTCAGTAGTCTCCTTCTTCCATGCTCGGATTCAGACCTCCAGCAGCCGGTGGGGGGTGGGGGGGAGAGAAAGAGTTATTTTTTTAGGTTCTTTCAAGGTTCATAAAACTAATGTGTCTCAGTGATCCTTCCCTTCCTACTGCCAAACAGCAAGTTTCTGTTGTCAGTCAAATCCAGTGGCTATAAAAGTAGAACTGGCTTAGGGTGGGAAGGAGGGCAATTAGTGAAAAAGCTGTAAAGTTCTAGACTGCTGTTACTTGCTGTGAAAGCAAAGCTCTCCTCTGTCAAAAGTAGAACTTGAACTTGTAACAAGAAGGATGGAAGAAACATCAACCAGTGAACAACACTTTCTTGTTCAAAACAGAAACTTGCATTTATTCATGGTTCATTTTGTCAGCTGTGGCCACTGCAAAATAATCCCAACAGCATTATGCTGGAGTGCCCCCAGCTTTATTAAGGGATAGTGGTCCTATGTATACACAAAAATTCAAAGAGCCATTCAAATACATTGGTAAGTGGTTGCACATACACTGCATCTATGCAATCTGCAACCTCTGAGCAACAGAAA